>CM068374.1:329018949-330373669 GCA_034769895.1 Magicicada septendecula | reverse complement strand
GTAGGGTCAATTTACGAATTGCAACGAGATTTATGCAACTAGTTTTTATTTGTTTTATTTTAGTTTACAAATCCCATCCAACGATAATCGACTAAAAGAACTATAATCGTGTACGACTAGTGGTCGATGTACCGCAGATCGTTAAAATAATATTTACGGTAATGGTTATTCTGTGAATAAATGAGAGCTTCTATTAAAATACAAACTGGTCAACAAAGTAGTTGTGAATGCAGCATAAATTGCACAAATGCATTTAGTTTTTATTTGTTTGTTTTTAAATGTTTGTTTGTAGATATACTCGTTGTAGAATAATCTTTAGTGTAATGGTCATTCTGTGAATACATTAGAACTTCTATTAAAATACAAACTAGTAAATAGGATAACTATAAAAACAACAAAGTAATAGTGAATGCACCATAAATAGCACCACTAACTAGTTGCACTTATTCGCGGCGGAATAATAACATTATATAATGTATGCGGTGCATGCAATGGTGAATGCATGACATTGTAAAGTAGAAACTACATTCGTATCTTAATGTGGAGTGCACTTTTGTCGTTATTCTAGCATCAATATTATTTCTTTTCAACCCAACACGAAACTTTGATAGTATAAAAGAAATGGATGGGGCAAACTGCAGTCACTTCATCTTGAAGCAAAGTACTTGTAGCACGCTTGTACGCTTGTTCTGTTACATACGCTTGTTCCGTTACATACAAATTGTTTTACCATGAACGGAAATAGTAATAATTCTTTTAATAGAATTAGGGGAGGTGGAAGGGGGCGAGGAAGGGGCCGAAAACCCCAATACAATAAATACGAGTCGGAGGTAGTTGAGCGGTATAGTTCGGATCGCTACGATCCGCGCTATCCCTCACTAAGTCAGAACGCGCAGAGGGAAGAGGCAAAACGGCACAGAACGACAACACCCCCAACCACAGAAGCCAGCAACAACGGGCCTCTGGTCACTGCTATAAACGTGCTGCAACAGCAGCCGAACGAGTGGTCAAACGAGACCGCAGAGTCAACACAAGGCGCGCGGGGTTTGGCCACTCTGCAACATTTTCTTAAGAATTTTCAGCCGGACGATCTACCATCTGATCCTATTATTCCACCCGGCGACCTGGTGGTGCCTCCTATCGTCACACCGATCGCCGATACAGACAGCGGCTCGATGTTGGAGGATCTGGTGCTTGCCGCTGGTACACCGAGCGAGGTGGGCGATATGGAGGCGAATAGGAAAAGAAAAAGAGAGTCCGGCGAAAATCACAACCACAAGGAAGAGGTAACTACCAACAAAAAGCTTCTGGACGACTTCGAGTGTTTACTCGTCGAAGCCGAAGGGTTGGGCGAGCCAAAAAAAACACAAGAAGCGTGAGGAGGAGCAACGACGGAAGGTGCGGTTCACCGAGGTGGACACCGGTAGAGAGAAGAAGGCATCCCTAACACCCTCACAACCACCAGAGGTGAGTACTCCACCATCACCATCTTTTTCTAATATAGAAATAGAGAGCGTAGTATCGGAGGTATAGCGTACCCCGATAAAAACGAATATTATGAATCGGCGAACGGGTTTTTGAAGTTGATCAACTTCTTTATCAAAAAATTATTACTAAATTTTATAACCGATAACAGACCAAGAACGGAAATTTTCGACATCATATTTAGAAAATACAAACAGTGTAAATCGTTACTGTTGAAAGAGGTTATGTTATTAGTACCGCTCTTATCAACGTTTACACACAATATGAAAGAAAAATACGATGCAAATAGCGCGTATCATATTGTGTGTAGAATGTTAAAAGAGAAGTACATGAATGACATAAACGTATATTTATCAAAATTTAAGGGATATTATTTAAATTGCAGAAATTCAACAAAATCATTCGATGAAATTATAAATTGTGAAATTGACGTAAATAAAGATTTTTCTAATTATGAATTTTTTATACCAAAAAGTGGGGGGAAGGGGGTATAAATCAATTCTTTAATAAACTAAAAGAAATTTCAAACAATCCTATGATACTCACGCACGTGATATTTCTTTTAAGTGGTGGCGACAAATACTATGACAGTTCAAAAGAACTGTACAATAATTTTAAATAGTTGACAAAATATAATGGACGCGGATGTTTCAATTCGTCAGACGGTTTCTACACCAAGACTCATTTTGAGCGAGAAACCTATTTGAATTACAATTTCACTCTATTAGAAAACGATAACGATATGTATAGTGGTGATGTCGAGCGTACACTTGTCGATGAACACGGCGTTACGTGTATGAAAAAGAAAGTAGACACCATAAACTACTCGATCCCTCCAAAGATCTAGATTCTGAAAAAATCCTTGTTCGACGAGTTAAGTTTAAATAAACGTTGGAGCGTGTCCACTACTAACAGCGAACAGTGATGTAATCGTACTCTGATATATATACAAGACGATTCTGTTTAATTAAAACAATGTTAAACTTTGTAATATATTCCACGATCGTTCTACGGATGTGCGTATCGCTTCCAGTTGCAGTGAAGCATAACGATAATAAGTCAAACGTTACGCAGTATAACTTTACATATCCCAATGAGTCATTACAACAGTATGAGGAGAAATGGGATGGTCAGAATTTATTGATTAAAAAAGATTACACGTTTCAAAGTTTTACGAGTTATTTTATTAACCTCCCACTTCTCATACTAGCACTCCTTTATATTACAATACTGTATGTGGTATATAAGTTAAAGACGATTGAACATTATTTGTACTACGTTAAATATAATACTCTTCTTATCAGGAACAACGTTTAGCTTGTTGCAATGAGATCAACGACGGGAGTAACCAGCCAATCCGTCCCTGAAAACAAACGGTACTTGAGACAGGGGAAAATTAAAAGTATCACAACAAAAAGTAAACGGTCTATTAGGCGATTAAATAGTCGCAAAGTTGGGAAAAAAGGAAAACTACAGCATTGGTCGATTAGGAAGAAGATTCAAACGGTGGGGTGTTGCGAAGAAAAAGGTCCGGACCAAGGAAACTGTTGTGAATTGCTTCTCACAAAACTAAGCGAACTAATAGAGCTGGAACAGAGGAAAGAACAACGCGAAAAAGATATTTGATTTTTTTTGCTTATTACACGGACTGGACACTAATTTAAACTTTTCTTTAGAGGAAATAGACGAATACATAAAAACAGAACAAACTAAAATATACTGATACAGTATATTTTATTGTATATTTTGTATATGAAAGTTAATTTGTACGAGTTGTAAAATAAAAACGTGTATGTTTATTTACAAAAATTCGTGTTTTTTTTAAATTACCAGAATTTAGAGTTTTCCTTGTATGGTGTAATAAGTGGTTTTTATAACAAACAGAAACCAAATGTACACGATTAAACTAAACATCTTTTACCTATCATACATATACAAACCTCTCACGATTGCATTTATTACTTGTAACGTTTAGAGTAAGATATACTATAATCGCCGTTCTTTTTAAAATGAACAATTGTGTCCCGTTTATAACACTGTATTTCATCACTTCCTTTCGACTGGTCTTTGGTTTTCAGATTTTTATTCGTTCCACGCTTGTCTTCATCGCGATCCGAGTACGATCGTTTAGCACCGTCAGATGAGCTCATCGTTCAATTTACACTGTACCGACCCACGTTTGAGTGTCGACTGTAGGGTCAATTTACGAATTGCAACGAGATTTATGCAACTAGTTTTTATTTGTTTTATTTTAGTTTACAAATCCCATCCAACGATAATCGACTAAAAGAACTATAATCGTGTACGACTAGTGGTCGATGTACCGCAGATCGTTAAAATAATATTTACGGTAATGGTCATTCTGTGAATAAATGAGAGCTTCTATTAAAATACAAACTGGTCAACAAAGTAGTTGTGAATGCAGCATAAATTGCACAAATGCATTTAGTTTTTATTTGTTTGTTTTTAAATGTTTGTTTGTAGATATACTCGTTGTAGAATAATCATTAGTGTAATGGTCATTCTGTGAATACATTAGAACTTCTATTAAAATACAAACTAGTAAATAGGATAACTATAAAAACAACAAAGTAATAGTGAATGCACCATAAATGTCACCACCAACTAGTTGCACTTATTCGCGGCGGAATAATAACATTATAGAATGTATGCGGTGCATGCAATGGTGAATGCATGACATTGTAAAGTAGAAACTACATTCGTATCTTAATGTAGAGTGCACTTTTGTCGTTATTCTAGCATCAATATTATTTCTTTTCAACCCAACACGAAACTTTGATAGTATAAAAGAAATGGATGGGGCAAACTGCAGTCACTTCATCTTGAAGCAAAGTACTTGTAGCACGCTTGTACGCTTGTTCTGTTACATACGCTTGTTCCGTTACATAGCGGTAGCGACGATGAATCGGATAGCAGCGGTGATGATTTTGACAAAATTTTTAATTCTTTTTCAAAATCTAAAAAATCAAAATGTAAAAAATACTAAATTTGAACAAAAGTTTGAAATATTAAAAGATGGTACGAAGAAATGGATCAAAACACCAGGTGAGGAAGGTTCATATTTGATTGAGGTAAAATTAACACAAACGGCTGACATCAAACATGTACCTTCCGACAACTGGTGGCAAAAAGTATCACGGAAAGTAATTGTTTTAGCGTCGTCACCGCAAGACCCGCTGTTCGTGGCAACAACCAATTTATTTAAATCGGCTTTAATCAAAATTAAAAATGCTAAAGATGTAGCACACGGCTCGTACAAGACGCGGTATAAGCCGTATTAAAATAATTTAAGGTTGGTCGGCTGGTTGAATGATTGATTGATTGATGCAAATATGTATATAGTATAAATATTTAACTGTGTATATAAATAAGTATAAGTATTTAATTTTAATTGTATGTATATATATATAAATAATTTACAGTTGTTTATTAAATTTAATTTTAATATATAATAATAATAATATGTTTTACACAAGAACGTGTACAATAATTCTTTTTTTGGCTACCTGTAAAATAAGTGTGTTCTTTTTATATCATTTTTAATATATGTATTATTACAAGATATAACGTGTTTTACATTTCTCTATTCAAAAAATTAATTTGTTTTTGTTATAAGACTTTCCTATGTTATTTTTAAAGCGTATTTGATTTTACATAGAACACATTTACAGCTGTTTTTGACCTACTTCTATCTGCGCCGTTGATGGAAATGAACACGTCATCAAAACAGGAGGAGGAGAGTCGTCTTCTCCATAAATGGTTTTTTTCGCCGAAAAGATTAACACCTGGAGAAATTGCGAAATTGAAAGCGATAGTCGACAGGCCAGGCTCGACTATAAGGCCATTTATAAAAGAATTAATAAAAAAATTATAGAATTTTTGTCATTTTATATATATATGCATAAATAAATAACATAAAAAAATTTGGTGTTGGTGTTTATACTTTCACAAAATGCTTTCCTTTGTGCAGGTAATGGACCGTGATCAAGAGTTCAACCCAAGCGTGCGTGTCGATGATAAATATTTAAGTCACACATGGGAGTGTATAGCTATGTTAGAACATTACCTTGATATTAAATTTTATCGACCAAGTCATAATAACGATAAAAATACAGATTTTAAAGTTCCTGAAGGTGACTGTCGTTGTGCTATGTATAGAAACAAATCAAAAAATATAGTAGATCGTTTGTATACATCGCGTTTGTATACGGGTAATATACGATCTATAATACGGTGTGTATGTGATTCTATAAATTTATATAGAGATTATATTTTGAATCATATATTAACACACGGTCACGAATCTAAAATTAATAATTGTGCTTGTGTCGACACCTGTCTGTCCAGTTCCAAAATTAGCTGTACAGACGGTAAAAAAATTATTAAATGGATAGAAAAACAACTGTTATTAACAGATCGAATGTACTGCGAACGTCATGAATGTTATGTACATTTGCAATCAGACTATAGTATAATAGCGAACACCATATATGATACAAGTTGTAAAAGTACAATAAATGGTGTGTGCTATCATACCGCTATACTGTACAGCAATACAGACACAATAACACAGACAATACACAATATAGAATATACAGAACATACAGTATAGAAGAGAATATACAGAGATCGCAATAATCGAACATTATACGGTTCAGAATTGCATAAAGCCTTAGCAGCTTGGGTTCGTTATAACGAATGGCTGAACGACTGGAGTAAACGCACAGTGTTGGTGCGTGACAATAATAGGCTTGGTATTTATCATGGATTCCCGGATTAATAATAATATGATGTTCTAACATAGTAATAGTGAAGAAAAAAAATATAAAAATTATTTAGCGCACAATGATCAAGATTATGTTTATACGGACAATCTGTCTTTGGTAAGTGTATGGAAAATGTAAGAAAAAGAATGAAATTAGATCTTGTAAGTGAAAATAAAAAATTATTAAAACTTATTTCTAAGCCGACTTTCAAAGACAGAATTATATATGATAAATCACTTTGTGCTGTATTATCGAACAAAACGTCTATTTATTTTAATAAACCACTTTATGTAGGTTTCGCGGTATTAGAATTGAGCAAAACCTTAATGTATGAATTTCATTATGATATAATGAAAAAAAAGTATGGAAACAAAATTTCGTTATTATATACTGATACTGACAGTTTGTTTTATGAAATATTGACAAATGATTTTTACGAAGATATGTTAGATCCAGATTTGAAAATGTTTTTTGATACTAGCGATTATCCTCCTGATCATAAATGTTATTCTACTATAAATAAAAAAGTAATTGGCAAATTTAAAGACGAATGTAACGGTATTCCGATTAAGGAATTTATTGGTTTACGATCGAAATTATATACGTATACTACGCGTGACAATACTATTCAAAAGAAAGCAAAAGGAATTAAAAAATGTGTAATTAATAACGAGATCTCGTTTAACGATTTCAAAAATTGTCTTCATAATACTCCTTCGGAAACAGAAAAACGGTAAATTATGAAATTAATAAGATCGAAAAAATATATAGTAGAATCGGTATCAATTAATAAATTAGCGTTAAGCAATAATGATGATAAGAGAGTATTATGTGATAACGGGATAAATACAATCCCGTACGGTCATTATTCATTAAGCCATTCAAGCTGATACTTTATAGCCGAACTATGAATCGTCTTTTTATGTTACAAAATAAACACAATCAACGTAAAAATATCGTTTTTAATATTTACGATACTCAGGTTATGGGACTTAAAAATTTTAATATCTGTTATTATAAAATATTTAAATTTCTTCGTGAAAAAGTAGAAGAATATGATAATAATGTGGAGTGTATTAAAAATTGTACAAAGTTTGATGTGTATCAAAATACTTGTAATAATCATTTAAAATGTGATCAACACGTTACTCAACTTTGGAATACTATATCTCAATTATTTTAACATATTTTAATTTACCATGACATTTGAAGAGTGTGCGGGAAAAACGATGAGGTCAATTTTTTGACTATTTTCAACTGACAGTGTCATTTGATGCATTAAATCCAATATTATTTTGTAGTATATTTGTTTTAGGGAATAACGGTAAGACTCCTGAGAAAATGAATAAAACAGATATAGGCTTTGCGCAAAGAATGATGAAGGTGATCGACTTTAGCGGGAGTAACGCTGAATCTGTAGTAACCAATTCCCCCCATGGCTGCTACAGCCATTTCCTACTATGTTTTCATGTCCATACTTGCTCTACTCTTGCCTTTGTTCTTCAATAATATTGTTTAGTTCTAAATCTATACGCGATCTAGACTGTTCCTACGTTTTAGCGCTGCCTTGTAATTTTATTATAATGAGTTGGTGCATTGTTTAGTTTTTCATGGGAGTGAACTCTTACTGTTTTAGTGTTTTTGTGATTATGTTTAACAATTAATTGAAATGGAGAGTGATGTGAGTGTAGTTTCTGAGCAAGGAAAGAGTTCAAAGAAAAGAAAGTGTTACGGACGCATAAGTGATGCATCAAAGAAAATGAGGGCCCAAGCCCATGAAACAGGAGATAACTGTAAGTGTTCCAAACTCAAATGTTTTAGTAATATTACCCAATGTGAGAGATGGCAAATAATTTCACACTTTAACAATCTTCCTGATAGAGACACTCAAAATTTACATCTGAGTGGTTTGATTGAGAGCAGTCTAGTTAAGCAAAGATACAAAAGAAACGAAAATGAGGACTCAAGGCTGCATTCGTATTGTTATAAATATAAAGTAAGAGTAACTCGCAATGATCATTTGCACGAACAACAAGTTTGCTACAAAGCGTTGTTAGCCTTACATGGCATAACGGGTAGGCGACTTCAAACAATTCAAGAGCAACTCGCTCATCATGGTAAGGTGTTACCTGACATACAAGGAAAACATTCAAATAGGCCACATGCATTGACTGATAATACAAAAAGTAAAATACACGAATATCTGCAATCTCTCAGGGGGAGGAAATCACATTATTCATTAGGAAAATCAGACAAAATTTACTTGCCAGAGGAGCTCAATGTAAAAAAACTACATGAACTTTACACGGAAAAAAATCCTGAAAATCCTGTATCTTACCATAGTTTTCTAAAAATATTTGAAAGCGAATATAACTTTGGATTTGGTTACCCATGTTCGGACACGTGCAGTAAGTGTGATGAATTTAAGGCAAAGAAACAAATTTTGAGTCTTGAGTTGTCAAAAACTTCAACTCCTGAGAAGTTACAAGAGTTAGGTAAACAACTCAAAACCTTGGAAACTGAACTCGAGTTTCATCAAAGAAAAGCTGCAACATTTTATGAGCGTAAGCGTTCTTGTCGCCAGTTATGCTCCAAAAAGGTAGATCATGAAGCCGTTACAATGGACTATCAGAAAAATTTACCAGTACCGAATATTTCAACAAATGTAGTATATTACAAGCGCCAGCTCACTGTTCAATTGTTTAATATTCATGTTTTAAGTACTGGTGATTCATATTTCTTTAGTTATGACCAAACAGTTGCCAAAAAGGGTGCAAATGATGTTACTTCCATGCTTCATGAATATATATTAAACTTTTTGTCTCCTGAAGTAAAGTTCTTGTATGTATTCTGTGACTCTTGTGGAGGACAGAACAAGAACAACACGCTTATAAGATACCTGCACTATGTTGTGCATAAAATCAAACGTCTTTATTCCATCACTGTCACATTCCCCGAACGTGGACATTCCTACATGGAATGTGACAGAAATATGGCTCTTATTCCCAAGAGAAAGGCTGCTGAGTTGCCACAAGATTGGTATGAAGCCATAAGAGATGCAAGAGCTAAACCGAGTCCATTCATGGTGATCGAGTGTGAACAATCAATGTTTAAAGACTGGACCAAATTTTTTAACACAGTTGGGTATTACAAGAAAAAACTACCTGTACCAATAAGGCCAATAAAGGAGCTGAAGATTGAAGAGATACATCCTAGAACAATATCTCTTCGCACTACTTACAATGGACATTGGCAATCAAGTGTTATTACTGAAAGAGAATCTTCACAAGGACTGCAGCCAGGAGAATTTTTCTACCCAGATGAAGCTTACCAAGGACGTATTCCAGTTCCACGTGCTAAATGGAAAGATTTACAGGTAACTTTAATATTGTTTTTAAAATATATTTGTAAAATGTTCTAGTAAGTCTTTGGGTGTTTGTTCACGCGCGTGTGTGTGTGTGTGTGTCTGTGGTAAACTAGATACCCTGTCTTAAAAAAAGGAAGGTTTTGATGGGCGAGTTTTTTTCATTTTTATAAAAAATAAAAAACCAGCTTCTCTGGTTTCAGGATTTGACACCTTTTTTACAATCCGAAGAGGCAAAGGAGTTCTACCGGCAACTGCCACACACTGATGCTCCAGACGAAGACTAAGTAATTGGTCAAAGAAGATAGTTAATACATTCATACCTTTTTATGTAAAACATTGTATATCATGATTTATATAATATTGTTTTGTAAAATAAATGTTCTAAGTTCAAAACAATGGGTAGTTCGTGTTTGTTTAAGAAAATTTTGCAAACGCAAAAAAATCTAAACTGTGCCAAATTTTGTTTAAATCATATTTAAACCAATAACACATTAATTAAATTGCTGCTTATTAGATAGAGCTGTCTAAAATCTTTCGCTATTTATGATAACAACACCTTATAGGCATTTTAAGGAAACACGATGACATAACGATCATCGTTGTTTCCTCAAATCACATACATTCACCGTTTTTCCACAGAATAATGGTACATATATACACATTTTTTTTTATAACTACCTAATATAATAACAAATTGATTATTAAAACTTATAAAATGCATACACTAGAACCTACAACCTTGAAATAAAAAAAAATTTTATAGTTATTGTGAAGGTTTTGAAACTATTTTGTTTTAAAGTTTAAATTTGCGTTTTCTCAGTTTCACGTTTTGAGCACCTTCATCGTTCTTCCCGCACACTCCTCATTTTATGTATATATTTTTAATACCTGAACAAAAAATGATATCAACAATATTCAAACAATTTCTTACACAAAAAAATGCTCATTAAAACGCATACTGGAAACGTGATTGTATTAATTGCAATGAAGCTGATAATAAATTAATCTTTTGATCTCCTACTTACAACACGTACTGATGATAATGCATTTTCTGTGTATATAAACCGATTAAAAATTGTGGTTCAGCATCCAGAAACATACCAGCTACTACAATGTATAGCCACTCAGAATTTTTTAAACGTTTAACGACGTATTATAAAGTTGAGGAAGTTGGATCGAAAAAATATTATCATAGATTATACCCAAACAGCAGTCAAAACCCTCACAAACTGGCAGCCGCTGGATTTGTTTATCAAGGTGATGGAGACACCGTTCGGTGTCTGACATGTCGAGTAAGATTTATGGAGTGGTCAGCGGAGGATTGTCCTATAACATTAGATACGAAGGTAATGCCGCAATGTCAGTTTGTGGTAACACAGCTTGGCTGCGATCATCATCATTAAGGTATTTTTTTTAAATAATTTTTACTGTTTTAAAAAAAATAGGTGATTATATTAGTTTCACAATGTAATTTAGTTCCTTGTAAAATAACTTATTATAATATGTTCTACACAAGAACATACATATACAGTAATTATTCGTTACCTGTAAAATAAGTATAAGTCTTTCCTATATCATTTTTTTAAATATGTAATTATTAAAATATATAATGTATTCCATACGTTTCTCTATTACTTTTTTTATCTTAGTTAATAGGGTTCAATTTTTAGTTCTTAAAAATTTAATTTATCTTTTGTTTAATTTTTAAAAAAATATGACTCTTTTTTTCAAAGGATTCTTGGTACATTTAGTTAACAAATTATTATTTTTGTTTGTTATAGGTTGGGAGGACTGACTTCCAACTGCTGTCAAAAAAACAAAGTAATATATGTAAATAAAGTTTTTAAAAATATTTTCATTTTTGATTTATTAATTACTAAAATCATATATACAAAAGTCATTTTGTATGTACTTGTTAATATAATCTTAATTATTTTGTTATCACAAAATTTGTAACTATTCAAATAATCATTTTGTATGTATTTGTTAATATAATCTGTTCATTATATATGTATTTAATGGTATGATAATAAATATTGTGGTCTGCTTTGCTTTGTTATTATTATTTTGTAGGAATAATTAAAATAAAACCAGTGTTTATTAATAATACAATTTATTACACTCTTCACAACATTGAAATATTTCTCAATACAAAAATTCAAGCCATATCAATTTGAAGGCTATAGGTTATCCATCGACTGCGGCGTAAACAAGCGTCGACAATAATACATAACATAGTCATCGTACAAAACACATATCAACTCTATTTTTATAAATTTTATTTACAAACTGAACTTTTATTCTTCTTCATCGATATTACTATCGATTATTGTGTGAAATCGATTGGTCTTTCTTTTGAATTATCAATTGTAATATTAATTCTTTCAATTTGTATAGTACATCATCATTTACACATTTCAATCCGAATATCGATAGATTATTTTGTTCTGTTCTAACTAATCCGCCCGTAAATTCATTAAAGACATACACAGTGTTATTCTTAAAAAAGTATAAATTACCATCAGAAAATCTAAATGATGAATCGATTTTAGGCGGTATTCCAGGAAATGTATCGGATATATAACCCCATGATTTAGTAGTGAACATACACTCATTGACTTCTCTATAATAATTATCATCATGAAATATATAAGTTTTACCTGTATAACTGTTGAATACCGCATGCAAATTATTCGGTTGTATGTTAAATAAAGACTGGATATGCTTCGGATAACCATGACTTAATTTAAGACTCATTAAATCAAACATGAATACCAAAGAATCTATAAACATAACTATCTCGCCAGACGGTCGTTGATATACAGCTAAAATTTTTGTGAAATTTCTTGGAAGAAACGTTAACCAATGTTTTATTATAAGCGGTTTGGTGTATATCATCTCTGCCGGATTTAATATCCACAACCATTTTTCATGTAATATATATAATCGTTTATCAGCAATTAAAAATAAATTAATATTTTTAAAATTACAAAGATCAATTTTATTTGTATCTATAGGACGCTCGTCTTCTATCTTTGGTATTGAAGAAGATGGTGACATCGGTATGAAAGACGTTATAAAAGTGTTTTGTGTCTTACCATACAAATTTTGAATGGCTAAAACATCATCATCACCTAACTCGATTTTACCGTTGTAATAAGCATACATTACAGAATCTGATACATCTGAATGTGATAAACCTATAGCATGACCGATTTCGTGTATTAAAGTTGCATACAATCTTGATTGGTCAAGAGGAACGACTTTGCCAGTCGAATATGACCAATTTTCATCTTCATCAATATGAATTTCTCGTCTTGAATTATTATAATCAGGAAAATATGCGTGTGCTAATGTTCCACCTTTACCGTCAAACGTTCTCGTACATTGCCACGATTCTTTTTGCATCATATGTTTCAATCGTTTATTAGAAATTAAAATATCTGTATTCACTCTATCATGTTTGAAACGTATACCAGACTTTTCCTCCCATACTGCGAAAGCTTGTTTAGTCAATTCTAACACCTCTTGATTCGCTAAATAATAATGCCATGTTACTTCGGGCTTGTTCCATTTGAAACTGGATACTCGATAATATCACTGTTACCGCACCTAATTTTCGACATTAAGTTTATAGTTTCATTATTTAACTCGCCATCAGTAGGTAATTTATAGTATTCTTGAAATATAAGTAACGTGTTAGCAATATCTGATTCATTTACCGCTTGCAACGAAGATTCATCATCTGTTTGAAGATAACCATAGTCATATAAATATCGCTTAACTTTATCCATTTCAATTTGTGTTGTATTATCGGCCGAAGAATTTGTTAGTAATATTTGGTCGCATTTTGTCCATAATGTTAAAAAAAATATTATAGATTTAAGCGGCGTCATAGTTTCCGATTGTACTGTACAATGACAAATACCAAACAACGTCGTTAATACTTATAAAAGAATATATCATGTCATTATCCCTTCTCCTAAACATTTGTTTACAAACAGACGCGCTCCGGCCGTCGCCGAACTCCTCGTGATTATGTTTACGTTTTTTTTCACCGCGTGTCCCAGCTTCACATCGTTTACGGACGAGAGAACGTTTATGTTGACGTTTGTTACTGGGTCAGCGTGTCGATCGGCCAAGGAAAACAACGAGCACGTGGCCGGTCGGCGAGAAAAAAACGTAAACATAAACATTCGTTCCGACACACACGTAAACAATGTGAAGCTGGGACACGCGGTGAAAAAACGTAAACATAAACACGAGGAGTTCGGTGACCGCGGCGGCGGCTATGTAGGGTAAGGCGGGGGTGGGAAGGAAGGAAAAAATGTAAACATAAACAGACGAGAGAGGCGTGGTGAGAAAGAAAAAATGTAAACAAACACGCGGAGTTCGGTGACCGCGGCGGTTATGTAGGTGAAGACGGGGGTGGAGAGGATGAAAAAAATGTAACCATAAACAAACGAGGGGGGCGTGGCTGTCCCAGAACCAACCTTTTATTACTACTAATATAATCGCCGTTCTCTTTAAAATGAACAATTGTGTCCCGTTTATAACACTGTATTTCATCACTTCCTTTCCGTGTATGAAAAAGAAAGTAGACACCATAAACTACTCGATCCCTCCAAAGATCTAGATTCTGAAAAAAATCCTTGTTCGACGAGTTAAGTTTAAATAAACGTTGGAGCGTGTCCACTACTAACAGCGAACAGTGATGTAATCGTACTGATATATATACAAGACGATTCTCTTTAATTAAAACAATGTTAAACTTTGTAATATATTCCACGATCGTTCTACGGATGTGCGTATCGCTTCCAGTTGCAGTGAAGCATAACGATAATAAGTCAAACGTTACGCAGTATAACTTTACATATCCCAATGAGTCATTACAACAGTATGAGGAGAAATGGGATGGTCAGAATTTATTGATTAAAAAAGATTACACGTTTCAAAGTTTTACGAGTTATTTTATTAACCTCCCACTTCTCATACTAGCACTCCTTTATATTACAATACTGTATGTGGTATATAAGTTAAAGACGATTGAACATTATTTGTACTACGTTAAATATAATACTCTTCTTATCAGGAACAACGTTTAGCTTGTTGCAATGAGATCAACGACGGGAGTAACCAGCCAATCCGTCCCTGAAAACAAACGGTACTTGAGACAGAGGAAAATTAAAAGTATCACAACAAAAAGTAAACGGTCTATTAGGCGATTAAATAGTCGCAAAGTTGGGAAAAAAGGAAAACTACAGCATTGGTCGATTAGGAAGAAGATTCAAACGGTGGGGTGTTGCGAAGAAAAAGGTCCGGACCAAGGAAACTGTTGTGAATTGCTTCTCACAAAACTAAGCGAACCAATAGAGCTGGAACAGAGGAAAGAACAACGCGAAAAGATATATTTGATTTTTTTTGCTTATTACACGGACTGGACACTAATTTAAACTTTTCTTTGGAGGAAATAGACGAATGCATAAAAACAGAACAAACTAAAATATACTGATACAGTATATTTTATTGTATATTTTTTATATGAAAGTTAATTTGTATGAGTTGTAAAATAAAAACGTATGTTTATTTACAAAAATTCGTGTTTTTTTTAAATTACCAGAATTTAGAGTTTTCCTTGTATGGTGTAATAAGTGGTTTTTATAACAAACAGAAACCAAATGTACACGATTAAACTAAACATCTTTTACCTATCATACATATACAAACCTCTCACGATTGCATTTATTACTTGTAACGTTTAGAGTAAGATATACTATAATCGCCGTTCTTTTTAAAATGAACAATTGTGTCCCGTTTATAACACTGTATTTCATCACTTCCTTTCGACTGGTCTTTGGTTTTCAGATTTTTATTCGTTCCACGCTTGTCTTCATCGCGATCCGAGTACGATCGTTTAGCACCGTCAGATGAGCTCATCGTTAAATTTACACTGTACCGACCCACGTTTGAGTGTCGACTGTAGGGTCAATTTACGAATTGCAACGAGATTTATGCAACTAGTTTTTATTTGTTTTATTTTAGTTTACAAATCCCATCCAACGATAATCGACTAAAAGAACTATAATCGTGTACGACTAGTGGTCGATGTACCGCAGATCGTTAAAATAATATTTACGGTAATGGTTATTCTGTGAATAAATGAGAGCTTCTATTAAAATACAAACTGGTCAACAAAGTAGTTGTGAATGCAGCATAAATTGCACAAATGCATTTAGTTTTTATTTGTTTGTTTTTAAATGTTTGTTTGTAGATATACTCGTTGTAGAATAATCTTTAGTGTAATGGTCATTCTGTGAATACATTAGAACTTCTATTAAAATACAAACTAGTAAATAGGATAACTATAAAAACAACAAAGTAATAGTGAATGCACCATAAATAGCACCACTAACTAGTTGCACTTATTCGCGGCGGAATAATAACATTATATAATGTATGCGGTGCATGCAATGGTGAATGCATGACATTGTAAAGTAGAAACTACATTCGTATCTTAATGTGGAGTGCACTTTTGTCGTTATTCTAGCATCAATATTATTTCTTTTCAACCCAACACGAAACTTTGATAGTATAAAAGAAATGGATGGGGCAAACTGCAGTCACTTCATCTTGAAGCAAAGTACTTGTAGCACGCTTGTACGCTTGTTCTGTTACATACGCTTGTTCCGTTACATACAAATTGTTTTACCATGAACGGAAATAGTAATAATTCTTTTAATAGAATTAGGGGAGGTGGAAGGGGGCGAGGAAGGGGCCGAAAACCCCAATACAATAAATACGAGTCGGAGGTAGTTGAGCGGTATAGTTCGGATCGCTACGATCCGCGCTATCCCTCACTAAGTCAGAACGCGCAGAGGGAAGAGGCAAAACGGCACAGAACGACAACACCCCCAACCACAGAAGCCAGCAACAACGGGCCTCTGGTCACTGCTATAAACGTGCTGCAACAGCAGCCGAACGAGTGGTCAAACGAGACCGCAGAGTCAACACAAGGCGCGCGGGGTTTGGCCACTCTGCAACATTTTCTTAAGAATTTTCAGCCGGACGATCTACCATCTGATCCTATTATTCCACCCGGCGACCTGGTGGTGCCTCCTATCGTCACACCGATCGCCGATACAGACAGCGGCTCGATGTTGGAGGATCTGGTGCTTGCCGCTGGTACACCGAGCGAGGTGGGCGATATGGAGGCGAATAGGAAAAGAAAAAGAGAGTCCGGCGAAAATCACAACCACAAGGAAGAGGTAACTACCAACAAAAAGCTTCTGGACGACTTCGAGTGTTTACTCGTCGAAGCCGAAGGGTTGGGCGAGCCAAAAAAAACACAAGAAGCGTGAGGAGGAGCAACGACGGAAGGTGCGGTTCACCGAGGTGGACACCGGTAGAGAGAAGAAGGCATCCCTAACACCCTCACAACCACCAGAGGTGAGTACTCCACCATCACCATCTTTTTCTAATATAGAAATAGAGAGCGTAGTATCGGAGGTATAGCGTACCCCGATAAAAACGAATATTATGAATCGGCGAACGGGTTTTTGAAGTTGATCAACTTCTTTATCAAAAAATTATTACTAAATTTTATAACCGATAACAGACCAAGAACGGAAATTTTCGACATCATATTTAGAAAATACAAACAGTGTAAATCGTTACTGTTGAAAGAGGTTATGTTATTAGTACCGCTCTTATCAACGTTTACACACAATATGAAAGAAAAATACGATGCAAATAGCGCGTATCATATTGTGTGTAGAATGTTAAAAGAGAAGTACATGAATGACATAAACGTATATTTATCAAAATTTAAGGGATATTATTTAAATTGCAGAAATTCAACAAAATCATTCGATGAAATTATAAATTGTGAAATTGACGTAAATAAAGATTTTTCTAATTATGAATTTTTTATACCAAAAAGTGGGGGGAAGGGGGTATAAATCAATTCTTTAATAAACTAAAAGAAATTTCAAACAATCCTATGATACTCACGCACGTGATATTTCTTTTAAGTGGTGGCGACAAATACTATGACAGTTCAAAAGAACTGTACAATAATTTTAAATAGTTGACAAAATATAATGGACGCGGATGTTTCAATTCGTCAGACGGTTTCTACACCAAGACTCATTTTGAGCGAGAAACCTATTTGAATTACAATTTCACTCTATTAGAAAACGATAACGATATGTATAGTGGTGATGTCGAGCGTACACTTGTCGATGAACACGGCGTTACGTGTATGAAAAAGAAAGTAGACACCATAAACTACTCGATCCCTCCAAAGATCTAGATTCTGAAAAAATCCTTGTTCGACGAGTTAAGTTTAAATAAACGTTGGAGCGTGTCCACTACTAACAGCGAACAGTGATGTAATCGTACTCTGATATATATACAAGACGATTCTGTTTAATTAAAACAATGTTAAACTTTGTAATATATTCCACGATCGTTCTACGGATGTGCGTATCGCTTCCAGTTGCAGTGAAGCATAACGATAATAAGTCAAACGTTACGCAGTATAACTTTACATATCCCAATGAGTCATTACAACAGTATGAGGAGAAATGGGATGGTCAGAATTTATTGATTAAAAAAGATTACACGTTTCAAAGTTTTACGAGTTATTTTATTAACCTCCCACTTCTCATACTAGCACTCCTTTATATTACAATACTGTATGTGGTATATAAGTTAAAGACGATTGAACATTATTTGTACTACGTTAAATATAATACTCTTCTTATCAGGAACAACGTTTAGCTTGTTGCAATGAGATCAACGACGGGAGTAACCAGCCAATCCGTCCCTGAAAACAAACGGTACTTGAGACAGGGGAAAATTAAAAGTATCACAACAAAAAGTAAACGGTCTATTAGGCGATTAAATAGTCGCAAAGTTGGGAAAAAAGGAAAACTACAGCATTGGTCGATTAGGAAGAAGATTCAAACGGTGGGGTGTTGCGAAGAAAAAGGTCCGGACCAAGGAAACTGTTGTGAATTGCTTCTCACAAAACTAAGCGAACTAATAGAGCTGGAACAGAGGAAAGAACAACGCGAAAAAGATATTTGATTTTTTTTGCTTATTACACGGACTGGACACTAATTTAAACTTTTCTTTAGAGGAAATAGACGAATACATAAAAACAGAACAAACTAAAATATACTGATACAGTATATTTTATTGTATATTTTGTATATGAAAGTTAATTTGTACGAGTTGTAAAATAAAAACGTGTATGTTTATTTACAAAAATTCGTGTTTTTTTTAAATTACCAGAATTTAGAGTTTTCCTTGTATGGTGTAATAAGTGGTTTTTATAACAAACAGAAACCAAATGTACACGATTAAACTAAACATCTTTTACCTATCATACATATACAAACCTCTCACGATTGCATTTATTACTTGTAACGTTTAGAGTAAGATATACTATAATCGCCGTTCTTTTTAAAATGAACAATTGTGTCCCGTTTATAACACTGTATTTCATCACTTCCTTTCGACTGGTCTTTGGTTTTCAGATTTTTATTCGTTCCACGCTTGTCTTCATCGCGATCCGAGTACGATCGTTTAGCACCGTCAGATGAGCTCATCGTTCAATTTACACTGTACCGACCCACGTTTGAGTGTCGACTGTAGGGTCAATTTACGAATTGCAACGAGATTTATGCAACAAGTTTTTATTTGTTTTATTTTAGTTTACAAATCCCATCCAACGATAATCGACTAAAAGAACTATAATCGTGTACGACTAGTGGTCGATGTACCGCAGATCGTTAAAATAATATTTACGGTAATGGTCATTCTGTGAATAAATGAGAGCTTCTATTAAAATACAAACTGGTCAACAAAGTAGTTGTGAATGCAGCATAAATTGCACAAATGCATTTAGTTTTTATTTGTTTGTTTTTAAATGTTTGTTTGTAGATATACTCGTTGTAGAATAATCATTAGTGTAATGGTCATTCTGTGAATACATTAGAACTTCTATTAAAATACAAACTAGTAAATAGGATAACTATAAAAACAACAAAGTAATAGTGAATGCACCATAAATGTCACCACCAACTAGTTGCACTTATTCGCGGCGGAATAATAACATTATAGAATGTATGCGGTGCATGCAATGGTGAATGCATGACATTGTAAAGTAGAAACTACATTCGTATCTTAATGTAGAGTGCACTTTTGTCGTTATTCTAGCATCAATATTATTTCTTTTCAACCCAACACGAAACTTTGATAGTATAAAAGAAATGGATGGGGCAAACTGCAGTCACTTCATCTTGAAGCAAAGTACTTGTAGCACGCTTGTACGCTTGTTCTGTTACATACGCTTGTTCCGTTACATAGCGGTAGCGACGATGAATCGGATAGCAGCGGTGATGATTTTGACAAAATTTTTAATTCTTTTTCAAAATCTAAAAAATCAAAATGTAAAAAATACTAAATTTGAACAAAAGTTTGAAATATTAAAAGATGGTACGAAGAAATGGATCAAAACACCAGGTGAGGAAGGTTCATATTTGATTGAGGTAAAATTAACACAAACGGCTGACATCAAACATGTACCTTCCGACAACTGGTGGCAAAAAGTATCACGGAAAGTAATTGTTTTAGCGTCGTCACCGCAAGACCCGCTGTTCGTGGCAACAACCAATTTATTTAAATCGGCTTTAATCAAAATTAAAAATGCTAAAGATGTAGCACACCGCTCGTACAAGACGCGGTATAAGCCGTATTAAAATAATTTAAGGTTGGTCGGCTGGTTGAATGATTGATTGATTGATGCAAATATGTATATAGTATAAATATTTAACTGTGTATATAAATAAGTATAAGTATTTAATTTTAATTGTATGTATATATATATAAATAATTTACAGTTGTTTATTAAATTTAATTTTAATATATAATAATAATAATATGTTTTACACAAGAACGTGTACAATAATTCTTTTTTTGGCTACCTGTAAAATAAGTGTGTTCTTTTTATATCATTTTTAATATATGTATTATTACAAGATATAACGTGTTTTACATTTCTCTATTCAAAAAATTAATTTGTTTTTGTTATAAGACTTTCCTATGTTATTTTTAAAGCGTATTTGATTTTACATAGAACACATTTACAGCTGTTTTTGACCTACTTCTATCTGCGCCGTTGATGGAAATGAACACGTCATCAAAACAGGAGGAGGAGAGTCGTCTTCTCCATAAATGGTTTTTTTCGCCGAAAAGATTAACACCTGGAGAAATTGCGAAATTGAAAGCGATAGTCGACAGGCCAGGCTCGACTATAAGGCCATTTATAAAAGAATTAATAAAAAAATTATAGAATTTTTGTCATTTTATATATATATGCATAAATAAATAACATAAAAAAATTTGGTGTTGGTGTTTATACTTTCACAAAATGCTTTCCTTTGTGCAGGTAATGGACCGTGATCAAGAGTTCAACCCAAGCGTGCGTGTCGATGATAAATATTTAAGTCACACATGGGAGTGTATAGCTATGTTAGAACATTACCTTGATATTAAATTTTATCGACCAAGTCATAATAACGATAAAAATACAGATTTTAAAGTTCCTGAAGGTGACTGTCGTTGTGCTATGTATAGAAACAAATCAAAAAATATAGTAGATCGTTTGTATACATCGCGTTTGTATACGGGTAATATACGATCTATAATACGGTGTGTATGTGATTCTATAAATTTATATAGAGATTATATTTTGAATCATATATTAACACACGGTCACGAATCTAAAATTAATAATTGTGCTTGTGTCGACACCTGTCTGTCCAGTTCCAAAATTAGCTGTACAGACGGTAAAAAAATTATTAAATGGATAGAAAAACAACTGTTATTAACAGATCGAATGTACTGCGAACGTCATGAATGTTATGTACATTTGCAATCAGACTATAGTATAATAGCGAACACCATATATGATACAAGTTGTAAAAGTACAATAAATGGTGTGTGCTATCATACCGCTATACTGTACAGCAATACAGACACAATAACACAGACAATACACAATATAGAATATACAGAACATACAGTATAGAAGAGAATATACAGAGATCGCAATAATCGAACATTATACGGTTCAGAATTGCATAAAGCCTTAGCAGCTTGGGTTCGTTATAACGAATGGCTGAACGACTGGAGTAAACGCACAGTGTTGGTGCGTGACAATAATAGGCTTGGTATTTATCATGGATTCCCGGATTAATAATAATATGATGTTCTAACATAGTAATAGTGAAGAAAAAAAATATAAAAATTATTTAGCGCACAATGATCAAGATTATGTTTATACGGACAATCTGTCTTTGGTAAGTGTATGGAAAATGTAAGAAAAAGAATGAAATTAGATCTTGTAAGTGAAAATAAAAAATTATTAAAACTTATTTCTAAGCCGACTTTCAAAGACAGAATTATATATGATAAATCACTTTGTGCTGTATTATCGAACAAAACGTCTATTTATTTTAATAAACCACTTTATGTAGGTTTCGCGGTATTAGAATTGAGCAAAACCTTAATGTATGAATTTCATTATGATATAATGAAAAAAAAGTATGGAAACAAAATTTCGTTATTATATACTGATACTGACAGTTTGTTTTATGAAATATTGACAAATGATTTTTACGAAGATATGTTAGATCCAGATTTGAAAATGTTTTTTGATACTAGCGATTATCCTCCTGATCATAAATGTTATTCTACTATAAATAAAAAAGTAATTGGCAAATTTAAAGACGAATGTAACGGTATTCCGATTAAGGAATTTATTGGTTTACGATCGAAATTATATACGTATACTACGCGTGACAATACTATTCAAAAGAAAGCAAAAGGAATTAAAAAATGTGTAATTAATAACGAGATCTCGTTTAACGATTTCAAAAATTGTCTTCATAATACTCCTTCGGAAACAGAAAAACGGTAAATTATGAAATTAATAAGATCGAAAAAATATATAGTAGAATCGGTATCAATTAATAAATTAGCGTTAAGCAATAATGATGATAAGAGAGTATTATGTGATAACGGGATAAATACAATCCCGTACGGTCATTATTCATTAAGCCATTCAAGCTGATACTTTATAGCCGAACTATGAATCGTCTTTTTATGTTACAAAATAAACACAATCAACGTAAAAATATCGTTTTTAATATTTACGATACTCAGGTTATGGGACTTAAAAATTTTAATATCTGTTATTATAAAATATTTAAATTTCTTCGTGAAAAAGTAGAAGAATATGATAATAATGTGGAGTGTATTAAAAATTGTACAAAGTTTGATGTGTATCAAAATACTTGTAATAATCATTTAAAATGTGATCAACACGTTACTCAACTTTGGAATACTATATCTCAATTATTTTAACATATTTTAATTTACCATGACATTTGAAGAGTGTGCGGGAAAAACGATGAGGTCAATTTTTTGACTATTTTCAACTGACAGTGTCATTTGATGCATTAAATCCAATATTATTTTGTAGTATATTTGTTTTAGGGAATAACGGTAAGACTCCTGAGAAAATGAATAAAACAGATATAGGCTTTGCGCAAAGAATGATGAAGGTGATCGACTTTAGCGGGAGTAACGCTGAATCTGTAGTAACCAATTCCCCCCATGGCTGCTACAGCCATTTCCTACTATGTTTTCATGTCCATACTTGCTCTACTCTTGCCTTTGTTCTTCAATAATATTGTTTAGTTCTAAATCTATACGCGATCTAGACTGTTCCTACGTTTTAGCGCTGCCTTGTAATTTTATTATAATGAGTTGGTGCATTGTTTAGTTTTTCATGGGAGTGAACTCTTACTGTTTTAGTGTTTTTGTGATTATGTTTAACAATTAATTGAAATGGAGAGTGATGTGAGTGTAGTTTCTGAGCAAGGAAAGAGTTCAAAGAAAAGAAAGTGTTACGGACGCATAAGTGATGCATCAAAGAAAATGAGGGCCCAAGCCCATGAAACAGGAGATAACTGTAAGTGTTCCAAACTCAAATGTTTTAGTAATATTACCCAATGTGAGAGATGGCAAATAATTTCACACTTTAACAATCTTCCTGATAGAGACACTCAAAATTTACATCTGAGTGGTTTGATTGAGAGCAGTCTAGTTAAGCAAAGATACAAAAGAAACGAAAATGAGGACTCAAGGCTGCATTCGTATTGTTATAAATATAAAGTAAGAGTAACTCGCAATGATCATTTGCACGAACAACAAGTTTGCTACAAAGCGTTGTTAGCCTTACATGGCATAACGGGTAGGCGACTTCAAACAATTCAAGAGCAACTCGCTCATCATGGTAAGGTGTTACCTGACATACAAGGAAAACATTCAAATAGGCCACATGCATTGACTGATAATACAAAAAGTAAAATACACGAATATCTGCAATCTCTCAGGGGGAGGAAATCACATTATTCATTAGGAAAATCAGACAAAATTTACTTGCCAGAGGAGCTCAATGTAAAAAAACTACATGAACTTTACACGGAAAAAAATCCTGAAAATCCTGTATCTTACCATAGTTTTCTAAAAATATTTGAAAGCGAATATAACTTTGGATTTGGTTACCCATGTTCGGACACGTGCAGTAAGTGTGATGAATTTAAGGCAAAGAAACAAATTTTGAGTCTTGAGTTGTCAAAAACTTCAACTCCTGAGAAGTTACAAGAGTTAGGTAAACAACTCAAAACCTTGGAAACTGAACTCGAGTTTCATCACAGAAAAGCTGCAACATTTTATGAGCGTAAGCGTTCTTGTCGCCAGTTATGCTCCAAAAAGGTAGATCATGAAGCCGTTACAATGGACTATCAGAAAAATTTACCAGTACCGAATATTTCAACAAATGTAGTATATTACAAGCGCCAGCTCACTGTTCAATTGTTTAATATTCATGTTTTAAGTACTGGTGATTCATATTTCTTTAGTTATGACCAAACAGTTGCCAAAAAGGGTGCAAATGATGTTACTTCCATGCTTCATGAATATATATTAAACTTTTTGTCTCCTGAAGTAAAGTTCTTGTATGTATTCTGTGACTCTTGTGGAGGACAGAACAAGAACAACACGCTTATAAGATACCTGCACTATGTTGTGCATAAAATCAAACGTCTTTATTCCATCACTGTCACATTCCCCGAACGTGGACATTCCTACATGGAATGTGACAGAAATATGGCTCTTATTCCCAAGAGAAAGGCTGCTGAGTTGCCACAAGATTGGTATGAAGCCATAAGAGATGCAAGAGCTAAACCGAGTCCATTCATGGTGATCGAGTGTGAACAATCAATGTTTAAAGACTGGACCAAATTTTTTAACACAGTTGGGTATTACAAGAAAAAACTACCTGTACCAATAAGGCCAATAAAGGAGCTGAAGATTGAAGAGATACATCCTAGAACAATATCTCTTCGCACTACTTACAATGGACATTGGCAATCAAGTGTTATTACTGAAAGAGAATCTTCACAAGGACTGCAGCCAGGAGAATTTTTCTACCCAGATGAAGCTTACCAAGGACGTATTCCAGTTCCACGTGCTAAATGGAAAGATTTACAGGTAACTTTAATATTGTTTTTAAAATATATTTGTAAAATGTTCTAGTAAGTCTTTGGGTGTTTGTTCACGCGCGTGTGTGTGTGTGTGTGTCTGTGGTAAACTAGATACCCTGTCTTAAAAAAAGGAAGGTTTTGATGGGCGAGTTTTTTTCATTTTTATAAAAAATAAAAAACCAGCTTCTCTGGTTTCAGGATTTGACACCTTTTTTACAATCCGAAGAGGCAAAGGAGTTCTACCGGCAACTGCCACACACTGATGCTCCAGACGAAGACTAAGTAATTGGTCAAAGAAGATAGTTAATACATTCATACCTTTTTATGTAAAACATTGTATATCATGATTTATATAATATTGTTTTGTAAAATAAATGTTCTAAGTTCAAAACAATGGGTAGTTCGTGTTTGTTTAAGAAAATTTTGCAAACGCAAAAAAATCTAAACTGTGCCAAATTTTGTTTAAATCATATTTAAACCAATAACACATTAATTAAATTGCTGCTTATTAGATAGAGCTGTCTAAAATCTTTCGCTATTTATGATAACAACACCTTATAGGCATTTTAAGGAAACACGATGACATAACGATCATCGTTGTTTCCTCAAATCACATACATTCACCGTTTTTCCACAGAATAATGGTACATATATACACATTTTTTTTTATAACTACCTAATATAATAACAAATTGATTATTAAAACTTATAAAATGCATACACTAGAACCTACAACCTTGAAATAAAAAAAAATTTTATAGTTATTGTGAAGGTTTTGAAACTATTTTGTTTTAAAGTTTAAATTTGCGTTTTCTCAGTTTCACGTTTTGAGCACCTTCATCGTTCTTCCCGCACACTCCTCATTTTATGTATATATTTTTAATACCTGAACAAAAAATGATATCAACAATATTCAAACAATTTCTTACACAAAAAAATGCTCATTAAAACGCATACTGGAAACGTGATTGTATTAATTGCAATGAAGCTGATAATAAATTAATCTTTTGATCTCCTACTTACAACACGTACTGATGATAATGCATTTTCTGTGTATATAAACCGATTAAAAATTGTGGTTCAGCATCCAGAAACATACCAGCTACTACAATGTATAGCCACTCAGAATTTTTTAAACGTTTAACGACGTATTATAAAGTTGAGGAAGTTGGATCGAAAAAATATTATCATAGATTATACCCAAACAGCAGTCAAAACCCTCACAAACTGGCAGCCGCTGGATTTGTTTATCAAGGTGATGGAGACACCGTTCGGTGTCTGACATGTCGAGTAAGATTTATGGAGTGGTCAGCGGAGGATTGTCCTATAACATTAGATACGAAGGTAATGCCGCAATGTCAGTTTGTGGTAACACAGCTTGGCTGCGATCATCATCATTAAGGTATTTTTTTTAAATAATTTTTACTGTTTTAAAAAAAATAGGTGATTATATTAGTTTCACAATGTAATTTAGTTCCTTGTAAAATAACTTATTATAATATGTTCTACACAAGAACATACATATACAGTAATTATTCGTTACCTGTAAAATAAGTATAAGTCTTTCCTATATCATTTTTTTAAATATGTAATTATTAAAATATATAATGTATTCCATACGTTTCTCTATTACTTTTTTTATCTTAGTTAATAGGGTTCAATTTTTAGTTCTTAAAAATTTAATTTATCTTTTGTTTAATTTTTAAAAAAATATGACTCTTTTTTTCAAAGGATTCTTGGTACATTTAGTTAACAAATTATTATTTTTGTTTGTTATAGGTTGGGAGGACTGACTTCCAACTGCTGTCAAAAAAACAAAGTAATATATGTAAATAAAGTTTTTAAAAATATTTTCATTTTTGATTTATTAATTACTAAAATCATATATACAAAAGTCATTTTGTATGTACTTGTTAATATAATCTTAATTATTTTGTTATCACAAAATTTGTAACTATTCAAATAATCATTTTGTATGTATTTGTTAATATAATCTGTTCATTATATATGTATTTAATGGTATGATAATAAATATTGTGGTCTGCTTTGCTTTGTTATTATTATTTTGTAGGAATAATTAAAATAAAACCAGTGTTTATTAATAATACAATTTATTACACTCTTCACAACATTGAAATATTTCTCAATACAAAAATTCAAGCCATATCAATTTGAAGGCTATAGGTTATCCATCGACTGCGGCGTAAACAAGCGTCGACAATAATACATAACATAGTCATCGTACAAAACACATATCAACTCTATTTTTATAAATTTTATTTACAAACTGAACTTTTATTCTTCTTCATCGATATTACTATCGATTATTGTGTGAAATCGATTGGTCTTTCTTTTGAATTATCAATTGTAATATTAATTCTTTCAATTTGTATAGTACATCATCATTTACACATTTCAATCCGAATATCGATAGATTATTTTGTTCTGTTCTAACTAATCCGCCCGTAAATTCATTAAAGACATACACAGTGTTATTCTTAAAAAAGTATAAATTACCATCAGAAAATCTAAATGATGAATCGATTTTAGGCGGTATTCCAGGAAATGTATCGGATATATAACCCCATGATTTAGTAGTGAACATACACTCATTGACTTCTCTATAATAATTATCATCATGAAATATATAAGTTTTACCTGTATAACTGTTGAATACCGCATGCAAATTATTCGGTTGTATGTTAAATAAAGACTGGATATGCTTCGGATAACCATGACTTAATTTAAGACTCATTAAATCAAACATGAATACCAAAGAATCTATAAACATAACTATCTCGCCAGACGGTCGTTGATATACAGCTAAAATTTTTGTGAAATTTCTTGGAAGAAACGTTAACCAATGTTTTATTATAAGCGGTTTGGTGTATATCATCTCTGCCGGATTTAATATCCACAACCATTTTTCATGTAATATATATAATCGTTTATCAGCAATTAAAAATAAATTAATATTTTTAAAATTACAAAGATCAATTTTATTTGTATCTATAGGACGCTCGTCTTCTATCTTTGGTATTGAAGAAGATGGTGACATCGGTATGAAAGACGTTATAAAAGTGTTTTGTGTCTTACCATACAAATTTTGAATGGCTAAAACATCATCATCACCTAACTCGATTTTACCGTTGTAATAAGCATACATTACAGAATCTGATACATCTGAATGTGATAAACCTATAGCATGACCGATTTCGTGTATTAAAGTTGCATACAATCTTGATTGGTCAAGAGGAACGACTTTGCCAGTCGAATATGACCAATTTTCATCTTCATCAATATGAATTTCTCGTCTTGAATTATTATAATCAGGAAAATATGCGTGTGCTAATGTTCCACCTTTACCGTCAAACGTTCTCGTACATTGCCACGATTCTTTTTGCATCATATGTTTCAATCGTTTATTAGAAATTAAAATATCTGTATTCACTCTATCATGTTTGAAACGTATACCAGACTTTTCCTCCCATACTGCGAAAGCTTGTTTAGTCAATTCTAACACCTCTTGATTCGCTAAATAATAATGCCATGTTACTTCGGGCTTGTTCCATTTGAAACTGGATACTCGATAATATCACTGTTACCGCACCTAATTTTCGACATTAAGTTTATAGTTTCATTATTTAACTCGCCATCAGTAGGTAATTTATAGTATTCTTGAAATATAAGTAACGTGTTAGCAATATCTGATTCATTTACCGCTTGCAACGAAGATTCATCATCTGTTTGAAGATAACCATAGTCATATAAATATCGCTTAACTTTATCCATTTCAATTTGTGTTGTATTATCGGCCGAAGAATTTGTTAGTAATATTTGGTCGCATTTTGTCCATAATGTTAAAAAAAATATTATAGATTTAAGCGGCGTCATAGTTTCCGATTGTACTGTACAATGACAAATACCAAACAACGTCGTTAATACTTATAAAAGAATATATCATGTCATTATCCCTTCTCCTAAACATTTGTTTACAAACAGACGCGCTCCGGCCGTCGCCGAACTCCTCGTGATTATGTTTACTTTTTTTTCACCGCGTGTCCCAGCTTCACATCGTTTACGGACGAGAGAACGTTTATGTTGACGTTTGTTACTGGGTCAGCGTGTCGATCGGCCAAGGAAAACAACGAGCACGTGGCCGGTCGGCGAGAAAAAAACGTAAACATAAACATTCGTTCCGACACACACGTAAACAATGTGAAGCTGGGACACGCGGTGAAAAAACGTAAACATAAACACGAGGAGTTCGGTGACCGCGGCGGCGGCTATGTAGGGTAAGGCGGGGGTGGGAAGGAAGGAAAAAATGTAAACATAAACAGACGAGAGAGGCGTGGTGAGAAAGAAAAAATGTAAACAAACACGCGGAGTTCGGTGACCGCGGCGGTTATGTAGGTGAAGACGGGGGTGGAGAGGATGAAAAAAATGTAACCATAAACAAACGAGGGGGGCGTGGCTGTCCCAGAACCAACCTTTTATTACTACTAATATAATCGCCGTTCTCTTTAAAATGAACAATTGTGTCCCGTTTATAACACTGTATTTCATCACTTCCTTTCCGTGTATGAAAAAGAAAGTAGACACCATAAACTACTCGATCCCTCCAAAGATCTAGATTCTGAAAAAAATCCTTGTTCGACGAGTTAAGTTTAAATAAACGTTGGAGCGTGTCCACTACTAACAGCGAACAGTGATGTAATCGTACTGATATATATACAAGACGATTCTCTTTAATTAAAACAATGTTAAACTTTGTAATATATTCCACGATCGTTCTACGGATGTGCGTATCGCTTCCAGTTGCAGTGAAGCATAACGATAATAAGTCAAACGTTACGCAGTATAACTTTACATATCCCAATGAGTCATTACAACAGTATGAGGAGAAATGGGATGGTCAGAATTTATTGATTAAAAAAGATTACACGTTTCAAAGTTTTACGAGTTATTTTATTAACCTCCCACTTCTCATACTAGCACTCCTTTATATTACAATACTGTATGTGGTATATAAGTTAAAGACGATTGAACATTATTTGTACTACGTTAAATATAATACTCTTCTTATCAGGAACAACGTTTAGCTTGTTGCAATGAGATCAACGACGGGAGTAACCAGCCAATCCGTCCCTGAAAACAAACGGTACTTGAGACAGAGGAAAATTAAAAGTATCACAACAAAAAGTAAACGGTCTATTAGGCGATTAAATAGTCGCAAAGTTGGGAAAAAAGGAAAACTACAGCATTGGTCGATTAGGAAGAAGATTCAAACGGTGGGGTGTTGCGAAGAAAAAGGTCCGGACCAAGGAAACTGTTGTGAATTGCTTCTCACAAAACTAAGCGAACCAATAGAGCTGGAACAGAGGAAAGAACAACGCGAAAAGATATATTTGATTTTTTTTGCTTATTACACGGACTGGACACTAATTTAAACTTTTCTTTAGAGGAAATAGACGAATGCATAAAAACAGAACAAACTAAAATATACTGATACAGTATATTTTATTGTATATTTTTTATATGAAAGTTAATTTGTATGAGTTGTAAAATAAAAACGTATGTTTATTTACAAAAATTCGTGTTTTTTTTAAATTACCAGAATTTAGAGTTTTCCTTGTATGGTGTAATAAGTGGTTTTTATAACAAACAGAAACCAAATGTACACGATTAAACTAAACATCTTTTACCTATCATACATATACAAACCTCTCACGATTGCATTTATTACTTGTAACGTTTAGAGTAAGATATACTATAATCGCCGTTCTTTTTAAAATGAACAATTGTGTCCCGTTTATAACACTGTATTTCATCACTTCCTTTCGACTGGTCTTTGGTTTTCAGATTTTTATTCGTTCCACGCTTGTCTTCATCGCGATCCGAGTACGATCGTTTAGCACCGTCAGATGAGCTCATCGTTAAATTTACACTGTACCGACCCACGTTTGAGTGTCGACTGTAGGGTCAATTTACGAATTGCAACGAGATTTATGCAACTAGTTTTTATTTGTTTTATTTTAGTTTACAAATCCCATCCAACGATAATCGACTAAAAGAACTATAATCGTGTACGACTAGTGGTCGATGTACCGCAGATCGTTAAAATAATATTTACGGTAATGGTTATTCTGTGAATAAATGAGAGCTTCTATTAAAATACAAACTGGTCAACAAAGTAGTTGTGAATGCAGCATAAATTGCACAAATGCATTTAGTTTTTATTTGTTTGTTTTTAAATGTTTGTTTGTAGATATACTCGTTGTAGAATAATCTTTAGTGTAATGGTCATTCTGTGAATACATTAGAACTTCTATTAAAATACAAACTAGTAAATAGGATAACTATAAAAACAACAAAGTAATAGTGAATGCACCATAAATAGCACCACTAACTAGTTGCACTTATTCGCGGCGGAATAATAACATTATATAATGTATGCGGTGCATGCAATGGTGAATGCATGACATTGTAAAGTAGAAACTACATTCGTATCTTAATGTGGAGTGCACTTTTGTCGTTATTCTAGCATCAATATTATTTCTTTTCAACCCAACACGAAACTTTGATAGTATAAAAGAAATGGATGGGGCAAACTGCAGTCACTTCATCTTGAAGCAAAGTACTTGTAGCACGCTTGTACGCTTGTTCTGTTACATACGCTTGTTCCGTTACATACAAATTGTTTTACCATGAACGGAAATAGTAATAATTCTTTTAATAGAATTAGGGGAGGTGGAAGGGGCCGAAAACCCCAATACAATAAATACGAGTCGGAGGTAGTTGAGCGGTATAGTTCGGATCGCTACGATCCGCGCTATCCCTCACTAAGTCAGAACGCGCAGAGGGAAGAGGCAAAACGGCACAGAACGACAACACCCCCAACCACAGAAGCCAGCAACAACGGGCCTCTGGTCACTGCTATAAACGTGCTGCAACAGCAGCCGAACGAGTGGTCAAACGAGACCGCAGAGTCAACACAAGGCGCGCGGGGTTTGGCCACTCTGCAACATTTTCTTAAGAATTTTCAGCCGGACGATCTACCATCTGATCCTATTATTCCACCCGGCGACCTGGTGGTGCCTCCTATCGTCACACCGATCGCCGATACAGACAGCGGCTCGATGTTGGAGGATCTGGTGCTTGCCGCTGGTACACCGAGCGAGGTGGGCGATATGGAGGCGAATAGGAAAAGAAAAAGAGAGTCCGGCGAAAATCACAACCACAAGGAAGAGGTAACTACCAACAAAAAGCTTCTGGACGACTTCGAGTGTTTACTCGTCGAAGCCGAAGGGTTGGGCGAGCCAAAAAAAACACAAGAAGCGTGAGGAGGAGCAACGACGGAAGGTGCGGTTCACCGAGGTGGACACCGGTAGAGAGAAGAAGGCATCCCTAACACCCTCACAACCACCAGAGGTGAGTACTCCACCATCACCATCTTTTTCTAATATAGAAATAGAGAGCGTAGTATCGGAGGTATAGCGTACCCCGATAAAAACGAATATTATGAATCGGCGAACGGGTTTTTGAAGTTGATCAACTTCTTTATCAAAAAATTATTACTAAATTTTATAACCGATAACAGACCAAGAACGGAAATTTTCGACATCATATTTAGAAAATACAAACAGTGTAAATCGTTACTGTTGAAAGAGGTTATGTTATTAGTACCGCTCTTATCAACGTTTACACACAATATGAAAGAAAAATACGATGCAAATAGCGCGTATCATATTGTGTGTAGAATGTTAAAAGAGAAGTACATGAATGACATAAACGTATATTTATCAAAATTTAAGGGATATTATTTAAATTGCAGAAATTCAACAAAATCATTCGATGAAATTATAAATTGTGAAATTGACGTAAATAAAGATTTTTCTAATTATGAATTTTTTATACCAAAAAGTGGGGGGAAGGGGGTATAAATCAATTCTTTAATAAACTAAAAGAAATTTCAAACAATCCTATGATACTCACGCACGTGATATTTCTTTTAAGTGGTGGCGACAAATACTATGACAGTTCAAAAGAACTGTACAATAATTTTAAATAGTTGACAAAATATAATGGACGCGGATGTTTCAATTCGTCAGACGGTTTCTACACCAAGACTCATTTTGAGCGAGAAACCTATTTGAATTACAATTTCACTCTATTAGAAAACGATAACGATATGTATAGTGGTGATGTCGAGCGAACACTTGTCGATGAACACGGCGTTACGTGTATGAAAAAGAAAGTAGACACCATAAACTACTCGATCCCTCCAAAGATCTAGATTCTGAAAAAATCCTTGTTCGACGAGTTAAGTTTAAATAAACGTTGGAGCGTGTCCACTACTAACAGCGAACAGTGATGTAATCGTACTCTGATATATATACAAGACGATTCTGTTTAATTAAAACAATGTTAAACTTTGTAATATATTCCACGATCGTTCTACGGATGTGCGTATCGCTTCCAGTTGCAGTGAAGCATAACGATAATAAGTCAAACGTTACGCAGTATAACTTTACATATCCCAATGAGTCATTACAACAGTATGAGGAGAAATGGGATGGTCAGAATTTATTGATTAAAAAAGATTACACGTTTCAAAGTTTTACGAGTTATTTTATTAACCTCCCACTTCTCATACTAGCACTCCTTTATATTACAATACTGTAAGTGGTATATAAGTTAAAGACGATTGAACATTATTTGTACTACGTTAAATATAATACTCTTCTTATCAGGAACAAGTTTAGCTTGTTGCAATGAGATCAACGACGGGAGTAACCAGCCAATCCGTCCCTGAAAACAAACGGTACTTGAGACAGGGGAAAATTAAAAGTATCACAACAAAAAGTAAACGGTCTATTAGGCGATTAAATAGTCGCAAAGTTGGGAAAAAAGGAAAACTACAGCATTGGTCGATTAGGAAGAAGATTCAAACGGTGGGGTGTTGCGAAGAAAAAGGTCCGGACCAAGGAAACTGTTGTGAATTGCTTCTCACAAAACTAAGCGAACTAATAGAGCTGGAACAGAGGAAAGAACAACGCGAAAAAGATATTTGATTTTTTTTGCTTATTACACGGACTGGACACTAATTTAAACTTTTCTTTAGAGGAAATAGACGAATACATAAAAACAGAACAAACTAAAATATACTGATACAGTATATTTTATTGTATATTTTGTATATGAAAGTTAATTTGTACGAGTTGTAAAATAAAAACGTGTATGTTTATTTACAAAAATTCGTGTTTTTTTTAAATTACCAGAATTTAGAGTTTTCCTTGTATGGTGTAATAAGTGGTTTTTATAACAAACAGAAACCAAATGTACACGATTAAACTAAACATCTTTTACCTATCATACATATACAAACCTCTCACGATTGCATTTATTACTTGTAACGTTTAGAGTAAGATATACTATAATCGCCGTTCTTTTTAAAATGAACAATTGTGTCCCGTTTATAACACTGTATTTCATCACTTCCTTTCGACTGGTCTTTGGTTTTCAGATTTTTATTCGTTCCACGCTTGTCTTCATCGCGATCCGAGTACGATCGTTTAGCACCGTCAGATGAGCTCATCGTTCAATTTACACTGTACCGACCCACGTTTGAGTGTCGACTGTAGGGTCAATTTACGAATTGCAACGAGATTTATGCAACTAGTTTTTATTTGTTTTATTTTAGTTTACAAATCCCATCCAACGATAATCGACTAAAAGAACTATAATCGTGTACGACTAGTGGTCGATGTACCGCAGATCGTTAAAATAATATTTACGGTAATGGTCATTCTGTGAATAAATGAGAGCTTCTATTAAAATACAAACTGGTCAACAAAGTAGTTGTGAATGCAGCATAAATTGCACAAATGCATTTAGTTTTTATTTGTTTGTTTTTAAATGTTTGTTTGTAGATATACTCGTTGTAGAATAATCTTTAGTGTAATGGTCATTCTGTGAATACATTAGAACTTCTATTAAAATACAAACTAGTAAATAGGATAACTATAAAAACAACAAAGTAATAGTGAATGCACCATAAATGTCACCACCAACTAGTTGCACTTATTCGCGGCGGAATAATAACATTATAGAATGTATGCGGTGCATGCAATGGTGAATGCATGACATTGTAAAGTAGAAACTACATTCGTATCTTAATGTAGAGTGCACTTTTGTCGTTATTCTAGCATCAATATTATTTCTTTTCAACCCAACACGAAACTTTGATAGTATAAAAGAAATGGATGGGGCAAACTGCAGTCACTTCATCTTGAAGCAAAGTACTTGTAGCACGCTTGTACGCTTGTTCTGTTACATACGCTTGTTCCGTTACATAGCGGTAGCGACGATGAATCGGATAGCAGCGGTGATGATTTTGATAAAATTTTTAATTCTTTTTCAAAATCTAAAAAATCAAAATGTAAAAAATACTAAATTTGAACAAAAGTTTGAAATATTAAAAGATGGTACGAAGAAATGGATCAAAACACCAGGTGAGGAAGGTTCATATTTGATTGAGGTAAAATTAACACAAACGGCTGACATCAAACATGTACCTTCCGACAACTGGTGGCAAAAAGTATCACGGAAAGTAATTGTTTTAGCGTCGTCACCGCAAGACCCGCTGTTCGTGGCAACAACCGATTTATTTAAATCGGCTTTAATCAAAATTAAAAATGCTAAAGATGTAGCACACGGCTCGTACAAGACGCGGTATAAGCCGTATTAAAATAATTTAAGGTTGGTCGGCTGGTTGAATGATTGATTGATTGATGCAAATATGTATATAGTATAAATATTTAACTGTGTATATAAATAAGTATAAGTATTTAATTTTAATTGTATGTATATATATATAAATAATTTACAGTTGTTTATTTAATTTAATTTTAATATATAATAAAAATAATATGTTTTACACAAGAACGTGTACAATAATTCTTTTTTTGGCTACCTGTAAAATAAGTGTGTTCTTTTTATATCATTTTTAATATATGTATTATTACAAGATATAACGTGTTTTACATTTCTCTATTCAAAAAATTAATTTGTTTTTGTTATAAGACTTTCCTATGTTATTTTTAAAGCGTATTTGATTTTACATAGAACACATTTACAGCTGTTTTTGACCTACTTCTATCTGCGCCGTTGATGGAAATGAACACGTCATCAAAACAGGAGGAGGAGAGTCGTCTTCTCCATAAATGTTTTTTTTCGCCGAAAAGATTAACACCTGGAGAAATTGCGAAATTGAAAGCGATAGTCGACAGGCCAGGCTCGACTATAAGGCCATTTATAAAAGAATTAATAAAAAAATTATAGAATTTTTGTCATTTTATATATATGCATAAATAAATAACATAAAAAAATTTGGTGTTGGTGTTTATACTTTCACAAAATCCTTTCCTTTGTGCAGGTAATGGACCGTGATCAAGAGTTCAACCCAAGCGTGCGTGTCGATGATAAATATTTAAGTCACACATGGGAGTGTATAGCTATGTTAGAACATTACCTTGATATTAAATTTTATCGACCAAGTCATAATAACGATAAAAATACAGATTTTAAAGTTCCTGAAGGTGACCGTCGTTGTGCTATGTATAGAAACAAATCAAAAAATATAGTAGATCGTTTGTATACATCGCGTTTGTATACGGGTAATATACGATCTATAATACGGTGTGTATGTGATTCTATAAATTTATATAGAGATTATATTTTGAATCATATATTAACACACGGTCACGAATCTAAAATTAATAATTGTGCTTGTGTCGACACCTGTCTGTCCAGTTCCAAAATTAGCTGTACAGACGGTAAAAAAATTATTAAATGGATAGAAAAACAACTGTTATTAACAGATCGAATGTACTGCGAACGTCATGAATGTTATGTACATTTGCAATCAGACTATAGTATAATAGCGAACACCATATATGATACAAGTTGTAAAAGTACAATAAATGGTGTGTGCAATCATACCGCTATACTGTACAGCAATACAGACACAATAACACAGACAATACACAATATAGAATATACAGAACATACAGTATAGAAGAGAATATACAGAGATCGCAATAATCGAACATTATACGGTTCAGAATTGCATAAAGCCTTAGCAGCTTGGGTTCGTTATAACGAATGGCTGAACGACTGGAGTAAACGCACAGTGTTGGTGCGTGACAATAATAGGCTTGGTATTTATCATGGATTCCCGGATTAATAATAATATGATGTTCTAACATAGTAATAGTGAAGAAAAAAAATATAAAAATTATTTAGCGCACAATGATCAAGATTATGTTTATACGGACAATCTGTCTTTGGTAAGTGTATGGAAAATGTAAGAAAAAGAATGAAATTAGATCTTGTAAGTGAAAATAAAAAATTATTAAAACTTATTTCTAAGCCGACTTTCAAAGACAGAATTATATATGATAAATCACTTTGTGCTGTATTATCGAACAAAACGTCTATTTATTTTAATAAACCAATTTATGTAGGTTTCGCGGTATTAGAATTGAGCAAAACCTTAATGTATGAATTTCATTATGATATAATGAAAAAAAAGTATGGAAACAAAATTTCGTTATTATATACTGATACTGACAGTTTGTTTTATGAAATATTGACAAATGATTTTTACGAAGATATGTTAGATCCAGATTTGAAAATGTTTTTTGATACTAGCGATTATCCTCCTGATCAAAAATGTTATTCTACTATAAATAAAAAAGTAATTGGCAAATTTAAAGACGAATGTAACGGTATTCCGATTAAGGAATTTATTGGTTTACGATCGAAATTATATACGTATACTACGCGTGACAATACTATTCAAAAGAAAGCAAAAGGAATTAAAAAATGTGTAATTAATAACGAGATCTCGTTTAACGATTTCAAAAATTGTCTTCATAATACTCCTTCGGAAACAGAAAAACGTAAATTATGAAATTAATAAGATCGAAAAAATATATAGTAGAATCGGTATCAATTAATAAATTAGCGTTAAGCAATAATGATGATAAGAGAGTATTATGTGATAACGGGATAAATACAATCCCGTACGGTCATTATTCATTAAGCCATTCAAGCTGATACTTTATAGCCGAACTATGAATCGTCTTTTTATGTTACAAAATAAACACAATCAACGTAAAAATATCGTTTTTAATATTTACGATACTCAGGTTATGGGACTTAAAAATTTTAATATCTGTTATTATAAAATATTTAAATTTCTTCGTGAAAAAGTAGAAGAATATGATAATAATGTGGAGTGTATTAAAAATTGTACAAAGTTTGATGTGTATCAAAATACTTGTAATAATCATTTAAAATGTGATCAACACGTTACTCAACTTTGGAATACTATATCTCAATTATTTTAACATATTTTAATTTACCATGACATTTGAAGAGTGTGCGGGAAAAACGATGAGGTCAATTTTTTGACTATTTTCAACTGACAGTGTCATTTGATGCATTAAATCCAATATTATTTTGTAGTATATTTGTTTTAGGGAATAACGGTAAGACTCCTGAGAAAATGAATAAAACAGATATAGGCTTTGCGCAAAGAATGATGAAGGTGATCGACTTTAGCGGGAGTAACGCTGAATCTGTAGTAACCAATTCCCCCCATGGCTGCTACAGCCATTTCCTACTATGTTTTCATGTCCATACTTGCTCTACTCTTGCCTTTGTTCTTCAATAATATTGTTTAGTTCTAAATCTATACGCGATCTAGACTGTTCCTACGTTTTAGCGCTGCCTTGTAATTTTATTATAATGAGTTGGTGCATTGTTTAGTTTTTCATGGGAGTGAACTCTTACTGTTTTAGTGTTTTTGTGATTATGTTTAACAATTAATTGAAATGGAGAGTGATGTGAGTGTAGTTTCTGAGCAAGGAAAGAGTTCAAAGAAAAGAAAGTGTTACGGACGCATAAGTGATGCATCAAAGAAAATGAGGGCCCAAGCCCATGAAACAGGAGATAACTGTAAGTGTTCCAAACTCAAATGTTTTAGTAATATTACCCAATGTGAGAGATGGCAAATAATTTCACACTTTAACAATCTTCCTGATAGAGACACTCAAAATTTACATCTGAGTGGTTTGATTGAGAGCAGTCTAGTTAAGCAAAGATACAAAAGAAACGAAAATGAGGACTCAAGGCTGCATTCGTATTGTTATAAATATAAAGTAAGAGTAACTCGCAATGATCATTTGCACGAACAACAAGTTTGCTACAAAGCGTTGTTAGCCTTACATGGCATAACGGGTAGGCGACTTCAAACAATTCAAGAGCAACTCGCTCATCATGGTAAGGTGTTACCTGACATACAAGGAAAACATTCAAATAGGCCACATGCATTGACTGATAATACAAAAAGTAAAATACACGAATATCTGCAATCTCTCAGGGGGAGGAAATCACATTATTCATTAGGAAAATCAGACAAAATTTACTTGCCAGAGGAGCTCAATGTAAAAAAACTACATGAACTTTACACGGAAAAAAATCCTGAAAATCCTGTATCTTACCATAGTTTTCTAAAAATATTTGAAAGCGAATATAACTTTGGATTTGGTTACCCATGTTCGGACACGTGCAGTAAGTGTGATGAATTTAAGGCAAAGAAACAAATTTTGAGTCTTGAGTTGTCAAAAACTTCAACTCCTGAGAAGTTACAAGAGTTAGGTAAACAACTCAAAACCTTGGAAACTGAACTCGAGTTTCATCACAGAAAAGCTGCAACATTTTATGAGCGTAAGCGTTCTTGTCGCCAGTTATGCTCCAAAAAGGTAGATCATGAAGCCGTTACAATGGACTATCAGAAAAATTTACCAGTACCGAATATTTCAACAAATGTAGTATATTACAAGCGCCAGCTCACTGTTCAATTGTTTAATATTCATGTTTTAAGTACTGGTGATTCATATTTCTTTAGTTATGACCAAACAGTTGCCAAAAAGGGTGCAAATGATGTTACTTCCATGCTTCATGAATATATATTAAACTTTTTGTCTCCTGAAGTAAAGTTCTTGTATGTATTCTGTGACTCTTGTGGAGGACAGAACAAGAACAACACGCTTATAAGATACCTGCACTATGTTGTGCATAAAATCAAACGTCTTTATTCCATCACTGTCACATTCCCCGAACGTGGACATTCCTACATGGAATGTGACAGAAATATGGCTCTTATTCCCAAGAGAAAGGCTGCTGAGTTGCCACAAGATTGGTATGAAGCCATAAGAGATGCAAGAGCTAAACCGAGTCCATTCATGGTGATCGAGTGTGAACAATCAATGTTTAAAGACTGGACCAAATTTTTTAACACAGTTGGGTATTACAAGAAAAAACTACCTGTACCAATAAGGCCAATAAAGGAGCTGAAGATTGAAGAGATACATCCTAGAACAATATCTCTTCGCACTACTTACAATGGACATTGGCAATCAAGTGTTATTACTGAAAGAGAATCTTCACAAGGACTGCAGCCAGGAGAATTTTTCTACCCAGATGAAGCTTACCAAGGACGTATTCCAGTTCCACGTGCTAAATGGAAAGATTTACAGGTAACTTTAATATTGTTTTTAAAATATATTTGTAAAATGTTCTAGTAAGTCTTTGGGTGTTTGTTCACGCGCGTGTGTGTGTGTGTGTGTCTGTGGTAAACTAGATACCCTGTCTTAAAAAAAGGAAGGTTTTGATGGGCGAGTTTTTTTCATTTTTATAAAAAATAAAAAACCAGCTTCTCTGGTTTCAGGATTTGACACCTTTTTTACAATCCGAAGAGGCAAAGGAGTTCTACCGGCAACTGCCACACACTGATGCTCCAGACGAAGACTAAGTAATTGGTCAAAGAAGATAGTTAATACATTCATACCTTTTTATGTAAAACATTGTATATCATGATTTATATAATATTGTTTTGTAAAATAAATGTTCTAAGTTCAAAACAATGGGTAGTTCGTGTTTGTTTAAGAAAATTTTGCAAACGCAAAAAAATCTAAACTGTGCCAAATTTTGTTTAAATCATATTTAAACCAATAACACATTAATTAAATTGCTGCTTATTAGATAGAGCTGTCTAAAATCTTTCGCTATTTATGATAACAACACCTTATAGGCATTTTAAGGAAACACGATGACATAACGATCATCGTTGTTTCCTCAAATCACATACATTCACCGTTTTTCCACAGAATAATGGTACATATATACACATTTTTTTTTATAACTACCTAATATAATAACAAATTGATTATTAAAACTTATAAAATGCATACACTAGAACCTACAACCTTGAAATAAAAAAAAAATTTTATAGTTATTGTGAAGGTTTTGAAACTATTTTGTTTTAAAGTTTAAATTTGCGTTTTCTCAGTTTCACGTTTTGAGCACCTTCATCGTTCTTCCCGCACACTCCTCATTTTATGTATATATTTTTAATACCTGAACAAAAAATGATATCAACAATATTCAAACAATTTCTTACACAAAAAAATGCTCATTAAAACGCATACTGGAAACGTGATTGTATTAATTGCAATGAAGCTGATAATAAATTAATCTTTTGATCTCCTACTTACAACACGTACTGATGATAATGCATTTTCTGTGTATATAAACCGATTAAAAATTGTGGTTCAGCATCCAGAAACATACCAGCTACTACAATGTATAGCCACTCAGAATTTTTTAAACGTTTAACGACGTATTATAAAGTTGAGGAAGTTGGATCGAAAAAATATTATCATAGATTATACCCAAACAGCAGTCAAAACCCTCACAAACTGGCAGCCGCTGGATTTGTTTATCAAGGTGATGGAGACACCGTTCGGTGTCTGACATGTCGAGTAAGATTTATGGAGTGGTCAGCGGAGGATTGTCCTATAACATTAGATACGAAGGTAATGCCGCAATGTCAGTTTGTGGTAACACAGCTTGGCTGCGATCATCATCATTAAGGTATTTTTTTTAAATAATTTTTACTGTTTTAAAAAAAATAGGTGATTATATTAGTTTCACAATGTAATTTAGTTCCTTGTAAAATAACTTATTATAATATGTTCTACACAAGAACATACATATACAGTAATTATTCGTTACCTGTAAAATAAGTATAAGTCTTTCCTATATCATTTTTTTAAATATGTAATTATTAAAATATATAATGTATTCCATACGTTTCTCTATTACTTTTTTTATCTTAGTTAATAGGGTTCAATTTTTAGTTCTTAAAAATTTAATTTATCTTTTGTTTAATTTTTAAAAAAATATGACTCTTTTTTTCAAAGGATTCTTGGTACATTTAGTTAACAAATTATTATTTTTGTTTGTTATAGGTTGGGAGGACTGACTTCCAACTGCTGTCAAAAAAACAAAGTAATATATGTAAATAAAGTTTTTAAAAATATTTTCATTTTTGATTTATTAATTACTAAAATCATATATACAAAAGTCATTTTGTATGTACTTGTTAATATAATCTTAATTATTTTGTTATCACAAAATTTGTAACTATTCAAATAATCATTTTGTATGTATTTGTTAATATAATCTGTTCATTATATATGTATTTAATGGTATGATAATAAATATTGTGGTCTGCTTTGCTTTGTTATTATTATTTTGTAGGAATAATTAAAATAAAACCAGTGTTTATTAATAATACAATTTATTACACTCTTCACAACATTGAAATATTTCTCAATACAAAAATTCAAGCCATATCAATTTGAAGGCTATAGGTTATCCATCGACTGCGGCGTAAACAAGCGTCGACAATAATACATAACATAGTCATCGTACAAAACACATATCAACTCTATTTTTATAAATTTTATTTACAAACTGAACTTTTATTCTTCTTCATCGATATTACTATCGATTATTGTGTGAAATCGATTGGTCTTTCTTTTGAATTATCAATTGTAATATTAATTCTTTCAATTTGTATAGTACATCATCATTTACACATTTCAATCCGAATATCGATAGATTATTTTGTTCTGTTCTAACTAATCCGCCCGTAAATTCATTAAAGACATACACAGTGTTATTCTTAAAAAAGTATAAATTACCATCAGAAAATCTAAATGATGAATCGATTTTAGGCGGTATTCCAGGAAATGTATCGGATATATAACCCCATGATTTAGTAGTGAACATACACTCATTGACTTCTCTATAATAATTATCATCATGAAATATATAAGTTTTACCTGTATAACTGTTGAATACCGCATGCAAATTATTCGGTTGTATGTTAAATAAAGACTGGATATGCTTCGGATAACCATGACTTAATTTAAGACTCATTAAATCAAACATGAATACCAAAGAATCTATAAACATAACTATCTCGCCAGACGGTCGTTGATATACAGCTAAAATTTTTGTGAAATTTCTTGGAAGAAACGTTAACCAATGTTTTATTATAAGCGGTTTGGTGTATATCATCTCTGCCGGATTTAATATCCACAACCATTTTTCATGTAATATATATAATCGTTTATCAGCAATTAAAAATAAATTAATATTTTTAAAATTACAAAGATCAATTTTATTTGTATCTATAGGACGCTCGTCTTCTATCTTTGGTATTGAAGAAGATGGTGACATCGGTATGAAAGACGTTATAAAAGTGTTTTGTGTCTTACCATACAAATTTTGAATGGCTAAAACATCATCATCACCTAACTCGATTTTACCGTTGTAATAAGCATACATTACAGAATCTGATACATCTGAATGTGATAAACCTATAGCATGACCGATTTCGTGTATTAAAGTTGCATACAATCTTGATTGGTCAAGAGGAACGACTTTGCCAGTCGAATATGACCAATTTTCATCTTCATCAATATGAATTTCTCGTCTTGAATTATTATAATCAGGAAAATATGCGTGTGCTAATGTTCCACCTTTACCGTCAAACGTTCTCGTACATTGCCACGATTCTTTTTGCATCATATGTTTCAATCGTTTATTAGAAATTAAAATATCTGTATTCACTCTATCATGTTTGAAACGTATACCAGACTTTTCCTCCCATACTGCGAAAGCTTGTTTAGTCAATTCTAACACCTCTTGATTCGCTAAATAATAATGCCATGTTACTTCGGGCTTGTTCCATTTGAAACTGGATACTCGATAATATCACTGTTACCGCACCTAATTTTCGACATTAAGTTTATAGTTTCATTATTTAACTCGCCATCAGTAGGTAATTTATAGTATTCTTGAAATATAAGTAACGTGTTAGCAATATCTGATTCATTTACCGCTTGCAACGAAGATTCATCATCTGTTTGAAGATAACCATAGTCATATAAATATCGCTTAACTTTATCCATTTCAATTTGTGTTGTATTATCGGCCGAAGAATTTGTTAGTAATATTTGGTCGCATTTTGTCCATAATGTTAAAAAAAATATTATAGATTTAAGCGGCGTCATAGTTTCCGATTGTACTGTACAATGACAAATACCAAACAACGTCGTTAATACTTATAAAAGAATATATCATGTCATTATCCCTTCTCCTAAACATTTGTTTACAAACAGACGCGCTCCGGCCGTCGCCGAACTCCTCGTGATTATGTTTACTTTTTTTTCACCGCGTGTCCCAGCTTCACATCGTTTACGGACGAGAGAACGTTTATGTTGACGTTTGTTACTGGGTCAGCGTGTCGATCGGCCAAGGAAAACAACGAGCACGTGGCCGGTCGGCGAGAAAAAAACGTAAACATAAACATTCGTTCCGACACACACGTAAACAATGTGAAGCTGGGACACGCGGTGAAAAAACGTAAACATAAACACGAGGAGTTCGGTGACCGCGGCGGCGGCTATGTAGGGTAAGGCGGGGGTGGGAAGGAAGGAAAAAATGTAAACATAAACAGACGAGAGAGGCGTGGTGAGAAAGAAAAAATGTAAACAAACACGCGGAGTTCGGTGACCGCGGCGGTTATGTAGGTGAAGACGGGGGTGGAGAGGATGAAAAAAATGTAACCATAAACAAACGAGGGGGGCGTGGCTGTCCCAGAACCAACCTTTTATTACTACTAATATAATCGCCGTTCTCTTTAAAATGAACAATTGTGTCCCGTTTATAACACTGTATTTCATCACTTCCTTTCCGTGTATGAAAAAGAAAGTAGACACCATAAACTACTCGATCCCTCCAAAGATCTAGATTCTGAAAAAAATCCTTGTTCGACGAGTTAAGTTTAAATAAACGTTGGAGCGTGTCCACTACTAACAGCGAACAGTGATGTAATCGTACTGATATATATACAAGACGATTCTCTTTAATTAAAACAATGTTAAACTTTGTAATATATTCCACGATCGTTCTACGGATGTGCGTATCGCTTCCAGTTGCAGTGAAGCATAACGATAATAAGTCAAACGTTACGCAGTATAACTTTACATATCCCAATGAGTCATTACAACAGTATGAGGAGAAATGGGATGGTCAGAATTTATTGATTAAAAAAGATTACACGTTTCAAAGTTTTACGAGTTATTTTATTAACCTCCCACTTCTCATACTAGCACTCCTTTATATTACAATACTGTATGTGGTATATAAGTTAAAGACGATTGAACATTATTTGTACTACGTTAAATATAATACTCTTCTTATCAGGAACAACGTTTAGCTTGTTGCAATGAGATCAACGACGGGAGTAACCAGCCAATCCGTCCCTGAAAACAAACGGTACTTGAGACAGAGGAAAATTAAAAGTATCACAACAAAAAGTAAACGGTCTATTAGGCGATTAAATAGTCGCAAAGTTGGGAAAAAAGGAAAACTACAGCATTGGTCGATTAGGAAGAAGATTCAAACGGTGGGGTGTTGCGAAGAAAAAGGTCCGGACCAAGGAAACTGTTGTGAATTGCTTCTCACAAAACTAAGCGAACCAATAGAGCTGGAACAGAGGAAAGAACAACGCGAAAAGATATATTTGATTTTTTTTGCTTATTACACGGACTGGACACTAATTTAAACTTTTCTTTAGAGGAAATAGACGAATGCATAAAAACAGAACAAACTAAAATATACTGATACAGTATATTTTATTGTATATTTTTTATATGAAAGTTAATTTGTATGAGTTGTAAAATAAAAACGTATGTTTATTTACAAAAATTCGTGTTTTTTTTAAATTACCAGAATTTAGAGTTTTCCTTGTATGGTGTAATAAGTGGTTTTTATAACAAACAGAAACCAAATGTACACGATTAAACTAAACATCTTTTACCTATCATACATATACAAACCTCTCACGATTGCATTTATTACTTGTAACGTTTAGAGTAAGATATACTATAATCGCCGTTCTTTTTAAAATGAACAATTGTGTCCCGTTTATAACACTGTATTTCATCACTTCCTTTCGACTGGTCTTTGGTTTTCAGATTTTTATTCGTTCCACGCTTGTCTTCATCGCGATCCGAGTACGATCGTTTAGCACCGTCAGATGAGCTCATCGTTAAATTTACACTGTACCGACCCACGTTTGAGTGTCGACTGTAGGGTCAATTTACGAATTGCAACGAGATTTATGCAACTAGTTTTTATTTGTTTTATTTTAGTTTACAAATCCCATCCAACGATAATCGACTAAAAGAACTATAATCGTGTACGACTAGTGGTCGATGTACCGCAGATCGTTAAAATAATATTTACGGTAATGGTTATTCTGTGAATAAATGAGAGCTTCTATTAAAATACAAACTGGTCAACAAAGTAGTTGTGAATGCAGCATAAATTGCACAAATGCATTTAGTTTTTATTTGTTTGTTTTTAAATGTTTGTTTGTAGATATACTCGTTGTAGAATAATCTTTAGTGTAATGGTCATTCTGTGAATACATTAGAACTTCTATTAAAATACAAACTAGTAAATAGGATAACTATAAAAACAACAAAGTAATAGTGAATGCACCATAAATAGCACCACTAACTAGTTGCACTTATTCGCGGCGGAATAATAACATTATAGAATGTATGCGGTGCATGCAATGGTGAATGCATGACATTGTAAAGTAGAAACTACATTCGTATCTTAATGTGGAGTGCACTTTTGTCGTTATTCTAGCATCAATATTATTTCTTTTCAACCCAACACGAAACTTTGATAGTATAAAAGAAATGGATGGGGCAAACTGCAGTCACTTCATCTTGAAGCAAAGTACTTGTAGCACGCTTGTACGCTTGTTCTGTTACATACGCTTGTTCCGTTACATACAAATTGTTTTACCATGAACGGAAATAGTAATAATTCTTTTAATAGAATTAGGGGAGGTGGAAGGGGGCGAGGAAGGGGCCGAAAACCCCAATACAATAAATACGAGTCGGAGGTAGTTGAGCGGTATAGTTCGGATCGCTACGATCCGCGCTATCCCTCACTAAGTCAGAACGCGCAGAGGGAAGAGGCAAAACGGCACAGAACGACAACACCCCCAACCACAGAAGCCAGCAACAACGGGCCTCTGGTCACTGCTATAAACGTGCTGCAACAGCAGCCGAACGAGTGGTCAAACGAGACCGCAGAGTCAACACAAGGCGCGCGGGGTTTGGCCACTCTGCAACATTTTCTTAAGAATTTTCAGCCGGACGATCTACCATCTGATCCTATTATTCCACCCGGCGACCTGGTGGTGCCTCCTATCGTCACACCGATCGCCGATACAGACAGCGGCTCGATGTTGGAGGATCTGGTGCTTGCCGCTGGTACACCGAGCGAGGTGGGCGATATGGAGGCGAATAGGAAAAGAAAAAGAGAGTCCGGCGAAAATCACAACCACAAGGAAGAGGTAACTACCAACAAAAAGCTTCTGGACGACTTCGAGTGTTTACTCGTCGAAGCCGAAGGGTTGGGCGAGCCAAAAAAAACACAAGAAGCGTGAGGAGGAGCAACGACGGAAGGTGCGGTTCACCGAGGTGGACACCGGTAGAGAGAAGAAGGCATCCCTAACACCCTCACAACCACCAGAGGTGAGTACTCCACCATCACCATCTTTTTCTAATATAGAAATAGAGAGCGTAGTATCGGAGGTATAGCGTACCCCGATAAAAACGAATATTATGAATCGGCGAACGGGTTTTTGAAGTTGATCAACTTCTTTATCAAAAAATTATTACTAAATTTTATAACCGATAACAGACCAAGAACGGAAATTTTCGACATCATATTTAGAAAATACAAACAGTGTAAATCGTTACTGTTGAAAGAGGTTATGTTATTAGTACCGCTCTTATCAACGTTTACACACAATATGAAAGAAAAATACGATGCAAATAGCGCGTATCATATTGTGTGTAGAATGTTAAAAGAGAAGTACATGAATGACATAAACGTATATTTATCAAAATTTAAGGGATATTATTTAAATTGCAGAAATTCAACAAAATCATTCGATGAAATTATAAATTGTGAAATTGACGTAAATAAAGATTTTTCTAATTATGAATTTTTTATACCAAAAAGTGGGGGGAAGGGGGTATAAATCAATTCTTTAATAAACTAAAAGAAATTTCAAACAATCCTATGATACTCACGCACGTGATATTTCTTTTAAGTGGTGGCGACAAATACTATGACAGTTCAAAAGAACTGTACAATAATTTTAAATAGTTGACAAAATATAATGGACGCGGATGTTTCAATTCGTCAGACGGTTTCTACACCAAGACTCATTTTGAGCGAGAAACCTATTTGAATTACAATTTCACTCTATTAGAAAACGATAACGATATGTATAGTGGTGATGTCGAGCGAACACTTGTCGATGAACACGGCGTTACGTGTATGAAAAAGAAAGTAGACACCATAAACTACTCGATCCCTCCAAAGATCTAGATTCTGAAAAAATCCTTGTTCGACGAGTTAAGTTTAAATAAACGTTGGAGCGTGTCCACTACTAACAGCGAACAGTGATGTAATCGTACTCTGATATATATACAAGACGATTCTGTTTAATTAAAACAATGTTAAACTTTGTAATATATTCCACGATCGTTCTACGGATGTGCGTATCGCTTCCAGTTGCAGTGAAGCATAACGATAATAAGTCAAACGTTACGCAGTATAACTTTACATATCCCAATGAGTCATTACAACAGTATGAGGAGAAATGGGATGGTCAGAATTTATTGATTAAAAAAGATTACACGTTTCAAAGTTTTACGAGTTATTTTATTAACCTCCCACTTCTCATACTAGCACTCCTTTATATTACAATACTGTAAGTGGTATATAAGTTAAAGACGATTGAACATTATTTGTACTACGTTAAATATAATACTCTTCTTATCAGGAACAAGTTTAGCTTGTTGCAATGAGATCAACGACGGGAGTAACCAGCCAATCCGTCCCTGAAAACAAACGGTACTTGAGACAGGGGAAAATTAAAAGTATCACAACAAAAAGTAAACGGTCTATTAGGCGATTAAATAGTCGCAAAGTTGGGAAAAAAGGAAAACTACAGCATTGGTCGATTAGGAAGAAGATTCAAACGGTGGGGTGTTGCGAAGAAAAAGGTCCGGACCAAGGAAACTGTTGTGAATTGCTTCTCACAAAACTAAGCGAACTAATAGAGCTGGAACAGAGGAAAGAACAACGCGAAAAAGATATTTGATTTTTTTTGCTTATTACACGGACTGGACACTAATTTAAACTTTTCTTTAGAGGAAATAGACGAATACATAAAAACAGAACAAACTAAAATATACTGATACAGTATATTTTATTGTATATTTTGTATATGAAAGTTAATTTGTACGAGTTGTAAAATAAAAACGTGTATGTTTATTTACAAAAATTCGTGTTTTTTTTAAATTACCAGAATTTAGAGTTTTCCTTGTATGGTGTAATAAGTGGTTTTTATAACAAACAGAAACCAAATGTACACGATTAAACTAAACATCTTTTACCTATCATACATATACAAACCTCTCACGATTGCATTTATTACTTGTAACGTTTAGAGTAAGATATACTATAATCGCCGTTCTTTTTAAAATGAACAATTGTGTCCCGTTTATAACACTGTATTTCATCACTTCCTTTCGACTGGTCTTTGGTTTTCAGATTTTTATTCGTTCCACGCTTGTCTTCATCGCGATCCGAGTACGATCGTTTAGCACCGTCAGATGAGCTCATCGTTCAATTTACACTGTACCGACCCACGTTTGAGTGTCGACTGTAGGGTCAATTTACGAATTGCAACGAGATTTATGCAACTAGTTTTTATTTGTTTTATTTTAGTTTACAAATCCCATCCAACGATAATCGACTAAAAGAACTATAATCGTGTACGACTAGTGGTCGATGTACCGCAGATCGTTAAAATAATATTTACGGTAATGGTCATTCTGTGAATAAATGAGAGCTTCTATTAAAATACAAACTGGTCAACAAAGTAGTTGTGAATGCAGCATAAATTGCACAAATGCATTTAGTTTTTATTTGTTTGTTTTTAAATGTTTGTTTGTAGATATACTCGTTGTAGAATAATCTTTAGTGTAATGGTCATTCTGTGAATACATTAGAACTTCTATTAAAATACAAACTAGTAAATAGGATAACTATAAAAACAACAAAGTAATAGTGAATGCACCATAAATGTCACCACCAACTAGTTGCACTTATTCGCGGCGGAATAATAACATTATAGAATGTATGCGGTGCATGCAATGGTGAATGCATGACATTGTAAAGTAGAAACTACATTCGTATCTTAATGTAGAGTGCACTTTTGTCGTTATTCTAGCATCAATATTATTTCTTTTCAACCCAACACGAAACTTTGATAGTATAAAAGAAATGGATGGGGCAAACTGCAGTCACTTCATCTTGAAGCAAAGTACTTGTAGCACGCTTGTACGCTTGTTCTGTTACATACGCTTGTTCCGTTACATAGCGGTAGCGACGATGAATCGGATAGCAGCGGTGATGATTTTGATAAAATTTTTAATTCTTTTTCAAAATCTAAAAAATCAAAATGTAAAAAATACTAAATTTGAACAAAAGTTTGAAATATTAAAAGATGGTACGAAGAAATGGATCAAAACAACAGGTGAGGAAGGTTCATATTTGATTGAGGTAAAATTAACACAAACGGCTGACATCAAATATGTACCTTCCGACAACTGGTGGCAAAAAGTATCACGGAAAGTAATTGTTTTAGCGTCGTCACCGCAAGACCCGCTGTTCGTGGCAACAACCGATTTATTTAAATCGGCTTTAATCAAAATTAAAAATGCTAAAGATGTAGCACACGGCTCGTACAAGACGCGGTATAAGCCGTATTAAAATAATTTAAGGTTGGTCGGCTGGTTGAATGATTGATTGATTGATGCAAATATGTATATAGTATAAATATTTAACTGTGTATATAAATAAGTATAAGTATTTAATTTTAATTGTATGTATATATATATAAATAATTTACAGTTGTTTATTTAATTTAATTTTAATATATAATAAAAATAATATGTTTTACACAAGAACGTGTACAATAATTCTTTTTTTGGCTACCTGTAAAATAAGTGTGTTCTTTTTATATCATTTTTAATATATGTATTATTACAAGATATAACGTGTTTTACATTTCTCTATTCAAAAAATTAATTTGTTTTTGTTATAAGACTTTCCTATGTTATTTTTAAAGCGTATTTGATTTTACATAGAACACATTTACAGCTGTTTTTGACCTACTTCTATCTGCGCCGTTGATGGAAATGAACACGTCATCAAAACAGGAGGAGGAGAGTCGTCTTCTCCATAAATGTTTTTTTTCGCCGAAAAGATTAACACCTGGAGAAATTGCGAAATTGAAAGCGATAGTCGACAGGCCAGGCTCGACTATAAGGCCATTTATAAAAGAATTAATAAAAAAATTATAGAATTTTTGTCATTTTATATATATATGCATAAATAAATAACATAAAAAAATTTGGTGTTGGTGTTTATACTTTCACAAAATCCTTTCCTTTGTGCAGGTAATGGACCGTGATCAAGAGTTCAACCCAAGCGTGCGTGTCGATGATAAATATTTAAGTCACACATGGGAGTGTATAGCTATGTTAGAACATTACCTTGATATTAAATTTTATCGACCAAGTCATAATAACGATAAAAATACAGATTTTAAAGTTCCTGAAGGTGACCGTCGTTGTGCTATGTATAGAAACAAATCAAAAAATATAGTAGATCGTTTGTATACATCGCGTTTGTATACGGGTAATATACGATCTATAATACGGTGTGTATGTGATTCTATAAATTTATATAGAGATTATATTTTGAATCATATATTAACACACGGTCACGAATCTAAAATTAATAATTGTGCTTGTGTCGACACCTGTCTGTCCAGTTCCAAAATTAGCTGTACAGACGGTAAAAAAATTATTAAATGGATAGAAAAACAACTGTTATTAACAGATCGAATGTACTGCGAACGTCATGAATGTTATGTACATTTGCAATCAGACTATAGTATAATAGCGAACACCATATATGATACAAGTTGTAAAAGTACAATAAATGGTGTGTGCTATCATACCGCTATACTGTACAGCAATACAGACACAATAACACAGACAATACACAATATAGAATATACAGAACATACAGTATAGAAGAGAATATACAGAGATCGCAATAATCGAACATTATACGGTTCAGAATTGCATAAAGCCTTAGCAGCTTGGGTTCGTTATAACGAATGGCTGAACGACTGGAGTAAACGCACAGTGTTGGTGCGTGACAATAATAGGCTTGGTATTTATCATGGATTCCCGGATTAATAATAATATGATGTTCTAACATAGTAATAGTGAAGAAAAAAAATATAAAAATTATTTAGCGCACAATGATCAAGATTATGTTTATACGGACAATCTGTCTTTGGTAAGTGTATGGAAAATGTAAGAAAAAGAATGAAATTAGATCTTGTAAGTGAAAATAAAAAATTATTAAAACTTATTTCTAAGCCGACTTTCAAAGACAGAATTATATATGATAAATCACTTTGTGCTGTATTATCGAACAAAACGTCTATTTATTTTAATAAACCAATTTATGTAGGTTTCGCGGTATTAGAATTGAGCAAAACCTTAATGTATGAATTTCATTATGATATAATGAAAAAAAAGTATGGAAACAAAATTTCGTTATTATATACTGATACTGACAGTTTGTTTTATGAAATATTGACAAATGATTTTTACGAAGATATGTTAGATCCAGATTTGAAAATGTTTTTTGATACTAGCGATTATCCTCCTGATCAAAAATGTTATTCTACTATAAATAAAAAAGTAATTGGCAAATTTAAAGACGAATGTAACGGTATTCCGATTAAGGAATTTATTGGTTTACGATCGAAATTATATACGTATACTACGCGTGACAATACTATTCAAAAGAAAGCAAAAGGAATTAAAAAATGTGTAATTAATAACGAGATCTCGTTTAACGATTTCAAAAATTGTCTTCATAATACTCCTTCGGAAACAGAAAAACGTAAATTATGAAATTAATAAGATCGAAAAAATATATAGTAGAATCGGTATCAATTAATAAATTAGCGTTAAGCAATAATGATGATAAGAGAGTATTATGTGATAACGGGATAAATACAATCCCGTACGGTCATTATTCATTAAGCCATTCAAGCTGATACTTTATAGCCGAACTATGAATCGTCTTTTTATGTTACAAAATAAACACAATCAACGTAAAAATATCGTTTTTAATATTTACGATACTCAGGTTATGGGACTTAAAAATTTTAATATCTGTTATTATAAAATATTTAAATTTCTTCGTGAAAAAGTAGAAGAATATGATAATAATGTGGAGTGTATTAAAAATTGTACAAAGTTTGATGTGTATCAAAATACTTGTAATAATCATTTAAAATGTGATCAACACGTTACTCAACTTTGGAATACTATATCTCAATTATTTTAACATATTTTAATTTACCATGACATTTGAAGAGTGTGCGGGAAAAACGATGAGGTCAATTTTTTGACTATTTTCAACTGACAGTGTCATTTGATGCATTAAATCCAATATTATTTTGTAGTATATTTGTTTAGGGGAATAACGGTAAGACTCCTGAGAAAATGAATAAAACAGATATAGGCTTTGCGCAAAGAATGATGAAGGTGATCGACTTTAGCGGGAGTAACGCTGAATCTGTAGTAACCAATTCCCCCCATGGCTGCTACAGCCATTTCCTACTATGTTTTCATGTCCATACTTGCTCTACTCTTGCCTTTGTTCTTCAATAATATTGTTTAGTTCTAAATCTATACGCGATCTAGACTGTTCCTACGTTTTAGCGCTGCCTTGTAATTTTATTATAATGAGTTGGTGCATTGTTTAGTTTTTCATGGGAGTGAACTCTTACTGTTTTAGTGTTTTTGTGATTATGTTTAACAATTAATTGAAATGGAGAGTGATGTGAGTGTAGTTTCTGAGCAAGGAAAGAGTTCAAAGAAAAGAAAGTGTTACGGACGCATAAGTGATGCATCAAAGAAAATGAGGGCCCAAGCCCATGAAACAGGAGATAACTGTAAGTGTTCCAAACTCAAATGTTTTAGTAATATTACCCAATGTGAGAGATGGCAAATAATTTCACACTTTAACAATCTTCCTGATAGAGACACTCAAAATTTACATCTGAGTGGTTTGATTGAGAGCAGTCTAGTTAAGCAAAGATACAAAAGAAACGAAAATGAGGACTCAAGGCTGCATTCGTATTGTTATAAATATAAAGTAAGAGTAACTCGCAATGATCATTTGCACGAACAACAAGTTTGCTACAAAGCGTTGTTAGCCTTACATGGCATAACGGGTAGGCGACTTCAAACAATTCAAGAGCAACTCGCTCATCATGGTAAGGTGTTACCTGACATACAAGGAAAACATTCAAATAGGCCACATGCATTGACTGATAATACAAAAAGTAAAATACACGAATATCTGCAATCTCTCAGGGGGAGGAAATCACATTATTCATTAGGAAAATCAGACAAAATTTACTTGCCAGAGGAGCTCAATGTAAAAAAACTACATGAACTTTACACGGAAAAAAATCCTGAAAATCCTGTATCTTACCATAGTTTTCTAAAAATATTTGAAAGCGAATATAACTTTGGATTTGGTTACCCATGTTCGGACACGTGCAGTAAGTGTGATGAATTTAAGGCAAAGAAACAAATTTTGAGTCTTGAGTTGTCAAAAACTTCAACTCCTGAGAAGTTACAAGAGTTAGGTAAACAACTCAAAACCTTGGAAACTGAACTCGAGTTTCATCACAGAAAAGCTGCAACATTTTATGAGCGTAAGCGTTCTTGTCGCCAGTTATGCTCCAAAAAGGTAGATCATGAAGCCGTTACAATGGACTATCAGAAAAATTTACCAGTACCGAATATTTCAACAAATGTAGTATATTACAAGCGCCAGCTCACTGTTCAATTGTTTAATATTCATGTTTTAAGTACTGGTGATTCATATTTCTTTAGTTATGACCAAACAGTTGCCAAAAAGGGTGCAAATGATGTTACTTCCATGCTTCATGAATATATATTAAACTTTTTGTCTCCTGAAGTAAAGTTCTTGTATGTATTCTGTGACTCTTGTGGAGGACAGAACAAGAACAACACGCTTATAAGATACCTGCACTATGTTGTGCATAAAATCAAACGTCTTTATTCCATCACTGTCACATTCCCCGAACGTGGACATTCCTACATGGAATGTGACAGAAATATGGCTCTTATTCCCAAGAGAAAGGCTGCTGAGTTGCCACAAGATTGGTATGAAGCCATAAGAGGTGCAAGAGCTGAACCGAGTCCATTCATGGTGATCGAGTGTGAACAATCAATGTTTAAAGACTGGACCAAATTTTTTAACACAGTTGGGTATTACAAGAAAAAACTACCTGTACCAATAAGGCCAATAAAGGAGCTGAAGATTGAAGAGATACATCCTAGAACAATATCTCTTCGCACTACTTACAATGGACATTGGCAATCAAGTGTTATTACTGAAAGAGAATCTTCACAAGGACTGCAGCCAGGAGAATTTTTCTACCCAGATGAAGCTTACCAAGGACGTATTCCAGTTCCACGTGCTAAATGGAAAGATTTACAGGTAACTTTAATATTGTTTTTAAAATATATTTGTAAAATGTTCTAGTAAGTCTTTGGGTGTTTGTTCACGCGCGTGTGTGTATGTGTGTGTGTCTGTGGTAAACTAGATACCCTGTCTTAAAAAAAGGAAGGTTTTGATGGGCGAGTTTTTTTCATTTTTATAAAAAATAAAAAGCCAGCTTCTCTGGTTTCAGGATTTGACACCTTTTTTACAATCCGAAGAGGCAAAGGAGTTCTACCGGCAACTGCCACACACTGATGCTCCAGACGAAGACTAAGTAATTGGTCAAAGAAGATAGTTAATACATTCATACCTTTTTATGTAAAACATTGTATATCATGATTTATATAATATTGTTTTGTAAAATAAATGTTCTAAGTTCAAAACAATGGGTAGTTCGTGTTTGTTTAAGAAAATTTTGCAAACGCAAAAAAATCTAAACTGTGCCAAATTTTGTTTAAATCACATTTAAACCAATAACACATTAATTAAATTGCTGCTTATTAGATAGAGCTGTCTAAAATCTTTCGCTATTTATGATAACAACACCTTATAGGCATTTTAAGGAAACACGATGACATAACGATCATCGTTGTTTCCTCAAATCACATACAGTGGTGCCAAAAAGTTTAGGGACAGGGTGAAAAAAACTCAATTTTTCATTTCAAATGTATGTAATGATAACAAAAAAAACTTTAAGGTTTACAAATCATTGAAAAAGTGTTACATACATGTTTAGTAGTCGATAGGGCCACCCTTAGCTTTCCTGCAGGCATCAACCCTCTTCGGCATGCTGTCAATAAGTTTGCAGCATTCCTCCTTGGAGATCTGACGCCAAATGTTAGCCACCAGGAAGCGCAGTTCAGTCTTGTTCGATGGTTTGTGCTTTGCCAGCCGCATAGCCATGGTGTTCCAAATGTTTTCAATTGGGTTGAGGTCTGGACTCCTGGCTGGCCAAGGGAGAACCTCAACGTCATGGTCTGCTAACCATGCCATGGTTTGCCGTGACTTGTGGCATGACGCGTTGTCTTGTTGGAAGATGAAGTTTTCCCCCAACAACCTTGCAGCTGATGGAAGCATGGTCTCTTCCAAGATCTGGCAATAGGTAGTGCTATTCACTGTACCATCAACAAAATAAAGCTCTCCCGGTCCCTCGGAGGTGATACAACCCCACACCATGAGGGCTTCCCCACCCATCTGGACAGCTGGGGCCACACAAGCTGGTAAAAATTTTTCCGTTTTGGTACGACGCACTCTGATTTTTCTGCGAGGAAATAGCTCGAAACGGCATTCATCAGAAAAAATCACACGCCTCCAGGCTTCCTTGAGCCAATTACGGCGTTCCCTACACCAAATCTTTCGCCTTTTCTGAGCAAGACTGTTCAACAAAGGCTTGCGCAAAGCAAAGTAAGAATGCATACCTTGGTCTCGAAGTCTTGATGACACAGTTGACACAGAAATGTTAACATTATCACCATCTTGATTCATTTTTGTTAACAGATCACTTGCACTCGAATTGCGATTTCTACGGCTTAAGTTTAACAGTTTTCGGTCTTGATGAGGGCTTGTTTTACGCGGGCGACCACTCCGAGGTGCTTCCAGGACACTACCAGACTCTGCATATCGCTTAACCGTGTTCTCAACACAAGTTTTAGACACATTTAAAGCACTTGCTATTTGTCTATAAGACATACCCGTCTTATGCATGCCAACTACCTGCCACTTAACTTCCACACTAACAGCGTGACGACCCATTGAAAACAAAATCACTTCGTACAAACGCAGAACAAAAATGGCGAGCTGTAAGCGGATGAACAGCAACTGACAGTGCCAGTGACAGGTGCGCGCGCAGCTCTCCCCCCTACACCGGCTCGCACTGAACACGCCGGTGTGCTCAGATTATTCCTAGCTCGCTCCGTTCACGAGCTATGGTGCGCTTAAGTTGCAGGTTTCAACAAGTGAAATTTGAAAAAAACTAAAACAAGTTTGGCACTCCACCACTTTGTGTGTAATTTTTTCACAGTGTACGTGATATTTTTTAAATGTTCCATTTGTTATGCCAAGGCATTAAACCAAAAATCAAGTTGATACAATTTGTAGTTAAAAAGTTACAAATTTTAATACTTTGAAAAACAGGGTTTTCCTGCAAAATATTGAAAACACAAAATAATATATATCTCGGGTAATTTCTTACTTAGAGTACTGAAATAAGCAGCAAAATACTTTGTTTTCAGTGCACATGAAGGCAAAAATAGTCAAAAAGCAAATTACTTGTATGTTTAGGGACGAGATGAAATGAACCGATTTCAAGGGGTGTCCCTAAATTTTTTGGCAACACTGTACATTCACCGTTTTTCCACAGAATAATGGTACATATATACACATTTTTTTTTATAACTACCTATTATAATAACAAATTGATTATTAAAACTTATAAAATGCATACACTAGAACCTACAACCTTGAAATAAAAAAAAATTTTTATAGTTATTGTGAAGGTTTTGAAACTATTTTGTTTTAAAGTTTAAATTTGCGTTTTCTCAGTTTCACGTTTTGAGCACCTTCATCGTTCTTCCCACACACTCCTCATTTTATGTATATATTTTTAATACCTGAACAAAAAATGATATCAACAATATTCAAACAATTTCTTACACAAAAAAATGCTCATTAAAACGCATACTGGAAACGTGATTGTATTAATTGCAATGAAGCTGATAATAAATTAATCTTTTGATCTCCTACTTACAACACGTACTGATGATAATGCATTTTCTGTGTATATAAACCGATTAAAAATTGTGGTTCAGCATCCAGAAACATACCAGCTACTACAATGTATAGCCACTCAGAATTTTTTAAACGTTTAACGACGTATTATAAAGTTGAGGAAGTTGGATCGAAAAAATATTATCATAGATTATACCCAAACAGCAGTCAAAACCCTCACAAACTGGCAGCCGCTGGATTTGTTTATCAAGGTGATGGAGACACCGTTCGGTGTCTGACATGTCGAGTAAGATTTATGGAGTGGTCAGCGGAGGATTGTCCTATAACATTACATACGAAGGTAATGCCGCAATGTCAGTTTGTGGTAACACAGCTTGGCTGCGATCATCATCATTAAGGTATTTTTTTAAAATAATTTTTACTGTTTTAAAAAAAATAGGTGATTATATTAGTTTCACAATGTAATTTAGTTCCTTGTAAAATAACTTATTATAATATGTTCTACACAAGAACATACATATACAGTAATTATTCGTTACCTGTAAAATAAGTATAAGTCTTTCCTATATCATTTTTTTAAATATGTAATTATTAAAATATATAATGTATTCCATACGTTTCTCTATTACTTTTTTTATCTTAGTTAATAGGGTTCAATTTTTAGTTCTTAAAAATTTAATTTATCTTTTGTTTAATTTTTAAAAAAATATGACTCTTTTTTTCAAAGGATTCTTGGTACATTTAGTTAACAAATTATTATTTTTGTTTGTTATAGGTTGGGAGGACTGACTTCCAACTGCTGTCAAAAAAACAAAGTAATATATGTAAATAAAGTTTTTTAAAATATTTTCATTTTTGATTTATTAATTACTAAAATCATATATACAAAAGTCATTTTGTATGTACTTGTTAATATAATCTTAATTATTTTGTTATCACAAAATTTGTAACTATTCAAATAATCATTTTGTATGTATTTGTTAATATAATCTGTTCATTATATATGTATTTAATGGTATGATAATAAATATTGTGGTCTGCTTTGCTTTGTTATTATTATTTTGTAGGAATAATTAAAATAAAACCAGTGTTTATTAATAATACAATTTATTACACTCTTCACAACATTGAAATATTTCTCAATACAAAAATTCAAGCCATATCAATTTGAAGGCTATAGGTTATCCATCGACTGCGGCGTAAACAAGCGTCGACAATAATACATAACATAGTCATCGTACAAAACACATATCAACTCTATTTTTATAAATTTTATTTACAAACTGAACTTTTATTCTTCTTCATCGATATTACTATCGATTATTGTGTGAAATCGATTGGTCTTTCTTTTGAATTATCAATTGTAATATTAATTCTTTCAATTTGTATAGTACATCATCATTTACACATTTCAATCCGAATATCGATAGATTATTTTGTTCTGTTCTAACTAATCCGCCCGTAAATTCATTAAAGACATACACAGTGTTATTCTTAAAAAAGTATAAATTACCATCAGAAAATCTAAATGATGAATCGATTTTAGGCGGTATTCCAGGAAATGTATCGGATACCCCATGATTTAGTAGTGAACATACACTCATTGACTTCTCTATAATAATTATCATCATGAAATATATAAGTTTTACCTGTATAACTGTTGAATACCGCATGCAAATTATTCGGTTGTATGTTAAATAAAGACTGGATATGCTTCGGATAACCATGACTTAATTTAAGACTCATTAAATCAAACATGAATACCAAAGAATCTATAAACATAACTATCTCGCCAGACGGTCGTTGATATACAGCTAAAATTTTTGTGAAATTTCTTGGAAGAAACGTTAACCAATGTTTTATTATAAGCGGTTTGGTGTATATCATCTCTGCCGGATTTAATATCCACAACCATTTTTCATGTAATATATATAATCGTTTATCAGCAATTAAAAATAAATTAATATTTTTAAAATTACAAAGATCAATTTTATTTGTATCTATAGGACGCTCGTCTTCTATCTTTGGTATTGAAGAAGATGGTGACATCGGTATGAAAGACGTTATAAAAGTGTTTTGTGTCTTACCATACAAATTTTGAATGGCTAAAACATCATCATCACCTAACTCGATTTTACCGTTGTAATAAGCATACATTACAGAATCTGATACATCTGAATGTGATAAACCTATAGCATGACCGATTTCGTGTATTAAAGTTGCATACAATCTTGATTGGTCAAGAGGAACGACTTTGCCAGTCGAATATGACCAATTTTCATCTTCATCAATATGAATTTCTCGTCTTGAATTATTATAATCAGGAAAATATGCGTGTGCTAATGTTCCACCTTTACCGTCAAACGTTCTCGTACATTGCCACGATTCTTTTTGCATCATATGTTTCAATCGTTTATTAGAAATTAAAATATCTGTATTCACTCTATCATGTTTGAAACGTATACCAGACTTTTCCTCCCATACTGCGAAAGCTTGTTTAGTCAATTCTAACACCTCTTGATTCGCTAAATAATAATGCCATGTTACTTCGGGCTTGTTCCATTTGAAACTGGATACTCGATAATATCACTGTTACCGCACCTAATTTTCGACATTAAGTTTATAGTTTCATTATTTAACTCGCCATCAGTAGGTAATTTATAGTATTCTTGAAATATAAGTAACGTGTTAGCAATATCTGATTCATTTACCGCTTGCAACGAAGATTCATCATCTGTTTGAAGATAACCATAGTCATATAAATATCGCCTAACTTTATCCATTTCAATTTGTGTTGTATTATCGGCCGAAGAATTTGTTAGTAATATTTGGTCGCATTTTGTCCATAATGTTAAAAAAAATATTACAGATTTAAGCGGCGTCATAGTTTCCGATTGTACTGTACAATGACAAATACCAAACAACGTCGTTAATACTTATAAAAGAATATATCATGTCATTATCCCTTCTCCTAAACATTTGTTTACAAACAGACGCGCTCCGGCCGTCGCCGAACTCCTCGTGCTTATGTTTACGTTTTTTTTCACCGCGTGTCCCAGCTTCACATCGTTTACGGACGAGAGAACGTCTATGTTGACGTTTGTTACTGGGTCAGCGTGTCGATCAGCCAAGGAAAACAACGAGCACGTGGCCGGTCGGCGAGAAAAAAACGTAAACATAAACATTCGTTCCGACACACACGTAAACAATGTGAAGCTGGGACACGCGGTGAAAAAACGTAAACATAAACACGAGGAGTTCGGTGACCGCGGCGGCGGCTATGTAGGGTAAGGCGGGGGTGGGAAGGAAGGAAAAAATGTAAACATAAACAGACGAGAGAGGCGTGGTGAGAAAGAAAAAATGTAAACAAACACGCGGAGTTCGGTGACCGCGGCGGCGGCTATGTAGGGTAAGGCGGGGGTGGGAAGGAAGGAAAAAATGTAAACATAAACAGACGAGAGAGGCGTGGTGAGAAAGAAAAAATGTAAACAAACACGCGGAGTTCGGTGACCGCGGCGGTTATGTAGGTGAAGACGGGGGTGGAGAGGATGAAAAAAATGTAACCATAAACAAACGAGGGGGCGTGGCTGTCCCAGAACCAACCTTTTATTACTACTAATATAATCGCCGTTCTCTTTAAAATGAACAATTGTGTCCCGTTTATAACACTGTATTTCATCACTTCCTTTCCGTGTATGAAAAAGAAAGTAGACACCATAAACTACTCGATCCCTCCAAAGATCTAGATTCTGAAAAAAATCCTTGTTCGACGAGTTAAGTTTAAATAAACGTTGGAGCGTGTCCACTACTAACAGCGAACAGTGATGTAATCGTACTCTGATATATATACAAGACGATTCTGTTTAATTAAAACAATGTTAAACTTTGTAATATATTCCACGATCGTTCTACGGATGTGCGTATCGCTTCCAGTTGCAGTGAAGCATAACGATAATAAGTCAAACGTTACGCAGTATAACTTTACATATCCCAATGAGTCATTACAACAGTATGAGGAGAAATGGGATGGTCAGAATTTATTGATTAAAAAAGATTACACGTTTCAAAGTTTTACGAGTTATTTTATTAACCTCCCACTTCTCATACTAGCACTCCTTTATATTACAATACTGTATGTGGTATATAAGTTAAAGACGATTGAACATTATTTGTACTACGTTAAATATAATACTCTTCTTATCAGGAACAACGTTTAGCTTGTTGTAATGAGATCAACGACGGGAGTAACCAGCCAATCCGTCCCTGAAAACAAACGGTACTTGAGACAGGGGAAAATTAAAAGTATCACAACAAAAAGTAAACGGTCTATTAGGCGATTAAATAGTCGCAAAGTTGGGAAAAAAGGAAAACTACAGCATTGGTCGATTAGGAAGAAGATTCAAACGGTGGGGTGTTGCGAAGAAAAAGGTCCGGACCAAGGAAACTGTTGTGAATTGCTTCTCACAAAACTAAGCGAACTAATAGAGCTGGAACAGAGGAAAGAACAACGCGAAAAGATATATTTGACTTTTTTTGCTTATTACACGGACTGGACACTAATTTAAACTTTTCTTTAGAGGAAATAGACGAATGCATAAAAACAGAACAAACTAAAATATACTGATACAGTATATTTTATTGTATATTTTTTATATGAAAGTTAATTTGTATGAGTTGTAAAATAAAAACGTGTATGTTTATTTACAAAAATTCGTGTTTTTTTTAAATTACCAGAATTTAGAGTTTTCCTTGTATGGTGTAATAAGTGGTTTTTATAACAAACAGAAACCAAATGTACACGATTAAACTAAACATCTTTTACCTATCATACATATACAAACCTCTCACGATTGCATTTATTACTTGTAACGTTTAGAGTAAGATATACTATAATCGCCGTTCTTTTTAAAATGAACAATTGTGTCCCGTTTATAACACTGTATTTCATCACTTCCTTTCGACTGGTCTTTGGTTTTCAGATTTTTATTCGTTCCACGCTTGTCTTCATCGCGATCCGAGTACGATCGTTTAGCACCGTCAGATGAGCTCATCGTTCAATTTACACTGTACCGACCCACGTTTGAGTGTCGACTGTAGGGTCAATTTACGAATTGCAACGAGATTTATGCAACTAGTTTTTATTTGTTTTATTTTAGTTTACAAATCCCATCCAACGATAATCGACTAAAAGAACTATAATCGTGTACGACTAGTGGTCGATGTACCGCAGATCGTTAAAATAATATTTACGGTAATGGTCATTCTGTGAATAAATGAGAGCTTCTATTAAAATACAAACTGGTCAACAAAGTAGTTGTGAATGCAGCATAAATTGCACAAATGCATTTAGTTTTTATTTGTTTGTTTTTAAATGTTTGTTTGTAGATATACTCGTTGTAGAATAATCTTTAGTGTAATGGTCATTCTGTGAATACATTAGAACTTCTATTAAAATACAAACTAGTAAATAGGATAACTATAAAAACAACAAAGTAATAGTGAATGCACCATAAATGGCACCACTAACTATTTGCACTTATTCGCGGCGGAATAATAACATTATATAATGTATGCGGTGCATGCAATGGTGAATGCATGACATTGTAAAGTAGAAACTACATTCGTATCTTAATGTGGAGTGCACTTTTGTCGTTATTCTAGCATCAATATTATTTCTTTTCAACCCAACACGAAACTTTGATAGTATAAAAGAAATGGATGGGGCAAACTGCAGTCACTTCATCTTGAAGCAAAGTACTTGTAGCACGCTTGTACGCTTGTTCTGTTACATACGCTTGTTCCGTTACATACAAATTGTTTTACCATGAACGGAAATAGTAATAATTCTTTTAATAGAATTAGGGGAGGTGGAAGGGGGCGAGGAAGGGGCCGAAAACCCCAATACAATAAATACGAGTCGGAGGTAGTTGAGCGGTATAGTTCGGATCGCTACGATCCGCGCTATCCCTCACTAAGTCAGAACGCGCAGAGGGAAGAGGCAAAACGGCACAGAACGACAACACCCCCAACCACAGAAGCCAGCAACAACGGGCCTCTGGTCACTGCTATAAACGTGCTGCAACAGCAGCCGAACGAGTGGTCAAACGAGACCGCAGAGTCAACACAAGGCGCGCGGGGTTTGGCCACTCTGCAACATTTTCTTAAGAATTTTCAGCCGGACGATCTACCATCTGATCCTATTATTCCACCCGGCGACCTGGTGGTGCCTCCTATCGTCACACCGATCGCCGATACAGACAGCGGCTCGATGTTGGAGGATCTGGTGCTTGCCGCTGGTACACCGAGCGAGGTGGGCGATATGGAGGCGAATAGGAAAAGAAAAAGAGAGTCCGGCGAAAATCACAACCACAAGGAAGAGGTAACTACCAACAAAAAGCTTCTGGACGACTTCGAGTGTTTACTCGTCGAAGCCGAAGGGTTGGGCGAGCCAAAAAAAACACAAGAAGCGTGAGGAGGAGCAACGACGGAAGGTGCGGTTCACCGAGGTGGACACCGGTAGAGAGAAGGCATCCCTAACACCCTCACAACCACCAGAGGTGAGTACTCCACCATCACCATCTTTTTCTAATATAGAAATAGAGAGCGTAGTATCGGAGGTATAGCGTACCCCGATAAAAACGAATATTATGAATCGGCGAACGGGTTTTTGAAGTTGATCAACTTCTTTATCAAAAAATTATTACTAAATTTTATAACCGATAACAGACCAAGAACGGAAATTTTCGACATCATATTTAGAAAATACAAACAGTGTAAATCGTTACTGTTGAAAGAGGTTATGTTATTAGTACCGCTCTTATCAACGTTTACACACAATATGAAAGAAAAATACGATGCAAATAGCGCGTATCATATTGTGTGTAGAATGTTAAAAGAGAAGTACATGAATGACATAAACGTATATTTATCAAAATTTAAGGGATATTATTTAAATTGCAGAAATTCAACAAAATCATTCGATGAAATTATAAATTGTGAAATTGACGTAAATAAAGATTTTTCTAATTATGAATTTTTTATACCAAAAAGTGGGGGGAAGGGGGTATAAATCAATTCTTTAATAAACTAAAAGAAATTTCAAACAATCCTATGATACTCACGCACGTGATATTTCTTTTAAGTGGTGGCGACAAATACTATGACAGTTCAAAAGAACTGTACAATAATTTTAAATAGTTGACAAAATATAATGGACGCGGATGTTTCAATTCGTCAGACGGTTTCTACACCAAGACTCATTTTGAGCGAGAAACCTATTTGAATTACAATTTCACTCTATTAGAAAACGATAACGATATGTATAGTGGTGATGTCGAGCGTACACTTGTCGATGAACACGGCGTTACGTGTATGAAAAAGAAAGTAGACACCATAAACTACTCGATCCCTCCAAAGATCTAGATTCTGAAAAAAATCCTTGTTCGACGAGTTAAGTTTAAATAAACGTTGGAGCGTGTCCACTACTAACAGCGAACAGTGATGTAATCGTACTCTGATATATATACAAGACGATTCTGTTTAATTAAAACAATGTTAAACTTTGTAATATATTCCACGATCGTTCTACGGATGTGCGTATCGCTTCCAGTTGCAGTGAAGCATAACGATAATAAGTCAAACGTTACGCAGTATAACTTTACATATCCCAATGAGTCATTACAACAGTATGAGGAGAAATGGGATGGTCAGAATTTATTGATTAAAAAAGATTACACGTTTCAAAGTTTTACGAGTTATTTTATTAACCTCCCACTTCTCATACTAGCACTCCTTTATATTACAATACTGTATGTGGTATATAAGTTAAAGACGATTGAACATTATTTGTACTACGTTAAATATAATACTCTTCTTATCAGGAACAACGTTTAGCTTGTTGCAATGAGATCAACGACGGGAGTAACCAGCCAATCCGTCCCTGAAAACAAACGGTACTTGAGACAGGGGAAAATTAAAAGTATCACAACAAAAAGTAAACGGTCTATTAGGCGATTAAATAGTCGCAAAGTTGGGAAAAAAGGAAAACTACAGCATTGGTCGATTAGGAAGAAGATTCAAACGGTGGGGTGTTGCGAAGAAAAAGGTCCGGACCAAGGAAACTGTTGTGAATTGCTTCTCACAAAACTAAGCGAACTAATAGAGCTGGAACAGAGGAAAGAACAACGCGAAAAAGATATTTGATTTTTTTTGCTTATTACACGGACTGGACACTAATTTAAACTTTTCTTTAGAGGAAATAGACGAATACATAAAAACAGAACAAACTAAAATATACTGATACAGTATATTTTATTGTATATTTTGTATATGAAAGTTAATTTGTACGAGTTGTAAAATAAAAACGTGTATGTTTATTTACAAAAATTCGTGTTTTTTTTAAATTACCAGAATTTAGAGTTTTCCTTGTATGGTGTAATAAGTGGTTTTTATAACAAACAGAAACCAAATGTACACGATTAAACTAAACATCTTTTACCTATCATACATATACAAACCTCTCACGATTGCATTTATTACTTGTAACGTTTAGAGTAAGATATACTATAATCGCCGTTCTTTTTAAAATGAACAATTGTGTCCCGTTTATAACACTGTATTTCATCACTTCCTTTCGACTGGTCTTTGGTTTTCAGATTTTTATTCGTTCCACGCTTGTCTTCATCGCGATCCGAGTACGATCGTTTAGCACCGTCAGATGAGCTCATCGTTCAATTTACACTGTACCGACCCACGTTTGAGTGTCGACTGTAGGGTCAATTTACGAATTGCAACGAGATTTATGCAACTAGTTTTTATTTGTTTTATTTTAGTTTACAAATCCCATCCAACGATAATCGACTAAAAGAACTATAATCGTGTAAGACTAGTGGTCGATGTACCGCAGATCGTTAAAATAATATTTACGGTAATGGTCATTCTGTGAATAAATGAGAGCTTCTATTAAAATACAAACTGGTCAACAAAGTAGTTGTGAATGCAGCATAAATTGCACAAATGCATTTAGTTTTTATTTGTTTGTTTTTAAATGTTTGTTTGTAGATATACTCGTTGTAGAATAATCTTTAGTGTAATGGTCATTCTGTGAATACATTAGAACTTCTATTAAAATACAAACTAGTAAATAGGATAACTATAAAAACAACAAAGTAATAGTGAATGCACCATAAATGGCACCACTAACTAGTTGCACTTATTCGCGGCGGAATAATAACATTATATAATGTATGCGGTGCATGCAATGGTGAATGCATGACATTGTAAAGTAGAAACTACATTCGTATCTTAATGTGGAGTGCACTTTTGTCGTTATTCTAGCATCAATATTATTTCTTTTCAACCCAACACGAAACTTTGATAGTATAAAAGAAATGGATGGGGCAAACTGCAGTCACTTCATCTTGAAGCAAAGTACTTGTAGCACGCTTGTACGCTTGTTCTGTTACATACGCTTGTTCCGTTACATAGCGGTAGCGACGATGAATCGGATAGCAGCGGTGATGATTTTGACAAAATTTTTAATTCTTTTTCAAAATCTAAAAAATCAAAATGTAAAAAATACTAAATTTGAACAAAAGTTTGAAATATTAAAAGATGGTACGAAGAAATGGATCAAAACACCAGGTGAGGAAGGTTCATATTTGATTGAGGTAAAATTAACACAAACGGCTGACATCAAACATGTACCTTCCGACAACTGGTGGCAAAAAGTATCACGGAAAGTAATTGTTTTAGCGTCGTCACCGCAAGACCCGCTGTTCGTGGCAACAACCGATTTATTTAAATCGGCTTTAATCAAAATTAAAAATGCTAAAGATGTAGCACACGGCTCGTACAAGACGCGGTATAAGCCGTATTAAAATAATTTAAGGTTGGTCGGCTGGTTGAATGATTGATTGATTGATGCAAATATGTATATAGTATAAATATTTAACTGTGTATATAAATAAGTATAAGTATTTAATTTTAATTGTATGTATATATATATAAATAATTTACAGTTGTTTATTAAATTTAATTTTAATATATAATAAAAATAATATGTTTTACACAAGAACGTGTACAATAATTCTTTTTTTGGCTACCTGTAAAATAAGTGTGTTCTTTTTATATCATTTTTAATATATGTATTATTACAAGATATAACGTGTTTTACATTTCTCTATTCAAAAAATTAATTTGTTTTTGTTATAAGACTTTCCTATGTTATTTTTAAAGCGTATTTGATTTTACATAGAACACATTTACAGCTGTTTTTGACCTACTTCTATCTGCGCCGTTGATGGAAATGAACACGTCATCAAAACAGGAGGAGGAGAGTCGTCTTCTCCATAAATGTTTTTTTTCGCCGAAAAGATTAACACCTGGAGAAATTGCGAAATTGAAAGCGATAGTCGACAGGCCAGGCTCGACTATAAGGCCATTTATAAAAGAATTAATAAAAAAATTATAGAATTTTTGTCATTTTATATATATATGCATAAATAAATAACATAAAAAAATTTGGTGTTGGTGTTTATACTTTCACAAAATCCTTTCCTTTGTGCAGGTAATGGACCGTGATCAAGAGTTCAACCCAAGCGTGCGTGTCGATGATAAATATTTAAGTCACACATGGGAGTGTATAGCTATGTTAGAACATTACCTTGATATTAAATTTTATCGACCAAGTCATAATAACGATAAAAATACAGATTTTAAAGTTCCTGAAGGTGACCGTCGTTGTGCTATGTATAGAAACAAATCAAAAAATATAGTAGATCGTTTGTATACATCGCGTTTGTATACGGGTAATATACGATCTATAATACGGTGTGTATGTGATTCTATAAATTTATATAGAGATTATATTTTGAATCATATATTAACACACGGTCACGAATCTAAAATTAATAATTGTGCTTGTGTCGACACCTGTCTGTCCAGTTCCAAAATTAGCTGTACAGACGGTAAAAAAATTATTAAATGGATAGAAAAACAACTGTTATTAACAGATCGAATGTACTGCGAACGTCATGAATGTTATGTACATTTGCAATCAGACTATAGTATAATAGCGAACACCATATATGATACAAGTTGTAAAAGTACAATAAATGGTGTGTGCTATCATACCGCTATACTGTACAGCAATACAGACACAATAACACAGACAATACACAATATAGAATATACAGAACATACAGTATAGAAGAGAATATACAGAGATCGCAATAATCGAACATTATACGGTTCAGAATTGCATAAAGCCTTAGCAGCTTGGGTTCGTTATAACGAATGGCTGAACGACTGGAGTAAACGCACAGTGTTGGTGCGTGACAATAATAGGCTTGGTATTTATCATGGATTCCCGGATTAATAATAATATGATGTTCTAACATAGTAATAGTGAAGAAAAAAAATATAAAAATTATTTAGCGCACAATGATCAAGATTATGTTTATACGGACAATCTGTCTTTGGTAAGTGTATGGAAAATGTAAGAAAAAGAATGAAATTAGATCTTGTAAGTGAAAATAAAAAATTATTAAAACTTATTTCTAAGCCGACTTTCAAAGACAGAATTATATATGATAAATCACTTTGTGCTGTATTATCGAACAAAACGTCTATTTATTTTAATAAACCAATTTATGTAGGTTTCGCGGTATTAGAATTGAGCAAAACCTTAATGTATGAATTTCATTATGATATAATGAAAAAAAAGTATGGAAACAAAATTTCGTTATTATATACTGATACTGACAGTTTGTTTTATGAAATATTGACAAATGATTTTTACGAAGATATGTTAGATCCAGATTTGAAAATGTTTTTTGATACTAGCGATTATCCTCCTGATCATAAATGTTATTCTACTATAAATAAAAAAGTAATTGGCAAATTTAAAGACGAATGTAACGGTATTCCGATTAAGGAATTTATTGGTTTACGATCGAAATTATATACGTATACTACGCGTGACAATACTATTCAAAAGAAAGCAAAAGGAATTAAAAAATGTGTAATTAATAACGAGATCTCGTTTAACGATTTCAAAAATTGTCTTCATAATACTCCTTCGGAAACAGAAAAACGTAAATTATGAAATTAATAAGATCGAAAAAATATATAGTAGAATCGGTATCAATTAATAAATTAGCGTTAAGCAATAATGATGATAAGAGAGTATTATGTGATAACGGGATAAATACAATCCCGTACGGTCATTATTCATTAAGCCATTCAAGCTGATACTTTATAGCCGAACTATGAATCGTCTTTTTATGTTACAAAATAAACACAATCAACGTAAAAATATCGTTTTTAATATTTACGATACTCAGGTTATGGGACTTAAAAATTTTAATATCTGTTATTATAAAATATTTAAATTTCTTCGTGAAAAAGTAGAAGAATATGATAATAATGTGGAGTGTATTAAAAATTGTACAAAGTTTGATGTGTATCAAAATACTTGTAATAATCATTTAAAATGTGATCAACACGTTACTCAACTTTGGAATACTATATCTCAATTATTTTAACATATTTCAATTTACCATGACATTTGAAGAGTGTGCGGGAAAAACGATGAGGTCAATTTTTTGACTATTTTCAACTGACAGTGTCATTTGATGCATTAAATCCAATATTATTTTGTAGTATATTTGTTTTAGGGAATAACGGTAAGACTCCTGAGAAAATGAATAAAACAGATATAGGCTTTGCGCAAAGAATGATGAAGGTGATCGACTTTAGCGGGAGTAACGCTGAATCTGTAGTAACCAATTCCCCCCATGGCTGCTACAGCCATTTCCTACTATGTTTTCATGTCCATACTTGCTCTACTCTTGCCTTTGTTCTTCAATAATATTGTTTAGTTCTAAATCTATACGCGATCTAGACTGTTCCTACGTTTTAGCGCTGCCTTGTAATTTTATTATAATGAGTTGGTGCATTGTTTAGTTTTTCATGGGAGTGAACTCTTACTGTTTTAGTGTTTTTGTGATTATGTTTAACAATTAATTGAAATGGAGAGTGATGTGAGTGTAGTTTCTGAGCAAGGAAAGAGTTCAAAGAAAAGAAAGTGTTACGGACGCATAAGTGATGCATCAAAGAAAATGAGGGCCCAAGCCCATGAAACAGGAGATAACTGTAAGTGTTCCAAACTCAAATGTTTTAGTAATATTACCCAATGTGAGAGATGGCAAATAATTTCACACTTTAACAATCTTCCTGATAGAGACACTCAAAATTTACATCTGAGTGGTTTGATTGAGAGCAGTCTAGTTAAGCAAAGATACAAAAGAAACGAAAATGAGGACTCAAGGCTGCATTCGTATTGTTATAAATATAAAGTAAGAGCAACTCGCAATGATCATTTGCACGAACAACAAGTTTGCTACAAAGCGTTGTTAGCCTTACATGGCATAACGGGTAGGCGACTTCAAACAATTCAAGAGCAACTCGCTCATCATGGTAAGGTGTTACCTGACATACAAGGAAAACATTCAAATAGGCCACATGCATTGACTGATAATACAAAAAGTAAAATACACGAATATCTGCAATCTCTCAGGGGGAGGAAATCACATTATTCATTAGGAAAATCAGACAAAATTTACTTGCCAGAGGAGCTCAATGTAAAAAAACTACATGAACTTTACACGGAAAAAAATCCTGAAAATCCTGTATCTTACCATAGTTTTCTAAAAATATTTGAAAGCGAATATAACTTTGGATTTGGTTACCCATGTTCGGACACGTGCAGTAAGTGTGATGAATTTAAGGCAAAGAAACAAATTTTGAGTCTTGAGTTGTCAAAAACTTCAACTCCTGAGAAGTTACAAGAGTTAGGTAAACAACTCAAAACCTTGGAAACTGAACTCGAGTTTCATCACAGAAAAGCTGCAACATTTTATGAGCGTAAGCGTTCTTGTCGCCAGTTATGCTCCAAAAAGGTAGATCATGAAGCCGTTACAATGGACTATCAGAAAAATTTACCAGTACCGAATATTTCAACAAATGTAGTATATTACAAGCGCCAGCTCACTGTTCAATTGTTTAATATTCATGTTTTAAGTACTGGTGATTCATATTTCTTTAGTTATGACCAAACAGTTGCCAAAAAGGGTGCAAATGATGTTACTTCCATGCTTCATGAATATATATTAAACTTTTTGTCTCCTGAAGTAAAGTTCTTGTATGTATTCTGTGACTCTTGTGGAGGACAGAACAAGAACAACACGCTTATAAGATACCTGCACTATGTTGTGCATAAAATCAAACGTCTTTATTCCATCACTGTCACATTCCCCGAACGTGGACATTCCTACATGGAATGTGACAGAAATATGGCTCTTATTCCCAAGAGAAAGGCTGCTGAGTTGCCACAAGATTGGTATGAAGCCATAAGAGGTGCAAGAGCTGAACCGAGTCCATTCATGGTGATCGAGTGTGAACAATCAATGTTTAAAGACTGGACCAAATTTTTTAACACAGTTGGGTATTACAAGAAAAAACTACCTGTACCAATAAGGCCAATAAAGGAGCTGAAGATTGAAGAGATACATCCTAGAACAATATCTCTTCGCACTACTTACAATGGACATTGGCAATCAAGTGTTATTACTGAAAGAGAATCTTCACAAGGACTGCAGCCAGGAGAATTTTTCTACCCAGATGAAGCTTACCAAGGACGTATTCCAGTTCCACGTGCTAAATGGAAAGATTTACAGGTAACTTTAATATTGTTTTTAAAATATATTTGTAAAATGTTCTAGTAAGTCTTTGGGTGTTTGTTCACGCGCGTGTGTGTATGTGTGTGTGTCTGTGGTAAACTAGATACCCTGTCTTAAAAAAAGGAAGGTTTTGATGGGCGAGTTTTTTTCATTTTTATAAAAAATAAAAAGCCAGCTTCTCTGGTTTCAGGATTTGACACCTTTTTTACAATCCGAAGAGGCAAAGGAGTTCTACCGGCAACTGCCACACACTGATGCTCCAGACGAAGACTAAGTAATTGGTCAAAGAAGATAGTTAATACATTCATACCTTTTTATGTAAAACATTGTATATCATGATTTATATAATATTGTTTTGTAAAATAAATGTTCTAAGTTCAAAACAATGGGTAGTTCGTGTTTGTTTAAGAAAATTTTGCAAACGCAAAAAAATCTAAACTGTGCCAAATTTTGTTTAAATCACATTTAAACCAATAACACATTAATTAAATTGCTGCTTATTAGATAGAGCTGTCTAAAATCTTTCGCTATTTATGATAACAACACCTTATAGGCATTTTAAGGAAACACGATGACATAACGATCATCGTTGTTTCCTCAAATCACATACAGTACATTCACCGTTTTTCCACAGAATAATGGTACATATATACACATTTTTTTTTATAACTACCTATTATAATAACAAATTGATTATTAAAACTTATAAAATGCATACACTAGAACCTACAACCTTGAAATAAAAAAAAATTTTTATAGTTATTGTGAAGGTTTTGAAACTATTTTGTTTTAAAGTTTAAATTTGCGTTTTCTCAGTTTCACGTTTTGAGCACCTTCATCGTTCTTCCCACACACTCCTCATTTTATGTATATATTTTTAATACCTGAACAAAAAATGATATCAACAATATTCAAACAATTTCTTACACAAAAAAATGCTCATTAAAACGCATACTGGAAACGTGATTGTATTAATTGCAATGAAGCTGATAATAAATTAATCTTTTGATCTCCTACTTACAACACGTACTGATGATAATGCATTTTCTGTGTATATAAACCGATTAAAAATTGTGGTTCAGCATCCAGAAACATACCAGCTACTACAATGTATAGCCACTCAGAATTTTTTAAACGTTTAACGACGTATTATAAAGTTGAGGAAGTTGGATCGAAAAAATATTATCATAGATTATACCCAAACAGCAGTCAAAACCCTCACAAACTGGCAGCCGCTGGATTTGTTTATCAAGGTGATGGAGACACCGTTCGGTGTCTGACATGTCGAGTAAGATTTATGGAGTGGTCAGCGGAGGATTGTCCTATAACATTACATACGAAGGTAATGCCGCAATGTCAGTTTGTGGTAACACAGCTTGGCTGCGATCATCATCATTAAGGTATTTTTTTAAAATAATTTTTACTGTTTTAAAAAAAATAGGTGATTATATTAGTTTCACAATGTAATTTAGTTCCTTGTAAAATAACTTATTATAATATGTTCTACACAAGAACATACATATACAGTAATTATTCGTTACCTGTAAAATAAGTATAAGTCTTTCCTATATCATTTTTTTAAATATGTAATTATTAAAATATATAATGTATTCCATACGTTTCTCTATTACTTTTTTTATCTTAGTTAATAGGGTTCAATTTTTAGTTCTTAAAAATTTAATTTATCTTTTGTTTAATTTTTAAAAAAATATGACTCTTTTTTTCAAAGGATTCTTGGTACATTTAGTTAACAAATTATTATTTTTGTTTGTTATAGGTTGGGAGGACTGACTTCCAACTGCTGTCAAAAAAACAAAGTAATATATGTAAATAAAGTTTTTTAAAATATTTTCATTTTTGATTTATTAATTACTAAAATCATATATACAAAAGTCATTTTGTATGTACTTGTTAATATAATCTTAATTATTTTGTTATCACAAAATTTGTAACTATTCAAATAATCATTTTGTATGTATTTGTTAATATAATCTGTTCATTATATATGTATTTAATGGTATGATAATAAATATTGTGGTCTGCTTTGCTTTGTTATTATTATTTTGTAGGAATAATTAAAATAAAACCAGTGTTTATTAATAATACAATTTATTACACTCTTCACAACATTGAAATATTTCTCAATACAAAAATTCAAGCCATATCAATTTGAAGGCTATAGGTTATCCATCGACTGCGGCGTAAACAAGCGTCGACAATAATACATAACATAGTCATCGTACAAAACACATATCAACTCTATTTTTATAAATTTTATTTACAAACTGAACTTTTATTCTTCTTCATCGATATTACTATCGATTATTGTGTGAAATCGATTGGTCTTTCTTTTGAATTATCAATTGTAATATTAATTCTTTCAATTTGTATAGTACATCATCATTTACACATTTCAATCCGAATATCGATAGATTATTTTGTTCTGTTCTAACTAATCCGCCCGTAAATTCATTAAAGACATACACAGTGTTATTCTTAAAAAAGTATAAATTACCATCAGAAAATCTAAATGATGAATCGATTTTAGGCGGTATTCCAGGAAATGTATCGGATACCCCATGATTTAGTAGTGAACATACACTCATTGACTTCTCTATAATAATTATCATCATGAAATATATAAGTTTTACCTGTATAACTGTTGAATACCGCATGCAAATTATTCGGTTGTATGTTAAATAAAGACTGGATATGCTTCGGATAACCATGACTTAATTTAAGACTCATTAAATCAAACATGAATACCAAAGAATCTATAAACATAACTATCTCGCCAGACGGTCGTTGATATACAGCTAAAATTTTTGTGAAATTTCTTGGAAGAAACGTTAACCAATGTTTTATTATAAGCGGTTTGGTGTATATCATCTCTGCCGGATTTAATATCCACAACCATTTTTCATGTAATATATATAATCGTTTATCAGCAATTAAAAATAAATTAATATTTTTAAAATTACAAAGATCAATTTTATTTGTATCTATAGGACGCTCGTCTTCTATCTTTGGTATTGAAGAAGATGGTGACATCGGTATGAAAGACGTTATAAAAGTGTTTTGTGTCTTACCATACAAATTTTGAATGGCTAAAACATCATCATCACCTAACTCGATTTTACCGTTGTAATAAGCATACATTACAGAATCTGATACATCTGAATGTGATAAACCTATAGCATGACCGATTTCGTGTATTAAAGTTGCATACAATCTTGATTGGTCAAGAGGAACGACTTTGCCAGTCGAATATGACCAATTTTCATCTTCATCAATATGAATTTCTCGTCTTGAATTATTATAATCAGGAAAATATGCGTGTGCTAATGTTCCACCTTTACCGTCAAACGTTCTCGTACATTGCCACGATTCTTTTTGCATCATATGTTTCAATCGTTTATTAGAAATTAAAATATCTGTATTCACTCTATCATGTTTGAAACGTATACCAGACTTTTCCTCCCATACTGCGAAAGCTTGTTTAGTCAATTCTAACACCTCTTGATTCGCTAAATAATAATGCCATGTTACTTCGGGCTTGTTCCATTTGAAACTGGATACTCGATAATATCACTGTTACCGCACCTAATTTTCGACATTAAGTTTATAGTTTCATTATTTAACTCGCCATCAGTAGGTAATTTATAGTATTCTTGAAATATAAGTAACGTGTTAGCAATATCTGATTCATTTACCGCTTGCAACGAAGATTCATCATCTGTTTGAAGATAACCATAGTCATATAAATATCGCCTAACTTTATCCATTTCAATTTGTGTTGTATTATCGGCCGAAGAATTTGTTAGTAATATTTGGTCGCATTTTGTCCATAATGTTAAAAAAAATATTACAGATTTAAGCGGCGTCATAGTTTCCGATTGTACTGTACAATGACAAATACCAAACAACGTCGTTAATACTTATAAAAGAATATATCATGTCATTATCCCTTCTCCTAAACATTTGTTTACAAACAGACGCGCTCCGGCCGTCGCCGAACTCCTCGTGCTTATGTTTACGTTTTTTTTCACCGCGTGTCCCAGCTTCACATCGTTTACGGACGAGAGAACGTCTATGTTGACGTTTGTTACTGGGTCAGCGTGTCGATCAGCCAAGGAAAACAACGAGCACGTGGCCGGTCGGCGAGAAAAAAACGTAAACATAAACATTCGTTCCGACACACACGTAAACAATGTGAAGCTGGGACACGCGGTGAAAAAACGTAAACATAAACACGAGGAGTTCGGTGACCGCGGCGGCGGCTATGTAGGGTAAGGCGGGGGTGGGAAGGAAGGAAAAAATGTAAACATAAACAGACGAGAGAGGCGTGGTGAGAAAGAAAAAATGTAAACAAACACGCGGAGTTCGGTGACCGCGGCGGCGGCTATGTAGGGTAAGGCGGGGGTGGGAAGGAAGGAAAAAATGTAAACATAAACAGACGAGAGAGGCGTGGTGAGAAAGAAAAAATGTAAACAAACACGCGGAGTTCGGTGACCGCGGCGGTTATGTAGGTGAAGACGGGGGTGGAGAGGATGAAAAAAATGTAACCATAAACAAACGAGGGGGCGTGGCTGTCCCAGAACCAACCTTTTATTACTACTAATATAATCGCCGTTCTCTTTAAAATGAACAATTGTGTCCCGTTTATAACACTGTATTTCATCACTTCCTTTCCGTGTATGAAAAAGAAAGTAGACACCATAAACTACTCGATCCCTCCAAAGATCTAGATTCTGAAAAAAATCCTTGTTCGACGAGTTAAGTTTAAATAAACGTTGGAGCGTGTCCACTACTAACAGCGAACAGTGATGTAATCGTACTCTGATATATATACAAGACGATTCTGTTTAATTAAAACAATGTTAAACTTTGTAATATATTCCACGATCGTTCTACGGATGTGCGTATCGCTTCCAGTTGCAGTGAAGCATAACGATAATAAGTCAAACGTTACGCAGTATAACTTTACATATCCCAATGAGTCATTACAACAGTATGAGGAGAAATGGGATGGTCAGAATTTATTGATTAAAAAAGATTACACGTTTCAAAGTTTTACGAGTTATTTTATTAACCTCCCACTTCTCATACTAGCACTCCTTTATATTACAATACTGTATGTGGTATATAAGTTAAAGACGATTGAACATTATTTGTACTACGTTAAATATAATACTCTTCTTATCAGGAACAACGTTTAGCTTGTTGTAATGAGATCAACGACGGGAGTAACCAGCCAATCCGTCCCTGAAAACAAACGGTACTTGAGACAGGGGAAAATTAAAAGTATCACAACAAAAAGTAAACGGTCTATTAGGCGATTAAATAGTCGCAAAGTTGGGAAAAAAGGAAAACTACAGCATTGGTCGATTAGGAAGAAGATTCAAACGGTGGGGTGTTGCGAAGAAAAAGGTCCGGACCAAGGAAACTGTTGTGAATTGCTTCTCACAAAACTAAGCGAACTAATAGAGCTGGAACAGAGGAAAGAACAACGCGAAAAGATATATTTGACTTTTTTTGCTTATTACACGGACTGGACACTAATTTAAACTTTTCTTTAGAGGAAATAGACGAATGCATAAAAACAGAACAAACTAAAATATACTGATACAGTATATTTTATTGTATATTTTTTATATGAAAGTTAATTTGTATGAGTTGTAAAATAAAAACGTGTATGTTTATTTACAAAAATTCGTGTTTTTTTTAAATTACCAGAATTTAGAGTTTTCCTTGTATGGTGTAATAAGTGGTTTTTATAACAAACAGAAACCAAATGTACACGATTAAACTAAACATCTTTTACCTATCATACATATACAAACCTCTCACGATTGCATTTATTACTTGTAACGTTTAGAGTAAGATATACTATAATCGCCGTTCTTTTTAAAATGAACAATTGTGTCCCGTTTATAACACTGTATTTCATCACTTCCTTTCGACTGGTCTTTGGTTTTCAGATTTTTATTCGTTCCACGCTTGTCTTCATCGCGATCCGAGTACGATCGTTTAGCACCGTCAGATGAGCTCATCGTTCAATTTACACTGTACCGACCCACGTTTGAGTGTCGACTGTAGGGTCAATTTACGAATTGCAACGAGATTTATGCAACTAGTTTTTATTTGTTTTATTTTAGTTTACAAATCCCATCCAACGATAATCGACTAAAAGAACTATAATCGTGTACGACTAGTGGTCGATGTACCGCAGATCGTTAAAATAATATTTACGGTAATGGTCATTCTGTGAATAAATGAGAGCTTCTATTAAAATACAAACTGGTCAACAAAGTAGTTGTGAATGCAGCATAAATTGCACAAATGCATTTAGTTTTTATTTGTTTGTTTTTAAATGTTTGTTTGTAGATATACTCGTTGTAGAATAATCTTTAGTGTAATGGTCATTCTGTGAATACATTAGAACTTCTATTAAAATACAAACTAGTAAATAGGATAACTATAAAAACAACAAAGTAATAGTGAATGCACCATAAATGGCACCACTAACTATTTGCACTTATTCGCGGCGGAATAATAACATTATATAATGTATGCGGTGCATGCAATGGTGAATGCATGACATTGTAAAGTAGAAACTACATTCGTATCTTAATGTGGAGTGCACTTTTGTCGTTATTCTAGCATCAATATTATTTCTTTTCAACCCAACACGAAACTTTGATAGTATAAAAGAAATGGATGGGGCAAACTGCAGTCACTTCATCTTGAAGCAAAGTACTTGTAGCACGCTTGTACGCTTGTTCTGTTACATACGCTTGTTCCGTTACATACAAATTGTTTTACCATGAACGGAAATAGTAATAATTCTTTTAATAGAATTAGGGGAGGTGGAAGGGGGCGAGGAAGGGGCCGAAAACCCCAATACAATAAATACGAGTCGGAGGTAGTTGAGCGGTATAGTTCGGATCGCTACGATCCGCGCTATCCCTCACTAAGTCAGAACGCGCAGAGGGAAGAGGCAAAACGGCACAGAACGACAACACCCCCAACCACAGAAGCCAGCAACAACGGGCCTCTGGTCACTGCTATAAACGTGCTGCAACAGCAGCCGAACGAGTGGTCAAACGAGACCGCAGAGTCAACACAAGGCGCGCGGGGTTTGGCCACTCTGCAACATTTTCTTAAGAATTTTCAGCCGGACGATCTACCATCTGATCCTATTATTCCACCCGGCGACCTGGTGGTGCCTCCTATCGTCACACCGATCGCCGATACAGACAGCGGCTCGATGTTGGAGGATCTGGTGCTTGCCGCTGGTACACCGAGCGAGGTGGGCGATATGGAGGCGAATAGGAAAAGAAAAAGAGAGTCCGGCGAAAATCACAACCACAAGGAAGAGGTAACTACCAACAAAAAGCTTCTGGACGACTTCGAGTGTTTACTCGTCGAAGCCGAAGGGTTGGGCGAGCCAAAAAAAACACAAGAAGCGTGAGGAGGAGCAACGACGGAAGGTGCGGTTCACCGAGGTGGACACCGGTAGAGAGAAGGCATCCCTAACACCCTCACAACCACCAGAGGTGAGTACTCCACCATCACCATCTTTTTCTAATATAGAAATAGAGAGCGTAGTATCGGAGGTATAGCGTACCCCGATAAAAACGAATATTATGAATCGGCGAACGGGTTTTTGAAGTTGATCAACTTCTTTATCAAAAAATTATTACTAAATTTTATAACCGATAACAGACCAAGAACGGAAATTTTCGACATCATATTTAGAAAATACAAACAGTGTAAATCGTTACTGTTGAAAGAGGTTATGTTATTAGTACCGCTCTTATCAACGTTTACACACAATATGAAAGAAAAATACGATGCAAATAGCGCGTATCATATTGTGTGTAGAATGTTAAAAGAGAAGTACATGAATGACATAAACGTATATTTATCAAAATTTAAGGGATATTATTTAAATTGCAGAAATTCAACAAAATCATTCGATGAAATTATAAATTGTGAAATTGACGTAAATAAAGATTTTTCTAATTATGAATTTTTTATACCAAAAAGTGGGGGGAAGGGGGTATAAATCAATTCTTTAATAAACTAAAAGAAATTTCAAACAATCCTATGATACTCACGCACGTGATATTTCTTTTAAGTGGTGGCGACAAATACTATGACAGTTCAAAAGAACTGTACAATAATTTTAAATAGTTGACAAAATATAATGGACGCGGATGTTTCAATTCGTCAGACGGTTTCTACACCAAGACTCATTTTGAGCGAGAAACCTATTTGAATTACAATTTCACTCTATTAGAAAACGATAACGATATGTATAGTGGTGATGTCGAGCGTACACTTGTCGATGAACACGGCGTTACGTGTATGAAAAAGAAAGTAGACACCATAAACTACTCGATCCCTCCAAAGATCTAGATTCTGAAAAAAATCCTTGTTCGACGAGTTAAGTTTAAATAAACGTTGGAGCGTGTCCACTACTAACAGCGAACAGTGATGTAATCGTACTCTGATATATATACAAGACGATTCTGTTTAATTAAAACAATGTTAAACTTTGTAATATATTCCACGATCGTTCTACGGATGTGCGTATCGCTTCCAGTTGCAGTGAAGCATAACGATAATAAGTCAAACGTTACGCAGTATAACTTTACATATCCCAATGAGTCATTACAACAGTATGAGGAGAAATGGGATGGTCAGAATTTATTGATTAAAAAAGATTACACGTTTCAAAGTTTTACGAGTTATTTTATTAACCTCCCACTTCTCATACTAGCACTCCTTTATATTACAATACTGTATGTGGTATATAAGTTAAAGACGATTGAACATTATTTGTACTACGTTAAATATAATACTCTTCTTATCAGGAACAACGTTTAGCTTGTTGCAATGAGATCAACGACGGGAGTAACCAGCCAATCCGTCCCTGAAAACAAACGGTACTTGAGACAGGGGAAAATTAAAAGTATCACAACAAAAAGTAAACGGTCTATTAGGCGATTAAATAGTCGCAAAGTTGGGAAAAAAGGAAAACTACAGCATTGGTCGATTAGGAAGAAGATTCAAACGGTGGGGTGTTGCGAAGAAAAAGGTCCGGACCAAGGAAACTGTTGTGAATTGCTTCTCACAAAACTAAGCGAACTAATAGAGCTGGAACAGAGGAAAGAACAACGCGAAAAAGATATTTGATTTTTTTTGCTTATTACACGGACTGGACACTAATTTAAACTTTTCTTTAGAGGAAATAGACGAATACATAAAAACAGAACAAACTAAAATATACTGATACAGTATATTTTATTGTATATTTTGTATATGAAAGTTAATTTGTACGAGTTGTAAAATAAAAACGTGTATGTTTATTTACAAAAATTCGTGTTTTTTTTAAATTACCAGAATTTAGAGTTTTCCTTGTATGGTGTAATAAGTGGTTTTTATAACAAACAGAAACCAAATGTACACGATTAAACTAAACATCTTTTACCTATCATACATATACAAACCTCTCACGATTGCATTTATTACTTGTAACGTTTAGAGTAAGATATACTATAATCGCCGTTCTTTTTAAAATGAACAATTGTGTCCCGTTTATAACACTGTATTTCATCACTTCCTTTCGACTGGTCTTTGGTTTTCAGATTTTTATTCGTTCCACGCTTGTCTTCATCGCGATCCGAGTACGATCGTTTAGCACCGTCAGATGAGCTCATCGTTCAATTTACACTGTACCGACCCACGTTTGAGTGTCGACTGTAGGGTCAATTTACGAATTGCAACGAGATTTATGCAACTAGTTTTTATTTGTTTTATTTTAGTTTACAAATCCCATCCAACGATAATCGACTAAAAGAACTATAATCGTGTAAGACTAGTGGTCGATGTACCGCAGATCGTTAAAATAATATTTACGGTAATGGTCATTCTGTGAATAAATGAGAGCTTCTATTAAAATACAAACTGGTCAACAAAGTAGTTGTGAATGCAGCATAAATTGCACAAATGCATTTAGTTTTTATTTGTTTGTTTTTAAATGTTTGTTTGTAGATATACTCGTTGTAGAATAATCTTTAGTGTAATGGTCATTCTGTGAATACATTAGAACTTCTATTAAAATACAAACTAGTAAATAGGATAACTATAAAAACAACAAAGTAATAGTGAATGCACCATAAATGGCACCACTAACTAGTTGCACTTATTCGCGGCGGAATAATAACATTATATAATGTATGCGGTGCATGCAATGGTGAATGCATGACATTGTAAAGTAGAAACTACATTCGTATCTTAATGTGGAGTGCACTTTTGTCGTTATTCTAGCATCAATATTATTTCTTTTCAACCCAACACGAAACTTTGATAGTATAAAAGAAATGGATGGGGCAAACTGCAGTCACTTCATCTTGAAGCAAAGTACTTGTAGCACGCTTGTACGCTTGTTCTGTTACATACGCTTGTTCCGTTACATAGCGGTAGCGACGATGAATCGGATAGCAGCGGTGATGATTTTGACAAAATTTTTAATTCTTTTTCAAAATCTAAAAAATCAAAATGTAAAAAATACTAAATTTGAACAAAAGTTTGAAATATTAAAAGATGGTACGAAGAAATGGATCAAAACACCAGGTGAGGAAGGTTCATATTTGATTGAGGTAAAATTAACACAAACGGCTGACATCAAACATGTACCTTCCGACAACTGGTGGCAAAAAGTATCACGGAAAGTAATTGTTTTAGCGTCGTCACCGCAAGACCCGCTGTTCGTGGCAACAACCGATTTATTTAAATCGGCTTTAATCAAAATTAAAAATGCTAAAGATGTAGCACACGGCTCGTACAAGACGCGGTATAAGCCGTATTAAAATAATTTAAGGTTGGTCGGCTGGTTGAATGATTGATTGATTGATGCAAATATGTATATAGTATAAATATTTAACTGTGTATATAAATAAGTATAAGTATTTAATTTTAATTGTATGTATATATATATAAATAATTTACAGTTGTTTATTAAATTTAATTTTAATATATAATAAAAATAATATGTTTTACACAAGAACGTGTACAATAATTCTTTTTTTGGCTACCTGTAAAATAAGTGTGTTCTTTTTATATCATTTTTAATATATGTATTATTACAAGATATAACGTGTTTTACATTTCTCTATTCAAAAAATTAATTTGTTTTTGTTATAAGACTTTCCTATGTTATTTTTAAAGCGTATTTGATTTTACATAGAACACATTTACAGCTGTTTTTGACCTACTTCTATCTGCGCCGTTGATGGAAATGAACACGTCATCAAAACAGGAGGAGGAGAGTCGTCTTCTCCATAAATGTTTTTTTTCGCCGAAAAGATTAACACCTGGAGAAATTGCGAAATTGAAAGCGATAGTCGACAGGCCAGGCTCGACTATAAGGCCATTTATAAAAGAATTAATAAAAAAATTATAGAATTTTTGTCATTTTATATATATATGCATAAATAAATAACATAAAAAAATTTGGTGTTGGTGTTTATACTTTCACAAAATCCTTTCCTTTGTGCAGGTAATGGACCGTGATCAAGAGTTCAACCCAAGCGTGCGTGTCGATGATAAATATTTAAGTCACACATGGGAGTGTATAGCTATGTTAGAACATTACCTTGATATTAAATTTTATCGACCAAGTCATAATAACGATAAAAATACAGATTTTAAAGTTCCTGAAGGTGACCGTCGTTGTGCTATGTATAGAAACAAATCAAAAAATATAGTAGATCGTTTGTATACATCGCGTTTGTATACGGGTAATATACGATCTATAATACGGTGTGTATGTGATTCTATAAATTTATATAGAGATTATATTTTGAATCATATATTAACACACGGTCACGAATCTAAAATTAATAATTGTGCTTGTGTCGACACCTGTCTGTCCAGTTCCAAAATTAGCTGTACAGACGGTAAAAAAATTATTAAATGGATAGAAAAACAACTGTTATTAACAGATCGAATGTACTGCGAACGTCATGAATGTTATGTACATTTGCAATCAGACTATAGTATAATAGCGAACACCATATATGATACAAGTTGTAAAAGTACAATAAATGGTGTGTGCTATCATACCGCTATACTGTACAGCAATACAGACACAATAACACAGACAATACACAATATAGAATATACAGAACATACAGTATAGAAGAGAATATACAGAGATCGCAATAATCGAACATTATACGGTTCAGAATTGCATAAAGCCTTAGCAGCTTGGGTTCGTTATAACGAATGGCTGAACGACTGGAGTAAACGCACAGTGTTGGTGCGTGACAATAATAGGCTTGGTATTTATCATGGATTCCCGGATTAATAATAATATGATGTTCTAACATAGTAATAGTGAAGAAAAAAAATATAAAAATTATTTAGCGCACAATGATCAAGATTATGTTTATACGGACAATCTGTCTTTGGTAAGTGTATGGAAAATGTAAGAAAAAGAATGAAATTAGATCTTGTAAGTGAAAATAAAAAATTATTAAAACTTATTTCTAAGCCGACTTTCAAAGACAGAATTATATATGATAAATCACTTTGTGCTGTATTATCGAACAAAACGTCTATTTATTTTAATAAACCAATTTATGTAGGTTTCGCGGTATTAGAATTGAGCAAAACCTTAATGTATGAATTTCATTATGATATAATGAAAAAAAAGTATGGAAACAAAATTTCGTTATTATATACTGATACTGACAGTTTGTTTTATGAAATATTGACAAATGATTTTTACGAAGATATGTTAGATCCAGATTTGAAAATGTTTTTTGATACTAGCGATTATCCTCCTGATCATAAATGTTATTCTACTATAAATAAAAAAGTAATTGGCAAATTTAAAGACGAATGTAACGGTATTCCGATTAAGGAATTTATTGGTTTACGATCGAAATTATATACGTATACTACGCGTGACAATACTATTCAAAAGAAAGCAAAAGGAATTAAAAAATGTGTAATTAATAACGAGATCTCGTTTAACGATTTCAAAAATTGTCTTCATAATACTCCTTCGGAAACAGAAAAACGTAAATTATGAAATTAATAAGATCGAAAAAATATATAGTAGAATCGGTATCAATTAATAAATTAGCGTTAAGCAATAATGATGATAAGAGAGTATTATGTGATAACGGGATAAATACAATCCCGTACGGTCATTATTCATTAAGCCATTCAAGCTGATACTTTATAGCCGAACTATGAATCGTCTTTTTATGTTACAAAATAAACACAATCAACGTAAAAATATCGTTTTTAATATTTACGATACTCAGGTTATGGGACTTAAAAATTTTAATATCTGTTATTATAAAATATTTAAATTTCTTCGTGAAAAAGTAGAAGAATATGATAATAATGTGGAGTGTATTAAAAATTGTACAAAGTTTGATGTGTATCAAAATACTTGTAATAATCATTTAAAATGTGATCAACACGTTACTCAACTTTGGAATACTATATCTCAATTATTTTAACATATTTCAATTTACCATGACATTTGAAGAGTGTGCGGGAAAAACGATGAGGTCAATTTTTTGACTATTTTCAACTGACAGTGTCATTTGATGCATTAAATCCAATATTATTTTGTAGTATATTTGTTTTAGGGAATAACGGTAAGACTCCTGAGAAAATGAATAAAACAGATATAGGCTTTGCGCAAAGAATGATGAAGGTGATCGACTTTAGCGGGAGTAACGCTGAATCTGTAGTAACCAATTCCCCCCATGGCTGCTACAGCCATTTCCTACTATGTTTTCATGTCCATACTTGCTCTACTCTTGCCTTTGTTCTTCAATAATATTGTTTAGTTCTAAATCTATACGCGATCTAGACTGTTCCTACGTTTTAGCGCTGCCTTGTAATTTTATTATAATGAGTTGGTGCATTGTTTAGTTTTTCATGGGAGTGAACTCTTACTGTTTTAGTGTTTTTGTGATTATGTTTAACAATTAATTGAAATGGAGAGTGATGTGAGTGTAGTTTCTGAGCAAGGAAAGAGTTCAAAGAAAAGAAAGTGTTACGGACGCATAAGTGATGCATCAAAGAAAATGAGGGCCCAAGCCCATGAAACAGGAGATAACTGTAAGTGTTCCAAACTCAAATGTTTTAGTAATATTACCCAATGTGAGAGATGGCAAATAATTTCACACTTTAACAATCTTCCTGATAGAGACACTCAAAATTTACATCTGAGTGGTTTGATTGAGAGCAGTCTAGTTAAGCAAAGATACAAAAGAAACGAAAATGAGGACTCAAGGCTGCATTCGTATTGTTATAAATATAAAGTAAGAGCAACTCGCAATGATCATTTGCACGAACAACAAGTTTGCTACAAAGCGTTGTTAGCCTTACATGGCATAACGGGTAGGCGACTTCAAACAATTCAAGAGCAACTCGCTCATCATGGTAAGGTGTTACCTGACATACAAGGAAAACATTCAAATAGGCCACATGCATTGACTGATAATACAAAAAGTAAAATACACGAATATCTGCAATCTCTCAGGGGGAGGAAATCACATTATTCATTAGGAAAATCAGACAAAATTTACTTGCCAGAGGAGCTCAATGTAAAAAAACTACATGAACTTTACACGGAAAAAAATCCTGAAAATCCTGTATCTTACCATAGTTTTCTAAAAATATTTGAAAGCGAATATAACTTTGGATTTGGTTACCCATGTTCGGACACGTGCAGTAAGTGTGATGAATTTAAGGCAAAGAAACAAATTTTGAGTCTTGAGTTGTCAAAAACTTCAACTCCTGAGAAGTTACAAGAGTTAGGTAAACAACTCAAAACCTTGGAAACTGAACTCGAGTTTCATCACAGAAAAGCTGCAACATTTTATGAGCGTAAGCGTTCTTGTCGCCAGTTATGCTCCAAAAAGGTAGATCATGAAGCCGTTACAATGGACTATCAGAAAAATTTACCAGTACCGAATATTTCAACAAATGTAGTATATTACAAGCGCCAGCTCACTGTTCAATTGTTTAATATTCATGTTTTAAGTACTGGTGATTCATATTTCTTTAGTTATGACCAAACAGTTGCCAAAAAGGGTGCAAATGATGTTACTTCCATGCTTCATGAATATATATTAAACTTTTTGTCTCCTGAAGTAAAGTTCTTGTATGTATTCTGTGACTCTTGTGGAGGACAGAACAAGAACAACACGCTTATAAGATACCTGCACTATGTTGTGCATAAAATCAAACGTCTTTATTCCATCACTGTCACATTCCCCGAACGTGGACATTCCTACATGGAATGTGACAGAAATATGGCTCTTATTCCCAAGAGAAAGGCTGCTGAGTTGCCACAAGATTGGTATGAAGCCATAAGAGGTGCAAGAGCTGAACCGAGTCCATTCATGGTGATCGAGTGTGAACAATCAATGTTTAAAGACTGGACCAAATTTTTTAACACAGTTGGGTATTACAAGAAAAAACTACCTGTACCAATAAGGCCAATAAAGGAGCTGAAGATTGAAGAGATACATCCTAGAACAATATCTCTTCGCACTACTTACAATGGACATTGGCAATCAAGTGTTATTACTGAAAGAGAATCTTCACAAGGACTGCAGCCAGGAGAATTTTTCTACCCAGATGAAGCTTACCAAGGACGTATTCCAGTTCCACGTGCTAAATGGAAAGATTTACAGGTAACTTTAATATTGTTTTTAAAATATATTTGTAAAATGTTCTAGTAAGTCTTTGGGTGTTTGTTCACGCGCGTGTGTGTATGTGTGTGTGTCTGTGGTAAACTAGATACCCTGTCTTAAAAAAAGGAAGGTTTTGATGGGCGAGTTTTTTTCATTTTTATAAAAAATAAAAAGCCAGCTTCTCTGGTTTCAGGATTTGACACCTTTTTTACAATCCGAAGAGGCAAAGGAGTTCTACCGGCAACTGCCACACACTGATGCTCCAGACGAAGACTAAGTAATTGGTCAAAGAAGATAGTTAATACATTCATACCTTTTTATGTAAAACATTGTATATCATGATTTATATAATATTGTTTTGTAAAATAAATGTTCTAAGTTCAAAACAATGGGTAGTTCGTGTTTGTTTAAGAAAATTTTGCAAACGCAAAAAAATCTAAACTGTGCCAAATTTTGTTTAAATCACATTTAAACCAATAACACATTAATTAAATTGCTGCTTATTAGATAGAGCTGTCTAAAATCTTTCGCTATTTATGATAACAACACCTTATAGGCATTTTAAGGAAACACGATGACATAACGATCATCGTTGTTTCCTCAAATCACATACAGTGTTGCCAAAAAGTTTAGGGACAGGGTGAAAAAAACTCAATTTTTCATTTCAAATGTATGTAATGATAACAAAAAAAACTTTAAGGTTTACAAATCATTGAAAAAGTGTTACATACATGTTTAGTAGTCGATAGGGCCACCCTTAGCTTTCCTGCAGGCATCAACCCTCTTCGGCATGCTGTCAATAAGTTTGCAGCATTCCTCCTTGGAGATCTGACGCCAAATGTTAGCCACCAGGAAGCGCAGTTCAGTCTTGTTCGATGGTTTGTGCTTTGCCAGCCGCATAGCCATGGTGTTCCAAATGTTTTCAATTGGGTTGAGGTCTGGACTCCTGGCTGGCCAAGGGAGAACCTCAACGTCATGGTCTGCTAACCATGCCATGGTTTGCCGTGACTTGTGGCATGACGCGTTGTCTTGTTGGAAGATGAAGTTTTCCCCCAACAACCTTGCAGCTGATGGAAGCATGGTCTCTTCCAAGATCTGGCAATAGGTAGTGCTATTCACTGTACCATCAACAAAATAAAGCTCTCCCGGTCCCTCGGAGGTGATACAACCCCACACCATGAGGGCTTCCCCACCCATCTGGACAGCTGGGGCCACACAAGCTGGTAAAAATTTTTCCGTTTTGGTACGACGCACTCTGATTTTTCTGCGAGGAAATAGCTCGAAACGGCATTCATCAGAAAAAATCACACGCCTCCAGGCTTCCTTGAGCCAATTACGGCGTTCCCTACACCAAATCTTTCGCCTTTTCTGAGCAAGACTGTTCAACAAAGGCTTGCGCAAAGCAAAGTAAGAATGCATACCTTGGTCTCGAAGTCTTGATGACACAGTTGACACAGAAATGTTAACATTATCACCATCTTGATTCATTTTTGTTAACAGATCACTTGCACTCGAATTGCGATTTCTACGGCTTAAGTTTAACAGTTTTCGGTCTTGATGAGGGCTTGTTTTACGCGGGCGACCACTCCGAGGTGCTTCCAGGACACTACCAGACTCTGCATATCGCTTAACCGTGTTCTCAACACAAGTTTTAGACACATTTAAAGCACTTGCTATTTGTCTATAAGACATACCCGTCTTATGCATGCCAACTACCTGCCACTTAACTTCCACACTAACAGCGTGACGACCCATTGAAAACAAAATCACTTCGTACAAACGCAGAACAAAAATGGCGAGCTGTAAGCGGATGAACAGCAACTGACAGTGCCAGTGACAGGTGCGCGCGCAGCTCTCCCCCCTACACCGGCTCGCACTGAACACGCCGGTGTGCTCAGATTATTCCTAGCTCGCTCCGTTCACGAGCTATGGTGCGCTTAAGTTGCAGGTTTCAACAAGTGAAATTTGAAAAAAACTAAAACAAGTTTGGCACTCCACCACTTTGTGTGTAATTTTTTCACAGTGTACGTGATATTTTTTAAATGTTCCATTTGTTATGCCAAGGCATTAAACCAAAAATCAAGTTGATACAATTTGTAGTTAAAAAGTTACAAATTTTAATACTTTGAAAAACAGGGTTTTCCTGCAAAATATTGAAAACACAAAATAATATATATCTCGGGTAATTTTTTACTTAGAGTACTGAAATAAGCAGCAAAATACTTTGTTTTCAGTGCACATGAAGGCAAAAATAGTCAAAAAGCAAATTACTTGTATGTTTAGGGACGAGATGAAATGAACCGATTTCAAGGGGTGTCCCTAAATTTTTTGGCAACACTGTACATTCACCGTTTTTCCACAGAATAATGGTACATATATACACATTTTTTTTTATAACTACCTATTATAATAACAAATTGATTATTAAAACTTATAAAATGCATACACTAGAACCTACAACCTTGAAATAAAAAAAAATTTTTATAGTTATTGTGAAGGTTTTGAAACTATTTTGTTTTAAAGTTTAAATTTGCGTTTTCTCAGTTTCACGTTTTGAGCACCTTCATCGTTCTTCCCACACACTCCTCATTTTATGTATATATTTTTAATACCTGAACAAAAAATGATATCAACAATATTCAAACAATTTCTTACACAAAAAAATGCTCATTAAAACGCATACTGGAAACGTGATTGTATTAATTGCAATGAAGCTGATAATAAATTAATCTTTTGATCTCCTACTTACAACACGTACTGATGATAATGCATTTTCTGTGTATATAAACCGATTAAAAATTGTGGTTCAGCATCCAGAAACATACCAGCTACTACAATGTATAGCCACTCAGAATTTTTTAAACGTTTAACGACGTATTATAAAGTTGAGGAAGTTGGATCGAAAAAATATTATCATAGATTATACCCAAACAGCAGTCAAAACCCTCACAAACTGGCAGCCGCTGGATTTGTTTATCAAGGTGATGGAGACACCGTTCGGTGTCTGACATGTCGAGTAAGATTTATGGAGTGGTCAGCGGAGGATTGTCCTATAACATTACATACGAAGGTAATGCCGCAATGTCAGTTTGTGGTAACACAGCTTGGCTGCGATCATCATCATTAAGGTATTTTTTTAAAATAATTTTTACTGTTTTAAAAAAAATAGGTGATTATATTAGTTTCACAATGTAATTTAGTTCCTTGTAAAATAACTTATTATAATATGTTCTACACAAGAACATACATATACAGTAATTATTCGTTACCTGTAAAATAAGTATAAGTCTTTCCTATATCATTTTTTTAAATATGTAATTATTAAAATATATAATGTATTCCATACGTTTCTCTATTACTTTTTTTATCTTAGTTAATAGGGTTCAATTTTTAGTTCTTAAAAATTTAATTTATCTTTTGTTTAATTTTTAAAAAAATATGACTCTTTTTTTCAAAGGATTCTTGGTACATTTAGTTAACAAATTATTATTTTTGTTTGTTATAGGTTGGGAGGACTGACTTCCAACTGCTGTCAAAAAAACAAAGTAATATATGTAAATAAAGTTTTTTAAAATATTTTCATTTTTGATTTATTAATTACTAAAATCATATATACAAAAGTCATTTTGTATGTACTTGTTAATATAATCTTAATTATTTTGTTATCACAAAATTTGTAACTATTCAAATAATCATTTTGTATGTATTTGTTAATATAATCTGTTCATTATATATGTATTTAATGGTATGATAATAAATATTGTGGTCTGCTTTGCTTTGTTATTATTATTTTGTAGGAATAATTAAAATAAAACCAGTGTTTATTAATAATACAATTTATTACACTCTTCACAACATTGAAATATTTCTCAATACAAAAATTCAAGCCATATCAATTTGAAGGCTATAGGTTATCCATCGACTGCGGCGTAAACAAGCGTCGACAATAATACATAACATAGTCATCGTACAAAACACATATCAACTCTATTTTTATAAATTTTATTTACAAACTGAACTTTTATTCTTCTTCATCGATATTACTATCGATTATTGTGTGAAATCGATTGGTCTTTCTTTTGAATTATCAATTGTAATATTAATTCTTTCAATTTGTATAGTACATCATCATTTACACATTTCAATCCGAATATCGATAGATTATTTTGTTCTGTTCTAACTAATCCGCCCGTAAATTCATTAAAGACATACACAGTGTTATTCTTAAAAAAGTATAAATTACCATCAGAAAATCTAAATGATGAATCGATTTTAGGCGGTATTCCAGGAAATGTATCGGATACCCCATGATTTAGTAGTGAACATACACTCATTGACTTCTCTATAATAATTATCATCATGAAATATATAAGTTTTACCTGTATAACTGTTGAATACCGCATGCAAATTATTCGGTTGTATGTTAAATAAAGACTGGATATGCTTCGGATAACCATGACTTAATTTAAGACTCATTAAATCAAACATGAATACCAAAGAATCTATAAACATAACTATCTCGCCAGACGGTCGTTGATATACAGCTAAAATTTTTGTGAAATTTCTTGGAAGAAACGTTAACCAATGTTTTATTATAAGCGGTTTGGTGTATATCATCTCTGCCGGATTTAATATCCACAACCATTTTTCATGTAATATATATAATCGTTTATCAGCAATTAAAAATAAATTAATATTTTTAAAATTACAAAGATCAATTTTATTTGTATCTATAGGACGCTCGTCTTCTATCTTTGGTATTGAAGAAGATGGTGACATCGGTATGAAAGACGTTATAAAAGTGTTTTGTGTCTTACCATACAAATTTTGAATGGCTAAAACATCATCATCACCTAACTCGATTTTACCGTTGTAATAAGCATACATTACAGAATCTGATACATCTGAATGTGATAAACCTATAGCATGACCGATTTCGTGTATTAAAGTTGCATACAATCTTGATTGGTCAAGAGGAACGACTTTGCCAGTCGAATATGACCAATTTTCATCTTCATCAATATGAATTTCTCGTCTTGAATTATTATAATCAGGAAAATATGCGTGTGCTAATGTTCCACCTTTACCGTCAAACGTTCTCGTACATTGCCACGATTCTTTTTGCATCATATGTTTCAATCGTTTATTAGAAATTAAAATATCTGTATTCACTCTATCATGTTTGAAACGTATACCAGACTTTTCCTCCCATACTGCGAGAGCTTGTTTAGTCAATTCTAACACCTCTTGATTCGCTAAATAATAATGCCATGTTACTTCGGGCTTGTTCCATTTGAAACTGGATACTCGATAATATCACTGTTACCGCACCTAATTTTCGACATTAAGTTTATAGTTTCATTATTTAACTCGCCATCAGTAGGTAATTTATAGTATTCTTGAAATATAAGTAACGTGTTAGCAATATCTGATTCATTTACCGCTTGCAACGAAGATTCATCATCTGTTTGAAGATAACCATAGTCATATAAATATCGCCTAACTTTATCCATTTCAATTTGTGTTGTATTATCGGCCGAAGAATTTGTTAGTAATATTTGGTCGCATTTTGTCCATAATGTTAAAAAAAATATTACAGATTTAAGCGGCGTCATAGTTTCCGATTGTACTGTACAATGACAAATACCAAACAACGTCGTTAATACTTATAAAAGAATATATCATGTCATTATCCCTTCTCCTAAACATTTGTTTACAAACAGACGCGCTCCGGCCGTCGCCGAACTCCTCGTGCTTATGTTTACGTTTTTTTTCACCGCGTGTCCCAGCTTCACATCGTTTACGGACGAGAGAACGTCTATGTTGACGTTTGTTACTGGGTCAGCGTGTCGATCAGCCAAGGAAAACAACGAGCACGTGGCCGGTCGGCGAGAAAAAAACGTAAACATAAACATTCGTTCCGACACACACGTAAACAATGTGAAGCTGGGACACGCGGTGAAAAAACGTAAACATAAACACGAGGAGTTCGGTGACCGCGGCGGCGGCTATGTAGGGTAAGGCGGGGGTGGGAAGGAAGGAAAAAATGTAAACATAAACAGACGAGAGAGGCGTGGTGAGAAAGAAAAAATGTAAACAAACACGCGGAGTTCGGTGACCGCGGCGGTTATGTAGGTGAAGACGGGGGTGGAGAGGATGAAAAAAATGTAACCATAAACAAACGAGGGGGCGTGGCTGTCCCAGAACCAACCTTTTATTACTACTAATATAATCGCCGTTCTCTTTAAAATGAACAATTGTGTCCCGTTTATAACACTGTATTTCATCACTTCCTTTCCGTGTATGAAAAAGAAAGTAGACACCATAAACTACTCGATCCCTCCAAAGATCTAGATTCTGAAAAAAATCCTTGTTCGACGAGTTAAGTTTAAATAAACGTTGGAGCGTGTCCACTACTAACAGCGAACAGTGATGTAATCGTACTCTGATATATATACAAGACGATTCTGTTTAATTAAAACAATGTTAAACTTTGTAATATATTCCACGATCGTTCTACGGATGTGCGTATCGCTTCCAGTTGCAGTGAAGCATAACGATAATAAGTCAAACGTTACGCAGTATAACTTTACATATCCCAATGAGTCATTACAACAGTATGAGGAGAAATGGGATGGTCAGAATTTATTGATTAAAAAAGATTACACGTTTCAAAGTTTTACGAGTTATTTTATTAACCTCCCACTTCTCATACTAGCACTCCTTTATATTACAATACTGTATGTGGTATATAAGTTAAAGACGATTGAACATTATTTGTACTACGTTAAATATAATACTCTTCTTATCAGGAACAACGTTTAGCTTGTTGCAATGAGATCAACGACGGGAGTAACCAGCCAATCCGTCCCTGAAAACAAACGGTACTTGAGACAGGGGAAAATTAAAAGTATCACAACAAAAAGTAAACGGTCTATTAGGCGATTAAATAGTCGCAAAGTTGGGAAAAAAGGAAAACTACAGCATTGGTCGATTAGGAAGAAGATTCAAACGGTGGGGTGTTGCGAAGAAAAAGGTCCGGACCAAGGAAACTGTTGTGAATTGCTTCTCACAAAACTAAGCGAACTAATAGAGCTGGAACAGAGGAAAGAACAACGCGAAAAGATATATTTGACTTTTTTTGCTTATTACACGGACTGGACACTAATTTAAACTTTTCTTTAGAGGAAATAGACGAATGCATAAAAACAGAACAAACTAAAATATACTGATACAGTATATTTTATTGTATATTTTTTATATGAAAGTTAATTTGTATGAGTTGTAAAATAAAAACGTGTATGTTTATTTACAAAAATTCGTGTTTTTTTTAAATTACCAGAATTTAGAGTTTTCCTTGTATGGTGTAATAAGTGGTTTTTATAACAAACAGAAACCAAATGTACACGATTAAACTAAACATCTTTTACCTATCATACATATACAAACCTCTCACGATTGCATTTATTACTTGTAACGTTTAGAGTAAGATATACTATAATCGCCGTTCTTTTTAAAATGAACAATTGTGTCCCGTTTATAACACTGTATTTCATCACTTCCTTTCGACTGGTCTTTGGTTTTCAGATTTTTATTCGTTCCACGCTTGTCTTCATCGCGATCCGAGTACGATCGTTTAGCACCGTCAGATGAGCTCATCGTTCAATTTACACTGTACCGACCCACGTTTGAGTGTCGACTGTAGGGTCAATTTACGAATTGCAACGAGATTTATGCAACTAGTTTTTATTTGTTTTATTTTAGTTTACAAATCCCATCCAACGATAATCGACTAAAAGAACTATAATCGTGTACGACTAGTGGTCGATGTACCGCAGATCGTTAAAATAATATTTACGGTAATGGTCATTCTGTGAATAAATGAGAGCTTCTATTAAAATACAAACTGGTCAACAAAGTAGTTGTGAATGCAGCATAAATTGCACAAATGCATTTAGTTTTTATTTGTTTGTTTTTAAATGTTTGTTTGTAGATATACTCGTTGTAGAATAATCTTTAGTGTAATGGTCATTCTGTGAATACATTAGAACTTCTATTAAAATACAAACTAGTAAATAGGATAACTATAAAAACAACAAAGTAATAGTGAATGCACCATAAATGGCACCACTAACTAGTTGCACTTATTCGCGGCGGAATAATAACATTATATAATGTATGCGGTGCATGCAATGGTGAATGCATGACATTGTAAAGTAGAAACTACATTCGTATCTTAATGTGGAGTGCACTTTTGTCGTTATTCTAGCATCAATATTATTTCTTTTCAACCCAACACGAAACTTTGATAGTATAAAAGAAATGGATGGGGCAAACTGCAGTCACTTCATCTTGAAGCAAAGTACTTGTAGCACGCTTGTACGCTTGTTCTGTTACATACGCTTGTTCCGTTACATACAAATTGTTTTACCATGAACGGAAATAGTAATAATTCTTTTAATAGAATTAGGGGAGGTGGAAGGGGGCGAGGAAGGGGCCGAAAACCCCAATACAATAAATACGAGTCGGAGGTAGTTGAGCGGTATAGTTCGGATCGCTACGATCCGCGCTATCCCTCACTAAGTCAGAACGCGCAGAGGGAAGAGGCAAAACGGCACAGAACGACAACACCCCCAACCACAGAAGCCAGCAACAACGGGCCTCTGGTCACTGCTATAAACGTGCTGCAACAGCAGCCGAACGAGTGGTCAAACGAGACCGCAGAGTCAACACAAGGCGCGCGGGGTTTGGCCACTCTGCAACATTTTCTTAAGAATTTTCAGCCGGACGATCTACCATCTGATCCTATTATTCCACCCGGCGACCTGGTGGTGCCTCCTATCGTCACACCGATCGCCGATACAGACAGCGGCTCGATGTTGGAGGATCTGGTGCTTGCCGCTGGTACACCGAGCGAGGTGGGCGATATGGAGGCGAATAGGAAAAGAAAAAGAGAGTCCGGCGAAAATCACAACCACAAGGAAGAGGTAACTACCAACAAAAAGCTTCTGGACGACTTCGAGTGTTTACTCGTCGAAGCCGAAGGGTTGGGCGAGCCAAAAAAAACACAAGAAGCGTGAGGAGGAGCAACGACGGAAGGTGCGGTTCACCGAGGTGGACACCGGTAGAGAGAAGGCATCCCTAACACCCTCACAACCACCAGAGGTGAGTACTCCACCATCACCATCTTTTTCTAATATAGAAATAGAGAGCGTAGTATCGGAGGTATAGCGTACCCCGATAAAAACGAATATTATGAATCGGCGAACGGGTTTTTGAAGTTGATCAACTTCTTTATCAAAAAATTATTACTAAATTTTATAACCGATAACAGACCAAGAACGGAAATTTTCGACATCATATTTAGAAAATACAAACAGTGTAAATCGTTACTGTTGAAAGAGGTTATGTTATTAGTACCGCTCTTATCAACGTTTACACACAATATGAAAGAAAAATACGATGCAAATAGCGCGTATCATATTGTGTGTAGAATGTTAAAAGAGAAGTACATGAATGACATAAACGTATATTTATCAAAATTTAAGGGATATTATTTAAATTGCAGAAATTCAACAAAATCATTCGATGAAATTATAAATTGTGAAATTGACGTAAATAAAGATTTTTCTAATTATGAATTTTTTATACCAAAAAGTGGGGGGAAGGGGGTATAAATCAATTCTTTAATAAACTAAAAGAAATTTCAAACAATCCTATGATACTCACGCACGTGATATTTCTTTTAAGTGGTGGCGACAAATACTATGACAGTTCAAAAGAACTGTACAATAATTTTAAATAGTTGACAAAATATAATGGACGCGGATGTTTCAATTCGTCAGACGGTTTCTACACCAAGACTCATTTTGAGCGAGAAACCTATTTGAATTACAATTTCACTCTATTAGAAAACGATAACGATATGTATAGTGGTGATGTCGAGCGTACACTTGTCGATGAACACGGCGTTACGTGTATGAAAAAGAAAGTAGACACCATAAACTACTCGATCCCTCCAAAGATCTAGATTCTGAAAAAAATCCTTGTTCGACGAGTTAAGTTTAAATAAACGTTGGAGCGTGTCCACTACTAACAGCGAACAGTGATGTAATCGTACTCTGATATATATATACAAGACGATTCTGTTTAATTAAAACAATGTTAAACTTTGTAATATATTCCACGATCGTTCTACGGATGTGCGTATCGCTTCCAGTTGCAGTGAAGCATAACGATAATAAGTCAAACGTTACGCAGTATAACTTTACATATCCCAATGAGTCATTACAACAGTATGAGGAGAAATGGGATGGTCAGAATTTATTGATTAAAAAAGATTACACGTTTCAAAGTTTTACGAGTTATTTTATTAACCTCCCACTTCTCATACTAGCACTCCTTTATATTACAATATTGTATGTGGTATATAAGTTAAAGACGATTGAACATTATTTGTACTACGTTAAATATAATACTCTTCTTATCAGGAACAACGTTTAGCTTGTTGCAATGAGATCAACGACGGGAGTAACCAGCCAATCCGTCCCTGAAAACAAACGGTACTTGAGACAGGGGAAAATTAAAAGTATCACAACAAAAAGTAAACGGTCTATTAGGCGATTAAATAGTCGCAAAGTTGGGAAAAAAGGAAAACTACAGCATTGGTCGATTAGGAAGAAGATTCAAACGGTGGGGTGTTGCGAAGAAAAAGGTCCGGACCAAGGAAACTGTTGTGAATTGCTTCTCACAAAACTAAGCGAACTAATAGAGCTGGAACAGAGGAAAGAACAACGCGAAAAAGATATTTGATTTTTTTTGCTTATTACACGGACTGGACACTAATTTAAACTTTTCTTTAGAGGAAATAGACGAATACATAAAAACAGAACAAACTAAAATATACTGATACAGTATATTTTATTGTATATTTTGTATATGAAAGTTAATTTGTACGAGTTGTAAAATAAAAACGTGTATGTTTATTTACAAAAATTCGTGTTTTTTTTAAATTACCAGAATTTAGAGTTTTCCTTGTATGGTGTAATAAGTGGTTTTTATAACAAACAGAAACCAAATGTACACGATTAAACTAAACATCTTTTACCTATCATACATATACAAACCTCTCACGATTGCATTTATTACTTGTAACGTTTAGAGTAAGATATACTATAATCGCCGTTCTTTTTAAAATGAACAATTGTGTCCCGTTTATAACACTGTATTTCATCACTTCCTTTCGACTGGTCTTTGGTTTTCAGATTTTTATTCGTTCCACGCTTGTCTTCATCGCGATCCGAGTACGATCGTTTAGCACCGTCAGATGAGCTCATCGTTCAATTTACACTGTACCGACCCACGTTTGAGTGTCGACTGTAGGGTCAATTTACGAATTGCAACGAGATTTATGCAACTAGTTTTTATTTGTTTTATTTTAGTTTACAAATCCCATCCAACGATAATCGACTAAAAGAACTATAATCGTGTAAGACTAGTGGTCGATGTACCGCAGATCGTTAAAATAATATTTACGGTAATGGTCATTCTGTGAATAAATGAGAGCTTCTATTAAAATACAAACTGGTCAACAAAGTAGTTGTGAATGCAGCATAAATTGCACAAATGCATTTAGTTTTTATTTGTTTGTTTTTAAATGTTTGTTTGTAGATATACTCGTTGTAGAATAATCTTTAGTGTAATGGTCATTCTGTGAATACATTAGAACTTCTATTAAAATACAAACTAGTAAATAGGATAACTATAAAAACAACAAAGTAATAGTGAATGCACCATAAATGGCACCACTAACTAGTTGCACTTATTCGCGGCGGAATAATAACATTATATAATGTATGCGGTGCATGCAATGGTGAATGCATGACATTGTAAAGTAGAAACTACATTCGTATCTTAATGTGGAGTGCACTTTTGTCGTTATTCTAGCATCAATATTATTTCTTTTCAACCCAACACGAAACTTTGATAGTATAAAAGAAATGGATGGGGCAAACTGCAGTCACTTCATCTTGAAGCAAAGTACTTGTAGCACGCTTGTACGCTTGTTCTGTTACATACGCTTGTTCCGTTACATAGCGGTAGCGACGATGAATCGGATAGCAGCGGTGATGATTTTGACAAAATTTTTAATTCTTTTTCAAAATCTAAAAAATCAAAATGTAAAAAATACTAAATTTGAACAAAAGTTTGAAATATTAAAAGATGGTACGAAGAAATGGATCAAAACACCAGGTGAGGAAGGTTCATATTTGATTGAGGTAAAATTAACACAAACGGCTGACATCAAACATGTACCTTCCGACAACTGGTGGCAAAAAGTATCACGGAAAGTAATTGTTTTAGCGTCGTCACCGGAAGACCCGCTGTTCGTGGCAACAACCGATTTATTTAAATCGGCTTTAATCAAAATTAAAAATGCTAAAGATGTAGCACACGGCTCGTACAAGACGCGGTATAAGCCGTATTAAAATAATTTAAGGTTGGTCGGCTGGTTGAATGATTGATTGATTGATGCAAATATGTATATAGTATAAATATTTAACTGTGTATATAAATAAGTATAAGTATTTAATTTTAATTGTATGTATATATATATAAATAATTTACAGTTGTTTATTAAATTTAATTTTAATATATAATAAAAATAATATGTTTTACACAAGAACGTGTACAATAATTCTTTTTTTGGCTACCTGTAAAATAAGTGTGTTCTTTTTATATCATTTTTAATATATGTATTATTACAAGATATAACGTGTTTTACATTTCTCTATTCAAAAAATTAATTTGTTTTTGTTATAAGACTTTCCTATGTTATTTTTAAAGCGTATTTGATTTTACATAGAACACATTTACAGCTGTTTTTGACCTACTTCTATCTGCGCCGTTGATGGAAATGAACACGTCATCAAAACAGGAGGAGGAGAGTCGTCTTCTCCATAAATGTTTTTTTTCGCCGAAAAGATTAACACCTGGAGAAATTGCGAAATTGAAAGCGATAGTCGACAGGCCAGGCTCGACTATAAGGCCATTTATAAAAGAATTAATAAAAAAATTATAGAATTTTTGTCATTTTATATATATATGCATAAATAAATAACATAAAAAAATTTGGTGTTGGTGTTTATACTTTCACAAAATCCTTTCCTTTGTGCAGGTAATGGACCGTGATCAAGAGTTCAACCCAAGCGTGCGTGTCGATGATAAATATTTAAGTCACACATGGGAGTGTATAGCTATGTTAGAACATTACCTTGATATTAAATTTTATCGACCAAGTCATAATAACGATAAAAATACAGATTTTAAAGTTCCTGAAGGTGACCGTCGTTGTGCTATGTATAGAAACAAATCAAAAAATATAGTAGATCGTTTGTATACATCGCGTTTGTATACGGGTAATATACGATCTATAATACGGTGTGTATGTGATTCTATAAATTTATATAGAGATTATATTTTGAATCATATATTAACACACGGTCACGAATCTAAAATTAATAATTGTGCTTGTGTCGACACCTGTCTGTCCAGTTCCAAAATTAGCTGTACAGACGGTAAAAAAATTATTAAATGGATAGAAAAACAACTGTTATTAACAGATCGAATGTACTGCGAACGTCATGAATGTTATGTACATTTGCAATCAGACTATAGCATAATAGCGAACACCATATATGATACAAGTTGTAAAAGTACAATAAATGGTGTGTGCTATCATACCGCTATACTGTACAGCAATACAGACACAATAACACAGACAATACACAATATAGAATATACAGAACATACAGTATAGAAGAGAATATACAGAGATCGCAATAATCGAACATTATACGGTTCAGAATTGCATAAAGCCTTAGCAGCTTGGGTTCGTTATAACGAATGGCTGAACGACTGGAGTAAACGCACAGTGTTGGTGCGTGACAATAATAGGCTTGGTATTTATCATGGATTCCCGGATTAATAATAATATGATGTTCTAACATAGTAATAGTGAAGAAAAAAAATATAAAAATTATTTAGCGCACAATGATCAAGATTATGTTTATACGGACAATCTGTCTTTGGTAAGTGTATGGAAAATGTAAGAAAAAGAATGAAATTAGATCTTGTAAGTGAAAATAAAAAATTATTAAAACTTATTTCTAAGCCGACTTTCAAAGACAGAATTATATATGATAAATCACTTTGTGCTGTATTATCGAACAAAACGTCTATTTATTTTAATAAACCAATTTATGTAGGTTTCGCGGTATTAGAATTGAGCAAAACCTTAATGTATGAATTTCATTATGATATAATGAAAAAAAAGTATGGAAACAAAATTTCGTTATTATATACTGATACTGACAGTTTGTTTTATGAAATATTGACAAATGATTTTTACGAAGATATGTTAGATCCAGATTTGAAAATGTTTTTTGATACTAGCGATTATCCTCCTGATCATAAATGTTATTCTACTATAAATAAAAAAGTAATTGGCAAATTTAAAGACGAATGTAACGGTATTCCGATTAAGGAATTTATTGGTTTACGATCGAAATTATATACGTATACTACGCGTGACAATACTATTCAAAAGAAAGCAAAAGGAATTAAAAAATGTGTAATTAATAACGAGATCTCGTTTAACGATTTCAAAAATTGTCTTCATAATACTCCTTCGGAAACAGAAAAACGTAAATTATGAAATTAATAAGATCGAAAAAATATATAGTAGAATCGGTATCAATTAATAAATTAGCGTTAAGCAATAATGATGATAAGAGAGTATTATGTGATAACGGGATAAATACAATCCCGTACGGTCATTATTCATTAAGCCATTCAAGCTGATACTTTATAGCCGAACTATGAATCGTCTTTTTATGTTACAAAATAAACACAATCAACGTAAAAATATCGTTTTTAATATTTACGATACTCAGGTTATGGGACTTAAAAATTTTAATATCTGTTATTATAAAATATTTAAATTTCTTCGTGAAAAAGTAGAAGAATATGATAATAATGTGGAGTGTATTAAAAATTGTACAAAGTTTGATGTGTATCAAAATACTTGTAATAATCATTTAAAATGTGATCAACACGTTACTCAACTTTGGAATACTATATCTCAATTATTTTAACATATTTTAATTTACCATGGCATTTGAAGAGTGTGCGGGAAAAACGATGAGGTCAATTTTTTGACTATTTTCAACTGACAGTGTCATTTGATGCATTAAATCCAATATTATTTTGTAGTATATTTGTTTTAGGGAATAACGGTAAGACTCCTGAGAAAATGAATAAAACAGATATAGGCTTTGCGCAAAGAATGATGAAGGTGATCGACTTTAGCGGGAGTAACGCTGAATCTGTAGTAACCAATTCCCCCCATGGCTGCTACAGCCATTTCCTACTATGTTTTCATGTCCATACTTGCTCTACTCTTGCCTTTGTTCTTCAATAATATTGTTTAGTTCTAAATCTATACGCGATCTAGACTGTTCCTACGTTTTAGCGCTGCCTTGTAATTTTATTATAATGAGTTGGTGCATTGTTTAGTTTTTCATGGGAGTGAACTCTTACTGTTTTAGTGTTTTTGTGATTATGTTTAACAATTAATTGAAATGGAGAGTGATGTGAGTGTAGTTTCTGAGCAAGGAAAGAGTTCAAAGAAAAGAAAGTGTTACGGACGCATAAGTGATGCATCAAAGAAAATGAGGGCCCAAGCCCATGAAACAGGAGATAACTGTAAGTGTTCCAAACTCAAATGTTTTAGTAATATTACCCAATGTGAGAGATGGCAAATAATTTCACACTTTAACAATCTTCCTGATAGAGACACTCAAAATTTACATCTGAGTGGTTTGATTGAGAGCAGTCTAGTTAAGCAAAGATACAAAAGAAACGAAAATGAGGACTCAAGGCTGCATTCGTATTGTTATAAATATAAAGTAAGAGCAACTCGCAATGATCATTTGCACGAACAACAAGTTTGCTACAAAGCGTTGTTAGCCTTACATGGCATAACGGGTAGGCGACTTCAAACAATTCAAGAGCAACTCGCTCATCATGGTAAGGTGTTACCTGACATACAAGGAAAACATTCAAATAGGCCACATGCATTGACTGATAATACAAAAAGTAAAATACACGAATATCTGCAATCTCTCAGGGGGAGGAAATCACATTATTCATTAGGAAAATCAGACAAAATTTACTTGCCAGAGGAGCTCAATGTAAAAAAACTACATGAACTTTACACGGAAAAAAATCCTGAAAATCCTGTATCTTACCATAGTTTTCTAAAAATATTTGAAAGCGAATATAACTTTGGATTTGGTTACCCATGTTCGGACACGTGCAGTAAGTGTGATGAATTTAAGGCAAAGAAACAAATTTTGAGTCTTGAGTTGTCAAAAACTTCAACTCCTGAGAAGTTACAAGAGTTAGGTAAACAACTCAAAACCTTGGAAACTGAACTCGAGTTTCATCACAGAAAAGCTGCAACATTTTATGAGCGTAAGCGTTCTTGTCGCCAGTTATGCTCCAAAAAGGTAGATCATGAAGCCGTTACAATGGACTATCAGAAAAATTTACCAGTACCGAATATTTCAACAAATGTAGTATATTACAAGCGCCAGCTCACTGTTCAATTGTTTAATATTCATGTTTTAAGTACTGGTGATTCATATTTCTTTAGTTATGACCAAACAGTTGCCAAAAAGGGTGCAAATGATGTTACTTCCATGCTTCATGAATATATATTAAACTTTTTGTCTCCTGAAGTAAAGTTCTTGTATGTATTCTGTGACTCTTGTGGAGGACAGAACAAGAACAACACGCTTATAAGATACCTGCACTATGTTGTGCATAAAATCAAACGTCTTTATTCCATCACTGTCACATTCCCCGAACGTGGACATTCCTACATGGAATGTGACAGAAATATGGCTCTTATTCCCAAGAGAAAGGCTGCTGAGTTGCCACAAGATTGGTATGAAGCCATAAGAGGTGCAAGAGCTGAACCGAGTCCATTCATGGTGATCGAGTGTGAACAATCAATGTTTAAAGACTGGACCAAATTTTTTAACACAGTTGGGTATTACAAGAAAAAACTACCTGTACCAATAAGGCCAATAAAGGAGCTGAAGATTGAAGAGATACATCCTAGAACAATATCTCTTCGCACTACTTACAATGGACATTGGCAATCAAGTGTTATTACTGAAAGAGAATCTTCACAAGGACTGCAGCCAGGAGAATTTTTCTACCCAGATGAAGCTTACCAAGGACGTATTCCAGTTCCACGTGCTAAATGGAAAGATTTACAGGTAACTTTAATATTGTTTTTAAAATATATTTGTAAAATGTTCTAGTAAGTCTTTGGGTGTTTGTTCACGCGCGTGTGTGTATGTGTGTGTGTCTGTGGTAAACTAGATACCCTGTCTTAAAAAAAGGAAGGTTTTGATGGGCGAGTTTTTTTCATTTTTATAAAAAATAAAAAGCCAGCTTCTCTGGTTTCAGGATTTGACACCTTTTTTACAATCCGAAGAGGCAAAGGAGTTCTACCGGCAACTGCCACACACTGATGCTCCAGACGAAGACTAAGTAATTGGTCAAAGAAGATAGTTAATACATTCATACCTTTTTATGTAAAACATTGTATATCATGATTTATATAATATTGTTTTGTAAAATAAATGTTCCAAGTTCAAAACAATGGGTAGTTCGTGTTTGTTTAAGAAAATTTTGCAAACGCAAAAAAATCTAAACTGTGCCAAATTTTGTTTAAATCACATTTAAACCAATAACACATTAATTAAATTGCTGCTTATTAGATAGAGCTGTCTAAAATCTTTCGCTATTTATGATAACAACACCTTATAGGCATTTTAAGGAAACACGATGACATAACGATCATCGTTGTTTCCTCAAATCACATACAGTGTTGCCAAAAAGTTTAGGGACAGGGTGAAAAAAACTCAATTTTTCATTTCAAATGTATGTAATGATAACAAAAAAAACTTTAAGGTTTACAAATCATTGAAAAAGTGTTACATACATGTTTAGTAGTCGATAGGGCCACCCTTAGCTTTCCTGCAGGCATCAACCCTCTTCGGCATGCTGTCAATAAGTTTGCAGCATTCCTCCTTGGAGATCTGACGCCAAATGTTAGCCACCAGGAAGCGCAGTTCAGTCTTGTTCGATGGTTTGTGCTTTGCCAGCCGCATAGCCATGGTGTTCCAAATGTTTTCAATTGGGTTGAGGTCTGGACTCCTGGCTGGCCAAGGGAGAACCTCAACGTCATGGTCTGCTAACCATGCCATGGTTTGCCGTGACTTGTGGCATGACGCGTTGTCTTGTTGGAAGATGAAGTTTTCCCCCAACAACCTTGCAGCTGATGGAAGCATGGTCTCTTCCAAGATCTGGCAATAGGTAGTGCTATTCACTGTACCATCAACAAAATAAAGCTCTCCCGGTCCCTCGGAGGTGATACAACCCCACACCATGAGGGCTTCCCCACCCATCTGGACAGCTGGGGCCACACAAGCTGGTAAAAATTTTTCCGTTTTGGTACGACGCACTCTGATTTTTCTGCGAGGAAATAGCTCGAAACGGCATTCATCAGAAAAAATCACACGCCTCCAGGCTTCCTTGAGCCAATTACGGCGTTCCCTACACCAAATCTTTCGCCTTTTCTGAGCAAGACTGTTCAACAAAGGCTTGCGCAAAGCAAAGTAAGAATGCATACCTTGGTCTCGAAGTCTTGATGACACAGTTGACACAGAAATGTTAACATTATCACCATCTTGATTCATTTTTGTTAACAGATCACTTGCACTCGAATTGCGATTTCTACGGCTTAAGTTTAACAGTTTTCGGTCTTGATGAGGGCTTGTTTTACGCGGGCGACCACTCCGAGGTGCTTCCAGGACACTACCAGACTCTGCATATCGCTTAACCGTGTTCTCAACACAAGTTTTAGACACATTTAAAGCACTTGCTATTTGTCTATAAGACATACCCGTCTTATGCATGCCAACTACCTGCCACTTAACTTCCACACTAACAGCGTGACGACCCATTGAAAACAAAATCACTTCGTACAAACGCAGAACAAAAATGGCGAGCTGTAAGCGGATGAACAGCAACTGACAGTGCCAGTGACAGGTGCGCGCGCAGCTCTCCCCCCTACACCGGCTCGCACTGAACACGCCGGTGTGCTCAGATTATTCCTAGCTCGCTCCGTTCACGAGCTATGGTGCGCTTAAGTTGCAGGTTTCAACAAGTGAAATTTGAAAAAAACTAAAACAAGTTTGGCACTCCACCACTTTGTGTGTAATTTTTTCACAGTGTACGTGATATTTTTTAAATGTTCCATTTGTTATGCCAAGGCATTAAACCAAAAATCAAGTTGATACAATTTGTAGTTAAAAAGTTACAAATTTTAATACTTTGAAAAACAGGGTTTTCCTGCAGAATATTGAAAACACAAAATAATATATATCTCGGGTAATTTTTTACTTAAGAGTACTGAAATAAGCAGCAAAATACTTTGTTTTCAGTGCACATGAAGGCAAAAATAGTCAAAAAGCAAATTACTTGTATGTTTAGGGACGAGATGAAATGAACCGATTTCAAGGGGTGTCCCTAAATTTTTTGGCAACACTGTACATTCACCGTTTTTCCACAGAATAATGGTACATATATACACATTTTTTTTTATAACTACCTATTATAATAACAAATTGATTATTAAAACTTACAAAATGCATACACTAGAACCTACAACCTTGAAATAAAAAAAAATTTTTATAGTTATTGTGAAGGTTTTGAAACTATTTTGTTTTAAAGTTTAAATTTGCGTTTTCTCAGTTTCACGTTTTGAGCACCTTCATCGTTCTTCCCGCACACTCCTCATTTTATGTATATATTTTTAATACCTGAACAAAAAATGATATCAACAATATTCAAACAATTTCTTACACAAAAAAATGCTCATTAAAACGCATACTGGAAACGTGATTGTATTAATTGCAATGAAGCTGATAATAAATTAATCTTTTGATCTCCTACTTACAACACGTACTGATGATAATGCATTTTCTGTGTATATAAACCGATTAAAAATTGTGGTTCAGCATCCAGAAACATACCAGCTACTACAATGTATAGCCACTCAGAATTTTTTAAACGTTTAACGACGTATTATAAAGTTGAGGAAGTTGGATCGAAAAAATATTATCATAGATTATACCCAAACAGCAGTCAAAACCCTCACAAACTGGCAGCCGCTGGATTTGTTTATCAAGGTGATGGAGACACCGTTCGGTGTCTGACATGTCGAGTAAGATTTATGGAGTGGTCAGCGGAGGATTGTCCTATAACATTACATACGAAGGTAATGCCGCAATGTCAGTTTGTGGTAACACAGCTTGGCTGCGATCATCATCATTAAGGTATTTTTTTAAAATAATTTTTACTGTTTTAAAAAAAATAGGTGATTATATTAGTTTCACAATGTAATTTAGTTCCTTGTAAAATAACTTATTATAATATGTTCTACACAAGAACATACATATACAGTAATTATTCGTTACCTGTAAAATAAGTATAAGTCTTTCCTATATCATTTTTTTAAATATGTAATTATTAAAATATATAATGTATTCCATACGTTTCTCTATTACTTTTTTTATCTTAGTTAATAGGGTTCAATTTTTAGTTCTTAAAAATTTAATTTATCTTTTGTTTAATTTTTAAAAAAATATGACTCTTTTTTTCAAAGGATTCTTGGTACATTTAGTTAACAAATTATTATTTTTGTTTGTTATAGGTTGGGAGGACTGACTTCCAACTGCTGTCAAAAAAACAAAGTAATATATGTAAATAAAGTTTTTTAAAATATTTTCATTTTTGATTTATTAATTACTAAAATCATATATACAAAAGTCATTTTGTATGTACTTGTTAATATAATCTTAATTATTTTGTTATCACAAAATTTGTAACTATTCAAATAATCATTTTGTATGTATTTGTTAATATAATCTGTTCATTATATATGTATTTAATGGTATGATAATAAATATTGTGGTCTGCTTTGCTTTGTTATTATTATTTTGTAGGAATAATTAAAATAAAACCAGTGTTTATTAATAATACAATTTATTACACTCTTCACAACATTGAAATATTTCTCAATACAAAAATTCAAGCCATATCAATTTGAAGGCTATAGGTTATCCATCGACTGCGGCGTAAACAAGCGTCGACAATAATACATAACATAGTCATCGTACAAAACACATATCAACTCTATTTTTATAAATTTTATTTACAAACTGAACTTTTATTCTTCTTCATCGATATTACTATCGATTATTGTGTGAAATCGATTGGTCTTTCTTTTGAATTATCAATTGTAATATTAATTCTTTCAATTTGTATAGTACATCATCATTTACACATTTCAATCCGAATATCGATAGATTATTTTGTTCTGTTCTAACTAATCCGCCCGTAAATTCATTAAAGACATACACAGTTTTATTCTTAAAAAAGTATAAATTACCATCAGAAAATCTAAATGATGAATCGATTTTAGGCGGTATTCCAGGAAATGTATCGGATACCCCATGATTTAGTAGTGAACACACACTCATTGACTTCTCTATAATAATTATCATCATGAAATATATAAGTTTTACCTGTATAACTGTTGAATACCGCACGCAAATTATTCGGTTGTATGTTAAATAAAGACTGGATATGCTTCGGATAACCATGACTTAATTTAAGACTCATTAAATCAAACATGAATACCAAAGAATCTATAAACATAACTATCTCGCCAGACGGTCGTTGATATACAGCTAAAATTTTTGTGAAATTTCTTGGAAGAAACGTTAACCAATGTTTTATTATAAGCGGTTTGGTGTATATCATCTCTGCCGGATTTAATATCCACAACCATTTTTCATGTAATATATATAATCGTTTATCAGCAATTAAAAATAAATTAATATTTTTAAAATTACAAAGATCAATTTTATTTGTATCTATAGGACGCTCGTCTTCTATCTTTGGTATTGAAGAAGATGGTGACATCGGTATGAAAGACGTTATAAAAGTGTTTTGTGTCTTACCATACAAATTTTGAATGGCTAAAACATCATCATCACCTAACTCGATTTTACCGTTGTAATAAGCATACATTACAGAATCTGATACATCTGAATGTGATAAACCTATAGCATGACCGATTTCGTGTATTAAAGTTGCATACAATCTTGATTGGTCAAGAGGAACGACTTTGCCAGTCGAATATGACCAATTTTCATCTTCATCAATATGAATTTCTCGTCTTGAATTATTATAATCAGGAAAATATGCGTGTGCTAATGTTCCACCTTTACCGTCAAACGTTCTCGTACATTGCCACGATTCTTTTTGCATCATATGTTTCAATCGTTTATTAGAAATTAAAATATCTGTATTCACTCTATCATGTTTGAAACGTATACCAGACTTTTCCTCCCATACTGCGAAAGCTTGTTTAGTCAATTCTAACACCTCTTGATTCGCTAAATAATAATGCCATGTTACTTCGGGCTTGTTCCATTTGAAACTGGATACTCGATAATATCACTGTTACCGCACCTAATTTTCGACATTAAGTTTATAGTTTCATTATTTAACTCGCCATCAGTAGGTAATTTATAGTATTCTTGAAATATAAGTAACGTGTTAGCAATATCTGATTCATTTACCGCTTGCAACGAAGATTCATCATCTGTTTGAAGATAACCATAGTCATATAAATATCGCCTAACTTTATCCATTTCAATTTGTGTTGTATTATCGGCCGAAGAATTTGTTAGTAATATTTGGTCGCATTTTGTCCATAATGATAAAAAAAATATTACAGATTTAAGCGGCGTCATAGTTTCCGATTGTACTGTACAATGACAAATACCAAACAACGTCGTTAATACTTATAAAAGAATATATCATGTCATTATCCCTTCTCCTAAACATTTGTTTACAAACAGACGCGCTCCGGCCGTCGCCGAACTCCTCGTGCTTATGTTTACGTTTTTTTTCACCGCGTGTCCCAGCTTCACATCGTTTACGGACGAGAGAACGTCTATGTTGACGTTTGTTACTGGGTCAGCGTGTCGATCAGCCAAGGAAAACAACGAGCACGTGGCCGGTCGGCGAGAAAAAAACGTAAACATAAACATTCGTTCCGACACACACGTAAACAATGTGAAGCTGGGACACGCGGTGAAAAAACGTAAACATAAACACGAGGAGTTCGGTGACCGCGGCGGCGGCTATGTAGGGTAAGGCGGGGGTGGGAAGGAAGGAAAAAATGTAAACATAAACAGACGAGAGAGGCGTGGTGAGAAAGAAAAAATGTAAACAAACACGCGGAGTTCGGTGACCGCGGCGGTTATGTAGGTGAAGACGGGGGTGGAGAGGATGAAAAAAATGTAACCATAAACAAACGAGGGGGCGTGGCTGTCCCAGAACCAACCTTTTATTACTACTAATATAATCGCCGTTCTCTTTAAAATGAACAATTGTGTCCCGTTTATAACACTGTATTTCATCACTTCCTTTCCGTGTATGAAAAAGAAAGTAGACACCATAAACTACTCGATCCCTCCAAAGATCTAGATTCTGAAAAAAATCCTTGTTCGACGAGTTAAGTTTAAATAAACGTTGGAGCGTGTCCACTACTAACAGCGAACAGTGATGTAATCGTACTCTGATATATATACAAGACGATTCTGTTTAATTAAAACAATGTTAAACTTTGTAATATATTCCACGATCGTTCTACGGATGTGCGTATCGCTTCCAGTTGCAGTGAAGCATAACGATAATAAGTCAAACGTTACGCAGTATAACTTTACATATCCCAATGAGTCATTACAACAGTATGAGGAGAAATGGGATGGTCAGAATTTATTGATTAAAAAAGATTACACGTTTCAAAGTTTTACGAGTTATTTTATTAACCTCCCACTTCTCATACTAGCACTCCTTTATATTACAATACTGTATGTGGTATATAAGTTAAAGACGATTGAACATTATTTGTACTACGTTAAATATAATACTCTTCTTATCAGGAACAACGTTTAGCTTGTTGCAATGAGATCAACGACGGGAGTAACCAGCCAATCCGTCCCTGAAAACAAACGGTACTTGAGACAGGGGAAAATTAAAAGTATCACAACAAAAAGTAAACGGTCTATTAGGCGATTAAATAGTCGCAAAGTTGGGAAAAAAGGAAAACTACAGCATTGGTCGATTAGGAAGAAGATTCAAACGGTGGGGTGTTGCGAAGAAAAAGGTCCGGACCAAGGAAACTGTTGTGAATTGCTTCTCACAAAACTAAGCGAACTAATAGAGCTGGAACAGAGGAAAGAACAACGCGAAAAGATATATTTGACTTTTTTTGCTTATTACACGGACTGGACACTAATTTAAACTTTTCTTTAGAGGAAATAGACGAATGCATAAAAACAGAACAAACTAAAATATACTGATACAGTATATTTTATTGTATATTTTTTATATGAAAGTTAATTTGTATGAGTTGTAAAATAAAAACGTGTATGTTTATTTACAAAAATTCGTGTTTTTTTTAAATTACCAGAATTTAGAGTTTTCCTTGTATGGTGTAATAAGTGGTTTTTATAACAAACAGAAACCAAATGTACACGATTAAACTAAACATCTTTTACCTATCATACATATACAAACCTCTCACGATTGCATTTATTACTTGTAACGTTTAGAGTAAGATATACTATAATCGCCGTTCTTTTTAAAATGAACAATTGTGTCCCGTTTATAACACTGTATTTCATCACTTCCTTTCGACTGGTCTTTGGTTTTCAGATTTTTATTCGTTCCACGCTTGTCTTCATCGCGATCCGAGTACGATCGTTTAGCACCGTCAGATGAGCTCATCGTTAAATTTACACTGTACCGACCCACGTTTGAGTGTCGACTGTAGGGTCAATTTACGAATTGCAACGAGATTTATGCAACTAGTTTTTATTTGTTTTATTTTAGTTTACAAATCCCATCCAACGATAATCGACTAAAAGAACTATAATCGTGTACGACTAGTGGTCGATGTACCGCAGATCGTTAAAATAATATTTACGGTAATGGTCATTCTGTGAATAAATGAGAGCTTCTATTAAAATACAAACTGGTCAACAAAGTAGTTGTGAATGCAGCATAAATTGCACAAATGCATTTAGTTTTTATTTGTTTGTTTTTAAATGTTTGTTTGTAGATATACTCGTTGTAGAATAATCTTTAGTGTAATGGTCATTCTGTGAATACATTAGAACTTCTATTAAAATACAAACTAGTAAATAGGATAACTATAAAAACAACAAAGTAATAGTGAATGCACCATAAATGGCACCACTAACTAGTTGCACTTATTCGCGGCGGAATAATAACATTATATAATGTATGCGGTGCATGCAATGGTGAATGCATGACATTGTAAAGTAGAAACTACATTCGTATCTTAATGTGGAGTGCACTTTTGTCGTTATTCTAGCATCAATATTATTTCTTTTCAACCCAACACGAAACTTTGATAGTATAAAAGAAATGGATGGGGCAAACTGCAGTCACTTCATCTTGAAGCAAAGTACTTGTAGCACGCTTGTACGCTTGTTCTGTTACATACGCTTGTTCCGTTACATACAAATTGTTTTACCATGAACGGAAATAGTAATAATTCTTTTAATAGAATTAGGGGAGGTGGAAGGGGGCGAGGAAGGGGCCGAAAACCCCAATACAATAAATACGAGTCGGAGGTAGTTGAGCGGTATAGTTCGGATCGCTACGATCCGCGCTATCCCTCACTAAGTCAGAACGCGCAGAGGGAAGAGGCAAAACGGCACAGAACGACAACACCCCCAACCACAGAAGCCAGCAACAACGGGCCTCTGGTCACTGCTATAAACGTGCTGCAACAGCAGCCGAACGAGTGGTCAAACGAGACCGCAGAGTCAACACAAGGCGCGCGGGGTTTGGCCACTCTGCAACATTTTCTTAAGAATTTTCAGCCGGACGATCTACCATCTGATCCTATTATTCCACCCGGCGACCTGGTGGTGCCTCCTATCGTCACACCGATCGCCGATACAGACAGCGGCTCGATGTTGGAGGATCTGGTGCTTGCCGCTGGTACACCGAGCGAGGTGGGCGATATGGAGGCGAATAGGAAAAGAAAAAGAGAGTCCGGCGAAAATCACAACCACAAGGAAGAGGTAACTACCAACAAAAAGCTTCTGGACGACTTCGAGTGTTTACTCGTCGAAGCCGAAGGGTTGGGCGAGCCAAAAAAAACACAAGAAGCGTGAGGAGGAGCAACGACGGAAGGTGCGGTTCACCGAGGTGGACACCGGTAGAGAGAAGGCATCCCTAACACCCTCACAACCACCAGAGGTGAGTACTCCACCATCACCATCTTTTTCTAATATAGAAATAGAGAGCGTAGTATCGGAGGTATAGCGTACCCCGATAAAAACGAATATTATGAATCGGCGAACGGGTTTTTGAAGTTGATCAACTTCTTTATCAAAAAATTATTACTAAATTTTATAACCGATAACAGACCAAGAACGGAAATTTTCGACATCATATTTAGAAAATACAAACAGTGTAAATCGTTACTGTTGAAAGAGGTTATGTTATTAGTACCGCTCTTATCAACGTTTACACACAATATGAAAGAAAAATACGATGCAAATAGCGCGTATCATATTGTGTGTAGAATGTTAAAAGAGAAGTACATGAATGACATAAACGTATATTTATCAAAATTTAAGGGATATTATTTAAATTGCAGAAATTCAACAAAATCATTCGATGAAATTATAAATTGTGAAATTGACGTAAATAAAGATTTTTCTAATTATGAATTTTTTATACCAAAAAGTGGGGGGAAGGGGGTATAAATCAATTCTTTAATAAACTAAAAGAAATTTCAAACAATCCTATGATACTCACGCACGTGATATTTCTTTTAAGTGGTGGCGACAAATACTATGACAGTTCAAAAGAACTGTACAATAATTTTAAATAGTTGACAAAATATAATGGACGCGGATGTTTCAATTCGTCAGACGGTTTCTACACCAAGACTCATTTTGAGCGAGAAACCTATTTGAATTACAATTTCACTCTATTAGAAAACGATAACGATATGTATAGTGGTGATGTCGAGCGTACACTTGTCGATGAACACGGCGTTGCGTGTATGAAAAAGAAAGTAGACACCATAAACTACTCGATCCCTCCAAAGATCTAGATTCTGAAAAAAATCCTTGTTCGACGAGTTAAGTTTAAATAAACGTTGGAGCGTGTCCACTACTAACAGCGAACAGTGATGTAATCGTACTCTGATATATATACAAGACGATTCTGTTTAATTAAAACAATGTTAAACTTTGTAATATATTCCACGATCGTTCTACGGATGTGCGTATCGCTTCCAGTTGCAGTGAAGCATAACGATAATAAGTCAAACGTTACGCAGTATAACTTTACATATCCCAATGAGTCATTACAACAGTATGAGGAGAAATGGGATGGTCAGAATTTATTGATTAAAAAAGATTACACGTTTCAAAGTTTTACGAGTTATTTTATTAACCTCCCACTTCTCATACTAGCACTCCTTTATATTACAATACTGTATGTGGTATATAAGTTAAAGACGATTGAACATTATTTGTACTACGTTAAATATAATACTCTTCTTATCAGGAACAACGTTTAGCTTGTTGCAATGAGATCAACGACGGGAGTAACCAGCCAATCCGTCCCTGAAAACAAACGGTACTTGAGACAGGGGAAAATTAAAAGTATCACAACAAAAAGTAAACGGTCTATTAGGCGATTAAATAGTCGCAAAGTTGGGAAAAAAGGAAAACTACAGCATTGGTCGATTAGGAAGAAGATTCAAACGGTGGGGTGTTGCGAAGAAAAAGGTCCGGACCAAGGAAACTGTTGTGAATTGCTTCTCACAAAACTAAGCGAACTAATAGAGCTGGAACAGAGGAAAGAACAACGCGAAAAAGATATTTGATTTTTTTTGCTTATTACACGGACTGGACACTAATTTAAACTTTTCTTTAGAGGAAATAGACGAATACATAAAAACAGAACAAACTAAAATATACTGATACAGTATATTTTATTGTATATTTTGTATATGAAAGTTAATTTGTACGAGTTGTAAAATAAAAACGTGTATGTTTATTTACAAAAATTCGTGTTTTTTTTAAATTACCAGAATTTAGAGTTTTCCTTGTATGGTGTAATAAGTGGTTTTTATAACAAACAGAAACCAAATGTACACGATTAAACTAAACATCTTTTACCTATCATACATATACAAACCTCTCACGATTGCATTTATTACTTGTAACGTTTAGAGTAAGATATACTATAATCGCCGTTCTTTTTAAAATGAACAATTGTGTCCCGTTTATAACACTGTATTTCATCACTTCCTTTCGACTGGTCTTTGGTTTTCAGATTTTTATTCGTTCCACGCTTGTCTTCATCGCGATCCGAGTACGATCGTTTAGCACCGTCAGATGAGCTCATCGTTCAATTTACACTGTACCGACCCACGTTTGAGTGTCGACTGTAGGGTCAATTTACGAATTGCAACGAGATTTATGCAACTAGTTTTTATTTGTTTTATTTTAGTTTACAAATCCCATCCAACGATAATCGACTAAAAGAACTATAATCGTGTAAGACTAGTGGTCGATGTACCGCAGATCGTTAAAATAATATTTACGGTAATGGTCATTCTGTGAATAAATGAGAGCTTCTATTAAAATACAAACTGGTCAACAAAGTAGTTGTGAATGCAGCATAAATTGCACAAATGCATTTAGTTTTTATTTGTTTGTTTTTAAATGTTTGTTTGTAGATATACTCGTTGTAGAATAATCTTTAGTGTAATGGTCATTCTGTGAATACATTAGAACTTCTATTAAAATACAAACTAGTAAATAGGATAACTATAAAAACAACAAAGTAATAGTGAATGCACCATAAATGGCACCACTAACTAGTTGCACTTATTCGCGGCGGAATAATAACATTATATAATGTATGCGGTGCATGCAATGGTGAATGCATGACATTGTAAAGTAGAAACTACATTCGTATCTTAATGTGGAGTGCACTTTTGTCGTTATTCTAGCATCAATATTATTTCTTTTCAACCCAACACGAAACTTTGATAGTATAAAAGAAATGGATGGGGCAAACTGCAGTCACTTCATCTTGAAGCAAAGTACTTGTAGCACGCTTGTACGCTTGTTCTGTTACATACGCTTGTTCCGTTACATACAAATTGTTTTACCATGAACGGAAATAGTAATAATTCTTTTAATAGAATTAGGGGAGGTGGAAGAAAAAGAAAAGTGTTCGATAGATGATACGCCGAACACGTCTCCCAATGGACTGGGAACAAGCAACATCTGAGCATCTCACAGTGTATGAAGATTGCAATATCGACGTACATCAATTTGGAATGGTAGACGTTTACAATTTACCTATCAACCAGAATTTAATGAGATACGTAGCAGGACAACTTGAGAATTCAAAATGCAAAGCTATTGGAACAACCAGCGAAACAACTACTGGATCATTAGCTCAAGTACCATATAGCATTCGAATTCATGGAGACACAGAGCCAAATCCAATTGTACGTGCTGCGGGAAAACTAGCAGCTACAGTTTGTTATAACCAAGCTAGCAGTCATATAGCTAGTGGTTCTGCATGTTTCAGATATCGCTTTCAGCGAGTCGGACCCAATATACTAGACACGATATCCTACAGATTTGACATTCCAATACCAGCAGCTTGGCTGGCTAACGAAAACATAGTGTTCGAAGCCGGAGCAGTCGCTTTGTGGAATATGGATCAATATAGAATAGCAGAGCAAGATGGAGTAGGATTATCAACTATGGTGGCAAACAGAGTGAGGAGAAAAGTCACCAAAGAATAATTAATATGTATATGTACATATATATATATAGTAGTCGCATAAGTTTATACGGAAATTCAGGTCTTTAACCTTTTCCCTGAATCGTATAGAAGGTAAAGGTTGACGAGTGTGGAAAGACACCTCCTTAGGGAAAAAAAAAAAAAAAAAAAAAAAAAAAAAAAAAAAAAAAAAAAAAAAAGTTGCTTGTTCCCAGTCCATTGGGAGACGTGTTCGGCGTATCATCTATCGAACACTTTTCTTTTTCTTTTGCTACTGAAGATGGCCACCGGTGGTGCGGCCGAAACGTTTAGCAGCATCTTAAGCAATCGACCACGGCCTCTCAGCCCGGAAGTTTTAGTAAATAATCGTAATGACACCGGCCGTGAAAGCCTACGCACTAAGATTAATTTACAGTTGTTTATTAAATTTAATTTTAATATATAATAAAAATAATATGTTTTACACAAGAACGTGTACAATAATTCTTTTTTTGGCTACCTGTAAAATAAGTGTGTTCTTTTTATATCATTTTTAATATATGTATTATTACAAGATATAACGTGTTTTACATTTCTCTATTCAAAAAATTAATTTGTTTTTGTTATAAGACTTTCCTATGTTATTTTTAAAGCGTATTTGATTTTACATAGAACACATTTACAGCTGTTTTTGACCTACTTCTATCTGCGCCGTTGATGGAAATGAACACGTCATCAAAACAGGAGGAGGAGAGTCGTCTTCTCCATAAATGTTTTTTTTCGCCGAAAAGATTAACACCTGGAGAAATTGCGAAATTGAAAGCGATAGTCGACAGGCCAGGCTCGACTATAAGGCCATTTATAAAAGAATTAATAAAAAAATTATAGAATTTTTGTCATTTTATATATATATGCATAAATAAATAACATAAAAAAATTTGGTGTTGGTGTTTATACTTTCACAAAATCCTTTCCTTTGTGCAGGTAATGGACCGTGATCAAGAGTTCAACCCAAGCGTGCGTGTCGATGATAAATATTTAAGTCACACATGGGAGTGTATAGCTATGTTAGAACATTACCTTGATATTAAATTTTATCGACCAAGTCATAATAACGATAAAAATACAGATTTTAAAGTTCCTGAAGGTGACCGTCGTTGTGCTATGTATAGAAACAAATCAAAAAATATAGTAGATCGTTTGTATACATCGCGTTTGTATACGGGTAATATACGATCTATAATACGGTGTGTATGTGATTCTATAAATTTATATAGAGATTATATTTTGAATCATATATTAACACACGGTCACGAATCTAAAATTAATAATTGTGCTTGTGTCGACACCTGTCTGTCCAGTTCCAAAATTAGCTGTACAGACGGTAAAAAAATTATTAAATGGATAGAAAAACAACTGTTATTAACAGATCGAATGTACTGCGAACGTCATGAATGTTATGTACATTTGCAATCAGACTATAGTATAATAGCGAACACCATATATGATACAAGTTGTAAAAGTACAATAAATGGTGTGTGCTATCATACCGCTATACTGTACAGCAATACAGACACAATAACACAGACAATACACAATATAGAATATACAGAACATACAGTATAGAAGAGAATATACAGAGATCGCAATAATCGAACATTATACGGTTCAGAATTGCATAAAGCCTTAGCAGCTTGGGTTCGTTATAACGAATGGCTGAACGACTGGAGTAAACGCACAGTGTTGGTGCGTGACAATAATAGGCTTGGTATTTATCATGGATTCCCGGATTAATAATAATATGATGTTCTAACATAGTAATAGTGAAGAAAAAAAATATAAAAATTATTTAGCGCACAATGATCAAGATTATGTTTATACGGACAATCTGTCTTTGGTAAGTGTATGGAAAATGTAAGAAAAAGAATGAAATTAGATCTTGTAAGTGAAAATAAAAAATTATTAAAACTTATTTCTAAGCCGACTTTCAAAGACAGAATTATATATGATAAATCACTTTGTGCTGTATTATCGAACAAAACGTCTATTTATTTTAATAAACCAATTTATGTAGGTTTCGCGGTATTAGAATTGAGCAAAACCTTAATGTATGAATTTCATTATGATATAATGAAAAAAAAGTATGGAAACAAAATTTCGTTATTATATACTGATACTGACAGTTTGTTTTATGAAATATTGACAAATGATTTTTACGAAGATATGTTAGATCCAGATTTGAAAATGTTTTTTGATACTAGCGATTATCCTCCTGATCATAAATGTTATTCTACTATAAATAAAAAAGTAATTGGCAAATTTAAAGACGAATGTAACGGTATTCCGATTAAGGAATTTATTGGTTTACGATCGAAATTATATACGTATACTACGCGTGACAATACTATTCAAAAGAAAGCAAAAGGAATTAAAAAATGTGTAATTAATAACGAGATCTCGTTTAACGATTTCAAAAATTGTCTTCATAATACTCCTTCGGAAACAGAAAAACGTAAATTATGAAATTAATAAGATCGAAAAAATATATAGTAGAATCGGTATCAATTAATAAATTAGCGTTAAGCAATAATGATGATAAGAGTATTATGTGATAACGGGATAAATACAATCCCGTACGGTCATTATTCATTAAGCCATTCAAGCTGATACTTTATAGCCGAACTATGAATCGTCTTTTTATGTTACAAAATAAACACAATCAACGTAAAAATATCGTTTTTAATATTTACGATACTCAGGTTATGGGACTTAAAAATTTTAATATCTGTTATTATAAAATATTTAAATTTCTTCGTGAAAAAGTAGAAGAATATGATAATAATGTGGAGTGTATTAAAAATTGTACAAAGTTTGATGTGTATCAAAATACTTGTAATAATCATTTAAAATGTGATCAACACGTTACTCAACTTTGGAATACTATATCTCAATTATTTTAACATATTTCAATTTACCATGACATTTGAAGAGTGTGCGGGAAAAACGATGAGGTCAATTTTTGACTATTTTCAACTGACAGTGTCATTTGATGCATTAAATCCAATATTATTTTGTAGTATATTTGTTTTAGGGAATAACGGTAAGACTCCTGAGAAAATGAATAAAACAGATATAGGGTTTGCGCAAAGAATGATGAAGGTGATCGACTTTAGCGGGAGTAACGCTGAATCTGTAGTAACCAATTCCCCCCATGGCTGCTACAGCCATTTCCTACTATGTTTTCATGTCCATACTTGCTCTACTCTTGCCTTTGTTCTTCAATAATATTGTTTAGTTCTAAATCTATACGCGATCTAGACTGTTCCTACGTTTTAGCGCTGCCTTGTAATTTTATTATAATGAGTTGCATTGTTTAGTTTTTCATGGGAGTGAACTCTTACTGTTTTAGTGTTTTTGTGATTATGTTTAACAATTAATTGAAATGGAGAGTGATGTGAGTGTAGTTTCTGAGCAAGGAAAGAGTTCAAAGAAAAGAAAGTGTTACGGACGCATAAGTGATGCATCAAAGAAAATGAGGGCCCAAGCCCATGAAACAGGAGATAACTGTAAGTGTTCCAAACTCAAATGTTTTAGTAATATTACCCAATGTGAGAGATGGCAAATAATTTCACACTTTAACAATCTTCCTGATAGAGACACTCAAAATTTACATCTGAGTGGTTTGATTGAGAGCAGTCTAGTTAAGCAAAGATACAAAAGAAACGAAAATGAGGACTCAAGGCTGCATTCGTATTGTTATAAATATAAAGTAAGAGTAACTCGCAATGATCATTTGCACGAACAACAAGTTTGCTACAAAGCGTTGTTAGCCTTACATGGCATAACGGGTAGGCGACTTCAAACAATTCAAGAGCAACTCGCTCATCATGGTAAGGTGTTACCTGACATACAAGGAAAACATTCAAATAGGCCACATGCATTGACTGATAATACAAAAAGTAAAATACACGAATATCTGCAATCTCTCAGGGGGAGGAAATCACATTATTCATTAGGAAAATCAGACAAAATTTACTTGCCAGAGGAGCTCAATGTAAAAAAACTACATGAACTTTACACGGAAAAAAATCCTGAAAATCCTGTATCTTACCATAGTTTTCTAAAAATATTTGAAAGCGAATATAACTTTGGATTTGGTTACCCATGTTCGGACACGTGCAGTAAGTGTGATGAATTTAAGGCAAAGAAACAAATTTTGAGTCTTGAGTTGTCAAAAACTTCAACTCCTGAGAAGTTACAAGAGTTAGGTAAACAACTCAAAACCTTGGAAACTGAACTCGAGTTTCATCACAGAAAAGCTGCAACATTTTATGAGCGTAAGCGTTCTTGTCGCCAGTTATGCTCCAAAAAGGTAGATCATGAAGCCGTTACAATGGACTATCAGAAAAATTTACCAGTACCGAATATTTCAACAAATGTAGTATATTACAAGCGCCAGCTCACTGTTCAATTGTTTAATATTCATGTTTTAAGTACTGGTGATTCATATTTCTTTAGTTATGACCAAACAGTTGCCAAAAAGGGTGCAAATGATGTTACTTCCATGCTTCATGAATATATATTAAACTTTTTGTCTCCTGAAGTAAAGTTCTTGTATGTATTCTGTGACTCTTGTGGAGGACAGAACAAGAACAACACGCTTATAAGATACCTGCACTATGTTGTGCATAAAATCAAACGTCTTTATTCCATCACTGTCACATTCCCCGAACGTGGACATTCCTACATGGAATGTGACAGAAATATGGCTCTTATTCCCAAGAGAAAGGCTGCTGAGTTGCCACAAGATTGGTATGAAGCCATAAGAGGTGCAAGAGCTGAACCGAGTCCATTCATGGTGATCGAGTGTGAACAATCAATGTTTAAAGACTGGACCAAATTTTTTAACACAGTTGGGTATTACAAGAAAAAACTACCTGTACCAATAAGGCCAATAAAGGAGCTGAAGATTGAAGAGATACATCCTAGAACAATATCTCTTCGCACTACTTACAATGGACATTGGCAATCAAGTGTTATTACTGAAAGAGAATCTTCACAAGGACTGCAGCCAGGAGAATTTTTCTACCCAGATGAAGCTTACCAAGGACGTATTCCAGTTCCACGTGCTAAATGGAAAGATTTACAGGTAACTTTAATATTGTTTTTAAAATATATTTGTAAAATGTTCTAGTAAGTCTTTGGGTGTTTGTTCACGCGCGTGTGTGTATGTGTGTGTGTCTGTGGTAAACTAGATACCCTGTCTTAAAAAAAGGAAGGTTTTGATGGGCGAGTTTTTTTCATTTTTATAAAAAATAAAAAGCCAGCTTCTCTGGTTTCAGGATTTGACACCTTTTTTACAATCCGAAGAGGCAAAGGAGTTCTACCGGCAACTGCCACACACTGATGCTCCAGACGAAGACTAAGTAATTGGTCAAAGAAGATAGTTAATACATTCATACCTTTTTATGTAAAACATTGTATATCATGATTTATATAATATTGTTTTGTAAAATAAATGTTCTAAGTTCAAAACAATGGGTAGTTCGTGTTTGTTTAAGAAAATTTTGCAAACGCAAAAAAATCTAAACTGTGCCAAATTTTGTTTAAATCACATTTAAACCAATAACACATTAATTAAATTGCTGCTTATTAGATAGAGCTGTCTAAAATCTTTCGCTATTTATGATAACAACACCTTATAGGCATTTTAAGGAAACACGATGACATAACGATCATCGTTGTTTCCTCAAATCACATACAGTGTTGCCAAAAAGTTTAGGGACAGGGTGAAAAAAACTCAATTTTTCATTTCAAATGTATGTAATGATAACAAAAAAAACTTTAAGGTTTACAAATCATTGAAAAAGTATTACATACATGTTTAGTAGTCGATAGGGCCACCCTTAGCTTTCCTGCAGGCATCAACCCTCTTCGGCATGCTGTCAATAAGTTTGCAGCATTCCTCCTTGGAGATCTGACGCCAAATGTTAGCCACCAGGAAGCGCAGTTCAGTCTTGTTCGATGGTTTGTGCTTTGCCAGCCGCATAGCCATGGTGTTCCAAATGTTTTCAATTGGGTTGAGGTCTGGACTCCTGGCTGGCCAAGGGAGAACCTCAACGTCATGGTCTGCTAACCATGCCATGGTTTGCCGTGACTTGTGGCATGACGCGTTGTCTTGTTGGAAGATGAAGTTTTCCCCCAACAACCTTGCAGCTGATGGAAGCATGGTCTCTTCCAAGATCTGGCAATAGGTAGTGCTATTCACTGTACCATCAACAAAATAAAGCTCTCCCGGTCCCTCGGAGGTGATACAACCCCACACCATGAGGGCTTCCCCACCCATCTGGACAGCTGGGGCCACACAAGCTGGTAAAAATTTTTCCGTTTTGGTACGACGCACTCTGATTTTTCTGCGAGGAAATAGCTCGAAACGGCATTCATCAGAAAAAATCACACGCCTCCAGGCTTCCTTGAGCCAATTACGGCGTTCCCTACACCAAATCTTTCGCCTTTTCTGAGCAAGACTGTTCAACAAAGGCTTGCGCAAAGCAAAGTAAGAATGCATACCTTGGTCTCGAAGTCTTGATGACACAGTTGACACAGAAATGTTAACATTATCACCATCTTGATTCATTTTTGTTAACAGATCACTTGCACTCGAATTGCGATTTCTACGGCTTAAGTTTAACAGTTTTCGGTCTTGATGAGGGCTTGTTTTACGCGGGCGACCACTCCGAGGTGCTTCCAGGACACTACCAGACTCTGCATATCGCTTAACCGTGTTCTCAACACAAGTTTTAGACACATTTAAAGCACTTGCTATTTGTCTATAAGACATACCCGTCTTATGCATGCCAACTACCTGCCACTTAACTTCCACACTAACAGCGTGACGACCCATTGAAAACAAAATCACTTCGTACAAACGCAGAACAAAAATGGCGAGCTGTAAGCGGATGAACAGCAACTGACAGTGCCAGTGACAGGTGCGCGCGCAGCTCTCCCCCCTACACCGGCTCGCACTGAACACGCCGGTGTGCTCAGATTATTCCTAGCTCGCTCCGTTCACGAGCTATGGTGCGCTTAAGTTGCAGGTTTCAACAAGTGAAATTTGAAAAAAACTAAAACAAGTTTGGCACTCCACCACTTTGTGTGTAATTTTTTCACAGTGTACGTGATATTTTTTAAATGTTCCATTTGTTATGCCAAGGCATTAAACCAAAAATCAAGTTGATACAATTTGTAGTTAAAAAGTTACAAATTTTAATACTTTGAAAAACAGGGTTTTCCTGCAGAATATTGAAAACACAAAATAATATATATCTCGGGTAATTTTTTACTTAAGAGTACTGAAATAAGCAGCAAAATACTTTGTTTTCAGTGCACATGAAGGCAAAAATAGTCAAAAAGCAAATTACTTGTATGTTTAGGGACGAGATGAAATGAACCGATTTCAAGGGGTGTCCCTAAATTTTTTGGCAACACTGTACATTCACCGTTTTTCCACAGAATAATGGTACATATATACACATTTTTTTTTATAACTACCTATTATAATAACAAATTGATTATTAAAACTTATAAAATGCATACACTAGAACCTACAACCTTGAAATAAAAAAAAATTTTTATAGTTATTGTGAAGGTTTTGAAACTATTTTGTTTTAAAGTTTAAATTTGCGTTTTCTCAGTTTCACGTTTTGAGCACCTTCATCGTTCTTCCCGCACACTCCTCATTTTATGTATATATTTTTAATACCTGAACAAAAAATGATATCAACAATATTCAAACAATTTCTTACACAAAAAAATGCTCATTAAAACGCATACTGGAAACGTGATTGTATTAATTGCAATGAAGCTGATAATAAATTAATCTTTTGATCTCCTACTTACAACACGTACTGATGATAATGCATTTTCTGTGTATATAAACCGATTAAAAATTGTGGTTCAGCATCCAGAAACATACCAGCTACTACAATGTATAGCCACTCAGAATTTTTTAAACGTTTAACGACGTATTATAAAGTTGAGGAAGTTGGATCGAAAAAATATTATCATAGATTATACCCAAACAGCAGTCAAAACCCTCACAAACTGGCAGCCGCTGGATTTGTTTATCAAGGTGATGGAGACACCGTTCGGTGTCTGACATGTCGAGTAAGATTTATGGAGTGGTCAGCGGAGGATTGTCCTATAACATTACATACGAAGGTAATGCCGCAATGTCAGTTTGTGGTAACACAGCTTGGCTGCGATCATCATCATTAAGGTATTTTTTTAAAATAATTTTTACTGTTTTAAAAAAAATAGGTGATTATATTAGTTTCACAATGTAATTTAGTTCCTTGTAAAATAACTTATTATAATATGTTCTACACAAGAACATACATATACAGTAATTATTCGTTACCTGTAAAATAAGTATAAGTCTTTCCTATATCATTTTTTTAAATATGTAATTATTAAAATATATAATGTATTCCATACGTTTCTCTATTACTTTTTTTATCTTAGTTAATAGGGTTCAATTTTTAGTTCTTAAAAATTTAATTTATCTTTTGTTTAATTTTTAAAAAAATATGACTCTTTTTTTCAAAGGATTCTTGGTACATTTAGTTAACAAATTATTATTTTTGTTTGTTATAGGTTGGGAGGACTGACTTCCAACTGCTGTCAAAAAAACAAAGTAATATATGTAAATAAAGTTTTTTAAAATATTTTCATTTTTGATTTATTAATTACTAAAATCATATATACAAAAGTCATTTTGTATGTACTTGTTAATATAATCTTAATTATTTTGTTATCACAAAATTTGTAACTATTCAAATAATCATTTTGTATGTATTTGTTAATATAATCTGTTCATTATATATGTATTTAATGGTATGATAATAAATATTGTGGTCTGCTTTGCTTTGTTATTATTATTTTGTAGGAATAATTAAAATAAAACCAGTGTTTATTAATAATACAATTTATTACACTCTTCACAACATTGAAATATTTCTCAATACAAAAATTCAAGCCATATCAATTTGAAGGCTATAGGTTATCCATCGACTGCGGCGTAAACAAGCGTCGACAATAATACATAACATAGTCATCGTACAAAACACATATCAACTCTATTTTTATAAATTTTATTTACAAACTGAACTTTTATTCTTCTTCATCGATATTACTATCGATTATTGTGTGAAATCGATTGGTCTTTCTTTTGAATTATCAATTGTAATATTAATTCTTTCAATTTGTATAGTACATCATCATTTACACATTTCAATCCGAATATCGATAGATTATTTTGTTCTGTTCTAACTAATCCGCCCGTAAATTCATTAAAGACATACACAGTTTTATTCTTAAAAAAGTATAAATTACCATCAGAAAATCTAAATGATGAATCGATTTTAGGCGGTATTCCAGGAAATGTATCGGATACCCCATGATTTAGTAGTGAACACACACTCATTGACTTCTCTATAATAATTATCATCATGAAATATATAAGTTTTACCTGTATAACTGTTGAATACCGCACGCAAATTATTCGGTTGTATGTTAAATAAAGACTGGATATGCTTCGGATAACCATGACTTAATTTAAGACTCATTAAATCAAACATGAATACCAAAGAATCTATAAACATAACTATCTCGCCAGACGGTCGTTGATATACAGCTAAAATTTTTGTGAAATTTCTTGGAAGAAACGTTAACCAATGTTTTATTATAAGCGGTTTGGTGTATATCATCTCTGCCGGATTTAATATCCACAACCATTTTTCATGTAATATATATAATCGTTTATCAGCAATTAAAAATAAATTAATATTTTTAAAATTACAAAGATCAATTTTATTTGTATCTATAGGACGCTCGTCTTCTATCTTTGGTATTGAAGAAGATGGTGACATCGGTATGAAAGACGTTATAAAAGTGTTTTGTGTCTTACCATACAAATTTTGAATGGCTAAAACATCATCATCACCTAACTCGATTTTACCGTTGTAATAAGCATACATTACAGAATCTGATACATCTGAATGTGATAAACCTATAGCATGACCGATTTCGTGTATTAAAGTTGCATACAATCTTGATTGGTCAAGAGGAACGACTTTGCCAGTCGAATATGACCAATTTTCATCTTCATCAATATGAATTTCTCGTCTTGAATTATTATAATCAGGAAAATATGCGTGTGCTAATGTTCCACCTTTACCGTCAAACGTTCTCGTACATTGCCACGATTCTTTTTGCATCATATGTTTCAATCGTTTATTAGAAATTAAAATATCTGTATTCACTCTATCATGTTTGAAACGTATACCAGACTTTTCCTCCCATACTGCGAAAGCTTGTTTAGTCAATTCTAACACCTCTTGATTCGCTAAATAATAATGCCATGTTACTTCGGGCTTGTTCCATTTGAAACTGGATACTCGATAATATCACTGTTACCGCACCTAATTTTCGACATTAAGTTTATAGTTTCATTATTTAACTCGCCATCAGTAGGTAATTTATAGTATTCTTGAAATATAAGTAACGTGTTAGCAATATCTGATTCATTTACCGCTTGCAACGAAGATTCATCATCTGTTTGAAGATAACCATAGTCATATAAATATCGCCTAACTTTATCCATTTCAATTTGTGTTGTATTATCGGCCGAAGAATTTGTTAGTAATATTTGGTCGCATTTTGTCCATAATGTTAAAAAAAATATTACAGATTTAAGCGGCGTCATAGTTTCCGATTGTACTGTACAATGACAAATACCAAACAACGTCGTTAATACTTATAAAAGAATATATCATGTCATTATCCCTTCTCCTAAACATTTGTTTACAAACAGACGCGCTCCGGCCGTCGCCGAACTCCTCGTGCTTATGTTTACGTTTTTTTTCACCGCGTGTCCCAGCTTCACATCGTTTACGGACGAGAGAACGTCTATGTTGACGTTTGTTACTGGGTCAGCGTGTCGATCAGCCAAGGAAAACAACGAGCACGTGGCCGGTCGGCGAGAAAAAAACGTAAACATAAACATTCGTTCCGACACACACGTAAACAATGTGAAGCTGGGACACGCGGTGAAAAAACGTAAACATAAACACGAGGAGTTCGGTGACCGCGGCGGCGGCTATGTAGGGTAAGGCGGGGGTGGGAAGGAAGGAAAAAATGTAAACATAAACAGACGAGAGAGGCGTGGTGAGAAAGAAAAAATGTAAACAAACACGCGGAGTTCGGTGACCGCGGCGGTTATGTAGGTGAAGACGGGGGTGGAGAGGATGAAAAAAATGTAACCATAAACAAACGAGGGGGCGTGGCTGTCCCAGAACCAACCTTTTATTACTACTAATATAATCGCCGTTCTCTTTAAAATGAACAATTGTGTCCCGTTTATAACACTGTATTTCATCACTTCCTTTCCGTGTATGAAAAAGAAAGTAGACACCATAAACTACTCGATCCCTCCAAAGATCTAGATTCTGAAAAAAATCCTTGTTCGACGAGTTAAGTTTAAATAAACGTTGGAGCGTGTCCACTACTAACAGCGAACAGTGATGTAATCGTACTCTGATATATATACAAGACGATTCTGTTTAATTAAAACAATGTTAAACTTTGTAATATATTCCACGATCGTTCTACGGATGTGCGTATCGCTTCCAGTTGCAGTGAAGCATAACGATAATAAGTCAAACGTTACGCAGTATAACTTTACATATCCCAATGAGTCATTACAACAGTATGAGGAGAAATGGGATGGTCAGAATTTATTGATTAAAAAAGATTACACGTTTCAAAGTTTTACGAGTTATTTTATTAACCTCCCACTTCTCATACTAGCACTCCTTTATATTACAATACTGTATGTGGTATATAAGTTAAAGACGATTGAACATTATTTGTACTACGTTAAATATAATACTCTTCTTATCAGGAACAACGTTTAGCTTGTTGCAATGAGATCAACGACGGGAGTAACCAGCCAATCCGTCCCTGAAAACAAACGGTACTTGAGACAGGGGAAAATTAAAAGTATCACAACAAAAAGTAAACGGTCTATTAGGCGATTAAATAGTCGCAAAGTTGGGAAAAAAGGAAAACTACAGCATTGGTCGATTAGGAAGAAGATTCAAACGGTGGGGTGTTGCGAAGAAAAAGGTCCGGACCAAGGAAACTGTTGTGAATTGCTTCTCACAAAACTAAGCGAACTAATAGAGCTGGAACAGAGGAAAGAACAACGCGAAAAGATATATTTGACTTTTTTTGCTTATTACACGGACTGGACACTAATTTAAACTTTTCTTTAGAGGAAATAGACGAATGCATAAAAACAGAACAAACTAAAATATACTGATACAGTATATTTTATTGTATATTTTTTATATGAAAGTTAATTTGTATGAGTTGTAAAATAAAAACGTGTATGTTTATTTACAAAAATTCGTGTTTTTTTTAAATTACCAGAATTTAGAGTTTTCCTTGTATGGTGTAATAAGTGGTTTTTATAACAAACAGAAACCAAATGTACACGATTAAACTAAACATCTTTTACCTATCATACATATACAAACCTCTCACGATTGCATTTATTACTTGTAACGTTTAGAGTAAGATATACTATAATCGCCGTTCTTTTTAAAATGAACAATTGTGTCCCGTTTATAACACTGTATTTCATCACTTCCTTTCGACTGGTCTTTGGTTTTCAGATTTTTATTCGTTCCACGCTTGTCTTCATCGCGATCCGAGTACGATCGTTTAGCACCGTCAGATGAGCTCATCGTTCAATTTACACTGTACCGACCCACGTTTGAGTGTCGACTGTAGGGTCAATTTACGAATTGCAACGAGATTTATGCAACTAGTTTTTATTTGTTTTATTTTAGTTTACAAATCCCATCCAACGATAATCGACTAAAAGAACTATAATCGTGTACGACTAGTGGTCGATGTACCGCAGATCGTTAAAATAATATTTACGGTAATGGTCATTCTGTGAATAAATGAGAGCTTCTATTAAAATACAAACTGGTCAACAAAGTAGTTGTGAATGCAGCATAAATTGCACAAATGCATTTAGTTTTTATTTGTTTGTTTTTAAATGTTTGTTTGTAGATATACTCGTTGTAGAATAATCTTTAGTGTAATGGTCATTCTGTGAATACATTAGAACTTCTATTAAAATACAAACTAGTAAATAGGATAACTATAAAAACAACAAAGTAATAGTGAATGCACCATAAATGGCACCACTAACTAGTTGCACTTATTCGCGGCGGAATAATAACATTATATAATGTATGCGGTGCATGCAATGGTGAATGCATGACATTGTAAAGTAGAAACTACATTCGTATCTTAATGTGGAGTGCACTTTTGTCGTTATTCTAGCATCAATATTATTTCTTTTCAACCCAACACGAAACTTTGATAGTATAAAAGAAATGGATGGGGCAAACTGCAGTCACTTCATCTTGAAGCAAAGTACTTGTAGCACGCTTGTACGCTTGTTCTGTTACATACGCTTGTTCCGTTACATACAAATTGTTTTACCATGAACGGAAATAGTAATAATTCTTTTAATAGAATTAGGGGAGGTGGAAGGGGGCGAGGAAGGGGCCGAAAACCCCAATACAATAAATACGAGTCGGAGGTAGTTGAGCGGTATAGTTCGGATCGCTACGATCCGCGCTATCCCTCACTAAGTCAGAACGCGCAGAGGGAAGAGGCAAAACGGCACAGAACGACAACACCCCCAACCACAGAAGCCAGCAACAACGGGCCTCTGGTCACTGCTATAAACGTGCTGCAACAGCAGCCGAACGAGTGGTCAAACGAGACCGCAGAGTCAACACAAGGCGCGCGGGGTTTGGCCACTCTGCAACATTTTCTTAAGAATTTTCAGCCGGACGATCTACCATCTGATCCTATTATTCCACCCGGCGACCTGGTGGTGCCTCCTATCGTCACACCGATCGCCGATACAGACAGCGGCTCGATGTTGGAGGATCTGGTGCTTGCCGCTGGTACACCGAGCGAGGTGGGCGATATGGAGGCGAATAGGAAAAGAAAAAGAGAGTCCGGCGAAAATCACAACCACAAGGAAGAGGTAACTACCAACAAAAAGCTTCTGGACGACTTCGAGTGTTTACTCGTCGAAGCCGAAGGGTTGGGCGAGCCAAAAAAAACACAAGAAGCGTGAGGAGGAGCAACGACGGAAGGTGCGGTTCACCGAGGTGGACACCGGTAGAGAGAAGGCATCCCTAACACCCTCACAACCACCAGAGGTGAGTACTCCACCATCACCATCTTTTTCTAATATAGAAATAGAGAGCGTAGTATCGGAGGTATAGCGTACCCCGATAAAAACGAATATTATGAATCGGCGAACGGGTTTTTGAAGTTGATCAACTTCTTTATCAAAAAATTATTACTAAATTTTATAACCGATAACAGACCAAGAACGGAAATTTTCGACATCATATTTAGAAAATACAAACAGTGTAAATCGTTACTGTTGAAAGAGGTTATGTTATTAGTACCGCTCTTATCAACGTTTACACACAATATGAAAGAAAAATACGATGCAAATAGCGCGTATCATATTGTGTGTAGAATGTTAAAAGAGAAGTACATGAATGACATAAACGTATATTTATCAAAATTTAAGGGATATTATTTAAATTGCAGAAATTCAACAAAATCATTCGATGAAATTATAAATTGTGAAATTGACGTAAATAAAGATTTTTCTAATTATGAATTTTTTATACCAAAAAGTGGGGGGAAGGGGGTATAAATCAATTCTTTAATAAACTAAAAGAAATTTCAAACAATCCTATGATACTCACGCACGTGATATTTCTTTTAAGTGGTGGCGACAAATACTATGACAGTTCAAAAGAACTGTACAATAATTTTAAATAGTTGACAAAATATAATGGACGCGGATGTTTCAATTCGTCAGACGGTTTCTACACCAAGACTCATTTTGAGCGAGAAACCTATTTGAATTACAATTTCACTCTATTAGAAAACGATAACGATATGTATAGTGGTGATGTCGAGCGTACACTTGTCGATGAACACGGCGTTGCGTGTATGAAAAAGAAAGTAGACACCATAAACTACTCGATCCCTCCAAAGATCTAGATTCTGAAAAAAATCCTTGTTCGACGAGTTAAGTTTAAATAAACGTTGGAGCGTGTCCACTACTAACAGCGAACAGTGATGTAATCGTACTCTGATATATATACAAGACGATTCTGTTTAATTAAAACAATGTTAAACTTTGTAATATATTCCACGATCGTTCTACGGATGTGCGTATCGCTTCCAGTTGCAGTGAAGCATAACGATAATAAGTCAAACGTTACGCAGTATAACTTTACATATCCCAATGAGTCATTACAACAGTATGAGGAGAAATGGGATGGTCAGAATTTATTGATTAAAAAAGATTACACGTTTCAAAGTTTTACGAGTTATTTTATTAACCTCCCACTTCTCATACTAGCACTCCTTTATATTACAATACTGTATGTGGTATATAAGTTAAAGACGATTGAACATTATTTGTACTACGTTAAATATAATACTCTTCTTATCAGGAACAACGTTTAGCTTGTTGCAATGAGATCAACGACGGGAGTAACCAGCCAATCCGTCCCTGAAAACAAACGGTACTTGAGACAGGGGAAAATTAAAAGTATCACAACAAAAAGTAAACGGTCTATTAGGCGATTAAATAGTCGCAAAGTTGGGAAAAAAGGAAAACTACAGCATTGGTCGATTAGGAAGAAGATTCAAACGGTGGGGTGTTGCGAAGAAAAAGGTCCGGACCAAGGAAACTGTTGTGAATTGCTTCTCACAAAACTAAGCGAACTAATAGAGCTGGAACAGAGGAAAGAACAACGCGAAAAAGATATTTGATTTTTTTTGCTTATTACACGGACTGGACACTAATTTAAACTTTTCTTTAGAGGAAATAGACGAATACATAAAAACAGAACAAACTAAAATATACTGATACAGTATATTTTATTGTATATTTTGTATATGAAAGTTAATTTGTACGAGTTGTAAAATAAAAACGTGTATGTTTATTTACAAAAATTCGTGTTTTTTTTAAATTACCAGAATTTAGAGTTTTCCTTGTATGGTGTAATAAGTGGTTTTTATAACAAACAGAAACCAAATGTACACGATTAAACTAAACATCTTTTACCTATCATACATATACAAACCTCTCACGATTGCATTTATTACTTGTAACGTTTAGAGTAAGATATACTATAATCGCCGTTCTTTTTAAAATGAACAATTGTGTCCCGTTTATAACACTGTATTTCATCACTTCCTTTCGACTGGTCTTTGGTTTTCAGATTTTTATTCGTTCCACGCTTGTCTTCATCGCGATCCGAGTACGATCGTTTAGCACCGTCAGATGAGCTCATCGTTCAATTTACACTGTACCGACCCACGTTTGAGTGTCGACTGTAGGGTCAATTTACGAATTGCAACGAGATTTATGCAACTAGTTTTTATTTGTTTTATTTTAGTTTACAAATCCCATCCAACGATAATCGACTAAAAGAACTATAATCGTGTAAGACTAGTGGTCGATGTACCGCAGATCGTTAAAATAATATTTACGGTAATGGTCATTCTGTGAATAAATGAGAGCTTCTATTAAAATACAAACTGGTCAACAAAGTAGTTGTGAATGCAGCATAAATTGCACAAATGCATTTAGTTTTTATTTGTTTGTTTTTAAATGTTTGTTTGTAGATATACTCGTTGTAGAATAATCTTTAGTGTAATGGTCATTCTGTGAATACATTAGAACTTCTATTAAAATACAAACTAGTAAATAGGATAACTATAAAAACAACAAAGTAATAGTGAATGCACCATAAATGGCACCACTAACTAGTTGCACTTATTCGCGGCGGAATAATAACATTATATAATGTATGCGGTGCATGCAATGGTGAATGCATGACATTGTAAAGTAGAAACTACATTCGTATCTTAATGTGGAGTGCACTTTTGTCGTTATTCTAGCATCAATATTATTTCTTTTCAACCCAACACGAAACTTTGATAGTATAAAAGAAATGGATGGGGCAAACTGCAGTCACTTCATCTTGAAGCAAAGTACTTGTAGCACGCTTGTACGCTTGTTCTGTTACATACGCTTGTTCCGTTACATACAAATTGTTTTACCATGAACGGAAATAGTAATAATTCTTTTAATAGAATTAGGGGAGGTGGAAGAAAAAGAAAAGTGTTCGATAGATGATACGCCGAACACGTCTCCCAATGGACTGGGAACAAGCAACATCTGAGCATCTCACAGTGTATGAAGATTGCAATATCGACGTACATCAATTTGGAATGGTAGACGTTTACAATTTACCTATCAACCAGAATTTAATGAGATACGTAGCAGGACAACTTGAGAATTCAAAATGCAAAGCTATTGGAACAACCAGCGAAACAACTACTGGATCATTAGCTCAAGTACCATATAGCATTCGAATTCATGGAGACACAGAGCCAAATCCAATTGTACGTGCTGCGGGAAAACTAGCAGCTACAGTTTGTTATAACCAAGCTAGCAGTCATATAGCTAGTGGTTCTGCATGTTTCAGATATCGCTTTCAGCGAGTCGGACCCAATATACTAGACACGATATCCTACAGATTTGACATTCCAATACCAGCAGCTTGGCTGGCTAACGAAAACATAGTGTTCGAAGCCGGAGCAGTCGCTTTGTGGAATATGGATCAATATAGAATAGCAGAGCAAGATGGAGTAGGATTATCAACTATGGTGGCAAACAGAGTGAGGAGAAAAGTCACCAAAGAATAATTAATATGTATATGTACATATATATATATAGTAGTCGCATAAGTTTATACGGAAATTCAGGTCTTTAACCTTTTCCCTGAATCGTATAGAAGGTAAAGGTTGACGAGTGTGGAAAGACACCTCCTTAGGGAAAAAAAAAAAAAAAAAAAAAAAAAAAAAAAAAAAAGTTGCTTGTTCCCAGTCCATTGGGAGACGTGTTCGGCGTATCATCTATCGAACACTTTTCTTTTTCTTTTGCTACTGAAGATGGCCACCGGTGGTGCGGCCGAAACGTTTAGCAGCATCTTAAGCAATCGACCACGGCCTCTCAGCCCGGAAGTTTTAGTAAATAATCGTAATGACACCGGCCGTGAAAGCCTACGCACTAAGATTAATTTACAGTTGTTTATTAAATTTAATTTTAATATATAATAAAAATAATATGTTTTACACAAGAACGTGTACAATAATTCTTTTTTTGGCTACCTGTAAAATAAGTGTGTTCTTTTTATATCATTTTTAATATATGTATTATTACAAGATATAACGTGTTTTACATTTCTCTATTCAAAAAATTAATTTGTTTTTGTTATAAGACTTTCCTATGTTATTTTTAAAGCGTATTTGATTTTACATAGAACACATTTACAGCTGTTTTTGACCTACTTCTATCTGCGCCGTTGATGGAAATGAACACGTCATCAAAACAGGAGGAGGAGAGTCGTCTTCTCCATAAATGTTTTTTTTCGCCGAAAAGATTAACACCTGGAGAAATTGCGAAATTGAAAGCGATAGTCGACAGGCCAGGCTCGACTATAAGGCCATTTATAAAAGAATTAATAAAAAAATTATAGAATTTTTGTCATTTTATATATATATGCATAAATAAATAACATAAAAAAATTTGGTGTTGGTGTTTATACTTTCACAAAATCCTTTCCTTTGTGCAGGTAATGGACCGTGATCAAGAGTTCAACCCAAGCGTGCGTGTCGATGATAAATATTTAAGTCACACATGGGAGTGTATAGCTATGTTAGAACATTACCTTGATATTAAATTTTATCGACCAAGTCATAATAACGATAAAAATACAGATTTTAAAGTTCCTGAAGGTGACCGTCGTTGTGCTATGTATAGAAACAAATCAAAAAATATAGTAGATCGTTTGTATACATCGCGTTTGTATACGGGTAATATACGATCTATAATACGGTGTGTATGTGATTCTATAAATTTATATAGAGATTATATTTTGAATCATATATTAACACACGGTCACGAATCTAAAATTAATAATTGTGCTTGTGTCGACACCTGTCTGTCCAGTTCCAAAATTAGCTGTACAGACGGTAAAAAAATTATTAAATGGATAGAAAAACAACTGTTATTAACAGATCGAATGTACTGCGAACGTCATGAATGTTATGTACATTTGCAATCAGACTATAGTATAATAGCGAACACCATATATGATACAAGTTGTAAAAGTACAATAAATGGTGTGTGCTATCATACCGCTATACTGTACAGCAATACAGACACAATAACACAGACAATACACAATATAGAATATACAGAACATACAGTATAGAAGAGAATATACAGAGATCGCAATAATCGAACATTATACGGTTCAGAATTGCATAAAGCCTTAGCAGCTTGGGTTCGTTATAACGAATGGCTGAACGACTGGAGTAAACGCACAGTGTTGGTGCGTGACAATAATAGGCTTGGTATTTATCATGGATTCCCGGATTAATAATAATATGATGTTCTAACATAGTAATAGTGAAGAAAAAAAATATAAAAATTATTTAGCGCACAATGATCAAGATTATGTTTATACGGACAATCTGTCTTTGGTAAGTGTATGGAAAATGTAAGAAAAAGAATGAAATTAGATCTTGTAAGTGAAAATAAAAAATTATTAAAACTTATTTCTAAGCCGACTTTCAAAGACAGAATTATATATGATAAATCACTTTGTGCTGTATTATCGAACAAAACGTCTATTTATTTTAATAAACCAATTTATGTAGGTTTCGCGGTATTAGAATTGAGCAAAACCTTAATGTATGAATTTCATTATGATATAATGAAAAAAAAGTATGGAAACAAAATTTCGTTATTATATACTGATACTGACAGTTTGTTTTATGAAATATTGACAAATGATTTTTACGAAGATATGTTAGATCCAGATTTGAAAATGTTTTTTGATACTAGCGATTATCCTCCTGATCATAAATGTTATTCTACTATAAATAAAAAAGTAATTGGCAAATTTAAAGACGAATGTAACGGTATTCCGATTAAGGAATTTATTGGTTTACGATCGAAATTATATACGTATACTACGCGTGACAATACTATTCAAAAGAAAGCAAAAGGAATTAAAAAATGTGTAATTAATAACGAGATCTCGTTTAACGATTTCAAAAATTGTCTTCATAATACTCCTTCGGAAACAGAAAAACGTAAATTATGAAATTAATAAGATCGAAAAAATATATAGTAGAATCGGTATCAATTAATAAATTAGCGTTAAGCAATAATGATGATAAGAGAGTATTATGTGATAACGGGATAAATACAATCCCGTACGGTCATTATTCATTAAGCCATTCAAGCTGATACTTTATAGCCGAACTATGAATCGTCTTTTTATGTTACAAAATAAACACAATCAACGTAAAAATATCGTTTTTAATATTTACGATACTCAGGTTATGGGACTTAAAAATTTTAATATCTGTTATTATAAAATATTTAAATTTCTTCGTGAAAAAGTAGAAGAATATGATAATAATGTGGAGTGTATTAAAAATTGTACAAAGTTTGATGTGTATCAAAATACTTGTAATAATCATTTAAAATGTGATCAACACGTTACTCAACTTTGGAATACTATATCTCAATTATTTTAACATATTTCAATTTACCATGACATTTGAAGAGTGTGCGGGAAAAACGATGAGGTCAATTTTTTGACTATTTTCAACTGACAGTGTCATTTGATGCATTAAATCCAATATTATTTTGTAGTATATTTGTTTTAGGGAATAACGGTAAGACTCCTGAGAAAATGAATAAAACAGATATAGGCTTTGCGCAAAGAATGATGAAGGTGATCGACTTTAGCGGGAGTAACGCTGAATCTGTAGTAACCAATTCCCCCCATGGCTGCTACAGCCATTTCCTACTATGTTTTCATGTCCATACTTGCTCTACTCTTGCCTTTGTTCTTCAATAATATTGTTTAGTTCTAAATCTATACGCGATCTAGACTGTTCCTACGTTTTAGCGCTGCCTTGTAATTTTATTATAATGAGTTGGTGCATTGTTTAGTTTTTCATGGGAGTGAACTCTTACTGTTTTAGTGTTTTTGTGATTATGTTTAACAATTAATTGAAATGGAGAGTGATGTGAGTGTAGTTTCTGAGCAAGGAAAGAGTTCAAAGAAAAGAAAGTGTTACGGACGCATAAGTGATGCATCAAAGAAAATGAGGGCCCAAGCCCATGAAACAGGAGATAACTGTAAGTGTTCCAAACTCAAATGTTTTAGTAATATTACCCAATGTGAGAGATGGCAAATAATTTCACACTTTAACAATCTTCCTGATAGAGACACTCAAAATTTACATCTGAGTGGTTTGATTGAGAGCAGTCTAGTTAAGCAAAGATACAAAAGAAACGAAAATGAGGACTCAAGGCTGCATTCGTATTGTTATAAATATAAAGTAAGAGTAACTCGCAATGATCATTTGCACGAACAACAAGTTTGCTACAAAGCGTTGTTAGCCTTACATGGCATAACGGGTAGGCGACTTCAAACAATTCAAGAGCAACTCGCTCATCATGGTAAGGTGTTACCTGACATACAAGGAAAACATTCAAATAGGCCACATGCATTGACTGATAATACAAAAAGTAAAATACACGAATATCTGCAATCTCTCAGGGGGAGGAAATCACATTATTCATTAGGAAAATCAGACAAAATTTACTTGCCAGAGGAGCTCAATGTAAAAAAACTACATGAACTTTACACGGAAAAAAATCCTGAAAATCCTGTATCTTACCATAGTTTTCTAAAAATATTTGAAAGCGAATATAACTTTGGATTTGGTTACCCATGTTCGGACACGTGCAGTAAGTGTGATGAATTTAAGGCAAAGAAACAAATTTTGAGTCTTGAGTTGTCAAAAACTTCAACTCCTGAGAAGTTACAAGAGTTAGGTAAACAACTCAAAACCTTGGAAACTGAACTCGAGTTTCATCACAGAAAAGCTGCAACATTTTATGAGCGTAAGCGTTCTTGTCGCCAGTTATGCTCCAAAAAGGTAGATCATGAAGCCGTTACAATGGACTATCAGAAAAATTTACCAGTACCGAATATTTCAACAAATGTAGTATATTACAAGCGCCAGCTCACTGTTCAATTGTTTAATATTCATGTTTTAAGTACTGGTGATTCATATTTCTTTAGTTATGACCAAACAGTTGCCAAAAAGGGTGCAAATGATGTTACTTCCATGCTTCATGAATATATATTAAACTTTTTGTCTCCTGAAGTAAAGTTCTTGTATGTATTCTGTGACTCTTGTGGAGGACAGAACAAGAACAACACGCTTATAAGATACCTGCACTATGTTGTGCATAAAATCAAACGTCTTTATTCCATCACTGTCACATTCCCCGAACGTGGACATTCCTACATGGAATGTGACAGAAATATGGCTCTTATTCCCAAGAGAAAGGCTGCTGAGTTGCCACAAGATTGGTATGAAGCCATAAGAGGTGCAAGAGCTGAACCGAGTCCATTCATGGTGATCGAGTGTGAACAATCAATGTTTAAAGACTGGACCAAATTTTTTAACACAGTTGGGTATTACAAGAAAAAACTACCTGTACCAATAAGGCCAATAAAGGAGCTGAAGATTGAAGAGATACATCCTAGAACAATATCTCTTCGCACTACTTACAATGGACATTGGCAATCAAGTGTTATTACTGAAAGAGAATCTTCACAAGGACTGCAGCCAGGAGAATTTTTCTACCCAGATGAAGCTTACCAAGGACGTATTCCAGTTCCACGTGCTAAATGGAAAGATTTACAGGTAACTTTAATATTGTTTTTAAAATATATTTGTAAAATGTTCTAGTAAGTCTTTGGGTGTTTGTTCACGCGCGTGTGTGTATGTGTGTGTGTCTGTGGTAAACTAGATACCCTGTCTTAAAAAAAGGAAGGTTTTGATGGGCGAGTTTTTTTCATTTTTATAAAAAATAAAAAGCCAGCTTCTCTGGTTTCAGGATTTGACACCTTTTTTACAATCCGAAGAGGCAAAGGAGTTCTACCGGCAACTGCCACACACTGATGCTCCAGACGAAGACTAAGTAATTGGTCAAAGAAGATAGTTAATACATTCATACCTTTTTATGTAAAACATTGTATATCATGATTTATATAATATTGTTTTGTAAAATAAATGTTCTAAGTTCAAAACAATGGGTAGTTCGTGTTTGTTTAAGAAAATTTTGCAAACGCAAAAAAATCTAAACTGTGCCAAATTTTGTTTAAATCACATTTAAACCAATAACACATTAATTAAATTGCTGCTTATTAGATAGAGCTGTCTAAAATCTTTCGCTATTTATGATAACAACACCTTATAGGCATTTTAAGGAAACACGATGACATAACGATCATCGTTGTTTCCTCAAATCACATACAGTGTTGCCAAAAAGTTTAGGGACAGGGTGAAAAAAACTCAATTTTTCATTTCAAATGTATGTAATGATAACAAAAAAAACATTAAGGTTTACAAATCATTGAAAAAGTATTACATACATGTTTAGTAGTCGATAGGGCCACCCTTAGCTTTCCTGCAGGCATCAACCCTCTTCGGCATGCTGTCAATAAGTTTGCAGCATTCCTCCTTGGAGATCTGACGCCAAATGTTAGCCACCAGGAAGCGCAGTTCAGTCTTGTTCGATGGTTTGTGCTTTGCCAGCCGCATAGCCATGGTGTTCCAAATGTTTTCAATTGGGTTGAGGTCTGGACTCCTGGCTGGCCAAGGGAGAACCTCAACGTCATGGTCTGCTAACCATGCCATGGTTTGCCGTGACTTGTGGCATGACGCGTTGTCTTGTTGGAAGATGAAGTTTTCCCCCAACAACCTTGCAGCTGATGGAAGCATGGTCTCTTCCAAGATCTGGCAATAGGTAGTGCTATTCACTGTACCATCAACAAAATAAAGCTCTCCCGGTCCCTCGGAGGTGATACAACCCCACACCATGAGGGCTTCCCCACCCATCTGGACAGCTGGGGCCACACAAGCTGGTAAAAATTTTTCCGTTTTGGTACGACGCACTCTGATTTTTCTGCGAGGAAATAGCTCGAAACGGCATTCATCAGAAAAAATCACACGCCTCCAGGCTTCCTTGAGCCAATTACGGCGTTCCCTACACCAAATCTTTCGCCTTTTCTGAGCAAGACTGTTCAACAAAGGCTTGCGCAAAGCAAAGTAAGAATGCATACCTTGGTCTCGAAGTCTTGATGACACAGTTGACACAGAAATGTTAACATTATCACCATCTTGATTCATTTTTGTTAACAGATCACTTGCACTCGAATTGCGATTTCTACGGCTTAAGTTTAACAGTTTTCGGTCTTGATGAGGGCTTGTTTTACGCGGGCGACCACTCCGAGGTGCTTCCAGGACACTACCAGACTCTGCATATCGCTTAACCGTGTTCTCAACACAAGTTTTAGACACATTTAAAGCACTTGCTATTTGTCTATAAGACATACCCGTCTTATGCATGCCAACTACCTGCCACTTAACTTCCACACTAACAGCGTGACGACCCATTGAAAACAAAATCACTTCGTACAAACGCAGAACAAAAATGGCGAGCTGTAAGCGGATGAACAGCAACTGACAGTGCCAGTGACAGGTGCGCGCGCAGCTCTCCCCCCTACACCGGCTCGCACTGAACACGCCGGTGTGCTCAGATTATTCCTAGCTCGCTCCGTTCACGAGCTATGGTGCGCTTAAGTTGCAGGTTTCAACATGTGAAATTTGAAAAAAACTAAAACAAGTTTGGCACTCCACCACTTTGTGTGTAATTTTTTCACAGTGTACGTGATATTTTTTAAATGTTCCATTTGTTATGCCAAGGCATTAAACCAAAAATCAAGTTGATACAATTTGTAGTTAAAAAGTTACAAATTTTAATACTTTGAAAAACAGGGTTTTCCTGCAGAATATTGAAAACACAAAATAATATATATCTCGGGTAATTTTTTACTTAAGAGTACTGAAATAAGCAGCAAAATACTTTGTTTTCAGTGCACATGAAGGCAAAAATAGTCAAAAAGCAAATTACTTGTATGTTTAGGGACGAGATGAAATGAACCGATTTCAAGGGGTGTCCCTAAATTTTTTGGCAACACTGTACATTCACCGTTTTTCCACAGAATAATGGTACATATATACACATTTTTTTTTATAACTACCTATTATAATAACAAATTGATTATTAAAACTTATAAAATGCATACACTAGAACCTACAACCTTGAAATAAAAAAAAATTTTTATAGTTATTGTGAAGGTTTTGAAACTATTTTGTTTTAAAGTTTAAATTTGCGTTTTCTCAGTTTCACGTTTTGAGCACCTTCATCGTTCTTCCCGCACACTCCTCATTTTATGTATATATTTTTAATACCTGAACAAAAAATGATATCAACAATATTCAAACAATTTCTTACACAAAAAAATGCTCATTAAAACGCATACTGGAAACGTGATTGTATTAATTGCAATGAAGCTGATAATAAATTAATCTTTTGATCTCCTACTTACAACACGTACTGATGATAATGCATTTTCTGTGTATATAAACCGATTAAAAATTGTGGTTCAGCATCCAGAAACATACCAGCTACTACAATGTATAGCCACTCAGAATTTTTTAAACGTTTAACGACGTATTATAAAGTTGAGGAAGTTGGATCGAAAAAATATTATCATAGATTATACCCAAACAGCAGTCAAAACCCTCACAAACTGGCAGCCGCTGGATTTGTTTATCAAGGTGATGGAGACACCGTTCGGTGTCTGACATGTCGAGTAAGATTTATGGAGTGGTCAGCGGAGGATTGTCCTATAACATTACATACGAAGGTAATGCCGCAATGTCAGTTTGTGGTAACACAGCTTGGCTGCGATCATCATCATTAAGGTATTTTTTTAAAATAATTTTTACTGTTTTAAAAAAAATAGGCGATTATATTAGTTTCACAATGTAATTTAGTTCCTTGTAAAATAACTTATTATAATATGTTCTACACAAGAACATACATATACAGTAATTATTCGTTACCTGTAAAATAAGTATAAGTCTTTCCTATATCATTTTTTTAAATATGTAATTATTAAAATATATAATGTATTCCATACGTTTCTCTATTACTTTTTTTATCTTAGTTAATAGGGTTCAATTTTTAGTTCTTAAAAATTTAATTTATCTTTTGTTTAATTTTTAAAAAAATATGACTCTTTTTTTCAAAGGATTCTTGGTACATTTAGTTAACAAATTATTATTTTTGTTTGTTATAGGTTGGGAGGACTGACTTCAACTGCTGTCAAAAAAACAAAGTAATATATGTAAATAAAGTTTTTTAAAATATTTTCATTTTTGATTTATTAATTACTAAAATCATATATACAAAAGTCATTTTGTATGTACTTGTTAATATAATCTTAATTATTTTGTTATCACAAAATTTGTAACTATTCAAATAATCATTTTGTATGTATTTGTTAATATAATCTGTTCATTATATATGTATTTAATGGTATGATAATAAATATTGTGGTCTGCTTTGCTTTGTTATTATTATTTTGTAGGAATAATTAAAATAAAACCAGTGTTTATTAATAATACAATTTATTACACTCTTCACAACATTGAAATATTTCTCAATACAAAAATTCAAGCCATATCAATTTGAAGGCTATAGGTTATCCATCGACTGCGGCGTAAACAAGCGTCGACAATAATACATAACATAGTCATCGTACAAAACACATATCAACTCTATTTTTATAAATTTTATTTACAAACTGAACTTTTATTCTTCTTCATCGATATTACTATCGATTATTGTGTGAAATCGATTGGTCTTTCTTTTGAATTATCAATTGTAATATTAATTCTTTCAATTTGTATAGTACATCATCATTTACACATTTCAATCCGAATATCGATAGATTATTTTGTTCTGTTCTAACTAATCCGCCCGTAAATTCATTAAAGACATACACAGTTTTATTCTTAAAAAAGTATAAATTACCATCAGAAAATCTAAATGATGAATCGATTTTAGGCGGTATTCCAGGAAATGTATCGGATACCCCATGATTTAGTAGTGAACACACACTCATTGACTTCTCTATAATAATTATCATCATGAAATATATAAGTTTTACCTGTATAACTGTTGAATACCGCACGCAAATTATTCGGTTGTATGTTAAATAAAGACTGGATATGCTTCGGATAACCATGACTTAATTTAAGACTCATTAAATCAAACATGAATACCAAAGAATCTATAAACATAACTATCTCGCCAGACGGTCGTTGATATACAGCTAAAATTTTTGTGAAATTTCTTGGAAGAAACGTTAACCAATGTTTTATTATAAGCGGTTTGGTGTATATCATCTCTGCCGGATTTAATATCCACAACCATTTTTCATGTAATATATATAATCGTTTATCAGCAATTAAAAATAAATTAATATTTTTAAAATTACAAAGATCAATTTTATTTGTATCTATAGGACGCTCGTCTTCTATCTTTGGTATTGAAGAAGATGGTGACATCGGTATGAAAGACGTTATAAAAGTGTTTTGTGTCTTACCATACAAATTTTGAATGGCTAAAACATCATCATCACCTAACTCGATTTTACCGTTGTAATAAGCATACATTACAGAATCTGATACATCTGAATGTGATAAACCTATAGCATGACCGATTTCGTGTATTAAAGTTGCATACAATCTTGATTGGTCAAGAGGAACGACTTTGCCAGTCGAATATGACCAATTTTCATCTTCATCAATATGAATTTCTCGTCTTGAATTATTATAATCAGGAAAATATGCGTGTGCTAATGTTCCACCTTTACCGTCAAACGTTCTCGTACATTGCCACGATTCTTTTTGCATCATATGTTTCAATCGTTTATTAGAAATTAAAATATCTGTATTCACTCTATCATGTTTGAAACGTATACCAGACTTTTCCTCCCATACTGCGAAAGCTTGTTTAGTCAATTCTAACACCTCTTGATTCGCTAAATAATAATGCCATGTTACTTCGGGCTTGTTCCATTTGAAACTGGATACTCGATAATATCACTGTTACCGCACCTAATTTTCGACATTAAGTTTATAGTTTCATTATTTAACTCGCCATCAGTAGGTAATTTATAGTATTCTTGAAATATAAGTAACGTGTTAGCAATATCTGATTCATTTACCGCTTGCAACGAAGATTCATCATCTGTTTGAAGATAACCATAGTCATATAAATATCGCCTAACTTTATCCATTTCAATTTGTGTTGTATTATCGGCCGAAGAATTTGTTAGTAATATTTGGTCGCATTTTGTCCATAATGTTAAAAAAAATATTACAGATTTAAGCGGCGTCATAGTTTCCGATTGTACTGTACAATGACAAATACCAAACAACGTCGTTAATACTTATAAAAGAATATATCATGTCATTATCCCTTCTCCTAAACATTTGTTTACAAACAGACGCGCTCCGGCCGTCGCCGAACTCCTCGTGCTTATGTTTACGTTTTTTTTCACCGCGTGTCCCAGCTTCACATCGTTTACGGACGAGAGAACGTCTATGTTGACGTTTGTTACTGGGTCAGCGTGTCGATCAGCCAAGGAAAACAACGAGCACGTGGCCGGTCGGCGAGAAAAAAACGTAAACATAAACATTCGTTCCGACACACACGTAAACAATGTGAAGCTGGGACACGCGGTGAAAAAACGTAAACATAAACACGAGGAGTTCGGTGACCGCGGCGGCGGCTATGTAGGGTAAGGCGGGGGTGGGAAGGAAGGAAAAAATGTAAACATAAACAGACGAGAGAGGCGTGGTGAGAAAGAAAAAATGTAAACAAACACGCGGAGTTCGGTGACCGCGGCGGTTATGTAGGTGAAGACGGGGGTGGAGAGGATGAAAAAAATGTAACCATAAACAAACGAGGGGGCGTGGCTGTCCCAGAACCAACCTTTTATTACTACTAATATAATCGCCGTTCTCTTTAAAATGAACAATTGTGTCCCGTTTATAACACTGTATTTCATCACTTCCTTTCCGTGTATGAAAAAGAAAGTAGACACCATAAACTACTCGATCCCTCCAAAGATCTAGATTCTGAAAAAAATCCTTGTTCGACGAGTTAAGTTTAAATAAACGTTGGAGCGTGTCCACTACTAACAGCGAACAGTGATGTAATCGTACTCTGATATATATACAAGACGATTCTGTTTAATTAAAACAATGTTAAACTTTGTAATATATTCCACGATCGTTCTACGGATGTGCGTATCGCTTCCAGTTGCAGTGAAGCATAACGATAATAAGTCAAACGTTACGCAGTATAACTTTACATATCCCAATGAGTCATTACAACAGTATGAGGAGAAATGGGATGGTCAGAATTTATTGATTAAAAAAGATTACACGTTTCAAAGTTTTACGAGTTATTTTATTAACCTCCCACTTCTCATACTAGCACTCCTTTATATTACAATACTGTATGTGGTATATAAGTTAAAGACGATTGAACATTATTTGTACTACGTTAAATATAATACTCTTCTTATCAGGAACAACGTTTAGCTTGTTGCAATGAGATCAACGACGGGAGTAACCAGCCAATCCGTCCCTGAAAACAAACGGTACTTGAGACAGGGGAAAATTAAAAGTATCACAACAAAAAGTAAACGGTCTATTAGGCGATTAAATAGTCGCAAAGTTGGGAAAAAAGGAAAACTACAGCATTGGTCGATTAGGAAGAAGATTCAAACGGTGGGGTGTTGCGAAGAAAAAGGTCCGGACCAAGGAAACTGTTGTGAATTGCTTCTCACAAAACTAAGCGAACTAATAGAGCTGGAACAGAGGAAAGAACAACGCGAAAAGATATATTTGACTTTTTTTGCTTATTACACGGACTGGACACTAATTTAAACTTTTCTTTAGAGGAAATAGACGAATGCATAAAAACAGAACAAACTAAAATATACTGATACAGTATATTTTATTGTAAATTTTTTATATGAAAGTTAATTTGTATGAGTTGTAAAATAAAAACGTGTATGTTTATTTACAAAAATTCGTGTTTTTTTTAAATTACCAGAATTTAGAGTTTTCCTTGTATGGTGTAATAAGTGGTTTTTATAACAAACAGAAACCAAATGTACACGATTAAACTAAACATCTTTTACCTATCATACATATACAAACCTCTCACGATTGCATTTATTACTTGTAACGTTTAGAGTAAGATATACTATAATCGCCGTTCTTTTTAAAATGAACAATTGTGTCCCGTTTATAACACTGTATTTCATCACTTCCTTTCGACTGGTCTTTGGTTTTCAGATTTTTATTCGTTCCACGCTTGTCTTCATCGCGATCCGAGTACGATCGTTTAGCACCGTCAGATGAGCTCATCGTTAAATTTACACTGTACCGACCCACGTTTGAGTGTCGACTGTAGGGTCAATTTACGAATTGCAACGAGATTTATGCAACTAGTTTTTATTTGTTTTATTTTAGTTTACAAATCCCATCCAACGATAATCGACTAAAAGAACTATAATCGTGTACGACTAGTGGTCGATGTACCGCAGATCGTTAAAATAATATTTACGGTAATGGTCATTCTGTGAATAAATGAGAGCTTCTATTAAAATACAAACTGGTCAACAAAGTAGTTGTGAATGCAGCATAAATTGCACAAATGCATTTAGTTTTTATTTGTTTGTTTTTAAATGTTTGTTTGTAGATATACTCGTTGTAGAATAATCTTTAGTGTAATGGTCATTCTGTGAATACATTAGAACTTCTATTAAAATACAAACTAGTAAATAGGATAACTATAAAAACAACAAAGTAATAGTGAATGCACCATAAATGGCACCACTAACTAGTTGCACTTATTCGCGGCGGAATAATAACATTATATAATGTATGCGGTGCATGCAATGGTGAATGCATGACATTGTAAAGTAGAAACTACATTCGTATCTTAATGTGGAGTGCACTTTTGTCGTTATTCTAGCATCAATATTATTTCTTTTCAACCCAACACGAAACTTTGATAGTATAAAAGAAATGGATGGGGCAAACTGCAGTCACTTCATCTTGAAGCAAAGTACTTGTAGCACGCTTGTACGCTTGTTCTGTTACATACGCTTGTTCCGTTACATACAAATTGTTTTACCATGAACGGAAATAGTAATAATTCTTTTAATAGAATTAGGGGAGGTGGAAGGGGGCGAGGAAGGGGCCGAAAACCCCAATACAATAAATACGAGTCGGAGGTAGTTGAGCGGTATAGTTCGGATCGCTACGATCCGCGCTATCCCTCACTAAGTCAGAACGCGCAGAGGGAAGAGGCAAAACGGCACAGAACGACAACACCCCCAACCACAGAAGCCAGCAACAACGGGCCTCTGGTCACTGCTATAAACGTGCTGCAATAGCAGCCGAACGAGTGGTCAAACGAGACCGCAGAGTCAACACAAGGCGCGCGGGGTTTGGCCACTCTGCAACATTTTCTTAAGAATTTTCAGCCGGACGATCTACCATCTGATCCTATTATTCCACCCGGCGACCTGGTGGTGCCTCCTATCGTCACACCGATCGCCGATACAGACAGCGGCTCGATGTTGGAGGATCTGGTGCTTGCCGCTGGTACACCGAGCGAGGTGGGCGATATGGAGGCGAATAGGAAAAGAAAAAGAGAGTCCGGCGAAAATCACAACCACAAGGAAGAGGTAACTACCAACAAAAAGCTTCTGGACGACTTCGAGTGTTTACTCGTCGAAGCCGAAGGGTTGGGCGAGCCAAAAAAAACACAAGAAGCGTGAGGAGGAGCAACGACGGAAGGTGCGGTTCACCGAGGTGGACACCGGTAGAGAGAAGGCATCCCTAACACCCTCACAACCACCAGAGGTGAGTACTCCACCATCACCATCTTTTTCTAATATAGAAATAGAGAGCGTAGTATCGGAGGTATAGCGTACCCCGATAAAAACGAATATTATGAATCGGCGAACGGGTTTTTGAAGTTGATCAACTTCTTTATCAAAAAATTATTACTAAATTTTATAACCGATAACAGACCAAGAACGGAAATTTTCGACATCATATTTAGAAAATACAAACAGTGTAAATCGTTACTGTTGAAAGAGGTTATGTTATTAGTACCGCTCTTATCAACGTTTACACACAATATGAAAGAAAAATACGATGCAAATAGCGCGTATCATATTGTGTGTAGAATGTTAAAAGAGAAGTACATGAATGACATAAACGTATATTTATCAAAATTTAAGGGATATTATTTAAATTGCAGAAATTCAACAAAATCATTCGATGAAATTATAAATTGTGAAATTGACGTAAATAAAGATTTTTCTAATTATGAATTTTTTATACCAAAAAGTGGGGGGAAGGGGGTATAAATCAATTCTTTAATAAACTAAAAGAAATTTCAAACAATCCTATGATACTCACGCACGTGATATTTCTTTTAAGTGGTGGCGACAAATACTATGACAGTTCAAAAGAACTGTACAATAATTTTAAATAGTTGACAAAATATAATGGACGCGGATGTTTCAATTCGTCAGACGGTTTCTACACCAAGACTCATTTTGAGCGAGAAACCTATTTGAATTACAATTTCACTCTATTAGAAAACGATAACGATATGTATAGTGGTGATGTCGAGCGTACACTTGTCGATGAACACGGCGTTGCGTGTATGAAAAAGAAAGTAGACACCATAAACTACTCGATCCCTCCAAAGATCTAGATTCTGAAAAAAATCCTTGTTCGACGAGTTAAGTTTAAATAAACGTTGGAGCGTGTCCACTACTAACAGCGAACAGTGATGTAATCGTACTCTGATATATATACAAGACGATTCTGTTTAATTAAAACAATGTTAAACTTTGTAATATATTCCACGATCGTTCTACGGATGTGCGTATCGCTTCCAGTTGCAGTGAAGCATAACGATAATAAGTCAAACGTTACGCAGTATAACTTTACATATCCCAATGAGTCATTACAACAGTATGAGGAGAAATGGGATGGTCAGAATTTATTGATTAAAAAAGATTACACGTTTCAAAGTTTTACGAGTTATTTTATTAACCTCCCACTTCTCATACTAGCACTCCTTTATATTACAATACTGTATGTGGTATATAAGTTAAAGACGATTGAACATTATTTGTACTACGTTAAATATAATACTCTTCTTATCAGGAACAACGTTTAGCTTGTTGCAATGAGATCAACGACGGGAGTAACCAGCCAATCCGTCCCTGAAAACAAACGGTACTTGAGACAGGGGAAAATTAAAAGTATCACAACAAAAAGTAAACGGTCTATTAGGCGATTAAATAGTCGCAAAGTTGGGAAAAAAGGAAAACTACAGCATTGGTCGATTAGGAAGAAGATTCAAACGGTGGGGTGTTGCGAAGAAAAAGGTCCGGACCAAGGAAACTGTTGTGAATTGCTTCTCACAAAACTAAGCGAACTAATAGAGCTGGAACAGAGGAAAGAACAACGCGAAAAAGATATTTGATTTTTTTTGCTTATTACACGGACTGGACACTAATTTAAACTTTTCTTTAGAGGAAATAGACGAATACATAAAAACAGAACAAACTAAAATATACTGATACAGTATATTTTATTGTATATTTTGTATATGAAAGTTAATTTGTACGAGTTGTAAAATAAAAACGTGTATGTTTATTTACAAAAATTCGTGTTTTTTTTAAATTACCAGAATTTAGAGTTTTCCTTGTATGGTGTAATAAGTGGTTTTTATAACAAACAGAAACCAAATGTACACGATTAAACTAAACATCTTTTACCTATCATACATATACAAACCTCTCACGATTGCATTTATTACTTGTAACGTTTAGAGTAAGATATACTATAATCGCCGTTCTTTTTAAAATGAACAATTGTGTCCCGTTTATAACACTGTATTTCATCACTTCCTTTCGACTGGTCTTTGGTTTTCAGATTTTTATTCGTTCCACGCTTGTCTTCATCGCGATCCGAGTACGATCGTTTAGCACCGTCAGATGAGCTCATCGTTCAATTTACACTGTACCGACCCACGTTTGAGTGTCGACTGTAGGGTCAATTTACGAATTGCAACGAGATTTATGCAACTAGTTTTTATTTGTTTTATTTTAGTTTACAAATCCCATCCAACGATAATCGACTAAAAGAACTATAATCGTGTAAGACTAGTGGTCGATGTACCGCAGATCGTTAAAATAATATTTACGGTAATGGTCATTCTGTGAATAAATGAGAGCTTCTATTAAAATACAAACTGGTCAACAAAGTAGTTGTGAATGCAGCATAAATTGCACAAATGCATTTAGTTTTTATTTGTTTGTTTTTAAATGTTTGTTTGTAGATATACTCGTTGTAGAATAATCTTTAGTGTAATGGTCATTCTGTGAATACATTAGAACTTCTATTAAAATACAAACTAGTAAATAGGATAACTATAAAAACAACAAAGTAATAGTGAATGCACCATAAATGGCACCACTAACTAGTTGCACTTATTCGCGGCGGAATAATAACATTATATAATGTATGCGGTGCATGCAATGGTGAATGCATGACATTGTAAAGTAGAAACTACATTCGTATCTTAATGTGGAGTGCACTTTTGTCGTTATTCTAGCATCAATATTATTTCTTTTCAACCCAACACGAAACTTTGATAGTATAAAAGAAATGGATGGGGCAAACTGCAGTCACTTCATCTTGAAGCAAAGTACTTGTAGCACGCTTGTACGCTTGTTCTGTTACATACGCTTGTTCCGTTACATACAAATTGTTTTACCATGAACGGAAATAGTAATAATTCTTTTAATAGAATTAGGGGAGGTGGAAGAAAAAGAAAAGTGTTCGATAGATGATACGCCGAACACGTCTCCCAATGGACTGGGAACAAGCAACATCTGAGCATCTCACAGTGTATGAAGATTGCAATATCGACGTACATCAATTTGGAATGGTAGACGTTTACAATTTACCTATCAACCAGAATTTAATGAGATACGTAGCAGGACAACTTGAGAATTCAAAATGCAAAGCTATTGGAACAACCAGCGAAACAACTACTGGATCATTAGCTCAAGTACCATATAGCATTCGAATTCATGGAGACACAGAGCCAAATCCAATTGTACGTGCTGCGGGAAAACTAGCAGCTACAGTTTGTTATAACCAAGCTAGCAGTCATATAGCTAGTGGTTCTGCATGTTTCAGATATCGCTTTCAGCGAGTCGGACCCAATATACTAGACACGATATCCTACAGATTTGACATTCCAATACCAGCAGCTTGGCTGGCTAACGAAAACATAGTGTTCGAAGCCGGAGCAGTCGCTTTGTGGAATATGGATCAATATAGAATAGCAGAGCAAGATGGAGTAGGATTATCAACTATGGTGGCAAACAGAGTGAGGAGAAAAGTCACCAAAGAATAATTAATATGTATATGTACATATATATATATAGTAGTCGCATAAGTTTATACGGAAATTCAGGTCTTTAACCTTTTCCCTGAATCGTATAGAAGGTAAAGGTTGACGAGTGTGGAAAGACACCTCCTTAGGGGAAAAAAAAAAAAAAAAAAAAAAAAAAAAAAAAAAAAAGTTGCTTGTTCCCAGTCCATTGGGAGACGTGTTCGGCGTATCATCTATCGAACACTTTTCTTTTTCTTTTGCTACTGAAGATGGCCACCGGTGGTGCGGCCGAAACGTTTAGCAGCATCTTAAGCAATCGACCACGGCCTCTCAGCCCGGAAGTTTTAGTAAATAATCGTAATGACACCGGCCGTGAAAGCCTACGCACTAAGATTAATTTACAGTTGTTTATTAAATTTAATTTTAATATATAATAAAAATAATATGTTTTACACAAGAACGTGTACAATAATTCTTTTTTTGGCTACCTGTAAAATAAGTGTGTTCTTTTTATATCATTTTTAATATATGTATTATTACAAGATATAACGTGTTTTACATTTCTCTATTCAAAAAATTAATTTGTTTTTGTTATAAGACTTTCCTATGTTATTTTTAAAGCGTATTTGATTTTACATAGAACACATTTACAGCTGTTTTTGACCTACTTCTATCTGCGCCGTTGATGGAAATGAACACGTCATCAAAACAGGAGGAGGAGAGTCGTCTTCTCCATAAATGTTTTTTTTCGCCGAAAAGATTAACACCTGGAGAAATTGCGAAATTGAAAGCGATAGTCGACAGGCCAGGCTCGACTATAAGGCCATTTATAAAAGAATTAATAAAAAAATTATAGAATTTTTGTCATTTTATATATATATGCATAAATAAATAACATAAAAAAATTTGGTGTTGGTGTTTATACTTTCACAAAATCCTTTCCTTTGTGCAGGTAATGGACCGTGATCAAGAGTTCAACCCAAGCGTGCGTGTCGATGATAAATATTTAAGTCACACATGGGAGTGTATAGCTATGTTAGAACATTACCTTGATATTAAATTTTATCGACCAAGTCATAATAACGATAAAAATACAGATTTTAAAGTTCCTGAAGGTGACCGTCGTTGTGCTATGTATAGAAACAAATCAAAAAATATAGTAGATCGTTTGTATACATCGCGTTTGTATACGGGTAATATACGATCTATAATACGGTGTGTATGTGATTCTATAAATTTATATAGAGATTATATTTTGAATCATATATTAACACACGGTCACGAATCTAAAATTAATAATTGTGCTTGTGTCGACACCTGTCTGTCCAGTTCCAAAATTAGCTGTACAGACGGTAAAAAAATTATTAAATGGATAGAAAAACAACTGTTATTAACAGATCGAATGTACTGCGAACGTCATGAATGTTATGTACATTTGCAATCAGACTATAGTATAATAGCGAACACCATATATGATACAAGTTGTAAAAGTACAATAAATGGTGTGTGCTATCATACCGCTATACTGTACAGCAATACAGACACAATAACACAGACAATACACAATATAGAATATACAGAACATACAGTATAGAAGAGAATATACAGAGATCGCAATAATCGAACATTATACGGTTCAGAATTGCATAAAGCCTTAGCAGCTTGGGTTCGTTATAACGAATGGCTGAACGACTGGAGTAAACGCACAGTGTTGGTGCGTGACAATAATAGGCTTGGTATTTATCATGGATTCCCGGATTAATAATAATATGATGTTCTAACATAGTAATAGTGAAGAAAAAAAATATAAAAATTATTTAGCGCACAATGATCAAGATTATGTTTATACGGACAATCTGTCTTTGGTAAGTGTATGGAAAATGTAAGAAAAAGAATGAAATTAGATCTTGTAAGTGAAAATAAAAAATTATTAAAACTTATTTCTAAGCCGACTTTCAAAGACAGAATTATATATGATAAATCACTTTGTGCTGTATTATCGAACAAAACGTCTATTTATTTTAATAAACCAATTTATGTAGGTTTCGCGGTATTAGAATTGAGCAAAACCTTAATGTATGAATTTCATTATGATATAATGAAAAAAAAGTATGGAAACAAAATTTCGTTATTATATACTGATACTGACAGTTTGTTTTATGAAATATTGACAAATGATTTTTACGAAGATATGTTAGATCCAGATTTGAAAATGTTTTTTGATACTAGCGATTATCCTCCTGATCATAAATGTTATTCTACTATAAATAAAAAAGTAATTGGCAAATTTAAAGACGAATGTAACGGTATTCCGATTAAGGAATTTATTGGTTTACGATCGAAATTATATACGTATACTACGCGTGACAATACTATTCAAAAGAAAGCAAAAGGAATTAAAAAATGTGTAATTAATAACGAGATCTCGTTTAACGATTTCAAAAATTGTCTTCATAATACTCCTTCGGAAACAGAAAAACGTAAATTATGAAATTAATAAGATCGAAAAAATATATAGTAGAATCGGTATCAATTAATAAATTAGCGTTAAGCAATAATGATGATAAGAGAGTATTATGTGATAACGGGATAAATACAATCCCGTACGGTCATTATTCATTAAGCCATTCAAGCTGATACTTTATAGCCGAACTATGAATCGTCTTTTTATGTTACAAAATAAACACAATCAACGTAAAAATATCGTTTTTAATATTTACGATACTCAGGTTATGGGACTTAAAAATTTTAATATCTGTTATTATAAAATATTTAAATTTCTTCGTGAAAAAGTAGAAGAATATGATAATAATGTGGAGTGTATTAAAAATTGTACAAAGTTTGATGTGTATCAAAATACTTGTAATAATCATTTAAAATGTGATCAACACGTTACTCAACTTTGGAATACTATATCTCAATTATTTTAACATATTTCAATTTACCATGACATTTGAAGAGTGTGCGGGAAAAACGATGAGGTCAATTTTTTGACTATTTTCAACTGACAGTGTCATTTGATGCATTAAATCCAATATTATTTTGTAGTATATTTGTTTTAGGGAATAACGGTAAGACTCCTGAGAAAATGAATAAAACAGATATAGGCTTTGCGCAAAGAATGATGAAGGTGATCGACTTTAGCGGGAGTAACGCTGAATCTGTAGTAACCAATTCCCCCCATGGCTGCTACAGCCATTTCCTACTATGTTTTCATGTCCATACTTGCTCTACTCTTGCCTTTGTTCTTCAATAATATTGTTTAGTTCTAAATCTATACGCGATCTAGACTGTTCCTACGTTTTAGCGCTGCCTTGTAATTTTATTATAATGAGTTGGTGCATTGTTTAGTTTTTCATGGGAGTGAACTCTTACTGTTTTAGTGTTTTTGTGATTATGTTTAACAATTAATTGAAATGGAGAGTGATGTGAGTGTAGTTTCTGAGCAAGGAAAGAGTTCAAAGAAAAGAAAGTGTTACGGACGCATAAGTGATGCATCAAAGAAAATGAGGGCCCAAGCCCATGAAACAGGAGATAACTGTAAGTGTTCCAAACTCAAATGTTTTAGTAATATTACCCAATGTGAGAGATGGCAAATAATTTCACACTTTAACAATCTTCCTGATAGAGACACTCAAAATTTACATCTGAGTGGTTTGATTGAGAGCAGTCTAGTTAAGCAAAGATACAAAAGAAACGAAAATGAGGACTCAAGGCTGCATTCGTATTGTTATAAATATAAAGTAAGAGTAACTCGCAATGATCATTTGCACGAACAACAAGTTTGCTACAAAGCGTTGTTAGCCTTACATGGCATAACGGGTAGGCGACTTCAAACAATTCAAGAGCAACTCGCTCATCATGGTAAGGTGTTACCTGACATACAAGGAAAACATTCAAATAGGCCACATGCATTGACTGATAATACAAAAAGTAAAATACACGAATATCTGCAATCTCTCAGGGGGAGGAAATCACATTATTCATTAGGAAAATCAGACAAAATTTACTTGCCAGAGGAGCTCAATGTAAAAAAACTACATGAACTTTACACGGAAAAAAATCCTGAAAATCCTGTATCTTACCATAGTTTTCTAAAAATATTTGAAAGCGAATATAACTTTGGATTTGGTTACCCATGTTCGGACACGTGCAGTAAGTGTGATGAATTTAAGGCAAAGAAACAAATTTTGAGTCTTGAGTTGTCAAAAACTTCAACTCCTGAGAAGTTACAAGAGTTAGGTAAACAACTCAAAACCTTGGAAACTGAACTCGAGTTTCATCACAGAAAAGCTGCAACATTTTATGAGCGTAAGCGTTCTTGTCGCCAGTTATGCTCCAAAAAGGTAGATCATGAAGCCGTTACAATGGACTATCAGAAAAATTTACCAGTACCGAATATTTCAACAAATGTAGTATATTACAAGCGCCAGCTCACTGTTCAATTGTTTAATATTCATGTTTTAAGTACTGGTGATTCATATTTCTTTAGTTATGACCAAACAGTTGCCAAAAAGGGTGCAAATGATGTTACTTCCATGCTTCATGAATATATATTAAACTTTTTGTCTCCTGAAGTAAAGTTCTTGTATGTATTCTGTGACTCTTGTGGAGGACAGAACAAGAACAACACGCTTATAAGATACCTGCACTATGTTGTGCATAAAATCAAACGTCTTTATTCCATCACTGTCACATTCCCCGAACGTGGACATTCCTACATGGAATGTGACAGAAATATGGCTCTTATTCCCAAGAGAAAGGCTGCTGAGTTGCCACAAGATTGGTATGAAGCCATAAGAGGTGCAAGAGCTGAACCGAGTCCATTCATGGTGATCGAGTGTGAACAATCAATGTTTAAAGACTGGACCAAATTTTTTAACACAGTTGGGTATTACAAGAAAAAACTACCTGTACCAATAAGGCCAATAAAGGAGCTGAAGATTGAAGAGATACATCCTAGAACAATATCTCTTCGCACTACTTACAATGGACATTGGCAATCAAGTGTTATTACTGAAAGAGAATCTTCACAAGGACTGCAGCCAGGAGAATTTTTCTACCCAGATGAAGCTTACCAAGGACGTATTCCAGTTCCACGTGCTAAATGGAAAGATTTACAGGTAACTTTAATATTGTTTTTAAAATATATTTGTAAAATGTTCTAGTAAGTCTTTGGGTGTTTGTTCACGCGCGTGTGTGTATGTGTGTGTGTCTGTGGTAAACTAGATACCCTGTCTTAAAAAAAGGAAGGTTTTGATGGGCGAGTTTTTTTCATTTTTATAAAAAATAAAAAGCCAGCTTCTCTGGTTTCAGGATTTGACACCTTTTTTACAATCCGAAGAGGCAAAGGAGTTCTACCGGCAACTGCCACACACTGATGCTCCAGACGAAGACTAAGTAATTGGTCAAAGAAGATAGTTAATACATTCATACCTTTTTATGTAAAACATTGTATATCATGATTTATATAATATTGTTTTGTAAAATAAATGTTCCAAGTTCAAAACAATGGGTAGTTCGTGTTTGTTTAAGAAAATTTTGCAAACGCAAAAAAATCTAAACTGTGCCAAATTTTGTTTAAATCACATTTAAACCAATAACACATTAATTAAATTGCTGCTTATTAGATAGAGCTGTCTAAAATCTTTCGCTATTTATGATAACAACACCTTATAGGCATTTTAAGGAAACACGATGACATAACGATCATCGTTGTTTCCTCAAATCACATACAGTGTTGCCAAAAAGTTTAGGGACAGGGTGAAAAAAACTCAATTTTTCATTTCAAATGTATGTAATGATAACAAAAAAAACTTTAAGGTTTACAAATCATTGAAAAAGTGTTACATACATGTTTAGTAGTCGATAGGGCCACCCTTAGCTTTCCTGCAGGCATCAACCCTCTTCGGCATGCTGTCAATAAGTTTGCAGCATTCCTCCTTGGAGATCTGACGCCAAATGTTAGCCACCAGGAAGCGCAGTTCAGTCTTGTTCGATGGTTTGTGCTTTGCCAGCCGCATAGCCATGGTGTTCCAAATGTTTTCAATTGGGTTGAGGTCTGGACTCCTGGCTGGCCAAGGGAGAACCTCAACGTCATGGTCTGCTAACCATGCCATGGTTTGCCGTGACTTGTGGCATGACGCGTTGTCTTGTTGGAAGATGAAGTTTTCCCCCAACAACCTTGCAGCTGATGGAAGCATGGTCTCTTCCAAGATCTGGCAATAGGTAGTGCTATTCACTGTACCATCAACAAAATAAAGCTCTCCCGGTCCCTCGGAGGTGATACAACCCCACACCATGAGGGCTTCCCCACCCATCTGGACAGCTGGGGCCACACAAGCTGGTAAAAATTTTTCCGTTTTGGTACGACGCACTCTGATTTTTCTGCGAGGAAATAGCTCGAAACGGCATTCATCAGAAAAAATCACACGCCTCCAGGCTTCCTTGAGCCAATTACGGCGTTCCCTACACCAAATCTTTCGCCTTTTCTGAGCAAGACTGTTCAACAAAGGCTTGCGCAAAGCAAAGTAAGAATGCATACCTTGGTCTCGAAGTCTTGATGACACAGTTGACACAGAAATGTTAACATTATCACCATCTTGATTCATTTTTGTTAACAGATCACTTGCACTCGAATTGCGATTTCTACGGCTTAAGTTTAACAGTTTTCGGTCTTGATGAGGGCTTGTTTTACGCGGGCGACCACTCCGAGGTGCTTCCAGGACACTACCAGACTCTGCATATCGCTTAACCGTGTTCTCAACACAAGTTTTAGACACATTTAAAGCACTTGCTATTTGTCTATAAGACATACCCGTCTTATGCATGCCAACTACCTGCCACTTAACTTCCACACTAACAGCGTGACGACCCATTGAAAACAAAATCACTTCGTACAAACGCAGAACAAAAATGGCGAGCTGTAAGCGGATGAACAGCAACTGACAGTGCCAGTGACAGGTGCGCGCGCAGCTCTCCCCCCTACACCGGCTCGCACTGAACACGCCGGTGTGCTCAGATTATTCCTAGCTCGCTCCGTTCACGAGCTATGGTGCGCTTAAGTTGCAGGTTTCAACAAGTGAAATTTGAAAAAAACTAAAACAAGTTTGGCACTCCACCACTTTGTGTGTAATTTTTTCACAGTGTACGTGATATTTTTTAAATGTTCCATTTGTTATGCCAAGGCATTAAACCAAAAATCAAGTTGATACAATTTGTAGTTAAAAAGTTACAAATTTTAATACTTTGAAAAACAGGGTTTTCCTGCAGAATATTGAAAACACAAAATAATATATATCTCGGGTAATTTTTTACTTAAGAGTACTGAAATAAGCAGCAAAATACTTTGTTTTCAGTGCACATGAAGGCAAAAATAGTCAAAAAGCAAATTACTTGTATGTTTAGGGACGAGATGAAATGAACCGATTTCAAGGGGTGTCCCTAAATTTTTTGGCAACACTGTACATTCACCGTTTTTCCACAGAATAATGGTACATATATACACATTTTTTTTTATAACTACCTATTATAATAACAAATTGATTATTAAAACTTATAAAATGCATACACTAGAACCTACAACCTTGAAATAAAAAAAAATTTTTATAGTTATTGTGAAGGTTTTGAAACTATTTTGTTTTAAAGTTTAAATTTGCGTTTTCTCAGTTTCACGTTTTGAGCACCTTCATCGTTCTTCCCGCACACTCCTCATTTTATGTATATATTTTTAATACCTGAACAAAAAATGATATCAACAATATTCAAACAATTTCTTACACAAAAAAATGCTCATTAAAACGCATACTGGAAACGTGATTGTATTAATTGCAATGAAGCTGATAATAAATTAATCTTTTGATCTCCTACTTACAACACGTACTGATGATAATGCATTTTCTGTGTATATAAACCGATTAAAAATTGTGGTTCAGCATCCAGAAACATACCAGCTACTACAATGTATAGCCACTCAGAATTTTTTAAACGTTTAACGACGTATTATAAAGTTGAGGAAGTTGGATCGAAAAAATATTATCATAGATTATACCCAAACAGCAGTCAAAACCCTCACAAACTGGCAGCCGCTGGATTTGTTTATCAAGGTGATGGAGACACCGTTCGGTGTCTGACATGTCGAGTAAGATTTATGGAGTGGTCAGCGGAGGATTGTCCTATAACATTACATACGAAGGTAATGCCGCAATGTCAGTTTGTGGTAACACAGCTTGGCTGCGATCATCATCATTAAGGTATTTTTTTAAAATAATTTTTACTGTTTTAAAAAAAATAGGTGATTATATTAGTTTCACAATGTAATTTAGTTCCTTGTAAAATAACTTATTATAATATGTTCTACACAAGAACATACATATACAGTAATTATTCGTTACCTGTAAAATAAGTATAAGTCTTTCCTATATCATTTTTTTAAATATGTAATTATTAAAATATATAATGTATTCCATACGTTTCTCTATTACTTTTTTTATCTTAGTTAATAGGGTTCAATTTTTAGTTCTTAAAAATTTAATTTATCTTTTGTTTAATTTTTAAAAAAATATGACTCTTTTTTTCAAAGGATTCTTGGTACATTTAGTTAACAAATTATTATTTTTGTTTGTTATAGGTTGGGAGGACTGACTTCCAACTGCTGTCAAAAAAACAAAGTAATATATGTAAATAAAGTTTTTTAAAATATTTTCATTTTTGATTTATTAATTACTAAAATCATATATACAAAAGTCATTTTGTATGTACTTGTTAATATAATCTTAATTATTTTGTTATCACAAAATTTGTAACTATTCAAATAATCATTTTGTATGTATTTGTTAATATAATCTGTTCATTATATATGTATTTAATGGTATGATAATAAATATTGTGGTCTGCTTTGCTTTGTTATTATTATTTTGTAGGAATAATTAAAATAAAACCAGTGTTTATTAATAATACAATTTATTACACTCTTCACAACATTGAAATATTTCTCAATACAAAAATTCAAGCCATATCAATTTGAAGGCTATAGGTTATCCATCGACTGCGGCGTAAACAAGCGTCGACAATAATACATAACATAGTCATCGTACAAAACACATATCAACTCTATTTTTATAAATTTTATTTACAAACTGAACTTTTATTCTTCTTCATCGATATTACTATCGATTATTGTGTGAAATCGATTGGTCTTTCTTTTGAATTATCAATTGTAATATTAATTCTTTCAATTTGTATAGTACATCATCATTTACACATTTCAATCCGAATATCGATAGATTATTTTGTTCTGTTCTAACTAATCCGCCCGTAAATTCATTAAAGACATACACAGTTTTATTCTTAAAAAAGTATAAATTACCATCAGAAAATCTAAATGATGAATCGATTTTAGGCGGTATTCCAGGAAATGTATCGGATACCCCATGATTTAGTAGTGAACACACACTCATTGACTTCTCTATAATAATTATCATCATGAAATATATAAGTTTTACCTGTATAACTGTTGAATACCGCACGCAAATTATTCGGTTGTATGTTAAATAAAGACTGGATATGCTTCGGATAACCATGACTTAATTTAAGACTCATTAAATCAAACATGAATACCAAAGAATCTATAAACATAACTATCTCGCCAGACGGTCGTTGATATACAGCTAAAATTTTTGTGAAATTTCTTGGAAGAAACGTTAACCAATGTTTTATTATAAGCGGTTTGGTGTATATCATCTCTGCCGGATTTAATATCCACAACCATTTTTCATGTAATATATATAATCGTTTATCAGCAATTAAAAATAAATTAATATTTTTAAAATTACAAAGATCAATTTTATTTGTATCTATAGGACGCTCGTCTTCTATCTTTGGTATTGAAGAAGATGGTGACATCGGTATGAAAGACGTTATAAAAGTGTTTTGTGTCTTACCATACAAATTTTGAATGGCTAAAACATCATCATCACCTAACTCGATTTTACCGTTGTAATAAGCATACATTACAGAATCTGATACATCTGAATGTGATAAACCTATAGCATGACCGATTTCGTGTATTAAAGTTGCATACAATCTTGATTGGTCAAGAGGAACGACTTTGCCAGTCGAATATGACCAATTTTCATCTTCATCAATATGAATTTCTCGTCTTGAATTATTATAATCAGGAAAATATGCGTGTGCTAATGTTCCACCTTTACCGTCAAACGTTCTCGTACATTGCCACGATTCTTTTTGCATCATATGTTTCAATCGTTTATTAGAAATTAAAATATCTGTATTCACTCTATCATGTTTGAAACGTATACCAGACTTTTCCTCCCATACTGCGAAAGCTTGTTTAGTCAATTCTAACACCTCTTGATTCGCTAAATAATAATGCCATGTTACTTCGGGCTTGTTCCATTTGAAACTGGATACTCGATAATATCACTGTTACCGCACCTAATTTTCGACATTAAGTTTATAGTTTCATTATTTAACTAGCCATCAGTAGGTAATTTATAGTATTCTTGAAATATAAGTAACGTGTTAGCAATATCTGATTCATTTACCGCTTGCAACGAAGATTCATCATCTGTTTGAAGATAACCATAGTCATATAAATATCGCCTAACTTTATCCATTTCAATTTGTGTTGTATTATCGGCCGAAGAATTTGTTAGTAATATTTGGTCGCATTTTGTCCATAATGATAAAAAAAATATTACAGATTTAAGCGGCGTCATAGTTTCCGATTGTACTGTACAATGACAAATACCAAACAACGTCGTTAATACTTATAAAAGAATATATCATGTCATTATCCCTTCTCCTAAACATTTGTTTACAAACAGACGCGCTCCGGCCGTCGCCGAACTCCTCGTGCTTATGTTTACGTTTTTTTTCACCGCGTGTCCCAGCTTCACATCGTTTACGGACGAGAGAACGTCTATGTTGACGTTTGTTACTGGGTCAGCGTGTCGATCAGCCAAGGAAAACAACGAGCACGTGGCCGGTCGGCGAGAAAAAAACGTAAACATAAACATTCGTTCCGACACACACGTAAACAATGTGAAGCTGGGACACGCGGTGAAAAAACGTAAACATAAACACGAGGAGTTCGGTGACCGCGGCGGCGGCTATGTAGGGTAAGGCGGGGGTGGGAAGGAAGGAAAAAATGTAAACATAAACAGACGAGAGAGGCGTGGTGAGAAAGAAAAAATGTAAACAAACACGCGGAGTTCGGTGACCGCGGCGGTTATGTAGGTGAAGACGGGGGTGGAGAGGATGAAAAAAATGTAACCATAAACAAACGAGGGGGCGTGGCTGTCCCAGAACCAACCTTTTATTACTACTAATATAATCGCCGTTCTCTTTAAAATGAACAATTGTGTCCCGTTTATAACACTGTATTTCATCACTTCCTTTCCGTGTATGAAAAAGAAAGTAGACACCATAAACTACTCGATCCCTCCAAAGATCTAGATTCTGAAAAAAATCCTTGTTCGACGAGTTAAGTTTAAATAAACGTTGGAGCGTGTCCACTACTAACAGCGAACAGTGATGTAATCGTACTCTGATATATATACAAGACGATTCTGTTTAATTAAAACAATGTTAAACTTTGTAATATATTCCACGATCGTTCTACGGATGTGCGTATCGCTTCCAGTTGCAGTGAAGCATAACGATAATAAGTCAAACGTTACGCAGTATAACTTTACATATCCCAATGAGTCATTACAACAGTATGAGGAGAAATGGGATGGTCAGAATTTATTGATTAAAAAAGATTACACGTTTCAAAGTTTTACGAGTTATTTTATTAACCTCCCACTTCTCATACTAGCACTCCTTTATATTACAATACTGTATGTGGTATATAAGTTAAAGACGATTGAACATTATTTGTACTACGTTAAATATAATACTCTTCTTATCAGGAACAACGTTTAGCTTGTTGCAATGAGATCAACGACGGGAGTAACCAGCCAATCCGTCCCTGAAAACAAACGGTACTTGAGACAGGGGAAAATTAAAAGTATCACAACAAAAAGTAAACGGTCTATTAGGCGATTAAATAGTCGCAAAGTTGGGAAAAAAGGAAAACTACAGCATTGGTCGATTAGGAAGAAGATTCAAACGGTGGGGTGTTGCGAAGAAAAAGGTCCGGACCAAGGAAACTGTTGTGAATTGCTTCTCACAAAACTAAGCGAACTAATAGAGCTGGAACAGAGGAAAGAACAACGCGAAAAGATATATTTGACTTTTTTTGCTTATTACACGGACTGGACACTAATTTAAACTTTTCTTTAGAGGAAATAGACGAATGCATAAAAACAGAACAAACTAAAATATACTGATACAGTATATTTTATTGTATATTTTTTATATGAAAGTTAATTTGTATGAGTTGTAAAATAAAAACGTGTATGTTTATTTACAAAAATTCGTGTTTTTTTTAAATTACCAGAATTTAGAGTTTTCCTTGTATGGTGTAATAAGTGGTTTTTATAACAAACAGAAACCAAATGTACACGATTAAACTAAACATCTTTTACCTATCATACATATACAAACCTCTCACGATTGCATTTATTACTTGTAACGTTTAGAGTAAGATATACTATAATCGCCGTTCTTTTTAAAATGAACAATTGTGTCCCGTTTATAACACTGTATTTCATCACTTCCTTTCGACTGGTCTTTGGTTTTCAGATTTTTATTCGTTCCACGCTTGTCTTCATCGCGATCCGAGTACGATCGTTTAGCACCGTCAGATGAGCTCATCGTTAAATTTACACTGTACCGACCCACGTTTGAGTGTCGACTGTAGGGTCAATTTACGAATTGCAACGAGATTTATGCAACTAGTTTTTATTTGTTTTATTTTAGTTTACAAATCCCATCCAACGATAATCGACTAAAAGAACTATAATCGTGTACGACTAGTGGTCGATGTACCGCAGATCGTTAAAATAATATTTACGGTAATGGTCATTCTGTGAATAAATGAGAGCTTCTATTAAAATACAAACTGGTCAACAAAGTAGTTGTGAATGCAGCATAAATTGCACAAATGCATTTAGTTTTTATTTGTTTGTTTTTAAATGTTTGTTTGTAGATATACTCGTTGTAGAATAATCTTTAGTGTAATGGTCATTCTGTGAATACATTAGAACTTCTATTAAAATACAAACTAGTAAATAGGATAACTATAAAAACAACAAAGTAATAGTGAATGCACCATAAATGGCACCACTAACTAGTTGCACTTATTCGCGGCGGAATAATAACATTATATAATGTATGCGGTGCATGCAATGGTGAATGCATGACATTGTAAAGTAGAAACTACATTCGTATCTTAATGTGGAGTGCACTTTTGTCGTTATTCTAGCATCAATATTATTTCTTTTCAACCCAACACGAAACTTTGATAGTATAAAAGAAATGGATGGGGCAAACTGCAGTCACTTCATCTTGAAGCAAAGTACTTGTAGCACGCTTGTACGCTTGTTCTGTTACATACGCTTGTTCCGTTACATACAAATTGTTTTACCATGAACGGAAATAGTAATAATTCTTTTAATAGAATTAGGGGAGGTGGAAGGGGGCGAGGAAGGGGCCGAAAACCCCAATACAATAAATACGAGTCGGAGGTAGTTGAGCGGTATAGTTCGGATCGCTACGATCCGCGCTATCCCTCACTAAGTCAGAACGCGCAGAGGGAAGAGGCAAAACGGCACAGAACGACAACACCCCCAACCACAGAAGCCAGCAACAACGGGCCTCTGGTCACTGCTATAAACGTGCTGCAACAGCAGCCGAACGAGTGGTCAAACGAGACCGCAGAGTCAACACAAGGCGCGCGGGGTTTGGCCACTCTGCAACATTTTCTTAAGAATTTTCAGCCGGACGATCTACCATCTGATCCTATTATTCCACCCGGCGACCTGGTGGTGCCTCCTATCGTCACACCGATCGCCGATACAGACAGCGGCTCGATGTTGGAGGATCTGGTGCTTGCCGCTGGTACACCGAGCGAGGTGGGCGATATGGAGGCGAATAGGAAAAGAAAAAGAGAGTCCGGCGAAAATCACAACCACAAGGAAGAGGTAACTACCAACAAAAAGCTTCTGGACGACTTCGAGTGTTTACTCGTCGAAGCCGAAGGGTTGGGCGAGCCAAAAAAAACACAAGAAGCGTGAGGAGGAGCAACGACGGAAGGTGCGGTTCACCGAGGTGGACACCGGTAGAGAGAAGGCATCCCTAACACCCTCACAACCACCAGAGGTGAGTACTCCACCATCACCATCTTTTTCTAATATAGAAATAGAGAGCGTAGTATCGGAGGTATAGCGTACCCCGATAAAAACGAATATTATGAATCGGCGAACGGGTTTTTGAAGTTGATCAACTTCTTTATCAAAAAATTATTACTAAATTTTATAACCGATAACAGACCAAGAACGGAAATTTTCGACATCATATTTAGAAAATACAAACAGTGTAAATCGTTACTGTTGAAAGAGGTTATGTTATTAGTACCGCTCTTATCAACGTTTACACACAATATGAAAGAAAAATACGATGCAAATAGCGCGTATCATATTGTGTGTAGAATGTTAAAAGAGAAGTACATGAATGACATAAACGTATATTTATCAAAATTTAAGGGATATTATTTAAATTGCAGAAATTCAACAAAATCATTCGATGAAATTATAAATTGTGAAATTGACGTAAATAAAGATTTTTCTAATTATGAATTTTTTATACCAAAAAGTGGGGGGAAGGGGGTATAAATCAATTCTTTAATAAACTAAAAGAAATTTCAAACAATCCTATGATACTCACGCACGTGATATTTCTTTTAAGTGGTGGCGACAAATACTATGACAGTTCAAAAGAACTGTACAATAATTTTAAATAGTTGACAAAATATAATGGACGCGGATGTTTCAATTCGTCAGACGGTTTCTACACCAAGACTCATTTTGAGCGAGAAACCTATTTGAATTACAATTTCACTCTATTAGAAAACGATAACGATATGTATAGTGGTGATGTCGAGCGTACACTTGTCGATGAACACGGCGTTGCGTGTATGAAAAAGAAAGTAGACACCATAAACTACTCGATCCCTCCAAAGATCTAGATTCTGAAAAAAATCCTTGTTCGACGAGTTAAGTTTAAATAAACGTTGGAGCGTGTCCACTACTAACAGCGAACAGTGATGTAATCGTACTCTGATATATATACAAGACGATTCTGTTTAATTAAAACAATGTTAAACTTTGTAATATATTCCACGATCGTTCTACGGATGTGCGTATCGCTTCCAGTTGCAGTGAAGCATAACGATAATAAGTCAAACGTTACGCAGTATAACTTTACATATCCCAATGAGTCATTACAACAGTATGAGGAGAAATGGGATGGTCAGAATTTATTGATTAAAAAAGATTACACGTTTCAAAGTTTTACGAGTTATTTTATTAACCTCCCACTTCTCATACTAGCACTCCTTTATATTACAATACTGTATGTGGTATATAAGTTAAAGACGATTGAACATTATTTGTACTACGTTAAATATAATACTCTTCTTATCAGGAACAACGTTTAGCTTGTTGCAATGAGATCAACGACGGGAGTAACCAGCCAATCCGTCCCTGAAAACAAACGGTACTTGAGACAGGGGAAAATTAAAAGTATCACAACAAAAAGTAAACGGTCTATTAGGCGATTAAATAGTCGCAAAGTTGGGAAAAAAGGAAAACTACAGCATTGGTCGATTAGGAAGAAGATTCAAACGGTGGGGTGTTGCGAAGAAAAAGGTCCGGACCAAGGAAACTGTTGTGAATTGCTTCTCACAAAACTAAGCGAACTAATAGAGCTGGAACAGAGGAAAGAACAACGCGAAAAAGATATTTGATTTTTTTTGCTTATTACACGGACTGGACACTAATTTAAACTTTTCTTTAGAGGAAATAGACGAATACATAAAAACAGAACAAACTAAAATATACTGATACAGTATATTTTATTGTATATTTTGTATATGAAAGTTAATTTGTACGAGTTGTAAAATAAAAACGTGTATGTTTATTTACAAAAATTCGTGTTTTTTTTAAATTACCAGAATTTAGAGTTTTCCTTGTATGGTGTAATAAGTGGTTTTTATAACAAACAGAAACCAAATGTACACGATTAAACTAAACATCTTTTACCTATCATACATATACAAACCTCTCACGATTGCATTTATTACTTGTAACGTTTAGAGTAAGATATACTATAATCGCCGTTCTTTTTAAAATGAACAATTGTGTCCCGTTTATAACACTGTATTTCATCACTTCCTTTCGACTGGTCTTTGGTTTTCAGATTTTTATTCGTTCCACGCTTGTCTTCATCGCGATCCGAGTACGATCGTTTAGCACCGTCAGATGAGCTCATCGTTCAATTTACACTGTACCGACCCACGTTTGAGTGTCGACTGTAGGGTCAATTTACGAATTGCAACGAGATTTATGCAACTAGTTTTTATTTGTTTTATTTTAGTTTACAAATCCCATCCAACGATAATCGACTAAAAGAACTATAATCGTGTAAGACTAGTGGTCGATGTACCGCAGATCGTTAAAATAATATTTACGGTAATGGTCATTCTGTGAATAAATGAGAGCTTCTATTAAAATACAAACTGGTCAACAAAGTAGTTGTGAATGCAGCATAAATTGCACAAATGCATTTAGTTTTTATTTGTTTGTTTTTAAATGTTTGTTTGTAGATATACTCGTTGTAGAATAATCTTTAGTGTAATGGTCATTCTGTGAATACATTAGAACTTCTATTAAAATACAAACTAGTAAATAGGATAACTATAAAAACAACAAAGTAATAGTGAATGCACCATAAATGGCACCACTAACTAGTTGCACTTATTCGCGGCGGAATAATAACATTATATAATGTATGCGGTGCATGCAATGGTGAATGCATGACATTGTAAAGTAGAAACTACATTCGTATCTTAATGTGGAGTGCACTTTTGTCGTTATTCTAGCATCAATATTATTTCTTTTCAACCCAACACGAAACTTTGATAGTATAAAAGAAATGGATGGGGCAAACTGCAGTCACTTCATCTTGAAGCAAAGTACTTGTAGCACGCTTGTACGCTTGTTCTGTTACATACGCTTGTTCCGTTACATACAAATTGTTTTACCATGAACGGAAATAGTAATAATTCTTTTAATAGAATTAGGGGAGGTGGAAGAAAAAGAAAAGTGTTCGATAGATGATACGCCGAACACGTCTCCCAATGGACTGGGAACAAGCAACATCTGAGCATCTCACAGTGTATGAAGATTGCAATATCGACGTACATCAATTTGGAATGGTAGACGTTTACAATTTACCTATCAACCAGAATTTAATGAGATACGTAGCAGGACAACTTGAGAATTCAAAATGCAAAGCTATTGGAACAACCAGCGAAACAACTACTGGATCATTAGCTCAAGTACCATATAGCATTCGAATTCATGGAGACACAGAGCCAAATCCAATTGTACGTGCTGCGGGAAAACTAGCAGCTACAGTTTGTTATAACCAAGCTAGCAGTCATATAGCTAGTGGTTCTGCATGTTTCAGATATCGCTTTCAGCGAGTCGGACCCAATATACTAGACACGATATCCTACAGATTTGACATTCCAATACCAGCAGCTTGGCTGGCTAACGAAAACATAGTGTTCGAAGCCGGAGCAGTCGCTTTGTGGAATATGGATCAATATAGAATAGCAGAGCAAGATGGAGTAGGATTATCAACTATGGTGGCAAACAGAGTGAGGAGAAAAGTCACCAAAGAATAATTAATATGTATATGTACATATATATATATAGTAGTCGCATAAGTTTATACGGAAATTCAGGTCTTTAACCTTTTCCCTGAATCGTATAGAAGGTAAAGGTTGACGAGTGTGGAAAGACACCTCCTTAGGGAAAAAAAAAAAAAAAAAAAAAAAAAAAAAAAAAAAAAAAAAAAAAAAAAAAGTTGCTTGTTCCCAGTCCATTGGGAGACGTGTTCGGCGTATCATCTATCGAACACTTTTCTTTTTCTTTTGCTACTGAAGATGGCCACCGGTGGTGCGGCCGAAACGTTTAGCAGCATCTTAAGCAATCGACCACGGCCTCTCAGCCCGGAAGTTTTAGTAAATAATCGTAATGACACCGGCCGTGAAAGCCTACGCACTAAGATTAATTTACAGTTGTTTATTAAATTTAATTTTAATATATAATAAAAATAATATGTTTTACACAAGAACGTGTACAATAATTCTTTTTTTGGCTACCTGTAAAATAAGTGTGTTCTTTTTATATCATTTTTAATATATGTATTATTACAAGATATAACGTGTTTTACATTTCTCTATTCAAAAAATTAATTTGTTTTTGTTATAAGACTTTCCTATGTTATTTTTAAAGCGTATTTGATTTTACATAGAACACATTTACAGCTGTTTTTGACCTACTTCTATCTGCGCCGTTGATGGAAATGAACACGTCATCAAAACAGGAGGAGGAGAGTCGTCTTCTCCATAAATGTTTTTTTTCGCCGAAAAGATTAACACCTGGAGAAATTGCGAAATTGAAAGCGATAGTCGACAGGCCAGGCTCGACTATAAGGCCATTTATAAAAGAATTAATAAAAAAATTATAGAATTTTTGTCATTTTATATATATATGCATAAATAAATAACATAAAAAAATTTGGTGTTGGTGTTTATACTTTCACAAAATCCTTTCCTTTGTGCAGGTAATGGACCGTGATCAAGAGTTCAACCCAAGCGTGCGTGTCGATGATAAATATTTAAGTCACACATGGGAGTGTATAGCTATGTTAGAACATTACCTTGATATTAAATTTTATCGACCAAGTCATAATAACGATAAAAATACAGATTTTAAAGTTCCTGAAGGTGACCGTCGTTGTGCTATGTATAGAAACAAATCAAAAAATATAGTAGATCGTTTGTATACATCGCGTTTGTATACGGGTAATATACGATCTATAATACGGTGTGTATGTGATTCTATAAATTTATATAGAGATTATATTTTGAATCATATATTAACACACGGTCACGAATCTAAAATTAATAATTGTGCTTGTGTCGACACCTGTCTGTCCAGTTCCAAAATTAGCTGTACAGACGGTAAAAAAATTATTAAATGGATAGAAAAACAACTGTTATTAACAGATCGAATGTACTGCGAACGTCATGAATGTTATGTACATTTGCAATCAGACTATAGTATAATAGCGAACACCATATATGATACAAGTTGTAAAAGTACAATAAATGGTGTGTGCTATCATACCGCTATACTGTACAGCAATACAGACACAATAACACAGACAATACACAATATAGAATATACAGAACATACAGTATAGAAGAGAATATACAGAGATCGCAATAATCGAACATTATACGGTTCAGAATTGCATAAAGCCTTAGCAGCTTGGGTTCGTTATAACGAATGGCTGAACGACTGGAGTAAACGCACAGTGTTGGTGCGTGACAATAATAGGCTTGGTATTTATCATGGATTCCCGGATTAATAATAATATGATGTTCTAACATAGTAATAGTGAAGAAAAAAAATATAAAAATTATTTAGCGCACAATGATCAAGATTATGTTTATACGGACAATCTGTCTTTGGTAAGTGTATGGAAAATGTAAGAAAAAGAATGAAATTAGATCTTGTAAGTGAAAATAAAAAATTATTAAAACTTATTTCTAAGCCGACTTTCAAAGACAGAATTATATATGATAAATCACTTTGTGCTGTATTATCGAACAAAACGTCTATTTATTTTAATAAACCAATTTATGTAGGTTTCGCGGTATTAGAATTGAGCAAAACCTTAATGTATGAATTTCATTATGATATAATGAAAAAAAAGTATGGAAACAAAATTTCGTTATTATATACTGATACTGACAGTTTGTTTTATGAAATATTGACAAATGATTTTTACGAAGATATGTTAGATCCAGATTTGAAAATGTTTTTTGATACTAGCGATTATCCTCCTGATCATAAATGTTATTCTACTATAAATAAAAAAGTAATTGGCAAATTTAAAGACGAATGTAACGGTATTCCGATTAAGGAATTTATTGGTTTACGATCGAAATTATATACGTATACTACGCGTGACAATACTATTCAAAAGAAAGCAAAAGGAATTAAAAAATGTGTAATTAATAACGAGATCTCGTTTAACGATTTCAAAAATTGTCTTCATAATACTCCTTCGGAAACAGAAAAACGTAAATTATGAAATTAATAAGATCGAAAAAATATATAGTAGAATCGGTATCAATTAATAAATTAGCGTTAAGCAATAATGATGATAAGAGAGTATTATGTGATAACGGGATAAATACAATCCCGTACGGTCATTATTCATTAAGCCATTCAAGCTGATACTTTATAGCCGAACTATGAATCGTCTTTTTATGTTACAAAATAAACACAATCAACGTAAAAATATCGTTTTTAATATTTACGATACTCAGGTTATGGGACTTAAAAATTTTAATATCTGTTATTATAAAATATTTAAATTTCTTCGTGAAAAAGTAGAAGAATATGATAATAATGTGGAGTGTATTAAAAATTGTACAAAGTTTGATGTGTATCAAAATACTTGTAATAATCATTTAAAATGTGATCAACACGTTACTCAACTTTGGAATACTATATCTCAATTATTTTAACATATTTCAATTTACCATGACATTTGAAGAGTGTGCGGGAAAAACGATGAGGTCAATTTTTTGACTATTTTCAACTGACAGTGTCATTTGATGCATTAAATCCAATATTATTTTGTAGTATATTTGTTTTAGGGAATAACGGTAAGACTCCTGAGAAAATGAATAAAACAGATATAGGCTTTGCGCAAAGAATGATGAAGGTGATCGACTTTAGCGGGAGTAACGCTGAATCTGTAGTAACCAATTCCCCCCATGGCTGCTACAGCCATTTCCTACTATGTTTTCATGTCCATACTTGCTCTACTCTTGCCTTTGTTCTTCAATAATATTGTTTAGTTCTAAATCTATACGCGATCTAGACTGTTCCTACGTTTTAGCGCTGCCTTGTAATTTTATTATAATGAGTTGGTGCATTGTTTAGTTTTTCATGGGAGTGAACTCTTACTGTTTTAGTGTTTTTGTGATTATGTTTAACAATTAATTGAAATGGAGAGTGATGTGAGTGTAGTTTCTGAGCAAGGAAAGAGTTCAAAGAAAAGAAAGTGTTACGGACGCATAAGTGATGCATCAAAGAAAATGAGGGCCCAAGCCCATGAAACAGGAGATAACTGTAAGTGTTCCAAACTCAAATGTTTTAGTAATATTACCCAATGTGAGAGATGGCAAATAATTTCACACTTTAACAATCTTCCTGATAGAGACACTCAAAATTTACATCTGAGTGGTTTGATTGAGAGCAGTCTAGTTAAGCAAAGATACAAAAGAAACGAAAATGAGGACTCAAGGCTGCATTCGTATTGTTATAAATATAAAGTAAGAGTAACTCGCAATGATCATTTGCACGAACAACAAGTTTGCTACAAAGCGTTGTTAGCCTTACATGGCATAACGGGTAGGCGACTTCAAACAATTCAAGAGCAACTCGCTCATCATGGTAAGGTGTTACCTGACATACAAGGAAAACATTCAAATAGGCCACATGCATTGACTGATAATACAAAAAGTAAAATACACGAATATCTGCAATCTCTCAGGGGGAGGAAATCACATTATTCATTAGGAAAATCAGACAAAATTTACTTGCCAGAGGAGCTCAATGTAAAAAAACTACATGAACTTTACACGGAAAAAAATCCTGAAAATCCTGTATCTTACCATAGTTTTCTAAAAATATTTGAAAGCGAATATAACTTTGGATTTGGTTACCCATGTTCGGACACGTGCAGTAAGTGTGATGAATTTAAGGCAAAGAAACAAATTTTGAGTCTTGAGTTGTCAAAAACTTCAACTCCTGAGAAGTTACAAGAGTTAGGTAAACAACTCAAAACCTTGGAAACTGAACTCGAGTTTCATCACAGAAAAGCTGCAACATTTTATGAGCGTAAGCGTTCTTGTCGCCAGTTATGCTCCAAAAAGGTAGATCATGAAGCCGTTACAATGGACTATCAGAAAAATTTACCAGTACCGAATATTTCAACAAATGTAGTATATTACAAGCGCCAGCTCACTGTTCAATTGTTTAATATTCATGTTTTAAGTACTGGTGATTCATATTTCTTTAGTTATGACCAAACAGTTGCCAAAAAGGGTGCAAATGATGTTACTTCCATGCTTCATGAATATATATTAAACTTTTTGTCTCCTGAAGTAAAGTTCTTGTATGTATTCTGTGACTCTTGTGGAGGACAGAACAAGAACAACACGCTTATAAGATACCTGCACTATGTTGTGCATAAAATCAAACGTCTTTATTCCATCACTGTCACATTCCCCGAACGTGGACATTCCTACATGGAATGTGACAGAAATATGGCTCTTATTCCCAAGAGAAAGGCTGCTGAGTTGCCACAAGATTGGTATGAAGCCATAAGAGGTGCAAGAGCTGAACCGAGTCCATTCATGGTGATCGAGTGTGAACAATCAATGTTTAAAGACTGGACCAAATTTTTTAACACAGTTGGGTATTACAAGAAAAAACTACCTGTACCAATAAGGCCAATAAAGGAGCTGAAGATTGAAGAGATACATCCTAGAACAATATCTCTTCGCACTACTTACAATGGACATTGGCAATCAAGTGTTATTACTGAAAGAGAATCTTCACAAGGACTGCAGCCAGGAGAATTTTTCTACCCAGATGAAGCTTACCAAGGACGTATTCCAGTTCCACGTGCTAAATGGAAAGATTTACAGGTAACTTTAATATTGTTTTTAAAATATATTTGTAAAATGTTCTAGTAAGTCTTTGGGTGTTTGTTCACGCGCGTGTGTGTATGTGTGTGTGTCTGTGGTAAACTAGATACCCTGTCTTAAAAAAAGGAAGGTTTTGATGGGCGAGTTTTTTTCATTTTTATAAAAAATAAAAAGCCAGCTTCTCTGGTTTCAGGATTTGACACCTTTTTTACAATCCGAAGAGGCAAAGGAGTTCTACCGGCAACTGCCACACACTGATGCTCCAGACGAAGACTAAGTAATTGGTCAAAGAAGATAGTTAATACATTCATACCTTTTTATGTAAAACATTGTATATCATGATTTATATAATATTGTTTTGTAAAATAAATGTTCCAAGTTCAAAACAATGGGTAGTTCGTGTTTGTTTAAGAAAATTTTGCAAACGCAAAAAAATCTAAACTGTGCCAAATTTTGTTTAAATCACATTTAAACCAATAACACATTAATTAAATTGCTGCTTATTAGATAGAGCTGTCTAAAATCTTTCGCTATTTATGATAACAACACCTTATAGGCATTTTAAGGAAACACGATGACATAACGATCATCGTTGTTTCCTCAAATCACATACAGTGTTGCCAAAAAGTTTAGGGACAGGGTGAAAAAAACTCAATTTTTCATTTCAAATGTATGTAATGATAACAAAAAAAACTTTAAGGTTTACAAATCATTGAAAAAGTGTTACATACATGTTTAGTAGTCGATAGGGCCACCCTTAGCTTTCCTGCAGGCATCAACCCTCTTCGGCATGCTGTCAATAAGTTTGCAGCATTCCTCCTTGGAGATCTGACGCCAAATGTTAGCCACCAGGAAGCGCAGTTCAGTCTTGTTCGATGGTTTGTGCTTTGCCAGCCGCATAGCCATGGTGTTCCAAATGTTTTCAATTGGGTTGAGGTCTGGACTCCTGGCTGGCCAAGGGAGAACCTCAACGTCATGGTCTGCTAACCATGCCATGGTTTGCCGTGACTTGTGGCATGACGCGTTGTCTTGTTGGAAGATGAAGTTTTCCCCCAACAACCTTGCAGCTGATGGAAGCATGGTCTCTTCCAAGATCTGGCAATAGGTAGTGCTATTCACTGTACCATCAACAAAATAAAGCTCTCCCGGTCCCTCGGAGGTGATACAACCCCACACCATGAGGGCTTCCCCACCCATCTGGACAGCTGGGGCCACACAAGCTGGTAAAAATTTTTCCGTTTTGGTACGACGCACTCTGATTTTTCTGCGAGGAAATAGCTCGAAACGGCATTCATCAGAAAAAATCACACGCCTCCAGGCTTCCTTGAGCCAATTACGGCGTTCCCTACACCAAATCTTTCGCCTTTTCTGAGCAAGACTGTTCAACAAAGGCTTGCGCAAAGCAAAGTAAGAATGCATACCTTGGTCTCGAAGTCTTGATGACACAGTTGACACAGAAATGTTAACATTATCACCATCTTGATTCATTTTTGTTAACAGATCACTTGCACTCGAATTGCGATTTCTACGGCTTAAGTTTAACAGTTTTCGGTCTTGATGAGGGCTTGTTTTACGCGGGCGACCACTCCGAGGTGCTTCCAGGACACTACCAGACTCTGCATATCGCTTAACCGTGTTCTCAACACAAGTTTTAGACACATTTAAAGCACTTGCTATTTGTCTATAAGACATACCCGTCTTATGCATGCCAACTACCTGCCACTTAACTTCCACACTAACAGCGTGACGACCCATTGAAAACAAAATCACTTCGTACAAACGCAGAACAAAAATGGCGAGCTGTAAGCGGATGAACAGCAACTGACAGTGCCAGTGACAGGTGCGCGCGCAGCTCTCCCCCCTACACCGGCTCGCACTGAACACGCCGGTGTGCTCAGATTATTCCTAGCTCGCTCCGTTCACGAGCTATGGTGCGCTTAAGTTGCAGGTTTCAACAAGTGAAATTTGAAAAAAACTAAAACAAGTTTGGCACTCCACCACTTTGTGTGTAATTTTTTCACAGTGTACGTGATATTTTTTAAATGTTCCATTTGTTATGCCAAGGCATTAAACCAAAAATCAAGTTGATACAATTTGTAGTTAAAAAGTTACAAATTTTAATACTTTGAAAAACAGGGTTTTCCTGCAGAATATTGAAAACACAAAATAATATATATCTCGGGTAATTTTTTACTTAAGAGTACTGAAATAAGCAGCAAAATACTTTGTTTTCAGTGCACATGAAGGCAAAAATAGTCAAAAAGCAAATTACTTGTATGTTTAGGGACGAGATGAAATGAACCGATTTCAAGGGGTGTCCCTAAATTTTTTGGCAACACTGTACATTCACCGTTTTTCCACAGAATAATGGTACATATATACACATTTTTTTTTATAACTACCTATTATAATAACAAATTGATTATTAAAACTTATAAAATGCATACACTAGAACCTACAACCTTGAAATAAAAAAAAATTTTTATAGTTATTGTGAAGGTTTTGAAACTATTTTGTTTTAAAGTTTAAATTTGCGTTTTCTCAGTTTCACGTTTTGAGCACCTTCATCGTTCTTCCCGCACACTCCTCATTTTATGTATATATTTTTAATACCTGAACAAAAAATGATATCAACAATATTCAAACAATTTCTTACACAAAAAAATGCTCATTAAAACGCATACTGGAAACGTGATTGTATTAATTGCAATGAAGCTGATAATAAATTAATCTTTTGATCTCCTACTTACAACACGTACTGATGATAATGCATTTTCTGTGTATATAAACCGATTAAAAATTGTGGTTCAGCATCCAGAAACATACCAGCTACTACAATGTATAGCCACTCAGAATTTTTTAAACGTTTAACGACGTATTATAAAGTTGAGGAAGTTGGATCGAAAAAATATTATCATAGATTATACCCAAACAGCAGTCAAAACCCTCACAAACTGGCAGCCGCTGGATTTGTTTATCAAGGTGATGGAGACACCGTTCGGTGTCTGACATGTCGAGTAAGATTTATGGAGTGGTCAGCGGAGGATTGTCCTATAACATTACATACGAAGGTAATGCCGCAATGTCAGTTTGTGGTAACACAGCTTGGCTGCGATCATCATCATTAAGGTATTTTTTTAAAATAATTTTTACTGTTTTAAAAAAAATAGGTGATTATATTAGTTTCACAATGTAATTTAGTTCCTTGTAAAATAACTTATTATAATATGTTCTACACAAGAACATACATATACAGTAATTATTCGTTACCTGTAAAATAAGTATAAGTCTTTCCTATATCATTTTTTTAAATATGTAATTATTAAAATATATAATGTATTCCATACGTTTCTCTATTACTTTTTTTATCTTAGTTAATAGGGTTCAATTTTTAGTTCTTAAAAATTTAATTTATCTTTTGTTTAATTTTTAAAAAAATATGACTCTTTTTTTCAAAGGATTCTTGGTACATTTAGTTAACAAATTATTATTTTTGTTTGTTATAGGTTGGGAGGACTGACTTCCAACTGCTGTCAAAAAAACAAAGTAATATATGTAAATAAAGTTTTTTAAAATATTTTCATTTTTGATTTATTAATTACTAAAATCATATATACAAAAGTCATTTTGTATGTACTTGTTAATATAATCTTAATTATTTTGTTATCACAAAATTTGTAACTATTCAAATAATCATTTTGTATGTATTTGTTAATATAATCTGTTCATTATATATGTATTTAATGGTATGATAATAAATATTGTGGTCTGCTTTGCTTTGTTATTATTATTTTGTAGGAATAATTAAAATAAAACCAGTGTTTATTAATAATACAATTTATTACACTCTTCACAACATTGAAATATTTCTCAATACAAAAATTCAAGCCATATCAATTTGAAGGCTATAGGTTATCCATCGACTGCGGCGTAAACAAGCGTCGACAATAATACATAACATAGTCATCGTACAAAACACATATCAACTCTATTTTTATAAATTTTATTTACAAACTGAACTTTTATTCTTCTTCATCGATATTACTATCGATTATTGTGTGAAATCGATTGGTCTTTCTTTTGAATTATCAATTGTAATATTAATTCTTTCAATTTGTATAGTACATCATCATTTACACATTTCAATCCGAATATCGATAGATTATTTTGTTCTGTTCTAACTAATCCGCCCGTAAATTCATTAAAGACATACACAGTTTTATTCTTAAAAAAGTATAAATTACCATCAGAAAATCTAAATGATGAATCGATTTTAGGCGGTATTCCAGGAAATGTATCGGATACCCCATGATTTAGTAGTGAACACACACTCATTGACTTCTCTATAATAATTATCATCATGAAATATATAAGTTTTACCTGTATAACTGTTGAATACCGCACGCAAATTATTCGGTTGTATGTTAAATAAAGACTGGATATGCTTCGGATAACCATGACTTAATTTAAGACTCATTAAATCAAACATGAATACCAAAGAATCTATAAACATAACTATCTCGCCAGACGGTCGTTGATATACAGCTAAAATTTTTGTGAAATTTCTTGGAAGAAACGTTAACCAATGTTTTATTATAAGCGGTTTGGTGTATATCATCTCTGCCGGATTTAATATCCACAACCATTTTTCATGTAATATATATAATCGTTTATCAGCAATTAAAAATAAATTAATATTTTTAAAATTACAAAGATCAATTTTATTTGTATCTATAGGACGCTCGTCTTCTATCTTTGGTATTGAAGAAGATGGTGACATCGGTATGAAAGACGTTATAAAAGTGTTTTGTGTCTTACCATACAAATTTTGAATGGCTAAAACATCATCATCACCTAACTCGATTTTACCGTTGTAATAAGCATACATTACAGAATCTGATACATCTGAATGTGATAAACCTATAGCATGACCGATTTCGTGTATTAAAGTTGCATACAATCTTGATTGGTCAAGAGGAACGACTTTGCCAGTCGAATATGACCAATTTTCATCTTCATCAATATGAATTTCTCGTCTTGAATTATTATAATCAGGAAAATATGCGTGTGCTAATGTTCCACCTTTACCGTCAAACGTTCTCGTACATTGCCACGATTCTTTTTGCATCATATGTTTCAATCGTTTATTAGAAATTAAAATATCTGTATTCACTCTATCATGTTTGAAACGTATACCAGACTTTTCCTCCCATACTGCGAAAGCTTGTTTAGTCAATTCTAACACCTCTTGATTCGCTAAATAATAATGCCATGTTACTTCGGGCTTGTTCCATTTGAAACTGGATACTCGATAATATCACTGTTACCGCACCTAATTTTCGACATTAAGTTTATAGTTTCATTATTTAACTCGCCATCAGTAGGTAATTTATAGTATTCTTGAAATATAAGTAACGTGTTAGCAATATCTGATTCATTTACCGCTTGCAACGAAGATTCATCATCTGTTTGAAGATAACCATAGTCATATAAATATCGCCTAACTTTATCCATTTCAATTTGTGTTGTATTATCGGCCGAAGAATTTGTTAGTAATATTTGGTCGCATTTTGTCCATAATGATAAAAAAAATATTACAGATTTAAGCGGCGTCATAGTTTCCGATTGTACTGTACAATGACAAATACCAAACAACGTCGTTAATACTTATAAAAGAATATATCATGTCATTATCCCTTCTCCTAAACATTTGTTTACAAACAGACGCGCTCCGGCCGTCGCCGAACTCCTCGTGCTTATGTTTACGTTTTTTTTCACCGCGTGTCCCAGCTTCACATCGTTTACGGACGAGAGAACGTCTATGTTGACGTTTGTTACTGGGTCAGCGTGTCGATCAGCCAAGGAAAACAACGAGCACGTGGCCGGTCGGCGAGAAAAAAACGTAAACATAAACATTCGTTCCGACACACACGTAAACAATGTGAAGCTGGGACACGCGGTGAAAAAACGTAAACATAAACACGAGGAGTTCGGTGACCGCGGCGGCGGCTATGTAGGGTAAGGCGGGGGTGGGAAGGAAGGAAAAAATGTAAACATAAACAGACGAGAGAGGCGTGGTGAGAAAGAAAAAATGTAAACAAACACGCGGAGTTCGGTGACCGCGGCGGTTATGTAGGTGAAGACGGGGGTGGAGAGGATGAAAAAAATGTAACCATAAACAAACGAGGGGGCGTGGCTGTCCCAGAACCAACCTTTTATTACTACTAATATAATCGCCGTTCTCTTTAAAATGAACAATTGTGTCCCGTTTATAACACTGTATTTCATCACTTCCTTTCCGTGTATGAAAAAGAAAGTAGACACCATAAACTACTCGATCCCTCCAAAGATCTAGATTCTGAAAAAAATCCTTGTTCGACGAGTTAAGTTTAAATAAACGTTGGAGCGTGTCCACTACTAACAGCGAACAGTGATGTAATCGTACTCTGATATATATACAAGACGATTCTGTTTAATTAAAACAATGTTAAACTTTGTAATATATTCCACGATCGTTCTACGGATGTGCGTATCGCTTCCAGTTGCAGTGAAGCATAACGATAATAAGTCAAACGTTACGCAGTATAACTTTACATATCCCAATGAGTCATTACAACAGTATGAGGAGAAATGGGATGGTCAGAATTTATTGATTAAAAAAGATTACACGTTTCAAAGTTTTACGAGTTATTTTATTAACCTCCCACTTCTCATACTAGCACTCCTTTATATTACAATACTGTATGTGGTATATAAGTTAAAGACGATTGAACATTATTTGTACTACGTTAAATATAATACTCTTCTTATCAGGAACAACGTTTAGCTTGTTGCAATGAGATCAACGACGGGAGTAACCAGCCAATCCGTCCCTGAAAACAAACGGTACTTGAGACAGGGGAAAATTAAAAGTATCACAACAAAAAGTAAACGGTCTATTAGGCGATTAAATAGTCGCAAAGTTGGGAAAAAAGGAAAACTACAGCATTGGTCGATTAGGAAGAAGATTCAAACGGTGGGGTGTTGCGAAGAAAAAGGTCCGGACCAAGGAAACTGTTGTGAATTGCTTCTCACAAAACTAAGCGAACTAATAGAGCTGGAACAGAGGAAAGAACAACGCGAAAAGATATATTTGACTTTTTTTGCTTATTACACGGACTGGACACTAATTTAAACTTTTCTTTAGAGGAAATAGACGAATGCATAAAAACAGAACAAACTAAAATATACTGATACAGTATATTTTATTGTATATTTTTTATATGAAAGTTAATTTGTATGAGTTGTAAAATAAAAACGTGTATGTTTATTTACAAAAATTCGTGTTTTTTTTAAATTACCAGAATTTAGAGTTTTCCTTGTATGGTGTAATAAGTGGTTTTTATAACAAACAGAAACCAAATGTACACGATTAAACTAAACATCTTTTACCTATCATACATATACAAACCTCTCACGATTGCATTTATTACTTGTAACGTTTAGAGTAAGATATACTATAATCGCCGTTCTTTTTAAAATGAACAATTGTGTCCCGTTTATAACACTGTATTTCATCACTTCCTTTCGACTGGTCTTTGGTTTTCAGATTTTTATTCGTTCCACGCTTGTCTTCATCGCGATCCGAGTACGATCGTTTAGCACCGTCAGATGAGCTCATCGTTAAATTTACACTGTACCGACCCACGTTTGAGTGTCGACTGTAGGGTCAATTTACGAATTGCAACGAGATTTATGCAACTAGTTTTTATTTGTTTTATTTTAGTTTACAAATCCCATCCAACGATAATCGACTAAAAGAACTATAATCGTGTACGACTAGTGGTCGATGTACCGCAGATCGTTAAAATAATATTTACGGTAATGGTCATTCTGTGAATAAATGAGAGCTTCTATTAAAATACAAACTGGTCAACAAAGTAGTTGTGAATGCAGCATAAATTGCACAAATGCATTTAGTTTTTATTTGTTTGTTTTTAAATGTTTGTTTGTAGATATACTCGTTGTAGAATAATCTTTAGTGTAATGGTCATTCTGTGAATACATTAGAACTTCTATTAAAATACAAACTAGTAAATAGGATAACTATAAAAACAACAAAGTAATAGTGAATGCACCATAAATGGCACCACTAACTAGTTGCACTTATTCGCGGCGGAATAATAACATTATATAATGTATGCGGTGCATGCAATGGTGAATGCATGACATTGTAAAGTAGAAACTACATTCGTATCTTAATGTGGAGTGCACTTTTGTCGTTATTCTAGCATCAATATTATTTCTTTTCAACCCAACACGAAACTTTGATAGTATAAAAGAAATGGATGGGGCAAACTGCAGTCACTTCATCTTGAAGCAAAGTACTTGTAGCACGCTTGTACGCTTGTTCTGTTACATACGCTTGTTCCGTTACATACAAATTGTTTTACCATGAACGGAAATAGTAATAATTCTTTTAATAGAATTAGGGGAGGTGGAAGGGGGCGAGGAAGGGGCCGAAAACCCCAATACAATAAATACGAGTCGGAGGTAGTTGAGCGGTATAGTTCGGATCGCTACGATCCGCGCTATCCCTCACTAAGTCAGAACGCGCAGAGGGAAGAGGCAAAACGGCACAGAACGACAACACCCCCAACCACAGAAGCCAGCAACAACGGGCCTCTGGTCACTGCTATAAACGTGCTGCAACAGCAGCCGAACGAGTGGTCAAACGAGACCGCAGAGTCAACACAAGGCGCGCGGGGTTTGGCCACTCTGCAACATTTTCTTAAGAATTTTCAGCCGGACGATCTACCATCTGATCCTATTATTCCACCCGGCGACCTGGTGGTGCCTCCTATCGTCACACCGATCGCCGATACAGACAGCGGCTCGATGTTGGAGGATCTGGTGCTTGCCGCTGGTACACCGAGCGAGGTGGGCGATATGGAGGCGAATAGGAAAAGAAAAAGAGAGTCCGGCGAAAATCACAACCACAAGGAAGAGGTAACTACCAACAAAAAGCTTCTGGACGACTTCGAGTGTTTACTCGTCGAAGCCGAAGGGTTGGGCGAGCCAAAAAAAACACAAGAAGCGTGAGGAGGAGCAACGACGGAAGGTGCGGTTCACCGAGGTGGACACCGGTAGAGAGAAGGCATCCCTAACACCCTCACAACCACCAGAGGTGAGTACTCCACCATCACCATCTTTTTCTAATATAGAAATAGAGAGCGTAGTATCGGAGGTATAGCGTACCCCGATAAAAACGAATATTATGAATCGGCGAACGGGTTTTTGAAGTTGATCAACTTCTTTATCAAAAAATTATTACTAAATTTTATAACCGATAACAGACCAAGAACGGAAATTTTCGACATCATATTTAGAAAATACAAACAGTGTAAATCGTTACTGTTGAAAGAGGTTATGTTATTAGTACCGCTCTTATCAACGTTTACACACAATATGAAAGAAAAATACGATGCAAATAGCGCGTATCATATTGTGTGTAGAATGTTAAAAGAGAAGTACATGAATGACATAAACGTATATTTATCAAAATTTAAGGGATATTATTTAAATTGCAGAAATTCAACAAAATCATTCGATGAAATTATAAATTGTGAAATTGACGTAAATAAAGATTTTTCTAATTATGAATTTTTTATACCAAAAAGTGGGGGGAAGGGGGTATAAATCAATTCTTTAATAAACTAAAAGAAATTTCAAACAATCCTATGATACTCACGCACGTGATATTTCTTTTAAGTGGTGGCGACAAATACTATGACAGTTCAAAAGAACTGTACAATAATTTTAAATAGTTGACAAAATATAATGGACGCGGATGTTTCAATTCGTCAGACGGTTTCTACACCAAGACTCATTTTGAGCGAGAAACCTATTTGAATTACAATTTCACTCTATTAGAAAACGATAACGATATGTATAGTGGTGATGTCGAGCGTACACTTGTCGATGAACACGGCGTTGCGTGTATGAAAAAGAAAGTAGACACCATAAACTACTCGATCCCTCCAAAGATCTAGATTCTGAAAAAAATCCTTGTTCGACGAGTTAAGTTTAAATAAACGTTGGAGCGTGTCCACTACTAACAGCGAACAGTGATGTAATCGTACTCTGATATATATACAAGACGATTCTGTTTAATTAAAACAATGTTAAACTTTGTAATATATTCCACGATCGTTCTACGGATGTGCGTATCGCTTCCAGTTGCAGTGAAGCATAACGATAATAAGTCAAACGTTACGCAGTATAACTTTACATATCCCAATGAGTCATTACAACAGTATGAGGAGAAATGGGATGGTCAGAATTTATTGATTAAAAAAGATTACACGTTTCAAAGTTTTACGAGTTATTTTATTAACCTCCCACTTCTCATACTAGCACTCCTTTATATTACAATACTGTATGTGGTATATAAGTTAAAGACGATTGAACATTATTTGTACTACGTTAAATATAATACTCTTCTTATCAGGAACAACGTTTAGCTTGTTGCAATGAGATCAACGACGGGAGTAACCAGCCAATCCGTCCCTGAAAACAAACGGTACTTGAGACAGGGGAAAATTAAAAGTATCACAACAAAAAGTAAACGGTCTATTAGGCGATTAAATAGTCGCAAAGTTGGGAAAAAAGGAAAACTACAGCATTGGTCGATTAGGAAGAAGATTCAAACGGTGGGGTGTTGCGAAGAAAAAGGTCCGGACCAAGGAAACTGTTGTGAATTGCTTCTCACAAAACTAAGCGAACTAATAGAGCTGGAACAGAGGAAAGAACAACGCGAAAAAGATATTTGATTTTTTTTGCTTATTACACGGACTGGACACTAATTTAAACTTTTCTTTAGAGGAAATAGACGAATACATAAAAACAGAACAAACTAAAATATACTGATACAGTATATTTTATTGTATATTTTGTATATGAAAGTTAATTTGTACGAGTTGTAAAATAAAAACGTGTATGTTTATTTACAAAAATTCGTGTTTTTTTTAAATTACCAGAATTTAGAGTTTTCCTTGTATGGTGTAATAAGTGGTTTTTATAACAAACAGAAACCAAATGTACACGATTAAACTAAACATCTTTTACCTATCATACATATACAAACCTCTCACGATTGCATTTATTACTTGTAACGTTTAGAGTAAGATATACTATAATCGCCGTTCTTTTTAAAATGAACAATTGTGTCCCGTTTATAACACTGTATTTCATCACTTCCTTTCGACTGGTCTTTGGTTTTCAGATTTTTATTCGTTCCACGCTTGTCTTCATCGCGATCCGAGTACGATCGTTTAGCACCGTCAGATGAGCTCATCGTTCAATTTACACTGTACCGACCCACGTTTGAGTGTCGACTGTAGGGTCAATTTACGAATTGCAACGAGATTTATGCAACTAGTTTTTATTTGTTTTATTTTAGTTTACAAATCCCATCCAACGATAATCGACTAAAAGAACTATAATCGTGTAAGACTAGTGGTCGATGTACCGCAGATCGTTAAAATAATATTTACGGTAATGGTCATTCTGTGAATAAATGAGAGCTTCTATTAAAATACAAACTGGTCAACAAAGTAGTTGTGAATGCAGCATAAATTGCACAAATGCATTTAGTTTTTATTTGTTTGTTTTTAAATGTTTGTTTGTAGATATACTCGTTGTAGAATAATCTTTAGTGTAATGGTCATTCTGTGAATACATTAGAACTTCTATTAAAATACAAACTAGTAAATAGGATAACTATAAAAACAACAAAGTAATAGTGAATGCACCATAAATGGCACCACTAACTAGTTGCACTTATTCGCGGCGGAATAATAACATTATATAATGTATGCGGTGCATGCAATGGTGAATGCATGACATTGTAAAGTAGAAACTACATTCGTATCTTAATGTGGAGTGCACTTTTGTCGTTATTCTAGCATCAATATTATTTCTTTTCAACCCAACACGAAACTTTGATAGTATAAAAGAAATGGATGGGGCAAACTGCAGTCACTTCATCTTGAAGCAAAGTACTTGTAGCACGCTTGTACGCTTGTTCTGTTACATACGCTTGTTCCGTTACATACAAATTGTTTTACCATGAACGGAAATAGTAATAATTCTTTTAATAGAATTAGGGGAGGTGGAAGAAAAAGAAAAGTGTTCGATAGATGATACGCCGAACACGTCTCCCAATGGACTGGGAACAAGCAACATCTGAGCATCTCACAGTGTATGAAGATTGCAATATCGACGTACATCAATTTGGAATGGTAGACGTTTACAATTTACCTATCAACCAGAATTTAATGAGATACGTAGCAGGACAACTTGAGAATTCAAAATGCAAAGCTATTGGAACAACCAGCGAAACAACTACTGGATCATTAGCTCAAGTACCATATAGCATTCGAATTCATGGAGACACAGAGCCAAATCCAATTGTACGTGCTGCGGGAAAACTAGCAGCTACAGTTTGTTATAACCAAGCTAGCAGTCATATAGCTAGTGGTTCTGCATGTTTCAGATATCGCTTTCAGCGAGTCGGACCCAATATACTAGACACGATATCCTACAGATTTGACATTCCAATACCAGCAGCTTGGCTGGCTAACGAAAACATAGTGTTCGAAGCCGGAGCAGTCGCTTTGTGGAATATGGATCAATATAGAATAGCAGAGCAAGATGGAGTAGGATTATCAACTATGGTGGCAAACAGAGTGAGGAGAAAAGTCACCAAAGAATAATTAATATGTATATGTACATATATATATATAGTAGTCGCATAAGTTTATACGGAAATTCAGGTCTTTAACCTTTTCCCTGAATCGTATAGAAGGTAAAGGTTGACGAGTGTGGAAAGACACCTCCTTAGGGGAAAAAAAAAAAAAAAAAAAAAAAAAAAAAAAAAAAAGTTGCTTGTTCCCAGTCCATTGGGAGACGTGTTCGGCGTATCATCTATCGAACACTTTTCTTTTTCTTTTGCTACTGAAGATGGCCACCGGTGGTGCGGCCGAAACGTTTAGCAGCATCTTAAGCAATCGACCACGGCCTCTCAGCCCGGAAGTTTTAGTAAATAATCGTAATGACACCGGCCGTGAAAGCCTACGCACTAAGATTAATTTACAGTTGTTTATTAAATTTAATTTTAATATATAATAAAAATAATATGTTTTACACAAGAACGTGTACAATAATTCTTTTTTTGGCTACCTGTAAAATAAGTGTGTTCTTTTTATATCATTTTTAATATATGTATTATTACAAGATATAACGTGTTTTACATTTCTCTATTCAAAAAATTAATTTGTTTTTGTTATAAGACTTTCCTATGTTATTTTTAAAGCGTATTTGATTTTACATAGAACACATTTACAGCTGTTTTTGACCTACTTCTATCTGCGCCGTTGATGGAAATGAACACGTCATCAAAACAGGAGGAGGAGAGTCGTCTTCTCCATAAATGTTTTTTTTTCGCCGAAAAGATTAACACCTGGAGAAATTGCGAAATTGAAAGCGATAGTCGACAGGCCAGGCTCGACTATAAGGCCATTTATAAAAGAATTAATAAAAAAATTATAGAATTTTTGTCATTTTATATATATATGCATAAATAAATAACATAAAAAAATTTGGTGTTGGTGTTTATACTTTCACAAAATCCTTTCCTTTGTGCAGGTAATGGACCGTGATCAAGAGTTCAACCCAAGCGTGCGTGTCGATGATAAATATTTAAGTCACACATGGGAGTGTATAGCTATGTTAGAACATTACCTTGATATTAAATTTTATCGACCAAGTCATAATAACGATAAAAATACAGATTTTAAAGTTCCTGAAGGTGACCGTCGTTGTGCTATGTATAGAAACAAATCAAAAAATATAGTAGATCGTTTGTATACATCGCGTTTGTATACGGGTAATATACGATCTATAATACGGTGTGTATGTGATTCTATAAATTTATATAGAGATTATATTTTGAATCATATATTAACACACGGTCACGAATCTAAAATTAATAATTGTGCTTGTGTCGACACCTGTCTGTCCAGTTCCAAAATTAGCTGTACAGACGGTAAAAAAATTATTAAATGGATAGAAAAACAACTGTTATTAACAGATCGAATGTACTGCGAACGTCATGAATGTTATGTACATTTGCAATCAGACTATAGTATAATAGCGAACACCATATATGATACAAGTTGTAAAAGTACAATAAATGGTGTGTGCTATCATACCGCTATACTGTACAGCAATACAGACACAATAACACAGACAATACACAATATAGAATATACAGAACATACAGTATAGAAGAGAATATACAGAGATCGCAATAATCGAACATTATACGGTTCAGAATTGCATAAAGCCTTAGCAGCTTGGGTTCGTTATAACGAATGGCTGAACGACTGGAGTAAACGCACAGTGTTGGTGCGTGACAATAATAGGCTTGGTATTTATCATGGATTCCCGGATTAATAATAATATGATGTTCTAACATAGTAATAGTGAAGAAAAAAAATATAAAAATTATTTAGCGCACAATGATCAAGATTATGTTTATACGGACAATCTGTCTTTGGTAAGTGTATGGAAAATGTAAGAAAAAGAATGAAATTAGATCTTGTAAGTGAAAATAAAAAATTATTAAAACTTATTTCTAAGCCGACTTTCAAAGACAGAATTATATATGATAAATCACTTTGTGCTGTATTATCGAACAAAACGTCTATTTATTTTAATAAACCAATTTATGTAGGTTTCGCGGTATTAGAATTGAGCAAAACCTTAATGTATGAATTTCATTATGATATAATGAAAAAAAAGTATGGAAACAAAATTTCGTTATTATATACTGATACTGACAGTTTGTTTTATGAAATATTGACAAATGATTTTTACGAAGATATGTTAGATCCAGATTTGAAAATGTTTTTTGATACTAGCGATTATCCTCCTGATCATAAATGTTATTCTACTATAAATAAAAAAGTAATTGGCAAATTTAAAGACGAATGTAACGGTATTCCGATTAAGGAATTTATTGGTTTACGATCGAAATTATATACGTATACTACGCGTGACAATACTATTCAAAAGAAAGCAAAAGGAATTAAAAAATGTGTAATTAATAACGAGATCTCGTTTAACGATTTCAAAAATTGTCTTCATAATACTCCTTCGGAAACAGAAAAACGTAAATTATGAAATTAATAAGATCGAAAAAATATATAGTAGAATCGGTATCAATTAATAAATTAGCGTTAAGCAATAATGATGATAAGAGAGTATTATGTGATAACGGGATAAATACAATCCCGTACGGTCATTATTCATTAAGCCATTCAAGCTGATACTTTATAGCCGAACTATGAATCGTCTTTTTATGTTACAAAATAAACACAATCAACGTAAAAATATCGTTTTTAATATTTACGATACTCAGGTTATGGGACTTAAAAATTTTAATATCTGTTATTATAAAATATTTAAATTTCTTCGTGAAAAAGTAGAAGAATATGATAATAATGTGGAGTGTATTAAAAATTGTACAAAGTTTGATGTGTATCAAAATACTTGTAATAATCATTTAAAATGTGATCAACACGTTACTCAACTTTGGAATACTATATCTCAATTATTTTAACATATTTCAATTTACCATGACATTTGAAGAGTGTGCGGGAAAAACGATGAGGTCAATTTTTTGACTATTTTCAACTGACAGTGTCATTTGATGCATTAAATCCAATATTATTTTGTAGTATATTTGTTTTAGGGAATAACGGTAAGACTCCTGAGAAAATGAATAAAACAGATATAGGCTTTGCGCAAAGAATGATGAAGGTGATCGACTTTAGCGGGAGTAACGCTGAATCTGTAGTAACCAATTCCCCCCATGGCTGCTACAGCCATTTCCTACTATGTTTTCATGTCCATACTTGCTCTACTCTTGCCTTTGTTCTTCAATAATATTGTTTAGTTCTAAATCTATACGCGATCTAGACTGTTCCTACGTTTTAGCGCTGCCTTGTAATTTTATTATAATGAGTTGGTGCATTGTTTAGTTTTTCATGGGAGTGAACTCTTACTGTTTTAGTGTTTTTGTGATTATGTTTAACAATTAATTGAAATGGAGAGTGATGTGAGTGTAGTTTCTGAGCAAGGAAAGAGTTCAAAGAAAAGAAAGTGTTACGGACGCATAAGTGATGCATCAAAGAAAATGAGGGCCCAAGCCCATGAAACAGGAGATAACTGTAAGTGTTCCAAACTCAAATGTTTTAGTAATATTACCCAATGTGAGAGATGGCAAATAATTTCACACTTTAACAATCTTCCTGATAGAGACACTCAAAATTTACATCTGAGTGGTTTGATTGAGAGCAGTCTAGTTAAGCAAAGATACAAAAGAAACGAAAATGAGGACTCAAGGCTGCATTCGTATTGTTATAAATATAAAGTAAGAGTAACTCGCAATGATCATTTGCACGAACAACAAGTTTGCTACAAAGCGTTGTTAGCCTTACATGGCATAACGGGTAGGCGACTTCAAACAATTCAAGAGCAACTCGCTCATCATGGTAAGGTGTTACCTGACATACAAGGAAAACATTCAAATAGGCCACATGCATTGACTGATAATACAAAAAGTAAAATACACGAATATCTGCAATCTCTCAGGGGGAGGAAATCACATTATTCATTAGGAAAATCAGACAAAATTTACTTGCCAGAGGAGCTCAATGTAAAAAAACTACATGAACTTTACACGGAAAAAAATCCTGAAAATCCTGTATCTTACCATAGTTTTCTAAAAATATTTGAAAGCGAATATAACTTTGGATTTGGTTACCCATGTTCGGACACGTGCAGTAAGTGTGATGAATTTAAGGCAAAGAAACAAATTTTGAGTCTTGAGTTGTCAAAAACTTCAACTCCTGAGAAGTTACAAGAGTTAGGTAAACAACTCAAAACCTTGGAAACTGAACTCGAGTTTCATCACAGAAAAGCTGCAACATTTTATGAGCGTAAGCGTTCTTGTCGCCAGTTATGCTCCAAAAAGGTAGATCATGAAGCCGTTACAATGGACTATCAGAAAAATTTACCAGTACCGAATATTTCAACAAATGTAGTATATTACAAGCGCCAGCTCACTGTTCAATTGTTTAATATTCATGTTTTAAGTACTGGTGATTCATATTTCTTTAGTTATGACCAAACAGTTGCCAAAAAGGGTGCAAATGATGTTACTTCCATGCTTCATGAATATATATTAAACTTTTTGTCTCCTGAAGTAAAGTTCTTGTATGTATTCTGTGACTCTTGTGGAGGACAGAACAAGAACAACACGCTTATAAGATACCTGCACTATGTTGTGCATAAAATCAAACGTCTTTATTCCATCACTGTCACATTCCCCGAACGTGGACATTCCTACATGGAATGTGACAGAAATATGGCTCTTATTCCCAAGAGAAAGGCTGCTGAGTTGCCACAAGATTGGTATGAAGCCATAAGAGGTGCAAGAGCTGAACCGAGTCCATTCATGGTGATCGAGTGTGAACAATCAATGTTTAAAGACTGGACCAAATTTTTTAACACAGTTGGGTATTACAAGAAAAAACTACCTGTACCAATAAGGCCAATAAAGGAGCTGAAGATTGAAGAGATACATCCTAGAACAATATCTCTTCGCACTACTTACAATGGACATTGGCAATCAAGTGTTATTACTGAAAGAGAATCTTCACAAGGACTGCAGCCAGGAGAATTTTTCTACCCAGATGAAGCTTACCAAGGACGTATTCCAGTTCCACGTGCTAAATGGAAAGATTTACAGGTAACTTTAATATTGTTTTTAAAATATATTTGTAAAATGTTCTAGTAAGTCTTTGGGTGTTTGTTCACGCGCGTGTGTGTATGTGTGTGTGTCTGTGGTAAACTAGATACCCTGTCTTAAAAAAAGGAAGGTTTTGATGGGCGAGTTTTTTTCATTTTTATAAAAAATAAAAAGCCAGCTTCTCTGGTTTCAGGATTTGACACCTTTTTTACAATCCGAAGAGGCAAAGGAGTTCTACCGGCAACTGCCACACACTGATGCTCCAGACGAAGACTAAGTAATTGGTCAAAGAAGATAGTTAATACATTCATACCTTTTTATGTAAAACATTGTATATCATGATTTATATAATATTGTTTTGTAAAATAAATGTTCTAAGTTCAAAACAATGGGTAGTTCGTGTTTGTTTAAGAAAATTTTGCAAACGCAAAAAAATCTAAACTGTGCCAAATTTTGTTTAAATCACATTTAAACCAATAACACATTAATTAAATTGCTGCTTATTAGATAGAGCTGTCTAAAATCTTTCGCTATTTATGATAACAACACCTTATAGGCATTTTAAGGAAACACGATGACATAACGATCATCGTTGTTTCCTCAAATCACATACAGTGTTGCCAAAAAGTTTAGGGACAGGGTGAAAAAAACTCAATTTTTCATTTCAAATGTATGTAATGATAACAAAAAAAACTTTAAGGTTTACAAATCATTGAAAAAGTATTACATACATGTTTAGTAGTCGATAGGGCCACCCTTAGCTTTCCTGCAGGCATCAACCCTCTTCGGCATGCTGTCAATAAGTTTGCAGCATTCCTCCTTGGAGATCTGACGCCAAATGTTAGCCACCAGGAAGCGCAGTTCAGTCTTGTTCGATGGTTTGTGCTTTGCCAGCCGCATAGCCATGGTGTTCCAAATGTTTTCAATTGGGTTGAGGTCTGGACTCCTGGCTGGCCAAGGGAGAACCTCAACGTCATGGTCTGCTAACCATGCCATGGTTTGCCGTGACTTGTGGCATGACGCGTTGTCTTGTTGGAAGATGAAGTTTTCCCCCAACAACCTTGCAGCTGATGGAAGCATGGTCTCTTCCAAGATCTGGCAATAGGTAGTGCTATTCACTGTACCATCAACAAAATAAAGCTCTCCCGGTCCCTCGGAGGTGATACAACCCCACACCATGAGGGCTTCCCCACCCATCTGGACAGCTGGGGCCACACAAGCTGGTAAAAATTTTTCCGTTTTGGTACGACGCACTCTGATTTTTCTGCGAGGAAATAGCTCGAAACGGCATTCATCAGAAAAAATCACACGCCTCCAGGCTTCCTTGAGCCAATTACGGCGTTCCCTACACCAAATCTTTCGCCTTTTCTGAGCAAGACTGTTCAACAAAGGCTTGCGCAAAGCAAAGTAAGAATGCATACCTTGGTCTCGAAGTCTTGATGACACAGTTGACACAGAAATGTTAACATTATCACCATCTTGATTCATTTTTGTTAACAGATCACTTGCACTCGAATTGCGATTTCTACGGCTTAAGTTTAACAGTTTTCGGTCTTGATGAGGGCTTGTTTTACGCGGGCGACCACTCCGAGGTGCTTCCAGGACACTACCAGACTCTGCATATCGCTTAACCGTGTTCTCAACACAAGTTTTAGACACATTTAAAGCACTTGCTATTTGTCTATAAGACATACCCGTCTTATGCATGCCAACTACCTGCCACTTAACTTCCACACTAACAGCGTGACGACCCATTGAAAACAAAATCACTTCGTACAAACGCAGAACAAAAATGGCGAGCTGTAAGCGGATGAACAGCAACTGACAGTGCCAGTGACAGGTGCGCGCGCAGCTCTCCCCCCTACACCGGCTCGCACTGAACACGCCGGTGTGCTCAGATTATTCCTAGCTCGCTCCGTTCACGAGCTATGGTGCGCTTAAGTTGCAGGTTTCAACAAGTGAAATTTGAAAAAAACTAAAACAAGTTTGGCACTCCACCACTTTGTGTGTAATTTTTTCACAGTGTACGTGATATTTTTTAAATGTTCCATTTGTTATGCCAAGGCATTAAACCAAAAATCAAGTTGATACAATTTGTAGTTAAAAAGTTACAAATTTTAATACTTTGAAAAACAGGGTTTTCCTGCAGAATATTGAAAACACAAAATAATATATATCTCGGGTAATTTTTTACTTAAGAGTACTGAAATAAGCAGCAAAATACTTTGTTTTCAGTGCACATGAAGGCAAAAATAGTCAAAAAGCAAATTACTTGTATGTTTAGGGACGAGATGAAATGAACCGATTTCAAGGGGTGTCCCTAAATTTTTTGGCAACACTGTACATTCACCGTTTTTCCACAGAATAATGGTACATATATACACATTTTTTTTTATAACTACCTATTATAATAACAAATTGATTATTAAAACTTATAAAATGCATACACTAGAACCTACAACCTTGAAATAAAAAAAAATTTTTATAGTTATTGTGAAGGTTTTGAAACTATTTTGTTTTAAAGTTTAAATTTGCGTTTTCTCAGTTTCACGTTTTGAGCACCTTCATCGTTCTTCCCGCACACTCCTCATTTTATGTATATATTTTTAATACCTGAACAAAAAATGATATCAACAATATTCAAACAATTTCTTACACAAAAAAATGCTCATTAAAACGCATACTGGAAACGTGATTGTATTAATTGCAATGAAGCTGATAATAAATTAATCTTTTGATCTCCTACTTACAACACGTACTGATGATAATGCATTTTCTGTGTATATAAACCGATTAAAAATTGTGGTTCAGCATCCAGAAACATACCAGCTACTACAATGTATAGCCACTCAGAATTTTTTAAACGTTTAACGACGTATTATAAAGTTGAGGAAGTTGGATCGAAAAAATATTATCATAGATTATACCCAAACAGCAGTCAAAACCCTCACAAACTGGCAGCCGCTGGATTTGTTTATCAAGGTGATGGAGACACCGTTCGGTGTCTGACATGTCGAGTAAGATTTATGGAGTGGTCAGCGGAGGATTGTCCTATAACATTACATACGAAGGTAATGCCGCAATGTCAGTTTGTGGTAACACAGCTTGGCTGCGATCATCATCATTAAGGTATTTTTTTAAAATAATTTTTACTGTTTTAAAAAAAATAGGTGATTATATTAGTTTCACAATGTAATTTAGTTCCTTGTAAAATAACTTATTATAATATTAAAATAACTTATGACCAATTTTCATCTTCATCAATATGAATTTCTCGTCTTGAATTATTATAATCAGGAAAATATGCGTGTGCTAATGTTCCACCTTTACCGTCAAACGTTCTCGTACATTGCCACGATTCTTTTTGCATCATATGTTTCAATCGTTTATTAGAAATTAAAATATCTGTATTCACTCTATCATGTTTGAAACGTATACCAGACTTTTCCTCCCATACTGCGAAAGCTTGTTTAGTCAATTCTAACACCTCTTGATTCGCTAAATAATAATGCCATGTTACTTCGGGCTTGTTCCATTTGAAACTGGATACTCGATAATATCACTGTTACCGCACCTAATTTTCGACATTAAGTTTATAGTTTCATTATTTAACTCGCCATCAGTAGGTAATTTATAGTATTCTTGAAATATAAGTAACGTGTTAGCAATATCTGATTCATTTACCGCTTGCAACGAAGATTTATCATCTGTTTGAAGATAACCATAGTCATATAAATATCGCCTAACTTTATCCATTTCAATTTGTGTTGTATTATCGGCCGAAGAATTTGTTAGTAATATTTGGTCGCATTTTGTCCATAATGTTAAAAAAAATATTACAGATTTAAGCGGCGTCATAGTTTCCGATTGTACTGTACAATGACAAATACCAAACAACGTCGTTAATACTTATAAAAGAATATATCATGTCATTATCCCTTCTCCTAAACATTTGTTTACAAACAGACGCGCTCCGGCCGTCGCCGAACTCCTCGTGCTTATGTTTACGTTTTTTTTCACCGCGTGTCCCAGCTTCACATCGTTTACGGACGAGAGAACGTCTATGTTGACGTTTGTTACTGGGTCAGCGTGTCGATCAGCCAAGGAAAACAACGAGCACGTGGCCGGTCGGCGAGAAAAAAACGTAAACATAAACATTCGTTCCGACACACACGTAAACAATGTGAAGCTGGGACACGCGGTGAAAAAACGTAAACATAAACACGAGGAGTTCGGTGACCGCGGCGGCGGCTATGTAGGGTAAGGCGGGGGTGGGAAGGAAGGAAAAAATGTAAACATAAACAGACGAGAGAGGCGTGGTGAGAAAGAAAAAATGTAAACAAACACGCGGAGTTCGGTGACCGCGGCGGTTATGTAGGTGAAGACGGGGGTGGAGAGGATGAAAAAAATGTAACCATAAACAAACGAGGGGGCGTGGCTGTCCCAGAACCAACCTTTTATTACTACTAATATAATCGCCGTTCTCTTTAAAATGAACAATTGTGTCCCGTTTATAACACTGTATTTCATCACTTCCTTTCCGTGTATGAAAAAGAAAGTAGACACCATAAACTACTCGATCCCTCCAAAGATCTAGATTCTGAAAAAAATCCTTGTTCGACGAGTTAAGTTTAAATAAACGTTGGAGCGTGTCCACTACTAACAGCGAACAGTGATGTAATCGTACTCTGATATATATACAAGACGATTCTGTTTAATTAAAACAATGTTAAACTTTGTAATATATTCCACGATCGTTCTACGGATGTGCGTATCGCTTCCAGTTGCAGTGAAGCATAACGATAATAAGTCAAACGTTACGCAGTATAACTTTACATATCCCAATGAGTCATTACAACAGTATGAGGAGAAATGGGATGGTCAGAATTTATTGATTAAAAAAGATTACACGTTTCAAAGTTTTACGAGTTATTTTATTAACCTCCCACTTCTCATACTAGCACTCCTTTATATTACAATACTGTATGTGGTATATAAGTTAAAGACGATTGAACATTATTTGTACTACGTTAAATATAATACTCTTCTTATCAGGAACAACGTTTAGCTTGTTGCAATGAGATCAACGACGGGAGTAACCAGCCAATCCGTCCCTGAAAACAAACGGTACTTGAGACAGGGGAAAATTAAAAGTATCACAACAAAAAGTAAACGGTCTATTAGGCGATTAAATAGTCGCAAAGTTGGGAAAAAAGGAAAACTACAGCATTGGTCGATTAGGAAGAAGATTCAAACGGTGGGGTGTTGCGAAGAAAAAGGTCCGGACCAAGGAAACTGTTGTGAATTGCTTCTCACAAAACTAAGCGAACTAATAGAGCTGGAACAGAGGAAAGAACAACGCGAAAAGATATATTTGACTTTTTTTGCTTATTACACGGACTGGACACTAATTTAAACTTTTCTTTAGAGGAAATAGACGAATGCATAAAAACAGAACAAACTAAAATATACTGATACAGTATATTTTATTGTATATTTTTTATATGAAAGTTAATTTGTATGAGTTGTAAAATAAAAACGTGTATGTTTATTTACAAAAATTCGTGTTTTTTTTAAATTACCAGAATTTAGAGTTTTCCTTGTATGGTGTAATAAGTGGTTTTTATAACAAACAGAAACCAAATGTACACGATTAAACTAAACATCTTTTACCTATCATACATATACAAACCTCTCACGATTGCATTTATTACTTGTAACGTTTAGAGTAAGATATACTATAATCGCCGTTCTTTTTAAAATGAACAATTGTGTCCCGTTTATAACACTGTATTTCATCACTTCCTTTCGACTGGTCTTTGGTTTTCAGATTTTTATTCGTTCCACGCTTGTCTTCATCGCGATCCGAGTACGATCGTTTAGCACCGTCAGATGAGCTCATCGTTAAATTTACACTGTACCGACCCACGTTTGAGTGTCGACTGTAGGGTCAATTTACGAATTGCAACGAGATTTATGCAACTAGTTTTTATTTGTTTTATTTTAGTTTACAAATCCCATCCAACGATAATCGACTAAAAGAACTATAATCGTGTACGACTAGTGGTCGATGTACCGCAGATCGTTAAAATAATATTTACGGTAATGGTCATTCTGTGAATAAATGAGAGCTTCTATTAAAATACAAACTGGTCAACAAAGTAGTTGTGAATGCAGCATAAATTGCACAAATGCATTTAGTTTTTATTTGTTTGTTTTTAAATGTTTGTTTGTAGATATACTCGTTGTAGAATAATCTTTAGTGTAATGGTCATTCTGTGAATACATTAGAACTTCTATTAAAATACAAACTAGTAAATAGGATAACTATAAAAACAACAAAGTAATAGTGAATGCACCATAAATGGCACCACTAACTAGTTGCACTTATTCGCGGCGGAATAATAACATTATATAATGTATGCGGTGCATGCAATGGTGAATGCATGACATTGTAAAGTAGAAACTACATTCGTATCTTAATGTGGAGTGCACTTTTGTCGTTATTCTAGCATCAATATTATTTCTTTTCAACCCAACACGAAACTTTGATAGTATAAAAGAAATGGATGGGGCAAACTGCAGTCACTTCATCTTGAAGCAAAGTACTTGTAGCACGCTTGTACGCTTGTTCTGTTACATACGCTTGTTCCGTTACATACAAATTGTTTTACCATGAACGGAAATAGTAATAATTCTTTTAATAGAATTAGGGGAGGTGGAAGGGGGCGAGGAAGGGGCCGAAAACCCCAATACAATAAATACGAGTCGGAGGTAGTTGAGCGGTATAGTTCGGATCGCTACGATCCGCGCTATCCCTCACTAAGTCAGAACGCGCAGAGGGAAGAGGCAAAACGGCACAGAACGACAACACCCCCAACCACAGAAGCCAGCAACAACGGGCCTCTGGTCACTGCTATAAACGTGCTGCAATAGCAGCCGAACGAGTGGTCAAACGAGACCGCAGAGTCAACACAAGGCGCGCGGGGTTTGGCCACTCTGCAACATTTTCTTAAGAATTTTCAGCCGGACGATCTACCATCTGATCCTATTATTCCACCCGGCGACCTGGTGGTGCCTCCTATCGTCACACCGATCGCCGATACAGACAGCGGCTCGATGTTGGAGGATCTGGTGCTTGCCGCTGGTACACCGAGCGAGGTGGGGGATATGGAGGCGAATAGGAAAAGAAAAAGAGAGTCCGGCGAAAATCACAACCACAAGGAAGAGGTAACTACCAACAAAAAGCTTCTGGACGACTTCGAGTGTTTACTCGTCGAAGCCGAAGGGTTGGGCGAGCCAAAAAAAACACAAGAAGCGTGAGGAGGAGCAACGACGGAAGGTGCGGTTCACCGAGGTGGACACCGGTAGAGAGAAGGCATCCCTAACACCCTCACAACCACCAGAGGTGAGTACTCCACCATCACCATCTTTTTCTAATATAGAAATAGAGAGCGTAGTATCGGAGGTATAGCGTACCCCGATAAAAACGAATATTATGAATCGGCGAACGGGTTTTTGAAGTTGATCAACTTCTTTATCAAAAAATTATTACTAAATTTTATAACCGATAACAGACCAAGAACGGAAATTTTCGACATCATATTTAGAAAATACAAACAGTGTAAATCGTTACTGTTGAAAGAGGTTATGTTATTAGTACCGCTCTTATCAACGTTTACACACAATATGAAAGAAAAATACGATGCAAATAGCGCGTATCATATTGTGTGTAGAATGTTAAAAGAGAAGTACATGAATGACATAAACGTATATTTATCAAAATTTAAGGGATATTATTTAAATTGCAGAAATTCAACAAAATCATTCGATGAAATTATAAATTGTGAAATTGACGTAAATAAAGATTTTTCTAATTATGAATTTTTTATACCAAAAAGTGGGGGGAAGGGGGTATAAATCAATTCTTTAATAAACTAAAAGAAATTTCAAACAATCCTATGATACTCACGCACGTGATATTTCTTTTAAGTGGTGGCGACAAATACTATGACAGTTCAAAAGAACTGTACAATAATTTTAAATAGTTGACAAAATATAATGGACGCGGATGTTTCAATTCGTCAGACGGTTTCTACACCAAGACTCATTTTGAGCGAGAAACCTATTTGAATTACAATTTCACTCTATTAGAAAACGATAACGATATGTATAGTGGTGATGTCGAGCGTACACTTGTCGATGAACACGGCGTTGCGTGTATGAAAAAGAAAGTAGACACCATAAACTACTCGATCCCTCCAAAGATCTAGATTCTGAAAAAAATCCTTGTTCGACGAGTTAAGTTTAAATAAACGTTGGAGCGTGTCCACTACTAACAGCGAACAGTGATGTAATCGTACTCTGATATATATACAAGACGATTCTGTTTAATTAAAACAATGTTAAACTTTGTAATATATTCCACGATCGTTCTACGGATGTGCGTATCGCTTCCAGTTGCAGTGAAGCATAACGATAATAAGTCAAACGTTACGCAGTATAACTTTACATATCCCAATGAGTCATTACAACAGTATGAGGAGAAATGGGATGGTCAGAATTTATTGATTAAAAAAGATTACACGTTTCAAAGTTTTACGAGTTATTTTATTAACCTCCCACTTCTCATACTAGCACTCCTTTATATTACAATACTGTATGTGGTATATAAGTTAAAGACGATTGAACATTATTTGTACTACGTTAAATATAATACTCTTCTTATCAGGAACAACGTTTAGCTTGTTGCAATGAGATCAACGACGGGAGTAACCAGCCAATCCGTCCCTGAAAACAAACGGTACTTGAGACAGGGGAAAATTAAAAGTATCACAACAAAAAGTAAACGGTCTATTAGGCGATTAAATAGTCGCAAAGTTGGGAAAAAAGGAAAACTACAGCATTGGTCGATTAGGAAGAAGATTCAAACGGTGGGGTGTTGCGAAGAAAAAGGTCCGGACCAAGGAAACTGTTGTGAATTGCTTCTCACAAAACTAAGCGAACTAATAGAGCTGGAACAGAGGAAAGAACAACGCGAAAAAGATATTTGATTTTTTTTGCTTATTACACGGACTGGACACTAATTTAAACTTTTCTTTAGAGGAAATAGACGAATACATAAAAACAGAACAAACTAAAATATACTGATACAGTATATTTTATTGTATATTTTTTATATGAAAGTTAATTTGTACGAGTTGTAAAATAAAAACGTGTATGTTTATTTACAAAAATTCGTGTTTTTTTTAAATTACCAGAATTTAGAGTTTTCCTTGTATGGTGTAATAAGTGGTTTTTATAACAAACAGAAACCAAATGTACACGATTAAACTAAACATCTTTTACCTATCATACATATACAAACCTCTCACGATTGCATTTATTACTTGTAACGTTTAGAGTAAGATATACTATAATCGCCGTTCTTTTTAAAATGAACAATTGTGTCCCGTTTATAACACTGTATTTCATCACTTCCTTTCGACTGGTCTTTGGTTTTCAGATTTTTATTCGTTCCACGCTTGTCTTCATCGCGATCCGAGTACGATCGTTTAGCACCGTCAGATGAGCTCATCGTTCAATTTACACTGTACCGACCCACGTTTGAGTGTCGACTGTAGGGTCAATTTACGAATTGCAACGAGATTTATGCAACTAGTTTTTATTTGTTTTATTTTAGTTTACAAATCCCATCCAACGATAATCGACTAAAAGAACTATAATCGTGTAAGACTAGTGGTCGATGTACCGCAGATCGTTAAAATAATATTTACGGTAATGGTCATTCTGTGAATAAATGAGAGCTTCTATTAAAATACAAACTGGTCAACAAAGTAGTTGTGAATGCAGCATAAATTGCACAAATGCATTTAGTTTTTATTTGTTTGTTTTTAAATGTTTGTTTGTAGATATACTCGTTGTAGAATAATCTTTAGTGTAATGGTCATTCTGTGAATACATTAGAACTTCTATTAAAATACAAACTAGTAAATAGGATAACTATAAAAACAACAAAGTAATAGTGAATGCACCATAAATGGCACCACTAACTAGTTGCACTTATTCGCGGCGGAATAATAACATTATATAATGTATGCGGTGCATGCAATGGTGAATGCATGACATTGTAAAGTAGAAACTACATTCGTATCTTAATGTGGAGTGCACTTTTGTCGTTATTCTAGCATCAATATTATTTCTTTTCAACCCAACACGAAACTTTGATAGTATAAAAGAAATGGATGGGGCAAACTGCAGTCACTTCATCTTGAAGCAAAGTACTTGTAGCACGCTTGTACGCTTGTTCTGTTACATACGCTTGTTCCGTTACATACAAATTGTTTTACCATGAACGGAAATAGTAATAATTCTTTTAATAGAATTAGGGGAGGTGGAAGAAAAAGAAAAGTGTTCGATAGATGATACGCCGAACACGTCTCCCAATGGACTGGGAACAAGCAACATCTGAGCATCTCACAGTGTATGAAGATTGCAATATCGACGTACATCAATTTGGAATGGTAGACGTTTACAATTTACCTATCAACCAGAATTTAATGAGATACGTAGCAGGACAACTTGAGAATTCAAAATGCAAAGCTATTGGAACAACCAGCGAAACAACTACTGGATCATTAGCTCAAGTACCATATAGCATTCGAATTCATGGAGACACAGAGCCAAATCCAATTGTACGTGCTGCGGGAAAACTAGCAGCTACAGTTTGTTATAACCAAGCTAGCAGTCATATAGCTAGTGGTTCTGCATGTTTCAGATATCGCTTTCAGCGAGTCGGACCCAATATACTAGACACGATATCCTACAGATTTGACATTCCAATACCAGCAGCTTGGCTGGCTAACGAAAACATAGTGTTCGAAGCCGGAGCAGTCGCTTTGTGGAATATGGATCAATATAGAATAGCAGAGCAAGATGGAGTAGGATTATCAACTATGGTGGCAAACAGAGTGAGGAGAAAAGTCACCAAAGAATAATTAATATGTATATGTACATATATATATATAGTAGTCGCATAAGTTTATACGGAAATTCAGGTCTTTAACCTTTTCCCTGAATCGTATAGAAGGTAAAGGTTGACGAGTGTGGAAAGACACCTCCTTAGGGAAAAAAAAAAAAAAAAAAAAAAAAAAAAAAAAAAAAAAAGTTGCTTGTTCCCAGTCCATTGGGAGACGTGTTCGGCGTATCATCTATCGAACACTTTTCTTTTTCTTTTGCTACTGAAGATGGCCACCGGTGGTGCGGCCGAAACGTTTAGCAGCATCTTAAGCAATCGACCACGGCCTCTCAGCCCGGAAGTTTTAGTAAATAATCGTAATGACACCGGCCGTGAAAGCCTACGCACTAAGATTAATTTACAGTTGTTTATTAAATTTAATTTTAATATATAATAAAAATAATATGTTTTACACAAGAACGTGTACAATAATTCTTTTTTTGGCTACCTGTAAAATAAGTGTGTTCTTTTTATATCATTTTTAATATATGTATTATTACAAGATATAACGTGTTTTACATTTCTCTATTCAAAAAATTAATTTGTTTTTGTTATAAGACTTTCCTATGTTATTTTTAAAGCGTATTTGATTTTACATAGAACACATTTACAGCTGTTTTTGACCTACTTCTATCTGCGCCGTTGATGGAAATGAACACGTCATCAAAACAGGAGGAGGAGAGTCGTCTTCTCCATAAATGTTTTTTTTTCGCCGAAAAGATTAACACCTGGAGAAATTGCGAAATTGAAAGCGATAGTCGACAGGCCAGGCTCGACTATAAGGCCATTTATAAAAGAATTAATAAAAAAATTATAGAATTTTTGTCATTTTATATATATATGCATAAATAAATAACATAAAAAAATTTGGTGTTGGTGTTTATACTTTCACAAAATCCTTTCCTTTGTGCAGGTAATGGACCGTGATCAAGAGTTCAACCCAAGCGTGCGTGTCGATGATAAATATTTAAGTCACACATGGGAGTGTATAGCTATGTTAGAACATTACCTTGATATTAAATTTTATCGACCAAGTCATAATAACGATAAAAATACAGATTTTAAAGTTCCTGAAGGTGACCGTCGTTGTGCTATGTATAGAAACAAATCAAAAAATATAGTAGATCGTTTGTATACATCGCGTTTGTATACGGGTAATATACGATCTATAATACGGTGTGTATGTGATTCTATAAATTTATATAGAGATTATATTTTGAATCATATATTAACACACGGTCACGAATCTAAAATTAATAATTGTGCTTGTGTCGACACCTGTCTGTCCAGTTCCAAAATTAGCTGTACAGACGGTAAAAAAATTATTAAATGGATAGAAAAACAACTGTTATTAACAGATCGAATGTACTGCGAACGTCATGAATGTTATGTACATTTGCAATCAGACTATAGTATAATAGCGAACACCATATATGATACAAGTTGTAAAAGTACAATAAATGGTGTGTGCTATCATACCGCTATACTGTACAGCAATACAGACACAATAACACAGACAATACACAATATAGAATATACAGAACATACAGTATAGAAGAGAATATACAGAGATCGCAATAATCGAACATTATACGGTTCAGAATTGCATAAAGCCTTAGCAGCTTGGGTTCGTTATAACGAATGGCTGAACGACTGGAGTAAACGCACAGTGTTGGTGCGTGACAATAATAGGCTTGGTATTTATCATGGATTCCCGGATTAATAATAATATGATGTTCTAACATAGTAATAGTGAAGAAAAAAAATATAAAAATTATTTAGCGCACAATGATCAAGATTATGTTTATACGGACAATCTGTCTTTGGTAAGTGTATGGAAAATGTAAGAAAAAGAATGAAATTAGATCTTGTAAGTGAAAATAAAAAATTATTAAAACTTATTTCTAAGCCGACTTTCAAAGACAGAATTATATATGATAAATCACTTTGTGCTGTATTATCGAACAAAACGTCTATTTATTTTAATAAACCAATTTATGTAGGTTTCGCGGTATTAGAATTGAGCAAAACCTTAATGTATGAATTTCATTATGATATAATGAAAAAAAAGTATGGAAACAAAATTTCGTTATTATATACTGATACTGACAGTTTGTTTTATGAAATATTGACAAATGATTTTTACGAAGATATGTTAGATCCAGATTTGAAAATGTTTTTTGATACTAGCGATTATCCTCCTGATCATAAATGTTATTCTACTATAAATAAAAAAGTAATTGGCAAATTTAAAGACGAATGTAACGGTATTCCGATTAAGGAATTTATTGGTTTACGATCGAAATTATATACGTATACTACGCGTGACAATACTATTCAAAAGAAAGCAAAAGGAATTAAAAAATGTGTAATTAATAACGAGATCTCGTTTAACGATTTCAAAAATTGTCTTCATAATACTCCTTCGGAAACAGAAAAACGTAAATTATGAAATTAATAAGATCGAAAAAATATATAGTAGAATCGGTATCAATTAATAAATTAGCGTTAAGCAATAATGATGATAAGAGAGTATTATGTGATAACGGGATAAATACAATCCCGTACGGTCATTATTCATTAAGCCATTCAAGCTGATACTTTATAGCCGAACTATGAATCGTCTTTTTATGTTACAAAATAAACACAATCAACGTAAAAATATCGTTTTTAATATTTACGATACTCAGGTTATGGGACTTAAAAATTTTAATATCTGTTATTATAAAATATTTAAATTTCTTCGTGAAAAAGTAGAAGAATATGATAATAATGTGGAGTGTATTAAAAATTGTACAAAGTTTGATGTGTATCAAAATACTTGTAATAATCATTTAAAATGTGATCAACACGTTACTCAACTTTGGAATACTATATCTCAATTATTTTAACATATTTCAATTTACCATGACATTTGAAGAGTGTGCGGGAAAAACGATGAGGTCAATTTTTTGACTATTTTCAACTGACAGTGTCATTTGATGCATTAAATCCAATATTATTTTGTAGTATATTTGTTTTAGGGAATAACGGTAAGACTCCTGAGAAAATGAATAAAACAGATATAGGCTTTGCGCAAAGAATGATGAAGGTGATCGACTTTAGCGGGAGTAACGCTGAATCTGTAGTAACCAATTCCCCCCATGGCTGCTACAGCCATTTCCTACTATGTTTTCATGTCCATACTTGCTCTACTCTTGCCTTTGTTCTTCAATAATATTGTTTAGTTCTAAATCTATACGCGATCTAGACTGTTCCTACGTTTTAGCGCTGCCTTGTAATTTTATTATAATGAGTTGGTGCATTGTTTAGTTTTTCATGGGAGTGAACTCTTACTGTTTTAGTGTTTTTGTGATTATGTTTAACAATTAATTGAAATGGAGAGTGATGTGAGTGTAGTTTCTGAGCAAGGAAAGAGTTCAAAGAAAAGAAAGTGTTACGGACGCATAAGTGATGCATCAAAGAAAATGAGGGCCCAAGCCCATGAAACAGGAGATAACTGTAAGTGTTCCAAACTCAAATGTTTTAGTAATATTACCCAATGTGAGAGATGGCAAATAATTTCACACTTTAACAATCTTCCTGATAGAGACACTCAAAATTTACATCTGAGTGGTTTGATTGAGAGCAGTCTAGTTAAGCAAAGATACAAAAGAAACGAAAATGAGGACTCAAGGCTGCATTCGTATTGTTATAAATATAAAGTAAGAGTAACTCGCAATGATCATTTGCACGAACAACAAGTTTGCTACAAAGCGTTGTTAGCCTTACATGGCATAACGGGTAGGCGACTTCAAACAATTCAAGAGCAACTCGCTCATCATGGTAAGGTGTTACCTGACATACAAGGAAAACATTCAAATAGGCCACATGCATTGACTGATAATACAAAAAGTAAAATACACGAATATCTGCAATCTCTCAGGGGGAGGAAATCACATTATTCATTAGGAAAATCAGACAAAATTTACTTGCCAGAGGAGCTCAATGTAAAAAAACTACATGAACTTTACACGGAAAAAAATCCTGAAAATCCTGTATCTTACCATAGTTTTCTAAAAATATTTGAAAGCGAATATAACTTTGGATTTGGTTACCCATGTTCGGACACGTGCAGTAAGTGTGATGAATTTAAGGCAAAGAAACAAATTTTGAGTCTTGAGTTGTCAAAAACTTCAACTCCTGAGAAGTTACAAGAGTTAGGTAAACAACTCAAAACCTTGGAAACTGAACTCGAGTTTCATCACAGAAAAGCTGCAACATTTTATGAGCGTAAGCGTTCTTGTCGCCAGTTATGCTCCAAAAAGGTAGATCATGAAGCCGTTACAATGGACTATCAGAAAAATTTACCAGTACCGAATATTTCAACAAATGTAGTATATTACAAGCGCCAGCTCACTGTTCAATTGTTTAATATTCATGTTTTAAGTACTGGTGATTCATATTTCTTTAGTTATGACCAAACAGTTGCCAAAAAGGGTGCAAATGATGTTACTTCCATGCTTCATGAATATATATTAAACTTTTTGTCTCCTGAAGTAAAGTTCTTGTATGTATTCTGTGACTCTTGTGGAGGACAGAACAAGAACAACACGCTTATAAGATACCTGCACTATGTTGTGCATAAAATCAAACGTCTTTATTCCATCACTGTCACATTCCCCGAACGTGGACATTCCTACATGGAATGTGACAGAAATATGGCTCTTATTCCCAAGAGAAAGGCTGCTGAGTTGCCACAAGATTGGTATGAAGCCATAAGAGGTGCAAGAGCTGAACCGAGTCCATTCATGGTGATCGAGTGTGAACAATCAATGTTTAAAGACTGGACCAAATTTTTTAACACAGTTGGGTATTACAAGAAAAAACTACCTGTACCAATAAGGCCAATAAAGGAGCTGAAGATTGAAGAGATACATCCTAGAACAATATCTCTTCGCACTACTTACAATGGACATTGGCAATCAAGTGTTATTACTGAAAGAGAATCTTCACAAGGACTGCAGCCAGGAGAATTTTTCTACCCAGATGAAGCTTACCAAGGACGTATTCCAGTTCCACGTGCTAAATGGAAAGATTTACAGGTAACTTTAATATTGTTTTTAAAATATATTTGTAAAATGTTCTAGTAAGTCTTTGGGTGTTTGTTCACGCGCGTGTGTGTATGTGTGTGTGTCTGTGGTAAACTAGATACCCTGTCTTAAAAAAAGGAAGGTTTTGATGGGCGAGTTTTTTTCATTTTTATAAAAAATAAAAAGCCAGCTTCTCTGGTTTCAGGATTTGACACCTTTTTTACAATCCGAAGAGGCAAAGGAGTTCTACCGGCAACTGCCACACACTGATGCTCCAGACGAAGACTAAGTAATTGGTCAAAGAAGATAGTTAATACATTCATACCTTTTTATGTAAAACATTGTATATCATGATTTATATAATATTGTTTTGTAAAATAAATGTTCTAAGTTCAAAACAATGGGTAGTTCGTGTTTGTTTAAGAAAATTTTGCAAACGCAAAAAAATCTAAACTGTGCCAAATTTTGTTTAAATCACATTTAAACCAATAACACATTAATTAAATTGCTGCTTATTAGATAGAGCTGTCTAAAATCTTTCGCTATTTATGATAACAACACCTTATAGGCATTTTAAGGAAACACGATGACATAACGATCATCGTTGTTTCCTCAAATCACATACAGTGTTGCCAAAAAGTTTAGGGACAGGGTGAAAAAAACTCAATTTTTCATTTCAAATGTATGTAATGATAACAAAAAAAACTTTAAGGTTTACAAATCATTGAAAAAGTATTACATACATGTTTAGTAGTCGATAGGGCCACCCTTAGCTTTCCTGCAGGCATCAACCCTCTTCGGCATGCTGTCAATAAGTTTGCAGCATTCCTCCTTGGAGATCTGACGCCAAATGTTAGCCACCAGGAAGCGCAGTTCAGTCTTGTTCGATGGTTTGTGCTTTGCCAGCCGCATAGCCATGGTGTTCCAAATGTTTTCAATTGGGTTGAGGTCTGGACTCCTGGCTGGCCAAGGGAGAACCTCAACGTCATGGTCTGCTAACCATGCCATGGTTTGCCGTGACTTGTGGCATGACGCGTTGTCTTGTTGGAAGATGAAGTTTTCCCCCAACAACCTTGCAGCTGATGGAAGCATGGTCTCTTCCAAGATCTGGCAATAGGTAGTGCTATTCACTGTACCATCAACAAAATAAAGCTCTCCCGGTCCCTCGGAGGTGATACAACCCCACACCATGAGGGCTTCCCCACCCATCTGGACAGCTGGGGCCACACAAGCTGGTAAAAATTTTTCCGTTTTGGTACGACGCACTCTGATTTTTCTGCGAGGAAATAGCTCGAAACGGCATTCATCAGAAAAAATCACACGCCTCCAGGCTTCCTTGAGCCAATTACGGCGTTCCCTACACCAAATCTTTCGCCTTTTCTGAGCAAGACTGTTCAACAAAGGCTTGCGCAAAGCAAAGTAAGAATGCATACCTTGGTCTCGAAGTCTTGATGACACAGTTGACACAGAAATGTTAACATTATCACCATCTTGATTCATTTTTGTTAACAGATCACTTGCACTCGAATTGCGATTTCTACGGCTTAAGTTTAACAGTTTTCGGTCTTGATGAGGGCTTGTTTTACGCGGGCGACCACTCCGAGGTGCTTCCAGGACACTACCAGACTCTGCATATCGCTTAACCGTGTTCTCAACACAAGTTTTAGACACATTTAAAGCACTTGCTATTTGTCTATAAGACATACCCGTCTTATGCATGCCAACTACCTGCCACTTAACTTCCACACTAACAGCGTGACGACCCATTGAAAACAAAATCACTTCGTACAAACGCAGAACAAAAATGGCGAGCTGTAAGCGGATGAACAGCAACTGACAGTGCCAGTGACAGGTGCGCGCGCAGCTCTCCCCCCTACACCGGCTCGCACTGAACACGCCGGTGTGCTCAGATTATTCCTAGCTCGCTCCGTTCACGAGCTATGGTGCGCTTAAGTTGCAGGTTTCAACAAGTGAAATTTGAAAAAAACTAAAACAAGTTTGGCACTCCACCACTTTGTGTGTAATTTTTTCACAGTGTACGTGATATTTTTTAAATGTTCCATTTGTTATGCCAAGGCATTAAACCAAAAATCAAGTTGATACAATTTGTAGTTAAAAAGTTACAAATTTTAATACTTTGAAAAACAGGGTTTTCCTGCAGAATATTGAAAACACAAAATAATATATATCTCGGGTAATTTTTTACTTAAGAGTACTGAAATAAGCAGCAAAATACTTTGTTTTCAGTGCACATGAAGGCAAAAATAGTCAAAAAGCAAATTACTTGTATGTTTAGGGACGAGATGAAATGAACCGATTTCAAGGGGTGTCCCTAAATTTTTTGGCAACACTGTACATTCACCGTTTTTCCACAGAATAATGGTACATATATACACATTTTTTTTTATAACTACCTATTATAATAACAAATTGATTATTAAAACTTATAAAATGCATACACTAGAACCTACAACCTTGAAATAAAAAAAAATTTTTATAGTTATTGTGAAGGTTTTGAAACTATTTTGTTTTAAAGTTTAAATTTGCGTTTTCTCAGTTTCACGTTTTGAGCACCTTCATCGTTCTTCCCGCACACTCCTCATTTTATGTATATATTTTTAATACCTGAACAAAAAATGATATCAACAATATTCAAACAATTTCTTACACAAAAAAATGCTCATTAAAACGCATACTGGAAACGTGATTGTATTAATTGCAATGAAGCTGATAATAAATTAATCTTTTGATCTCCTACTTACAACACGTACTGATGATAATGCATTTTCTGTGTATATAAACCGATTAAAAATTGTGGTTCAGCATCCAGAAACATACCAGCTACTACAATGTATAGCCACTCAGAATTTTTTAAACGTTTAACGACGTATTATAAAGTTGAGGAAGTTGGATCGAAAAAATATTATCATAGATTATACCCAAACAGCAGTCAAAACCCTCACAAACTGGCAGCCGCTGGATTTGTTTATCAAGGTGATGGAGACACCGTTCGGTGTCTGACATGTCGAGTAAGATTTATGGAGTGGTCAGCGGAGGATTGTCCTATAACATTACATACGAAGGTAATGCCGCAATGTCAGTTTGTGGTAACACAGCTTGGCTGCGATCATCATCATTAAGGTATTTTTTTAAAATAATTTTTACTGTTTTAAAAAAAATAGGCGATTATATTAGTTTCACAATGTAATTTAGTTCCTTGTAAAATAACTTATTATAATATGTTCTACACAAGAACATACATATACAGTAATTATTCGTTACCTGTAAAATAAGTATAAGTCTTTCCTATATCATTTTTTTAAATATGTAATTATTAAAATATATAATGTATTCCATACGTTTCTCTATTACTTTTTTTATCTTAGTTAATAGGGTTCAATTTTTAGTTCTTAAAAATTTAATTTATCTTTTGTTTAATTTTTAAAAAAATATGACTCTTTTTTTCAAAGGATTCTTGGTACATTTAGTTAACAAATTATTATTTTTGTTTGTTATAGGTTGGGAGGACTGACTTCCAACTGCTGTCAAAAAAACAAAGTAATATATGTAAATAAAGTTTTTTAAAATATTTTCATTTTTGATTTATTAATTACTAAAATCATATATACAAAAGTCATTTTGTATGTACTTGTTAATATAATCTTAATTATTTTGTTATCACAAAATTTGTAACTATTCAAATAATCATTTTGTATGTATTTGTTAATATAATCTGTTCATTATATATGTATTTAATGGTATGATAATAAATATTGTGGTCTGCTTTGCTTTGTTATTATTATTTTGTAGGAATAATTAAAATAAAACCAGTGTTTATTAATAATACAATTTATTACACTCTTCACAACATTGAAATATTTCTCAATACAAAAATTCAAGCCATATCAATTTGAAGGCTATAGGTTATCCATCGACTGCGGCGTAAACAAGCGTCGACAATAATACATAACATAGTCATCGTACAAAACACATATCAACTCTATTTTTATAAATTTTATTTACAAACTGAACTTTTATTCTTCTTCATCGATATTACTATCGATTATTGTGTGAAATCGATTGGTCTTTCTTTTGAATTATCAATTGTAATATTAATTCTTTCAATTTGTATAGTACATCATCATTTACACATTTCAATCCGAATATCGATAGATTATTTTGTTCTGTTCTAACTAATCCGCCCGTAAATTCATTAAAGACATACACAGTTTTATTCTTAAAAAAGTATAAATTACCATCAGAAAATCTAAATGATGAATCGATTTTAGGCGGTATTCCAGGAAATGTATCGGATACCCCATGATTTAGTAGTGAACACACACTCATTGACTTCTCTATAATAATTATCATCATGAAATATATAAGTTTTACCTGTATAACTGTTGAATACCGCACGCAAATTATTCGGTTGTATGTTAAATAAAGACTGGATATGCTTCGGATAACCATGACTTAATTTAAGACTCATTAAATCAAACATGAATACCAAAGAATCTATAAACATAACTATCTCGCCAGACGGTCGTTGATATACAGCTAAAATTTTTGTGAAATTTCTTGGAAGAAACGTTAACCAATGTTTTATTATAAGCGGTTTGGTGTATATCATCTCTGCCGGATTTAATATCCACAACCATTTTTCATGTAATATATATAATCGTTTATCAGCAATTAAAAATAAATTAATATTTTTAAAATTACAAAGATCAATTTTATTTGTATCTATAGGACGCTCGTCTTCTATCTTTGGTATTGAAGAAGATGGTGACATCGGTATGAAAGACGTTATAAAAGTGTTTTGTGTCTTACCATACAAATTTTGAATGGCTAAAACATCATCATCACCTAACTCGATTTTACCGTTGTAATAAGCATACATTACAGAATCTGATACATCTGAATGTGATAAACCTATAGCATGACCGATTTCGTGTATTAAAGTTGCATACAATCTTGATTGGTCAAGAGGAACGACTTTGCCAGTCGAATATGACCAATTTTCATCTTCATCAATATGAATTTCTCGTCTTGAATTATTATAATCAGGAAAATATGCGTGTGCTAATGTTCCACCTTTACCGTCAAACGTTCTCGTACATTGCCACGATTCTTTTTGCATCATATGTTTCAATCGTTTATTAGAAATTAAAATATCTGTATTCACTCTATCATGTTTGAAACGTATACCAGACTTTTCCTCCCATACTGCGAAAGCTTGTTTAGTCAATTCTAACACCTCTTGATTCGCTAAATAATAATGCCATGTTACTTCGGGCTTGTTCCATTTGAAACTGGATACTCGATAATATCACTGTTACCGCACCTAATTTTCGACATTAAGTTTATAGTTTCATTATTTAACTCGCCATCAGTAGGTAATTTATAGTATTCTTGAAATATAAGTAACGTGTTAGCAATATCTGATTCATTTACCGCTTGCAACGAAGATTCATCATCTGTTTGAAGATAACCATAGTCATATAAATATCGCCTAACTTTATCCATTTCAATTTGTGTTGTATTATCGGCCGAAGAATTTGTTAGTAATATTTGGTCGCATTTTGTCCATAATGTTAAAAAAAATATTACAGATTTAAGCGGCGTCATAGTTTCCGATTGTACTGTACAATGACAAATACCAAACAACGTCGTTAATACTTATAAAAGAATATATCATGTCATTATCCCTTCTCCTAAACATTTGTTTACAAACAGACGCGCTCCGGCCGTCGCCGAACTCCTCGTGCTTATGTTTACGTTTTTTTTCACCGCGTGTCCCAGCTTCACATCGTTTACGGACGAGAGAACGTCTATGTTGACGTTTGTTACTGGGTCAGCGTGTCGATCAGCCAAGGAAAACAACGAGCACGTGGCCGGTCGGCGAGAAAAAAACGTAAACATAAACATTCGTTCCGACACACACGTAAACAATGTGAAGCTGGGACACGCGGTGAAAAAACGTAAACATAAACACGAGGAGTTCGGTGACCGCGGCGGCGGCTATGTAGGGTAAGGCGGGGGTGGGAAGGAAGGAAACGTTTCTTGGAAGGTGTGAAATTTCTTGGAAGAAACGTTAACCAATGTTTTATTATAAGCGGTTTGGTGTATATCATCTCTGCCGGATTTAATATCCACAACCATTTTTCATGTAATATATATAATCGTTTATCAGCAATTAAAAATAAATTAATATTTTTAAAATTACAAAGATCAATTTTATTTGTATCTATAGGACGCTCGTCTTCTATCTTTGGTATTGAAGAAGATGGTGACATCGGTATGAAAGACGTTATAAAAGTGTTTTGTGTCTTACCATACAAATTTTGAATGGCTAAAACATCATCATCACCTAACTCGATTTTACCGTTGTAATAAGCATACATTACAGAATCTGATACATCTGAATGTGATAAACCTATAGCATGACCGATTTCGTGTATTAAAGTTGCATACAATCTTGATTGGTCAAGAGGAACGACTTTGCCAGTCGAATATGACCAATTTTCATCTTCATCAATATGAATTTCTCGTCTTGAATTATTATAATCAGGAAAATATGCGTGTGCTAATGTTCCACCTTTACCGTCAAACGTTCTCGTACATTGCCACGATTCTTTTTGCATCATATGTTTCAATCGTTTATTAGAAATTAAAATATCTGTATTCACTCTATCATGTTTGAAACGTATACCAGACTTTTCCTCCCATACTGCGAAAGCTTGTTTAGTCAATTCTAACACCTCTTGATTCGCTAAATAATAATGCCATGTTACTTCGGGCTTGTTCCATTTGAAACTGGATACTCGATAATATCACTGTTACCGCACCTAATTTTCGACATTAAGTTTATAGTTTCATTATTTAACTCGCCATCAGTAGGTAATTTATAGTATTCTTGAAATATAAGTAACGTGTTAGCAATATCTGATTCATTTACCGCTTGCAACGAAGATTCATCATCTGTTTGAAGATAACCATAGTCATATAAATATCGCCTAACTTTATCCATTTCAATTTGTGTTGTATTATCGGCCGAAGAATTTGTTAGTAATATTTGGTCGCATTTTGTCCATAATGTTAAAAAAAATATTACAGATTTAAGCGGCGTCATAGTTTCCGATTGTACTGTACAATGACAAATACCAAACAACGTCGTTAATACTTATAAAAGAATATATCATGTCATTATCCCTTCTCCTAAACATTTGTTTACAAACAGACGCGCTCCGGCCGTCGCCGAACTCCTCGTGCTTATGTTTACGTTTTTTTTCACCGCGTGTCCCAGCTTCACATCGTTTACGGACGAGAGAACGTCTATGTTGACGTTTGTTACTGGGTCAGCGTGTCGATCAGCCAAGGAAAACAACGAGCACGTGGCCGGTCGGCGAGAAAAAAACGTAAACATAAACATTCGTTCCGACACACACGTAAACAATGTGAAGCTGGGACACGCGGTGAAAAAACGTAAACATAAACACGAGGAGTTCGGTGACCGCGGCGGCGGCTATGTAGGGTAAGGCGGGGGTGGGAAGGAAGGAAAAAATGTAAACATAAACAGACGAGAGAGGCGTGGTGAGAAAGAAAAATTGTAAACAAACACGCGGAGTTCGGTGACCGCGGCGGTTATGTAGGTGAAGACGGGGGTGGAGAGGATGAAAAAAATGTAACCATAAACAAACGAGGGGGCGTGGCTGTCCCAGAACCAACCTTTTATTACTACTAATATAATCGCCGTTCTCTTTAAAATGAACAATTGTGTCCCGTTTATAACACTGTATTTCATCACTTCCTTTCCGTGTATGAAAAAGAAAGTAGACACCATAAACTACTCGATCCCTCCAAAGATCTAGATTCTGAAAAAAATCCTTGTTCGACGAGTTAAGTTTAAATAAACGTTGGAGCGTGTCCACTACTAACAGCGAACAGTGATGTAATCGTACTCTGATATATATACAAGACGATTCTGTTTAATTAAAACAATGTTAAACTTTGTAATATATTCCACGATCGTTCTACGGATGTGCGTATCGCTTCCAGTTGCAGTGAAGCATAACGATAATAAGTCAAACGTTACGCAGTATAACTTTACATATCCCAATGAGTCATTACAACAGTATGAGGAGAAATGGGATGGTCAGAATTTATTGATTAAAAAAGATTACACGTTTCAAAGTTTTACGAGTTATTTTATTAACCTCCCACTTCTCATACTAGCACTCCTTTATATTACAATACTGTATGTGGTATATAAGTTAAAGACGATTGAACATTATTTGTACTACGTTAAATATAATACTCTTCTTATCAGGAACAACGTTTAGCTTGTTGCAATGAGATCAACGACGGGAGTAACCAGCCAATCCGTCCCTGAAAACAAACGGTACTTGAGACAGGGGAAAATTAAAAGTATCACAACAAAAAGTAAACGGTCTATTAGGCGATTAAATAGTCGCAAAGTTGGGAAAAAAGGAAAACTACAGCATTGGTCGATTAGGAAGAAGATTCAAACGGTGGGGTGTTGCGAAGAAAAAGGTCCGGACCAAGGAAACTGTTGTGAATTGCTTCTCACAAAACTAAGCGAACTAATAGAGCTGGAACAGAGGAAAGAACAACGCGAAAAGATATATTTGACTTTTTTTGCTTATTACACGGACTGGACACTAATTTAAACTTTTCTTTAGAGGAAATAGACGAATGCATAAAAACAGAACAAACTAAAATATACTGATACAGTATATTTTATTGTATATTTTTTATATGAAAGTTAATTTGTATGAGTTGTAAAATAAAAACGTGTATGTTTATTTACAAAAATTCGTGTTTTTTTTAAATTACCAGAATTTAGAGTTTTCCTTGTATGGTGTAATAAGTGGTTTTTATAACAAACAGAAACCAAATGTACACGATTAAACTAAACATCTTTTACCTATCATACATATACAAACCTCTCACGATTGCATTTATTACTTGTAACGTTTAGAGTAAGATATACTATAATCGCCGTTCTTTTTAAAATGAACAATTGTGTCCCGTTTATAACACTGTATTTCATCACTTCCTTTCGACTGGTCTTTGGTTTTCAGATTTTTATTCGTTCCACGCTTGTCTTCATCGCGATCCGAGTACGATCGTTTAGCACCGTCAGATGAGCTCATCGTTCAATTTACACTGTACCGACCCACGTTTGAGTGTCGACTGTAGGGTCAATTTACGAATTGCAACGAGATTTATGCAACTAGTTTTTATTTGTTTTATTTTAGTTTACAAATCCCATCCAACGATAATCGACTAAACGAACTATAATCGTGTACGACTAGTGGTCGATGTACCGCAGATCGTTAAAATAATATTTACGGTAATGGTCATTCTGTGAATAAATGAGAGCTTCTATTAAAATACAAACTGGTCAACAAAGTAGTTGTGAATGCAGCATAAATTGCACAAATGCATTTAGTTTTTATTTGTTTGTTTTTAAATGTTTGTTTGTAGATATACTCGTTGTAGAATAATCTTTAGTGTAATGGTCATTCTGTGAATACATTAGAACTTCTATTAAAATACAAACTAGTAAATAGGATAACTATAAAAACAACAAAGTAATAGTGAATGCACCATAAATGGCACCACTAACTAGTTGCACTTATTCGCGGCGGAATAATAACATTATATAATGTATGCGGTGCATGCAATGGTGAATGCATGACATTGTAAAGTAGAAACTACATTCGTATCTTAATGTGGAGTGCACTTTTGTCGTTATTCTAGCATCAATATTATTTCTTTTCAACCCAACACGAAACTTTGATAGTATAAAAGAAATGGATGGGGCAAACTGCAGTCACTTCATCTTGAAGCAAAGTACTTGTAGCACGCTTGTACGCTTGTTCTGTTACATACGCTTGTTCCGTTACATACAAATTGTTTTACCATGAACGGAAATAGTAATAATTCTTTTAATAGAATTAGGGGAGGTGGAAGGGGGCGAGGAAGGGGCCGAAAACCCCAATACAATAAATACGAGTCGGAGGTAGTTGAGCGGTATAGTTCGGATCGCTACGATCCGCGCTATCCCTCACTAAGTCAGAACGCGCAGAGGGAAGAGGCAAAACGGCACAGAACGACAACACCCCCAACCACAGAAGCCAGCAACAACGGGCCTCTGGTCACTGCTATAAACGTGCTGCAATAGCAGCCGAACGAGTGGTCAAACGAGACCGCAGAGTCAACACAAGGCGCGCGGGGTTTGGCCACTCTGCAACATTTTCTTAAGAATTTTCAGCCGGACGATCTACCATCTGATCCTATTATTCCACCCGGCGACCTGGTGGTGCCTCCTATCGTCACACCGATCGCCGATACAGACAGCGGCTCGATGTTGGAGGATCTGGTGCTTGCCGCTGGTACACCGAGCGAGGTGGGCGATATGGAGGCGAATAGGAAAAGAAAAAGAGAGTCCGGCGAAAATCACAACCACAAGGAAGAGGTAACTACCAACAAAAAGCTTCTGGACGACTTCGAGTGTTTACTCGTCGAAGCCGAAGGGTTGGGCGAGCCAAAAAAAACACAAGAAGCGTGAGGAGGAGCAACGACGGAAGGTGCGGTTCACCGAGGTGGACACCGGTAGAGAGAAGGCATCCCTAACACCCTCACAACCACCAGAGGTGAGTACTCCACCATCACCATCTTTTTCTAATATAGAAATAGAGAGCGTAGTATCGGAGGTATAGCGTACCCCGATAAAAACGAATATTATGAATCGGCGAACGGGTTTTTGAAGTTGATCAACTTCTTTATCAAAAAATTATTACTAAATTTTATAACCGATAACAGACCAAGAACGGAAATTTTCGACATCATATTTAGAAAATACAAACAGTGTAAATCGTTACTGTTGAAAGAGGTTATGTTATTAGTACCGCTCTTATCAACGTTTACACACAATATGAAAGAAAAATACGATGCAAATAGCGCGTATCATATTGTGTGTAGAATGTTAAAAGAGAAGTACATGAATGACATAAACGTATATTTATCAAAATTTAAGGGATATTATTTAAATTGCAGAAATTCAACAAAATCATTCGATGAAATTATAAATTGTGAAATTGACGTAAATAAAGATTTTTCTAATTATGAATTTTTTATACCAAAAAGTGGGGGGAAGGGGGTATAAATCAATTCTTTAATAAACTAAAAGAAATTTCAAACAATCCTATGATACTCACGCACGTGATATTTCTTTTAAGTGGTGGCGACAAATACTATGACAGTTCAAAAGAACTGTACAATAATTTTAAATAGTTGACAAAATATAATGGACGCGGATGTTTCAATTCGTCAGACGGTTTCTACACCAAGACTCATTTTGAGCGAGAAACCTATTTGAATTACAATTTCACTCTATTAGAAAACGATAACGATATGTATAGTGGTGATGTCGAGCGTACACTTGTCGATGAACACGGCGTTGCGTGTATGAAAAAGAAAGTAGACACCATAAACTACTCGATCCCTCCAAAGATCTAGATTCTGAAAAAAATCCTTGTTCGACGAGTTAAGTTTAAATAAACGTTGGAGCGTGTCCACTACTAACAGCGAACAGTGATGTAATCGTACTCTGATATATATACAAGACGATTCTGTTTAATTAAAACAATGTTAAACTTTGTAATATATTCCACGATCGTTCTACGGATGTGCGTATCGCTTCCAGTTGCAGTGAAGCATAACGATAATAAGTCAAACGTTACGCAGTATAACTTTACATATCCCAATGAGTCATTACAACAGTATGAGGAGAAATGGGATGGTCAGAATTTATTGATTAAAAAAGATTACACGTTTCAAAGTTTTACGAGTTATTTTATTAACCTCCCACTTCTCATACTAGCACTCCTTTATATTACAATACTGTATGTGGTATATAAGTTAAAGACGATTGAACATTATTTGTACTACGTTAAATATAATACTCTTCTTATCAGGAACAACGTTTAGCTTGTTGCAATGAGATCAACGACGGGAGTAACCAGCCAATCCGTCCCTGAAAACAAACGGTACTTGAGACAGGGGAAAATTAAAAGTATCACAACAAAAAGTAAACGGTCTATTAGGCGATTAAATAGTCGCAAAGTTGGGAAAAAAGGAAAACTACAGCATTGGTCGATTAGGAAGAAGATTCAAACGGTGGGGTGTTGCGAAGAAAAAGGTCCGGACCAAGGAAACTGTTGTGAATTGCTTCTCACAAAACTAAGCGAACTAATAGAGCTGGAACAGAGGAAAGAACAACGCGAAAAAGATATTTGATTTTTTTTGCTTATTACACGGACTGGACACTAATTTAAACTTTTCTTTAGAGGAAATAGACGAATACATAAAAACAGAACAAACTAAAATATACTGATACAGTATATTTTATTGTATATTTTGTATATGAAAGTTAATTTGTACGAGTTGTAAAATAAAAACGTGTATGTTTATTTACAAAAATTCGTGTTTTTTTTAAATTACCAGAATTTAGAGTTTTCCTTGTATGGTGTAATAAGTGGTTTTTATAACAAACAGAAACCAAATGTACACGATTAAACTAAACATCTTTTACCTATCATACATATACAAACCTCTCACGATTGCATTTATTACTTGTAACGTTTAGAGTAAGATATACTATAATCGCCGTTCTTTTTAAAATGAACAATTGTGTCCCGTTTATAACACTGTATTTCATCACTTCCTTTCGACTGGTCTTTGGTTTTCAGATTTTTATTCGTTCCACGCTTGTCTTCATCGCGATCCGAGTACGATCGTTTAGCACCGTCAGATGAGCTCATCGTTCAATTTACACTGTACCGACCCACGTTTGAGTGTCGACTGTAGGGTCAATTTACGAATTGCAACGAGATTTATGCAACTAGTTTTTATTTGTTTTATTTTAGTTTACAAATCCCATCCAACGATAATCGACTAAAAGAACTATAATCGTGTAAGACTAGTGGTCGATGTACCGCAGATCGTTAAAATAATATTTACGGTAATGGTCATTCTGTGAATAAATGAGAGCTTCTATTAAAATACAAACTGGTCAACAAAGTAGTTGTGAATGCAGCATAAATTGCACAAATGCATTTAGTTTTTATTTGTTTGTTTTTAAATGTTTGTTTGTAGATATACTCGTTGTAGAATAATCTTTAGTGTAATGGTCATTCTGTGAATACATTAGAACTTCTATTAAAATACAAACTAGTAAATAGGATAACTATAAAAACAACAAAGTAATAGTGAATGCACCATAAATGGCACCACTAACTAGTTGCACTTATTCGCGGCGGAATAATAACATTATATAATGTATGCGGTGCATGCAATGGTGAATGCATGACATTGTAAAGTAGAAACTACATTCGTATCTTAATGTGGAGTGCACTTTTGTCGTTATTCTAGCATCAATATTATTTCTTTTCAACCCAACACGAAACTTTGATAGTATAAAAGAAATGGATGGGGCAAACTGCAGTCACTTCATCTTGAAGCAAAGTACTTGTAGCACGCTTGTACGCTTGTTCTGTTACATACGCTTGTTCCGTTACATACAAATTGTTTTACCATGAACGGAAATAGTAATAATTCTTTTAATAGAATTAGGGGAGGTGGAAGAAAAAGAAAAGTGTTCGATAGATGATACGCCGAACACGTCTCCCAATGGACTGGGAACAAGCAACATCTGAGCATCTCACAGTGTATGAAGATTGCAATATCGACGTACATCAATTTGGAATGGTAGACGTTTACAATTTACCTATCAACCAGAATTTAATGAGATACGTAGCAGGACAACTTGAGAATTCAAAATGCAAAGCTATTGGAACAACCAGCGAAACAACTACTGGATCATTAGCTCAAGTACCATATAGCATTCGAATTCATGGAGACACAGAGCCAAATCCAATTGTACGTGCTGCGGGAAAACTAGCAGCTACAGTTTGTTATAACCAAGCTAGCAGTCATATAGCTAGTGGTTCTGCATGTTTCAGATATCGCTTTCAGCGAGTCGGACCCAATATACTAGACACGATATCCTACAGATTTGACATTCCAATACCAGCAGCTTGGCTGGCTAACGAAAACATAGTGTTCGAAGCCGGAGCAGTCGCTTTGTGGAATATGGATCAATATAGAATAGCAGAGCAAGATGGAGTAGGATTATCAACTATGGTGGCAAACAGAGTGAGGAGAAAAGTCACCAAAGAATAATTAATATGTATATGTACATATATATATATAGTAGTCGCATAAGTTTATACGGAAATTCAGGTCTTTAACCTTTTCCCTGAATCGTATAGAAGGTAAAGGTTGACGAGTGTGGAAAGACACCTCCTTAGGGGGAAAAAAAAAAAAAAAAAAAAAAAAAGTTGCTTGTTCCCAGTCCATTGGGAGACGTGTTCGGCGTATCATCTATCGAACACTTTTCTTTTTCTTTTGCTACTGAAGATGGCCACCGGTGGTGCGGCCGAAACGTTTAGCAGCATCTTAAGCAATCGACCACGGCCTCTCAGCCCGGAAGTTTTAGTAAATAATCGTAATGACACCGGCCGTGAAAGCCTACGCACTAAGATTAATTTACAGTTGTTTATTAAATTTAATTTTAATATATAATAAAAATAATATGTTTTACACAAGAACGTGTACAATAATTCTTTTTTTGGCTACCTGTAAAATAAGTGTGTTCTTTTTATATCATTTTTAATATATGTATTATTACAAGATATAACGTGTTTTACATTTCTCTATTCAAAAAATTAATTTGTTTTTGTTATAAGACTTTCCTATGTTATTTTTAAAGCGTATTTGATTTTACATAGAACACATTTACAGCTGTTTTTGACCTACTTCTATCTGCGCCGTTGATGGAAATGAACACGTCATCAAAACAGGAGGAGGAGAGTCGTCTTCTCCATAAATGTTTTTTTTCGCCGAAAAGATTAACACCTGGAGAAATTGCGAAATTGAAAGCGATAGTCGACAGGCCAGGCTCGACTATAAGGCCATTTATAAAAGAATTAATAAAAAAATTATAGAATTTTTGTCATTTTATATATATATGCATAAATAAATAACATAAAAAAATTTGGTGTTGGTGTTTATACTTTCACAAAATCCTTTCCTTTGTGCAGGTAATGGACCGTGATCAAGAGTTCAACCCAAGCGTGCGTGTCGATGATAAATATTTAAGTCACACATGGGAGTGTATAGCTATGTTAGAACATTACCTTGATATTAAATTTTATCGACCAAGTCATAATAACGATAAAAATACAGATTTTAAAGTTCCTGAAGGTGACCGTCGTTGTGCTATGTATAGAAACAAATCAAAAAATATAGTAGATCGTTTGTATACATCGCGTTTGTATACGGGTAATATACGATCTATAATACGGTGTGTATGTGATTCTATAAATTTATATAGAGATTATATTTTGAATCATATATTAACACACGGTCACGAATCTAAAATTAATAATTGTGCTTGTGTCGACACCTGTCTGTCCAGTTCCAAAATTAGCTGTACAGACGGTAAAAAAATTATTAAATGGATAGAAAAACAACTGTTATTAACAGATCGAATGTACTGCGAACGTCATGAATGTTATGTACATTTGCAATCAGACTATAGTATAATAGCGAACACCATATATGATACAAGTTGTAAAAGTACAATAAATGGTGTGTGCTATCATACCGCTATACTGTACAGCAATACAGACACAATAACACAGACAATACACAATATAGAATATACAGAACATACAGTATAGAAGAGAATATACAGAGATCGCAATAATCGAACATTATACGGTTCAGAATTGCATAAAGCCTTAGCAGCTTGGGTTCGTTATAACGAATGGCTGAACGACTGGAGTAAACGCACAGTGTTGGTGCGTGACAATAATAGGCTTGGTATTTATCATGGATTCCCGGATTAATAATAATATGATGTTCTAACATAGTAATAGTGAAGAAAAAAAATATAAAAATTATTTAGCGCACAATGATCAAGATTATGTTTATACGGACAATCTGTCTTTGGTAAGTGTATGGAAAATGTAAGAAAAAGAATGAAATTAGATCTTGTAAGTGAAAATAAAAAATTATTAAAACTTATTTCTAAGCCGACTTTCAAAGACAGAATTATATATGATAAATCACTTTGTGCTGTATTATCGAACAAAACGTCTATTTATTTTAATAAACCAATTTATGTAGGTTTCGCGGTATTAGAATTGAGCAAAACCTTAATGTATGAATTTCATTATGATATAATGAAAAAAAAGTATGGAAACAAAATTTCGTTATTATATACTGATACTGACAGTTTGTTTTATGAAATATTGACAAATGATTTTTACGAAGATATGTTAGATCCAGATTTGAAAATGTTTTTTGATACTAGCGATTATCCTCCTGATCATAAATGTTATTCTACTATAAATAAAAAAGTAATTGGCAAATTTAAAGACGAATGTAACGGTATTCCGATTAAGGAATTTATTGGTTTACGATCGAAATTATATACGTATACTACGCGTGACAATACTATTCAAAAGAAAGCAAAAGGAATTAAAAAATGTGTAATTAATAACGAGATCTCGTTTAACGATTTCAAAAATTGTCTTCATAATACTCCTTCGGAAACAGAAAAACGTAAATTATGAAATTAATAAGATCGAAAAAATATATAGTAGAATCGGTATCAATTAATAAATTAGCGTTAAGCAATAATGATGATAAGAGAGTATTATGTGATAACGGGATAAATACAATCCCGTACGGTCATTATTCATTAAGCCATTCAAGCTGATACTTTATAGCCGAACTATGAATCGTCTTTTTATGTTACAAAATAAACACAATCAACGTAAAAATATCGTTTTTAATATTTACGATACTCAGGTTATGGGACTTAAAAATTTTAATATCTGTTATTATAAAATATTTAAATTTCTTCGTGAAAAAGTAGAAGAATATGATAATAATGTGGAGTGTATTAAAAATTGTACAAAGTTTGATGTGTATCAAAATACTTGTAATAATCATTTAAAATGTGATCAACACGTTACTCAACTTTGGAATACTATATCTCAATTATTTTAACATATTTCAATTTACCATGACATTTGAAGAGTGTGCGGGAAAAACGATGAGGTCAATTTTTTGACTATTTTCAACTGACAGTGTCATTTGATGCATTAAATCCAATATTATTTTGTAGTATATTTGTTTTAGGGAATAACGGTAAGACTCCTGAGAAAATGAATAAAACAGATATAGGCTTTGCGCAAAGAATGATGAAGGTGATCGACTTTAGCGGGAGTAACGCTGAATCTGTAGTAACCAATTCCCCCCATGGCTGCTACAGCCATTTCCTACTATGTTTTCATGTCCATACTTGCTCTACTCTTGCCTTTGTTCTTCAATAATATTGTTTAGTTCTAAATCTATACGCGATCTAGACTGTTCCTACGTTTTAGCGCTGCCTTGTAATTTTATTATAATGAGTTGGTGCATTGTTTAGTTTTTCATGGGAGTGAACTCTTACTGTTTTAGTGTTTTTGTGATTATGTTTAACAATTAATTGAAATGGAGAGTGATGTGAGTGTAGTTTCTGAGCAAGGAAAGAGTTCAAAGAAAAGAAAGTGTTACGGACGCATAAGTGATGCATCAAAGAAAATGAGGGCCCAAGCCCATGAAACAGGAGATAACTGTAAGTGTTCCAAACTCAAATGTTTTAGTAATATTACCCAATGTGAGAGATGGCAAATAATTTCACACTTTAACAATCTTCCTGATAGAGACACTCAAAATTTACATCTGAGTGGTTTGATTGAGAGCAGTCTAGTTAAGCAAAGATACAAAAGAAACGAAAATGAGGACTCAAGGCTGCATTCGTATTGTTATAAATATAAAGTAAGAGTAACTCGCAATGATCATTTGCACGAACAACAAGTTTGCTACAAAGCGTTGTTAGCCTTACATGGCATAACGGGTAGGCGACTTCAAACAATTCAAGAGCAACTCGCTCATCATGGTAAGGTGTTACCTGACATACAAGGAAAACATTCAAATAGGCCACATGCATTGACTGATAATACAAAAAGTAAAATACACGAATATCTGCAATCTCTCAGGGGGAGGAAATCACATTATTCATTAGGAAAATCAGACAAAATTTACTTGCCAGAGGAGCTCAATGTAAAAAAACTACATGAACTTTACACGGAAAAAAATCCTGAAAATCCTGTATCTTACCATAGTTTTCTAAAAATATTTGAAAGCGAATATAACTTTGGATTTGGTTACCCATGTTCGGACACGTGCAGTAAGTGTGATGAATTTAAGGCAAAGAAACAAATTTTGAGTCTTGAGTTGTCAAAAACTTCAACTCCTGAGAAGTTACAAGAGTTAGGTAAACAACTCAAAACCTTGGAAACTGAACTCGAGTTTCATCACAGAAAAGCTGCAACATTTTATGAGCGTAAGCGTTCTTGTCGCCAGTTATGCTCCAAAAAGGTAGATCATGAAGCCGTTACAATGGACTATCAGAAAAATTTACCAGTACCGAATATTTCAACAAATGTAGTATATTACAAGCGCCAGCTCACTGTTCAATTGTTTAATATTCATGTTTTAAGTACTGGTGATTCATATTTCTTTAGTTATGACCAAACAGTTGCCAAAAAGGGTGCAAATGATGTTACTTCCATGCTTCATGAATATATATTAAACTTTTTGTCTCCTGAAGTAAAGTTCTTGTATGTATTCTGTGACTCTTGTGGAGGACAGAACAAGAACAACACGCTTATAAGATACCTGCACTATGTTGTGCATAAAATCAAACGTCTTTATTCCATCACTGTCACATTCCCCGAACGTGGACATTCCTACATGGAATGTGACAGAAATATGGCTCTTATTCCCAAGAGAAAGGCTGCTGAGTTGCCACAAGATTGGTATGAAGCCATAAGAGGTGCAAGAGCTGAACCGAGTCCATTCATGGTGATCGAGTGTGAACAATCAATGTTTAAAGACTGGACCAAATTTTTTAACACAGTTGGGTATTACAAGAAAAAACTACCTGTACCAATAAGGCCAATAAAGGAGCTGAAGATTGAAGAGATACATCCTAGAACAATATCTCTTCGCACTACTTACAATGGACATTGGCAATCAAGTGTTATTACTGAAAGAGAATCTTCACAAGGACTGCAGCCAGGAGAATTTTTCTACCCAGATGAAGCTTACCAAGGACGTATTCCAGTTCCACGTGCTAAATGGAAAGATTTACAGGTAACTTTAATATTGTTTTTAAAATATATTTGTAAAATGTTCTAGTAAGTCTTTGGGTGTTTGTTCACGCGCGTGTGTGTATGTGTGTGTGTCTGTGGTAAACTAGATACCCTGTCTTAAAAAAAGGAAGGTTTTGATGGGCGAGTTTTTTTCATTTTTATAAAAAATAAAAAGCCAGCTTCTCTGGTTTCAGGATTTGACACCTTTTTTACAATCCGAAGAGGCAAAGGAGTTCTACCGGCAACTGCCACACACTGATGCTCCAGACGAAGACTAAGTAATTGGTCAAAGAAGATAGTTAATACATTCATACCTTTTTATGTAAAACATTGTATATCATGATTTATATAATATTGTTTTGTAAAATAAATGTTCTAAGTTCAAAACAATGGGTAGTTCGTGTTTGTTTAAGAAAATTTTGCAAACGCAAAAAAATCTAAACTGTGCCAAATTTTGTTTAAATCACATTTAAACCAATAACACATTAATTAAATTGCTGCTTATTAGATAGAGCTGTCTAAAATCTTTCGCTATTTATGATAACAACACCTTATAGGCATTTTAAGGAAACACGATGACATAACGATCATCGTTGTTTCCTCAAATCACATACAGTGTTGCCAAAAAGTTTAGGGACAGGGTGAAAAAAACTCAATTTTTCATTTCAAATGTATGTAATGATAACAAAAAAAACTTTAAGGTTTACAAATCATTGAAAAAGTATTACATACATGTTTAGTAGTCGATAGGGCCACCCTTAGCTTTCCTGCAGGCATCAACCCTCTTCGGCATGCTGTCAATAAGTTTGCAGCATTCCTCCTTGGAGATCTGACGCCAAATGTTAGCCACCAGGAAGCGCAGTTCAGTCTTGTTCGATGGTTTGTGCTTTGCCAGCCGCATAGCCATGGTGTTCCAAATGTTTTCAATTGGGTTGAGGTCTGGACTCCTGGCTGGCCAAGGGAGAACCTCAACGTCATGGTCTGCTAACCATGCCATGGTTTGCCGTGACTTGTGGCATGACGCGTTGTCTTGTTGGAAGATGAAGTTTTCCCCCAACAACCTTGCAGCTGATGGAAGCATGGTCTCTTCCAAGATCTGGCAATAGGTAGTGCTATTCACTGTACCATCAACAAAATAAAGCTCTCCCGGTCCCTCGGAGGTGATACAACCCCACACCATGAGGGCTTCCCCACCCATCTGGACAGCTGGGGCCACACAAGCTGGTAAAAATTTTTCCGTTTTGGTACGACGCACTCTGATTTTTCTGCGAGGAAATAGCTCGAAACGGCATTCATCAGAAAAAATCACACGCCTCCAGGCTTCCTTGAGCCAATTACGGCGTTCCCTACACCAAATCTTTCGCCTTTTCTGAGCAAGACTGTTCAACAAAGGCTTGCGCAAAGCAAAGTAAGAATGCATACCTTGGTCTCGAAGTCTTGATGACACAGTTGACACAGAAATGTTAACATTATCACCATCTTGATTCATTTTTGTTAACAGATCACTTGCACTCGAATTGCGATTTCTACGGCTTAAGTTTAACAGTTTTCGGTCTTGATGAGGGCTTGTTTTACGCGGGCGACCACTCCGAGGTGCTTCCAGGACACTACCAGACTCTGCATATCGCTTAACCGTGTTCTCAACACAAGTTTTAGACACATTTAAAGCACTTGCTATTTGTCTATAAGACATACCCGTCTTATGCATGCCAACTACCTGCCACTTAACTTCCACACTAACAGCGTGACGACCCATTGAAAACAAAATCACTTCGTACAAACGCAGAACAAAAATGGCGAGCTGTAAGCGGATGAACAGCAACTGACAGTGCCAGTGACAGGTGCGCGCGCAGCTCTCCCCCCTACACCGGCTCGCACTGAACACGCCGGTGTGCTCAGATTATTCCTAGCTCGCTCCGTTCACGAGCTATGGTGCGCTTAAGTTGCAGGTTTCAACAAGTGAAATTTGAAAAAAACTAAAACAAGTTTGGCACTCCACCACTTTGTGTGTAATTTTTTCACAGTGTACGTGATATTTTTTAAATGTTCCATTTGTTATGCCAAGGCATTAAACCAAAAATCAAGTTGATACAATTTGTAGTTAAAAAGTTACAAATTTTAATACTTTGAAAAACAGGGTTTTCCTGCAGAATATTGAAAACACAAAATAATATATATCTCGGGTAATTTTTTACTTAAGAGTACTGAAATAAGCAGCAAAATACTTTGTTTTCAGTGCACATGAAGGCAAAAATAGTCAAAAAGCAAATTACTTGTATGTTTAGGGACGAGATGAAATGAACCGATTTCAAGGGGTGTCCCTAAATTTTTTGGCAACACTGTACATTCACCGTTTTTCCACAGAATAATGGTACATATATACACATTTTTTTTTATAACTACCTATTATAATAACAAATTGATTATTAAAACTTATAAAATGCATACACTAGAACCTACAACCTTGAAATAAAAAAAAATTTTTATAGTTATTGTGAAGGTTTTGAAACTATTTTGTTTCAAAGTTTAAATTTGCGTTTTCTCAGTTTCACGTTTTGAGCACCTTCATCGTTCTTCCCGCACACTCCTCATTTTATGTATATATTTTTAATACCTGAACAAAAAATGATATCAACAATATTCAAACAATTTCTTACACAAAAAAATGCTCATTAAAACGCATACTGGAAACGTGATTGTATTAATTGCAATGAAGCTGATAATAAATTAATCTTTTGATCTCCTACTTACAACACGTACTGATGATAATGCATTTTCTGTGTATATAAACCGATTAAAAATTGTGGTTCAGCATCCAGAAACATACCAGCTACTACAATGTATAGCCACTCAGAATTTTTTAAACGTTTAACGACGTATTATAAAGTTGAGGAAGTTGGATCGAAAAAATATTATCATAGATTATACCCAAACAGCAGTCAAAACCCTCACAAACTGGCAGCCGCTGGATTTGTTTATCAAGGTGATGGAGACACCGTTCGGTGTCTGACATGTCGAGTAAGATTTATGGAGTGGTCAGCGGAGGATTGTCCTATAACATTACATACGAAGGTAATGCCGCAATGTCAGTTTGTGGTAACACAGCTTGGCTGCGATCATCATCATTAAGGTATTTTTTTAAAATAATTTTTACTGTTTTAAAAAAAATAGGCGATTATATTAGTTTCACAATGTAATTTAGTTCCTTGTAAAATAACTTATTATAATATGTTCTACACAAGAACATACATATACAGTAATTATTCGTTACCTGTAAAATAAGTATAAGTCTTTCCTATATCATTTTTTTAAATATGTAATTATTAAAATATATAATGTATTCCATACGTTTCTCTATTACTTTTTTTATCTTAGTTAATAGGGTTCAATTTTTAGTTCTTAAAAATTTAATTTATCTTTTGTTTAATTTTTAAAAAAATATGACTCTTTTTTTCAAAGGATTCTTGGTACATTTAGTTAACAAATTATTATTTTTGTTTGTTATAGGTTGGGAGGACTGACTTCCAACTGCTGTCAAAAAAACAAAGTAATATATGTAAATAAAGTTTTTTAAAATATTTTCATTTTTGATTTATTAATTACTAAAATCATATATACAAAAGTCATTTTGTATGTACTTGTTAATATAATCTTAATTATTTTGTTATCACAAAATTTGTAACTATTCAAATAATCATTTTGTATGTATTTGTTAATATAATCTGTTCATTATATATGTATTTAATGGTATGATAATAAATATTGTGGTCTGCTTTGCTTTGTTATTATTATTTTGTAGGAATAATTAAAATAAAACCAGTGTTTATTAATAATACAATTTATTACACTCTTCACAACATTGAAATATTTCTCAATACAAAAATTCAAGCCATATCAATTTGAAGGCTATAGGTTATCCATCGACTGCGGCGTAAACAAGCGTCGACAATAATACATAACATAGTCATCGTACAAAACACATATCAACTCTATTTTTATAAATTTTATTTACAAACTGAACTTTTATTCTTCTTCATCGATATTACTATCGATTATTGTGTGAAATCGATTGGTCTTTCTTTTGAATTATCAATTGTAATATTAATTCTTTCAATTTGTATAGTACATCATCATTTACACATTTCAATCCGAATATCGATAGATTATTTTGTTCTGTTCTAACTAATCCGCCCGTAAATTCATTAAAGACATACACAGTTTTATTCTTAAAAAAGTATAAATTACCATCAGAAAATCTAAATGATGAATCGATTTTAGGCGGTATTCCAGGAAATGTATCGGATACCCCATGATTTAGTAGTGAACACACACTCATTGACTTCTCTATAATAATTATCATCATGAAATATATAAGTTTTACCTGTATAACTGTTGAATACCGCACGCAAATTATTCGGTTGTATGTTAAATAAAGACTGGATATGCTTCGGATAACCATGACTTAATTTAAGACTCATTAAATCAAACATGAATACCAAAGAATCTATAAACATAACTATCTCGCCAGACGGTCGTTGATATACAGCTAAAATTTTTGTGAAATTTCTTGGAAGAAACGTTAACCAATGTTTTATTATAAGCGGTTTGGTGTATATCATCTCTGCCGGATTTAATATCCACAACCATTTTTCATGTAATATATATAATCGTTTATCAGCAATTAAAAATAAATTAATATTTTTAAAATTACAAAGATCAATTTTATTTGTATCTATAGGACGCTCGTCTTCTATCTTTGGTATTGAAGAAGATGGTGACATCGGTATGAAAGACGTTATAAAAGTGTTTTGTGTCTTACCATACAAATTTTGAATGGCTAAAACATCATCATCACCTAACTCGATTTTACCGTTGTAATAAGCATACATTACAGAATCTGATACATCTGAATGTGATAAACCTATAGCATGACCGATTTCGTGTATTAAAGTTGCATACAATCTTGATTGGTCAAGAGGAACGACTTTGCCAGTCGAATATGACCAATTTTCATCTTCATCAATATGAATTTCTCGTCTTGAATTATTATAATCAGGAAAATATGCGTGTGCTAATGTTCCACCTTTACCGTCAAACGTTCTCGTACATTGCCACGATTCTTTTTGCATCATATGTTTCAATCGTTTATTAGAAATTAAAATATCTGTATTCACTCTATCATGTTTGAAACGTATACCAGACTTTTCCTCCCATACTGCGAAAGCTTGTTTAGTCAATTCTAACACCTCTTGATTCGCTAAATAATAATGCCATGTTACTTCGGGCTTGTTCCATTTGAAACTGGATACTCGATAATATCACTGTTACCGCACCTAATTTTCGACATTAAGTTTATAGTTTCATTATTTAACTCGCCATCAGTAGGTAATTTATAGTATTCTTGAAATATAAGTAACGTGTTAGCAATATCTGATTCATTTACCGCTTGCAACGAAGATTCATCATCTGTTTGAAGATAACCATAGTCATATAAATATCGCCTAACTTTATCCATTTCAATTTGTGTTGTATTATCGGCCGAAGAATTTGTTAGTAATATTTGGTCGCATTTTGTCCATAATGTTAAAAAAAATATTACAGATTTAAGCGGCGTCATAGTTTCCGATTGTACTGTACAATGACAAATACCAAACAACGTCGTTAATACTTATAAAAGAATATATCATGTCATTATCCCTTCTCCTAAACATTTGTTTACAAACAGACGCGCTCCGGCCGTCGCCGAACTCCTCGTGCTTATGTTTACGTTTTTTTTCACCGCGTGTCCCAGCTTCACATCGTTTACGGACGAGAGAACGTCTATGTTGACGTTTGTTACTGGGTCAGCGTGTCGATCAGCCAAGGAAAACAACGAGCACGTGGCCGGTCGGCGAGAAAAAAACGTAAACATAAACATTCGTTCCGACACACACGTAAACAATGTGAAGCTGGGACACGCGGTGAAAAAACGTAAACATAAACACGAGGAGTTCGGTGACCGCGGCGGCGGCTATGTAGGGTAAGGCGGGGGTGGGAAGGAAGGAAAAAATGTAAACATAAACAGACGAGAGAGGCGTGGTGAGAAAGAAAAAATGTAAACAAACACGCGGAGTTCGGTGACCGCGGCGGTTATGTAGGTGAAGACGGGGGTGGAGAGGATGAAAAAAATGTAACCATAAACAAACGAGGGGGCGTGGCTGTCCCAGAACCAACCTTTTATTACTACTAATATAATCGCCGTTCTCTTTAAAATGAACAATTGTGTCCCGTTTATAACACTGTATTTCATCACTTCCTTTCCGTGTATGAAAAAGAAAGTAGACACCATAAACTACTCGATCCCTCCAAAGATCTAGATTCTGAAAAAAATCCTTGTTCGACGAGTTAAGTTTAAATAAACGTTGGAGCGTGTCCACTACTAACAGCGAACAGTGATGTAATCGTACTCTGATATATATACAAGACGATTCTGTTTAATTAAAACAATGTTAAACTTTGTAATATATTCCACGATCGTTCTACGGATGTGCGTATCGCTTCCAGTTGCAGTGAAGCATAACGATAATAAGTCAAACGTTACGCAGTATAACTTTACATATCCCAATGAGTCATTACAACAGTATGAGGAGAAATGGGATGGTCAGAATTTATTGATTAAAAAAGATTACACGTTTCAAAGTTTTACGAGTTATTTTATTAACCTCCCACTTCTCATACTAGCACTCCTTTATATTACAATACTGTATGTGGTATATAAGTTAAAGACGATTGAACATTATTTGTACTACGTTAAATATAATACTCTTCTTATCAGGAACAACGTTTAGCTTGTTGCAATGAGATCAACGACGGGAGTAACCAGCCAATCCGTCCCTGAAAACAAACGGTACTTGAGACAGGGGAAAATTAAAAGTATCACAACAAAAAGTAAACGGTCTATTAGGCGATTAAATAGTCGCAAAGTTGGGAAAAAAGGAAAACTACAGCATTGGTCGATTAGGAAGAAGATTCAAACGGTGGGGTGTTGCGAAGAAAAAGGTCCGGACCAAGGAAACTGTTGTGAATTGCTTCTCACAAAACTAAGCGAACTAATAGAGCTGGAACAGAGGAAAGAACAACGCGAAAAGATATATTTGACTTTTTTTGCTTATTACACGGACTGGACACTAATTTAAACTTTTCTTTAGAGGAAATAGACGAATGCATAAAAACAGAACAAACTAAAATATACTGATACAGTATATTTTATTGTATATTTTTTATATGAAAGTTAATTTGTATGAGTTGTAAAATAAAAACGTGTATGTTTATTTACAAAAATTCGTGTTTTTTTTAAATTACCAGAATTTAGAGTTTTCCTTGTATGGTGTAATAAGTGGTTTTTATAACAAACAGAAACCAAATGTACACGATTAAACTAAACATCTTTTACCTATCATACATATACAAACCTCTCACGATTGCATTTATTACTTGTAACGTTTAGAGTAAGATATACTATAATCGCCGTTCTTTTTAAAATGAACAATTGTGTCCCGTTTATAACACTGTATTTCATCACTTCCTTTCGACTGGTCTTTGGTTTTCAGATTTTTATTCGTTCCACGCTTGTCTTCATCGCGATCCGAGTACGATCGTTTAGCACCGTCAGATGAGCTCATCGTTCAATTTACACTGTACCGACCCACGTTTGAGTGTCGACTGTAGGGTCAATTTACGAATTGCAACGAGATTTATGCAACTAGTTTTTATTTGTTTTATTTTAGTTTACAAATCCCATCCAACGATAATCGACTAAAAGAACTATAATCGTGTACGACTAGTGGTCGATGTACCGCAGATCGTTAAAATAATATTTACGGTAATGGTCATTCTGTGAATAAATGAGAGCTTCTATTAAAATACAAACTGGTCAACAAAGTAGTTGTGAATGCAGCATAAATTGCACAAATGCATTTAGTTTTTATTTGTTTGTTTTTAAATGTTTGTTTGTAGATATACTCGTTGTAGAATAATCTTTAGTGTAATGGTCATTCTGTGAATACATTAGAACTTCTATTAAAATACAAACTAGTAAATAGGATAACTATAAAAACAACAAAGTAATAGTGAATGCACCATAAATGGCACCACTAACTAGTTGCACTTATTCGCGGCGGAATAATAACATTATATAATGTATGCGGTGCATGCAATGGTGAATGCATGACATTGTAAAGTAGAAACTACATTCGTATCTTAATGTGGAGTGCACTTTTGTCGTTATTCTAGCATCAATATTATTTCTTTTCAACCCAACACGAAACTTTGATAGTATAAAAGAAATGGATGGGGCAAACTGCAGTCACTTCATCTTGAAGCAAAGTACTTGTAGCACGCTTGTACGCTTGTTCTGTTACATACGCTTGTTCCGTTACATACAAATTGTTTTACCATGAACGGAAATAGTAATAATTCTTTTAATAGAATTAGGGGAGGTGGAAGGGGGCGAGGAAGGGGCCGAAAACCCCAATACAATAAATACGAGTCGGAGGTAGTTGAGCGGTATAGTTCGGATCGCTACGATCCGCGCTATCCCTCACTAAGTCAGAACGCGCAGAGGGAAGAGGCAAAACGGCACAGAACGACAACACCCCCAACCACAGAAGCCAGCAACAACGGGCCTCTGGTCACTGCTATAAACGTGCTGCAACAGCAGCCGAACGAGTGGTCAAACGAGACCGCAGAGTCAACACAAGGCGCGCGGGGTTTGGCCACTCTGCAACATTTTCTTAAGAATTTTCAGCCGGACGATCTACCATCTGATCCTATTATTCCACCCGGCGACCTGGTGGTGCCTCCTATCGTCACACCGATCGCCGATACAGACAGCGGCTCGATGTTGGAGGATCTGGTGCTTGCCGCTGGTACACCGAGCGAGGTGGGCGATATGGAGGCGAATAGGAAAAGAAAAAGAGAGTCCGGCGAAAATCACAACCACAAGGAAGAGGTAACTACCAACAAAAAGCTTCTGGACGACTTCGAGTGTTTACTCGTCGAAGCCGAAGGGTTGGGCGAGCCAAAAAAAACACAAGAAGCGTGAGGAGGAGCAACGACGGAAGGTGCGGTTCACCGAGGTGGACACCGGTAGAGAGAAGGCATCCCTAACACCCTCACAACCACCAGAGGTGAGTACTCCACCATCACCATCTTTTTCTAATATAGAAATAGAGAGCGTAGTATCGGAGGTATAGCGTACCCCGATAAAAACGAATATTATGAATCGGCGAACGGGTTTTTGAAGTTGATCAACTTCTTTATCAAAAAATTATTACTAAATTTTATAACCGATAACAGACCAAGAACGGAAATTTTCGACATCATATTTAGAAAATACAAACAGTGTAAATCGTTACTGTTGAAAGAGGTTATGTTATTAGTACCGCTCTTATCAACGTTTACACACAATATGAAAGAAAAATACGATGCAAATAGCGCGTATCATATTGTGTGTAGAATGTTAAAAGAGAAGTACATGAATGACATAAACGTATATTTATCAAAATTTAAGGGATATTATTTAAATTGCAGAAATTCAACAAAATCATTCGATGAAATTATAAATTGTGAAATTGACGTAAATAAAGATTTTTCTAATTATGAATTTTTTATACCAAAAAGTGGGGGGAAGGGGGTATAAATCAATTCTTTAATAAACTAAAAGAAATTTCAAACAATCCTATGATACTCACGCACGTGATATTTCTTTTAAGTGGTGGCGACAAATACTATGACAGTTCAAAAGAACTGTACAATAATTTTAAATAGTTGACAAAATATAATGGACGCGGATGTTTCAATTCGTCAGACGGTTTCTACACCAAGACTCATTTTGAGCGAGAAACCTATTTGAATTACAATTTCACTCTATTAGAAAACGATAACGATATGTATAGTGGTGATGTCGAGCGTACACTTGTCGATGAACACGGCGTTGCGTGTATGAAAAAGAAAGTAGACACCATAAACTACTCGATCCCTCCAAAGATCTAGATTCTGAAAAAAATCCTTGTTCGACGAGTTAAGTTTAAATAAACGTTGGAGCGTGTCCACTACTAACAGCGAACAGTGATGTAATCGTACTCTGATATATATACAAGACGATTCTGTTTAATTAAAACAATGTTAAACTTTGTAATATATTCCACGATCGTTCTACGGATGTGCGTATCGCTTCCAGTTGCAGTGAAGCATAACGATAATAAGTCAAACGTTACGCAGTATAACTTTACATATCCCAATGAGTCATTACAACAGTATGAGGAGAAATGGGATGGTCAGAATTTATTGATTAAAAAAGATTACACGTTTCAAAGTTTTACGAGTTATTTTATTAACCTCCCACTTCTCATACTAGCACTCCTTTATATTACAATACTGTATGTGGTATATAAGTTAAAGACGATTGAACATTATTTGTACTACGTTAAATATAATACTCTTCTTATCAGGAACAACGTTTAGCTTGTTGCAATGAGATCAACGACGGGAGTAACCAGCCAATCCGTCCCTGAAAACAAACGGTACTTGAGACAGGGGAAAATTAAAAGTATCACAACAAAAAGTAAACGGTCTATTAGGCGATTAAATAGTCGCAAAGTTGGGAAAAAAGGAAAACTACAGCATTGGTCGATTAGGAAGAAGATTCAAACGGTGGGGTGTTGCGAAGAAAAAGGTCCGGACCAAGGAAACTGTTGTGAATTGCTTCTCACAAAACTAAGCGAACTAATAGAGCTGGAACAGAGGAAAGAACAACGCGAAAAAGATATTTGATTTTTTTTGCTTATTACACGGACTGGACACTAATTTAAACTTTTCTTTAGAGGAAATAGACGAATACATAAAAACAGAACAAACTAAAATATACTGATACAGTATATTTTATTGTATATTTTGTATATGAAAGTTAATTTGTACGAGTTGTAAAATAAAAACGTGTATGTTTATTTACAAAAATTCGTGTTTTTTTTAAATTACCAGAATTTAGAGTTTTCCTTGTATGGTGTAATAAGTGGTTTTTATAACAAACAGAAACCAAATGTACACGATTAAACTAAACATCTTTTACCTATCATACATATACAAACCTCTCACGATTGCATTTATTACTTGTAACGTTTAGAGTAAGATATACTATAATCGCCGTTCTTTTTAAAATGAACAATTGTGTCCCGTTTATAACACTGTATTTCATCACTTCCTTTCGACTGGTCTTTGGTTTTCAGATTTTTATTCGTTCCACGCTTGTCTTCATCGCGATCCGAGTACGATCGTTTAGCACCGTCAGATGAGCTCATCGTTCAATTTACACTGTACCGACCCACGTTTGAGTGTCGACTGTAGGGTCAATTTACGAATTGCAACGAGATTTATGCAACTAGTTTTTATTTGTTTTATTTTAGTTTACAAATCCCATCCAACGATAATCGACTAAAAGAACTATAATCGTGTAAGACTAGTGGTCGATGTACCGCAGATCGTTAAAATAATATTTACGGTAATGGTCATTCTGTGAATAAATGAGAGCTTCTATTAAAATACAAACTGGTCAACAAAGTAGTTGTGAATGCAGCATAAATTGCACAAATGCATTTAGTTTTTATTTGTTTGTTTTTAAATGTTTGTTTGTAGATATACTCGTTGTAGAATAATCTTTAGTGTAATGGTCATTCTGTGAATACATTAGAACTTCTATTAAAATACAAACTAGTAAATAGGATAACTATAAAAACAACAAAGTAATAGTGAATGCACCATAAATGGCACCACTAACTAGTTGCACTTATTCGCGGCGGAATAATAACATTATATAATGTATGCGGTGCATGCAATGGTGAATGCATGACATTGTAAAGTAGAAACTACATTCGTATCTTAATGTGGAGTGCACTTTTGTCGTTATTCTAGCATCAATATTATTTCTTTTCAACCCAACACGAAACTTTGATAGTATAAAAGAAATGGATGGGGCAAACTGCAGTCACTTCATCTTGAAGCAAAGTACTTGTAGCACGCTTGTACGCTTGTTCTGTTACATACGCTTGTTCCGTTACATACAAATTGTTTTACCATGAACGGAAATAGTAATAATTCTTTTAATAGAATTAGGGGAGGTGGAAGAAAAAGAAAAGTGTTCGATAGATGATACGCCGAACACGTCTCCCAATGGACTGGGAACAAGCAACATCTGAGCATCTCACAGTGTATGAAGATTGCAATATCGACGTACATCAATTTGGAATGGTAGACGTTTACAATTTACCTATCAACCAGAATTTAATGAGATACGTAGCAGGACAACTTGAGAATTCAAAATGCAAAGCTATTGGAACAACCAGCGAAACAACTACTGGATCATTAGCTCAAGTACCATATAGCATTCGAATTCATGGAGACACAGAGCCAAATCCAATTGTACGTGCTGCGGGAAAACTAGCAGCTACAGTTTGTTATAACCAAGCTAGCAGTCATATAGCTAGTGGTTCTGCATGTTTCAGATATCGCTTTCAGCGAGTCGGACCCAATATACTAGACACGATATCCTACAGATTTGACATTCCAATACCAGCAGCTTGGCTGGCTAACGAAAACATAGTGTTCGAAGCCGGAGCAGTCGCTTTGTGGAATATGGATCAATATAGAATAGCAGAGCAAGATGGAGTAGGATTATCAACTATGGTGGCAAACAGAGTGAGGAGAAAAGTCACCAAAGAATAATTAATATGTATATGTACATATATATATATAGTAGTCGCATAAGTTTATACGGAAATTCAGGTCTTTAACCTTTTCCCTGAATCGTATAGAAGGTAAAGGTTGACGAGTGTGGAAAGACACCTCCTTAGGGAAAAAAAAAAAAAAAAAAAAAAAAAAAAAAAAAAAAAAAAAAAAAAAAAAAAAGTTGCTTGTTCCCAGTCCATTGGGAGACGTGTTCGGCGTATCATCTATCGAACACTTTTCTTTTTCTTTTGCTACTGAAGATGGCCACCGGTGGTGCGGCCGAAACGTTTAGCAGCATCTTAAGCAATCGACCACGGCCTCTCAGCCCGGAAGTTTTAGTAAATAATCGTAATGACACCGGCCGTGAAAGCCTACGCACTAAGATTAATTTACAGTTGTTTATTAAATTTAATTTTAATATATAATAAAAATAATATGTTTTACACAAGAACGTGTACAATAATTCTTTTTTTGGCTACCTGTAAAATAAGTGTGTTCTTTTTATATCATTTTTAATATATGTATTATTACAAGATATAACGTGTTTTACATTTCTCTATTCAAAAAATTAATTTGTTTTTGTTATAAGACTTTCCTATGTTATTTTTAAAGCGTATTTGATTTTACATAGAACACATTTACAGCTGTTTTTGACCTACTTCTATCTGCGCCGTTGATGGAAATGAACACGTCATCAAAACAGGAGGAGGAGAGTCGTCTTCTCCATAAATGTTTTTTTTCGCCGAAAAGATTAACACCTGGAGAAATTGCGAAATTGAAAGCGATAGTCGACAGGCCAGGCTCGACTATAAGGCCATTTATAAAAGAATTAATAAAAAAATTATAGAATTTTTGTCATTTTATATATATATGCATAAATAAATAACATAAAAAAATTTGGTGTTGGTGTTTATACTTTCACAAAATCCTTTCCTTTGTGCAGGTAATGGACCGTGATCAAGAGTTCAACCCAAGCGTGCGTGTCGATGATAAATATTTAAGTCACACATGGGAGTGTATAGCTATGTTAGAACATTACCTTGATATTAAATTTTATCGACCAAGTCATAATAACGATAAAAATACAGATTTTAAAGTTCCTGAAGGTGACCGTCGTTGTGCTATGTATAGAAACAAATCAAAAAATATAGTAGATCGTTTGTATACATCGCGTTTGTATACGGGTAATATACGATCTATAATACGGTGTGTATGTGATTCTATAAATTTATATAGAGATTATATTTTGAATCATATATTAACACACGGTCACGAATCTAAAATTAATAATTGTGCTTGTGTCGACACCTGTCTGTCCAGTTCCAAAATTAGCTGTACAGACGGTAAAAAAATTATTAAATGGATAGAAAAACAACTGTTATTAACAGATCGAATGTACTGCGAACGTCATGAATGTTATGTACATTTGCAATCAGACTATAGTATAATAGCGAACACCATATATGATACAAGTTGTAAAAGTACAATAAATGGTGTGTGCTATCATACCGCTATACTGTACAGCAATACAGACACAATAACACAGACAATACACAATATAGAATATACAGAACATACAGTATAGAAGAGAATATACAGAGATCGCAATAATCGAACATTATACGGTTCAGAATTGCATAAAGCCTTAGCAGCTTGGGTTCGTTATAACGAATGGCTGAACGACTGGAGTAAACGCACAGTGTTGGTGCGTGACAATAATAGGCTTGGTATTTATCATGGATTCCCGGATTAATAATAATATGATGTTCTAACATAGTAATAGTGAAGAAAAAAAATATAAAAATTATTTAGCGCACAATGATCAAGATTATGTTTATACGGACAATCTGTCTTTGGTAAGTGTATGGAAAATGTAAGAAAAAGAATGAAATTAGATCTTGTAAGTGAAAATAAAAAATTATTAAAACTTATTTCTAAGCCGACTTTCAAAGACAGAATTATATATGATAAATCACTTTGTGCTGTATTATCGAACAAAACGTCTATTTATTTTAATAAACCAATTTATGTAGGTTTCGCGGTATTAGAATTGAGCAAAACCTTAATGTATGAATTTCATTATGATATAATGAAAAAAAAGTATGGAAACAAAATTTCGTTATTATATACTGATACTGACAGTTTGTTTTATGAAATATTGACAAATGATTTTTACGAAGATATGTTAGATCCAGATTTGAAAATGTTTTTTGATACTAGCGATTATCCTCCTGATCATAAATGTTATTCTACTATAAATAAAAAAGTAATTGGCAAATTTAAAGACGAATGTAACGGTATTCCGATTAAGGAATTTATTGGTTTACGATCGAAATTATATACGTATACTACGCGTGACAATACTATTCAAAAGAAAGCAAAAGGAATTAAAAAATGTGTAATTAATAACGAGATCTCGTTTAACGATTTCAAAAATTGTCTTCATAATACTCCTTCGGAAACAGAAAAACGTAAATTATGAAATTAATAAGATCGAAAAAATATATAGTAGAATCGGTATCAATTAATAAATTAGCGTTAAGCAATAATGATGATAAGAGAGTATTATGTGATAACGGGATAAATACAATCCCGTACGGTCATTATTCATTAAGCCATTCAAGCTGATACTTTATAGCCGAACTATGAATCGTCTTTTTATGTTACAAAATAAACACAATCAACGTAAAAATATCGTTTTTAATATTTACGATACTCAGGTTATGGGACTTAAAAATTTTAATATCTGTTATTATAAAATATTTAAATTTCTTCGTGAAAAAGTAGAAGAATATGATAATAATGTGGAGTGTATTAAAAATTGTACAAAGTTTGATGTGTATCAAAATACTTGTAATAATCATTTAAAATGTGATCAACACGTTACTCAACTTTGGAATACTATATCTCAATTATTTTAACATATTTCAATTTACCATGACATTTGAAGAGTGTGCGGGAAAAACGATGAGGTCAATTTTTTGACTATTTTCAACTGACAGTGTCATTTGATGCATTAAATCCAATATTATTTTGTAGTATATTTGTTTTAGGGAATAACGGTAAGACTCCTGAGAAAATGAATAAAACAGATATAGGCTTTGCGCAAAGAATGATGAAGGTGATCGACTTTAGCGGGAGTAACGCTGAATCTGTAGTAACCAATTCCCCCCATGGCTGCTACAGCCATTTCCTACTATGTTTTCATGTCCATACTTGCTCTACTCTTGCCTTTGTTCTTCAATAATATTGTTTAGTTCTAAATCTATACGCGATCTAGACTGTTCCTACGTTTTAGCGCTGCCTTGTAATTTTATTATAATGAGTTGGTGCATTGTTTAGTTTTTCATGGGAGTGAACTCTTACTGTTTTAGTGTTTTTGTGATTATGTTTAACAATTAATTGAAATGGAGAGTGATGTGAGTGTAGTTTCTGAGCAAGGAAAGAGTTCAAAGAAAAGAAAGTGTTACGGACGCATAAGTGATGCATCAAAGAAAATGAGGGCCCAAGCCCATGAAACAGGAGATAACTGTAAGTGTTCCAAACTCAAATGTTTTAGTAATATTACCCAATGTGAGAGATGGCAAATAATTTCACACTTTAACAATCTTCCTGATAGAGACACTCAAAATTTACATCTGAGTGGTTTGATTGAGAGCAGTCTAGTTAAGCAAAGATACAAAAGAAACGAAAATGAGGACTCAAGGCTGCATTCGTATTGTTATAAATATAAAGTAAGAGTAACTCGCAATGATCATTTGCACGAACAACAAGTTTGCTACAAAGCGTTGTTAGCCTTACATGGCATAACGGGTAGGCGACTTCAAACAATTCAAGAGCAACTCGCTCATCATGGTAAGGTGTTACCTGACATACAAGGAAAACATTCAAATAGGCCACATGCATTGACTGATAATACAAAAAGTAAAATACACGAATATCTGCAATCTCTCAGGGGGAGGAAATCACATTATTCATTAGGAAAATCAGACAAAATTTACTTGCCAGAGGAGCTCAATGTAAAAAAACTACATGAACTTTACACGGAAAAAAATCCTGAAAATCCTGTATCTTACCATAGTTTTCTAAAAATATTTGAAAGCGAATATAACTTTGGATTTGGTTACCCATGTTCGGACACGTGCAGTAAGTGTGATGAATTTAAGGCAAAGAAACAAATTTTGAGTCTTGAGTTGTCAAAAACTTCAACTCCTGAGAAGTTACAAGAGTTAGGTAAACAACTCAAAACCTTGGAAACTGAACTCGAGTTTCATCACAGAAAAGCTGCAACATTTTATGAGCGTAAGCGTTCTTGTCGCCAGTTATGCTCCAAAAAGGTAGATCATGAAGCCGTTACAATGGACTATCAGAAAAATTTACCAGTACCGAATATTTCAACAAATGTAGTATATTACAAGCGCCAGCTCACTGTTCAATTGTTTAATATTCATGTTTTAAGTACTGGTGATTCATATTTCTTTAGTTATGACCAAACAGTTGCCAAAAAGGGTGCAAATGATGTTACTTCCATGCTTCATGAATATATATTAAACTTTTTGTCTCCTGAAGTAAAGTTCTTGTATGTATTCTGTGACTCTTGTGGAGGACAGAACAAGAACAACACGCTTATAAGATACCTGCACTATGTTGTGCATAAAATCAAACGTCTTTATTCCATCACTGTCACATTCCCCGAACGTGGACATTCCTACATGGAATGTGACAGAAATATGGCTCTTATTCCCAAGAGAAAGGCTGCTGAGTTGCCACAAGATTGGTATGAAGCCATAAGAGATGCAAGAGCTGAACCGAGTCCATTCATGGTGATCGAGTGTGAACAATCAATGTTTAAAGACTGGACCAAATTTTTTAACACAGTTGGGTATTACAAGAAAAAACTACCTGTACCAATAAGGCCAATAAAGGAGCTGAAGATTGAAGAGATACATCCTAGAACAATATCTCTTCGCACTACTTACAATGGACATTGGCAATCAAGTGTTATTACTGAAAGAGAATCTTCACAAGGACTGCAGCCAGGAGAATTTTTCTACCCAGATGAAGCTTACCAAGGACGTATTCCAGTTCCACGTGCTAAATGGAAAGATTTACAGGTAACTTTAATATTGTTTTTAAAATATATTTGTAAAATGTTCTAGTAAGTCTTTGGGTGTTTGTTCACGCGCGTGTGTATGTGTGTGTGTCTGTGGTAAACTAGATACCCTGTCTTAAAAAAAGGAAGGTTTTGATGGGCGAATTTTTTTCATTTTTATAAAAAATAAAAAACCAGCTTCTCTGGTTTCAGGATTTGACACCTTTTTTACAATCCGAAGAGGCAAAGGAGTTCTACCGGCAACTGCCACACACTGATGCTCCAGACGAAGACTAAGTAATTGGTCAAAGAAGATAGTTAATACATTCATACCTTTTTATGTAAAACATTGTATATCATGATTTATATAATATTGTTTTGTAAAATAAATGTTCTAAGTTCAAAACAATGGGTAGTTCGTGTTTGTTTAAGAAAATTTTGCAAACGCAAAAAAATCTAAACTGTGCCAAATTTTGTTTAAATCATATTTAAACCAATAACACATTAATTAAATTGCTGCTTATTAGATAGAGCTGTCTAAAATCTTTCGCTATTTATGATAACAACACCTTATAGGCATTTTAAGGAAACACGATGACATAACGATCATCGTTGTTTCCTCAAATCACATACATTCACCGTTTTTCCACAGAATAATGGTACATATATACACATTTTTTTTTATAACTACCTAATATAATAACAAATTGATTATTAAAACTTATAAAATGCATACACTAGAACCTACAACCTTGAAATAAAAAAAAATTTTTATAGTTATTGTGAAGGTTTTGAAACTATTTTGTTTTAAAGTTTAAATTTGCGTTTTCTCAGTTTCACGTTTTGAGCACCTTCATCGTTCTTCCCGCACACTCCTCATTTTATGTATATATTTTTAATACCTGAACAAAAAATGATATCAACAATATTCAAACAATTTCTTACACAAAAAAATGTATATAAATGAATATTTATATTTTGTCCAGTGAGCATATGAAGACCTTCCCTACGTACACGCATAGCCCCAGATTTAAAATATATTTATTTGAGACTGTAGTTGTTGTTCTGCTTTGTGAAGAATTATTTTTTCTTCCGAGCCGTTTATCTAAATAGACGTGGTTGCGGTAAAGTCAGCGTATATCTTTTACGTTTCTTATTTTTTTATGAAATTATCTGATCACTAAATAATAATAATATAATCGTTCTAGTGTTAACGTTTGCTGCAACAGTTCCTCCATAGATAACGCAGTTTACAAAATAATTACACATAGGTTCAGAGGTGTATAGTGAAATAAATTAAAATTATACACGCATGTCGTTACAGATGAAAAATAGAAATTAATTTCTTCACCTGCGAAGTTCCTAGGTTATATATATATACACGGTATTTTAAATTAATAAAACAGTAATATTTATATCATTAATACTGAAACATAATTTTATTGTATGTACAGATTTTATTTAAACGTAAAATTGTTCACATTAACAAGTGCATTTAATACAGGACTTGTTCAAATAAGTAGAGTATTACGACACTGTTGCTGTTGCTCTTTATTTACAAAGATAAGACTCAAACAGTGCTGCGCAAAATTTACGAGACAGACGGAAGAGTTGACATGTAATGACAATGTTTTAGCCTAGTTATTAACGAAACTAATTACAAGTATTTGTAAGCACATGGAAGTGAATGGAACTAAGTGTAATCTATAATTAATACCGGTATCGACATCAAATAAATGATAGAATCTTTCTTAAAAAGAGCCGTGTTAACTTGATTGAAAATACTTTCAGTATCGCTAACTTCTTAAAGCAGTGAGGTAAAGCTTTTCCATCACGGTCGATGACCCCTCCTCTCTCTCTCTCTCACTCGTTGTTATATATTTGATAAATATTAACTCTGTGTGTGTGTGTGTGTGTGTGTGTGTGTGTGTGTGTGTGTTGTTGTCACTGAGTATCGAGCTACTTACATGTGTGTCCACTCGCTCTCTCTCTCTCTCTGCATTGTTTTCCTAATTTTGATTAATGCACGAAAATACTTTCAGTATCGCTAACTTCTGAAAGTTTCCAACGGCGGACAATGACTTACATCGACTTTCAAAACAAACACGCTAAGCTACCCCTACCCTACCGTTGTAAGATACATCAATATATATACGTGAAGAATGCAATTAGCCTTCATACCTCATTGTGAAATCGATAATTGCGTGCATCAACATTTAAGAGGTGAGTAAACAGATTTGAATACGTTACGTAGCGAACATTGTTATTGAACTTACAGCACTTCTAATCAACATAGTTGTTGGAAATATTTAAACATTATCAAGTGCATTATTTATTGAAGTTAATACATGGCTTGTTCAAATAAGTAAAAACGTTGCTAAGTGTGCGCGTCGTAAGCAATTATACGGTATTTTAAATTAATAAAACAGTAATATTTATATCATTAATACTGAAACATAATTTTATTGTATGTACAGATTTTATTTAAACGTAAAATTGTTCATGTGTGTGTGTGTACGGATTTATTCTCAGCTGTATGGAGCGGTACAGTTATTTTTTTTTTACATAATTAGAGCACGGTACAAATTGGTTGAAATGACAAACACGTTGAAAGCCTTTTGTATATATAGCACATAATGTATATGACTACTTTTACAACTGCTATGTAGAGAGAAAATTTATTCAGACACATGTTTCGTTCAGCCACAACAGATTTTCTCAACGAATATATATATGTTTCCTTTAATTGAAACAATTACAGCAAAATGTTTACTAGTGTAAGAAAATTAATTATTGTTTGTAGCTGATTAAACACAAACAACTTTTGTTGTTGATGACGTGATTTTCTTCACCAAAAGTATGACTTTGTACTGTTTTGAGCTCTGGTAAATTTATCTTTAGGAGGACGTTGTTCCCTGGTAATGTTTATTTGATCACATAATTGTTTTCTGCCAACAAACCGACTAGGTGATTGTAGATTTATTCTGTACTCAGTTTCCAAATGTATCAATGTGTGTGTGTGTGTGTGTGTGTGTGTGTGGGTGTGTGTGTGTGTGTGTGTGCGTGCGTGCGTGTGAAGTTAACATAGCTTAGACAAAATACAAACGTAAAGAAAGAATTTGATATGTACGGCTAACGCTTGAAGTATACTGTGACAAACATGTGTTTCTCGCTGGTTACTGCTAACATACTTTTAAATGATAATATAATGAAAATATCATGATAATATATTAAGTGATAAACAACGTGAATTTCTTTGTTTTAGTCGAGTATAATGTCTGGAGACAGTTTTGAAAGTTATATGGCTGAATGGATAGAAAGACGCTCCACTCAAGTGGAGCATAATAGAGAACTATTACAACGTCGTTCCGCGACATGCCATTGCTATTCTCAGTCTCAAGGCGAGACAGAAGTAAAAAAAGAGTTAACAAATATTTACACACAGTTTATTACCACCCATGCTGGTGGTGTAAATTATGGCAAATTTATAAAACATTGGGTGAGTGAAAATTACGTACCACTCTTTCCTGAGTTGTAATATACTTATTTTGTAAATATACATTTGTTATTATACATTTCATATAGTCTGTATTTTTGTTTTACATTGTGAATGTCTTTGTTTTAGTCGAGTATAATGTCTACCGCGAACAGTTTTGAATGTTACATGGCGGATTGGGTAGACAGGCGAGCGACTCAAGTGGAGCACAACAGGGAACTATTATTACAACGTCGCTCCGATTGCCAGTCTCAAGGCGAGACACAAGTTAAAAAAGACTTATCGAATATTTACACCCAGTTCATTACCGACCATGCTGACGGAGTAAATTATGGTAGATTTGTGAAAGATTGGGTGGGTGAAAATTACGTACCACTCTTTCCTGAGTTGTAATATACTTATTTTGTAAATATACATTTGTTAATATACATTTCATATAGTCTGTATTTTTGTTTTACATTGTGAATGTCTTTGTTTTAGTCGAGTATAATGTCTCCCGCGAACAGTTTTGAATGTTACATGGCGGATTGGGTAGACAGGCCAGCGACTCAAGTGGAGCACAACAGGGAACTATTATTACAACGTCGCTCCGATTGCCAGTCTCAAGGCGAGACACAAGTTAAAAAAGACTTATCGAATATTTACACCCAGTTCATTACCGACCATGCTGACGGAGTAAATTATGGTAGATTTGTGAAAGATTGGGTGGGTGAAAATTACGTACCACTCTTTCCTGAGTTGTAATATACTTATTTTGTAAATATACATTTGTTATTATACATTTCATATAGTCTGTATTTTTGTGAAATAAATTAAAATTATACACGCATGTCGTTACAGATGAAAAATAGAAATTAATTTCTTCACCTGCGAAGTTCCTAGGTTATATATATATTTTAAATTAATAAGACAGTAATATTTATATCATTAATACTGAAACATAATTTTATTGTATGTACAGATTTTATTTAAACGTAAAATTGTTCACATTAAAACATTAACAAGTGCATTTAATACAGGGCTTGTTCAAATAAGTAGAAACAGCGTTGTGTATGTGTGTGTGTGTGTGTGTGTCGCAAATTTCTGAAAGCATTCCACTGTGTGTGTACAATGACCCTAATTGAAGATATATTTTAGGTATAGCTGAATTTAAAGCGTACAAGCCTTCAGTAAGAAACTATGCTAAACCATTGTAATACAGGAGGTCATTGACACGACTTTACACTGACACATTGCAGTCTCTCCCTCTCCCTAACATCTGTGTGTATGTGTTACGTTCAAGCTATATTTGTAAAAGTAATAAAGATTGTACGTTTTTTAGTTTAAAAGATTAGGCACTAGAAAAAAAAAATATTACCATCCTTGTTAAAGTACAGTGAAAACTTTGTTATTAAAATTTTACTTTTAATCGTGTTGACCGCATCTAGGGAAGAAACACGATTCCCAAGTTCTTTTTGTGTTTCACAGAGAAAAACAGAGGAAACATTTCCATCTAATGTATATTTATCTTTTTTAAAATATATTTATTTGAGACTGTAGTTGTTGTTCTGCTTTGTGAAGAATTATTTTTTCTTCCGAGCCGTTTATCTAAATAGACGTGGTTGCGGTAAAGTCAGCGTATATCTTTTACGTTTCTTATTTTTTTATGAAATTATCTGCCAGCGAATATTTATATTTTGTCCAGTGAGCATATGAAGACCTTCCCTACGTACACGCATAGCCCCAGATTTAAAATATATTTATTTGAGACTGTAGTTGTTGTTCTGCTTTGTGAAGAATTATTTTTTCTTCCGAGCCGTTTATCTAAATAGACGTGGTTGCGGTAAAGTCAGCGTATATCTTTTACGTTTCTTATTTTTTTATGAAATTATCTGATCACTAAATAATAATAATAATATAATCGTTCTAGTGTTAACGTTTGCTGCAACAGTTCCTCCATAGATAACGCAGTTTACAAAATAATTACACATAGGTTCAGAGGTGTATAGTGAAATAAATTAAAATTACACACGCATGTCGTTACAGATGAAAAATAGAAATTAATTTCTTCACCTGCGAAGTTCCTAGGTTATATATATATATATATATATATATATATATATATACGGTATTTTAAATTAATAAAACAGTAATATTTATATCATTAATACTGAAACATAATTTTATTGTATGTACAGATTTTATTTAAACGTAAAATTGTTCACATTAACAAGTGCATTTAATACAGGACTTGTTCAAATAAGTAGAGTATTACGACACTGTTGCTGTTGCTCTTTATTTACAAAGATAAGACTCAAACAGTGCTGCGCAAAATTTACGAGACAGACGGAAGAGTTGACATGTAATGACAATGTTTTGGCCTAGTTATTAACGAAACTACTTACAAGTATTTGTAAGCACATGGAAGTGAATGGAACTAAGTGTAATCTATAATTAATACCGGTATCGACATCAAATAAATGATAGAATCTTTCTTAAAAAGAGCCGTGTTAACTTGACTGAAAATACTTTCAGTATCGCTAACTTCTTAAAGCAGTGAGGTAAAGCTTTTCCATCACGGTCGATGACCCCTCCTCTCTCTCTCTCTCTCACTCGTTATATATTTGACAAATATTAACTGTGTGTGTGTGTGTGTGTGTGTGTGTGTGTGTGTTGTCACTGAGTATCGAGCTACTTACATGTGTGTCCACTCGCACTCTCTCTCTCTCTGCATTGTTTGCTAATTTTGACTAATGCACGAAAATACTTTCAGTATCGCTAACTTCTGAAAGTTTCCAACGGCGGACAATGACTTACATCGACTTTCAAAACAAACACGCTAAGCTACCCTACCGTTGTAAGATACATCAATATATATACGTGAAGAATGCAATTAGCCTTCATACCTCATTGTGAAATCGATAATTGCGTGCATCAACATTTAAGAGGTTAGTAAACAGATTTGAATACGTTACGTAGCGAACATTGTTATTGAACTTACAGCACTTCTAATCAACATAGTTGTTGGAAATATTTAAACATTATCAAGTGCATTATTTATTGAAGTTAATACATGGCTTGTTCAAATAAGTAAAAACGTTGCTAAGTGTGCGCGTCGTAAGCAATTATACGGTATTTTAAATTAATAAAACAGTAATATTTATATCATTAATACTGAAACATAATTTTATTGTATGTACAAATTTTATTTAAACGTAAAATTGTTCATGTGTGTGTGTGTACGGATTTATTCTCAGTTGTATGGAGCGGTACAGTTATTTTTTTTTTACATAATTAGAGCACGGTACAAATTGGTTGAAATGACAAACACGTTGAAAGCCTTTTGTATATATAGCACATAATGTATATGACTACTTTTACAACTGCTATGTAGAGAGAAAATTTATTCAGACACATGTTTCGTTCAGCCACAACAGATTTTCTCAACGAATATATATATGTTTCCTTTAATTGAAACAATTACAGCAAAATGTTTACTAGTGTAAGAAAATTAATTATTGTTTGTAGCTGTTTAAACACAAACAACTTTTGTTGTTGATGACGTGATTTTCTTCACCAAAAGTATGACTTTGGACTGTTTTGAGCTCTGGTAAATTTATCTTTAGGAGGACGTTGTTCTCTGGTAATGTTTATTTGATCACATAATTGTTTTCTGCCAACAAACCGACTAGGTGATTGTAGATTTATTCTGTACTCAGTTTCCAAATGTATCAATGTGTGTGTGCGTGCGTGTGAAGTTAACATAGCTTAGACAAAATACAAACGTAAAGAAAGAATTTGATATGTACGGCTAACGCTTGAAGTATACTGTGACAAACATGTGTTTCTCGCTGGTTACTGCTAACATACTTTTAAATGATAATATAATGAAAATATCATGATAATATATTAAGTGATAAACAACGTGAATGTCTTTGTTTTAGTCGAGTATAATGTCTAGAGACAGTTTTGAAAGTTATATGGCTGAATGCATAGAAAGACGCTCCACTCAAGTGGAGCATAATAGAGAACTATTACAACGTCGTTCCGCGACATGGCATTGCTATTCTCAGTCTCAATGCGAGACAGAAGTAAAAAAAGAGTTAACAAATATTTACACACAGTTTATTACCACCCATGCTGGTGGTGTAAATTATGGCAAATTTATAAAAGATTGGGTGAGTGAAAATTACGTACCACTCTTTCTTGAGTTGTAATATACTTATTTTGTAAATATACATTTGTTATTATACATTTCATATAGTCTGTATTTTTGTTTTACATTGTGAATGTCTTTGTTTTAGTCGAGTATAATGTCTCCCGCGAACAGTTTTGAATGTTACATGGCGGATTGGGTAGACAGGCGAGCGACTCAAGTGGAGCACAACAGGGAACTATTATTACAACGTCGCTCCGATTGCCAGTCTCAAGGCGAGACACAAGTTAAAAAAGACTTATCGAATATTTACACCCAGTTCATTACCGACCATGCTGACGGAGTAAATTATGGTAGATTTGTGAAAGATTGGGTGGGTGAAAATTACGTACCACTCTTTCCTGAGTTGTAATATACTTATTTTGTAACTATACATTTGTTATTATACATTTCATATAGTCTGTATTTTTGTTTTACATTGTGAATGTCTTTGTTTTAGTTGAGTATAATGTCTCCCGCGAACAGTTCTGAATGTTACATGGCGGATTGGGTAGACAGGCGAGCGACTCAAGTGGAGCACAACAGGGAACTATTATTACAACGTCGCTCCGATTGCCAGTCTCAAGGCGAGACACAAGTTAAAAAAGACTTATCGAATATTTACACCCAGTTCATTACCGACCATGCTGACGGAGTAAATTATGGTAGATTTGTGAAAGATTGGGTGGGTGAAAGTAGGGTAAGAATGAGAGTTCTAACGCGGAAGTGACGTCACAGCCCCCCCCTTTTGGCGCGAAATTCAAAAATCCATGTGGTGGGGGTAGACTTCCGGCGCAGCGTGTCGTCATGTGCAGAGGTTATGATTGACCGGGGGGGGTAGTGGTGTGTCCCACGTGACCTCGATGGGCGTACCGAAGTTGTCGGCCATGTTGTCGTCGTCGTCCATTTTGCGTGGTTACGTGTGCGTTGATTGGCGGAGGCGTGGCCGCCGTTCGCCGACAAAATGGACGACGACCCCACCACGACGGGCGACGATCAAGCCAGGCCGCCGCCCAGCGACGATGACGACGTCAACGACGACGGCGAAGGGCGAACGGCGGCCACGCCTCCGCCGTGTGTGGTGGCCATGTTGGGAAAGCTGTGATGTTGTCGGATTGTGCGTGTGTGCTGGTTAAGGTTGGGCCACGTTGCCGGATCGTGGTGTGTTATAGTGTATGGTTTGGGTATATGTTTTGTTTTTCCGGAAGGGCGGCCATGTTGGAAAAGCGTCGACGTTGTCAACTTGTGCCGGCCACGTTGTCGGCTCGTGCATGTGTTATAGTGTACGGGTTTTGTATATGTTTACACTGCCACCATTGTCCGTCGACGTTGTCAACTTGTGCCGGCCACGTTGTCGGCTCGTGCATGTGTTATAGTGTACAGGTTTTGTATATGTTTACACTGCCACCATTGTTGCCAACTCATGAAATATATATTTATGCATAAATAATTATTACTATAGTAATCTATATTGCACGAACGTAAAAAAAATGAGTAGTGTTGTGTACATGTAAGAAAATACACATGATATGCATTGCATAATTGAATGTCTAGTTGTAATGAACTGGCTTCGGCTATCTGAGCATAATATGTACACATGCTGGTGATGATGTAATCAATCCATCTGTGTGCCCATCTGTTACCAAAGCGTGTGAACGAAAGCTTTATTAGTCGTACATAATTTGAAGAACGCGAGTCGTTGGTGATGTAATATTATTAATTGGGCTCCAGCTGTCTGTGCGCGCTTGTGTGTGCGTACATCCATTTGTTTAATAACAGAACCCTAGCCGTTGACTAACTAATGAATAATAATTGGCTTCGGCTATCTGAGCATATGTACACATGCTGGTGATGATGTAATTGTCTAGCCATCTATTACCAAAGCGTGAGAGCTGAGGCTTTAATAGCCGTACATAATTTGAAGAACACAAGTCGTTGGTGATGTAATATTTTAATTGGGCTCCAGCTGTCTGTGCATTTGTTAATGTGTGTGTGTGTATGTGTGTGTGTGTGAACGAAGTGATGACCGTACATAAATTATTGTGTGAAACAGAAAGCCAAGCCAAGCTAAGTGATTGTCCTTGACTGCACGTGTAGTAGCTATAGGTTTTTTTTGTCGTCGAAACAGAAAAGCCAAGCTAAATGGTTGTCCTTGACTGCACGTGTAGCAGCTCTGGTTGATACCAGCTGCTTTCGCGTTCATCCTTGAGATAGCGTATATATACGCTGTACGAATTGCTCACATCATCACATTGTTCAACGAGACTAGAACTCGTACAGTGTGAGTTTTTCATTTTTAAATAAGTTTTCATTTTTTTAATAATTTTTTTAATTTTCGTTCGTTAAGATTCACATTCAGTCGTACAGAGTGAGTTTCATTTTTTTTTTAAATAATTTTAATTTTTTAAATAATTTTTTTAATTTTCGTTCGACGAGATTCACATTCAGTAACTCAACTAGAACTCGTACAAGGTAAGTTTCATTTTTAAATAATTTTTTAATTTCTAAAATATAATATAATCAAGCAATTCTCAACTAGAGCTCGTACAAGGTAAGTTTTATTTTAAAATAATTTTTGTAATTTCTAATCAAGCAATTATTGTTTAATAATATTGATTTTTTAAATTAGTTATATGTAATAACACATGAATGCACATTGCGCAACATTTCTTTTAGCTTGTATATTGAGTGATGATTAGTGTTAATCTTTCAAGGATTTGTGAAATAAATATAGAATAAAAATGTTAAAGCAATATTATTTAATTAAAATACAAGTAATCAAAATATATTACAATTTAAAATAAATATTATGTAATAGTAAACAGTGGTGACAAGTACAAAATACATAATATGTAAACATATACAATATGACATTTGTGTACAATATTCATCTAAATAAAGTAATTACAAATTAAAATATGATGACGTACACAGTAATGACAAAAATTAATATGTAAACATGTGTGACAATTGTGTATGAATTACAAATAAGTAAAACTAATAAATACATTTGTATACATTTATATTATGTGTAAGCAAATTAGATTTTAATTTATAAATTCATTACGCATAATAATTTATTATTTGTAATTGTTTTAATAATTGTTTTGAATTACATTAAAATAAATAAGTGTAAGCACATTATATTTACTATTTGTGTACGTGTGAAATGACAATTTTGAACAAATATATTTGTTAATTTTGAAGATGTCTATCCAGGCTTACTCTAAAATGTACACCATGTAAGCCTTGTTTTATTATCTAGATATACAGTAAATACATTGATAATTAAATATAATTAAATTAAATGAAATATATGTGTAAGCACAATATATTATAAATTAAAATACAACTAAGTACATGTTAATATATAATTGTACGTGCAGCTAATGACAATTATGTGTATTTACAATGAAAATTATACATGGTAAGTGAGTATGTCCATTCGGTCTTACTGTACAATTTCTACTATGTACGCTCTATCCTTTTCTCCACGAAAAATTAGATGCAGCGAACACGGTACTAAATCTTTTAATTCATCATCTTCGAAAACGCTCGCGTATCTTTTAGGTAGATATACGCGATATTTTAGTTTAGGGTCTTTATAATCTTGAAGAGTGACGAGTACGGCTTTCCCGTACTTCGCGTCTATATTCTGCATTTCTTCTATCGGATATTTTACACCGATTATTAATTCTTTTATTTTTTTATATTCAATTGCGCTAATAGTTGCAAATTTTTCAGTGAATGATGCCATTTTAAAATAAAGAATTTTATATTTGTCTCGCGCGTCTCTCAAGGACTGAACGAATAACGCTCGCGCACAGCGGAATAAATAGGGAGGTAGTTGTGGAGGTGGAACCAGAGAGGGGGAACTACATAACGTACAGTAAGCGTTTATTTTTAACCGTGTGAACAGGATACGACTTGTCTTCTCACGACTCGATGGGTAGGCGGGGAAGAGGAGACGAGTCGGTTATTTTTTTTATGAATAGACAGAATGATGTAATTAACAGCACTCATGCGTGTTAGAACATGTTGCTGAAGCTAATTTTTTTATCGTACAGTAAGCGTTTATTTTTATCCGTGTGAACAGGATACGACTTGACTTCTCACGACTCGATAGGTAGGCGGGGAAGAGGAGACGACTCGGTTATTTTTTTTATGAATAGACAATGATTTAACTAACAGCACTCATGCGTGTTAGAACATGTCGGTGAATCTAATTTTTTTTATATGACTATACAGAGTGATGTAATCGTCAGAAAGGTTAATTTGTTTTACGTAAGCGCTAAACAATAATGTTTTCAATTAGTAATTTATTAGAAACATATTGATTACTCTAAAATCTGATACAACCCACTCGCGTAAAGCGTGTACTCTAGTATTTGTACATATTTCTGGAAGTAAGTGGTGCGCGAGACAGACTGTTCCATGTATTGATTGTAATTGATCGAGTTTAGGACAACCGAAATCTTCTAAATTTATAATATTAAAATGTACGATACGCTTCTGTAGAAATTTTTTTTTTTGCAATCCTTTTACGAACACAAATTTAAAAGGAAATGTATATTTTTCTAATATCGGTACAAGATGTTCATACGATGTGTCCCCGTCCGTCCACGCTAGTCCATGATAATGCTCTGTTAACCATCTGTTTGTCCTCGCATGTTTATGATTCGAAACAATCATGTTTGCTGGAGGTGAAAATATCCAATGTCTGCTGGCAAATGCAGTGACATCCATAATGGATAGTTCCTTAACGAGTTCGTTTCCATCGTTGTCGATGAAACAGTGAAAGTCAAGGATGACTGCTAGATTATCCTCGCACATCCTTTTTTCGTTATAAATAATGTGTTTGGTGTTACTAAGAACGCTGCAGATCCGTCCGTCTTACGGAACAGACACGTTGTATGTTGTGAAACGCTCGTAAAGAATTTTTTCGGAACGTTTATTTTGTACCTTATATTTTCGTCACGGATCAGTGCAACAAATTTACAGGTCAAAATGTTGTATACAAAAATGTCTATAGGGTATAGTATTGTGTGCTTTAATTCACTACAGCGTATGTACTGGTACGGAGATAACAGCTCCATGCGTCCGTCTTCAACGCGTGCTGTTCAAACACTGAGGTATGCGATATTAGTGGACTTGGATTAAACACTTTTGCCACGGCAGCATATATTTTCAAACCTTGTGTTCACTAATCGATTAAATTAAGGCGTGAAAATGAACTAGAAATACGCTCTCATGTAAGCGGTGCATGTGGTTCTACATAAAGGACAAGTATGTAGGGTTATGGCGCAATTCACACATGTGATAAAATGTCGACAGGGAATAAGTACAACTTCCACGTTTTGTGCGTAACAGACTTTGCACATTGTATCACGATTAGAGCTTCCTTCTATGTTTTTTATATTCTCCTTGATAGTGTCGACGCGTTGTTCGTTCTCTGCTGTCGCTATTGCTGTTGGTGCTTGCGCTTCGGTAACGATACCCAGTGCCTTGATGATAAAATTTTTATCTTTCATTAACATTACGTAAGAGCACGCAGGGAAATGACGTGCGTGTTCCATCCAAGCATATTCTCCACGTTCCCATTTGTTTAATCCGCCTCCACAGCAAAAACAAATCACTCTATCGTTGCATCCAGTGTAAAAGAAACCCGCTTCTGATAATTCTTTAGGTGTTATCGTTAACGATACAGGCCATTCTTTAAAACTCTTTAAACGATTTTCCAAGCTTCTGTAACGCGGGTACGGAGATGTGATTTTTTGAATTAAGATGACTTGCACTTCTTTATCGTCTGGTGATAAGGACTTGATTGTTGTTGCTGTCGCTTCACCGCATTGTTTGAAATAGCGGTCGTTCTTGGGTTTGGTATCATCATCATCGAAATCGTGTGAAAGCATCTTGTGCGTCCTCTCGCGAGTCGTGTTGATGAAACACTGAGCAAAAAAAAATAGGAAGAAGAGGATAATCGTTTCCCCCTCCACAAAATAAAATACATGAAAAATGATTACATTTTTTTTTTAATAAAAAAATTACATACATGTAAGTCATACATTACATTCTATTTACAGCAAATACATAAAAATTGATTACATTTTTTTTTTTTTAAATAAAAATCGCATACATGTAACACATACATTACATTCTAAAAAGCAACATTATATTTACAGCAAAAAAAAAACAATAATTTATAGTAAATGTTTAATTATGTCTGCGCACTGTGTTGGATAACGGAGTGTACACGTTGAGCGAATCATGCAGTATCAAGCAGTAGGCCGCGGTCTGAGCGGGGAAATTGCTCGATGACTCGAATTCCAATCTGACGTCGACTGGTGAAGACTTGAGCGACTCATCCTGTCTGCTACAATCGAAGACGAATAACGGTGCTTTTGCTATGAACTCAGTAGGCGTTAGAAGTACGTTGGGTTGACTTCTGTGGTAGTATGACTTTTGAAATCGTGTATACATGTCGTACAGCAATGCATAACGTCCGTTATCGATATCCAGGTTCAGGTTATCGTACGGGTAGTATTTGTCGTTCAAAAAGAGTCTCGCATTTGTCACATTGCAGTGATCGAATTCGCCGGCATGTTTTTTCAGATTATTCTTTCTGCTGGTCTGGAAGGTGAGTATCACGTACCGCGGTTTCTCCAGTTGTGTGTTGTTTTCACTGTCCAAGTCTGTCTGTCAGTCGTTGGTAAAACCGGGTACTCGTGCAGTTCCCAACTACGAAACGGTAAGAATAGTGGTAGGTCTTTGCGTATGATATCCAATAATCGTATCCGTACTTCATTGTTCACGTACACGAACGGTATCATCCAAGAGATTTTTGTTAGTTCTATATCAGCGTTAGCGGGCGCATCCGTAGACGAGAACAGAGCGTTAACGTCAGTGGAAGTGCGTAATAGTATCAGTTCTTGTTTCATGTTTAAAATAACATGTGTGAAATCTTCAGCAAATCCCATCAGCATCCTCAACGGTATGCAAAAGTTGAATTCATTATTTTTACCAGATGGTGTTAGCTCGTCAGCTGTAGGAGCAACCCAACCGGCATTTTGCATCGGAACAATGTCCTGCTTGCTGGCAGATAGTATGGTTTTAATAGTGGATGTGATGCCAACACTCTTGGTACGATCTACTTCCACGCCGGCCAATTCGTAACGGATTTCTTCGAAGAGAAACGCAATCGCATTGTTTATCATTTTCACGTTCACATTACCAGTGGCAGTGGTTTTTTTGCTCAACTTGCCTTCAACGTACAGGAAACTTTCCATCGGTAAAGTGAAGACTTCCTGTTGCAGGATAGGTATGCGTATCTCATCATTATTTCCATATCGTGACGCCGACGCGTACGGTGCATGAGGATGATATTCATAATGTGTGATGTTGTCTTCAAAGAACGGTCGACGTTCAACCGATAAGACTATACCGCTGTCCGTCATGTTACTTGTTTCTCTTGAGTTTGAATCCTAGTGAAATCAGGTAGCGTCGGTTAGTTGCTGTTAATCGTGTCAACGACGAACGTCTACTGATACCTTTTCCAAAAGTGTTGTCCTCTTTTATCTTGCAGTGCAAGCCGTCGCTACCTCCGCTCTTCATCATCATGGAGGTTTCGGTGAAATAAATTCCCATGATTACTACACACGTTTCAAATGTATACGTGCGGTGATGACTTCCCCTTGAAAATTCACAATATCACCGTCCTGATCGTGTACGGACACTGTAACGTTACGCAAGTGTAGTACGTTAAGCGGAAAATAAATGACGTTTCTAGGCGTTTCGACTATCTTGAATCCTGGCTCAACTGTTGGATAGAACGAGTGCAATATATGCTCGTTTCGACCCGCCTTGTATGAACCTTGAACAGCGTTACACCTTATCTCCAAAACGTTCACTTTGTTAATGTTTACAGGCGCATCCGACGTGTGTAATATATACGCTTCTAACTTGCGGCTCTTGGAAAAACCCAACATGGTACCGATCGTGTGTTCTGTACATCCGAAATCGATATCGTATGAACAATAAATTTCACATTTCAATGTGTTGTTGTTGGGTCGTAGAGAAAATTTCGGGTCTACTAGTTCTTTTTTCAGGTACGTTTCAATATCACTGATTTCATACACACCGGTCGGTATATTGACAGGGTCTAACGTTTTACGTGCTCCCTTTAGTACAGGAAAGACATTGTTTTTTCCACTCTCCACGTTCGGTATAGAGTTGTACGTGGTAAAGTCCAGCAGTCCTGCGTACCATTCACCGTCCGTCAATTCAAGCGGTGGAAAAAAGTCACAAACCAGTGCGCTCGGATCCGTTCCTGTGACGGTGACCGTAAGCGAAGACATCTTGTAGTTTACTGATCGTTCGATGTCAAAAACTCTAAACATAAATGTCCGCAGATGACTGTATCCGACGGCTGTTTTCGCATGTAATTGTAATGAACGTCGGTCACGTTCGATCCAAAGTACCGCATTAGCTCGACAGGTGGACGTAGATTGCCGAATCCATCAAAGTACCAGACTCTGTCGCCTCGCTTCTTGTAGCATACCCAGTGCGTGCCCGGTCCGCTAGCATCATCCAGATTCACGATCGCACTTTCGTTCACCCACGGTGATGTACTAGGAAGTGCGTCGCGCATGTACACACCTCTGAAATAGGGTATACGCAATCGTTTCGTGTACTCATAAAGATCATGATCGGTCAATGCACGCACGGGTATTTTGATTAGTTTTTTCGGTACGGTCGAAGATAGAGTCCTGAAGCCTTTTTACCGCCACTCCTTCTTCGTCGTTTTCCTGTCCCTGTTGTCGTCGTCCTCCTCCTCTTCCTGATTATCGTGCGTCGAACCGGCTTGCGTCGTCTGGTGCGACGTCGACGTTTACGCACACCACCACCACCACTACAGCATAGCCCGCTGCCTAACGCAGATTTCGCCTTCATTGCTGCTGCTACGGCTGCTGCGTACGCTCTTTCACTGATGTCTGAATTCAAAGCTTTAACTCGTTCCCACGCTTTACCGGCTAGCACACGATCCGCTATACCTCGTCGTTCGTTGTCCTTGTACTTGCTGTAAGCGATATCGTGTTCGCGACAGGCTTCGTCCAACTCGTTGATTCCTCGATCACCACGACTCAATCTCTCCTCTAGTTTCGTTCCTGGTCCGCAGAACCTGTAGCCAGGCAGATGTAGTTCTACCGGTAATACGTCCACCGCTCGATTGATCAGTGTAGGTACTGACTTCGCGACGAATGGTACCGCGCTTTTAACTATTTTTCCCATAAGACCACGCCCCCCTTTTTTTTATCAACACGGCTACGTAGTTCATACATGACTACTGTTTCGTTTGCTCTCGATAAAGAGATCTCCAATCTTGCTCGTTGTTGGATTTGTCCAGATCACTAATCAACACGCTCGTCTCCGTCTTGTTCATAAGTAGTAAGTCTGCCTCTTCGGCACCAAGTGAAGTACGCGCTGCGCGTGTATGCAATTTATAGATATACGATACCACTTTCTCCCAACGATGTTGGAACACTTTTGCGAGTTTGTACGTTTCGCTCTTCGCGTACCGCTTCACGTCCTCCAATTGACGCGCGTTCACTGCATCTGTGGCCCGTGCGCCACCATCGCCAACGTTTAGAATGGTTTTTCCTTGTGCGTTGAAATAAGCATCGTTTACCGCGGTGATCGTGTGTCGGTTCAAAAATTCCAAATTCACTGCATCCTTGTTGTTCATGGGTGGAGCTAACTGTGTTATCCGCACATTGCCGACCATTAGGTTAGAGTTCGTATCCTTCGGTATGATTTTCGAGTCCACGTATATTTTGGTCGCGGCGTCTCTCGCACGTATCGGTTCCCTCAGAGACTGTATGCGATGGTCTCGTGCGTCGACGACAGCCCCGTTCTTCTTGTACGGTACCAATTGTGTGAAACGTAAGCACGAGTAGTCTACGTACTGCTTGTTGACAGCGTCCCCGAGATCGACAGGAGCGCCGACGTTGACGAGCTTACGACCTTTCGCATCTATTCCTTGCGCCGCCGTCGACGAATCGCCAGCTAACAGACAATTGTCACGCACAAAGCGCAGTGAAACGGCATCGCTATCATCGCGCGGTTCGCCCAAATTATGTATTTTTTTTCCCGCTACATCAAAGTGTCCGTCCTCGGTCATTGTGATACCAATATCCTCTCGCAGACTGCGTCGCGTCTCTCTTCGCGCTCTGGTGTCTGCCAAACTTGTCGACACTCATCTCGTGAATGATGCGCCTCGTTCGTTGTGCACGGCATTTATACGTATTCACGTAATAAATCGATTAGTTTTGATACGATCGTACTGTCTATGCATTTTATTCCGACAACGGAGAGTGCGTCGTTATGTTTTCCTTTTACAATCGTATCTAGAAATTCATCGTACACGTATACGTGTGTGTCTTTGAAGAAATAAATTTTTCCGTCGATATATCGGAACGCACTATCAACGGCTTCTGGTAAGCCGACAAAACGATCTTTAACATAACCATGTTTCTTGATCGTGAACGTGCACTCGTCTATCTCACTGTAATACATATCGTTGTACAACAGAAGAGTTCGACCCGTGTACGTGTGTATTGCAGCGTTTATTTTCGTCATCGTGCGAACACCGAGCGTTGTGATTGAACGCGGATACCCGTTCACCGGCTGCAGACTGTGTATATCAAACATGTATACATAGTTGTCTATGAAAAGCACCACTTCTTCGGTCCGCGGTCTCTGGTACATCGCCGAAACGTTGGTGAACGTCGGCGGTAAGAAAGTCAACCAATCCGTCAACAGAAGCGGACTCTCGCCCGTTCGCTTCGACTCGATATGCAATGTCCACAAAAAGTTATCGTGCACGATATACAGATGTCTGTTGATTATTAAAAATTGGTTAACGTTCTTTAGTCGACATAAATCCGTTGTCGTCCGCACGGTCTCGTTCGTTGTCGGTGTCGTCGTCGTCGTTGACGTCGTTGACGTTGTCGTCGACGTCGTAGCGGGCGGCGGCGGCGGCTTCCCGTACAAGCGTTGAATGCCTCTTATATCGTCGTCTCTCAGGTCGAACGGTCCGTCCGAGCGTGGTACGTAGAACGGGTACATGATCGAATCCCTCTCGAGGGAATGTGACAGTCCTAACGCGTGTCCGATTTCGTGCGTTAGCACCTGAAGAAAACTGGTCTGATCGTCCGGTATTTCGGTTGCGTTTGTATAATTCCACGACTCGTAGTAGTCCATATGTATTTCAGTAGTGTTATACGGTAAATCGGGCGGGTAGTAAGCGTGAGCGAGTATACCTCCTCGTCCGTCCAAATCGTACCCGCAGATCGTGCACCTGGAAGTCAGACACCTGTGTTTAAAATATTTCATAGCGATAACCATGTCTGCGTTTATGTCGTTGGGTCGATATTCGAATTCCAGATTCGAATGTTTCTGCCACACAGCGAACGCTTGTCGCGACGCTTCTATAGCACTGACGCTACCGTGAAAGAATCGCCACGACAGACGTTTCTTGGCCCACGGCGTTCGTAAGGTGTACGACACGAAATCTTCGTTACCACAACTCCGCGCACGCATCAGATTCATCGTTTCATTGTTCAATTCTCCATTTACGGTTAAATTGTAATTCACTTGAAACGTGCGAAGGTAGGCGTCCATATCGATGGTAGTGTTGTCCGTGAGTCGTAAACTATCGTCGGGCACGTATCCGTATCGCACCAAATAATCTATAGCGAAATCTACATCGTTAGCGTTAACGGACGATGCGACGACGACGCTTGTGCACGCAATAATAAACAGTAGCACGATATCCATGTTGTCACAACCAAACGTGGAATGTCCCCCGGTGCGTGTACGACAGTATTATTTATACTTTATCGGCTTTCAGAATCGAATAGGGAGCACATGGCATTAACGAGTCCTTTAAGATCGATTCCATGCTGCTGCTGCTGCTAATGTCAGATGATGATATATACCGCTCTTGTTATACGATTATGTCTGCTTCACGTAGTTCTTCCACTATGGAGACGATTTCGTTCGTGTGCCCACTGTTTCCAACACGTTGTGATGCCATTAACAGTCGCAATCTGTCCACCAGTTCGTTCGGATCGTCCCAGTGCACGTAATCGATTTTGTCTTTTTTTCTCGTTAGCGTCATATACGATGTATCAATATTATTATGCCCCTGTCCTGTACGTTTCGGTGGAAACAGTTGCGATATTATTCGTTTATACTTTACACCTCTGTTCGCGTTCACATGTGCGTTCGCTAAGTAATACTGCTTATGCGCGTTGGTGTTACGCAGTATATCTTTGTACGCTTTCAGATCTGATTCCTTGTAAATATTTTCATTAGGATGCTTCATGAATACAAGTTCGTAGAGTCCAGGTGTACCTTTGTATCGTTTACCGTTGATAAGAATCGTATCGTCCTTATCGATTTCGAACTGTGAATCACCAATCATCCATTTTCCGTTTTCATGTCTTACACCGTACGTATAGTCCATCAGACGATCGCGTTCGGACGAAACGATCATACGCATGTACTTGTTCGCTAACGATTCACTGTCGTATTTGTCCTGAAAATATCTACGCGCTTCACGTCTTCCTTCCGGTGTGTCTAACATTTTTTCAATGTTTTGACTAGGATCGTCCTCATCGTCATCACCTGATGTTTCGGCTATCACGGGTGTTTTCAGGAAAGACGGTTTCGTTCGGGAACGAAGTGGTGTTCCTACATCGCTCTTACTAATTGCATCTAATGGATCCTCTTCTTCTTCTTCTTCCTCTTCTTCTTCTTGTTTCATTTTTTCACTCTTATCGGCTTTTAATTTGTTGTTTTACGTTTCTTTTCAAGCAATGCTTGCGAAATATTTTGTAACGGTTCCAGAATCGGTTTGTAACTTTTGGATAACGTTGCTTCTTCTTCACGAATACCATGTTTTAACGCACGGTATTTCTTCCGTATGTCATCACTGATCGTGTCGATATCACGTGCTAATCGTTTTTTCTTGTCATCCATCTCGATAAACGGTAGTACGACAACTAAAGTCGTTGACAGCAGGACACGTGTATTTAGCTAAACTTTTGACAATTTTTTTTTGTTTAATCGTTAGGTGCGACTACTATGAAACGATCGAAACCGACTCTGTACCTACCGGTCTCGATAGAAGAATCCTTGTCCACAACGAGAAAGCCATAACGATCTTTCCACGCTTCAGCGCACATGTTCTTAAACGTGTCATATTTCATGTCCGTGTTGACATGATCGTTATACACATGCTTCAAGTTGCGATCGTCCTGTTTGAACAATACTATTAGATTGGCATTATCACGAACCAACTGTTTTGGCACTTGACTGTACGTCTGACAAAGGTAAAACGCGTCCACACCGCTGTGACGTCCCATAGAGAAATACTTGCGTATATTGTGTTGTCTTTCACAAGACACGTCATCGAACACCATAATAGAATCAGGATCGACCTCGTCGGGAGGCGGTACCTCTTCGTTATCGTTGTAGGCGTGATAACCCATTCCTTCGTTGGAAAGTTGTGTCATCAAGGTCTCCAGCATCTGATATTTGGGTTGAAATAGTGATTTAGAAAACACGTATAAGTTCGCGAATCTTAATCCGTTTACATCGAACAACAGGTTGAACATGACGTTTGTCTTCCCGCACGCAGAAGGTCCGCAGATGATCGAACGAACGGTATCAGGCAGAAGACGTCCGTGTTTACGTTTTTTTCTGCCACAACCACCCCCACCACCATCGCCGCACAATTTCGAATAGTCCACGTCCTTTATTTTTAATCTGTGCGCTTGTTGCAATATTTTCATGTTGACGTTCCGTGCACAGTCTATTTAATAGTCGCACTATATTGCAGCAGTCGGTAGATATGTAACTGCATACACAAGTGTCCGGACCCGTTTCACAGTTCGGATCCGACCAAACACATTCTTTGTAGTGATCGAATCCGGTACCACTTGGTACTATTTCGTTAAGACGGAATCTCTTCACACGATTGATAACCCGTTGCCAGTACTCGTGCACTGTCAAGATCCTACGCATGCGTTCAACGTCGTTTGCAGTCGTGTTCACGATGTACTAATCGTAACCAGGATGTGACACAATGTCTTTTACACTGTACACAGCGTGCATGTTGTCATCATAACGCATCGATGCATACTGGTTCTATTTCCATGAGTCGAATAGTTGTTATAGCAAGTTCTTCTTGTGTATCCACGAATCGTGTTTACCATCGAATCCTAACCATCTGACTTTTACACGATCGCCTTTACGTTGTACAATCTTTTCTACCAAGTACACGTCACCAACGTTCGATTTACTGATTTCATGTTCATAAAAACCACCTTTCAACACTTCTCCTGTATGATCCTTTAGCGAATAGGTAATGGGTACGCTGCCGGTACGCACCGAATGAACGATAAATATCTCGTTTGTCCAATTTGGTGTGTATCCTTTGGCGAATGTCATTTTGTGTTTGCTTATACGCACACGATCGCCTACTTTGAATTTCGGTCGTTTATAAACGATGCTCCTCGCTGTGTTCACACGAATCCTTTGTAGCACTGTACGTTCGTTGGATTCTTTCACCTGACACGGTTTCATTCCAATCGTTCTGTGCACGCTGTTGTTGTACGTGTTGACTAGTTCCGGCAACATATCCAACCAACGATAATGACCTTGTTCACTGAACGCACGATACATGTGCGTTTTCAACGTACGGTTAAAACGTTCCACAATGGAGGCCTTTTTTTCACTATACGTGGAATAGAGTGTGATACCGTATCTGATCAGCAATTTTTGTACGCTACTGTTATAGTACTCTTTCCCGTTGTCTGTCTGCAGATATTTCATTTTATTAGCACGAAGAATCGGTTCCAGAGCTCGTGCGACCTCTACGCCCGTTTTTGTTTTCAACGGAACAGCGTACGCGTACTTGCTAAACGCGTTAATGATTGTCATAAGGTACTTGAATCCCTTGTTCACCTTCGCGTGCGGTATCATCTCTACCAGGTCCGCTTGGTACAAGTCGTGAAGTCCCTTTAACTCCACCGCACGTCTCGGAAAATTCCTTCTTACCGGTCTGTGCAACTCCTTCGCGATAGTCTTGCGAACGCTCTGCTGTATGTTCTTCACCTGTCGTTTCATTCTCATATCGTACGAACCGTGATTCACAATACGTCAGAACGTGGTAAAGCGTTAACTCAGTGCTGAATGTAACTCTCCTCGGTACCGTTCTGGTACGTCTGCTTTCCATCGCGTGACTGTAGTAAGATTTCCACTCCACGTCCAGTTATATCATCTCGACCGAACGGAAAAACAACGCGTTCTTCTTGTGATTGCGTAAGTACGTTAAAACATGCGCTAAACTGATTTTCATACGTCCATTACGCACGAGACTCATACCGATGTAATATCTCATGAGCGTGTGTTGTTTCATGTCCAACGCTCTTACGGTCTTGACGGAATTCATGTCTTTGAACATGACGCTGCGTATAACGTTGGCACGATACTCGTGCATTTCCGCGACTATGACGTTATCGTTTACGGGTAGATGCTCGCACATGTGTTTAGCTTTGAGTCCTATGATCGGACGATGACTTCTCGACTCCATATGCAGGTGTATAAGATACGAGTTCAACAACCAAAACTCGTCTGCCATAGCACCTGTACATCGTTGCCACTGTTCGTATAAACGTCGATCTTTCACTGTGTACCCTTTTTCATGTGAATACTGCAGACCGAAGTATTCACAATACTTGCGGAGTGTAGGCAATGATTCCTTCAGAAAGGCTACTAAAAACAATCCCTGCGCCTTGTTGTTCACCAATGTGAACTGTTTCCCTCTCGCAAGTGTCGGTAACGAAGATGGCGGGCAGCGCACGTCAAAACTTACGTTGTAGCTAGGATCCACTGCGCACTTTGGTGCTATCATAATCGCGCTTCTGTATATTTCAATCGCTGTACGTATCGGAATAGTGCGCTCTGTAATGACAATGCAACACAAAGCGTGTGGGATTGAACTTCCGTAGGCGAGCATGTCTGTGTACACAGTCGCATAGTTCATTTGTCCGTGTGAATCATGTAAGCCGTGAACACGTTGAACGGCATGATACAGTTCAGGAATCGGTCGGAAACGTGAAATAAAATTCCACGCGTGACGTACTGTACACTTGAACATATTATTTTCATAAACCACGAGTTCAATCGGTACATTGTTTCGATCACACTCTTCGATAAAATGAAGCCATCGTGATTTGTTGTGTATACGATCAGAGATTATCATCAACAGCACGATCGGCGGCAGATAACCGCTACGTTTCTTTATGTGACGCCAACAACGTCCGTGATATTTGTCAACACCAAACTTATAACGTGTACAGTAGTTACCACAAAACCGTTTTTTCTTCACAAAATACATAGAACACAAGTTGGAACGTATCGTGATTCGTAACGGTTTTGTTAGTGTGAAATGTTTCCCATCATCGTATCGATAAACATCCATTGTGTCATCGATCTGTGATGCAAGTGATACAGCTTCGAAATTGTCATGATATTTAATAGGTATAATTTTTATGAAATCTTTTGTTTTATTTTTTTATCATTGGCGCCATCAGTCAGACATTGAATTGTGTACACACATTTAGTAGTAGTACTAGTAATAGTAATATATATAGTACTATTAGTACTAGTATAGTACTAACACAGAGTACTACTAGTACTACCCAAACGGGTATGTTTGTACATGAGTTTATGTTGGCTCTGAAAAGAGCCGTTTTTGCGTGCGTCGACTTCTACAAGTGTTCACGAACGAAACTACATGTAGGCATTGACGCCTTATGGACTTGGACAGGATCATCACCCGCCATCCAATCCATAATTCGTATTTTACAATTGCAGCATCTTACAACATCATCATCGCCTTCATAAATAAACCCGGCTTTGGCTAGGTCAAAAAATCTCACGTTCGTATTCGGAAATTTACGTACGTAAAATTTAATGTTACCTCGACGATGGATGTTATAAAAGCTTTTTAATCGGCTTGCAAAAGAATATGTGTGCACGTCCATATCTGAAGCAAGAATGTTGGTTTGTTGCGCTGCATTTCACTTCCTCAGTGGTAGCTGCGCGCGCAATCGTAGTGGGGATTGCTGTCGTCAATTGGTCGGTATGAAATAAAGCACAGTAGTGGGAACAAATAGCTGCGCACGCACTCATCATAGATAGTATAAGTGGAGCGGTGATCGCTGCCTGCGTTCACCTTCGAGTCTCGTGCAGGCTAACTTTCACGCACTGCTTATAAAATGTTACTTATTTTCTAACTTTGTATCAGTATTCTAATGTTCTTCAAGTGAGCAAGTAATTGATTTTGCTTTTATCGTTATTCTAACAATGCAGACGTTTTCTGTTGATCGTAAACATTCGTTGCGTGGCTCGTTGGTGTCGTACGTTTACACACCTCTTGTAGAGGAAGAAGAAGAATGTGTCAACGATGTCATTACCTTTTTCGATGAAATTCACGATATGTTACGTACGGACATTCTAAACGAACTGACACGTTTGCTTACTATAAAGTGGCATATAGCGCTAAAAGCGAGATTTGTCAAGTACATTGTAAATGCCAACACGAACGAGGACGAAGAAGTGACGAGTGAAGGCTATTTTCATGGACGATGTCATACGACATTGATCGCTGATCAGAACGTATTGCCTGAACGTTTAGAAGCTTCGTACGAAAAAATCATCGAATCGATTTATAAATTCACTCGTGAGGGTAGCGGTTGGGCGTTGGATCATATAATCTCGTTAGAACTCGTTCTCTCACGATACCAACCGCTGGCCGCCTCCAGTTTCATCCGTACACCTCCTGAATTGTCTTGTACTAAATCCATCATCAATGTAAACAATACAGGCGATCAAATGTGTTTTATATGGTCAGTGTTGGCCGCACTGTTTCCACAACACAGAGACAGCGAGCGTGTATCCAAATACAAATCACATATTCACAGTATCACCACTTCTGGTATAACTTATCCCACCCGCCTATGCGATATTGTGAAGTTCGAACGAGACAATTCCGACATTTCTATAAATGTTTTTGGTTACGAAGAAAATGAAATTTACCCGCTAAGAATAACTCCTTTCAGTGACAGACAACACCATTTTAATCTATTACTTCTCACCACCACTGACCGAAAACATTACTGTTTAATAAAAAATATTAGCCGCTTACTATCTTCACTAACCAAACACAACGGACGTTCTTTCTATTGCAACTACTGTCTGCATAGATTCTGTGAAGAACGACTCCTTAGTGAACATGTCCCTCGTTGTTTACCGTATGGTGAACAAAGAATTCGTTTACCAACGAAAGAGAAGGAGAAGGTTATGTACTTCAAAAATTACACGTACTGTCATAAAGTCCCTTTCGCTATATATGCAGACTTTGAATCGTTCATTGTACCTTGCCATCGTTGCGATGCTCCTCCACACACATCGTCCACCACAACAGAGTCGTTACATCTTCCTTCAGGTTTTTCCTACCTCATAGTCGACCACGAGGGTAACATTTTCAAACCACAGGTCGTTTATCGCGGTGTGAACGTGACAGAAACCATTTAGATAGACTAATCGATGAAGAGCATGAACTGTACAGGATCATGCGTACCAATATCCCTATGACTATGAGTGATCGTGACGTATTATCTTTCACGAATGCTGTCGTATGCCATCTCTGCGAAAAACCACTGACTGATGACGACAAGGTGCGCAACCATTGTCATCTGACTGGACGATACCTTGGCGCAGCTCACAACGTATGTAACCTCAACTCCAAGTCCGCCCAACATATTCCTGTCTTTTTCCATAACTTACGAGGTTACGACGCACATCACTTGATACAAGGGTTGGGTAAATACAATGATGAAACTCTCACTTGTATCGCTACCACTAGTGAACGCTTCGTATCAGTCACGTTGGGTGCCCTACGTTTCGTAGACACGTTACAATTTTTGAACACGTCCTTGGATACACTTGTTGGAAACTTGCGCGCGAGCGGTGCGGATTTCGCTTTAACAAAGCAATGTTTCGAAGAACACTTCGAGCTACTCTTACGTAAGGGGGGGTACCCTTACGATTACATGACAGGTAGCGAGAAGTTCGACGAAACATGTCTGCCCGCACGCGAACACTTTTTCAATAGGCTGAGTGAATCACCCGTGTTGGACGAAGATTACGCACATGCACAGAATGTGTGGCAGACTTTCGGAATCCGCACGCTGGGTCATTATCACGATCTTTATCTTAAAACAGATGTACTGCTGCTGGCTGACGTCTTCGAGGCGTTTCGTGAGATGGCCATACGGTACTACCAGATTGATCCGGCTCATCTTTACTCGCTTCCCGGCGTTGCTTGGCACGCGATGTTAAAGATGACCGGTGTGCGACTGGAACTGTTGACGGATATAGATCAGCATCTTTTTATTGAATCAGCCGTTCGCGGTGGTGTTAGCATGGTACCCAACCGCTATGCCAAGGCCAACAACCCGCTAATCGCTGATCAGTATGATGCTTCAAAGCCGACCTCTTTCATATTGTACACCGACTGCAACAACCTTTACGGTGCAGCCATGTCACAGCCACTCCCTTACGGTGACTTTAGATGGCTCGATCGTAACGAGATCGACTCACTGGACGTACGTACTCTGAGTGATGACAGTGACATGGGCTACATACTTGAGGTCGACCTACACTATCCATCCGAACTTCATGATCTTCACTCAGATTATCCACTAGCACCTGTGCGTTCCTGCGTCAATCCTGACATACTTTCACCGTACTCTCGACGACTTCACACACGACTACACTATACAAAAGGGTATAACGGACCAGAAACGCCCTCGTCGTCCGTTCCCAAGTTGCTTTGGACAAGCAAAAATACGTTCATTTTCTAAATTTAAAGTTGTATCTGAACCTTGGTCTAGAATTGAAAGCGATCCATAGGGTGTTGTTTTAAACAGAGAGCGTGGATGAAACCGTTTATCGATTTCAACACACAAAAGAGAGCAGCAGCCACCAACAGTTTTGAAAAAGATTTTTTCAAACTGATGGTCAACGCTGTCTATGGTAAATCGCTGGAGAACGTAAGGAAACGAATAGACTTCCAACTAGAGTTAACTGCATGGAAGTAGTACCGTCAAGGTCACTCACTTTCACTGCTTCTCCCTGTCACCTCCACGCCCCTCGCCCAGCGTTGTTGCCGGCTAGTACAGTGTGTAGCGTTTTAGCAGTGTTACGAAAGCAACTTTCATACATTTCAGTTTACCCCATTCCAAGTAGGTTGGGTGGACGAGGTGAGGAAGAGACGAATTAGCAACAAACATCCAACATATTTACCGTCCTTAGTATTGTTGACAGACATTTTGTGCATTTCATGTGAACGGTTGACGTCTTTATTGTAGACAGTGTGTGCATTAGTTTATTTCAATAATTTGTATTTATTATGAGTGATATTGAGGAACAGTATCCTACATTTAGTTCGGGTACAAGCAACGGTGGTGTACGTGCGGGCCGAGAGGACAATAGAAAACAAAGTAAAGTCATCATAGCAAACGTTTACAAGTTTTTTAAAAATCTTGCTTATAATGAAGAAGCCAGGAGGAACATAAACTTTGCACAAGTTCGAAAATTTACAGCGGAAGCTTGTGGCATTTCTGAACAGTCGGTGCAACGTATTAGCAATACCGTTGCTTCGGCAGATGATCAAGGCGTGAGTGTTGTGTTCAGTTCTCCAAGGAAAGGGTATAAACGGGAACACAAAAACACTGAACTGGACGATTTTAATAAACAAATAGTCCGCAGGACCGTACTAGAATATTACGACCGAGGGGAATACCCCACTGCAAGCAAAATTCGAGCTGATCTCTGTCAGAAAATCAATTATTCTGGTTCAGAAGCCTCCGTACTTCGCCTTCTGAAAGTGCTTGGTTTTAAATTTAAGAAGTGCAACGATGGACGAAAATTTTTAATGGAGCGCAGAGACATTGCTGCCTTGAGAGCGAAGTTTTTGAGAACCATGCATATACATCGTACGGAGGACAACAGGCCTATAATTTATTTGGATGAAACCTGGATATCACAGAATCATACGAATAAATACATCTGGCAAGACTCCAGAGGGAACGGTGGGCTGAAAGTACCTACTGGTAGAGGTGGCCGGCTGATTATTGCACATGCTGGATCCGCAAGTACAGGTTTCATAGCAGGTGCCAAACTTATCTTTCGTGGCAGTAAGCATTCAGCTGAATCTGACTACCACACAGAAATGAATGCTGAAGTTTTTAAGACCTGGTTTGTTGGTATGTTGCGCTCTTTGGAAGAAGGCTCTGTCATCGTGATGGATAATGCCAGTTATCATTCTGTACAAATAGATAAACCACCATGTTCAAACTGGCGTAAAGCGGATATCATGGAGTGGCTAAGAAGAGAATTTCATTTTACACAGCTGAAACCAGGGATGAACTTCTTTCTAAAGAAGAGATCCGAACGGCCAAGAAGACGTACGAATTGGATCAACTGGCAAATGAAATGGGACATACAGTAGTGCGCCTGCCATCGTATCATTGTCAGTATAATCCGATCGAGCTGATATGGGCCCAAGTTAAACGGTATGTTGCAAACAAGAATACGACTTTCAGATTAGCCGATATTGAACAACTTGCACACGAAGCTTTGGACAGGATAACTCAGGAAGACTGGGAGAAGTGCGTAAGACATGCGGAGGCACTACAAGAAGCCTACTCAAAGCAGTCCACGAGAGACACCACAGTGGAGCACTTCATCATACACTTACGTGTGAATAGTGACAGCGAACCTGAGTCCAGTTAATCCGAAGACGATTACTGCAGGAGTGTTAAAAAGTGTATATCGGTGGTAAACGTGTTTACAGTGAAGCGTAGTATTTTATATTTTTATTGAAACGTAAAAAACCGTATGTGCATGTTTTCTTCAGGAGTGTTATGAATGTGCTCTGTGCTATCACTTTGCAAAGTGATAATTGTGTGACTAACCCTATTTGAGGTGATTTTTTCAACATACTGCTTATTTATAATAGTCATAAGGAATTCTATAGTTTATAAAATAAGGAAAATATTAATTATAAAATTTGTAAGGACAATTCATAAAATATAGAATTATAAATTTAAATTCTATATTTAAAGATTTATAATATATTAATATATGAATAAGGAATTTTAAATTTAATTCATAAGGCATTTGTATTTGTTGTTTATAAAGTTATCCTTATTTTCTTAAGAAATCCAATTCGTTTCACGTATATACATACCATTATTTTTATGCTAATTGTGCATGTAACATCTTATAGTATCGTTCTAATTTTGTTACTTAATTATTAATAAGCAGCGCAGGAAATAAAAATAGAATATTTTTCGGAGTCACGAATAGTGCGGTGTCTTCAATAATTAAATGGGGGCAAGCTTAAGACACAGGATGCGTATGAAAATTAGTTCAAACTATAGCTGACGCGTCGCATTGAATGTTATGTATAAATTACGGAAATTAATTGTTAATTAATTATTAACAATGTATTAATTGTGATGTAATTATTATTAAGAATGATTGACAATGTAGCAAAATATTCTAATGTATGTATTAGAAACTTTCTCCCTGTAAAAGTTTACTTTAAAAAATACAGTAAAACGCAAGTTAAACTTTACACTATCTTACAAAATCAGAACAACTGTGTGATACTCGTAAGATTTTAAAATGTTTTTTACTTTCAATAACATTAAATTTTATCTATAAAATGTCTGCAGTAGGCATCTATGAACCTTCAAAATGTATCGTTGTTTTTTCAGTCTTCTATTGTCATTGTTTTTAGAATGTTCAACAGTTTAAAGCACAAAAAATGATTTTAATGGAAGCCTTATTGACAACAACAAAGTAAATATTTAATTTAAAAATCACTTTGTTATATTCTTTACATTAAGTAGGCCTGCTTACTAGTGTAGCATTTTTCGGAAGAAAGGGAAACTGTTGCTTAGTGACAACGCTGTAAATAAGCGGTGTGACCTTGACGATACTACTTCCATGCAGTTAACTATAGTCTCTACCAAAGGGCGGCTGCAGAAACTTGTTTCCAATCCACGACTAAAGCGTATGATCCGCTACACCGACGACTTGGTCGGATTGGCTTTACGAAACAGAACTATATACCTTTCCCGTCCAGTGTATGTTGGTTTCACAGTACTTGATGTCAGTAAATTGATAATGTACGATTTTCATTATCGGTACGCTGTCAGCAAGTACGGACAACGATTAACATTATTAATGACCGATACCGACAGTTTACTTTACAGCATACAGACTGACGATGTGTACTTGGATATGAAAGAGGATCTCCACCTTTTCGACACGTCGGACTATCCCTCAGATCATCCTTGTCATTGCGACGACAACAAAAAAGTCGTGGGGAAGTTCAAGGATGAAACTAATGGGAAACCCATCAGGGTATTCGTCGGACTCAGAGCTAAATGTTACTCGCTCCTGTTGTCCGACTGTACCGACAAAAAGGTGGCGAAAGGTGTTCCAAGAACGGCAATAAAAAAAAGGTTACGTCATCAGTTATACAGCGAGTGTCTTTTCGATAGTCGTACAGTTTTCACCTCTGCCGAGTGTATACGAAGCGATCGTCATAAGCTGTACACGCAACGTGTAACAAAACTTTCCCTGTCTCCTTATGACGATAAGAGGTACGTACTGGACGATGGTGTAACTACACTCGCGTACGGACACTACAGAGTGTGTAAACGTGCGTTAACCAATGACGATACCAGTCCTAACATGAAGAGACTAAGATACACAGAGCAGTAACTCATGGTAATAATAAACTTGTATTGCAAATATAAAATTTATTTATTTACTTTCATTTAATTTTCAATTGGTAGGAGAGGTGAGGTAGACGATTAGACATTAATGGTTAATATTTATAACAGGATGTAATCGACTCCCACTGAGACCTTCCCACACTATGCACATGTGCAGTTAATTTTATTCGCTGACTAGCCATATGTTATCGCAGCGTGTGAACTTTGTGATGGCGAGGGGCTTTGTTACGTACAGGATGCAAGCCGTGTGTGTGTGTGTGTGTGTGTGTGTGTGTGTGTGTGTGTGTGTGTGTGTGTGTGTGTGGTGAACACTTTGAGGGTAAGGGGACTTTGTCTATAGCAGACTCCTACCAAGCATATACGTATATATAAGCATTTCGTCATAATAAGTATTATCACATTCATTATAATTTTTCAATTTGCATGTAAGTACTTACTATATTTTTACGTTAATATTTGACATTACACACACACACACACACACACACACACACACACACACACACACACACATTATTATGTTAGCAAATTACTATACAACATTTTTCTTGTTACGTTTTACAGAATGAGTGGAAGCGATAATAGATTATATAAAAGAGTCTGTGAGGAGCAGCGACGAGTTCGAAGGTAAATTACAACATTTTTTTTATTTAACGAGTACAAACAGAATACAACATTCGACTGACTTACTGTTTATTTTTTATAGTTCCCAAAGGTTACGTCAGGCCTTATTGGGACCTTCATCAGTATCACAACAAAACTCGAGTCGGTAAGACCATTTTTATTAACAATCACTTGTACTATTGCGTTTACGTTCGGTATTCAAATGTATTTTTTTTTCAGTGATGCTACCGGTTCAGCTGCTGCTACTGCTGTTGTTGCTGCTGCTGCTGCTGCTGCTGCATCTCAGGAAGCCGGCACGAGTCGGTACGTTTTTTTTCATTAACGTTCACTTGTACTATTGCGTTTACATCTGGTATTAAAAGTGTACTTTTTTCAGCAATGATGAGATGATGGTTTATGATGACGATGATAGTGACAGTGATACGTTACTGCTTGACGAAAGAACTAATAATGATGATGATGATGAAAATAATGTTGATGAGCATCAACAACAACAACAATTACCTACCATCACATTTAATATGTAAGTCTTCTTCTTATGTCTACATACTTTCATGTTTTTTTTTACATGATTTTTATATTTTTTCTTTTCACCAGTGATATTCGTCCACAAGCACGACAAATAACGATCACACCGCCACAATCACCACCACCACAATCGCCACCACCACCGCCACAACCACAGGAACAGCCGCAACCACGTCCGCAATGGATAAGTACAGCACGACAACCAGAATCGCAATCCCCACAGCCTCAACAGCAGCCACAACCTCAGCAGCCTCAACCACAACCTCAGCAACAGCATATGCGGCACGATCCACGATTACAGTCCCCTCCAGAAGACGCGCCATGCGTGTTTTATGATATTATCGACACGGTGGAACCAAGGATGCATAGCGAAGTCGCCACGATGAGACTACTTCTCAGAAGTAGATTTCCAACGTGGCGATGGAGCCGTGGAGATCTCTGCCCCATTCAGGGTATGTTAGGGCACACATCTTGTAGTGTGTGCCAAGAAAATTATACTGAGGGGCAGAGACTCCTCGGCTTAATGTGTGGGCATACTTACCACTATCTTTGCATCATTAATTGGTTTCAAACCGTGGCACTGGAGGGGTCGCCGCCAGGATGTCCGCAATGTCGGGTGTATGCATTCAGCAGGCCAATACACCCATTTTATGCACGCATGCATTTTTGAGGTATGTAACAGTACACATTATTCTAATCCATCCTACGCCTATCAATTATACATCACTAATATTGTTTTTGTTTCTGTTACAGATGGTCGTGCACATTAAATATGAACAACATGTTTTTTTTCATATAATGTTTTATTTTCTGTATATTGTATCCGTATTTTTTTTTTTTTTTTTTTTTACTATTGTAATATACAAAGTGATATTTTTTTGATATAATGTTTTATTTTTTGTATATATATTATAACCGTTTTTTTTGTCTGTATATATATTGTATATAAAATGTAATATAAACTGAACTTTTTATTTATTTTTTCATTAAATTATATTATTTATATGTATATTTGTTTTTTTTCTGTATATATATATTGTATTTGTAATTTTTTTTCTGTATATATATTGTATATAAATATGTAAATTTTTTGAATTTGCTTAGTTATTTCTTTTCTTTTCAACTATCCTTTTTCCTTCTATCATGCATGTTTTATAAGTGAAGTGTCAATCAAAACAATTACACCACAATAGCCAGTCAACAAGAGTTTCACATCGATGCTGTGCACATTTTTTGTATTTTTACAATATATACTTACCACAAAAGCACACATTCAAATTTACAGTTCATGAGTTGGCAACAATGGTGACAGTGTAAACATATACAAAACCTGTACACTATAACACATGCACGAGCCGACAACGTGGCCGGCACAAGTTGACAACGTCGACGGACAATGGTGGCAGTGTAAACATATACAAAACCCGTACACTATAACACATGCACGAGCCGACAACGCGGCCGGCACAAGTTGACAACGTCGACGCTTTTCCAACATGGCCGCCCTTCCGGAAAAACAAAACATATACCCAAACCATACACTATAACACACCACGATCCGGCAACGTGGCCCAACCTTAACCAGCACACACGCACAATCCGACAACATCACAGCTTTCCCAACATGGCCACCACACACGGCGGAGGCGTGGCTATGTTCGCCGTTCGCCGTTGACGTCGTCAACGTCGCTGGGCGGCGGCCTGGCTTGATCGTCGCCCGTCGTGGTGGGGTCGTCGTCCATTTTGTCGGCGAACGGCGGCCACGCCTCCGCCAATCAACGCACACGTAACCACGCAAAATGGACGACGACGACAACATGGCCGACAACTTCGGTACGCCCATCGAGGTCACGTGGGACACACCACTACCCCCCCGGTCCATCATAACCTCTGCACATGACGACACGCTGCGCCGGAAGTCTACCCTCACCACATGGATTTTTGAATTTCGCGCCAAAAGGGGGGGCTGTGACGTCACTTCCGCGTTAGAACTCTCATTCTTACCCTACTGGTGAAAATTACGTACCACTCTTTCCTGAGTTGTAATATACTTATTTTGTAAATATACATTTGTTGATATACATTTCATATAGTCTGTATTTTTGTTTTACATTGTGAATGTCTTTGTTTTAGTCGAGTATAATGTCTCCCGCGAACAGTTTTGAATGTTACATGGCGGATTGGGTAGACAGGCGAGCGACTGAAATGGACCACAACAGGGAACTATTATTACAACGTCGCTCCGATTGCCAGTCTCAAGGCGAGACACAAGTTAAAAAAGAATTATCGAATATTTACACCCACTTCATTACCGACCATGCTGACGGAGTAAATTATGGTAGATTTGTGAAAGATTGGGTGGGTGAAAATTACGTACCACTCTTTCCTGCGTTGTAATATACTTATTTTGTAAATATACATTTGTTAATATACATTTCATATAGTCTGTATTTTTGTTTTACATTGTGAATGTCTTTGTTTTAGTTGAGTATAATGTCTCCCGCGAACAGTTTTGAATGTTACATGGCGGATTGTGTAGACAGGCGAGCGACTCAAGTGGAGCACAACAGGGAACTATTATTACAACGTCGCTCCGATTGCCAGTCTCAAGGCGAGACACAAGTTAAAAAAGACTTATCGAATATTTACACCCAGTTCATTACCGACCATGCTGACGGAGTAAATTATGGTAGATTTGTGAAAGATTGGGTGGGTGAAAATTACGTACCACTCTTTCCTGAGTTGTAATATACTTATTTTGTAACTATACATTTGTTATTATACATTTCATATAGTCTGTATTTTTGTTTTACATTGTGAATGTCTTTGTTTTAGTTGAGTATAATGTCTCCCGCGAACAGTTCTGAATGTTACATGGCGGATTGGGTAGACAGGCGAGCGACTCAAGTGGAGCACAACAGGGAACTATTATTACAACGTCGCTCCGATTGCCAGTCTCAAGGCGAGACACAAGTTAAAAAAGACTTATCGAATATTTACACCCAGTTCATTACCGACCATGCTGACGGAGTAAATTATGGTAGATTTGTGAAAGATTGGGTGGGTGAAAGTAGGGTAAGAATGAGAGTTCTAACGCGGAAGTGACGTCACAGCCCCCCCCTTTTGGCGCGAAATTCAAAAATCCATGTGGTGGGGGTAGACTTCCGGCGCAGCGTGTCGTCATGTGCAGAGGTTATGATTGACCGGGGGGGGTAGTGGTGTGTCCCACGTGACCTCGATGGGCGTACCGAAGTTGTCGGCCATGTTGTCGTCGTCGTCCATTTTGCGTGGTTACGTGTGCGTTGATTGGCGGAGGCGTGGCCGCCGTTCGCCGACAAAATGGACGACGACCCCACCACGACGGGCGACGATCAAGCCAGGCCGCCGCCCAGCGACGATGACGACGTCAACGACGACGGCGAAGGGCGAACGGCGGCCACGCCTCCGCCGTGTGTGGTGGCCATGTTGGGAAAGCTGTGATGTTGTCGGATTGTGCGTGTGTGCTGGTTAAGGTTGGGCCACGTTGCCGGATCGTGGTGTGTTATAGTGTATGGTTTGGGTATATGTTTTGTTTTTCCGGAAGGGCGGCCATGTTGGAAAAGCGTCGACGTTGTCAACTTGTGCCGGCCACGTTGTCGGCTCGTGCATGTGTTATAGTGTACGGGTTTTGTATATGTTTACACTGCCACCATTGTCCGTCGACGTTGTCAACTTGTGCCGGCCACGTTGTCGGCTCGTGCATGTGTTATAGTGTACAGGTTTTGTATATGTTTACACTGCCACCATTGTTGCCAACTCATGAAATATATATTTATGCATAAATAATTATTACTATAGTAATCTATATTGCACGAACGTAAAAAAAATGAGTAGTGTTGTGTACATGTAAGAAAATACACATGATATGCATTGCATAATTGAATGTCTAGTTGTAATGAACTGGCTTCGGCTATCTGAGCATAATATGTACACATGCTGGTGATGATGTAATCAATCCATCTGTGTGCCCATCTGTTACCAAAGCGTGTGAACGAAAGCTTTATTAGTCGTACATAATTTGAAGAACGCGAGTCGTTGGTGATGTAATATTATTAATTGGGCTCCAGCTGTCTGTGCGCGCTTGTGTGTGCGTACATCCATTTGTTTAATAACAGAACCCTAGCCGTTGACTAACTAATGAATAATAATTGGCTTCGGCTATCTGAGCATATGTACACATGCTGGTGATGATGTAATTGTCTAGCCATCTATTACCAAAGCGTGAGAGCTGAGGCTTTAATAGCCGTACATAATTTGAAGAACACAAGTCGTTGGTGATGTAATATTTTAATTGGGCTCCAGCTGTCTGTGCATTTGTTAATGTGTGTGTGTGTATGTGTGTGTGTGTGAACGAAGTGATGACCGTACATAAATTATTGTGTGAAACAGAAAGCCAAGCCAAGCTAAGTGATTGTCCTTGACTGCACGTGTAGTAGCTCTAGGTTTTTTTTGTCGTCGAAACAGAAAAGCCAAGCTAAATGGTTGTCCTTGACTGCACGTGTAGCAGCTCTGGTTGATACCAGCTGCTTTCGCGTTCATCCTTGAGATAGCGTATATATACGCTGTACGAATTGCTCACATCACATTGTTCAACGAGACTAGAACTCGTACAGTGTGAGTTTTTCATTTTTAAATAAGTTTTCATTTTTTTAATAATTTTTTTAATTTTCGTTCGTTAAGATTCACATTCAGTCGTACAGAGTGAGTTTCATTTTTTTTTTAAATAATTTTAATTTTTTAAATAATTTTTTTAATTTTCGTTCGACGAGATTCACATTCAGTAACTCAACTAGAACTCGTACAAGGTAAGTTTCATTTTTAAATAATTTTTTAATTTCTAAAATATAATATAATCAAGCAATTCTCAACTAGAGCTCGTACAAGGTAAGTTTTATTTTAAAATAATTTTTGTAATTTCTAATCAAGCAATTATTGTTTAATAATATTGATTTTTTAAATTAGTTATATGTAATAACACATGAATGCACATTGCGCAACATTTCTTTTAGCTTGTATATTGAGTGATGATTAGTGTTAATCTTTCAAGGATTTGTGAAATAAATATAGAATAAAAATGTTAAAGCAATATTATTTAATTAAAATACAAGTAATCAAAATATATTACAATTTAAAATAAATATTATGTAATAGTAAACAGTGGTGACAAGTACAAAATACATAATATGTAAACATATACAATATGACATTTGTGTACAATATTCATCTAAATAAAGTAATTACAAATTAAAATATGATGACGTACACAGTAATGACAAAAATTAATATGTAAACATGTGTGACAATTGTGTATGAATTACAAATAAGTAAAACTAATAAATACATTTGTATACATTTATATTATGTGTAAGCAAATTAGATTTTAATTTATAAATTCATTACGCATAATAATTTATTATTTGTAATTGTTTTAATAATTGTTTTGAATTACATTAAAATAAATAAGTGTAAGCACATTATATTTACTATTTGTGTACGTGTGAAATGACAATTTTGAACAAATATATTTGTTAATTTTGAAGATGTCTATCCAGGCTTACTCTAAAATGTACACCATGTAAGCCTTGTTTTATTATCTAGATATACAGTAAATACATTGATAATTAAATATAATTAAATTAAATGAAATATATGTGTAAGCACAATATATTATAAATTAAAATACAACTAAGTACATGTTAATATATAATTGTACGTGCAGCTAATGACAATTATGTGTATTTACAATGAAAATTATACATGGTAAGTGAGTATGTCCATTCGGTCTTACTGTACAATTTCTACTATGTACGCTCTATCCTTTTCTCCACGAAAAATTAGATGCAGCGAACACGGTACTAAATCTTTTAATTCATCATCTTCGAAAACGCTCGCGTATCTTTTAGGTAGATATACGCGATATTTTAGTTTAGGGTCTTTATAATCTTGAAGAGTGACGAGTACGGCTTTCCCGTACTTCGCGTCTATATTCTGCATTTCTTCTATCGGATATTTTACACCGATTATTAATTCTTTTATTTTTTTATATTCAATTGCGCTAATAGTTGCAAATTTTTCAGTGAATGATGCCATTTTAAAATAAAGAATTTTATATTTGTCTCGCGCGTCTCTCAAGGACTGAACGAATAACGCTCGCGCACAGCGGAATAAATAGGGAGGTAGTTGTGGAGGTGGAACCAGAGAGGGGGAACTACATAACGTACAGTAAGCGTTTATTTTTAACCGTGTGAACAGGATACGACTTGTCTTCTCACGACTCGATGGGTAGGCGGGGAAGAGGAGACGAGTCGGTTATTTTTTTTATGAATAGACAGAATGATGTAATTAACAGCACTCATGCGTGTTAGAACATGTTGCTGAAGCTAATTTTTTTATCGTACAGTAAGCGTTTATTTTTATCCGTGTGAACAGGATACGACTTGACTTCTCACGACTCGATAGGTAGGCGGGGAAGAGGAGACGACTCGGTTATTTTTTTTATGAATAGACAATGATTTAACTAACAGCACTCATGCGTGTTAGAACATGTCGGTGAATCTAATTTTTTTTATATGACTATACAGAGTGATGTAATCGTCAGAAAGGTTAATTTGTTTTACGTAAGCGCTAAACAATAATGTTTTCAATTAGTAATTTATTAGAAACATATTGATTACTCTAAAATCTGATACAACCCACTCGCGTAAAGCGTGTACTCTAGTATTTGTACATATTTCTGGAAGTAAGTGGTGCGCGAGACAGACTGTTCCATGTATTGATTGTAATTGATCGAGTTTAGGACAACCGAAATCTTCTAAATTTATAATATTAAAATGTACGATACGCTTCTGTAGAAATTTTTTTTTTTGCAATCCTTTTACGAACACAAATTTAAAAGGAAATGTATATTTTTCTAATATCGGTACAAGATGTTCATACGATGTGTCCCCGTCCGTCCACGCTAGTCCATGATAATGCTCTGTTAACCATCTGTTTGTCCTCGCATGTTTATGATTCGAAACAATCATGTTTGCTGGAGGTGAAAATATCCAATGTCTGCTGGCAAATGCAGTGACATCCATAATGGATAGTTCCTTAACGAGTTCGTTTCCATCGTTGTCGATGAAACAGTGAAAGTCAAGGATGACTGCTAGATTATCCTCGCACATCCTTTTTTCGTTATAAATAATGTGTTTGGTGTTACTAAGAACGCTGCAGATCCGTCCGTCTTACGGAACAGACACGTTGTATGTTGTGAAACGCTCGTAAAGAATTTTTTCGGAACGTTTATTTTGTACCTTATATTTTCGTCACGGATCAGTGCAACAAATTTACAGATCAAAATGTTGTATACAAAAATGTCTATAGGGTATAGTATTGTGTGCTTTAATTCACTACAGCGTATGTACTGGTACGGAGATAACAGCTCCATGCGTCCGTCTTCAACGCGTGCTGTTCAAACACTGAGGTATGCGATATTAGTGGACTTGGATTAAACACTTTTGCCACGGCAGCATATATTTTCAAACCTTGTGTTCACTAATCGATTAAATTAAGGCGTGAAAATGAACTAGAAATACGCTCTCATGTAAGCGGTGCATGTGGTTCTACATAAAGGACAAGTATGTAGGGTTATGGCGCAATTCACACATGTGATAAAATGTCGACAGGGAATAAGTACAACTTCCACGTTTTGTGCGTAACAGACTTTGCACATTGTATCACGATTAGAGCTTCCTTCTATGTTTTTTATATTCTCCTTGATAGTGTCGACGCGTTGTTCGTTCTCTGCTGTCGCTATTGCTGTTGGTGCTTGCGCTTCGGTAACGATACCCAGTGCCTTGATGATAAAATTTTTATCTTTCATTAACATTACGTAAGAGCACGCAGGGAAATGACGTGCGTGTTCCATCCAAGCATATTCTCCACGTTCCCATTTGTTTAATCCGCCTCCACAGCAAAAACAAATCACTCTATCGTTGCATCCAGTGTAAAAGAAACCCGCTTCTGATAATTCTTTAGGTGTTATCGTTAACGATACAGGCCATTCTTTAAAACTCTTTAAACGATTTTCCAAGCTTCTGTAACGCGGGTACGGAGATGTGATTTTTTGAATTAAGATGACTTGCACTTCTTTATCGTCTGGTGATAAGGACTTGATTGTTGTTGCTGTCGCTTCACCGCATTGTTTGAAATAGCGGTCGTTCTTGGGTTTGGTATCATCATCATCGAAATCGTGTGAAAGCATCTTGTGCGTCCTCTCGCGAGTCGTGTTGATGAAACACTGAGCAAAAAAAAATAGGAAGAAGAGGATAATCGTTTCCCCCTCCACAAAATAAAATACATGAAAAATGATTACATTTTTTTTTTAATAAAAAAATTACATACATGTAAGTCATACATTACATTCTATTTACAGCAAATACATAAAAATTGATTACATTTTTTTTTTTTAAATAAAAATCGCATACATGTAACACATACATTACATTCTAAAAAGCAACATTATATTTACAGCAAAAAAAAAACAATAATTTATAGTAAATGTTTAATTATGTCTGCGCACTGTGTTGGATAACGGAGTGTACACGTTGAGCGAATCATGCAGTATCAAGCAGTAGGCCGCGGTCTGAGCGGGGAAATTGCTCGATGACTCGAATTCCAATCTGACGTCGACTGGTGAAGACTTGAGCGACTCATCCTGTCTGCTACAATCGAAGACGAATAACGGTGCTTTTGCTATGAACTCAGTAGGCGTTAGAAGTACGTTGGGTTGACTTCTGTGGTAGTATGACTTTTGAAATCGTGTATACATGTCGTACAGCAATGCATAACGTCCGTTATCGATATCCAGGTTCAGGTTATCGTACGGGTAGTATTTGTCGTTCAAAAAGAGTCTCGCATTTGTCACATTGCAGTGATCGAATTCGCCGGCATGTTTTTTCAGATTATTCTTTCTACTGGTCTGGAAGGTGAGTATCACGTACCGCGGTTTCTCCAGTTGTGTAGTTGTTTTCACTGTCCAAGTCTGTCTGTCAGTCGTTGGTAAAACCGGGTACTCGTGCAGTTCCCAACTACGAAACGGTAAGAATAGTGGTAGGTCTTTGCGTATGATATCCAATAATCGTATCCGTACTTCATTGTTCACGTACACGAACGGTATCATCCAAGAGATTTTTGTTAGTTCTATATCAGCGTTAGCGGGCGCATCCGTAGACGAGAACAGAGCGTTAACGTCAGTGGAAGTGCGTAATAGTATCAGTTCTTGTTTCATGTTTAAAATAACATGTGTGAAATCTTCAGCAAATCCCATCAGCATCCTCAACGGTATGCAAAAGTTGAATTCATTATTTTTACCAGATGGTGTTAGCTCGTCAGCTGTAGGAGCAACCCAACCGGCATTTTGCATCGGAACAATGTCCTGCTTGCTGGCAGATAGTATGGTTTTAATAGTGGATGTGATACCAACACTCTTGGTACGATCTACTTCCACGCCGGCCAATTCGTAACGGATTTCTTCGAAGAGAAACGCAATCGCATTGTTTATCATTTTCACGTTCACATTACCAGTGGCAGTGGTTTTTTTGCTCAACTTGCCTTCAACGTACAGGAAACTTTCCATCGGTAAAGTGAAGACTTCCTGTTGCAGGATAGGTATGCGTATCTCATCATTATTTCCATATCGTGACGCCGACGCGTACGGTGCATGAGGATGATATTCATAATGTGTGATGTTGTCTTCAAAGAACGGTCGACGTTCAACCGATAAGACTATACCGCTGTCCGTCATGTTACTTGTTTCTCTTGAGTTTGAATCCTAGTGAAATCAGGTAGCGTCGGTTAGTTGCTGTTAATCGTGTCAACGACGAACGTCTACTGATACCTTTTCCAAAAGTGTTGTCCTCTTTTATCTTGCAGTGCAAGCCGTCGCTACCTCCGCTCTTCATCATCATGGAGGTTTCGGTGAAATAAATTCCCATGATTACTACACACGTTTCAAATGTATACGTGCGGTGATGACTTCCCCTTGAAAATTCACAATATCACCGTCCTGATCGTGTACGGACACTGTAACGTTACGCAAGTGTAGTACGTTAAGCGGAAAATAAATGACGTTTCTAGGCGTTTCGACTATCTTGAATCCTGGCTCAACTGTTGGATAGAACGAGTGCAATATATGCTCGTTTCGACCCGCCTTGTATGAACCTTGAACAGCGTTACACCTTATCTCCAAAACGTTCACTTTGTTAATGTTTACAGGCGCATCCGACGTGTGTAATATATACGCTTCTAACTTGCGGCTCTTGGAAAAACCCAACATGGTACCGATCGTGTGTTCTGTACATCCGAAATCGATATCGTATGAACAATAAATTTCACATTTCAATGTGTTGTTGTTGGGTCGTAGAGAAAATTTCGGGTCTACTAGTTCTTTTTTCAGGTACGTTTCAATATCACTGATTTCATACACACCGGTCGGTATATTGACAGGGTCTAACGTTTTACGTGCTCCCTTTAGTACAGGAAAGACATTGTTTTTTCCACTCTCCACGTTCGGTATAGAGTTGTACGTGGTAAAGTCCAGCAGTCCTGCGTACCATTCACCGTCCGTCAATTCAAGCGGTGGAAAAAAGTCACAAACCAGTGCGCTCGGATCCGTTCCTGTGACGGTGACCGTAAGCGAAGACATCTTGTAGTTTACTGATCGTTCGATGTCAAAAACTCTAAACATAAATGTCCGCAGATGACTGTATCCGACGGCTGTTTTCGCATGTAATTGTAATGAACGTCGGTCACGTTCGATCCAAAGTACCGCATTAGCTCGACAGGTGGACGTAGATTGCCGAATCCATCAAAGTACCAGACTCTGTCGCCTCGCTTCTTGTAGCATACCCAGTGCGTGCCCGGTCCGCTAGCATCATCCAGATTCACGATCGCACTTTCGTTCACCCACGGTGATGTACTAGGAAGTGCGTCGCGCATGTACACACCTCTGAAATAGGGTATACGCAATCGTTTCGTGTACTCATAAAGATCATGATCGGTCAATGCACGCACGGGTATTTTGATTAGTTTTTTCGGTACGGTCGAAGATAGAGTCCTGAAGCCTTTTTACCGCCACTCCTTCTTCGTCGTTTTCCTGTCCCTGTTGTCGTCGTCCTCCTCCTCTTCCTGATTATCGTGCGTCGAACCGGCTTGCGTCGTCTGGTGCGACGTCGACGTTTACGCACACCACCACCACCACTACAGCATAGCCCGCTGCCTAACGCAGATTTCGCCTTCATTGCTGCTGCTACGGCTGCTGCGTACGCTCTTTCACTGATGTCTGAATTCAAAGCTTTAACTCGTTCCCACGCTTTACCGGCTAGCACACGATCCGCTATACCTCGTCGTTCGTTGTCCTTGTACTTGCTGTAAGCGATATCGTGTTCGCGACAGGCTTCGTCCAACTCGTTGATTCCTCGATCACCACGACTCAATCTCTCCTCTAGTTTCGTTCCTGGTCCGCAGAACCTGTAGCCAGGCAGATGTAGTTCTACCGGTAATACGTCCACCGCTCGATTGATCAGTGTAGGTACTGACTTCGCGACGAATGGTACCGCGCTTTTAACTATTTTTCCCATAAGACCACGCCCCCCCTTTTTTTTATCAACACGGCTACGTAGTTCATACATGACTACTGTTTCGTTTGCTCTCGATAAAGAGATCTCCAATCTTGCTCGTTGTTGGATTTGTCCAGATCACTAATCAACACGCTCGTCTCCGTCTTGTTCATAAGTAGTAAGTCTGCCTCTTCGGCACCAAGTGAAGTACGCGCTGCGCGTGTATGCAATTTATAGATATACGATACCACTTTCTCCCAACGATGTTGGAACACTTTTGCGAGTTTGTACGTTTCGCTCTTCGCGTACCGCTTCACGTCCTCCAATTGACGCGCGTTCACTGCATCTGTGGCCCGTGCGCCACCATCGCCAACGTTTAGAATGGTTTTTCCTTGTGCGTTGAAATAAGCATCGTTTACCGCGGTGATCGTGTGTCGGTTCAAAAATTCCAAATTCACTGCATCCTTGTTGTTCATGGGTGGAGCTAACTGTGTTATCCGCACATTGCCGACCATTAGGTTAGAGTTCGTATCCTTCGGTATGATTTTCGAGTCCACGTATATTTTGGTCGCGGCGTCTCTCGCACGTATCGGTTCCCTCAGAGACTGTATGCGATGGTCTCGTGCGTCGACGACAGCCCCGTTCTTCTTGTACGGTACCAATTGTGTGAAACGTAAGCACGAGTAGTCTACGTACTGCTTGTTGACAGCGTCCCCGAGATCGACAGGAGCGCCGACGTTGACGAGCTTACGACCTTTCGCATCTATTCCTTGCGCCGCCGTCGACGAATCGCCAGCTAACAGACAATTGTCACGCACAAAGCGCAGTGAAACGGCATCGCTATCATCGCGCGGTTCGCCCAAATTATGTATTTTTTTTCCCGCTACATCAAAGTGTCCGTCCTCGGTCATTGTGATACCAATATCCTCTCGCAGACTGCGTCGCGTCTCTCTTCGCGCTCTGACAGCGCTCTGGTGTCTGCCAAACTTGTCGACACTCATCTCGTGAATGATGCGCCTCGTTCGTTGTGCACGGCATTTATACGTATTCACGTAATAAATCGATTAGTTTTGATACGATCGTACTGTCTATGCATTTTATTCCGACAACGGAGAGTGCGTCGTTATGTTTTCCTTTTACAATCGTATCTAGAAATTCATCGTACACGTATACGTGTGTGTCTTTGAAGAAATAAATTTTTCCGTCGATATATCGGAACGCACTATCAACGGCTTCTGGTAAGCCGACAAAACGATCTTTAACATAACCATGTTTCTTGATCGTGAACGTGCACTCGTCTATCTCACTGTAATACATATCGTTGTACAACAGAAGAGTTCGACCCGTGTACGTGTGTATTGCAGCGTTTATTTTCGTCATCGTGCGAACACCGAGCGTTGTGATTGAACGCGGATACCCGTTCACCGGCTGCAGACTGTGTATATCAAACATGTATACATAGTTGTCTATGAAAAGCACCACTTCTTCGGTCCGCGGTCTCTGGTACATCGCCGAAACGTTGGTGAACGTCGGCGGTAAGAAAGTCAACCAATCCGTCAACAGAAGCGGACTCTCGCCCGTTCGCTTCGACTCGATATGCAATGTCCACAAAAAGTTATCGTGCACGATATACAGATGTCTGTTGATTATTAAAAATTGGTTAACGTTCTTTAGTCGACATAAATCCGTTGTCGTCCGCACGGTCTCGTTCGTTGTCGGTGTCGTCGTCGTCGTTGACGTCGTCGTCGACGTTGACGTTGTCGTCGACGTCGTAGCGGGCGGCGGCGGCGGCTTCCCGTACAAGCGTTGAATGCCTCTTATATCGTCGTCTCTCAGGTCGAACGGTCCGTCCGAGCGTGGTACGTAGAACGGGTACATGATCGAATCCCTCTCGAGGGAATGTGACAGTCCTAACGCGTGTCCGATTTCGTGCGTTAGCACCTGAAGAAAACTGGTCTGATCGTCCGGTATTTCGGTTGCGTTTGTATAATTCCACGACTCGTAGTAGTCCATATGTATTTCAGTAGTGTTATACGGTAAATCGGGCGGGTAGTAAGCGTGAGCGAGTATACCTCCTCGTCCGTCCAAATCGTACCCGCAGATGGTGCACCTGGAAGTCAGACACCTGTGTTTAAAATATTTCATAGCGATAACCATGTCTGCGTTTATGTCGTTGGGTCGATATTCGAATTCCAGATTCGAATGTTTCTGCCACACAGCGAACGCTTGTCGCGACGCTTCTATAGCACTGACGCTACCGTGAAAGAATCGCCACGACAGACGTTTCTTGGCCCACGGCGTTCGTAAGGTGTACGACACGAAATCTTCGTTACCACAACTCCGCGCACGCATCAGATTCATCGTTTCATTGTTCAATTCTCCATTTACGGTTAAATTGTAATTCACTTGAAACGTGCGAAGGTAGGCGTCCATATCGATGGTAGTGTTGTCCGTGAGTCGTAAACTATCGTCGGGCACGTATCCGTATCGCACCAAATAATCTATAGCGAAATCTACATCGTTAGCGTTAACGGACGATGCGACGACGACGCTTGTGCACGCAATAATAAACAGTAGCACGATATCCATGTTGTCACAACCAAACGTGGAATGTCCCCCGGTGCGTGTACGACAGTATTATTTATACTTTATCGGCTTTCAGAATCGAATAGGGAGCACATGGCATTAACGAGTCCTTTAAGATCGATTCCATGCTGCTGCTGCTGCTAATGTCAGATGATGATATATACCGCTCTTGTTATACGATTATGTCTGCTTCACGTAGTTCTTCCACTATGGAGACGATTTCGTTCGTGTGCCCACTGTTTCCAACACGTTGTGATGCCATTAACAGTCGCAATCTGTCCACCAGTTCGTTCGGATCGTCCCAGTGCACGTAATCGATTTTGTCTTTTTTTCTCGTTAGCGTCATATACGATGTATCAATATTATTATGCCCCTGTCCTGTACGTTTCGGTGGAAACAGTTGCGATATTATTCGTTTATACTTTACACCTCTGTTCGCGTTCACATGTGCGTTCGCTAAGTAATACTGCTTATGCGCGTTGGTGTTACGCAGTATATCTTTGTACGCTTTCAGATCTGATTCCTTGTAAATATTTTCATTAGGATGCTTCATGAATACAAGTTCGTAGAGTCCAGGTGTACCTTTGTATCGTTTACCGTTGATAAGAATCGTATCGTCCTTATCGATTTCGAACTGTGAATCACCAATCATCCATTTTCCGTTTTCATGTCTTACACCGTACGTATAGTCCATCAGACGATCGCGTTCGGACGAAACGATCATACGCATGTACTTGTTCGCTAACGATTCACTGTCGTATTTGTCCTGAAAATATCTACGCGCTTCACGTCTTCCTTCCGGTGTGTCTAACATTTTTTCAATGTTTTGACTAGGATCGTCCTCATCGTCATCACCTGATGTTTCGGCTATCACGGGTGTTTTCAGGAAAGACGGTTTCGTTCGGGAACGAAGTGGTGTTCCTACATCGCTCTTACTAATTGCATCTAATGGATCCTCTTCTTCTTCTTCTTCCTCTTCTTCTTCTTGTTTCATTTTTTCACTCTTATCGGCTTTTAATTTGTTGTTTTACGTTTCTTTTCAAGCAATGCTTGCGAAATATTTTGTAACGGTTCCAGAATCGGTTTGTAACTTTTGGATAACGTTGCTTCTTCTTCACGAATACCATGTTTTAACGCACGGTATTTCTTCCGTATGTCATCACTGATCGTGTCGATATCACGTGCTAATCGTTTTTTCTTGTCATCCATCTCGATAAACGGTAGTACGACAACTAAAGTCGTTGACAGCAGGACACGTGTATTTAGCTAAACTTTTGACAATTTTTTTTTGTTTAATCGTTAGGTGCGACTACTATGAAACGATCGAAACCGACTCTGTACCTACCGGTCTCGATAGAAGAATCCTTGTCCACAACGAGAAAGCCATAACGATCTTTCCACGCTTCAGCGCACATGTTCTTAAACGTGTCATATTTCATGTCCGTGTTGACATGATCGTTATACACATGCTTCAAGTTGCGATCGTCCTGTTTGAACAATACTATTAGATTGGCATTATCACGAACCAACTGTTTTGGCACTTGACTGTACGTCTGACAAAGGTAAAACGCGTCCACACCGCTGTGACGTCCCATAGAGAAATACTTGCGTATATTGTGTTGTCTTTCACAAGACACGTCATCGAACACCATAATAGAATCAGGATCGACCTCGTCGGGAGGCGGTACCTCTTCGTTATCGTTGTAGGCGTGATAACCCATTCCTTCGTTGGAAAGTTGTGTCATCAAGGTCTCCAGCATCTGATATTTGGGTTGAAATAGTGATTAGGAAACACGTATAAGTTCGCGAATCTTAATCCGTTTACATCGAACAACAGGTTGAACATGACGTTTGTCTTCCCGCACGCAGAAGGTCCGCAGATGATCGAACGAACGGTATCAGGCAGAAGACGTCCGTGTTTACGTTTTTTTCTGCCACAACCACCCCCACCACCATCGCCGCACAATTTCGAATAGTCCACGTCCTTTATTTTTAATCTGTGCGCTTGTTGCAATATTTTCATGTTGACGTTCCGTGCACAGTCTATTTAATAGTCGCACTATATTGCAGCAGTCGGTAGATATGTAACTGCATACACAAGTGTCCGGACCCGTTTCACAGTTCGGATCCGACCAAACACATTCTTTGTAGTGATCGAATCCGGTACCACTTGGTACTATTTCGTTAAGACGGAATCTCTTCACACGATTGATAACCCGTTGCCAGTACTCGTGCACTGTCAAGATCCTACGCATGCGTTCAACGTCGTTTGCAGTCGTGTTCACGATGTACTAATCGTAACCAGGATGTGACACAATGTCTTTTACACTGTACACAGCGTGCATGTTGTCATCATAACGCATCGATGCATACTGGTTCTATTTCCATGAGTCGAATAGTTGTTATAGCAAGTTCTTCTTGTGTATCCACGAATCGTGTTTACCATCGAATCCTAACCATCTGACTTTTACACGATCGCCTTTACGTTGTACAATCTTTTCTACCAAGTACACGTCACCAACGTTCGATTTACTGATTTCATGTTCATAAAAACCACCTTTCAACACTTCTCCTGTATGATCCTTTAGCGAATAGGTAATGGGTACGCTGCCGGTACGCACCGAATGAACGATAAATATCTCGTTTGTCCAATTTGGTGTGTATCCTTTGGCGAATGTCATTTTGTGTTTGCTTATACGCACACGATCGCCTACTTTGAATTTCGGTCGTTTATAAACGATGCTCCTCGCTGTGTTCACACGAATCCTTTGTAGCACTGTACGTTCGTTGGATTCTTTCACCTGACACGGTTTCATTCCAATCGTTCTGTGCACGCTGTTGTTGTACGTGTTGACTAGTTCCGGCAACATATCCAACCAACGATAATGACCTTGTTCACTGAACGCACGATACATGTGCGTTTTCAACGTACGGTTAAAACGTTCCACAATGGAGGCCTTTTTTTCACTATACGTGGAATAGAGTGTGATACCGTATCTGATCAGCAATTTTTGTACGCTACTGTTATAGTACTCTTTCCCGTTGTCTGTCTGCAGATATTTCATTTTATTAGCACGAAGAATCGGTTCCAGAGCTCGTGCGACCTCTACGCCCGTTTTTGTTTTCAACGGAACAGCGTACGCGTACTTGCTAAACGCGTTAATGATTGTCATAAGGTACTTGAATCCCTTGTTCACCTTCGCGTGCGGTATCATCTCTACCAGGTCCGCTTGGTACAAGTCGTGAAGTCCCTTTAACTCCACCGCACGTCTCGGAAAATTCCTTCTTACCGGTCTGTGCAACTCCTTCGCGATAGTCTTGCGAACGCTCTGCTGTATGTTCTTCACCTGTCGTTTCATTCTCATATCGTACGAACCGTGATTCACAATACGTCAGAACGTGGTAAAGCGTTAACTCAGTGCTGAATGTAACTCTCCTCGGTACCGTTCTGGTACGTCTGCTTTCCATCGCGTGACTGTAGTAAGATTTCCACTCCACGTCCAGTTATATCATCTCGACCGAACGGAAAAACAACGCGTTCTTCTTGTGATTGCGTAAGTACGTTAAAACATGCGCTAAACTGATTTTCATACGTCCATTACGCACGAGACTCATACCGATGTAATATCTCATGAGCGTGTGTTGTTTCATGTCCAACGCTCTTACGGTCTTGACGGAATTCATGTCTTTGAACATGACGCTGCGTATAACGTTGGCACGATACTCGTGCATTTCCGCGACTATGACGTTATCGTTTACGGGTAGATGCTCGCACATGTGTTTAGCTTTGAGTCCTATGATCGGACGATGACTTCTCGACTCCATATGCAGGTGTATAAGATACGAGTTCAACAACCAAAACTCGTCTGCCATAGCACCTGTACATCGTTGCCACTGTTCGTATAAACGTCGATCTTTCACTGTGTACCCTTTTTCATGTGAATACTGCAGACCGAAGTATTCACAATACTTGCGGAGTGTAGGCAATGATTCCTTCAGAAAGGCTACTAAAAACAATCCCTGCGCCTTGTTGTTCACCAATGTGAACTGTTTCCCTCTCGCAAGTGTCGGTAACGAAGATGGCGGGCAGCGCACGTCAAAACTTACGTTGTAGCTAGGATCCACTGCGCACTTTGGTGCTATCATAATCGCGCTTCTGTATATTTCAATCGCTGTACGTATCGGAATAGTGCGCTCTGTAATGACAATGCAACACAAAGCGTGTGGGATTGAACTTCCGTAGGCGAGCATGTCTGTGTACACAGTCGCATAGTTCATTTGTCCGTGTGAATCATGTAAGCCGTGAACACGTTGAACGGCATGATACAGTTCAGGAATCGGTCGGAAACGTGAAATAAAATTCCACGCGTGACGTACTGTACACTTGAACATATTATTTTCATAAACCACGAGTTCAATCGGTACATTGTTTCGATCACACTCTTCGATAAAATGAAGCCATCGTGATTTGTTGTGTATACGATCAGAGATTATCATCAACAGCACGATCGGCGGCAGATAACCGCTACGTTTCTTTATGTGACGCCAACAACGTCCGTGATATTTGTCAACACCAAACTTATAACGTGTACAGTAGTTACCACAAAACCGTTTTTTCTTCACAAAATACATAGAACACAAGTTGGAACGTATCGTGCTTCGTAACGGTTTTGTTAGTGTGAAATGTTTCCCATCATCGTATCGATAAACATCCATTGTGTCATCGATCTGTGATGCAAGTGATACAGCTTCGAAATTGTCATGATATTTAATAGGTATAATTTTTATGAAATCTTTTGTTTTATTTTTTTATCATTGGCGCCATCAGTCAGACATTGAATTGTGTACACACATTTAGTAGTAGTACTAGTAATAGTAATATATATAGTACTATTAGTACTAGTATAGTACTAACACAGAGTACTACTAGTACTACCCAAACGGGTATGTTTGTACATGAGTTTATGTTGGCTCTGAAAAGAGCCGTTTTTGCGTGCGTCGACTTCTACAAGTGTTCACGAACGAAACTACATGTAGGCATTGACGCCTTATGGACTTGGACAGGATCATCACCCGCCATCCAATCCATAATTCGTATTTTACAATTGCAGCATCTTACAACATCATCATCGCCTTCATAAATAAACCCGGCTTTGGCTAGGTCAAAAAATCTCACGTTCGTATTCGGAAATTTACGTACGTAAAATTTAATGTTACCTCGACGATGGATGTTATAAAAGCTTTTTAATCGGCTTGCAAAAGAATATGTGTGCACGTCCATATCTGAAGCAAGAATGTTGGTTTGTTGCGCTGCATTTCACTTCCTCAGTGGTAGCTGCGCGCGCAATCGTAGTGGGGATTGCTGTCGTCAATTGGTCGGTATGAAATAAAGCACAGTAGTGGGAACAAATAGCTGCGCACGCACTCATCATAGATAGTATAAGTGGAGCGGTGATCGCTGCCTGCGTTCACCTTCGAGTCTCGTGCAGGCTAACTTTCACGCACTGCTTATAAAATGTTACTTATTTTCTAACTTTGTATCAGTATTCTAATGTTCTTCAAGTGAGCAAGTAATTGATTTTGCTTTTATCGTTATTCTAACAATGCAGACGTTTTCTGTTGATCGTAAACATTCGTTGCGTGGCTCGTTGGTGTCGTACGTTTACACACCTCTTGTAGAGGAAGAAGAAGAATGTGTCAACGATGTCATTACCTTTTTCGATGAAATTCACGATATGTTACGTACGGACATTCTAAACGAACTGACACGTTTGCTTACTATAAAGTGGCATATAGCGCTAAAAGCGAGATTTGTCAAGTACATTGTAAATGCCGACACGAACGAGGACGAAGAAGTGACGAGTGAAGGCTATTTTCATGGACGATGTCATACGACATTGATCGCTGATCAGAACGTATTGCCTGAACGTTTAGAAGCTTCGTACGAAAAAATCATCGAATCGATTTATAAATTCACTCGTGAGGGTAGCGGTTGGGCGTTGGATCATATAATCTCGTTAGAACTCGTTCTCTCACGATACCAACCGCTGGCCGCCTCCAGTTTCATCCGTACACCTCCTGAATTGTCTTGTACTAAATCCATCATCAATGTAAACAATACAGGCGATCAAATGTGTTTTATATGGTCAGTGTTGGCCGCACTGTTTCCACAACACAGAGACAGCGAGCGTGTATCCAAATACAAATCACATATTCACAGTATCACCACTTCTGGTATAACTTATCCCACCCGCCTATGCGATATTGTGAAGTTCGAACGAGACAATTCCGACATTTCTATAAATGTTTTTGGTTACGAAGAAAATGAAATTTACCCGCTAAGAATAACTCCTTTCAGTGACAGACAACACCATTTTAATCTATTACTTCTCACCACCACTGACCGAAAACATTACTGTTTAATAAAAAATATTAGCCGCTTACTATCTTCACTAACCAAACACAACGGACGTTCTTTCTATTGCAACTACTGTCTGCATAGATTCTGTGAAGAACGACTCCTTAGTGAACATGTCCCTCGTTGTTTACCGTATGGTGAACAAAGAATTCGTTTACCAACGAAAGAGAAGGAGAAGGTTATGTACTTCAAAAATTACACGTACTGTCATAAAGTCCCTTTCGCTATATATGCAGACTTTGAATCGTTCATTGTACCTTGCCATCGTTGCGATGCTCCTCCACACACATCGTCCACCACAACAGAGTCGTTACATCTTCCTTCAGGTTTTTCCTACCTCATAGTCGACCACGAGGGTAACATTTTCAAACCACAGGTCGTTTATCGCGGTGTGAACGTGACAGAAACCATTTAGATAGACTAATCGATGAAGAGCATGAACTGTACAGGATCATGCGTACCAATATCCCTATGACTATGAGTGATCGTGACGTATTATCTTTCACGAATGCTGTCGTATGCCATCTCTGCGAAAAACCACTGACTGATGACGACAAGGTGCGCAACCATTGTCATCTGACTGGACGATACCTTGGCGCAGCTCACAACGTATGTAACCTCAACTCCAAGTCCGCCCAACATATTCCTGTCTTTTTCCATAACTTACGAGGTTACGACGCACATCACTTGATACAAGGGTTGGGTAAATACAATGATGAAACTCTCACTTGTATCGCTACCACTAGTGAACGCTTCGTATCAGTCACGTTGGGTGCCCTACGTTTCGTAGACACGTTACAATTTTTGAACACGTCCTTGGATACACTTGTTGGAAACTTGCGCGCGAGCGGTGCGGATTTCGCTTTAACAAAGCAATGTTTCGAAGAACACTTCGAGCTACTCTTACGTAAGGGGGGTACCCTTACGATTACATGACAGGTAGCGAGAAGTTCGACGAAACATGTCTGCCCGCACGCGAACACTTTTTCAATAGGCTGAGTGAATCACCCGTGTTGGACGAAGATTACGCACATGCACAGAATGTGTGGCAGACTTTCGGAATCCGCACGCTGGGTCATTATCACGATCTTTATCTTAAAACAGATGTACTGCTGCTGGCTGACGTCTTCGAGGCGTTTCGTGAGATGGCCATACGGTACTACCAGATTGATCCGGCTCATCTTTACTCGCTTCCCGGCGTTGCTTGGCACGCGATGTTAAAGATGACCGGTGTGCGACTGGAACTGTTGACGGATATAGATCAGCATCTTTTTATTGAATCAGCCGTTCGCGGTGGTGTTAGCATGGTACCCAACCGCTATGCCAAGGCCAACAACCCGCTAATCGCTGATCAGTATGATGCTTCAAAGCCGACCTCTTTCATATTGTACACCGACTGCAACAACCTTTACGGTGCAGCCATGTCACAGCCACTCCCTTACGGTGACTTTAGATGGCTCGATCGTAACGAGATCGACTCACTGGACGTACGTACTCTGAGTGATGACAGTGACATGGGCTACATACTTGAGGTCGACCTACACTATCCATCCGAACTTCATGATCTTCACTCAGATTATCCACTAGCACCTGTGCGTTCCTGCGTCAATCCTGACATACTTTCACCGTACTCTCGACTTCACACACGACTACACTATACAAAAGGGTATAACGGACCAGAAACGCCCTCGTCGTCCGTTCCCAAGTTGCTTTGGACAAGCAAAAATACGTTCATTTTCTAAATTTAAAGTTGTATCTGAACCTTGGTCTAGAATTGAAAGCGATCCATAGGGTGTTGTTTTAAACAGAGAGCGTGGATGAAACCGTTTATCGATTTCAACACACAAAAGAGAGCAGCAGCCACCAACAGTTTTGAAAAAGATTTTTTCAAACTGATGGTCAACGCTGTCTATGGTAAATCGCTGGAGAACGTAAGGAAACGAATAGACTTCCAACTAGAGTTAACTGCATGGAAGTAGTACCGTCAAGGTCACTCACTTTCACTGCTTCTCCCTGTCACCTCCACGCCCCTCGCCCAGCGTTGTTGCCGGCTAGTACAGTGTGTAGCGTTTTAGCAGTGTTACGAAAGCAACTTTCATACATCCACCTTATATTGCTCGTTTCAAATTTATTTATGCGTATCGCGTAAATGAATTTTTTTTTATCAGGAATAATTAGTTGTGGGTAACATTACTCAGTTAAATTCTGGGCGCCAATATTTGAGCTATAAAAATTTGTGTGAGTCGGCAACATATTTTTTGTTGTCGCGTAAATATCTACAGAATTTCTATCTTTGCGTTTCTTCTCTTTCTTTGGCTTCTTTTGTTACGATTTGCGGTTCTCTGAAACTATGATTTATACTGCGCTGGTTTTTCTTATGTTAGAATCTAAAGCTTTTAGCAATACACACCCTAACTTTACGAAGTACCATTAGGTCAGTTATTTTGTGTTTTCCGTACAGTGAACTTACTTATTTAAAGTTTTACTGTTTTCTTCATGGGCGGTTATCCTACAGACTGACAGTTGTCTGAGAACGCTGACCTTGCCTGCTGTTATCGCTTTAATTTTTTCATACTCACGGTCTTTTCCCTTTTGTAAATGAATCTGTTTTTGTTCTCTGCACGGTCGTTCCTAAGCCATATGGTTCGGAAGTTCTGTTAGGTATATGTACACATTTGGTATGCAAATTGCGTATACCCTGTCGGCATGTCTTTTCGGTAAATATTGCTGTCTGACAGTTTTATGAATGCCTTTGTCATTTTACACTCTCCTCAAAAATGTGTATGTTTACTGGCCGCGCTACTACCTTTCTTCCGTTGCACAAAGATAAATAGGACTGAGCAATTTCTGTAAACAAAATTGTCGCTGTTGTGGCAAAAGCCAATCACATTTCAGTTTACCCCATTCCAAGTAGGTTGGGTGGACGAGGTGAGGAAGAGACGAATTAGCAACAAACATCCAACATATTTACCGTCCTTAGTATTGTTGACAGACATTTTGTGCATTTCATGTGAACGGTTGACGTCTTTATTGTAGACAGTGTGTGCATTAGTTTATTTCAATAATTTGTATTTATTATGAGTGACATTGAGGAACAGTATCCTACATTTAGTTCGGGTACAAGCAACGGTGGTGTACGTGCGGGCCGAGAGGACATTAGGAAACAAAGTAAAGTCATCATAGCAAACGTTTACAAGTTTTTTAAAAATCTTGCTTATAATGAAGAAGCCAGGAGGAACATAAACTTTGCACAAGTTCGAAAATTTACAGCGGAAGCTTGTGGCATTTCTGAACAGTCGGTGCAACGTATTAGCAATACCGTTGCTTCGGCAGATGATCAAGGCGTGAGTGTTGTGTTCAGTTCTCCAAGGAAAGGGTATAAACGGGAACACAAAAACACTGAACTGGACGATTTTAATAAACAAATAGTCCGCAGGACCGTACTAGAATATTACGACCGAGGGGAATACCCCACTGCAAGCAAAATTCGAGCTGATCTCTGTCAGAAAATCAATTATTCTGGTTCAGAAGCCTCCGTACTTCGCCTTCTGAAAGTGCTTGGTTTTAAATTTAAGAAGTGCAACGATGGACGAAAATTTTTAATGGAGCGCAGAGACATTGCTGCCTTGAGAGCGAAGTTTTTGAGAACCATGCATATACATCGTACGGAGGACAACAGGCCTATAATTTATTTGGATGAAACCTGGATATCACAGAATCATACGAATAAATACATCTGGCAAGACTCCAGAGGGAACGGTGGGCTGAAAGTACCTACTGGTAGAGGTGGCCGGCTGATTATTGCACATGCTGGATCCGCAAGTACAGGTTTCATAGCAGGTGCCAAACTTATCTTTCGTGGCAGTAAGCATTCAGCTGAATCTGACTACCACACAGAAATGAATGCTGAAGTTTTTAAGACCTGGTTTGTTGGTATGTTGCGCTCTTTGGAAGAAGGCTCTGTCATCGTGATGGATAATGCCAGTTATCATTCTGTACAAATAGATAAACCACCATGTTCAAACTGGCGTAAAGCGGATATCATGGAGTGGCTAAGAAGAGAATTTCATTTTACACAGCTGAAACCAGGGATGAACTTCTTTCTAAAGAAGAGATCCGAACGGCCAAGAAGACGTACGAATTGGATCAACTGGCAAATGAAATGGGACATACAGTAGTGCGCCTGCCATCGTATCATTGTCAGTATAATCCGATCGAGCTGATATGGGCCCAAGTTAAACGGTATGTTGCAAACAAGAATACGACTTTCAGATTAGCCGATATTGAACAACTTGCACACGAAGCTTTGGACAGGATAACTCAGGAAGACTGGGAGAAGTGCGTAAGACATGCGGAGGCACTACAAGAAGCCTACTCAAAGCAGTCCACGAGAGACACCACAGTGGAGCACTTCATCATACACTTACGTGTGAATAGTGACAGCGAACCTGAGTCCAGTTAATCCGAAGACGATTACTGCAGGAGTGTTAAAAAGTGTATATCGGTGGTAAACGTGTCTACAGTGAAGCGTAGTATTTTATATTTTTATTGAAACGTAAAAAACCGTATGTGCATGTTTTCTTCAGGAGTGTTATGAATGTGCTCTGTGCTATCACTTTGCAAAGTGATAATTGTGTGACTAACCCTATTTGAGGTGATTTTTTCAACATACTGCTTATTTATAATAGTCATAAGGAATTCTATAGTTTATAAAATAAGGAAAATATTAATTATAAAATTTGTAAGGACAATTCATAAAATATAGAATTATAAATTTAAATTCTATATTTAAAGATTTATAATATATGAATAAGGAATTTTAAATTTATTTCATAAGGCATTTGTATTTGTTGTTTATAAAGTTATCCTTATTTTCTTAAGAAATCCAATTCGTTTCACGTATATACATACCATTATTTTTATGCTAATTGTGCATGTAACGTCTTATAGTATCGTTCTAATTTTGTTACTTAATTATTAATAAGCAGCGCAGGAAATAAAAATAGAATATTTTTCGGAGTCACGAATAGTGCGGTGTCTTCAATAATTAAATGGGGGCAAGCTTAAGACACAGGATGCGTATGAAAATTAGTTCAAACAAACTATAGCTGACGCGTCGCATTGAATGTTATGTATAAATTACGGAAATTAATTGTTAATTAATTATTAACAATGTATTAATTGTGATGTAATTATTATTAAGAATGATTGACAATGTAGCAAAATATTCTAATGTATGTATTAGAAACTTTCTCCCTGTAAAAGTTTACTTTAAAAAATACAGTAAAACGCAAGTTAAACTTTACACTATCTTACAAAATCAGAACAACTGTGTGATACTCGTAAGATTTTAAAATGTTTTTTACTTTCAATAACATTAAATTTTATCTATAAAATGTCTGCAGTAGGCATCTATGAACCTTCAAAATGTATCGTTGTTTTTTCAGTCTTCTATTGTCATTGTTTTTAGAATGTTCAACAGTTTAAAGCACAAAAAATGATTTTAATGGAAGCCTTATTGACAACAACAAAGTAAATATTTAATTTAAAAATCACTTTGTTATATTCTTTACATTAAGTAGGCCTGCTTACTAGTGTAGCATTTTTCGGAAGAAAGGGAAACTGTTGCTTAGTGACAACGCTGTAAATAAGCGGTGTGACCTTGACGATACTACTTCCATGCAGTTAACTATAGTCTCTACCAAAGGGCGGCTGCAGAAACTTGTTTCCAATCCACGACTAAAGCGTATGATCCGCTACACCGACGACTTGGTCGGATTGGCTTTACGAAACAGAACTATATACCTTTCCCGTCCAGTGTATGTTGGTTTCACAGTACTTGATGTCAGTAAATTGATAATGTACGATTTTCATTATCGGTACGCTGTCAGCAAGTACGGACAACGATTAACATTATTAATGACCGATACCGACAGTTTACTTTACAGCATACAGACTGACGATGTGTACTTGGATATGAAAGAGGATCTCCACCTTTTCGACACGTCGGACTATCCCTCAGATCATCCTTGTCATTGCGACGACAACAAAAAAGTCGTGGGGAAGTTCAAGGATGAAACTAATGGGAAACCCATCAGGGTATTCGTCGGACTCAGAGCTAAATGTTACTCGCTCCTGTTGTCCGACTGTACCGACAAAAAGGTGGCGAAAGGTGTTCCAAGAACGGCAATAAAAAAAAGGTTACGTCATCAGTTATACAGCGAGTGTCTTTTCGATAGTCGTACAGTTTTCACCTCTGCCGAGTGTATACGAAGCGATCGTCATAAGCTGTACACGCAACGTGTAACAAAACTTTCCCTGTCTCCTTATGACGATAAGAGGTACGTACTGGACGATGGTGTAACTACACTCGCGTACGGACACTACAGAGTGTGTAAACGTGCGTTAACCAATGACGATACCAGTCCTAACATGAAGAGACTAAGATACACAGAGCAGTAACTCATGGTAATAATAAACTTGTATTGCAAATATAAAATTTATTTATTTACTTTCATTTAATTTTCAATTGGTAGGAGAGGTGAGGTAGACGATTAGACATTAATGGTTAATATTTATAACAGGATGTAATCGACTCCCACTGAGACCTTCCCACACTATGCACATGTGCAGTTAATTTTATTCGCTGACTAGCCATATGTTATCGCAGCGTGTGAACTTTGTGATGGCGAGGGGCTTTGTTACGTACAGGATGCAAGCCGTGTGTGTGTGTGTGTGTGTGTGTGTGTGTGGTGAACACTTTGAGGGTAAGGGGACTTTGTCTATAGCAGACTCCTACCAAGCATATACGTATATATAAGCATTTCGTCATAATAAGTATTATCACATTCATTATAATTTTTCAATTTGCATGTAAGTACTTACTATATTTTTACGTTAATATTTGACATTACACACACACACACACACACACACACACACACACATTATTATGTTAGCAAATTACTATACAACATTTTTCTTGTTACGTTTTACAGAATGAGTGGAAGCGATAATAGATTATATAAAAGAGTCTGTGAGGAGCAGCGACGAGTTCGAAGGTAAATTACAACATTTTTTTTATTTAACGAGTACAAACAGAATACAACATTCGACTGACTTACTGTTTATTTTTTATAGTTCCCAAAGGTTACGTCAGGCCTTATTGGGACCTTCATCAGTATCACAACAAAACTCGAGTCGGTAAGACCATTTTTATTAACAATCACTTGTACTATTGCGTTTACGTTCGGTATTCAAATGTATTTTTTTTTCAGTGATGCTACCGGTTCAGCTGCTGCTACTGCTGTTGTTGCTGCTGCTGCTGCTGCTGCTGCATCTCAGGAAGCCGGCACGAGTCGGTACGTTTTTTTTCATTAACGTTCACTTGTACTATTGCGTTTACATCTGGTATTAAAAGTGTACTTTTTTCAGCAATGATGAGATGATGGTTTATGATGACGATGATAGTGACAGTGATACGTTACTGCTTGACGAAAGAACTAATAATGATGATGATGATGAAAATAATGTTGATGAGCATCAACAACAACAACAATTACCTACCATCACATTTAATATGTAAGTCTTCTTCTTATGTCTACATACTTTCATGTTTTTTTTTACATGATTTTTATATTTTTTCTTTTCACCAGTGATATTCGTCCACAAGCACGACAAATAACGATCACACCGCCACAATCACCACCACCACAATCGCCACCACCACCGCCACAACCACAGGAACAGCCGCAACCACGTCCGCAATGGATAAGTACAGCACGACAACCAGAATCGCAATCCCCACAGCCTCAACAGCAGCCACAACCTCAGCAGCCTCAACCACAACCTCAGCAACAGCATATGCGGCACGATCCACGATTACAGTCCCCTCCAGAAGACGCGCCATGCGTGTTTTATGATATTATCGACACGGTGGAACCAAGGATGCATAGCGAAGTCGCCACGATGAGACTACTTCTCAGAAGTAGATTTCCAACGTGGCGATGGAGCCGTGGAGATCTCTGCCCCATTCAGGGTATGTTAGGGCACACATCTTGTAGTGTGTGCCAAGAAAATTATACTGAGGGGCAGAGACTCCTCGGCTTAATGTGTGGGCATACTTACCACTATCTTTGCATCATTAATTGGTTTCAAACCGTGGCACTGGAGGGGTCGCCGCCAGGATGTCCGCAATGTCGGGTGTATGCATTCAGCAGGCCAATACACCCATTTTATGCACGCATGCATTTTTGAGGTATGTAACAGTACACATTATTCTAATCCATCCTACGCCTATCAATTATACATCACTAATATTGTTTTTGTTTCTGTTACAGATGGTCGTGCACATTAAATATGAACAACATGTTTTTTTTCATATAATGTTTTATTTTCTGTATATTGTATCCGTATTTTTTTTTTTTTTTTTTTTTACTATTGTAATATACAAAGTGATATTTTTTTGATATAATGTTTTATTTTTTGTATATATATTATAACCGTTTTTTTTGTCTGTATATATATTGTATATAAAATGTAATATAAACTGAACTTTTTATTTATTTTTTCATTAAATTATATTATTTATATGTATATTTGTTTTTTTTCTGTATATATATATTGTATTTGTAATTTTTTTTCTGTATATATATTGTATATAAATATGTAAATTTTTTGAATTTGCTTAGTTATTTCTTTTCTTTTCAACTATCCTTTTTCCTTCTATCATGCATGTTTTATAAGTGAAGTGTCAATCAAAACAATTACACCACAATAGCCAGTCAACAAGAGTTTCACATCGATGCTGTGCACATTTTTTGTATTTTTACAATATATACTTACCACAAAAGCACACATTCAAATTTACAGTTCATGAGTTGGCAACAATGGTGACAGTGTAAACATATACAAAACCTGTACACTATAACACATGCACGAGCCGACAACGTGGCCGGCACAAGTTGACAACGTCGACGGACAATGGTGGCAGTGTAAACATATACAAAACCCGTACACTATAACACATGCACGAGCCGACAACGCGGCCGGCACAAGTTGACAACGTCGACGCTTTTCCAACATGGCCGCCCTTCCGGAAAAACAAAACATATACCCAAACCATACACTATAACACACCACGATCCGGCAACGTGGCCCAACCTTAACCAGCACACACGCACAATCCGACAACATCACAGCTTTCCCAACATGGCCACCACACACGGCGGAGGCGTGGCTATGTTCGCCGTTCGCCGTTGACGTCGTCAACGTCGCTGGGCGGCGGCCTGGCTTGATCGTCGCCCGTCGTGGTGGGGTCGTCGTCCATTTTGTCGGCGAACGGCGGCCACGCCTCCGCCAATCAACGCACACGTAACCACGCAAAATGGACGACGACGACAACATGGCCGACAACTTCGGTACGCCCATCGAGGTCACGTGGGACACACCACTACCCCCCCGGTCCATCATAACCTCTGCACATGACGACACGCTGCGCCGGAAGTCTACCCTCACCACATGGATTTTTGAATTTCGCGCCAAAAGGGGGGGCTGTGACGTCACTTCCGCGTTAGAACTCTCATTCTTACCCTACTGGTGAAAATTACGTACCACTCTTTCCTGAGTTGTAATATACTTATTTTGTAAATATACATTTGTTGATATACATTTCATATAGTCTGTATTTTTGTTTTACATTGTGAATGTCTTTGTTTTAGTCGAGTATAATGTCTCCCGCGAACAGTTTTGAATGTTACATGGCGGATTGGGTAGACAGGCGAGCGACTGAAATGGACCACAACAGGGAACTATTATTACAACGTCGCTCCGATTGCCAGTCTCAAGGCGAGACACAAGTTAAAAAAGAATTATCGAATATTTACACCCACTTCATTACCGACCATGCTGACGGAGTAAATTATGGTAGATTTGTGAAAGATTGGGTGGGTGAAAATTACGTACCACTCTTTCCTGCGTTGTAATATACTTATTTTGTAAATATACATTTGTTAATATACATTTCATATAGTCTGTATTTTTGTTTTACATTGTGAATGTCTTTGTTTTAGTTGAGTATAATGTCTCCCGCGAACAGTTTTGAATGTTACATGGCGGATTGTGTAGACAGGCGAGCGACTCAAGTGGAGCACAACAGGGAACTATTATTACAACGTCGCTCCGATTGCCAGTCTCAAGGCGAGACACAAGTTAAAAAAGACTTATCGAATATTTACACCCAGTTCATTACCGACCATGCTGACGGAGTAAATTATGGTAGATTTGTGAAAGATTGGGTGGGTGAAAATTACGTACCACTCTTTCCTGAGTTGTAATATACTTATTTTGTAACTATACATTTGTTATTATACATTTCATATAGTCTGTATTTTTGTTTTACATTGTGAATGTCTTTGTTTTAGTTGAGTATAATGTCTCCCGCGAACAGTTCTGAATGTTACATGGCGGATTGGGTAGACAGGCGAGCGACTCAAGTGGAGCACAACAGGGAACTATTATTACAACGTCGCTCCGATTGCCAGTCTCAAGGCGAGACACAAGTTAAAAAAGACTTATCGAATATTTACACCCAGTTCATTACCGACCATGCTGACGGAGTAAATTATGGTAGATTTGTGAAAGATTGGGTGGGTGAAAGTAGGGTAAGAATGAGAGTTCTAACGCGGAAGTGACGTCACAGCCCCCCCCTTTTGGCGCGAAATTCAAAAATCCATGTGGTGGGGGTAGACTTCCGGCGCAGCGTGTCGTCATGTGCAGAGGTTATGATTGACCGGGGGGGGTAGTGGTGTGTCCCACGTGACCTCGATGGGCGTACCGAAGTTGTCGGCCATGTTGTCGTCGTCGTCCATTTTGCGTGGTTACGTGTGCGTTGATTGGCGGAGGCGTGGCCGCCGTTCGCCGACAAAATGGACGACGACCCCACCACGACGGGCGACGATCAAGCCAGGCCGCCGCCCAGCGACGATGACGACGTCAACGACGACGGCGAAGGGCGAACGGCGGCCACGCCTCCGCCGTGTGTGGTGGCCATGTTGGGAAAGCTGTGATGTTGTCGGATTGTGCGTGTGTGCTGGTTAAGGTTGGGCCACGTTGCCGGATCGTGGTGTGTTATAGTGTATGGTTTGGGTATATGTTTTGTTTTTCCGGAAGGGCGGCCATGTTGGAAAAGCGTCGACGTTGTCAACTTGTGCCGGCCACGTTGTCGGCTCGTGCATGTGTTATAGTGTACGGGTTTTGTATATGTTTACACTGCCACCATTGTCCGTCGACGTTGTCAACTTGTGCCGGCCACGTTGTCGGCTCGTGCATGTGTTATAGTGTACAGGTTTTGTATATGTTTACACTGCCACCATTGTTGCCAACTCATGAAATATATATTTATGCATAAATAATTATTACTATAGTAATCTATATTGCACGAACGTAAAAAAAATGAGTAGTGTTGTGTACATGTAAGAAAATACACATGATATGCATTGCATAATTGAATGTCTAGTTGTAATGAACTGGCTTCGGCTATCTGAGCATAATATGTACACATGCTGGTGATGATGTAATCAATCCATCTGTGTGCCCATCTGTTACCAAAGCGTGTGAACGAAAGCTTTATTAGTCGTACATAATTTGAAGAACGCGAGTCGTTGGTGATGTAATATTATTAATTGGGCTCCAGCTGTCTGTGCGCGCTTGTGTGTGCGTACATCCATTTGTTTAATAACAGAACCCTAGCCGTTGACTAACTAATGAATAATAATTGGCTTCGGCTATCTGAGCATATGTACACATGCTGGTGATGATGTAATTGTCTAGCCATCTATTACCAAAGCGTGAGAGCTGAGGCTTTAATAGCCGTACATAATTTGAAGAACACAAGTCGTTGGTGATGTAATATTTTAATTGGGCTCCAGCTGTCTGTGCATTTGTTAATGTGTGTGTGTGTATGTGTGTGTGTGTGAACGAAGTGATGACCGTACATAAATTATTGTGTGAAACAGAAAGCCAAGCCAAGCTAAGTGATTGTCCTTGACTGCACGTGTAGTAGCTCTAGGTTTTTTTTGTCGTCGAAACAGAAAAGCCAAGCTAAATGGTTGTCCTTGACTGCACGTGTAGCAGCTCTGGTTGATACCAGCTGCTTTCGCGTTCATCCTTGAGATAGCGTATATATACGCTGTACGAATTGCTCACATCACATTGTTCAACGAGACTAGAACTCGTACAGTGTGAGTTTTTCATTTTTAAATAAGTTTTCATTTTTTTAATAATTTTTTTAATTTTCGTTCGTTAAGATTCACATTCAGTCGTACAGAGTGAGTTTCATTTTTTTTTTAAATAATTTTAATTTTTTAAATAATTTTTTTAATTTTCGTTCGACGAGATTCACATTCAGTAACTCAACTAGAACTCGTACAAGGTAAGTTTCATTTTTAAATAATTTTTTAATTTCTAAAATATAATATAATCAAGCAATTCTCAACTAGAGCTCGTACAAGGTAAGTTTTATTTTAAAATAATTTTTGTAATTTCTAATCAAGCAATTATTGTTTAATAATATTGATTTTTTAAATTAGTTATATGTAATAACACATGAATGCACATTGCGCAACATTTCTTTTAGCTTGTATATTGAGTGATGATTAGTGTTAATCTTTCAAGGATTTGTGAAATAAATATAGAATAAAAATGTTAAAGCAATATTATTTAATTAAAATACAAGTAATCAAAATATATTACAATTTAAAATAAATATTATGTAATAGTAAACAGTGGTGACAAGTACAAAATACATAATATGTAAACATATACAATATGACATTTGTGTACAATATTCATCTAAATAAAGTAATTACAAATTAAAATATGATGACGTACACAGTAATGACAAAAATTAATATGTAAACATGTGTGACAATTGTGTATGAATTACAAATAAGTAAAACTAATAAATACATTTGTATACATTTATATTATGTGTAAGCAAATTAGATTTTAATTTATAAATTCATTACGCATAATAATTTATTATTTGTAATTGTTTTAATAATTGTTTTGAATTACATTAAAATAAATAAGTGTAAGCACATTATATTTACTATTTGTGTACGTGTGAAATGACAATTTTGAACAAATATATTTGTTAATTTTGAAGATGTCTATCCAGGCTTACTCTAAAATGTACACCATGTAAGCCTTGTTTTATTATCTAGATATACAGTAAATACATTGATAATTAAATATAATTAAATTAAATGAAATATATGTGTAAGCACAATATATTATAAATTAAAATACAACTAAGTACATGTTAATATATAATTGTACGTGCAGCTAATGACAATTATGTGTATTTACAATGAAAATTATACATGGTAAGTGAGTATGTCCATTCGGTCTTACTGTACAATTTCTACTATGTACGCTCTATCCTTTTCTCCACGAAAAATTAGATGCAGCGAACACGGTACTAAATCTTTTAATTCATCATCTTCGAAAACGCTCGCGTATCTTTTAGGTAGATATACGCGATATTTTAGTTTAGGGTCTTTATAATCTTGAAGAGTGACGAGTACGGCTTTCCCGTACTTCGCGTCTATATTCTGCATTTCTTCTATCGGATATTTTACACCGATTATTAATTCTTTTATTTTTTTATATTCAATTGCGCTAATAGTTGCAAATTTTTCAGTGAATGATGCCATTTTAAAATAAAGAATTTTATATTTGTCTCGCGCGTCTCTCAAGGACTGAACGAATAACGCTCGCGCACAGCGGAATAAATAGGGAGGTAGTTGTGGAGGTGGAACCAGAGAGGGGGAACTACATAACGTACAGTAAGCGTTTATTTTTAACCGTGTGAACAGGATACGACTTGTCTTCTCACGACTCGATGGGTAGGCGGGGAAGAGGAGACGAGTCGGTTATTTTTTTTATGAATAGACAGAATGATGTAATTAACAGCACTCATGCGTGTTAGAACATGTTGCTGAAGCTAATTTTTTTATCGTACAGTAAGCGTTTATTTTTATCCGTGTGAACAGGATACGACTTGACTTCTCACGACTCGATAGGTAGGCGGGGAAGAGGAGACGACTCGGTTATTTTTTTTATGAATAGACAATGATTTAACTAACAGCACTCATGCGTGTTAGAACATGTCGGTGAATCTAATTTTTTTTATATGACTATACAGAGTGATGTAATCGTCAGAAAGGTTAATTTGTTTTACGTAAGCGCTAAACAATAATGTTTTCAATTAGTAATTTATTAGAAACATATTGATTACTCTAAAATCTGATACAACCCACTCGCGTAAAGCGTGTACTCTAGTATTTGTACATATTTCTGGAAGTAAGTGGTGCGCGAGACAGACTGTTCCATGTATTGATTGTAATTGATCGAGTTTAGGACAACCGAAATCTTCTAAATTTATAATATTAAAATGTACGATACGCTTCTGTAGAAATTTTTTTTTTTGCAATCCTTTTACGAACACAAATTTAAAAGGAAATGTATATTTTTCTAATATCGGTACAAGATGTTCATACGATGTGTCCCCGTCCGTCCACGCTAGTCCATGATAATGCTCTGTTAACCATCTGTTTGTCCTCGCATGTTTATGATTCGAAACAATCATGTTTGCTGGAGGTGAAAATATCCAATGTCTGCTGGCAAATGCAGTGACATCCATAATGGATAGTTCCTTAACGAGTTCGTTTCCATCGTTGTCGATGAAACAGTGAAAGTCAAGGATGACTGCTAGATTATCCTCGCACATCCTTTTTTCGTTATAAATAATGTGTTTGGTGTTACTAAGAACGCTGCAGATCCGTCCGTCTTACGGAACAGACACGTTGTATGTTGTGAAACGCTCGTAAAGAATTTTTTCGGAACGTTTATTTTGTACCTTATATTTTCGTCACGGATCAGTGCAACAAATTTACAGATCAAAATGTTGTATACAAAAATGTCTATAGGGTATAGTATTGTGTGCTTTAATTCACTACAGCGTATGTACTGGTACGGAGATAACAGCTCCATGCGTCCGTCTTCAACGCGTGCTGTTCAAACACTGAGGTATGCGATATTAGTGGACTTGGATTAAACACTTTTGCCACGGCAGCATATATTTTCAAACCTTGTGTTCACTAATCGATTAAATTAAGGCGTGAAAATGAACTAGAAATACGCTCTCATGTAAGCGGTGCATGTGGTTCTACATAAAGGACAAGTATGTAGGGTTATGGCGCAATTCACACATGTGATAAAATGTCGACAGGGAATAAGTACAACTTCCACGTTTTGTGCGTAACAGACTTTGCACATTGTATCACGATTAGAGCTTCCTTCTATGTTTTTTATATTCTCCTTGATAGTGTCGACGCGTTGTTCGTTCTCTGCTGTCGCTATTGCTGTTGGTGCTTGCGCTTCGGTAACGATACCCAGTGCCTTGATGATAAAATTTTTATCTTTCATTAACATTACGTAAGAGCACGCAGGGAAATGACGTGCGTGTTCCATCCAAGCATATTCTCCACGTTCCCATTTGTTTAATCCGCCTCCACAGCAAAAACAAATCACTCTATCGTTGCATCCAGTGTAAAAGAAACCCGCTTCTGATAATTCTTTAGGTGTTATCGTTAACGATACAGGCCATTCTTTAAAACTCTTTAAACGATTTTCCAAGCTTCTGTAACGCGGGTACGGAGATGTGATTTTTTGAATTAAGATGACTTGCACTTCTTTATCGTCTGGTGATAAGGACTTGATTGTTGTTGCTGTCGCTTCACCGCATTGTTTGAAATAGCGGTCGTTCTTGGGTTTGGTATCATCATCATCGAAATCGTGTGAAAGCATCTTGTGCGTCCTCTCGCGAGTCGTGTTGATGAAACACTGAGCAAAAAAAAATAGGAAGAAGAGGATAATCGTTTCCCCCTCCACAAAATAAAATACATGAAAAATGATTACATTTTTTTTTTAATAAAAAAATTACATACATGTAAGTCATACATTACATTCTATTTACAGCAAATACATAAAAATTGATTACATTTTTTTTTTTTAAATAAAAATCGCATACATGTAACACATACATTACATTCTAAAAAGCAACATTATATTTACAGCAAAAAAAAAACAATAATTTATAGTAAATGTTTAATTATGTCTGCGCACTGTGTTGGATAACGGAGTGTACACGTTGAGCGAATCATGCAGTATCAAGCAGTAGGCCGCGGTCTGAGCGGGGAAATTGCTCGATGACTCGAATTCCAATCTGACGTCGACTGGTGAAGACTTGAGCGACTCATCCTGTCTGCTACAATCGAAGACGAATAACGGTGCTTTTGCTATGAACTCAGTAGGCGTTAGAAGTACGTTGGGTTGACTTCTGTGGTAGTATGACTTTTGAAATCGTGTATACATGTCGTACAGCAATGCATAACGTCCGTTATCGATATCCAGGTTCAGGTTATCGTACGGGTAGTATTTGTCGTTCAAAAAGAGTCTCGCATTTGTCACATTGCAGTGATCGAATTCGCCGGCATGTTTTTTCAGATTATTCTTTCTACTGGTCTGGAAGGTGAGTATCACGTACCGCGGTTTCTCCAGTTGTGTAGTTGTTTTCACTGTCCAAGTCTGTCTGTCAGTCGTTGGTAAAACCGGGTACTCGTGCAGTTCCCAACTACGAAACGGTAAGAATAGTGGTAGGTCTTTGCGTATGATATCCAATAATCGTATCCGTACTTCATTGTTCACGTACACGAACGGTATCATCCAAGAGATTTTTGTTAGTTCTATATCAGCGTTAGCGGGCGCATCCGTAGACGAGAACAGAGCGTTAACGTCAGTGGAAGTGCGTAATAGTATCAGTTCTTGTTTCATGTTTAAAATAACATGTGTGAAATCTTCAGCAAATCCCATCAGCATCCTCAACGGTATGCAAAAGTTGAATTCATTATTTTTACCAGATGGTGTTAGCTCGTCAGCTGTAGGAGCAACCCAACCGGCATTTTGCATCGGAACAATGTCCTGCTTGCTGGCAGATAGTATGGTTTTAATAGTGGATGTGATACCAACACTCTTGGTACGATCTACTTCCACGCCGGCCAATTCGTAACGGATTTCTTCGAAGAGAAACGCAATCGCATTGTTTATCATTTTCACGTTCACATTACCAGTGGCAGTGGTTTTTTTGCTCAACTTGCCTTCAACGTACAGGAAACTTTCCATCGGTAAAGTGAAGACTTCCTGTTGCAGGATAGGTATGCGTATCTCATCATTATTTCCATATCGTGACGCCGACGCGTACGGTGCATGAGGATGATATTCATAATGTGTGATGTTGTCTTCAAAGAACGGTCGACGTTCAACCGATAAGACTATACCGCTGTCCGTCATGTTACTTGTTTCTCTTGAGTTTGAATCCTAGTGAAATCAGGTAGCGTCGGTTAGTTGCTGTTAATCGTGTCAACGACGAACGTCTACTGATACCTTTTCCAAAAGTGTTGTCCTCTTTTATCTTGCAGTGCAAGCCGTCGCTACCTCCGCTCTTCATCATCATGGAGGTTTCGGTGAAATAAATTCCCATGATTACTACACACGTTTCAAATGTATACGTGCGGTGATGACTTCCCCTTGAAAATTCACAATATCACCGTCCTGATCGTGTACGGACACTGTAACGTTACGCAAGTGTAGTACGTTAAGCGGAAAATAAATGACGTTTCTAGGCGTTTCGACTATCTTGAATCCTGGCTCAACTGTTGGATAGAACGAGTGCAATATATGCTCGTTTCGACCCGCCTTGTATGAACCTTGAACAGCGTTACACCTTATCTCCAAAACGTTCACTTTGTTAATGTTTACAGGCGCATCCGACGTGTGTAATATATACGCTTCTAACTTGCGGCTCTTGGAAAAACCCAACATGGTACCGATCGTGTGTTCTGTACATCCGAAATCGATATCGTATGAACAATAAATTTCACATTTCAATGTGTTGTTGTTGGGTCGTAGAGAAAATTTCGGGTCTACTAGTTCTTTTTTCAGGTACGTTTCAATATCACTGATTTCATACACACCGGTCGGTATATTGACAGGGTCTAACGTTTTACGTGCTCCCTTTAGTACAGGAAAGACATTGTTTTTTCCACTCTCCACGTTCGGTATAGAGTTGTACGTGGTAAAGTCCAGCAGTCCTGCGTACCATTCACCGTCCGTCAATTCAAGCGGTGGAAAAAAGTCACAAACCAGTGCGCTCGGATCCGTTCCTGTGACGGTGACCGTAAGCGAAGACATCTTGTAGTTTACTGATCGTTCGATGTCAAAAACTCTAAACATAAATGTCCGCAGATGACTGTATCCGACGGCTGTTTTCGCATGTAATTGTAATGAACGTCGGTCACGTTCGATCCAAAGTACCGCATTAGCTCGACAGGTGGACGTAGATTGCCGAATCCATCAAAGTACCAGACTCTGTCGCCTCGCTTCTTGTAGCATACCCAGTGCGTGCCCGGTCCGCTAGCATCATCCAGATTCACGATCGCACTTTCGTTCACCCACGGTGATGTACTAGGAAGTGCGTCGCGCATGTACACACCTCTGAAATAGGGTATACGCAATCGTTTCGTGTACTCATAAAGATCATGATCGGTCAATGCACGCACGGGTATTTTGATTAGTTTTTTCGGTACGGTCGAAGATAGAGTCCTGAAGCCTTTTTACCGCCACTCCTTCTTCGTCGTTTTCCTGTCCCTGTTGTCGTCGTCCTCCTCCTCTTCCTGATTATCGTGCGTCGAACCGGCTTGCGTCGTCTGGTGCGACGTCGACGTTTACGCACACCACCACCACCACTACAGCATAGCCCGCTGCCTAACGCAGATTTCGCCTTCATTGCTGCTGCTACGGCTGCTGCGTACGCTCTTTCACTGATGTCTGAATTCAAAGCTTTAACTCGTTCCCACGCTTTACCGGCTAGCACACGATCCGCTATACCTCGTCGTTCGTTGTCCTTGTACTTGCTGTAAGCGATATCGTGTTCGCGACAGGCTTCGTCCAACTCGTTGATTCCTCGATCACCACGACTCAATCTCTCCTCTAGTTTCGTTCCTGGTCCGCAGAACCTGTAGCCAGGCAGATGTAGTTCTACCGGTAATACGTCCACCGCTCGATTGATCAGTGTAGGTACTGACTTCGCGACGAATGGTACCGCGCTTTTAACTATTTTTCCCATAAGACCACGCCCCCCCTTTTTTTTATCAACACGGCTACGTAGTTCATACATGACTACTGTTTCGTTTGCTCTCGATAAAGAGATCTCCAATCTTGCTCGTTGTTGGATTTGTCCAGATCACTAATCAACACGCTCGTCTCCGTCTTGTTCATAAGTAGTAAGTCTGCCTCTTCGGCACCAAGTGAAGTACGCGCTGCGCGTGTATGCAATTTATAGATATACGATACCACTTTCTCCCAACGATGTTGGAACACTTTTGCGAGTTTGTACGTTTCGCTCTTCGCGTACCGCTTCACGTCCTCCAATTGACGCGCGTTCACTGCATCTGTGGCCCGTGCGCCACCATCGCCAACGTTTAGAATGGTTTTTCCTTGTGCGTTGAAATAAGCATCGTTTACCGCGGTGATCGTGTGTCGGTTCAAAAATTCCAAATTCACTGCATCCTTGTTGTTCATGGGTGGAGCTAACTGTGTTATCCGCACATTGCCGACCATTAGGTTAGAGTTCGTATCCTTCGGTATGATTTTCGAGTCCACGTATATTTTGGTCGCGGCGTCTCTCGCACGTATCGGTTCCCTCAGAGACTGTATGCGATGGTCTCGTGCGTCGACGACAGCCCCGTTCTTCTTGTACGGTACCAATTGTGTGAAACGTAAGCACGAGTAGTCTACGTACTGCTTGTTGACAGCGTCCCCGAGATCGACAGGAGCGCCGACGTTGACGAGCTTACGACCTTTCGCATCTATTCCTTGCGCCGCCGTCGACGAATCGCCAGCTAACAGACAATTGTCACGCACAAAGCGCAGTGAAACGGCATCGCTATCATCGCGCGGTTCGCCCAAATTATGTATTTTTTTTCCCGCTACATCAAAGTGTCCGTCCTCGGTCATTGTGATACCAATATCCTCTCGCAGACTGCGTCGCGTCTCTCTTCGCGCTCTGACAGCGCTCTGGTGTCTGCCAAACTTGTCGACACTCATCTCGTGAATGATGCGCCTCGTTCGTTGTGCACGGCATTTATACGTATTCACGTAATAAATCGATTAGTTTTGATACGATCGTACTGTCTATGCATTTTATTCCGACAACGGAGAGTGCGTCGTTATGTTTTCCTTTTACAATCGTATCTAGAAATTCATCGTACACGTATACGTGTGTGTCTTTGAAGAAATAAATTTTTCCGTCGATATATCGGAACGCACTATCAACGGCTTCTGGTAAGCCGACAAAACGATCTTTAACATAACCATGTTTCTTGATCGTGAACGTGCACTCGTCTATCTCACTGTAATACATATCGTTGTACAACAGAAGAGTTCGACCCGTGTACGTGTGTATTGCAGCGTTTATTTTCGTCATCGTGCGAACACCGAGCGTTGTGATTGAACGCGGATACCCGTTCACCGGCTGCAGACTGTGTATATCAAACATGTATACATAGTTGTCTATGAAAAGCACCACTTCTTCGGTCCGCGGTCTCTGGTACATCGCCGAAACGTTGGTGAACGTCGGCGGTAAGAAAGTCAACCAATCCGTCAACAGAAGCGGACTCTCGCCCGTTCGCTTCGACTCGATATGCAATGTCCACAAAAAGTTATCGTGCACGATATACAGATGTCTGTTGATTATTAAAAATTGGTTAACGTTCTTTAGTCGACATAAATCCGTTGTCGTCCGCACGGTCTCGTTCGTTGTCGGTGTCGTCGTCGTCGTTGACGTCGTCGTCGACGTTGACGTTGTCGTCGACGTCGTAGCGGGCGGCGGCGGCGGCTTCCCGTACAAGCGTTGAATGCCTCTTATATCGTCGTCTCTCAGGTCGAACGGTCCGTCCGAGCGTGGTACGTAGAACGGGTACATGATCGAATCCCTCTCGAGGGAATGTGACAGTCCTAACGCGTGTCCGATTTCGTGCGTTAGCACCTGAAGAAAACTGGTCTGATCGTCCGGTATTTCGGTTGCGTTTGTATAATTCCACGACTCGTAGTAGTCCATATGTATTTCAGTAGTGTTATACGGTAAATCGGGCGGGTAGTAAGCGTGAGCGAGTATACCTCCTCGTCCGTCCAAATCGTACCCGCAGATCGTGCACCTGGAAGTCAGACACCTGTGTTTAAAATATTTCATAGCGATAACCATGTCTGCGTTTATGTCGTTGGGTCGATATTCGAATTCCAGATTCGAATGTTTCTGCCACACAGCGAACGCTTGTCGCGACGCTTCTATAGCACTGACGCTACCGTGAAAGAATCGCCACGACAGACGTTTCTTGGCCCACGGCGTTCGTAAGGTGTACGACACGAAATCTTCGTTACCACAACTCCGCGCACGCATCAGATTCATCGTTTCATTGTTCAATTCTCCATTTACGGTTAAATTGTAATTCACTTGAAACGTGCGAAGGTAGGCGTCCATATCGATGGTAGTGTTGTCCGTGAGTCGTAAACTATCGTCGGGCACGTATCCGTATCGCACCAAATAATCTATAGCGAAATCTACATCGTTAGCGTTAACGGACGATGCGACGACGACGCTTGTGCACGCAATAATAAACAGTAGCACGATATCCATGTTGTCACAACCAAACGTGGAATGTCCCCCGGTGCGTGTACGACAGTATTATTTATACTTTATCGGCTTTCAGAATCGAATAGGGAGCACATGGCATTAACGAGTCCTTTAAGATCGATTCCATGCTGCTGCTGCTGCTAATGTCAGATGATGATATATACCGCTCTTGTTATACGATTATGTCTGCTTCACGTAGTTCTTCCACTATGGAGACGATTTCGTTCGTGTGCCCACTGTTTCCAACACGTTGTGATGCCATTAACAGTCGCAATCTGTCCACCAGTTCGTTCGGATCGTCCCAGTGCACGTAATCGATTTTGTCTTTTTTTCTCGTTAGCGTCATATACGATGTATCAATATTATTATGCCCCTGTCCTGTACGTTTCGGTGGAAACAGTTGCGATATTATTCGTTTATACTTTACACCTCTGTTCGCGTTCACATGTGCGTTCGCTAAGTAATACTGCTTATGCGCGTTGGTGTTACGCAGTATATCTTTGTACGCTTTCAGATCTGATTCCTTGTAAATATTTTCATTAGGATGCTTCATGAATACAAGTTCGTAGAGTCCAGGTGTACCTTTGTATCGTTTACCGTTGATAAGAATCGTATCGTCCTTATCGATTTCGAACTGTGAATCACCAATCATCCATTTTCCGTTTTCATGTCTTACACCGTACGTATAGTCCATCAGACGATCGCGTTCGGACGAAACGATCATACGCATGTACTTGTTCGCTAACGATTCACTGTCGTATTTGTCCTGAAAATATCTACGCGCTTCACGTCTTCCTTCCGGTGTGTCTAACATTTTTTCAATGTTTTGACTAGGATCGTCCTCATCGTCATCACCTGATGTTTCGGCTATCACGGGTGTTTTCAGGAAAGACGGTTTCGTTCGGGAACGAAGTGGTGTTCCTACATCGCTCTTACTAATTGCATCTAATGGATCCTCTTCTTCTTCTTCTTCCTCTTCTTCTTCTTGTTTCATTTTTTCACTCTTATCGGCTTTTAATTTGTTGTTTTACGTTTCTTTTCAAGCAATGCTTGCGAAATATTTTGTAACGGTTCCAGAATCGGTTTGTAACTTTTGGATAACGTTGCTTCTTCTTCACGAATACCATGTTTTAACGCACGGTATTTCTTCCGTATGTCATCACTGATCGTGTCGATATCACGTGCTAATCGTTTTTTCTTGTCATCCATCTCGATAAACGGTAGTACGACAACTAAAGTCGTTGACAGCAGGACACGTGTATTTAGCTAAACTTTTGACAATTTTTTTTTGTTTAATCGTTAGGTGCGACTACTATGAAACGATCGAAACCGACTCTGTACCTACCGGTCTCGATAGAAGAATCCTTGTCCACAACGAGAAAGCCATAACGATCTTTCCACGCTTCAGCGCACATGTTCTTAAACGTGTCATATTTCATGTCCGTGTTGACATGATCGTTATACACATGCTTCAAGTTGCGATCGTCCTGTTTGAACAATACTATTAGATTGGCATTATCACGAACCAACTGTTTTGGCACTTGACTGTACGTCTGACAAAGGTAAAACGCGTCCACACCGCTGTGACGTCCCATAGAGAAATACTTGCGTATATTGTGTTGTCTTTCACAAGACACGTCATCGAACACCATAATAGAATCAGGATCGACCTCGTCGGGAGGCGGTACCTCTTCGTTATCGTTGTAGGCGTGATAACCCATTCCTTCGTTGGAAAGTTGTGTCATCAAGGTCTCCAGCATCTGATATTTGGGTTGAAATAGTGATTTAGAAAACACGTATAAGTTCGCGAATCTTAATCCGTTTACATCGAACAACAGGTTGAACATGACGTTTGTCTTCCCGCACGCAGAAGGTCCGCAGATGATCGAACGAACGGTATCAGGCAGAAGACGTCCGTGTTTACGTTTTTTTCTGCCACAACCACCCCCACCACCATCGCCGCACAATTTCGAATAGTCCACGTCCTTTATTTTTAATCTGTGCGCTTGTTGCAATATTTTCATGTTGACGTTCCGTGCACAGTCTATTTAATAGTCGCACTATATTGCAGCAGTCGGTAGATATGTAACTGCATACACAAGTGTCCGGACCCGTTTCACAGTTCGGATCCGACCAAACACATTCTTTGTAGTGATCGAATCCGGTACCACTTGGTACTATTTCGTTAAGACGGAATCTCTTCACACGATTGATAACCCGTTGCCAGTACTCGTGCACTGTCAAGATCCTACGCATGCGTTCAACGTCGTTTGCAGTCGTGTTCACGATGTACTAATCGTAACCAGGATGTGACACAATGTCTTTTACACTGTACACAGCGTGCATGTTGTCATCATAACGCATCGATGCATACTGGTTCTATTTCCATGAGTCGAATAGTTGTTATAGCAAGTTCTTCTTGTGTATCCACGAATCGTGTTTACCATCGAATCCTAACCATCTGACTTTTACACGATCGCCTTTACGTTGTACAATCTTTTCTACCAAGTACACGTCACCAACGTTCGATTTACTGATTTCATGTTCATAAAAACCACCTTTCAACACTTCTCCTGTATGATCCTTTAGCGAATAGGTAATGGGTACGCTGCCGGTACGCACCGAATGAACGATAAATATCTCGTTTGTCCAATTTGGTGTGTATCCTTTGGCGAATGTCATTTTGTGTTTGCTTATACGCACACGATCGCCTACTTTGAATTTCGGTCGTTTATAAACGATGCTCCTCGCTGTGTTCACACGAATCCTTTGTAGCACTGTACGTTCGTTGGATTCTTTCACCTGACACGGTTTCATTCCAATCGTTCTGTGCACGCTGTTGTTGTACGTGTTGACTAGTTCCGGCAACATATCCAACCAACGATAATGACCTTGTTCACTGAACGCACGATACATGTGCGTTTTCAACGTACGGTTAAAACGTTCCACAATGGAGGCCTTTTTTTCACTATACGTGGAATAGAGTGTGATACCGTATCTGATCAGCAATTTTTGTACGCTACTGTTATAGTACTCTTTCCCGTTGTCTGTCTGCAGATATTTCATTTTATTAGCACGAAGAATCGGTTCCAGAGCTCGTGCGACCTCTACGCCCGTTTTTGTTTTCAACGGAACAGCGTACGCGTACTTGCTAAACGCGTTAATGATTGTCATAAGGTACTTGAATCCCTTGTTCACCTTCGCGTGCGGTATCATCTCTACCAGGTCCGCTTGGTACAAGTCGTGAAGTCCCTTTAACTCCACCGCACGTCTCGGAAAATTCCTTCTTACCGGTCTGTGCAACTCCTTCGCGATAGTCTTGCGAACGCTCTGCTGTATGTTCTTCACCTGTCGTTTCATTCTCATATCGTACGAACCGTGATTCACAATACGTCAGAACGTGGTAAAGCGTTAACTCAGTGCTGAATGTAACTCTCCTCGGTACCGTTCTGGTACGTCTGCTTTCCATCGCGTGACTGTAGTAAGATTTCCACTCCACGTCCAGTTATATCATCTCGACCGAACGGAAAAACAACGCGTTCTTCTTGTGATTGCGTAAGTACGTTAAAACATGCGCTAAACTGATTTTCATACGTCCATTACGCACGAGACTCATACCGATGTAATATCTCATGAGCGTGTGTTGTTTCATGTCCAACGCTCTTACGGTCTTGACGGAATTCATGTCTTTGAACATGACGCTGCGTATAACGTTGGCACGATACTCGTGCATTTCCGCGACTATGACGTTATCGTTTACGGGTAGATGCTCGCACATGTGTTTAGCTTTGAGTCCTATGATCGGACGATGACTTCTCGACTCCATATGCAGGTGTATAAGATACGAGTTCAACAACCAAAACTCGTCTGCCATAGCACCTGTACATCGTTGCCACTGTTCGTATAAACGTCGATCTTTCACTGTGTACCCTTTTTCATGTGAATACTGCAGACCGAAGTATTCACAATACTTGCGGAGTGTAGGCAATGATTCCTTCAGAAAGGCTACTAAAAACAATCCCTGCGCCTTGTTGTTCACCAATGTGAACTGTTTCCCTCTCGCAAGTGTCGGTAACGAAGATGGCGGGCAGCGCACGTCAAAACTTACGTTGTAGCTAGGATCCACTGCGCACTTTGGTGCTATCATAATCGCGCTTCTGTATATTTCAATCGCTGTACGTATCGGAATAGTGCGCTCTGTAATGACAATGCAACACAAAGCGTGTGGGATTGAACTTCCGTAGGCGAGCATGTCTGTGTACACAGTCGCATAGTTCATTTGTCCGTGTGAATCATGTAAGCCGTGAACACGTTGAACGGCATGATACAGTTCAGGAATCGGTCGGAAACGTGAAATAAAATTCCACGCGTGACGTACTGTACACTTGAACATATTATTTTCATAAACCACGAGTTCAATCGGTACATTGTTTCGATCACACTCTTCGATAAAATGAAGCCATCGTGATTTGTTGTGTATACGATCAGAGATTATCATCAACAGCACGATCGGCGGCAGATAACCGCTACGTTTCTTTATGTGACGCCAACAACGTCCGTGATATTTGTCAACACCAAACTTATAACGTGTACAGTAGTTACCACAAAACCGTTTTTTCTTCACAAAATACATAGAACACAAGTTGGAACGTATCGTGCTTCGTAACGGTTTTGTTAGTGTGAAATGTTTCCCATCATCGTATCGATAAACATCCATTGTGTCATCGATCTGTGATGCAAGTGATACAGCTTCGAAATTGTCATGATATTTAATAGGTATAATTTTTATGAAATCTTTTGTTTTATTTTTTTATCATTGGCGCCATCAGTCAGACATTGAATTGTGTACACACATTTAGTAGTAGTACTAGTAATAGTAATATATATAGTACTATTAGTACTAGTATAGTACTAACACAGAGTACTACTAGTACTACCCAAACGGGTATGTTTGTACATGAGTTTATGTTGGCTCTGAAAAGAGCCGTTTTTGCGTGCGTCGACTTCTACAAGTGTTCACGAACGAAACTACATGTAGGCATTGACGCCTTATGGACTTGGACAGGATCATCACCCGCCATCCAATCCATAATTCGTATTTTACAATTGCAGCATCTTACAACATCATCATCGCCTTCATAAATAAACCCGGCTTTGGCTAGGTCAAAAAATCTCACGTTCGTATTCGGAAATTTACGTACGTAAAATTTAATGTTACCTCGACGATGGATGTTATAAAAGCTTTTTAATCGGCTTGCAAAAGAATATGTGTGCACGTCCATATCTGAAGCAAGAATGTTGGTTTGTTGCGCTGCATTTCACTTCCTCAGTGGTAGCTGCGCGCGCAATCGTAGTGGGGATTGCTGTCGTCAATTGGTCGGTATGAAATAAAGCACAGTAGTGGGAACAAATAGCTGCGCACGCACTCATCATAGATAGTATAAGTGGAGCGGTGATCGCTGCCTGCGTTCACCTTCGAGTCTCGTGCAGGCTAACTTTCACGCACTGCTTATAAAATGTTACTTATTTTCTAACTTTGTATCAGTATTCTAATGTTCTTCAAGTGAGCAAGTAATTGATTTTGCTTTTATCGTTATTCTAACAATGCAGACGTTTTCTGTTGATCGTAAACATTCGTTGCGTGGCTCGTTGGTGTCGTACGTTTACACACCTCTTGTAGAGGAAGAAGAAGAATGTGTCAACGATGTCATTACCTTTTTCGATGAAATTCACGATATGTTACGTACGGACATTCTAAACGAACTGACACGTTTGCTTACTATAAAGTGGCATATAGCGCTAAAAGCGAGATTTGTCAAGTACATTGTAAATGCCGACACGAACGAGGACGAAGAAGTGACGAGTGAAGGCTATTTTCATGGACGATGTCATACGACATTGATCGCTGATCAGAACGTATTGCCTGAACGTTTAGAAGCTTCGTACGAAAAAATCATCGAATCGATTTATAAATTCACTCGTGAGGGTAGCGGTTGGGCGTTGGATCATATAATCTCGTTAGAACTCGTTCTCTCACGATACCAACCGCTGGCCGCCTCCAGTTTCATCCGTACACCTCCTGAATTGTCTTGTACTAAATCCATCATCAATGTAAACAATACAGGCGATCAAATGTGTTTTATATGGTCAGTGTTGGCCGCACTGTTTCCACAACACAGAGACAGCGAGCGTGTATCCAAATACAAATCACATATTCACAGTATCACCACTTCTGGTATAACTTATCCCACCCGCCTATGCGATATTGTGAAGTTCGAACGAGACAATTCCGACATTTCTATAAATGTTTTTGGTTACGAAGAAAATGAAATTTACCCGCTAAGAATAACTCCTTTCAGTGACAGACAACACCATTTTAATCTATTACTTCTCACCACCACTGACCGAAAACATTACTGTTTAATAAAAAATATTAGCCGCTTACTATCTTCACTAACCAAACACAACGGACGTTCTTTCTATTGCAACTACTGTCTGCATAGATTCTGTGAAGAACGACTCCTTAGTGAACATGTCCCTCGTTGTTTACCGTATGGTGAACAAAGAATTCGTTTACCAACGAAAGAGAAGGAGAAGGTTATGTACTTCAAAAATTACACGTACTGTCATAAAGTCCCTTTCGCTATATATGCAGACTTTGAATCGTTCATTGTACCTTGCCATCGTTGCGATGCTCCTCCACACACATCGTCCACCACAACAGAGTCGTTACATCTTCCTTCAGGTTTTTCCTACCTCATAGTCGACCACGAGGGTAACATTTTCAAACCACAGGTCGTTTATCGCGGTGTGAACGTGACAGAAACCATTTAGATAGACTAATCGATGAAGAGCATGAACTGTACAGGATCATGCGTACCAATATCCCTATGACTATGAGTGATCGTGACGTATTATCTTTCACGAATGCTGTCGTATGCCATCTCTGCGAAAAACCACTGACTGATGACGACAAGGTGCGCAACCATTGTCATCTGACTGGACGATACCTTGGCGCAGCTCACAACGTATGTAACCTCAACTCCAAGTCCGCCCAACATATTCCTGTCTTTTTCCATAACTTACGAGGTTACGACGCACATCACTTGATACAAGGGTTGGGTAAATACAATGATGAAACTCTCACTTGTATCGCTACCACTAGTGAACGCTTCGTATCAGTCACGTTGGGTGCCCTACGTTTCGTAGACACGTTACAATTTTTGAACACGTCCTTGGATACACTTGTTGGAAACTTGCGCGCGAGCGGTGCGGATTTCGCTTTAACAAAGCAATGTTTCGAAGAACACTTCGAGCTACTCTTACGTAAGGGGGGTACCCTTACGATTACATGACAGGTAGCGAGAAGTTCGACGAAACATGTCTGCCCGCACGCGAACACTTTTTCAATAGGCTGAGTGAATCACCCGTGTTGGACGAAGATTACGCACATGCACAGAATGTGTGGCAGACTTTCGGAATCCGCACGCTGGGTCATTATCACGATCTTTATCTTAAAACAGATGTACTGCTGCTGGCTGACGTCTTCGAGGCGTTTCGTGAGATGGCCATACGGTACTACCAGATTGATCCGGCTCATCTTTACTCGCTTCCCGGCGTTGCTTGGCACGCGATGTTAAAGATGACCGGTGTGCGACTGGAACTGTTGACGGATATAGATCAGCATCTTTTTATTGAATCAGCCGTTCGCGGTGGTGTTAGCATGGTACCCAACCGCTATGCCAAGGCCAACAACCCGCTAATCGCTGATCAGTATGATGCTTCAAAGCCGACCTCTTTCATATTGTACACCGACTGCAACAACCTTTACGGTGCAGCCATGTCACAGCCACTCCCTTACGGTGACTTTAGATGGCTCGATCGTAACGAGATCGACTCACTGGACGTACGTACTCTGAGTGATGACAGTGACATGGGCTACATACTTGAGGTCGACCTACACTATCCATCCGAACTTCATGATCTTCACTCAGATTATCCACTAGCACCTGTGCGTTCCTGCGTCAATCCTGACATACTTTCACCGTACTCTCGACTTCACACACGACTACACTATACAAAAGGGTATAACGGACCAGAAACGCCCTCGTCGTCCGTTCCCAAGTTGCTTTGGACAAGCAAAAATACGTTCATTTTCTAAATTTAAAGTTGTATCTGAACCTTGGTCTAGAATTGAAAGCGATCCATAGGGTGTTGTTTTAAACAGAGAGCGTGGATGAAACCGTTTATCGATTTCAACACACAAAAGAGAGCAGCAGCCACCAACAGTTTTGAAAAAGATTTTTTCAAACTGATGGTCAACGCTGTCTATGGTAAATCGCTGGAGAACGTAAGGAAACGAATAGACTTCCAACTAGAGTTAACTGCATGGAAGTAGTACCGTCAAGGTCACTCACTTTCACTGCTTCTCCCTGTCACCTCCACGCCCCTCGCCCAGCGTTGTTGCCGGCTAGTACAGTGTGTAGCGTTTTAGCAGTGTTACGAAAGCAACTTTCATACATCCACCTTATATTGCTCGTTTCAAATTTATTTATGCGTATCGCGTAAATGAATTTTTTTTTATCAGGAATAATTAGTTGTGGGTAACATTACTCAGTTAAATTCTGGGCGCCAATATTTGAGCTATAAAAATTTGTGTGAGTCGGCAACATATTTTTTGTTGTCGCGTAAATATCTACAGAATTTCTATCTTTGCGTTTCTTCTCTTTCTTTGGCTTCTTTTGTTACGATTTGCGGTTCTCTGAAACTATGATTTATACTGCGCTGGTTTTTCTTATGTTAGAATCTAAAGCTTTTAGCAATACACACCCTAACTTTACGAAGTACCATTAGGTCAGTTATTTTGTGTTTTCCGTACAGTGAACTTACTTATTTAAAGTTTTACTGTTTTCTTCATGGGCGGTTATCCTACAGACTGACAGTTGTCTGAGAACGCTGACCTTGCCTGCTGTTATCGCTTTAATTTTTTCATACTCACGGTCTTTTCCCTTTTGTAAATGAATCTGTTTTTGTTCTCTGCACGGTCGTTCCTAAGCCATATGGTTCGGAAGTTCTGTTAGGTATATGTACACATTTGGTATGCAAATTGCGTATACCCTGTCGGCATGTCTTTTCGGTAAATATTGCTGTCTGACAGTTTTATGAATGCCTTTGTCATTTTACACTCTCCTCAAAAATGTGTATGTTTACTGGCCGCGCTACTACCTTTCTTCCGTTGCACAAAGATAAATAGGACTGAGCAATTTCTGTAAACAAAATTGTCGCTGTTGTGGCAAAAGCCAATCACATTTCAGTTTACCCCATTCCAAGTAGGTTGGGTGGACGAGGTGAGGAAGAGACGAATTAGCAACAAACATCCAACATATTTACCGTCCTTAGTATTGTTGACAGACATTTTGTGCATTTCATGTGAACGGTTGACGTCTTTATTGTAGACAGTGTGTGCATTAGTTTATTTCAATAATTTGTATTTATTATGAGTGACATTGAGGAACAGTATCCTACATTTAGTTCGGGTACAAGCAACGGTGGTGTACGTGCGGGCCGAGAGGACATTAGGAAACAAAGTAAAGTCATCATAGCAAACGTTTACAAGTTTTTTAAAAATCTTGCTTATAATGAAGAAGCCAGGAGGAACATAAACTTTGCACAAGTTCGAAAATTTACAGCGGAAGCTTGTGGCATTTCTGAACAGTCGGTGCAACGTATTAGCAATACCGTTGCTTCGGCAGATGATCAAGGCGTGAGTGTTGTGTTCAGTTCTCCAAGGAAAGGGTATAAACGGGAACACAAAAACACTGAACTGGACGATTTTAATAAACAAATAGTCCGCAGGACCGTACTAGAATATTACGACCGAGGGGAATACCCCACTGCAAGCAAAATTCGAGCTGATCTCTGTCAGAAAATCAATTATTCTGGTTCAGAAGCCTCCGTACTTCGCCTTCTGAAAGTGCTTGGTTTTAAATTTAAGAAGTGCAACGATGGACGAAAATTTTTAATGGAGCGCAGAGACATTGCTGCCTTGAGAGCGAAGTTTTTGAGAACCATGCATATACATCGTACGGAGGACAACAGGCCTATAATTTATTTGGATGAAACCTGGATATCACAGAATCATACGAATAAATACATCTGGCAAGACTCCAGAGGGAACGGTGGGCTGAAAGTACCTACTGGTAGAGGTGGCCGGCTGATTATTGCACATGCTGGATCCGCAAGTACAGGTTTCATAGCAGGTGCCAAACTTATCTTTCGTGGCAGTAAGCATTCAGCTGAATCTGACTACCACACAGAAATGAATGCTGAAGTTTTTAAGACCTGGTTTGTTGGTATGTTGCGCTCTTTGGAAGAAGGCTCTGTCATCGTGATGGATAATGCCAGTTATCATTCTGTACAAATAGATAAACCACCATGTTCAAACTGGCGTAAAGCGGATATCATGGAGTGGCTAAGAAGAGAATTTCATTTTACACAGCTGAAACCAGGGATGAACTTCTTTCTAAAGAAGAGATCCGAACGGCCAAGAAGACGTACGAATTGGATCAACTGGCAAATGAAATGGGACATACAGTAGTGCGCCTGCCATCGTATCATTGTCAGTATAATCCGATCGAGCTGATATGGGCCCAAGTTAAACGGTATGTTGCAAACAAGAATACGACTTTCAGATTAGCCGATATTGAACAACTTGCACACGAAGCTTTGGACAGGATAACTCAGGAAGACTGGGAGAAGTGCGTAAGACATGCGGAGGCACTACAAGAAGCCTACTCAAAGCAGTCCACGAGAGACACCACAGTGGAGCACTTCATCATACACTTACGTGTGAATAGTGACAGCGAACCTGAGTCCAGTTAATCCGAAGACGATTACTGCAGGAGTGTTAAAAAGTGTATATCGGTGGTAAACGTGTCTACAGTGAAGCGTAGTATTTTATATTTTTATTGAAACGTAAAAAACCGTATGTGCATGTTTTCTTCAGGAGTGTTATGAATGTGCTCTGTGCTATCACTTTGCAAAGTGATAATTGTGTGACTAACCCTATTTGAGGTGATTTTTTCAACATACTGCTTATTTATAATAGTCATAAGGAATTCTATAGTTTATAAAATAAGGAAAATATTAATTATAAAATTTGTAAGGACAATTCATAAAATATAGAATTATAAATTTAAATTCTATATTTAAAGATTTATAATATATGAATAAGGAATTTTAAATTTATTTCATAAGGCATTTGTATTTGTTGTTTATAAAGTTATCCTTATTTTCTTAAGAAATCCAATTCGTTTCACGTATATACATACCATTATTTTTATGCTAATTGTGCATGTAACGTCTTATAGTATCGTTCTAATTTTGTTACTTAATTATTAATAAGCAGCGCAGGAAATAAAAATAGAATATTTTTCGGAGTCACGAATAGTGCGGTGTCTTCAATAATTAAATGGGGGCAAGCTTAAGACACAGGATGCGTATGAAAATTAGTTCAAACAAACTATAGCTGACGCGTCGCATTGAATGTTATGTATAAATTACGGAAATTAATTGTTAATTAATTATTAACAATGTATTAATTGTGATGTAATTATTATTAAGAATGATTGACAATGTAGCAAAATATTCTAATGTATGTATTAGAAACTTTCTCCCTGTAAAAGTTTACTTTAAAAAATACAGTAAAACGCAAGTTAAACTTTACACTATCTTACAAAATCAGAACAACTGTGTGATACTCGTAAGATTTTAAAATGTTTTTTACTTTCAATAACATTAAATTTTATCTATAAAATGTCTGCAGTAGGCATCTATGAACCTTCAAAATGTATCGTTGTTTTTTCAGTCTTCTATTGTCATTGTTTTTAGAATGTTCAACAGTTTAAAGCACAAAAAATGATTTTAATGGAAGCCTTATTGACAACAACAAAGTAAATATTTAATTTAAAAATCACTTTGTTATATTCTTTACATTAAGTAGGCCTGCTTACTAGTGTAGCATTTTTCGGAAGAAAGGGAAACTGTTGCTTAGTGACAACGCTGTAAATAAGCGGTGTGACCTTGACGATACTACTTCCATGCAGTTAACTATAGTCTCTACCAAAGGGCGGCTGCAGAAACTTGTTTCCAATCCACGACTAAAGCGTATGATCCGCTACACCGACGACTTGGTCGGATTGGCTTTACGAAACAGAACTATATACCTTTCCCGTCCAGTGTATGTTGGTTTCACAGTACTTGATGTCAGTAAATTGATAATGTACGATTTTCATTATCGGTACGCTGTCAGCAAGTACGGACAACGATTAACATTATTAATGACCGATACCGACAGTTTACTTTACAGCATACAGACTGACGATGTGTACTTGGATATGAAAGAGGATCTCCACCTTTTCGACACGTCGGACTATCCCTCAGATCATCCTTGTCATTGCGACGACAACAAAAAAGTCGTGGGGAAGTTCAAGGATGAAACTAATGGGAAACCCATCAGGGTATTCGTCGGACTCAGAGCTAAATGTTACTCGCTCCTGTTGTCCGACTGTACCGACAAAAAGGTGGCGAAAGGTGTTCCAAGAACGGCAATAAAAAAAAGGTTACGTCATCAGTTATACAGCGAGTGTCTTTTCGATAGTCGTACAGTTTTCACCTCTGCCGAGTGTATACGAAGCGATCGTCATAAGCTGTACACGCAACGTGTAACAAAACTTTCCCTGTCTCCTTATGACGATAAGAGGTACGTACTGGACGATGGTGTAACTACACTCGCGTACGGACACTACAGAGTGTGTAAACGTGCGTTAACCAATGACGATACCAGTCCTAACATGAAGAGACTAAGATACACAGAGCAGTAACTCATGGTAATAATAAACTTGTATTGCAAATATAAAATTTATTTATTTACTTTCATTTAATTTTCAATTGGTAGGAGAGGTGAGGTAGACGATTAGACATTAATGGTTAATATTTATAACAGGATGTAATCGACTCCCACTGAGACCTTCCCACACTATGCACATGTGCAGTTAATTTTATTCGCTGACTAGCCATATGTTATCGCAGCGTGTGAACTTTGTGATGGCGAGGGGCTTTGTTACGTACAGGATGCAAGCCGTGTGTGTGTGTGTGTGTGTGTGTGTGTGTGGTGAACACTTTGAGGGTAAGGGGACTTTGTCTATAGCAGACTCCTACCAAGCATATACGTATATATAAGCATTTCGTCATAATAAGTATTATCACATTCATTATAATTTTTCAATTTGCATGTAAGTACTTACTATATTTTTACGTTAATATTTGACATTACACACACACACACACACACACACACACACACACATTATTATGTTAGCAAATTACTATACAACATTTTTCTTGTTACGTTTTACAGAATGAGTGGAAGCGATAATAGATTATATAAAAGAGTCTGTGAGGAGCAGCGACGAGTTCGAAGGTAAATTACAACATTTTTTTTATTTAACGAGTACAAACAGAATACAACATTCGACTGACTTACTGTTTATTTTTTATAGTTCCCAAAGGTTACGTCAGGCCTTATTGGGACCTTCATCAGTATCACAACAAAACTCGAGTCGGTAAGACCATTTTTATTAACAATCACTTGTACTATTGCGTTTACGTTCGGTATTCAAATGTATTTTTTTTTCAGTGATGCTACCGGTTCAGCTGCTGCTACTGCTGTTGTTGCTGCTGCTGCTGCTGCTGCTGCATCTCAGGAAGCCGGCACGAGTCGGTACGTTTTTTTTCATTAACGTTCACTTGTACTATTGCGTTTACATCTGGTATTAAAAGTGTACTTTTTTCAGCAATGATGAGATGATGGTTTATGATGACGATGATAGTGACAGTGATACGTTACTGCTTGACGAAAGAACTAATAATGATGATGATGATGAAAATAATGTTGATGAGCATCAACAACAACAACAATTACCTACCATCACATTTAATATGTAAGTCTTCTTCTTATGTCTACATACTTTCATGTTTTTTTTTACATGATTTTTATATTTTTTCTTTTCACCAGTGATATTCGTCCACAAGCACGACAAATAACGATCACACCGCCACAATCACCACCACCACAATCGCCACCACCACCGCCACAACCACAGGAACAGCCGCAACCACGTCCGCAATGGATAAGTACAGCACGACAACCAGAATCGCAATCCCCACAGCCTCAACAGCAGCCACAACCTCAGCAGCCTCAACCACAACCTCAGCAACAGCATATGCGGCACGATCCACGATTACAGTCCCCTCCAGAAGACGCGCCATGCGTGTTTTATGATATTATCGACACGGTGGAACCAAGGATGCATAGCGAAGTCGCCACGATGAGACTACTTCTCAGAAGTAGATTTCCAACGTGGCGATGGAGCCGTGGAGATCTCTGCCCCATTCAGGGTATGTTAGGGCACACATCTTGTAGTGTGTGCCAAGAAAATTATACTGAGGGGCAGAGACTCCTCGGCTTAATGTGTGGGCATACTTACCACTATCTTTGCATCATTAATTGGTTTCAAACCGTGGCACTGGAGGGGTCGCCGCCAGGATGTCCGCAATGTCGGGTGTATGCATTCAGCAGGCCAATACACCCATTTTATGCACGCATGCATTTTTGAGGTATGTAACAGTACACATTATTCTAATCCATCCTACGCCTATCAATTATACATCACTAATATTGTTTTTGTTTCTGTTACAGATGGTCGTGCACATTAAATATGAACAACATGTTTTTTTTCATATAATGTTTTATTTTCTGTATATTGTATCCGTATTTTTTTTTTTTTTTTTTTTTACTATTGTAATATACAAAGTGATATTTTTTTGATATAATGTTTTATTTTTTGTATATATATTATAACCGTTTTTTTTGTCTGTATATATATTGTATATAAAATGTAATATAAACTGAACTTTTTATTTATTTTTTCATTAAATTATATTATTTATATGTATATTTGTTTTTTTTCTGTATATATATATTGTATTTGTAATTTTTTTTCTGTATATATATTGTATATAAATATGTAAATTTTTTGAATTTGCTTAGTTATTTCTTTTCTTTTCAACTATCCTTTTTCCTTCTATCATGCATGTTTTATAAGTGAAGTGTCAATCAAAACAATTACACCACAATAGCCAGTCAACAAGAGTTTCACATCGATGCTGTGCACATTTTTTGTATTTTTACAATATATACTTACCACAAAAGCACACATTCAAATTTACAGTTCATGAGTTGGCAACAATGGTGACAGTGTAAACATATACAAAACCTGTACACTATAACACATGCACGAGCCGACAACGTGGCCGGCACAAGTTGACAACGTCGACGGACAATGGTGGCAGTGTAAACATATACAAAACCCGTACACTATAACACATGCACGAGCCGACAACGCGGCCGGCACAAGTTGACAACGTCGACGCTTTTCCAACATGGCCGCCCTTCCGGAAAAACAAAACATATACCCAAACCATACACTATAACACACCACGATCCGGCAACGTGGCCCAACCTTAACCAGCACACACGCACAATCCGACAACATCACAGCTTTCCCAACATGGCCACCACACACGGCGGAGGCGTGGCTATGTTCGCCGTTCGCCGTTGACGTCGTCAACGTCGCTGGGCGGCGGCCTGGCTTGATCGTCGCCCGTCGTGGTGGGGTCGTCGTCCATTTTGTCGGCGAACGGCGGCCACGCCTCCGCCAATCAACGCACACGTAACCACGCAAAATGGACGACGACGACAACATGGCCGACAACTTCGGTACGCCCATCGAGGTCACGTGGGACACACCACTACCCCCCCGGTCCATCATAACCTCTGCACATGACGACACGCTGCGCCGGAAGTCTACCCTCACCACATGGATTTTTGAATTTCGCGCCAAAAGGGGGGGCTGTGACGTCACTTCCGCGTTAGAACTCTCATTCTTACCCTACTGGTGAAAATTACGTACCACTCTTTCCTGAGTTGTAATATACTTATTTTGTAAATATACATTTGTTGATATACATTTCATATAGTCTGTATTTTTGTTTTACATTGTGAATGTCTTTGTTTTAGTCGAGTATAATGTCTCCCGCGAACAGTTTTGAATGTTACATGGCGGATTGGGTAGACAGGCGAGCGACTGAAATGGACCACAACAGGGAACTATTATTACAACGTCGCTCCGATTGCCAGTCTCAAGGCGAGACACAAGTTAAAAAAGAATTATCGAATATTTACACCCACTTCATTACCGACCATGCTGACGGAGTAAATTATGGTAGATTTGTGAAAGATTGGGTGGGTGAAAATTACGTACCACTCTTTCCTGCGTTGTAATATACTTATTTTGTAAATATACATTTGTTAATATACATTTCATATAGTCTGTATTTTTGTTTTACATTGTGAATGTCTTTGTTTTAGTTGAGTATAATGTCTCCCGCGAACAGTTTTGAATGTTACATGGCGGATTGTGTAGACAGGCGAGCGACTCAAGTGGAGCACAACAGGGAACTATTATTACAACGTCGCTCCGATTGCCAGTCTCAAGGCGAGACACAAGTTAAAAAAGACTTATCGAATATTTACACCCAGTTCATTACCGACCATGCTGACGGAGTAAATTATGGTAGATTTGTGAAAGATTGGGTGGGTGAAAATTACGTACCACTCTTTCCTGAGTTGTAATATACTTATTTTGTAACTATACATTTGTTATTATACATTTCATATAGTCTGTATTTTTGTTTTACATTGTGAATGTCTTTGTTTTAGTTGAGTATAATGTCTCCCGCGAACAGTTCTGAATGTTACATGGCGGATTGGGTAGACAGGCGAGCGACTCAAGTGGAGCACAACAGGGAACTATTATTACAACGTCGCTCCGATTGCCAGTCTCAAGGCGAGACACAAGTTAAAAAAGACTTATCGAATATTTACACCCAGTTCATTACCGACCATGCTGACGGAGTAAATTATGGTAGATTTGTGAAAGATTGGGTGGGTGAAAGTAGGGTAAGAATGAGAGTTCTAACGCGGAAGTGACGTCACAGCCCCCCCCTTTTGGCGCGAAATTCAAAAATCCATGTGGTGGGGGTAGACTTCCGGCGCAGCGTGTCGTCATGTGCAGAGGTTATGATTGACCGGGGGGGGTAGTGGTGTGTCCCACGTGACCTCGATGGGCGTACCGAAGTTGTCGGCCATGTTGTCGTCGTCGTCCATTTTGCGTGGTTACGTGTGCGTTGATTGGCGGAGGCGTGGCCGCCGTTCGCCGACAAAATGGACGACGACCCCACCACGACGGGCGACGATCAAGCCAGGCCGCCGCCCAGCGACGATGACGACGTCAACGACGACGGCGAAGGGCGAACGGCGGCCACGCCTCCGCCGTGTGTGGTGGCCATGTTGGGAAAGCTGTGATGTTGTCGGATTGTGCGTGTGTGCTGGTTAAGGTTGGGCCACGTTGCCGGATCGTGGTGTGTTATAGTGTATGGTTTGGGTATATGTTTTGTTTTTCCGGAAGGGCGGCCATGTTGGAAAAGCGTCGACGTTGTCAACTTGTGCCGGCCACGTTGTCGGCTCGTGCATGTGTTATAGTGTACGGGTTTTGTATATGTTTACACTGCCACCATTGTCCGTCGACGTTGTCAACTTGTGCCGGCCACGTTGTCGGCTCGTGCATGTGTTATAGTGTACAGGTTTTGTATATGTTTACACTGCCACCATTGTTGCCAACTCATGAAATATATATTTATGCATAAATAATTATTACTATAGTAATCTATATTGCACGAACGTAAAAAAAATGAGTAGTGTTGTGTACATGTAAGAAAATACACATGATATGCATTGCATAATTGAATGTCTAGTTGTAATGAACTGGCTTCGGCTATCTGAGCATAATATGTACACATGCTGGTGATGATGTAATCAATCCATCTGTGTGCCCATCTGTTACCAAAGCGTGTGAACGAAAGCTTTATTAGTCGTACATAATTTGAAGAACGCGAGTCGTTGGTGATGTAATATTATTAATTGGGCTCCAGCTGTCTGTGCGCGCTTGTGTGTGCGTACATCCATTTGTTTAATAACAGAACCCTAGCCGTTGACTAACTAATGAATAATAATTGGCTTCGGCTATCTGAGCATATGTACACATGCTGGTGATGATGTAATTGTCTAGCCATCTATTACCAAAGCGTGAGAGCTGAGGCTTTAATAGCCGTACATAATTTGAAGAACACAAGTCGTTGGTGATGTAATATTTTAATTGGGCTCCAGCTGTCTGTGCATTTGTTAATGTGTGTGTGTGTATGTGTGTGTGTGTGAACGAAGTGATGACCGTACATAAATTATTGTGTGAAACAGAAAGCCAAGCCAAGCTAAGTGATTGTCCTTGACTGCACGTGTAGTAGCTCTAGGTTTTTTTTGTCGTCGAAACAGAAAAGCCAAGCTAAATGGTTGTCCTTGACTGCACGTGTAGCAGCTCTGGTTGATACCAGCTGCTTTCGCGTTCATCCTTGAGATAGCGTATATATACGCTGTACGAATTGCTCACATCATCACATTGTTCAACGAGACTAGAACTCGTACAGTGTGAGTTTTTCATTTTTAAATAAGTTTTCATTTTTTTAATAATTTTTTTAATTTTCGTTCGTTAAGATTCACATTCAGTCGTACAGAGTGAGTTTCATTTTTTTTTTAAATAATTTTAATTTTTTAAATAATTTTTTTAATTTTCGTTCGACGAGATTCACATTCAGTAACTCAACTAGAACTCGTACAAGGTAAGTTTCATTTTTAAATAATTTTTTAATTTCTAAAATATAATATAATCAAGCAATTCTCAACTAGAGCTCGTACAAGGTAAGTTTTATTTTAAAATAATTTTTGTAATTTCTAATCAAGCAATTATTGTTTAATAATATTGATTTTTTAAATTAGTTATATGTAATAACACATGAATGCACATTGCGCAACATTTCTTTTAGCTTGTATATTGAGTGATGATTAGTGTTAATCTTTCAAGGATTTGTGAAATAAATATAGAATAAAAATGTTAAAGCAATATTATTTAATTAAAATACAAGTAATCAAAATATATTACAATTTAAAATAAATATTATGTAATAGTAAACAGTGGTGACAAGTACAAAATACATAATATGTAAACATATACAATATGACATTTGTGTACAATATTCATCTAAATAAAGTAATTACAAATTAAAATATGATGACGTACACAGTAATGACAAAAATTAATATGTAAACATGTGTGACAATTGTGTATGAATTACAAATAAGTAAAACTAATAAATACATTTGTATACATTTATATTATGTGTAAGCAAATTAGATTTTAATTTATAAATTCATTACGCATAATAATTTATTATTTGTAATTGTTTTAATAATTGTTTTGAATTACATTAAAATAAATAAGTGTAAGCACATTATATTTACTATTTGTGTACGTGTGAAATGACAATTTTGAACAAATATATTTGTTAATTTTGAAGATGTCTATCCAGGCTTACTCTAAAATGTACACCATGTAAGCCTTGTTTTATTATCTAGATATACAGTAAATACATTGATAATTAAATATAATTAAATTAAATGAAATATATGTGTAAGCACAATATATTATAAATTAAAATACAACTAAGTACATGTTAATATATAATTGTACGTGCAGCTAATGACAATTATGTGTATTTACAATGAAAATTATACATGGTAAGTGAGTATGTCCATTCGGTCTTACTGTACAATTTCTACTATGTACGCTCTATCCTTTTCTCCACGAAAAATTAGATGCAGCGAACACGGTACTAAATCTTTTAATTCATCATCTTCGAAAACGCTCGCGTATCTTTTAGGTAGATATACGCGATATTTTAGTTTAGGGTCTTTATAATCTTGAAGAGTGACGAGTACGGCTTTCCCGTACTTCGCGTCTATATTCTGCATTTCTTCTATCGGATATTTTACACCGATTATTAATTCTTTTATTTTTTTATATTCAATTGCGCTAATAGTTGCAAATTTTTCAGTGAATGATGCCATTTTAAAATAAAGAATTTTATATTTGTCTCGCGCGTCTCTCAAGGACTGAACGAATAACGCTCGCGCACAGCGGAATAAATAGGGAGGTAGTTGTGGAGGTGGAACCAGAGAGGGGGAACTACATAACGTACAGTAAGCGTTTATTTTTAACCGTGTGAACAGGATACGACTTGTCTTCTCACGACTCGATGGGTAGGCGGGGAAGAGGAGACGAGTCGGTTATTTTTTTTATGAATAGACAGAATGATGTAATTAACAGCACTCATGCGTGTTAGAACATGTTGCTGAAGCTAATTTTTTTATCGTACAGTAAGCGTTTATTTTTATCCGTGTGAACAGGATACGACTTGACTTCTCACGACTCGATAGGTAGGCGGGGAAGAGGAGACGACTCGGTTATTTTTTTTATGAATAGACAATGATTTAACTAACAGCACTCATGCGTGTTAGAACATGTCGGTGAATCTAATTTTTTTTATATGACTATACAGAGTGATGTAATCGTCAGAAAGGTTAATTTGTTTTACGTAAGCGCTAAACAATAATGTTTTCAATTAGTAATTTATTAGAAACATATTGATTACTCTAAAATCTGATACAACCCACTCGCGTAAAGCGTGTACTCTAGTATTTGTACATATTTCTGGAAGTAAGTGGTGCGCGAGACAGACTGTTCCATGTATTGATTGTAATTGATCGAGTTTAGGACAACCGAAATCTTCTAAATTTATAATATTAAAATGTACGATACGCTTCTGTAGAAATTTTTTTTTTTGCAATCCTTTTACGAACACAAATTTAAAAGGAAATGTATATTTTTCTAATATCGGTACAAGATGTTCATACGATGTGTCCCCGTCCGTCCACGCTAGTCCATGATAATGCTCTGTTAACCATCTGTTTGTCCTCGCATGTTTATGATTCGAAACAATCATGTTTGCTGGAGGTGAAAATATCCAATGTCTGCTGGCAAATGCAGTGACATCCATAATGGATAGTTCCTTAACGAGTTCGTTTCCATCGTTGTCGATGAAACAGTGAAAGTCAAGGATGACTGCTAGATTATCCTCGCACATCCTTTTTTCGTTATAAATAATGTGTTTGGTGTTACTAAGAACGCTGCAGATCCGTCCGTCTTACGGAACAGACACGTTGTATGTTGTGAAACGCTCGTAAAGAATTTTTTCGGAACGTTTATTTTGTACCTTATATTTTCGTCACGGATCAGTGCAACAAATTTACAGATCAAAATGTTGTATACAAAAATGTCTATAGGGTATAGTATTGTGTGCTTTAATTCACTACAGCGTATGTACTGGTACGGAGATAACAGCTCCATGCGTCCGTCTTCAACGCGTGCTGTTCAAACACTGAGGTATGCGATATTAGTGGACTTGGATTAAACACTTTTGCCACGGCAGCATATATTTTCAAACCTTGTGTTCACTAATCGATTAAATTAAGGCGTGAAAATGAACTAGAAATACGCTCTCATGTAAGCGGTGCATGTGGTTCTACATAAAGGACAAGTATGTAGGGTTATGGCGCAATTCACACATGTGATAAAATGTCGACAGGGAATAAGTGCAACTTCCACGTTTTGTGCGTAACAGACTTTGCACATTGTATCACGATTAGAGCTTCCTTCTATGTTTTTTATATTCTCCTTGATAGTGTCGACGCGTTGTTCGTTCTCTGCTGTCGCTATTGCTGTTGGTGCTTGCGCTTCGGTAACGATACCCAGTGCCTTGATGATAAAATTTTTATCTTTCATTAACATTACGTAAGAGCACGCAGGGAAATGACGTGCGTGTTCCATCCAAGCATATTCTCCACGTTCCCATTTGTTTAATCCGCCTCCACAGCAAAAACAAATCACTCTATCGTTGCATCCAGTGTAAAAGAAACCCGCTTCTGATAATTCTTTAGGTGTTATCGTTAACGATACAGGCCATTCTTTAAAACTCTTTAAACGATTTTCCAAGCTTCTGTAACGCGGGTACGGAGATGTGATTTTTTGAATTAAGATGACTTGCACTTCTTTATCGTCTGGTGATAAGGACTTGATTGTTGTTGCTGTCGCTTCACCGCATTGTTTGAAATAGCGGTCGTTCTTGGGTTTGGTATCATCATCATCGAAATCGTGTGAAAGCATCTTGTGCGTCCTCTCGCGAGTCGTGTTGATGAAACACTGAGCAAAAAAAAATAGGAAGAAGAGGATAATCGTTTCCCCCTCCACAAAATAAAATACATGAAAAATGATTACATTTTTTTTTTAATAAAAAAATTACATACATGTAAGTCATACATTACATTCTATTTACAGCAAATACATAAAAATTGATTACATTTTTTTTTTTTAAATAAAAATCGCATACATGTAACACATACATTACATTCTAAAAAGCAACATTATATTTACAGCAAAAAAAAAAACAATAATTTATAGTAAATGTTTAATTATGTCTGCGCACTGTGTTGGATAACGGAGTGTACACGTTGAGCGAATCATGCAGTATCAAGCAGTAGGCCGCGGTCTGAGCGGGGAAATTGCTCGATGACTCGAATTCCAATCTGACGTCGACTGGTGAAGACTTGAGCGACTCATCCTGTCTGCTACAATCGAAGACGAATAACGGTGCTTTTGCTATGAACTCAGTAGGCGTTAGAAGTACGTTGGGTTGACTTCTGTGGTAGTATGACTTTTGAAATCGTGTATACATGTCGTACAGCAATGCATAACGTCCGTTATCGATATCCAGGTTCAGGTTATCGTACGGGTAGTATTTGTCGTTCAAAAAGAGTCTCGCATTTGTCACATTGCAGTGATCGAATTCGCCGGCATGTTTTTTCAGATTATTCTTTCTGCTGGTCTGGAAGGTGAGTATCACGTACCGCGGTTTCTCCAGTTGTGTAGTTGTTTTCACTGTCCAAGTCTGTCTGTCAGTCGTTGGTAAAACCGGGTACTCGTGCAGTTCCCAACTACGAAACGGTAAGAATAGTGGTAGGTCTTTGCGTATGATATCCAATAATCGTATCCGTACTTCATTGTTCACGTACACGAACGGTATCATCCAAGAGATTTTTGTTAGTTCTATATCAGCGTTAGCGGGCGCATCCGTAGACGAGAACAGAGCGTTAACGTCAGTGGAAGTGCGTAATAGTATCAGTTCTTGTTTCATGTTTAAAATAACATGTGTGAAATCTTCAGCAAATCCCATCAGCATCCTCAACGGTATGCAAAAGTTGAATTCATTATTTTTACCAGATGGTGTTAGCTCGTCAGCTGTAGGAGCAACCCAACCGGCATTTTGCATCGGAACAATGTCCTGCTTGCTGGCAGATAGTATGGTTTTAATAGTGGATGTGATGCCAACACTCTTGGTACGATCTACTTCCACGCCGGCCAATTCGTAACGGATTTCTTCGAAGAGAAACGCAATCGCATTGTTTATCATTTTCACGTTCACATTACCAGTGGCAGTGGTTTTTTTGCTCAACTTGCCTTCAACGTACAGGAAACTTTCCATCGGTAAAGTGAAGACTTCCTGTTGCAGGATAGGTATGCGTATCTCATCATTATTTCCATATCGTGACGCCGACGCGTACGGTGCATGAGGATGATATTCATAATGTGTGATGTTGTCTTCAAAGAACGGTCGACGTTCAACCGATAAGACTATACCGCTGTCCGTCATGTTACTTGTTTCTCTTGAGTTTGAATCCTAGTGAAATCAGGTAGCGTCGGTTAGTTGCTGTTAATCGTGTCAACGACGAACGTCTACTGATACCTTTTCCAAAAGTGTTGTCCTCTTTTATCTTGCAGTGCAAGCCGTCGCTACCTCCGCTCTTCATCATCATGGAGGTTTCGGTGAAATAAATTCCCATGATTACTACACACGTTTCAAATGTATACGTGCGGTGATGACTTCCCCTTGAAAATTCACAATATCACCGTCCTGATCGTGTACGGACACTGTAACGTTACGCAAGTGTAGTACGTTAAGCGGAAAATAAATGACGTTTCTAGGCGTTTCGACTATCTTGAATCCTGGCTCAACTGTTGGATAGAACGAGTGCAATATATGCTCGTTTCGACCCGCCTTGTATGAACCTTGAACAGCGTTACACCTTATCTCCAAAACGTTCACTTTGTTAATGTTTACAGGCGCATCCGACGTGTGTAATATATACGCTTCTAACTTGCGGCTCTTGGAAAAACCCAACATGGTACCGATCGTGTGTTCTGTACATCCGAAATCGATATCGTATGAACAATAAATTTCACATTTCAATGTGTTGTTGTTGGGTCGTAGAGAAAATTTCGGGTCTACTAGTTCTTTTTTCAGGTACGTTTCAATATCACTGATTTCATACACACCGGTCGGTATATTGACAGGGTCTAACGTTTTACGTGCTCCCTTTAGTACAGGAAAGACATTGTTTTTTCCACTCTCCACGTTCGGTATAGAGTTGTACGTGGTAAAGTCCAGCAGTCCTGCGTACCATTCACCGTCCGTCAATTCAAGCGGTGGAAAAAAGTCACAAACCAGTGCGCTCGGATCCGTTCCTGTGACGGTGACCGTAAGCGAAGACATCTTGTAGTTTACTGATCGTTCGATGTCAAAAACTCTAAACATAAATGTCCGCAGATGACTGTATCCGACGGCTGTTTTCGCATGTAATTGTAATGAACGTCGGTCACGTTCGATCCAAAGTACCGCATTAGCTCGACAGGTGGACGTAGATTGCCGAATCCATCAAAGTACCAGACTCTGTCGCCTCGCTTCTTGTAGCATACCCAGTGCGTGCCCGGTCCGCTAGCATCATCCAGATTCACGATCGCACTTTCGTTCACCCACGGTGATGTACTAGGAAGTGCGTCGCGCATGTACACACCTCTGAAATAGGGTATACGCAATCGTTTCGTGTACTCATAAAGATCATGATCGGTCAATGCACGCACGGGTATTTTGATTAGTTTTTTCGGTACGGTCGAAGATAGAGTCCTGAAGCCTTTTTACCGCCACTCCTTCTTCGTCGTTTTCCTGTCCCTGTTGTCGTCGTCCTCCTCCTCTTCCTGATTATCGTGCGTCGAACCGGCTTGCGTCGTCTGGTGCGACGTCGACGTTTACGCACACCACCACCACCACTACAGCATAGCCCGCTGCCTAACGCAGATTTCGCCTTCATTGCTGCTGCTACGGCTGCTGCGTACGCTCTTTCACTGATGTCTGAATTCAAAGCTTTAACTCGTTCCCACGCTTTACCGGCTAGCACACGATCCGCTATACCTCGTCGTTCGTTGTCCTTGTACTTGCTGTAAGCGATATCGTGTTCGCGACAGGCTTCGTCCAACTCGTTGATTCCTCGATCACCACGACTCAATCTCTCCTCTAGTTTCGTTCCTGGTCCGCAGAACCTGTAGCCAGGCAGATGTAGTTCTACCGGTAATACGTCCACCGCTCGATTGATCAGTGTAGGTACTGACTTCGCGACGAATGGTACCGCGCTTTTAACTATTTTTCCCATAAGACCACGCCCCCCTTTTTTTTATCAACACGGCTACGTAGTTCATACATGACTACTGTTTCGTTTGCTCTCGATAAAGAGATCTCCAATCTTGCTCGTTGTTGGATTTGTCCAGATCACTAATCAACACGCTCGTCTCCGTCTTGTTCATAAGTAGTAAGTCTGCCTCTTCGGCACCAAGTGAAGTACGCGCTGCGCGTGTATGCAATTTATAGATATACGATACCACTTTCTCCCAACGATGTTGGAACACTTTTGCGAGTTTGTACGTTTCGCTCTTCGCGTACCGCTTCACGTCCTCCAATTGACGCGCGTTCACTGCATCTGTGGCCCGTGCGCCACCATCGCCAACGTTTAGAATGGTTTTTCCTTGTGCGTTGAAATAAGCATCGTTTACCGCGGTGATCGTGTGTCGGTTCAAAAATTCCAAATTCACTGCATCCTTGTTGTTCATGGGTGGAGCTAACTGTGTTATCCGCACATTGCCGACCATTAGGTTAGAGTTCGTATCCTTCGGTATGATTTTCGAGTCCACGTATATTTTGGTCGCGGCGTCTCTCGCACGTATCGGTTCCCTCAGAGACTGTATGCGATGGTCTCGTGCGTCGACGACAGCCCCGTTCTTCTTGTACGGTACCAATTGTGTGAAACGTAAGCACGAGTAGTCTACGTACTGCTTGTTGACAGCGTCCCCGAGATCGACAGGAGCGCCGACGTTGACGAGCTTACGACCTTTCGCATCTATTCCTTGCGCCGCCGTCGACGAATCGCCAGCTAACAGACAATTGTCACGCACAAAGCGCAGTGAAACGGCATCGCTATCATCGCGCGGTTCGCCCAAATTATGTATTTTTTTTCCCGCTACATCAAAGTGTCCGTCCTCGGTCATTGTGATACCAATATCCTCTCGCAGACTGCGTCGCGTCTCTCTTCGCGCTCTGACAGCGCTCTGGTGTCTGCCAAACTTGTCGACACTCATCTCGTGAATGATGCGCCTCGTTCGTTGTGCACGGCATTTATACGTATTCACGTAATAAATCGATTAGTTTTGATACGATCGTACTGTCTATGCATTTTATTCCGACAACGGAGAGTGCGTCGTTATGTTTTCCTTTTACAATCGTATCTAGAAATTCATCGTACACGTATACGTGTGTGTCTTTGAAGAAATAAATTTTTCCGTCGATATATCGGAACGCACTATCAACGGCTTCTGGTAAGCCGACAAAACGATCTTTAACATAACCATGTTTCTTGATCGTGAACGTGCACTCGTCTATCTCACTGTAATACATATCGTTGTACAACAGAAGAGTTCGACCCGTGTACGTGTGTATTGCAGCGTTTATTTTCGTCATCGTGCGAACACCGAGCGTTGTGATTGAACGCGGATACCCGTTCACCGGCTGCAGACTGTGTATATCAAACATGTATACATAGTTGTCTATGAAAAGCACCACTTCTTCGGTCCGCGGTCTCTGGTACATCGCCGAAACGTTGGTGAACGTCGGCGGTAAGAAAGTCAACCAATCCGTCAACAGAAGCGGACTCTCGCCCGTTCGCTTCGACTCGATATGCAATGTCCACAAAAAGTTATCGTGCACGATATACAGATGTCTGTTGATTATTAAAAATTGGTTAACGTTCTTTAGTCGACATAAATCCGTTGTCGTCCGCACGGTCTCGTTCGTTGTCGGTGTCGTCGTCGTCGTTGACGTCGTCGTCGACGTTGACGTTGTCGTCGACGTCGTAGCGGGCGGCGGCGGCGGCTTCCCGTACAAGCGTTGAATGCCTCTTATATCGTCGTCTCTCAGGTCGAACGGTCCGTCCGAGCGTGGTACGTAGAACGGGTACATGATCGAATCCCTCTCGAGGGAATGTGACAGTCCTAACGCGTGTCCGATTTCGTGCGTTAGCACCTGAAGAAAACTGGTCTGATCGTCCGGTATTTCGGTTGCGTTTGTATAATTCCACGACTCGTAGTAGTCCATATGTATTTCAGTAGTGTTATACGGTAAATCGGGCGGGTAGTAAGCGTGAGCGAGTATACCTCCTCGTCCGTCCAAATCGTACCCGCAGATCGTGCACCTGGAAGTCAGACACCTGTGTTTAAAATATTTCATAGCGATAACCATGTCTGCGTTTATGTCGTTGGGTCGATATTCGAATTCCAGATTCGAATGTTTCTGCCACACAGCGAACGCTTGTCGCGACGCTTCTATAGCACTGACGCTACCGTGAAAGAATCGCCACGACAGACGTTTCTTGGCCCACGGCGTTCGTAAGGTGTACGACACGAAATCTTCGTTACCACATCTCCGCGCACGCATCAGATTCATCGTTTCATTGTTCAATTCTCCATTTACGGTTAAATTGTAATTCACTTGAAACGTGCGAAGGTAGGCGTCCATATCGATGGTAGTGTTGTCCGTGAGTCGTAAACTATCGTCGGGCACGTATCCGTATCGCACCAAATAATCTATAGCGAAATCTACATCGTTAGCGTTAACGGACGATGCGACGACGACGCTTGTGCACGCAATAATAAACAGTAGCACGATATCCATGTTGTCACAACCAAACGTGGAATGTCCCCCGGTGCGTGTACGACAGTATTATTTATACTTTATCGGCTTTCAGAATCGAATAGGGAGCACATGGCATTAACGAGTCCTTTAAGATCGATTCCATGCTGCTGCTGCTGCTAATGTCAGATGATGATATATACCGCTCTTGTTATACGATTATGTCTGCTTCACGTAGTTCTTCCACTATGGAGACGATTTCGTTCGTGTGCCCACTGTTTCCAACACGTTGTGATGCCATTAACAGTCGCAATCTGTCCACCAGTTCGTTCGGATCGTCCCAGTGCACGTAATCGATTTTGTCTTTTTTTCTCGTTAGCGTCATATACGATGTATCAATATTATTATGCCCCTGTCCTGTACGTTTCGGTGGAAACAGTTGCGATATTATTCGTTTATACTTTACACCTCTGTTCGCGTTCACATGTGCGTTCGCTAAGTAATACTGCTTATGCGCGTTGGTGTTACGCAGTATATCTTTGTACGCTTTCAGATCTGATTCCTTGTAAATATTTTCATTAGGATGCTTCATGAATACAAGTTCGTAGAGTCCAGGTGTACCTTTGTATCGTTTACCGTTGATAAGAATCGTATCGTCCTTATCGATTTCGAACTGTGAATCACCAATCATCCATTTTCCGTTTTCATGTCTTACACCGTACGTATAGTCCATCAGACGATCGCGTTCGGACGAAACGATCATACGCATGTACTTGTTCGCTAACGATTCACTGTCGTATTTGTCCTGAAAATATCTACGCGCTTCACGTCTTCCTTCCGGTGTGTCTAACATTTTTTCAATGTTTTGACTAGGATCGTCCTCATCGTCATCACCTGATGTTTCGGCTATCACGGGTGTTTTCAGGAAAGACGGTTTCGTTCGGGAACGAAGTGGTGTTCCTACATCGCTCTTACTAATTGCATCTAATGGATCCTCTTCTTCTTCTTCTTCCTCTTCTTCTTCTTGTTTCATTTTTTCACTCTTATCGGCTTTTAATTTGTTGTTTTACGTTTCTTTTCAAGCAATGCTTGCGAAATATTTTGTAACGGTTCCAGAATCGGTTTGTAACTTTTGGATAACGTTGCTTCTTCTTCACGAATACCATGTTTTAACGCACGGTATTTCTTCCGTATGTCATCACTGATCGTGTCGATATCACGTGCTAATCGTTTTTTCTTGTCATCCATCTCGATAAACGGTAGTACGACAACTAAAGTCGTTGACAGCAGGACACGTGTATTTAGCTAAACTTTTGACAATTTTTTTTTGTTTAATCGTTAGGTGCGACTACTATGAAACGATCGAAACCGACTCTGTACCTACCGGTCTCGATAGAAGAATCCTTGTCCACAACGAGAAAGCCATAACGATCTTTCCACGCTTCAGCGCACATGTTCTTAAACGTGTCATATTTCATGTCCGTGTTGACATGATCGTTATACACATGCTTCAAGTTGCGATCGTCCTGTTTGAACAATACTATTAGATTGGCATTATCACGAACCAACTGTTTTGGCACTTGACTGTACGTCTGACAAAGGTAAAACGCGTCCACACCGCTGTGACGTCCCATAGAGAAATACTTGCGTATATTGTGTTGTCTTTCACAAGACACGTCATCGAACACCATAATAGAATCAGGATCGACCTCGTCGGGAGGCGGTACCTCTTCGTTATCGTTGTAGGCGTGATAACCCATTCCTTCGTTGGAAAGTTGTGTCATCAAGGTCTCCAGCATCTGATATTTGGGTTGAAATAGTGATTTAGAAAACACGTATAAGTTCGCGAATCTTAATCCGTTTACATCGAACAACAGGTTGAACATGACGTTTGTCTTCCCGCACGCAGAAGGTCCGCAGATGATCGAACGAACGGTATCAGGCAGAAGACGTCCGTGTTTACGTTTTTTTCTGCCACAACCACCCCCACCACCATCGCCGCACAATTTCGAATAGTCCACGTCCTTTATTTTTAATCTGTGCGCTTGTTGCAATATTTTCATGTTGACGTTCCGTGCACAGTCTATTTAATAGTCGCACTATATTGCAGCAGTCGGTAGATATGTAACTGCATACACAAGTGTCCGGACCCGTTTCACAGTTCGGATCCGACCAAACACATTCTTTGTAGTGATCGAATCCGGTACCACTTGGTACTATTTCGTTAAGACGGAATCTCTTCACACGATTGATAACCCGTTGCCAGTACTCGTGCACTGTCAAGATCCTACGCATGCGTTCAACGTCGTTTGCAGTCGTGTTCACGATGTACTAATCGTAACCAGGATGTGACACAATGTCTTTTACACTGTACACAGCGTGCATGTTGTCATCATAACGCATCGATGCATACTGGTTCTATTTCCATGAGTCGAATAGTTGTTATAGCAAGTTCTTCTTGTGTATCCACGAATCGTGTTTACCATCGAATCCTAACCATCTGACTTTTACACGATCGCCTTTACGTTGTACAATCTTTTCTACCAAGTACACGTCACCAACGTTCGATTTACTGATTTCATGTTCATAAAAACCACCTTTCAACACTTCTCCTGTATGATCCTTTAGCGAATAGGTAATGGGTACGCTGCCGGTACGCACCGAATGAACGATAAATATCTCGTTTGTCCAATTTGGTGTGTATCCTTTGGCGAATGTCATTTTGTGTTTGCTTATACGCACACGATCGCCTACTTTGAATTTCGGTCGTTTATAAACGATGCTCCTCGCTGTGTTCACACGAATCCTTTGTAGCACTGTACGTTCGTTGGATTCTTTCACCTGACACGGTTTCATTCCAATCGTTCTGTGCACGCTGTTGTTGTACGTGTTGACTAGTTCCGGCAACATATCCAACCAACGATAATGACCTTGTTCACTGAACGCACGATACATGTGCGTTTTCAACGTACGGTTAAAACGTTCCACAATGGAGGCCTTTTTTTCACTATACGTGGAATAGAGTGTGATACCGTATCTGATCAGCAATTTTTGTACGCTACTGTTATAGTACTCTTTCCCGTTGTCTGTCTGCAGATATTTCATTTTATTAGCACGAAGAATCGGTTCCAGAGCTCGTGCGACCTCTACGCCCGTTTTTGTTTTCAACGGAACAGCGTACGCGTACTTGCTAAACGCGTTAATGATTGTCATAAGGTACTTGAATCCCTTGTTCACCTTCGCGTGCGGTATCATCTCTACCAGGTCCGCTTGGTACAAGTCGTGAAGTCCCTTTAACTCCACCGCACGTCTCGGAAAATTCCTTCTTACCGGTCTGTGCAACTCCTTCGCGATAGTCTTGCGAACGCTCTGCTGTATGTTCTTCACCTGTCGTTTCATTCTCATATCGTACGAACCGTGATTCACAATACGTCAGAACGTGGTAAAGCGTTAACTCAGTGCTGAATGTAACTCTCCTCGGTACCGTTCTGGTACGTCTGCTTTCCATCGCGTGACTGTAGTAAGATTTCCACTCCACGTCCAGTTATATCATCTCGACCGAACGGAAAAACAACGCGTTCTTCTTGTGATTGCGTAAGTACGTTAAAACATGCGCTAAACTGATTTTCATACGTCCATTACGCACGAGACTCATACCGATGTAATATCTCATGAGCGTGTGTTGTTTCATGTCCAACGCTCTTACGGTCTTGACGGAATTCATGTCTTTGAACATGACGCTGCGTATAACGTTGGCACGATACTCGTGCATTTCCGCGACTATGACGTTATCGTTTACGGGTAGATGCTCGCACATGTGTTTAGCTTTGAGTTCTATGATCGGACGATGACTTCTCGACTCCATATGCAGGTGTATAAGATACGAGTTCAACAACCAAAACTCGTCTGCCATAGCACCTGTACATCGTTGCCACTGTTCGTATAAACGTCGATCTTTCACTGTGTACCCTTTTTCATGTGAATACTGCAGACCGAAGTATTCACAATACTTGCGGAGTGTAGGCAATGATTCCTTCAGAAAGGCTACTAAAAACAATCCCTGCGCCTTGTTGTTCACCAATGTGAACTGTTTCCCTCTCGCAAGTGTCGGTAACGAAGATGGCGGGCAGCGCACGTCAAAACTTACGTTGTAGCTAGGATCCACTGCGCACTTTGGTGCTATCATAATCGCGCTTCTGTATATTTCAATCGCTGTACGTATCGGAATAGTGCGCTCTGTAATGACAATGCAACACAAAGCGTGTGGGATTGAACTTCCGTAGGCGAGCATGTCTGTGTACACAGTCGCATAGTTCATTTGTCCGTGTGAATCATGTAAGCCGTGAACACGTTGAACGGCATGATACAGTTCAGGAATCGGTCGGAAACGTGAAATAAAATTCCACGCGTGACGTACTGTACACTTGAACATATTATTTTCATAAACCACGAGTTCAATCGGTACATTGTTTCGATCACACTCTTCGATAAAATGAAGCCATCGTGATTTGTTGTGTATACGATCAGAGATTATCATCAACAGCACGATCGGCGGCAGATAACCGCTACGTTTCTTTATGTGACGCCAACAACGTCCGTGATATTTGTCAACACCAAACTTATAACGTGTACAGTAGTTACCACAAAACCGTTTTTTCTTCACAAAATACATAGAACACAAGTTGGAACGTATCGTGCTTCGTAACGGTTTTGTTAGTGTGAAATGTTTCCCATCATCGTATCGATAAACATCCATTGTGTCATCGATCTGTGATGCAAGTGATACAGCTTCGAAATTGTCATGATATTTAATAGGTCATAATTTTTATGAAATCTTTTGTTTTATTTTTTTATCATTGGCGCCATCAGTCAGACATTGAATTGTGTACACACATTTAGTAGTAGTACTAGTAATAGTAATATATATAGTACTATTAGTACTAGTATAGTACTAACACAGAGTACTACTAGTACTACCCAAACGGGTATGTTTGTACATGAGTTTATGTTGGCTCTGAAAAGAGCCGTTTTGCGTGCGTCGACTTCTACAAGTGTTCACGAACGAAACTACATGTAGGCATTGACGCCTTATGGACTTGGACAGGATCATCACCCGCCATCCAATCCATAATTCGTATTTTACAATTGCAGCATCTTACAACATCATCATCGCCTTCATAAATAAACCCGGCTTTGGCTAGGTCAAAAAATCTCACGTTCGTATTCGGAAATTTACGTACGTAAAATTTAATGTTACCTCGACGATGGATGTTATAAAAGCTTTTTAATCGGCTTGCAAAAGAATATGTGTGCACGTCCATATCTGAAGCAAGAATGTTGGTTTGTTGCGCTGCATTTCACTTCCTCAGTGGTAGCTGCGCGCGCAATCGTAGTGGGGATTGCTGTCGTCAATTGGTCGGTATGAAATAAAGCACAGTAGTGGGAACAAATAGCTGCGCACGCACTCATCATAGATAGTATAAGTGGAGCGGTGATCGCTGCCTGCGTTCACCTTCGAGTCTCGTGCAGGCTAACTTTCACGCACTGCTTATAAAATGTTACTTATTTTCTAACTTTGTATCAGTATTCTAATGTTCTTCAAGTGAGCAAGTAATTGATTTTGCTTTTATCGTTATTCTAACAATGCAGACGTTTTCTGTTGATCGTAAACATTCGTTGCGTGGCTCGTTGGTGTCGTACGTTTACACACCTCTTGTAGAGGAAGAAGAAGAATGTGTCAACGATGTCATTACCTTTTTCGATGAAATTCACGATATGTTACGTACGGACATTCTAAACGAACTGACACGTTTGCTTACTATAAAGTGGCATATAGCGCTAAAAGCGAGATTTGTCAAGTACATTGTAAATGCCGACACGAACGAGGACGAAGAAGTGACGAGTGAAGGCTATTTTCATGGACGATGTCATACGACATTGATCGCTGATCAGAACGTATTGCCTGAACGTTTAGAAGCTTCGTACGAAAAAATCATCGAATCGATTTATAAATTCACTCGTGAGGGTAGCGGTTGGGCGTTGGATCATATAATCTCGTTAGAACTCGTTCTCTCACGATACCAACCGCTGGCCGCCTCCAGTTTCATCCGTACACCTCCTGAATTGTCTTGTACTAAATCCATCATCAATGTAAACAATACAGGCGATCAAATGTGTTTTATATGGTCAGTGTTGGCCGCACTGTTTCCACAACACAGAGACAGCGAGCGTGTATCCAAATACAAATCACATATTCACAGTATCACCACTTCTGGTATAACTTATCCCACCCGCCTATGCGATATTGTGAAGTTCGAACGAGACAATTCCGACATTTCTATAAATGTTTTTGGTTACGAAGAAAATGAAATTTACCCGCTAAGAATAACTCCTTTCAGTGACAGACAACACCATTTTAATCTATTACTTCTCACCACCACTGACCGAAAACATTACTGTTTAATAAAAAATATTAGCCGCTTACTATCTTCACTAACCAAACACAACGGACGTTCTTTCTATTGCAACTACTGTCTGCATAGATTCTGTGAAGAACGACTCCTTAGTGAACATGTCCCTCGTTGTTTACCGTATGGTGAACAAAGAATTCGTTTACCAACGAAAGAGAAGGAGAAGGTTATGTACTTCAAAAATTACACGTACTGTCATAAAGTCCCTTTCGCTATATATGCAGACTTTGAATCGTTCATTGTACCTTGCCATCGTTGCGATGCTCCTCCACACACATCGTCCACCACAACAGAGTCGTTACATCTTCCTTCAGGTTTTTCCTACCTCATAGTCGACCACGAGGGTAACATTTTCAAACCACAGGTCGTTTATCGCGGTGTGAACGTGACAGAAACCATTTAGATAGACTAATCGATGAAGAGCATGAACTGTACAGGATCATGCGTACCAATATCCCTATGACTATGAGTGATCGTGACGTATTATCTTTCACGAATGCTGTCGTATGCCATCTCTGCGAAAAACCACTGACTGATGACGACAAGGTGCGCAACCATTGTCATCTGACTGGACGATACCTTGGCGCAGCTCACAACGTATGTAACCTCAACTCCAAGTCCGCCCAACATATTCCTGTCTTTTTCCATAACTTACGAGGTTACGACGCACATCACTTGATACAAGGGTTGGGTAAATACAATGATGAAACTCTCACTTGTATCGCTACCACTAGTGAACGCTTCGTATCAGTCACGTTGGGTGCCCTACGTTTCGTAGACACGTTACAATTTTTGAACACGTCCTTGGATACACTTGTTGGAAACTTGCGCGCGAGCGGTGCGGATTTCGCTTTAACAAAGCAATGTTTCGAAGAACACTTCGAGCTACTCTTACGTAAGGGGGGGGTACCCTTACGATTACATGACAGGTAGCGAGAAGTTCGACGAAACATGTCTGCCCGCACGCGAACACTTTTTCAATAGGCTGAGTGAATCACCCGTGTTGGACGAAGATTACGCACATGCACAGAATGTGTGGCAGACTTTCGGAATCCGCACGCTGGGTCATTATCACGATCTTTATCTTAAAACAGATGTACTGCTGCTGGCTGACGTCTTCGAGGCGTTTCGTGAGATGGCCATACGGTACTACCAGATTGATCCGGCTCATCTTTACTCGCTTCCCGGCGTTGCTTGGCACGCGATGTTAAAGATGACCGGTGTGCGACTGGAACTGTTGACGGATATAGATCAGCATCTTTTTATTGAATCAGCCGTTCGCGGTGGTGTTAGCATGGTACCCAACCGCTATGCCAAGGCCAACAACCCGCTAATCGCTGATCAGTATGATGCTTCAAAGCCGACCTCTTTCATATTGTACACCGACTGCAACAACCTTTACGGTGCAGCCATGTCACAGCCACTCCCTTACGGTGACTTTAGATGGCTCGATCGTAACGAGATCGACTCACTGGACGTACGTACTCTGAGTGATGACAGTGACATGGGCTACATACTTGAGGTCGACCTACACTATCCATCCGAACTTCATGATCTTCACTCAGATTATCCACTAGCACCTGTGCGTTCCTGCGTCAATCCTGACATACTTTCACCGTACTCTCGACGACTTCACACACGACTACACTATACAAAAGGGTATAACGGACCAGAAACGCCCTCGTCGTCCGTTCCCAAGTTGCTTTGGACAAGCAAAAATACGTTCATTTTCTAAATTTAAAGTTGTATCTGAACCTTGGTCTAGAATTGAAAGCGATCCATAGGGTGTTGTTTTAAACAGAGAGCGTGGATGAAACCGTTTATCGATTTCAACACACAAAAGAGAGCAGCAGCCACCAACAGTTTTGAAAAAGATTTTTTCAAACTGATGGTCAACGCTGTCTATGGTAAATCGCTGGAGAACGTAAGGAAACGAATAGACTTCCAACTAGAGTTAACTGCATGGAAGTAGTACCGTCAAGGTCACTCACTTTCACTGCTTCTCCCTGTCACCTCCACGCCCCTCGCCCAGCGTTGTTGCCGGCTAGTACAGTGTGTAGCGTTTTAGCAGTGTTACGAAAGCAACTTTCATACATCCACCTTATATTGCTCGTTTCAAATTTATTTATGCGTATCGCGTAAATGAATTTTTTTTTATCAGGAATAATTAGTTGTGGGTAACATTACTCAGTTAAATTCAGTTAAATTCAATTAAATTCAGTTAAAATACATAGTTACATTAAATTAAAGTAATTTACATAAGTTCATTTTTACTTGCTTGTAAAAGTTTCCATTTGTTATCTTCTTTTAACTGATTGAATGGTAATTAAACTACACTACTGGCCCTCATTTTTTTTTTTGAATAAATATTAGAAATATAATAAACATTCTTTCTATTTTTTAAATGAAAAGGTTTAGTTTACAAGTTGCATGGGTTCTTTTCAGAATGCCACGTGTTTACAAAAGGAAAACATCTAGAGCAACGACGTATACTGAAGAATCGTTAAGACAGGCTATCGAAGCTGTGAAATCCAAGCAACTAGGAGTCGGAGCTGCAAGTAGAGATTATGGCATACCCTTACGAACTCTTGTTAGAAGAATATAGGCTAATAACTCTGTTATTGGTCCGTTAGGACCTCATTCACACTTAGGTGCCGACGCAGAAACAAAACTAGATCATATAAAAAAACTTCAGCAGCGTGGTTTTGCTCCTTCCCGCAGGGATGTCCAAGAAATGGCTTTTTGTCTGGCTGAAAAGCTGGGAGTAAAACATAGGTCTAATACAGAATTGGAACGAGCAGGTACACACTGGTTTCTGTCATTCATGGAACGCCACAAAGACCTTAGTATCGCATGGCAGAAGGTGTGTCAGTTTATAGAGCAAAAGGGATGAATAGAGAGGACGTTGGTAACTACTTCAAGCAACTGGAAAAACTTCTTACAGAATATAATTTGTTTAATAAACCTGGCCATCTATTTAATATGGACGAAAGTGGTCTCCAGTTGAACAACAAACCCGGCAAAGTTGTTGCTGCTAAGGGCACGCGAGATGTGCATCACGTTACTGCCGCAGAGAAAGGCGAGACTATTACTGTCGTTGCATGCTGTAATGCAGAGGGGAATTTTCTCCCGCCGTACTGTATTTTCAAAGGCACGTACAACAAACCGGAGTTTGAAGACGATATGCCACCTGGATCAAAAGTTATGTCACCTAAATCGGCTTACATAAATAGTGAAGTTTTTTAATTGGCTTTCAACACACTTTTTGCCTAGAAAACCATCTGGTAAAGTGCTAATATTATTAGACGGGCATACATGCCACCTAAGTGATCCTGAAATTCTAGATTTTGCCCTTCAGAATGATATTGAACTTCTTTGCTTGCCAAGTCTTTGTACGCACTATTTGAAGCCTTTAGACAGAAGCTTTTTTAAATCTCTGAAGGTATTTTTCTACCAAGCAGCTAATAATTGGATGAAGAATAAGGATAGGGCTACCATATCACGTTTAACTTTCGGCAGACTTCTGAACGAGTCTTGGATCCAGTCAGCTACAATGAAAAATGGTGTTTCCGGATTCAACGCAACGGGTATTTATCCGTTTTGCCCTTCGGCAATTCCCGAACACGCTTTTGCCTTATCTGATCAAATATCTTTACTTAGTGGCAACTCAAACCAAGATAAAGAAATTCCTACGTCTACGCCATCATCATCAATCCAAGAAACACCTGCGACACCTACGTCAATTGCAGTTGACCTCAGTCCACCACGTGAAAACATTGCAGCCAGCAGTGGCACACAAGAAGGATCCAAAGACACCTTTACCCCTACTAAAATTTTAAATCAGATCTCACCCATCCCTAACTTACCTGAAAAAAGGAGGCAAAGGGCGAAGCAGTCTGCATCGCACATTACTGCGAAAAGACTACATTTCGAGCAAAATGGAAAAATTACAGAAAAATATACTTCGACAGATAGAAAATAAAAGAAAACATCAAGAAAAAATTAAAATTGCCAGAAGAACGATTAGGTATGAAACATCGGAGAGCGAAGAGGACGAGGATGAGGATAGCGTCTGCTTAGTTTGTTTGTCGCCTTTCTCTCAGAGTAAACCCGGAGAGGAGTGGATACAATGCCAGGATTGCAAGAAGTGGGCTCACACTAAATGTGCTAATAACCCTGAAAGCTTTTATAGTTGCGTTAACTGTAGTAGTGACCTGGACGAGGCAGATTTTTAGATGAATTTTCTTTAAATTTATGGTTTTATTGTATATAATTATTTTAAAATTATTGACAAGAATGTTTTTAGTAGTTTTAGGAATTACGTAAGAAAGTATGACTGATGATTACAAGAAAACTGCTAATTAGGTTAACATTTTTTACTTTAGTTATGTCGTGGTTTCAAGTGAATTTATATTTCACATTTTCGACAGTTGCGTTTTTAAACATATGTTTGCAAATATTGTAAAAGATGATAAGACAACGAACATGTATATATACACTTACAGTTCTATTAATAAATACTATAACATATTCTGTTTTTCTCATTTAAATCTCATGTGGCCATCTCTCCCATATGTAGGGGAGAGATGACACTTTCCAGTACAGTTTTATACCAATTTCTAAATCTGTATAAAAACAAAAGATTGACAATCTGTGCTAGGAATCTTTAGATAAAGTGTAAAACTAAACGTACAGATATTTACATGATAAAAATATCAATTCTGCAAATAATAAAAAAAAATTTTTGAATTGTGTCATCTCTCCCAACTTTACCGTATTATTATATTACTATATGTATTATTTATGCTCGATTTAATAAGATGTGCTTATTTCTTTTAGAATTTTGGTGTCGTTACAAATACATACAATTAAATACACATAGTGTATGCCGGTCCTACCGCAGGCAGGGCATATCAAATTAATACATACAATAAAATACACATTAGTAGGGGGTAAATGCCGGTCTTAACTCAGGCGGGGGAGGGGAATTGTGTACACACACTCCTTCGTCTTCAGAATTTTGTCAGCCGGCATCTGGCTTTCAACTTCCAGCGCACCGTCGAGCCCGAGAACGTGACGCCGGCAGCCGGCGACCACCACAGATCGTCGGAGTAGTGGTGGTGGAGGGGGAGAACGGCGGACGGAAAATGTACGCAAAGGCTGGAAATAAGTTTTAGGCCGCCATTTTCTTTTTACCGTACCATCCGGCGTTCTATGACCAAGCTCTCTACCGGCCGCTATTTTGTAATACCCTCCCCCTTGCCAATAACAGTCTTGGCCAAGCCGCCATTTTGCCCCCTCCCTCTCGCAATATCCTAGCAGGAACGACCGGCCGCCATTTTGTCCCCCCCTCCCCACCCACAAACTAATAAGCCACGCCCACTTGTAGCACCAATCCGGGACGACCTGCCGCCATTTTGCCCCCCCCCCCCCCCCCGACTACAATCAACATATCCTTCCTTGCCCATACAATCTTGGCCAGTAGGGAAACCATAGCCGCCATTTTGCCCCCCCCCCCAGGCCACGCTAACATGACCCCTCTCTACACCCACCATTCACCTCCACCCCAACATCTTTTAAGCCACGCCTGAGTTAGGACCAGCATTTACCTCCTACTGATGTATATAATGCTCCAGTATCGTGTGTTCGGTTGTTTATCGATGATCCGCCCTCTTCACCTTTCTTTCATTCTCTTAATGAATTTACCGCAGACGCATTAAACAGTCCAGTGGGTGAACATGGCGCTTTTCGACGGTTCACATGGCATGATGATCAAGAGGGGGGGACTGTTTTCGAGTCTGTTGACTTTGAAACCGTTGTTACGGAAGGTACATGCAACGATGTCCACGAAGGGGAACTTGTAGTTGATGAAGAGTTACCTGAACTTTTTCCAAATTTTACGACCGGTAACGACACGTTGCCCCGCGACCTAGGCATGATTCGGTAGAGAACGATTTATATTTTCGAGTCTTGTACGCGCGGGAGGAATTACAAGATCTGGTCGCTATGTATGACAACGCGCTACTGGCTACAGACGGGATGGTCATTTCCTCCGATGAGGAATTGGAGGTCGAAAGTGATGTCGGTGGTGGTGGTGGTGTTGATGGCGACGGATGGATGGACGGAGAGGAAGGTAATGTCAGCGATGCTGAGACCGTCGTCCTTCCCTCGACATCGTCATCATCGATGGCATTACCATCGACGAGTGCGGGTGTGTGTGACAGTAGAACATGTCGAATATGTTTGGAGGTCAGACAGCTGCGGTTTTTATATCCATGTGGTCATATTATTTGTATAGTATGCACCCAACGACTCGAGAGGTGTCCTTTTTGCAGATGTGACATTCAAAAGTGCTTCAACTGTTTTCCATAATCCAAACAAGTTTACGTTGTCACCTCCAAACATGTGCATGTGCGTGTGTGTGAGATCATTTCGCTTGTAGACATCGACTAATCATTTCGCTTGTAGACATCGACTACATCATGTCACATGCACCTCCGAAAAGTGTCCCTTCTTTTCTGGTTTCTGCGACTTACTTCCTTTGGTTGTGAACTGTTTTTCCTCCTCACTTTTATTTCTCTATTTTCGTATTGTAAATATTTTCTAAGTACACCGCATTACAGACTTTTTTGTTGATTATTCAATATTGCATGAAGTTTTGCTAAATAAAAACCAAATGTTTGATGGAAATTTTGGTTATGTGATGTGAAAGTTGTATTACCAATACTGTTGTAGCACCTATAGTGGTAATATGGCAGAACTCATGTGTACGTGACATCTTTTAACAACTTATGTTCTAACGTACGATATAGACATTGGTGACACTGTCGCGTCTGTACCTACTCACGAAAATGACAGTGTTATTCTACTAGCGTCCGTCACATAACTACGTACTCTATACGCTTTTTACTGTACTATCGGTACTGTACATCACACGACAGCATAACCTTTTACTAAAGAATTTTTTGTACAAACTAACGTGTTTGTAGCATCTGCTAGTAATTAGCCTCGTTGTCCGATAATTTATATTTGTAACGTCTATGTTCTGTACTGTTAACTATACTGGGTTACAGTTTATTATATTTTTTCTTGCAAGATTTATGTTATTGGTTTATGTTACGTCTCCGCACAGGACTGCGAACTTGTATATATTTTTTAACTGTAAACTTAGAAAAGTTCTAGACTGGAAAGAGACGGGTTACTGTGGACAATACCGCCTGCAAGTTATTAACCCCTTTGTGTGATACTTTATATATGTAACGTTTATGTTCTGAACTGTTAACTATATTGGGTTACTGTGTATTATATTTTTTCTTGTAAGATTTATGTTATTGGTTTATATATGTTACGTCTTCCGCAAGGGACTGCAAACTTATATTTATTTTTGAGTGTAAACGTAGAGATGTTCCTAACTGTGAACAATACCCCATTTTTTTTTGTAAAGTGAACTACGTTTATTGGTCACTACTGCTCATGTTTGTTCAAAGCTGGTCTTATCTTGTTGTAAAGGTCCTGTTTTGTTGTAACACTGTTTACTGCATGTAATAAACTAACGGTAAATCGAGCCAATGTCTTTTCTTTTCTAAATCAACCCAGTGTTCTAAATCTCACCTTTTCCACTGTGTAAAACCTTACTGTTGGCGGACGCTATTTGGAGTTCACACACACACAGAATGCAGTGGTCCATGTCACTTTGATGAGAAAGTGTTGAGGCAAGATAAGTTTTTGTTTCTTCCTCCTCGTTCCCAAGGTGTGGTGGACATCCGTTTCTTCGACATTACCAAGTGTCTGAAGGTGAGGTAAGGTACGTCATATATTCTTCTTGAATTCGCCATTTCAATTTGATAACAATGTTTACACTGTTCGCGCACAGCGCGAGTCATTTATGTTATACTACTCCTCAAAGGTTGGTTTCTTTCTCCTTGTTCTCATGATGTGGCGGGCATCTTGTAGCGGATCAAAATTTTGGGTATTTTTATTTCAACCGTATGGGGCATTTATATATTTTTATTCATTTCGTTTTCGGTCGGGAGCCTTATAAAATATTGCGAAATAACTATTATTGTGCAACGTATTTGTCAGTATAACAGAACAGTTGGAAACAAAGCGAGACGCAGGTCGTTGTTGAGGAATGTGGCAGAGAATTCGCGCCACCCTAAAATTCGCAGAACTCTGTACAGGTGTTTCGACGCCCGTATGCAACTCAGCCGGGCGGGGCTCGGGAATGACGCCGTGAGAAACACCAAAGTGGAGGCAAACATGGCGATGTAAAACGTTTGTTGCAGCCATCAACTCAATACCGGAAAACAGCGTTAAACTCCGCCTACTGTTGGTGACGTCAGCCGAGCCAAGTCCAATATTGTCCTCTGGTCACACACATATACCAGCTATAATCCATGCATAAACTGAATATGCCTCAGCAAATCAACAGTATACGGCGACTAAAACCTGATGGCCGTGACTGCTCATTTCCCGCGACTCAACGAAGCAACATGTACCTGTTACTTTCTCCGTGACGCTCGACTTTAAGCAGAGACGCCATACAGTCAACAGGACGCCAACTCCAGTAACAGACGCTCACCGTTTTGGTTTAGGGCCCGGTCGGTAGTGTTATAAAATGTAATTAATCCAGTAGGACCGACCGGGACCCCAGAAATTAATAGACATATCGCAGTTGAAAAATCGGTACAGGGATGTGGTAAAGTCAACGTGATAAATACGGACGTTGAATGTGCGGGACTCAGCACGTGTTCGGCCGGTATCGCGCTCGTGGACGGGTATATTAATGTATAAAACTTAACAAATAAGGGGTCATGTATAAAAGGTATGGAAGCGTGCGTGAGCGGATTGGGCTGCCTTAGATGTAAGTATAGAAAAAATGTAATTCAAATTTGATTTTGTAGCACTCTAATGTGGGCAATTATAATAAGTGAGTATAACTAATTCTCTTGTATTAATAATAATGAACATTGACTTAATTCATTAAATCAGTTAATTTACAATATAATCATGTGTTAGACTAAGTTATTTCGTCATTACCACTGTCTTATTTCTGTGTTGACAAAATTCGTCTAAACGTTCCGGAATCTTTCTGAATTATTAATTGGGTGGGGTCAGATTGCTAAATTGTCCGTTTTAGTAAGGTAAAGTGTAAAGGTCTCCATATCTATCCTTCAAAGATATAGGTGGCGACTCTGGGCTTCTGATAGAAATTTCTGCAACAGGTAAGTCCTGGTAGTGGTTTTATTTATATTATATATTTCGGCTTCTTTTTTATTGTTACAAATGGCTCTCGCTGCCAGGATTTTCGTTTAATTATAATTTTATACGAGATAGACCTATTTTAATACACAGAAAATAGGATGTGGTAATGACGAATTTATAAATATGATTTATCGTGTATAATTACGCACGTAGGTTAGGTTTGTTTTACGAGTTACAGTTAAGTACAAGATAAAAAATGGCAGATAATAATGATATTAGTTTATCTGATAGTCAGATAGCAAATCAAATAAGTAGCGACTCCGGAATTCAAACAACTGACAGTAGTCTTGAGGAGTCAAAAATAATACAGACAGTTGAGATTCATTCAACCCCTATTTTAGGAAATCAAAATAAGAAATCTGATAATGATACTATGTTAGCAAGATTGTATGATATGATGTACAATAGTTTAGAAAAACAAGATAGTAATTTTAGAGAATTGAATGACAAATGCGATAGACAAAGTAGGGATATTAATGAATTGAAAAATGAGGTTCAAGAAATGAATAAATGTTGTAAAAATACCCATGAAACAATAATGACTAGTCTGAATAAGTTAGAACAGAGTGTTGAGCGAATGGAAGTAGTTGTGATGAATCTAGGGAAAAACAATACAAATGAAACTTGTAATGACAAATACAAAAATGTAATGCCAGATAAAGAGTTAACAAATAAGGACAATAATGTCGAAAATAATGTACGTAATACCGAGAATATTAATGTGTTTGAAGAGTTAGTATCAGAGACGGATACGGTAAAAATAAATAATGAGAGTACTAATGAAAGTGTAGAATGCAGTGATTATGAGATGTTAATGTGTGTCAGTGAGTTAGAGAGAGAGAGAAAAAATAATGTTGTAGTAGAGTGGGGACAGAGGGGAAATTTTCCTTTTATTATCTATGATGATTTAATGTGGTCACAAGAGTTTTTGAAGGGCAAGGGTCCCGTGTTAGTAGAAGATTTGAGTTTATTTTATTTGTATAAGTTTATACCCTCTGTCTGGAGTAATATTGAAGATATGAGATGGTGTTATGATGAGAGAGATTTAAATAGAGAATTGTGTGTTGAGAGAGAGATAGAAGTATATAATTTAAAGAGAGATTATGGTGAGTTGAAAGAAATATTAGAAGAGTATTTAAATAAGAATGATTTGATTTTTAATACAAAAGTAACTGACCCGATATTGAAGAAATTTACTAACGGAGACTTAACAGATATACTTAGTGTTGACTTGTTGCAAGATTATTTTGATAAGACGGATGACTTTGATTTTTGGGTTAATGCACACAAAGTATCAGTATGTGTGTTAATAAAATCGAAAAGTGTTATGTAGAACCAAGATTAATCTTTGACGATGGAGGCTAAACTATAAACAATCAATGGACAATTTTATATATATTGTTTTATGGTTTTGTGACCTCGCAACCTTTGAACATTGAAGTGTGATATGACTAAATAAAGAAGGATGCAGATTTGTAAATAAATGTTTAATAAGTTTATTCGTGTGTATTGTAGAATGTTAAGTAAACAATGTGTGTGTCGATGATTGTTGTAATAATAATATTAATATTTGCAATTTAAACAAATAACCGAATTAATTTTGAAAACAGTAGTTGGCTAATTGTACATGTTTAATTAATTTAATTAAAATAATTGGAATGTTTTAAATATTTTGATTAATTCAAAGATTATATAATTGAATTTTCTGATGAATTTAAATGGTTTAACGAAAAGTGAAGTTAGTAATTAAATGATGAATTGTTGATTTGAAATAACTTTTTGTTAATGTTTCAGAGGTTACTTGGAGTAGTGGTGTATGGTGTATATAGTTGTGTATGTCAGTATATGAATTATGGACTGTAAGTATACAATTTTTATGATACAAATCAAATATAACAAAATGTACACAGATGTTTAACTTAATGGAACGAATTTTAACTTCAACAATGACAATAACTTGAGATAATGAAATAGTGTGTGTGGCTGGGAGGTGACGCAAAGGAGTCACGAATTTAAAGTTTATGACAAAAGTTTTTGCTTATTCAAAGTTTAATTCAAATAAAACTGCTTGTGCTCTGTTCAGGTAACTAGCTGCTCAGATATTTAAAAATAAGGTGTTCATTATGCGTTTTTAAATGTAGTGTTTACTTGTTGTATGTTAGATATAGGTATTGTAAAAATAGTTAATTTCATGATGCGTGTATGTTTTTTCCTAAGCCAATAATTAAATCGTCTGGCAGGTTAACATAAGCATCAGAATCAGAAAAAAGGGGAAACAATGAGGTGAGAAGTGAGAATAAATAAAAATAAATATGTATATTCCATGTAATTTGTTCAATAGTGAGATGTGTTTTTATTATGTTAGGATATCAGCTGATCAGCAATACCATGTCACTGGTATATTGGTTTGTAAATGTTACAAGTAATTAATGTTTAATGTACTACAGATATTTTGAAGTAAAGATAAAAAGAATATGAGGAATAAAATAACAATAATTTATGCAAATTAATAAAAGATAATTCATGGGTGATAAATGTTTTATGGGACACGTAGACCTGTCCAAGTTGAAATCAAAGTTGAAGTTGAAATAGTAGAGATGAATATGATGTAATGTTTCTGAGTTAATGCAATATAACAGAATTTTGTGAAATATAGATGTTGACACAGTTGTAATGGAGAATTTATGTAGATTTTGAGTGACATATTGTTGTTTTTATAGTTAATGAGGTTATTTTGTGTATTTGTAGTAATGTAATGAGATTGAGAATTTTGGGGATGGCAATTTTGTATTAGGGGGTAGTGTATTTGGGGAGTCCGCAACAAGGGTTGGGACGGGATAGGGATAGATTTTAGTGGGGAAGGGGCCGCCTTAGGTAGAATCCGGGCCGCCAAATAAGGGAATTGAGTTTTTCGGGGGCGGGGAAACACGTATCCTATATACAAAGGGTTAGAGAGTATTTTATATGTGGAGAAGGCGGCGAATTGTGTTAAATGATAAGTTGGGGTTTCGAGTGTTCTGATTAGTAGAGATTTTGATAGAGATGGGTGTCATGATAATTGAAGTTGATTAATATTAGAGTCAGACGGAGAAAGTTCATATATGTATACAGATCTAATACAGAAAAACGAGAATAAATAATTTATATCACCCACAGTAAAGTATAGAGAGATTGTTAAATGAAGAGTAGAGTTGTTAAGAATAAAGAGAATGATTTATGATAAAGATATAAAATTTTCATATTTTTTTTTGCCAGTGACAAAATTTTGATAAAATTTGAAAATGATGTAAAGTCAAGAATTGTTTATTTTAAATAATGTAAATGCCAATTTGATTATTGTAATAATATTTTGTTCATTTTAAAGATATTTTGTTATTATGTTTGTATTTCAAAGTAGGATATTACAGATGTTCAATGTGTTTTCAGAACTTATATATAACATATGTAGGTCAAGGGTTTTGGACTTGACCTAGTTTCGATCAGCTGATGGGGTCATGCACCTAATAAGTTTGTATAGTAGGAAGCCAATTTTAATTTGTTTGTTTAATTAATTCAAACCAATATTTGAATAATTTTAATAAATGTTATTTAATAAATAAATTTAATAAAATTTTTTAATGAAATTTAATTTTTTTTTGAATTTTAAAATTTTTGAAAATTTTAATTTTTTGGGGGGAAAAAAACGATTTTTCGCCTGCTAGCGAATGAATAGTTTAGATAATGATTCTTTTATTATGTGTGCATTAACCATGTTTATGTTATTGTATTGCATGGTATTTGGTAGACTATAAATGGTTCTCATGTTAGAGTAAGGATGTGTTTAGCTTAGTAGAAATGTCTAGGTTGTCATGTGAAACAAAAATTTAGAAAAACCAGGAAGAGAATTTGTTGATAAAATATTATCTTTTTGAATTTTGAATTTTTTTTAAATTTTTGATAAATTTTAAAAGAAAGTTTTATTTTTAATGTGTTATGGTAATATGTAATGTAAGTGTGTGTGAGCCCAGTATCTGCTAAAGGCAGCCCAGCTTGCAAAAAGGGGATCCATATCGGCGGAGGAGCTGGAATAATTTTAGCCAGGGATTGAGGATTTTGGGGGGTAGCATGTTAAAAGGCGAGGTGCGCCGTGGTGCGAGTCTGTTCGATTTCTCGGTGTTGGGATCTCTTACGGAGAAGTCCAGTGATCTCGTTCAGATGAGTCCATGGTCGCTGAGCCAGGGGGGTCGTGTACCCATGAGATTAAGAACCAGGGGGTTGTTGGCCCCAGTTCCTCACCGGTCCTCTTCGGGGTTATCGATGAGATTTCTTCTGTCGTGAACAGCAGAATTCTCATCGAGGGGGTATTGTAGCGGGTCAAAATTTTGGGTATTTTTATTTTAACCGTATGGGGCATTTATATATTTTTATTCATTTCGTTTTCGGTCGGGAGCCTTATAAAATATTGCGAAATAACTGTATTATTGTGCAACGTATTTGTCAGTATAACAGAACAGTTGGAAACAAAGCGAGACGCAGGTCGTTGTTGAGGAATGTGGCAGAGAATTCGCGCCACCCTAAAATTCGCAGAACTCTGTACAGGTGTTTCGACGCCCGTATGCAACTCAGCCGGGCGGGGCTCGGGAATGACGCCGTGAGAAACACCAAAGTGGAGGCAAACATGGCGATGTAGAAAAACGTTTGTTGCAGCCATCAACTCAATACCGGAAAACAGCGTTAAACTCCGCCTACTGTTGGTGACGTCAGCCGAGCCAAGTCCAATATTGTCCTCTGGTCACACACATATACCAGCTATAATCCATGCATAAACTGAATATGCCTCAGCAAATCAACAGTATACGGCGACTAAAACCTGATGGCCGTGACTGCTCATTTCCCGCGACTCAACGAAGCAACATGTACCTGTTACGTTCTCCGTGACGGTCGACTTTAAGCAGAGACGCCATACAGTCAACAGGACGCCAACTCCAGTAACAGACGCTCACCGTTTTGGTTTAGGGCCCGGTCGGTAGTGTTATAAAATGTAATTAATCCAGTAGGACCGACCGGGACCCCAGAAATTAATAGACATATCGCAGTTGAAAAATCGGTACAGGGATGTGGTAAAGTCAACGTGATAAATACGGACGTTGAATGTGCGGGACTCAGCACGTGTTCGGCCGGTATCGCGCTCGTGGACGGGTATATTAATGTATAAAACTTAACAAATAAGGGGTCATGTATAAAAGGTATGGAAGCGTGCGTGAGCGGATTGGGCTGCCTTAGATGTAAGTATAGAAAAAATGTAATTCAAATTTGATTTTGTAGCACTCTAATGTGGGCAATTATAATAAGTGAGTATAACTAATTCTCTTGTATTAATAATAATGAACATTGACTTACTTCATTAAATCAGTTAATTTACAATATAATCATGTGTTAGACTAAGTTATTTCGTCATTACCACTGTCTTATTTCTGTGTTAACAAAATTCGTCTAAACGTTCCGGAATCTTTCTGAATTATTAATTGGGTGGGGTCAGATTGCTAAATTGTCCGTTTTAGTAAGGTAAAGTGTAAAGGTCTCCATATCTATCCTTCAAAGATATAGGTGGCGACTCTGGGCTTCTGATAGAAATTTCTGCAACAGGTAAGTCCTGGTAGTGGTTTTATTTATATTATATATTTCGGCTTCTTTTTTATTGTTACAATCTGTTTCTTCGTCATCAACAACTGTCTGAAGGGTTGGTATGATCGTGGTGTAACACTTCGCCGTTTTTGCCATCTCTGTTTGGAACTTGTGAAGACTACGGTTGTGGTGTGCATCTTTTTATATATTGCGTTTTTGACTACCTCTTGTTGAACATGCTTAGCCCAACTATCATCATTAGGTGACAATCTTCAGTGCTTATTCTTCATACTCTACCTGCTACAGGAGATTCAGGAACGGCAACCAGATTCGGTAAGTCTAACTTTTTGTCTATTTATTTACTTATTATCAAAATACCCTTATACCATATTGGTGTCGGGTTACATCAATATATGATAAGTACATCAACTACACTCTATATACAAATTTTTTCCATCTTACTCTATCCATTGACAATGTCTTCGCTTCCCTCCAGCCCCCAAGCCTTTCTCTCAAAATGTTTCCCATCATTCTATCCCAAGTCAGTCGCGGTCTTCCTCTCTTCTTTCTCCCCCCTGATTTTGCCTCCGAAACCTGTTTTACCATTCTATCACTATCCATTGTCTGCATGTGTCCCCACCAGCATAGTTGTCTCTGTTCAATAAAATCCAGAATCGATATCACTTCCAGATTCTCTCTTATTTGTGTATTCCTAACTCTATTCTTCCTTGTTACTCCTACTACTTCTCATAAGAAATTTCATTTCTGCCGCCTGGATTTTACTTTTTTGGCTTTTGGATAGCACCCACGTCTCACAGCCGTATGTTAAAACCGGTCTATATACCGTTTTATACACACACATTTTCGTTTTTCTTGATATCTCCTTATTTATAAATCTATTGTTTAATGCATAGTATACTTTTATTGCCTTTTCAATTCTTTCATTTAATGCGGCTTCTTGTTTCCTATTACTGTCTACTATAACCCCTAGATATTTGAATTGTTTGACTTGTTCTGTCCTCACTCCTCCAATCTCTATATTTATTAATTTCTCCCCCATTACCATTACCTTTGTTTTGGTCTTATTTATTTTCATCCCTTTTTCCTGTATAACTTCATTCCATATATTCAAATTACCCTTTAACGCCCTATCACTTGTAGCCATTAGCGCTGCATCATCCGCAAAAGCCCCTTCTGCTACTTCTATACTTCGCAAGTTCCTGTATCCAACATACATTTTCTTAACCTTCGGTGAACACTTCTTAATAATGTCGTCCATATACGATTTGAATAATGTCGGACTCATTCCACCTCGTCTTTTAATCCATAGTTTGTTGTAAATCCTAACGACCTCGTATTTTTACCAATTACATAATTAACATTATTTTTGTATAACCTCTGTACTACCTTAATTATTTTACACCTTATTCCCCTATTTGTTAAACTTTCCCAATTTTTGTTCTAGGCACACTATCGAAAGCCTTCTCAAGATCAATAAAAGCCAAACATACCAATTTATCTTGTTGTATCGACTTCTCAGCTATCTGTCGCAGAGTAAAAATGTGACCCTGCACACTTCTCCCTGATCTAGCGCCACTCTGCGATTCCTCCAAACTATTTTCTAAAATTAGGACCAATTTATTATTAATTATCTGCTTATAAACCTTAACAATTTTATTTAACACATTGATTGATACCCCTATAATTATTACAATCTCTTGCGTTACCTTTCTTAAAAATAGGAACTATCAATGCTTCCTCCCATTCTCTTGGTATGTCTACACTTGTCCACGCTTTATTGATAACAACTAGTAGTAGCAACTTATACTATCGTGACTTTACCTAATACAAACAACCACCAACATGTAATAAGTACACTATTCTCTCATCTGTTTTGTGACAACTGGTAGTAGCACCTTATACTGTCGTAGCTTTAGGTAATACTAACACAATCGAACAGCAATAAGTGCACTAATCTTTCAGCTGTTTAGTGACAACAGGTAGTAGCAACTTATACTGTTGTAGCTTTAGGTAATACTATCACAATCGAACAGTAATAAGTGCACTTTCTCTCAGATGTTTATAGTGACATCTGGTAGTAGCAACTTATAATGTCGAGACTTTAACTAACACTATCACAACCAAACAGTACTAAGTACACTAATGTCTCAGCTGTTTATAGTGACAAATGGTAGTAGCAACTTATATGTCGTAGCTTTAGGTAATACTAACAAAACCGAACAGCAATAAGTGCACTAATCTTTCAGCTGTTTTGTGACAACTGGTAGTAGCAGCTAATACTATCGTGACTTTAACTAATACTTTCGGCAACAAATAGTAATACGTACACTATTTTCTCAACTGTTTAGTTGCAACTGGTAGTAGCAACTTATAAAGTCATGGCTTCAACTAATACTATCACAACCAACAAGTAATAAGTGCACTATTCTCCCAGCTGTTTATAGTGACAACTGGTAGTAGCAACTTATAATGTCATGGCTTCAACTCATACTATCACAACCAAACAGTAATAAGTGCACTATTGTCTCAGCTGTTTAGTGACAACCGGTAGGAGAAGCTTATACTGTCTTGGCTTAAACTAAATCTTTCACAACCAAACAGTAATAGGTGCAGTATGTCTCAGCTGTTTAGTGACAACTGCTAGTAACAATTTACACTGTCGTAGCTTTAGGTAATACTAACACAATCGAACAGCAATAAGTGCACTATTCTCTCAGCTGTTTTGTGACAACTGGTAGTAGCAACACTGGTATAACTGTTATTGCACTTATACTGATGCTTCATTAACTAACACCACAATCACCACCAAACAGTAATACGCGCACTATTCTCTCAGCTGTTTAGTGAAAACTGCTAGTAACAACTTACACTATCGTAGCTTTAGGTAATGCTACCATAATGGAACAGCAACAAGTGCACTATTCTCTCAGCAGTTTAGTGACAACTGGTAGTAGCAGCTTATACTGTTGCGGCTTTAACTTATACTACCACAACCAAGCAGTAATAAGTGCACTATTCTCTCAGCTGTTTTGTGGCAACTGGTAGTAGCAGATTATACTGTTGCGGCTTTAACTAATACTATCAATACCAAAAAGTAATCAGTGCACTATTGTCTCAGCTGGTTTGGGACAAGTGGTAGTAGCAACTTATACTGTTGTAGCTTTAGGTAATACTATCACAATCGAACAGTAATATGTTGCACTTTTTTCAACTGTATTTTCCCAAATGGTAGTAACAACTTAAACTGGCGTGGCTCCAACTAACAGTATCACAACCAATGTTTTGTCACAAGTGGTAGTAGCAACTTACACTGACGTAGCTCAGTAATTCTATCACAATCGAACAGTAATAAGTTTCACTATTCTCTCAGCTGTTAGTGGCTACTGGTAGTAGAAACTTACACTGCCGTGGCTTTAACTAATACTAACACAATCGAACTAACGCAATAAGTGCAAATATTTCAGCTGTTTTGTGACAACTGGTAGTAGCAACTTATACTGATGCTTCGTTAACTAACACTATCACCACCAAACAGTAATACGTGCTCTATTCTCTCAGCTGTTTAGTGAAAACTGCTAGTAACAACTTACACAATCGCAGCTTTAGGTAATAGTAACACAAACAGCAATAAGTGCACTATTCTCTCAGCAGTTTAGTGACAACTGATAGTACCAGCTTATACTCCCATGGCTTCAAATAATACCACAACCTAGCAGTAATAAGTCCACTATTGTCGCACCTGTTTAGTGACAAGTGGTGATAGCAACATATACTGTCGTAGCTTTAGGTAATACTACCACAATCGAACAGTAATACGTTGCACTATTCTTTCAACTGTTCTTTGTCAACTGGTAGTAGTAACTTCAACTGGCGAGGCTCCACATAATAGTATCACAACCAAGCAGTAATAAGTCCACTACTGTCGCACCTGTTTAGTGACAAGTGGTGATAACAACATATACTGTCGTAGCTTTAGGTAATACTACCACAATCGAACAGTAATAACTTGCACTATTCTTTCAACTGTTCTTTGTCAACTGGTAGTAGTACCTTCAACTGGCGAGGCTCGACATAATAGTATCAACTAATACTACCACAACCAAGCAGTAATAAGTCCACTATTGTCGCACCTGTTTAGTGACAAGTGGTGGTAGCATCATACACTGTCGTAGCTTTAGGTAATACTACCACAATCGAACAGTAATAAGTTGCACTATTCTTTCAACTGTTCTTTGTCAACTGGTAGTAGTAACTTCAACTGGCGAGGCTCCACATAATAGTATCACAACCAAGCAGTAATAAGTCCACTACTGTCGCACCTGTTTAGTGACAAGTGGTGATAACAACATATACTGTCGTAGCTTTAGGTAATACTACCACAATCGAACAGTAATAACTTGCTCTATTCTTTCAACTGTTCTTTGTCAACTGGTAGTAGTAACTTCAACTGACGAGGCTCGACATAATAGTATCAACTAATACTACCACAACCAAGCAGTAATAAGTCCACTATTGTCGCACCTGTTTAGTGACAAGTGGTGATAGCATCATATACTGTCGTAGCTTTAGGTAATACTACCACAATCGAACAGTAATAAGTTGCACTATTCTTTCAACTGTTCTTTGTCAACTGGTAACTTCAACTGGCGAGGCTCCACATAATAGTACCACAACCAAGCAGTAATAAGTTCACTATTATCACAGATGTTTTGTGACAAGTGGTAGTAGCAACTTACACTTTCGTAGCTTTAAGTAATTCTATCACAAACGAACAGTAATAAGTTGCACTATTCTCTCAGCTGTTTAGTGGCTACTGGTAGTACAAACTTACACTGCCGTGGCTTTACTAATACTATCACAACCAAGCAGTAATAAGTGCACTATTGTCTCAACTGTTTTGTGACAATTGGTAGTAGCAACTTACACTGCCGTGGCTTCAACTAATACTATCACAATCGAACAGTAATAAATTTATACTGTTGCGGCTTTAAACCAATACTATCACAACCAAAAATTAATCAGTGCACTACTGTCTCAGCTGGTTTGTGACAACTGGTAGTAGCAACTTAACCTTCCGTCGGGCGTATCTGATCTGAGAGGCACAAACGCGTCCATGTTGTCCCCTTCCTCCGCTACCAGGTAACGTTGGCCACTGGGCCTCCCAGTAGCTGTCTCTGTTTATATGCTGAATACAACTTCCCCACTCAGTTTGCTTTTTACCTTCACGACGGGAAGTTATAAAAGTTTTGTTCAGAGAAGCTCATTGCGCCCGAAGTCGCCACATTCTTGAAGGTGCGTATTTTCAAAATATTTCCATAAAAACAATTTATTTCACTTATTTCAAGACTAAATAATGTAAGATTCATCAATAATTTTGGGAAAATATCTGGTTGTCAGCCTGGCCTATCCGGCACAATGCGCCAATACATTGAATTATTTTGTTTTTTCTTTCATTTTGTTTTTCTGCAAAAATGTCTCGCAAAGTTTACGATTTAAATAACCCGAGTCATGTAGAAGAAATAATGCGTTTGCTAGAAGAGGATGATGCCAGTGACCCGATCTCGAATGACGATTTTGGTGAGGAAAGTGATGTCGCTTCCGAAGATGAGGTAGAAGAACGCGATGGCGATACCGAAACGGAGCAGGTAGGTGAAACCGATGAACACGAGGATGATGCAGGTACCAGTTTTTTGGGGGGGAAAAAGATAAGACTTCCAAGTGGAATAAAAATCCCCCACCGAGAAGTGTACGTAAGGGATCCCACAACGTGATTACTCATGTACCTGGAGTCAAGAGGAATGCGAGGGATGCTAAAACTGCTGTTGGTTGTTGGGATAATTTATTTACTGAAGAAATGTTAGACATGATAGTAAAGTACACCAACCAGTACATGGACACCATCAGGGACAAATTTTCCAGAGAAAGGGACATCAATTCCACGGATGTTATAAAAATAAGAGCTTTCATTGGATTGTTGTATCTAGCGGGAGCTTATAGAGGAAATCGGCAAAGTTTCGAGGGACTTTGGGGGAAAGAGGGTGACGGCATTGAAAAATTCGGACTCGTGATGAATATCAAAGGGTTCAAAACTCTCATACGTTGCCTTCGTTTTGACGATCGAAATACAAGAGAAGAAAAAAAGATAAGCTTGCTCCAGTTCGTGACATTTTCCAAAAATTCGTGCAAAACTGCCAGAAGATTTACATTCCTGGGGAGAATGTGACCATTGACGAAACGCTTCCAGGTTTTCGAGGAAACTGCCCATTTCGGCAGTTCATACCATCAAAGCCTAATAAATATGGTATTAAATGTTTTGCCCTCACTGATGCAAAAATGTGTTATACATATGTGGAAATTTATGCTGGGAACCAACCACAAGGACCTTTTTTCGTCAGCAACAAGCCAAGTGAAGTAGTGAAGAAGATGGCTGAGCCCTTATTTGGATCTGGTCGCAACATAACTGCTGATAATTGGTTCACTGACGTGGATCTCGTCGATGACCTGAAAAAGAAGAAACTATCCTTTGTTGGGACTGTCAGAAAAAAAAAAGAACTGCCGTCAGAATTCGTTGCTACTAAAGGAACAGAACAATTTAGCAGCTTGTTTGGCTTCAATGATGGAAAGACTTTGGTGTCGTACGTTCCACGCCCAAAAAAGAACGTGATTCTCATATCAACGCTTCATAATGACGAACGCCATCGATCCTGACTCCGAAGGACAGAAGAAACCAAGCATTATCACGTTCTATAATTCAACGAAAGGAGGCGTTGATACAAAGACGCTTGAATGTGCGCTACATTCAATGTGTCCCGAAACATCAAGCGTTGGCTAATGGTAATATTTTTTACGCTGTTGAATGTGGGTGGTATTAACGGTCAAGTTATTTATCTTGGTAATGATTTAAAACCACTGCGCAGAAGACTGTTCCTAAAACGATTGGCCTACGAACTGGTGATTGGAGAGCTAAGCCGAAGAAGTATGAAAACTACAAGAATGCCGATAGACCAAAACAGGTTTGAGAAGACTGACAAATCATGAATGCAAGAAATGCGAAACACCTATCTGCTTATCCCATGCCAATATGGTGAGCGATCGGTGCTTTACTGACGAAGGAACAAACCTCCTCCGAGTGATTCACGTTTGAAGACGACTAAATATTGATGTGAACTTTTTAACATTTTTTTAACTTCACCTAACTTGTTTTTACGTTTTTGACATGGAATCCATAGGTATGTAATGTCTTACTCGCACGTTTCGCGAAAATCGACTATGTTTCAAATGTACTTTCGGCATACCACTATCTCACGAACCGCTCAACCAATCCCAGCAAACCAGGTGTCAGGTGATCGAGTCACTCGGCCCCCTTCCACCAATAGTACTGAGAATTTTGACAACTGACTTCAGTCGCCTCTAGGCTTCGTCTGCGTGAGGGTGTTTTTGCGCCGAAAATTTCTAAATTGCTCCACTAAAACTTAAATATCTCGAGAACTACAAGTCCGATCGCGAAAATACAAAGTGCGTTGTGATCCTCAGAACTAAATCTCTCCAATGACACCAATTCTGAGTACCACAGAAGCACTCACAGAAAATAATAACATTTGACTCAAAAATTTGGAATGCCTCGACCTAAAAATCGCGATAAAACTCGAACCAAAAATTTCAAACCGAAAACCAGCAAATCCTATGCAGAGCGTCAACAGGCCTACGTTTGAGACTAAAATCAAAGAAATCGGCCGAGAACTTAGACAATGGCGACCATTTGAAGATTTACGAAACCCCGTCAGCGCCCAAGCGGCCCGCATCTCCGATACCTGGGTCATCCGGCGTGCCCCCAAAGCGACTCAGATCGAGCGTACGGCTAGCTAGCAAGAAAACAGACGATGAGAACATTAATAACTTGTGCTTCGACAACATTGGACCTTCGATGCTCTGCGCAGAACAGCCCGGTCCAAGTCGCCGCTTCAAAGGAGTCGACGAGGAATTCTCTAAGCACTTTATTAACAATCCGTTCGGCTCGGTGTGTGAGATCTGCGATCGCTTGTAGTTCAAGAGTGATCTAAGACCGTGCGTACCATCATACATAAGTCTCTTGGCCACAGTGTTCGGAGCGGACGAGTACTCAAGTGCAAGTAATATGGAAGGCGTGTGCTCTACGTGTGTTGCAAGTCTCAAACAAGGCAACGTACCGCCGCTGTGCAAATCGTACGGCTTCCAATATCCACCGATCCCGCCAAACTTGCCGCCTCTGAATCCCGTTGAAGAGAGACTTATATGCCCGCGGTTACCGTTCATGCAGATTCGTCGGCTCCGCTATGTAGACGGTATGTATGGGATCGTGGGCCATGATTCCATGTCTACCGGTAGTCCCACGACTACCAGGTTTAAATTTTTTCATTTTCTTAAAATTTGTTTAACCAGTATTATGTCAAATACACGGTATTCTTGCAGCAACTTTTGTATTTTTTATTCTTTGCACATCCCTAACAATGTTCATTCATTTCCCGATGTTCAAATTAACATAAGGTGTTAATTACGTTTTTTTGAATGTGTGCTGGTCAGGCACATTGCGCCCGAACTCAAGGGTCAACATATTGCGCCCGACCGAAAGTTAAACTGCCGTGCCTTCAACTAATACTATCACAACCAAACAAGCTGTGTAGTGTCAACTGGTAGTAGCGACTTACACTGTCGTAGTTTTAGGTAATACTATCACAATCGAACAGTAATAAGTTGCACTATTCTCTCAGCTGTTTAGTGGCAACTGGTAGTAACAACTTATACTGCCGTGGATTCAACTAACACTATCACAACCAAACATTAATAAGTGCACTATTGTCTCAGCTGCTTTGTGACAACTGGTAGTAGCAACTTACACTGTTGTAGCATTTCTCAGCTGTTTTGTGACAACTGGTAGTAGCAAATTTAACTGGCGTGGCTCCAACTAACAGTATCACAACCAAGCAGTAGTAAGTCCACTATTGTCACAGCTGTATTGTGACAAGTGGTAGTAGCAACTTATACTATCGCAGCTTTAGGTAATACTGTCACAACAGAACAGTAATGAGCACACTATTCTCTCAGCTATTTAGTGACAACTGGTAGTAGCAGCTTATACTGTTGCGGTTAGAACCAATACTATCACAACCAAACAGTAATAAGCGCACTATTCTCTCAGCTGTGTAGTGACAACTGGTTGTAGGAACTTATCTCGTAGCTTTAGGTAATACTACCACAATCGAACAGTAATAATTTGCACTATTCTCAGCTATGTAGTGACAACTGGTAGTAGCAACTTACACTGTCCTAGCTTTAGGTAATATTATCACAATCGAACAGTAATAAGTTGCACTAATCTCTCAGCTGTTTAGTGGCAACTGGTAGTAGCAACTTATACTGCCGTGGCTTCAACTAATACTATCACAACCAAACACTAATAAGTGCACTATTGTCTCAGCTGTTCTGTGACAACTGGTAGTAGCAACTTACACTGTCATAGTTTTAGGTAATACTATCACAATCGAACAGTAATAAGCGCACTATTGTCTCAGCTGTTTAGTAACAACTGGTAGTAGGAGCTTATACTGTTGCGGCTTTAACTTATACTATCACAACCAAGCAGTAATAAGCGCACTTTTCTCTCAGCTGTGTAGTGACAACTGGTAGTAGCAACTTACACTGTCGTATCTTTAGGTAATTCTATCAGAATCGAACAGTAAAAAGTTGCACTATTCTCTCAGCTGTTTAGTGGCTACTGGTAGTAGAAAGTTACACTGCCGTGGCTGTAACTAATACTATCACAACCAACCAGTAATAAGTGCACTATTGTCTCAGTTGTTTTGTGACAACTGGTAGTAGCAACTTAAACTGCCCTGGCTTCAACTAATACTATCACAACCAAACAGTAATAAGTGCAATATTGTCTCAACTGTATTGTGACAACTGTTAGTAGCAACTTACACTGTCGTAGCTTTTCTCAGGTGTTTTGTGACAACTGGTAGTTGCAACTTACACTGTCTTGGCATCAACTGATACTATCACAACCAAACAGTAATGAGTTGCACTTTTCTCTCAGCTGTGTAGTGGCAACTGGTAATAACATATTGCCGTGGATTCAACTAATACTATCACAACCAAACAGTAATGAGTTGCACTTTTCTCTCAGCTGTGTAGTGACAACTGGTAGTAGCAACTTACACTGTTGTAGCTTTAGGTAATACTATCACAATCGAACAGTAATAAGTTGCACTATTTTCTCTCAGCTGTGTAGTGACAACTGGTAGTAGCAACTTACACTGTTGTAGCTTTAGATGATATTATCACTTTTGAAAAGTAATAAGTTGCACTTTTCTCTCAGCTGTTTAGTGACAACTGGTAGTAGCAACTTACACTGTCTTGGCATCAACTGATACTATCACAACCAAACAGTAATGAGTTGCACTTTTCTCTCAGCTGTTTACTGACAACCGGTAGTAGCAACTTACACTGCCTTGGCATCAACTGATACTATCACAACCAAACTAATAAGTGCGGTATTCTCTCAGCTGTTTTGTGACAACTGGTTGTAGCAACTTACACTGTCGTAGCTTTCTGTAATACTATCACAATCGAACAGTAATAAGTTGCACTATTTTCTCTCAGCTGTGTAGTGACAACTGGTAGTAGCAACTTACACTGTTGCAGCTTTAGGTGATACTATCACTTTTGAACAGTAATAAGTTGCACTTTTCTCTCGGCTGTTTAGTGACAACTAGTAGTAGCAACTTACACTGCCGTGGCTTCAACTGATACTATCAACCAAACAGTAATGAGTTGCACTTTTCTCAGCTTTTTAGTGACAACTGGTAGTAGCAACTTACACTGCCTTGGCATCAACTGATACTATCACAACCAAACAGTAATAAGTGCGGTATTCTCTCAGCTGTTTTGTGACAACTGGTTGTAGCAACTTGCACTGTCGTAGCTTTCGGTAATACTATCACAATCGAACAGTAATAAGTGCACTATTCTCAGCTGGTTTGTGACAATAATAGCAACTTATACTGGCATGGCTTTACTAAATACAAACACCCACCAAAAAGTAGTACCCGGACTATTCCCTCAGGTGTCTCTATGAACTGGGTGTAGCAAACTTACTGTAATAATAAATACTGCTGTAATCTTATACAATATACATTGTCTCTAAATGTGAATTATTTTGTGTAGCAGTTTGTTGTAGGATGGAACATGTTATGCACTGTTTATGTGCACCAATAATACAATACCGTACTGTATTTACTGTACGTCAGTTTAACTAGGGTTATCCACTATCAGTGGTGTTTTGGCCAGTTAATATTGTTGGTAGTGATGATTAAAATGAAGAAAAAGGAAGCGATGGACAGTAAGCAGTCGCACGTGACATCATCTTCCTCGTTCTTTTCTTTGCTAAGGAGCTGCAAATTTTGAATATATACTAAAAAGGATAGGATATAATAATTTATTCCGAGGAAAAATTCAAATAATTTGTGAAACTGTGACTACATACAAATCAAAATTAGGGACAATAAATATTAAGTATACGGCGGCGAGTGTTGAGCAATTTGATCACCTCATATGTATGTATTGGTTGAAAAATCTTCTCTCTGGTGGGTAAAAAACTTCTTTATTATTTAACTGACTATTTTATTGTAAATAGCCACATATTTAATAAATAATCTGCAAAAAAAAGGACTAAAGACAGCACATATTTTGTCACACCTGCACTACAGATTGAACCAAGCTAATGAAATGATTCTTATATATATAACATATAAATCCCCAGAAGTCACTCACTGACTGACATAAATTCTAACCCATAAGGAAGCCTCGGAGCGAAAAAACACAAGAGACCTTTTTTATTCCCCGTCCGAAGTAACTTGGGAAAAAATTATAAAACCAAAGCTTTGTACAACCGGAAGCCCGAAAAAACGAATTTCGTCTGACCGATTTTCATACCGGATATAAGGAAGCCTCGGAGCGAAAAAACGCGAGACCTTTTTTTATTCCCCGTCCGAAGTAACTTGGGGAAAAATTATAAAACCAAAGCTTTGTGCAACCGGAAGCCCGAAAAAAACGAATTTTGTCTGACCGATTTTCATACCGGATATAACAGGGGCAGCCTATCTCGAGAACGGTTAGCGCTATCGAGCTGGGAGTAATTTTAATCCAGTCGGCTCGCCTGACTAAATGTAAACCGATTATCGGTTGTTTGAAATTTACGAATAACTTTATTGTTTCTGTTTCTTATTTTGAGCAGTTGTTTTCTGCAATAAACGTACCATTTACCATGTACTTAAATGTAGAAATACAAAATGAAAGGTATTGCGCAATCGACGAGTCATCCTGTTACGTCAGAATGTTACGCAATCGATATGACGTCAGCATTGACGTAAATGCGCAATTCTAGAATCTTCTGTGTAATGCGCATCCTATCCCCTCTCGTCGTTGCGCAGTGTGAACTGTTTCAATCACTGCGCATCCCCCACTATCAATTCTCCCCACCACCGGTCCTACCTTTATAAAGGCTTGCCTCCACATCGGAGCTCAGTGTGAGATCAGGAGCCGAAGAGTAAACAAGTAAAAAAGGGGGAACCCGTGCTACTTTGTTACTCAATTGTCTAAAATCACACTTTTCACTTCACTTCAACTATACGACTACAGCGAGGATCATCACGCAGGACATCTGAAAAACATTTTGCAGAGGAAAATTACCAGCTGACAACTCAGAAGCCATCAGTTCCAGATTTCAAGACATCACAGTTTGCAGTTCATCTATATTTCTGCTGTCTGGATCATCATTGAAGACATCTGATAACCTGACGAGGATTAGCAGCTGTAGAAGATCATACGTCATCAGTTCCAGATTATCGTAGGAACAGGATTAACGCAGGCTGGCGTCGTTTTGTGATTTAAAAAAATTTAATACTTTATTATTTTCGTTTTTATTGCATGATAATTCTGTATTTATATTATTAGTATATTTGTTGTTTATTTATATTTTTCCTTTACATTATAAGCAATATTATTTTTTTGTGTATATTTCTAAGATTTTTTTGAAATTATTTTTAAAGATGTCGCGTTTCGAATGCGTAGCGGGCGTAGCCTCCGGTACCATTTCCCAGGCCAATCCGCGATTTAGTGAAACTCGTAACGTTCAATGTGTTTGCATTTCAGTCGCAACCTGTTGCTTCATCGAAAATGTGAGTAGAGATTATCTCACAACACAAGATACTGACCGCTTGATAGTTCAGGGCGATTGTTATTATAAACAAACAAAACGGACACTCGGGGAAAACCACCGCCACACTTTTTTAACGGTAAACGAGGTAGCCGAATATCTCAAATTAGAAAGTCAAACTTTTAAAATTGAATCGCACTTTGAAGATTACGGTGTTTATCCATCTTCGGATAATGATTTAGGGTCTTGCACGGAGGAATTGAAAGAAAAGCTTACAAATTTATTCGAAAATTACGCAGACTCGGGTTTCGTTTTTATCGGATTACACGTCGCGGTTTCGCTTTGGCAATGCAACTCCCGATATTTTATTTTCGATTCCCACGCGGTAAACGAGAATGGAACCCTCTCTTCTGACGGTGACGGCCGCCTATTCGCGTTTTCTAATTTGAAAGAAACGGCATGGTTTCTTATGAAAATGTCTCCTTTTAATGGTTTAATTAACCAATATGAAATTACGCTGGTGGTAGCAACAAGAGGTCAGGAGCCCCAGTGTTCTACAAAGAGACCAATTCCACTCGAATTAAGACGGATCCGAAATTTAAAGCGCGAATATCGGTAGTTTTGGAAGATATTGGGGGATCAGACATCACTGAGCTTTCAAAGGATAAAACTGCGCCAAAAATAAAAGCCGGAAGGCCTCCGAAAAGGCCCCGTGGTCGTCCAAAGACTTCCTCGTCGAGCACAAGAGATCAGCACCGAGAAGCGGTTCAACGATACACCGAAAGCCATCCAGTGGTACACAGAAAAGCTGTAGAAAAATACACGCAAACACATCCGGAGGTAAACAGAAAAGCGGTGGAAAAATACACGCAAACACATCCAGAGGTAAACAGAAAAGCGGTAGAAAAATACACACAAGAACATCCTGAGGTACACAGAAAGGCTGTTGAAAATTACTCCCTAGAACATCCTGAGGTAAACAGAAAGGCGGTAGGGAAATATAGAAAAGAAAATCCGGAGGTAAATAAAGGGGCAGTCAAGAAATACAAAGATTCTCATCCTGGACCTCATCTACCGACAGTGCTTAGAAAAGGGCCAATAATTGCTGAACGGACGGGAAAATCTTTGGATGAAATAAAGGCCTATCGTCTTAAAACTCCTTCTCTACTTGATGGAACCCACAAGTGTTCTCACTGTGGAACGCGACTCTTCGAGGAGGAAGTTGGAAGAACACAGTGGTGCTGCGGACTAGGAAAATACAATGTGATGGATTTTCCAATTCTTTCAGATAAAATTTATTCGGACAAGCGGTTCCTAAAACATCCGCGGAGGTATAAACGACCTCTTCTCTTTTTGTGCCCTTTCGGTTCCCTTAGGCTATCACCACCCTAAAGGACTTTCTTTTATGAAAATATTTGGTCGGACATACCATTTGGTGTATGATTTACATTGCGGAGGCCGGAATAATAGTTTTCTTTATATAGACGATGGTAATCGCTGAGGGCCAACAGAAGCAACTGGAACCGGAAATAATACGCGAAATCCAACAATTTCTTGGATCCCGAAACCCATACGTTTCCCTTTACAAGAAGTTACATGAGGAACCTTCAGAAAATGCCCGCCTTGAATTCGAAACCACCTCGCGACGAACACACGGACCGGTTTTAGGTGACAGGCCGCTTTCCACTGAAGTCTCGGCAGTCCTCAGTTGCGACGAATCAGAACCACCGCAGGGAAAATTCTGCGTTTGGAAAAGGGATCAACAGAGCCGACAATTATACACGCCAACAATTTTTTGGTTGAACCTTTCCGATACCCTCTTCTGTATCCCGAAGGCCAACCGGGTAGGTCAGATAACAAGGGACAAAAACTGTCCCTCTTGAAGTATACTCGGTGTTTACTTCTTTCGGAAGATAGGTTTTCAAGGTTCGGCCCCCTTTCGGAAACTTGCCTGATCGACATGTATGCGCGGATCGAAGGACAGCGATTCTTTTTTCAGAACGAGCAGAAGAAAGCACAAAAACAGGAGGACTTTGAACTGGCCCAATCCAATAGATGAGGTGCAAGCGGCGGTTGAGAAAGATTGAGAAAGAAATATTACGTGACGAAACGGTGCAAGAAGGAAAAGTAGTCGCTGGAAGAATACATCTTCCTCACACGTTTACCGGTGGCCCGAGATATATGAAAATTTGTTACATGGACGCGATGATGGCCCGCGTATCCCGATTAGGCGGCCCCACGTATTTCCCAACTTTTACAGCTTGCGGGGGCTGGGAAGAAATTAAAAAATCCAAACACCCCGGCAGTAGACATGAGCCCCACTTATGTAACCGGGTTTTCGAACTTAAAAGGCGAGAATTAATGCGCGATATTCAAAGTGGTAGATTATTCGGGGAAATCGCGTAAATAGTATGGGTAATAGAATTTCAAATGCGCGGTTTACCTCACGCGCATATTTGTTTTAGGGTTAAAGATGGTGGCCCAAAACAGAACACGGAAATAGACAGGATAATTAGGGCAGATATTCCGGGCGAAGAAGAGGCTGGCGGCAGAGTAAGAAGTCTTGTCTTGCGGCACATGAAGCACGGACCTTGCGGGCCCCCATACAGAACAGATTTGCCATGCTGGGATCGAGAACTGCAAAAATGCAATAAATTTTATCCAAAACCCCACACGGACACCACGTACACAGACGAAGAGGATTCGTACACTACAAGCGGAACAGCGAAAACAAAACGACCGTACAATTTAAACATCAAATGATAAGAGGTCGATGATAGGTGGATAGTGCCATACAATGCGGCGTTACTGCTGAAGTATGAATGCCACACTAACCTGGAAATTGCGTCGGCTCGCAGAGTAGTAAAGTATCTTTTCAAATACATTTCGAAGGGTTCTCCGCTTCGGCGCATGACAGTAGTTCGGGAAGATGAAGTCGACGAAGTTGAAGAATACGTAACAAAACGGTACATATGAGCTTCAGTGCTGCTTGGAGGGTTCTGGAATTCGATCTAACAGGCCGAAAACCAACAGTTATAAATTTGCCGGTTCACCTAAAAGGAAAGCACAACGTCGTTTTTCGTCCCGGTAACGGACAGGAAGCGTGTGAAAAATCAGCGTCCCTTTTAATTTTATACTTCGGTCGCCCTGATATTCCGGAAATGAATGACCTCACTTATTTAGATTTTTACGAGCAGTACAGAATCCACCCGAGCAGTCCAAAATCCTCCCTTAATGCGGTTCGGCATTCGGACGGGAAACACTTCATAACGCGAAGACAGAGGGGTGATTGTGTCGCGAGACTCTTTTTGGTCGCTCCCACCAGAAGTGAACAGTATTATCTGAGAATGCTGCTATGCAGGTATCCATGCCGTGGGTATGAGGACTTGTACGCTCTCGGAGGCCCTGAGTGCAAAACGTTCCAGCAGGCGGCTAGGGAATTGGGACTCGCGGATGATAAAAAAGAATACTTTGACGCTCTTGAAGAGGCTGCTCGTTTCATGAAAGCCGACAGATTGAGGCAATTTTTTGTTATACTCTCGGCGATAGGATCTCCGGTGCCGGAAATGTGGGAGAAATATAAAGCAAATTTATGCGAGGATTTTTTGGAACATTTTCACGAAGATGAGGAAAGAGCGTATAAGTTAGGTCTTATTCACATAGATAGGTGTCTGCGCCGACATGGATCTTCGCTTCTAGAGGCCAGTCTTCCCGTAGTTGAAGATGATTCCACGGAATTAGGTCGCGAAAAACTTCAATACAGCGTCTCAGTTCAGAATGCGTTTGTCGAGGAATGGGAATCGCGGCTTTCTTCTGATCAATCTAGGGTTTTTGATTACTATAAGTTGCTCATGCGCGGCGAACAAAATGAAAAAGTTCTCTTCTTGGACGGTCCTGGCGGTTCGGGTAAAACGCTCCATCTTAAAATTATTTCAGCTTTCGCGCGGTCTCAAGATAAAGTCGTCTTATGCGTAGTCAGTTCCGGCATCGCCGCTCAAAATCTCACCGGAGGTACGACTGCACATAGCCTTTTCAGATTACCCCTAGATATACGCGATGACGGTTTCTGGTCGATAACCAACGGGACACAGAGAGCTGAAATCATCCGAGAGGCGACTTTACTGATTTTCGATGAAGCGGCTATGGCGCATAAAAAACTAATCGAAATGTTGGACCGGTCTCTCAAAGACCTGATGCAAAAGAATGAGTTGTTTGGCGGTAAAATAATAATTTTCTCGGGAGATTTCAGGCAAATTCCTCCGGTAGTAGAAAACGCTAAGACAAATGCCGATTTCGTTCGTGCGTCAGTTCGCGGATCTTATATCTGGAAAAAAGTTAAGTCGTTCACGCTTACAACGGCCCATAGGTTAACGGGCGAAGGATATTATGACGAATTTTTAATGAAGATAGGTTCCGACTCCACCGAAAAACGCGAGCTCGGCGAAGGGCGTAATTTGGAAAAACTCGTGGCACTACGACAGCTATCCTACGTGACTAAGCTTCGCGAATTGATCGACTTTGTTTTCACCAAAGAAATTTTACAGAAGTCTGATGAATGTGCAAAAAGGGTTGTAGTAATATGCACTCTGAATAATAATGTCAAAGAAATTAACGGTATAGTATTACAGGCGCTCGACGGGGAAATTCAAAATTTATATAGCTTCGACAGTGTAGCCGAGGAGGACGGAGTGGGAATAGATGTTGACGAGTCCCTATTACATCAGGCTCAAGGGAAAGGAATTCCAGAACACATTCACAGGCTTCAGGTAGGATCGGTTTGCATGGTGATGAGAAATTTAAATTTTGATCTCGGCTTAGTCAACGGCAACAAAAGTAAATATCGTCGCAATTACTCGTCGACTTATCACATGCCGAAGAACAGGCTCTGACGAGCTTTTTGGCATCCCAAGAGTAACTTTTAAATTTCTGATCTTCCCAAATAGTCCCATCGAAATGTACAGGCGGCAGTTTCCCCTCCAACTTTGTTACGCGATAACGATCCACAAAAGTCAAGGGCAAACCATAGATTTCGTGGGATTAGATTTATGGTCCGACCCTTATACCCACGGGTAACTTTTACGTCGCGCTTAGCCGGGTAAGATCTCCGAAAAATATTCACTTACTTGTTCCTCCCGACCGGGTTATAGATGGCGTTCCTCACACAAGAAACAGTGTATAAAGAACTATTATAATGTATTCTCGGTAATAAGCTTTCCACCCTGTAAATATGTAATATAATAATGTTTAAGTTGTGTAATATTGAATTTTGCATGTTAAAATAAGTGAGTGTAAATATTCAGATATTGTAAATAAATAAAAGGCACAGAGATCGAAAACAACAAAAGTATCAATTTTCTAGACTTACCTGTATCGCATAACGGGAATAATTTAAAATACAAAATCTTTAGAAAACACACTAATACTGACACAGTAATACACTACGATTCACATCATCCCGTTACACAAAAAATGGCAGTATTTAACAGTATTGTCAACAGACTTTTAAATGTTCCCCTCGAAAAGGAGGACTACTTGAATGAGGTTAGCACTATCAAACAAATAGTTATAAACAACGGGTATAAATCTACAATAGTAGACAAAATAATTAATAAACATAGAAAATGTTTAGAAAATAAAAATTCAAACTGTATAAAAACAAGTAATAAAAATTGTAAATATCTTTCTGCTAATTTCACAGGTATTATGCCAAATATTTTAAGTCCCGTTCTCAAAGATAATAACTATATCTTATCATTTAAAACAAATAATAACTTGGGAAATTATTTCAAAAACAAAAACAAAGTACCTTTAAAAAATAAATCTGGTGTATATAAAATAAAATGTGATGATTGTGAAGCGTTCTACATCGGTCAATCAGGCAGATGTTTTTATACAAGATTTTTAGAACATATTCCCAAGCCAAGTAATACTAAATCCAATTTTGCACAACATTTAATATCAAGCGGACATAAATATACGAGCTTTGAAGAAAATTTAACAGCGTTACATTTTTGTAAAAAAGGTAAACGGATGGATAGTCTGGAGGAATTTGAAATTTATAAAGCTATAAAAAATAGTACCACCAAAAACAGTTTATTAAATGATCAGATAAATTTTGCATCGAACTACTTGTTCGACACTGCCATCTGTTTGGATTTAATCTTTGACCAGTCGCGTGACGATCGCGGTTGAGGGTAAACGCATGCGGGAGCTCCAGCCGTGCTTCGTATAACAATTCACATGCGATTTGAAGTGTTATTTTATTTTATTTTATTGACAACCAAAATCATGGATACGATTGTATATTGTATTAGTTTTTTATATTAAAATCAGTGTTATCTGAGGATGGGACTTAGTCCCGAAACGCGTCATAACTAGACGAAACTTTGTGTCACTAGAGTGGATAAAAAGGTAATTATATAATTATTTAAATAAAAGGTATTACCGAGAATACATTGTCTCGGATAGGTTCATTCGGAGGCCGTTGTAAATATGTACATAGCTCCCCCGACGTTCGTCGGATCGGGGCGTCCACCGATGGGGTCTGGTGCGAAGCCCCAAGTGAGCGGCGAAGCCGCGAGTTTAAATTATAGTAGTAGGATGCATAAAACAGAAAGGACCATGGGAAATCCAGAAAAGTACTTTGTTCCAAATTTGCTAAGTGTTGATCATGTATGGTTTATACAGAAAGTAGAGTGCTAATTACAGGAGAGATAAAAAGTGACAAATACATCAAATCTGATTTGTAAAGCTACTGATAAGGCATGTTGGACGTCATCTTTTGTGCTGTATCATCAAATTTTCCATTATTGAAAAACAAAAATATTAAAAATTGTGTTGAAAAAGATTATGCTATACTGGCGCACACCGCACTGAACGTGTTATAAACGTCATATTTCGATATCTAGCATGTCGGAATTACTACAGACTACAAATACCTCTTCATAACTTTGAATGTGGGACAGATGCTAATGACTAACTCATGGGGGCACACTGTCAGTTTGATTAGCAACACAGAATCTGAATTATCATCAAGCCATAAACGGGACATTCCATGATCGACGCACAAGCACCAGACCATCATCGCCACCATCAATGTCATCGTCTACACTTGGGAGCCACAGTGCTCATGTGCCCGCATGCAATAACAGGTCTGTAACAGTAACTCAACACATACGCAGGTGACAAATTAACAATTACTTTTAAAGTGTAAATATTCAAAAGTAAAGTAAATAATACGTAATTTTAAGTTTTATTAATAATATAATTTTTCTAGTTAATTTAAATGGGTACTCTGTTGTAAATAATACTTATTTTTACTACAAGTAAATATTTTTATGACATCTCAGAACAATCTACGTGTTTGTCGAATGTGCCAGAAGAATCTCGATGTAACACGTGTGGCGTACGTGCTTCCCAACGCATTTTCTAGACGGTGCAAGAATTCACACGGCCGCTCTCACCGTGTCAAGGGCGCAATGTGGAATCGTCTAGATATTCGACTGGCTATAAATACCAGTACTCAACGACGTTCGAGTCAGTATAGCAGTGATAAATTTACAGTTCGGTTAGAGTTATTATCAGGTGACATTACTGTGTACGTTCAAGTGGTTATTAGTGAAGTGTTGCGTTTTATAATTGGGCGGTATAATTGTAATACAATTATGTTTAATATTAGTGGACATTTTATTGAGTGTGAACAATTTTCATTTGATTTGTTGTAGAGACCGTGTTGTTAATTACGAACTGTTTAACTGTAAAAAATTAAAGGTGTGATTAGTGACTTAACTGGTGTCTTGTATTTTGTTTTCCACTGTACCTACGACGATCGAGTAGACCGTTGTAACAATATTATTTGTTTTAATTATATTAGAACTTTCAATTTATTTTAATAAACCGAATACTACTTTAGTAGATGATTTGGTATGATTTAAAAGTTTAATAATGATTCAAAATTGACACTTTTGCCAGGCACCCAAGCAATTTACAATAATTTTATAACAACTGTTTTTCTATACATACATGTTTTGTTTTGATGTTTATGTTATTATTGTATGTCACACACATTAACAAGATAATATTATGTCATTGTGTTACAACGTAACACTATATGTTACGCTACCTTAGATATTAAATAAATAATTGCTTACCAAATCCGTCGAGTGACTTCCTTGTAATTTCGCTTAACGTGACGCGTTTCGAGGCATATGCCCCATCTTCAGAATAATTTCTCTTTAAAGAACGTCAGACATTAAGATCAAAATACAATAAATTAAAATTAAAATCAATAGTTAAAACATTAAAGCATCAAAAATATTAAAACACACTAACAGAGGAGCACGCACTATCACTATCACTATCGATTGAGGCAAAGCGAACACATATCATAGTGTGATAGTGTGTGCTCCTCTGTTTTTATATTTTTGATGCTTTAATGTTTTAACTATTGATTTTAATTTTAATTTATTATATTTTGATCTTAATGTCTGACGTTCTTTAAAGAGAAATTATTCTGAAGATGGGGCATATGCCTCGAAACGCGTCAAGTTAAGCGAAATTACGAGAAAGTCGCTCGACGGATTCGGTCAGCAATTATTTATTTAATACAACTGACTTGAATACTTTAAAAATGAAAAATGAATAGCAAACTTAGATATTAGTTTATAGACTTAGTTCATAAAACATCACGTGTATGGCAAATAAGAATTACTAAATTGTAATGTAATCATATTAATAAAGATACAGATGAACGTCTCCTAGTAGTTTAAAAATTTAATATTATACAGGCGACAGTAAGGTGCCAGGATGTTTTAAAAATGTATTGTCAGAAAACAACTTTCTAGTCATAAAAGATATAGAATGCTTTGTTTGCTCATAGTAACAAAAAATATGGAATACCATTAGCAGGGTGGTAAAAACAACCTTGGAATTACAAAAGAAATAGGCGGCGAAAGCGGTTTGAGCAAGAGAAAGTCAGCGTCATTTTTGCAAGTTAACGTACTCGCAGGAAGAACTCGCGTGCCCAATGTTGTAGCCAACCAAAAATAGCGTCACTTGGAAGCGCGAACTATTATCAGCTGCTGAGTGGGTGAATTCGAATTTACTGGCAAAATTTTGAACAGATAGCCAATTGGGGTATTTTTTAGTTTGACAGTGGGAAGTGTAGTAGGTTCAACCATATAAATATTACCCTCGTAGGAACGCGAGAGAGTCTTGTTTTGCGTCTTAGAGTATTAATCTGGAGTGTCAGTCTCGGAGTCTTAGATATGAGTCTTATAGTCTTACATCAATCAAAGGAGTTTAGTTGAATCAGTCGGAGTAATATATCAGTTTTATTGTGTTTTATTGTGACGATATTCTTCTTTAAGTAAACATGAAAGAATTAATAAATCAAGTTATTATTCAATAATTATATATCTACAATCTAACCGGAAATTGTTCAAGCTAATACGAAGAAGCAAGCGGTTCGCGAGTGACTAAACTTAATTTAGTGCGGCATCAAGAGAGAAGAAGTATATTTACTATGTGCGCGTAATCTGAATTAAGTAAAGGCAGAAGTATACTTTATTATGTGCGCGTAATACGGAGTATATAGCCGAATTTAAGGTCGCAGTGCGCGAGCGTCAGTTGTTATCGCGTACGAGTGAAATCAAAAGCACAGCAAGTAGTGATAAAGAGTGATGTGTGGGAAGTGAGATACGAGAATGCAGGAAATGGATAATCAAAAATCAAGTAACAAATTTAAATTTAATTGATTACTAAAGTAAATCCAATGTAATATAGTCGTCTATCCATGGTTCGCCCGTTTCATTCTGAAAGATTTCATGAGTATGTTGAGATGCTAATGGTATTCTATATCTTATGACATGGAAAGAAATAATTATTAAATATATATGTACTTTATAGATATTAATTCATAATTGTGAAAGGAGATAATCATTAAACACATATATGTAATCTGTTAGGTTAAACCGTAAATGTATTGCTCAATGAATAATAGTTGCAAAGATTCAATTTGTTTCATAAATCCTAATGTTGAACAATGATAAATTTATAAATGATTTAATACTTTGTTTCATAAATACGATATATTTAATTATAGTAAATGATTTAAGGAGTTATTTCTTTGTAGAAAATGCTTAATGAATGATTATGTTGTTTAATGTTTAAATCGTAATATTATATTTCTATGTCTAGTGCTAAATTTATGTATCAATATCTCTTGTTTGTGTAAATGTAATACAAATAAGTAATTACCATCCCAACAGAAGCGTTATTATTTTAATAACCCCTGAGATCTTAAATATCTCTGGCGCCCAGCAATTTAAATAAAGTATTAATCATATCTGATATGATAAATATAATTGATATTATCACGCAAGCGTTGTAATTATAATATTTGTCGCCAGCAACGTGGTATAATTCCACGAATGTAATATTTGACACCCGAACACATGGTGCAACTCTTTTTAAACGTAATATTTGGCGCCCAACGTGGGGCTTGATTTAGCTCGGCAGAATGAAACGGGATAGACGATAGATAAGTTTAAATAAGTATATGTTAAGGTATAAACGTTAAATGATAACGCGTAGCAAAAGTCAGCAGTTAAGGAAATTTAAATTGTCTAATATTAATAAAACCAATATGGCAGATAATAGCGAGAATAATGGTGGTAGTGAAGTAGAATTTGATGTAAATAATCAGATGGGAGAGACTAGAGGATGGGAGGAATCCACGGAAAACGAGAGCCCGATGGTTTCTTCAAAGGCAAGGGGACGACGGGAAGAAGACGTCCATCAAGAAAAACAAACACAAGTACGTAGTGAAACGCAACAAACCTAGATATCAATATGATACTACAACACATCACACTACAAATAACAGAAGCACTAGAAAAAGTAAAGAAAACACTAAACAATTATTAATAGACAACGCTAAACAAATAGAACAGAACTTGACAAAAACAATGACAGAAAAATTAGCAGAAAATACCAGACAAATGACAGAGAACATAACACGAATAGAAAGAAGAATAGACGACATGAAACGAAACATGGAACAAAAAATGACACAACAATTACAGGAACATAAAACACAAGTAGAACAACAGATACACCAAATCAGAAACGAAAACCAAGAAATGGCTACCAAATTACGGACAGAAACGAAAGAAGTCGTTTGAGAAGAAATGGAGATCGTACAGTCAGAAGTTGGAGAACAATTGGAGAAGAGCGAGCAAGTTAGCAGACAACACCAAGTTGTTGTTGCACAGGAAATTAAAACACTAAATAGTAAAGTAAATAATAACAATAAAAAGAATGGTGAACAAATACAAAAATTAACAGAACTCTTATGAAAACAACTGCACGGAGGTGGACGGGCAGCTGACACAAATCAAGGAAGATGTACGTGCAAGATTCGCCCAAATCGAAAGAACGCCAAGGCAACACGGGATGATACTGGAGTACGCCAAGAACATTACCTTTAACAGAGAAGGAGAATATCCAATGCAATTTGTTAAAGAGCTGGAGGTACTTCATAGAGAACACTACCTAAGCAAAGGAGTTAACTGGGTGTCCAGGCATTTGGAAGGAGAGGGCGCCATCTGGTGGAAGTTGATTAGGAGTGAAATTAAAACCTTTTCAGAGTTTCAGGAAGCATTTACCGCTAAGTACTGGAACCAAATGATACAAGAAGTCGTGCGTGATAGATTAGAATTTGGGAAGTATCGACCGGAAAGCTGATTGAGTATGGTACAACATATGGAACGCTGTATACTACAAAACCGACAACTGATACCACCAATCTCAGACCGACACCTGATACGAAAATTGTCACGTCATTACAGTCATGAAATTCCGGTAGCATGTATAACAAGGGGTATCAACAACATAACGGAATTCCAGATGTTATTAATGGAATTTGCCGCATGAAGGAAAAAGAAGGACGACAGCAACGGCGAGTATAACACGCAGGTACAACCCAAGCATGAACAAAAGGGGAATGTAGGACTGCAGTGGCAACACAACAAAAATGAACGACCGACCACTCAGCGTCATAAAACAAATTGGCGACAGGCGGACAATGAGCCCGAACGGGGGGGGGGGAGAGAGAGAGAGAGAGAGAGAGAGAGAGAGAGAGAGAGAGAGAGAGAGAGAGAGAGAGAGAGAGAGAGAGAGAGAGAGAGAGAGAGAGAGAGACAGACCGCCGCCAAAGAGAATATATGAGTCGCAATAAATGCCATTGCCAGTACCAGCGGTAACCAACCAAACTCGCAGGTAGTCAATACAACAAATATGAATTCAAAAAACTGCATGAATTCAAAAAACTAAATAGGCGTTATGGTAGAAATAAGGTAGATTGAAGTATTAACTATAAGGAAATTAGTACAACTTTTGTAGACATTAGGGATTCCTTACTGGAAGAGGAGACTGAATATCAAGAAATACGTAGAGTTAAGTGTCCTGAAATAAATATACACTTCAACAAAATATCGGTGATTGCGCTACTCGATACCGGTAGTCAAATTAATGCTATATCTACCGAATGGTATAACAAACAAAAAACAAACGGGCAAGTTAGACGTATTAAAGGTAACAAATATGATTGTGAAAGGAGCGGTAGGAAGGAAATCTAAGCCAATAACACAACAGGTGATGGTGGAAATAAGAATCGGTGAATACATTAACTGATAGCGTTTTCATAATAGTACCAAATTTGATTCGTGATTGTATAATTGGAATGTCTGCTACAGGAGAGTAAATGTATTATCAATCTCAAGGACAAGCACATAACTTTTAATAATACAGTAGGACCTCTGTATATCGAACTTCTTTATATCGAAAATCTCCATTTATCGAATTTTTTTTAAGTCCCGTGAAATTTCAATATAAAATAATTTCCATATATCGAAAAAAATTTCTATATATCGAACTTTGTAACTTCAGAAATTAGGGGAAAATTATTCCTCACTCCCTCAATCTACAACAATCGTTCCCGCGCATTACAGTATCTCATCATTCGGTAGTACTGTACGTTATTAAGGAGTAAGGTTAACTCGGTTTCAGTCGGTCTTTATTTTTGTTTTGAGTTTATTTTTTATTTTTTCTCGAGTTCACGAGAACGAAAATGTTGTAATGTCAAAAAGAAAATCTTTGAGTGTTGCAGAAAAGGTGGCATTATTAAAAGATGTGGATAGTGGAATGCGAAAAAAAGACGTTGCGATAAAGTTTTTGATTCCGCCGAGTACAGTGTCAACCATAATAAAGAATCGAGAATCTGTTTTAAAAACTCATGAAAATGTAGGAGCAGATAGAAAACGGTCTAAAACGTGCAAATATGATGACGTGGACGAAGCAGTTCTTAAATGGGTGACAATGGTGCGAGATAAAAACATGCCTGTCTCAGGACCGCTTATAAAGGAAAAGGCGGTAGAGTATGCTAAAGTGTTGGGGCACGAAGAGTTTCAAGCAAGTTCTGGATGGTTGGACAAATTTAAGAAACGTCACAGCATTAAAGAAAAAGTTATTTCGGGAGAAAGTGGAAGTGTATCTGAAGCAGACTGTAACCAGTGGAAAACTACAACTTTAAGGTTAATTTTAGAAGAGTATGAACCAGATAATGTTTTTAACATGGATGAAACCGGACTTTTTTTCAGATGTTTACCAAATAAGACTCTAACCTTTAAAGACGATAAATGCTTCGGAGGTAAACATAGTAAAGAACGAATAACTGTTGTCGTGTGTGCCAGTATGTCCGGAAAAGAAAAAAAACTGTTGGTGATCGGAAAAAGCAAGCAACCAAGATGTTTTAAAGGAGTGAAGTCTTTAGAAACCGACTACGAATACAATAAAAAGTCATGGATGACAAGTGAGATTTTTGAGAAATGGATAGTAAACTTTGACAAAAAACTGATAAGACAAAAAAGAAAAGTGGTTCTTTTTGTTGACAATTGTCCGGCACACCCTCCCCTTTTGTGGCAAAAAAGTTAACAAACGTGAAGCTGGTTTTTTTCCCTCCAAACACCACATCTAAACTACAACCTATGGACCAGGGAGTAATAAAAATTCTCAAAATGCTTTACCGAAAACAGATACTCAAGAGGCTCATTTTTGCATTGGAAAACAACAAACCTATTGATGATGCGATTAATCTCAGACTGTGTATATCAGAGGTAGCAAAGGTGTGGCAAAATTATGTAGCAGAATCAACAATACAGAATTGTTTTATAAAAGCTGGCTTCTCTCAAAATACTGTTGTGGAAAAAGTTACTGCACTGCCACAACTTGAGGATTGTTGGAACCAGTTAGTCAACTGGCGCAATAGATCAAGACATATCACTCGATGAATTTTTAAGCGTCGACGAAGACGTTATTGTTGAAGAATATCCAACGGACGATAACATTTTAAGTTCATTAAAAGATACTGAAGATTTAGGTGAAGACAATGAGGCAGAAGAAATTTAAGTTCCTAAACCTTCTAAGAAAGAAATGAAAGCAGCATTTGAAACAATCCGTCGAGGTCTTCAATCGCAAGAATATGTCCCTGATGATATTTTCCAGTCGCTCAACAAATGTGAACACTTTTATGAGGAATCTGCATCAAATTTGGTTCAGAAAGACATTCGAAATTATTTCACGACCAATTAATAAAATACAGTATTACTCATTTAACACGTAAGTTCCTACTTTTTTAAATACAAACAATTTTTTAAACTAAATAAATAAATACTGTACACTAAATACTTTTTATTAAATAAATACAGTAATTTTTATTAAATAAATGCTTATGGTTTTCATTTATTTATTACCAAAATGTCGTTTTAATAGTATGGAGGCCTATATATGATATTTTTAACAAATTCCAGTGCTTTTCCTAACCTACGAATAATAATAAGAAACAGGTTTCTGTATATCAAAATTTCTATATATCGAATTTTTTTTAGGAACCATCTAATTCGATAAACGGAGGTCCTACTATAATACTAATGGGAAAATACCCGTATGTTCTGAGATACTAACAGTGGAAATCGCTAAAGAAGAGGAGAAAATTGAGACAACAATTCGAGAAACGCTCGAAGAAACGACAGGTATCAGTGCACAAACGAAGAAGAAGTTGTAGGATGTTTTATTCAATAACTACCAAGTTTTCCGAGAGTATCCAGAAAGGATAGCCACGATACGATCGAGATGACGCCATTTCAAGCACAATGGGGTCGGAAACCGAGGAGAGCGTGCATAGATCGAGAAGTATGAAGGAAGATATAAAGGACTGTCGAAGAGGTTTACCAGAGGCTGAAAGGGAAAGGTGAGCAAAGAGCAAGAAAACAGAATGGTGATAAATTAAAATTCAAGGAAGGAGATCTGGTCTTAATGAGAACTAACCCAATCTCCGACGCGTTGAACAAAATAGCAGCAAAGTTTTGCGAGTTATACGATGGCCCATATGTGGTAACGAACAGCAAAGGAGAAGCGACGTACGTATGAAGTAGCAGATGTGGATAAACCTGGCACAGTATGCGGAATCTTCAACGTCCGACAATTAAAACCATACCACCAAGGGGTAGAATGAAGGAGTTAATATTATTAAAGGTGAAAGGGAAATAAATTTCTAAATTTCTTAAAAGAAACTATTGAATGCTTAACGCTCTCAAAAATTTCTAGAGTTGGTGTTGCACTCTGAAGGTTGCTGGTATAGGAGTCAGAAAGTGTTTGAAAGAATAAGTGGACTGTATGAACTGAGTTAAGTTGCGTTTATTGTGACATTATAAGAAGAAGCGCAGGCCCAAGCAATTACGTATGGCGATACATCGCCGAAATACAATTACGTGTGGCGTAAACTGCCGTAATACATAACGTATGGTATAGAAAAATAAACTGTATGTGAAATTACATGATAAAATTTTACATTGCCGCTGCTAGCAAAAATGGAAGAATGTAGTGTACGGATGAAGAGTTGTGTCTTAACTAACCCGATCGCAGCAGCTGGCGGTGTGTGCTGTACTGCGACGGATGACGTAAGTGCGTGGGCTGGTTGCGCGTGAGCAAGTAAGTAAATACAATGTGTTAACATACTGCCCGCCCAAAATCGGGCGATTTTGACATAGTTTACAGTAAAAAAAAAAGGTTACTAAAAAACACACAAGTATACATTAATAAGTTGCAAATCTGAAAGATGTGAGAATACATGATACATGAACATTGGCATAAATACAAATACACCATAAACAAATGTAAATACATTATTAATTAATGCTCACCAAAAGATATATAATAATAGTCCAAAGGCTTGAATGTGTGATAAAAGATAATAAGAATAATAACAATAATACATGGCAATAAAGACATCGTTAGTAGCATCGTACAATAATTAAAGAAATCCAACAAATTTAACAATAACAGCGTGACACTTGGTGCATAATAAGCAGTATTACATAATAATACAAAAGGCAATATACCTAAAAAATTCATTATAATAATAGACAAGAAATATACCCAAAAATTCACTATGATAATATACAATAGAAATATACCCAAAAAATTTACTATAATAATATACAATAGAAATATACCTAAAACATTTACTATGATAATATACAATAGAAATATACCCAAAAAATTTACTATGATAATAGACACTGTACCAAACAGTACACAATAACTGACATCACACTAAGAAAAAGGAGAAACGCTTAAATGTTTAGTAATGCACAGGATACATAGCGTACATTAATTGATACAAATAAATACAAATGCATAAATAAGTACATTTAACATTGTACTTAGTAAAGGTAGAGCATGTGCTCGTCCGGAAATGTCCCGGGCATGAAGCACCTAGATGTCAATCAGTCTGATGCCACCGGAAGTGGGCACAGCTTGTGAATAGGTCTACGCAGGATGCCGTTAGCAGTACGGACGTCCGCAACGCGTACTAACGAATCCTGCCCTAGATAAGTCTGAGTGACAATACCGCGTTTCCACTGCAATGGTGGTGTATTGTCTTCTAAGATAAGGACTAGCTGTCCTATAGACAAATTTTTAGAATGCCTTTTCCATTTATTTCTCTGCTGCAGCTGGTGCAGATAGTCTCTAGACCAACTCTTCCATATAGAGCGGGTAAATCTCTGCAAAAGCTGCCATCTCCCCAAGCGACCCATCTTTGTATCCGAGTAATCGGGTTCCGGGAGCGCGGTAAGGGGGGAACCAACCAAAAAATGCGCTGGAGTCAAAGGCTCGGGATCCCCAGCATCATTTGACATAGTGAACAAGGGACGCGAATTCAAACAAGCTTCAACTTGAGCCAAAACAGTGGAAAACTCTTCGAAGTTGAGGGGCGTACAGCCTATAACGCGCCGCAAGTGGAACTTAACGCTTTTGACACCGCTCTCCCACAAACCGCCGAAATGAGGCGCTGACGGAGGTATGAAAGACCACTTAATTCCACATGGACTGGCGAAGTCTTGAGCGGCTTTTTGGAATTCGTCCTGCTCAAAGAGCTTGTACAGTTCATGTAATATAGTGCCAGCACGACGGAAGTTGGTACCGTTATCGGAAAATATTTGCGCGGGGATGCCCCTGCGGGATATGAAACGTTTCAAGGCAGCCAAAAAGGCGTCTGCAGACAAATCTGAAACCAATTCAAGGTGAATTGCCTTGGTGGACATGCAAATGAAAAGAGAAATATAAGCCTTTGTAAAAGATTTGGACCGCTGCCCGCCCTGACGTAGAAACATAGGACCGGCGTAGTCGACGGCGCATTGTGAAAATGGCTTGGAGGGAGCGACCCTGGGCGCAGGTAATTGACCTAAAAGTTGGCTTGAACCAGTTGCGCGAAATCGAAAACAAGTGATACATTTGTGAATCACTGAGCGTATGTAAGATTTGTCGTTTATAATCCAATACCTTTGGCGCAGAGAACACTGCGTTAGTTGTACTCCAGCGTGGAGTAGTCGAGTATGTTCATATTCGATAATTAGTCTAGTAAGGTGAGCCTGAGGGTGAAGTATGATTTGGTGCTTATTATTGTAGTTTAGCTGAGACTGTTGACGGCATCCGCCTACACGTAGTATACCAGCGTTGTCTATAAATGGATTGAGTGAAAAAGTTTTACTATTAGTAGGTACAGGGCGATGTGCCTGGAGCTCTTTAATTTCGATATTGAAATGCGAAAACTGGGCTTGGCGTATAAAAACCAAAAGCGCGCTGTGTAGCTCTTGCGCAGTCAAAAAGGAAGTGTTTCTGTTAGAAGCGGGAGACTTAGCATTCCGAATGAAACGCAGGCAGTAAGCAAAGACGCGGAGAAGCCTAGAGAGAGAAGAGTAATCTTCAACGTAGCTCGAAGAGGACGAAGCAGCAGCCAGAGCGAGTAGAGCCTGTTTACGTTCTTCCTTGTCCAAATCCGGATGAGCGTAGGAGGAATTGGAATCAAAAGGACGGATGGGCCAGTCTGAAGACTCCTTTAACAACCAGTAAGGACCATGCCACCATTGCTGGTGGCGGTGTAACAAACGGGGTAAACAGCCGCGGGATAAAATGTCCGCGGGATTATCATGCGACGAGACATGATACCAATTGCCCTTGATAGTGAGCTGCTGAATCTCCGAGACACGGTTGGCAACAAATACCTTCCACCTCGACGACTGTTGGTTAATCCAGTGTAAGGCAATCGTGGAATCAGAATAAAGATACAGCTCGCTGAAATTGTAAGTCACAGCGTGGACAACCTTATAAACCAGCTGCGCTAATAATAAACAGGCGCAAAGTTCAAGGCGAGGTAAAGATATCTGCTTTAAAGGGGCGACTCTTGATTTAGAACACAATAAGTGAGATGAAATACTGTTGTCGGAATATACCGTGCGCACATAAATACAGCATGCGTAACCTTTTACTGACGCGTCGGCAAACCCGTGTAATTGAAAGGAAATGATTGACGAATTAGATGAATCTTTTATAGCTCTCGGGATTCTAAAATGAGTGTCCGAAATCAATTGAGCGTAAAGCTCGGCCCATTTAACTGATAATGAGTCAGAAAGTGGGTCATCCCAGTTAGCACCCGAAGACCAAAGCGTTTGCATAAAGTGCTTGCACCAAAACGTAATAGGCCCAATTAGACCCAATGGGTCGTAGATTCCAGCGATGACCGATAACACCTTTCTTTTGTTGAATAGATCAATTTTAAAATGTCTTTGGATATTGTATACAAAGCTGTCAGCATGAACGTCCCACTGAATACCTAAGGTGCGGATGGTTTGGTCCTTGTTGAAGTCCAGGGACGAGTTGTTACGTGAAGATGTTATATTCCGGTCATTAGAAGACCATTTGTGAAGAGTGAAGCCGTAACGGCTTAACAACTCAGAAATGTCAGTGTTCAGTTGGGTTAGGACGTGTGAGCTATCGGAACCGGTAAGGAGGTCGTCGACGTAAAAGTCGTTAGCAATGACCGAGCAGGCCAGGGGGGGTACTGAGTACTATTTTCCTGGGCGATTTGTTTTAAACATCTAGTTGCTAGAAATGATGCGCTGGCAGTCCCGTATGTGACTGTTCTCAGAGCATAGTGTTTGAGTTCCTTGTGGGGAGCGTCACGCCATACAATTCTTTGTAAGTTAGAATCCCTCGGGGATACCAAAATTTGGCGATACATTTTCTCGATGTCAGCAATGAAAGCGTAACGATGGGTTCTAACTCTGGCCATAATGGCGAAAAGATCCTGCTGGGCCGTAGGGCCAACCATAAGGGTGTCGTTTAACGACAAATCGTTGGACGTTTTGGCCGAACCGTCAAAAACAACGCGAAGTTTGGTGGTTGTGCTAGTAGTCTTAAAGACAACATGGTGAGATAAATAAAAAATGTTTGACTTGTTAATTGATAAATCATATGAATCAAGCGGAGACATATGGCCAAGATTTAAATATTCTTGCATAAAGCTAGTATAATCTTTGTGTAAAGACTGGTTTTGCCTAAACTTGAGTTCAAGGGTTTGAAAACTACGAACCGCTCCGGGAAGAGAATCACCGAGGCACTCTGTACTGCGGGGCAGCGACACAACGAACCTACCACTACCGTTCCGATAGGTGTTTGCAAGAAAATGATCTTCACACTCCGTGTCCTGAGCTGAGGGAGTACGGCACGAAACATCCTCCAACTGCCAAAAGGTTTTCAATTGCGACGAGATAGAATTATTGTCGTCGCGTGCTATGAATGAAGAGACCGGCTTAGTCATGTCTACGTTGAAGGCGGATGAGCGGGTAGTAGGTTAGGGCACTCTCTTGTCCTTGGGGTGTGAAAATACCCCAGAAGGCGGATGAACCAGAGATGGTCAACGGCATAGGATGCAGAAGGCAACGGGAAACCACTGCATTAAAGATCTGAGGATATCCCCAGGCTTTTAGCATGATGGCTACGTCTAATGCAAGAAATGAAGAATATCGCAAGGGATAGAGTGACGTGGCTACAGCGACAAGGCATTGCCTTTAGGAGTTAAAAAATTGCTTCCTTTACTTTAATGCCATTGAGAAAAAATTTGCAAATCATGCAAATTGAAAACTAATATAAAACATGAGTTTATAGTCACTTGACATGGTACTTATCGGCATGTTCTAGAAGGCATCAAAGCTTGTCGAAACCTTTGTAGTCGTGTCAGGTACCCATGAATAGATGATGCAGACATGGTCGCTGCCTGTCCCATGCGGTCGAATCCTGTCTAGATAGGCTGCTCTGGATTTTCCCACATGCTGAATGCCACATGCTAAGTGCTCATATGCTGCAATGATGCTTCAATGCTCCGGTTGGCGAAATATGACGTCCCCAATGTCGTGCGACACGAGCTCCAATTGTGGTGATAATTAGGAGTTGTTGAATTGAATCATTAAGAAAAAAATGCTGATAGGCCTGCTTAATAAACTGATCCATGAAACGAATTGTCCATGAAGTTAGTCACATCCGTGAAATACATATCCGCGGCCCGGAGGACCACATATGGAATGCTTAACGGTCTCGAAAATTTCTAGAGTTGGTGTTGCACTCTGAAGGTTGCTGGTATAGGAGTCAGAAAGTGTTTGCAAGAATAAGTGGACTGTATGAACTGAGTTAAGTTGCGTTTATTGTGACATTATAAGAAGAAGCGCAGGCCCAAGCAATTACGTATGGCGATACATCGCCGAAATACAATTACGTGTGGCGTAAACTGCCGTAATACATAACGTATGGTATAGAAAAATAAACTGTATGTGAAATTACATGATAAAATTTTACATTGCCGCGGCTAGCAAAAATGGAAGAATGTAGTGTACGGATGAAGAGTTGTGTCTTAACTAACCCGATCGCAGCAGCTGGCGCGCCGTGCTGTACTGCGACGGATGACGCAAGTGCGTGGGCTGGTTGCGCGTGAGCATGTAAGTAAATACAATGTGTTAACAGAAACAGAATTTAAATTTCCTTAAAATATGTACCATTGTAATATAATAAAAACAATATGTATTAAATATAAGTAATGTTAAGCGATGTAGAAAAAACAAAATAAAAAAAAAGCGAAAGTTGTCAGACTAGTAGGTAGAATGTACTGTTGTTAAAATGGAAAGTAGGTCACCCTCTCATGTAAACAATCTTTGTCAATCGTGAATAAGGAATTCAGAGGCATGAAAATTGATTTACCCAAAGTCTTAATATCGATTATGCTTAAATCAATTTGGGGACAAATACAAATGCGTTTAGCAAATAAGAATTACTAAATTGTAATGTAATCATATTAATAACGATACAGATGAACGTCTCCTAGTAGTATAAAAATTTAATATTATACAGGCGACAGTAAGGCGCCAGACGTTTTAAAAATGTATTGTCAGAAAACAACTTTCTAGTCATAAAAGATGTAGAATGCTTTGTTTGCTCATAGTAACAAAAAATACAGAATACCGTTAGCAGGGTGGTAAAAACAACCTTGGAATTACAAAAGAAATAGGCGGCGAAAGCGGTTTGAGCAAGAGAAAGTCAGCGTCATTTTTGCAAGTTAACGTACTCGCAGGAAGAACTCGCATGCCCAATCTTGTAGCCAACCAAAAATAGCGTCACTTGGAAGCGCGAACTATTATCAGCTGCTGAGTGGGTGAATTCGAATTTACTGGCAAAATTTTGAACAGATAGCCAATTGGGGTATTTTTTAGTTTGACAGTGGGAAGTGTAGTAGGTTCAACCATATAAATATTACCCTCGTAGGAACGCGAGATAGTCTTGTTTTGCGTCTTAGAGTATTAATCTGGAGTGTCAGTCTCAGAGTCTTAGATATGAGTTGTAACGCGACATTTTGGCCTATTTTGGGGTAATGAATAAATTTGTATTTTGAATAAAAGAAATCAACATTTTACAATGTAAAAATAATAATTGGGACAAAACGTAAACAGAAAGGTAAATTTTATTAGTAGTGAAGTCGGTAGCACTGCTTGTGAAATTATTATTGTGAAACGACAAAATAAACAGACAGCAAAACTGTGCCAAGGTCACCCAATGACTCACAAAACTGTAAACAAGTTATATAACAGCATCGGACCATGTGACGTCAATATATACGTCAGAGACGATCCCCACGATGGAATTCGGGTGTGTAATTAAAAACCGTATACTGGCGTAGGAATACGAACTGAATACACTACAAGTTGGTAAAACAGCCGAGGCAACCACACAAAATAGTGCCGGTTGCCTCAGCCCAGTCTAAATTCAACACTCGCGCGAGTGACAAGTACAAAGTTCCGGAACGTAAATTGCGCGCCCGCAAAACAACAAAAATGTGAAATAACAGTTTTTTGACGTGATACAAAAGTGAAATTATACATAAATAACAATTTCGGAGATTAGTAATGAAAATAGAAGTGTGTGCGTGGAGCCAATTACGTAGGGAGACTGGACTATGTGGACAAAATTCAGATGAGTAAACAATTGGGGTTTGAACCAAATTATAATGAGGGTTAAATCATAATTATAACGTAATTAATTTTCTAAACTTTTCAACATAATGAGATCTCTAAGGGCAGAAATTAACTGTGTGTGTGTGTGTGTGTGTGTGTGTGTGTGCGTGTGCGTGCGCGCGTGAGTGGAACTCTGTAAATAAAGAAGGCTGGTTTGTATTTGTAAAAATTTAGTTATATTGAATTTCTTGATATTTAATTATGTGAAATTTTTGTACCATGTTTAAATTTTTATGTGAATTTTAGAATGGGAATTTTATAATAGAAAAGGGGGAGAAAAGAATAATTTGTTTATGATGAAATTGAAATACTTTAGTAACCAATAAAAGATAAATCATGGGGAACAAGTAAAGTTTTCATTATTTCGACAACCATGTCTGTTCTTCCTAGTTCGCCGAAAAGAATCTGGCCCGAAATATGGTAAGTACTTATGTCATATATACAAATTAATATTGAATTAATTTCTTGCAATGGTTAATCAGGCAAGATGGCGCCCGAAGAATTTCTAGAAAGTAAACAATGGGCACAGTAACCTTAAAATCGATTGAGTTTAATTATTAATAAAAAGTGATATAACAGAGTCTTATAGTCTTACATCAATCAAAGGAGTTTAGTTGAATCAGTCGAAGGAGTAATATATCAGTTTTATTGTGACGATATTCTTCTTTAAGTAAACACGAAAGAAATTAATAAATCAAGTTATTATTCAATAATTATATATCTACAATCTAACCGGAAATTGTTCAAGCTAATACGAAGAAGCAAGCGGTTCGCGAGTGACTAAACTTAATTTAGTGCGGCATCAAGAGAGAAGAAGTATATTTACTATGTGCGCGTAATCTGAATTAAGTAAAGGCAGAAGTATACTTTATTATGTACGTGTAATACAGAGTATATAGCCAAATTTAAGGTCGCAGTGCGCGAGCGTCAGTTATCGCGTACGAGTGAAATCAAAAGCACAGCAAGTAGTGATAAAGAGTGATGTGTGGGAAGTGAGATACGGAGAATGCAGGAAATGGATAATCAAAAATCAAGTAACAAATTTAAATTTAATTGATTACTAAAGTAAATCCAATGTAATATAGTCGTCTATCCATGGTTAGCCCGTTTCATTCTGAAAGATTTCATGAGTATGTTGAGATGCTAATGGTATTCTATAACTTATGACACGGAAAGAAATAATTATTAAATATATATGTACGTTATAGATATTAATTCATAATTGTGAAAGGAGATAATCATTAAACACGTATATGTAATCTGTTAGGTTAAACCGTAAATGTATTGCTCAATGAATAATAGTTGCAAAGATTCAATTTATTTAATAAATACTAATGTTGAACAATGATAAATTTATAAATGATTTAATACTTTGTTTTATAAATACGATATATTAAATTATAGTAAATGATTTAACGAGTTATTTCTTTGTAGAAAATGCTTAATGAATGATTGTGTTGTTTAATGTATAAATCTTAATATTATATTTCTATGTCTAGTGCTAAATGTATGTATCAATATCTCTTGTTTGTTTAAATGTAACACAAATACAAATAAGTAATTAGCATCCCAACAGAAGCGTTATTATTTTAATAACCCCTGAGATCTTAAATATCTCTGGTGCCCAGCAATTTAAATAAAGTATTAATCATATTTGATATGATAAATATAATTGATATTATCATGCAAGCGTTGTAATTATAATATTTGTCGCCAGAAACGTGGTATAATTCCACAAATGTAATATTTGATGCCCGAACACATGGGGCAACTCTTTTTAAACTAGAATATGACTAGAATATTCTAGTCATATTTTTAATATTAAAATTTGTTTTATATTATATTATTTTTTCTATTATATATTATCATTTTTAACATAATACCTAATAAATCGAAATGTTTTAAATCAATGTTTTAATTAGTTACTTCATACCATCGATGTCTCACTCCTCTATAAAAACAAAAAAAAAGTTTGTGAAACAAAATTATACTTAACACAACGAACACACAAAATCCTACTACCCAGTTGTTTAAAAACAAAATAGTTGCATTGGGTATAAACACAGAAGTATCTTCATTTATGATATTACTTGTCATGTTGCAGTATGTTTATTTATATACTTGTGTCAAGTGTATGCCAGAGTCGTATCACTTTCATGATTTAGATGTATAAAATAAAATTCCATTAGTATAGCTTTTAGATTTCAAACAATATAAACATTCACCTTGGTCTATCTTTGTTATAAAAAGGGAATTTAGTTATATTTGAATATGTATTAATATTTGAATTTGTATCAAGTTATAAATTTATATGATGCAACATCTGACTTGTAAAAATTCAAGGCAAACCGTCACTGCTGCAGCTGTGAATTGTGATTTTATGACCAAACAACAATGTGAGATAACTGACAAAATATTACACACAGATATATCAGTGAAGTTATCTGACTCAACAACAGAATTAAGCAATATTGGTTAACAAATAAGCATAACTGAATATTTAAACAGCTGACATGGTGCAAAACACACACGCAAGAATACAAAAAAAAATTGTTTAAAGTTTCATGGCTGCCAGCACCAAGAACTAGGGCTTTTTTACCGTAACAGGACTAAAATGTAATGACCATAAGTACAGATCCACCACCCATCAGTTATAAATGTTACTGGGGTAAACACTTCATGGTTACAATATACTTCGACACCATGAGTTGAAACTACTTCAACCAAATTCAGTCATCTACCACACCCAATTATAATAAACTGCAGTACCATAGAACAGGACAATTTCTGTGCTATAGAAAATTTCAAAGCTCAAATTAGGGATGTGAACTTCGCTAAGAGCTACCCACCAGTCCACAGACTTTACATCATACTTGCATAACATACTACAAAAACATATAACTCAAAAAACTATGGTTGTAGTTACACATATGTTAACAATACTCACCAATACAAACTTTACAAACCAATCACCTACGCCAGCAACAAGAGCTATCACAATATACAAATATAGTGTATGTGTAACAATTGAAGGGGGTAAGTGGATGAAGGAGGTAACATTTTTAAAAAAAATTGAGTTATTGTCGTGGATAAAGGAGGTATGTGTTGGCCTGTTTTTTGACACTGATAGCAGCTCTGTAGAAGCCTTATTAACAGAGATACCAGTGTCATGAAGGAGGTATGTGACCACAACAAAAAACATTTCCTGAGGATGAAGGGGGTATGAAACAATTGATAGCACATACCTCCTTCATGCACTCAACAGCTGCTTAAAACCAGTTGGCAACAAAGGTTGTTGTGGTGTAGACATGCTTAGTAAGTTTGAGTTTATCAAGTTACATTGTTATTAAAATTAGTTGAAATGACTTCTAAGGGAAAGTTAATGTTAAACTTAGCTTCTAATTCAGCAAGTGTTACTGAAAATGGGATGATTGAGAAGAAAATGCTATAACGAAAACTGTCAAACAAGATTCTAACCTAGAAACTGAAGAACAAACAGTGTAAAACAAGTGATTCATCTATAGACAAGAACAAAGTTTTCCAGGAAGAAGGTAAATATTTTGTAAATAGTTGCATAAAAATAACTTGCTTAGATTAGTTGTTTTTAATAGTCTCGAACTAAAGTACACAAAAAAGAAAGATCGAATGAAATAACGAAACATCGAAGCACAGGTGTGGTTCCTGTTATTTTTTTTTATGTCCAGAGCCTGTTGTAGTAACAGGGTACATTGCTTCCTCTACATTGGAGCATAATCTAGATAATGGTGTACAGACAATAATCCCAATATCAGAGATGGAAATGCCAATGCATACAAGACCTTCAAACAAAAACACTTATGGGATTTACAGAAAATTGTGTAAGTTAAAGTAAATTTTTAGCAGACGTTTAGAACGCGACTTTTACCATAAAGGTCATGATTTTGTTAGGTTATGTTAGTTTAGTTTAAATGAACTAAACACAGCTGGTTTTTGGAGTCAAGTTCTAATCTTTTGCCACTTTTTTTTATATCAATTCAAAATAAAGTACAAAATTTATGGGTAGATTAGCTTCAAAACAGAGAGTAGCTTGTAAAGGTACTGTAGGCTAACCAAACTTGGTTGTTATCTTGAGATAGGCCTATTAAATGCTTAACAACAATTTTCTGTTATGCTACTTACAAGCCTATTAGTACACAGCGTACATATTAAAGTATATAGCACAGTTATATCTTTTTTACAGATATTAGAGAAGAAACCGACTCTGACAAAAGTTTCGGTAACTTATTTGGTGACAGCTCTAGTGAAGAATATGTACCAGATTACATCGATTCAGAAGATGACAGAATTGGAAAAGAGAAAAATGACCATGAAACTAAGAAAAGAAAGGTTAAAGCCAAGGTAATGGAAGCGGAGAGTGCTAGTAAAGTGATGGATGATGAACTGGTGGAAGAGCAAAACGGTATGAACTGATGGAAGATGACAACATACTGGAAAATCAGATGAATCATGTAAGTAGTGTAGACCAAAATGAAGAAGGGCACACATTGCCTACAGCCAATATTAAAAAGAAAAATTTTCACCAAAAATAAAAGTAACTACAAAAAAAGGCAAAGAAATCCTTATGAATGGAAGTAACATAAATCAGCAATTTGCAGAGAAAGGGGAGAGGGCCTACAAAAATTACAAAGGTGAGGTCAAACCTGCTAAGACTTAGGTAAGCTTAGGTAGCTTATGGCCTAACAATTGCCACCTAGAGTGTTCTCAGACATTTAAACAAAGGGAAGTAATATTCTTATCTTTTTACAAACTTGAAATAAATGCTAAAAATTCTCTACTTTACAACAGTATCAAAATGAACTCTGTAAAAAGGAAGAGAACTGGAGCTGTAAAACAGAAGACAACCTCATACCAATATAGTATAACATGCAGTTGTAAACAAACTGTTATATGTAAACGAGCCTTTGTTTCACTATACAACACTAGTATGAAAAAGGTTGACTTAATCCACAAGTCAATAGATTGGTTTAGCAGCTCTTCCACCAGATAAAAGAGGAAAGCATAACATCAGACCAACAAAACACCTGTGATGTCGCAGCTTACATTATCCACCATATTTCTAGTTTCCCTGCTGAAGAGTCTCACTATTGAAGAAATTGCAATATCCATAAAAAATATATTTCTCCTCTCATGTCACTTCCTGTTATGCATAAACTTTATATTGAGAAATGTTATGCTGAACTAGTTCATGACAGATTCAAAGTCAAACTGCCATATCTTCAACAATGAATTTAATTTGTCATTCGGGCATCCCAAAAGTGACACTTGTAAAAGTTGCGACTCAGGTGCTGTAAATGAGGAACACCCCAAAAATTACAAAGCAGCTTTTGAGGCTCAGAAAGCCAACACAGAACTAGCCATAAACTCAAAAACTACTGTTTATATAACATTGGATCTCCAGCAAACGATGCCTTTGCCCCGACTAAGTACTTCTAAACCATTTTATCTACGTCAGATGTGGTTTTATAACTTGGCCATCCACATTATAGCTAAAGACAGACAAAACATTTTTCTGCACTTGGACAGAAGACCAAGCATCTAGGGATAGTAGTGAGATTTTCCGTTGTCTTTTAAGAACCACACCAAAGTTGGCACAAAATATCTGGTATTTGTGTGCTCAGGTGAGCAGTGAAAAGTAACAAAAATTTGTTTACTAATAGTTGTAACAAAAATTTGTTTACTAATAGTTGTAACAAAAACATTTTTGTCACTGAAGATTCATCACTGGACCTAAGCAAACATGGTTTAAGCTCTTAAAAAACAAGGGGAGTAATAAATCATTGGTTTTTACCTGAAGTGACAACAGAAAATTTACTTGGGATATATCATGAAAACTTCTTCATTAATGTCTTTTAATAAAAAAATTCTTTAAATTTAAATTTAAGAATCATATATTTTCTTTTCTAGCCATTTAGAAGCACAGGTTTTAAGCAAGTGTTTCAAAACCTTCTTCTCAGGATAGCATTTGACCTGTTGCCACAAGAGAGCTAAAAGTTAAGACGTGAGCTTCCCCCTTGTAGATCTTAAGTCTCACCACGTCATTTCAGAAGTGCAGTCACAATATTTCAAAGAATCAAAAGAAAGTCTTAAAGATGGTGAATGTTTAGTAATTGGAGATTTTTTAGAAAACTACACATTTACTGTTCAAGATGAAATACAAAAGTTAACATTGGACAAACATCCAGGCAACATTGCATCCGTTTGTTTTTTTATTTTAAAAGAGAAGTTCAAATTTGCTGCAAAAGCATTTGCATTATAAGTGACCATCTTACTCATGACACAGCTACAGTGTACACATTTCAACAGTATCTTATTAATGAAGTGAAAAATGTTTTACCTGAGGTGGAGAAGGTGATTTACTTTAGTGATGGCGCCAGCAGCCAGTACAAAAATAAGAAAAACTTTGTTAGTATGTGCCAACACAAAAATGATTTTGGTCTATTAGTCGAATGGAATTTTTTTGCTACGTCACACAGGAAGAATTCCTGTGATGGAATAGGCAGGACGGGTCATTCCACACCAAATCAACCAATAAAAAAATAATTTTAGACTCAAGGTTATTCAGAATGAGTGAAACTTGGTATTTATGTTCTATGCATAAATATAGTCAAAAATACAAATTTCAATTTTTTTTCTCTTTTGGTTTTTGAATTATACATGTTTAAAAACACAAAAAAACGTCGCTTTTTGCTTTGTTTTTAAATCTTCAAAAGCCTGTAACTCAAAAACTATTTGTCCTATAAAGCTAAAACTTGCGCCATTCTCTTCAGAATTACAAGGGCTTTAATTTGATATCGCACTCATATATATTAGATTAATTTTAAAATCTGTAGAAAAAAACAAGTTTTTTTTAACTCAAAATCGAAATTTTGAATTTTTTTGAAAAAAATATATGTTTAATGTGCATAATATAAGAATGCACATACCAAATTTTATGATGGTATCTCAATTGGATCATGTCAAAAAGAAAAGTTTTGTGGAAGCTCAGTCACCCATGGAAGCTCACAAATGCTGTCGGGTACGGTAAATAACTTAAAACTGCAGTATGTATAATGACTTTTAGCAAAGTAAATTTTATTGTTTAAAATATGACATATACAGTGTATCTCCACTTCAGTTGGAAAAAAACTTTGCATAAAAATACAAGTCTTTATTTTTTAATAGTTCAAAGTTTTTGAAAATAAATTTTTCAGTTTTTTGTGTGTGAATATTTTTTATATAACTGATTTTTTTAGAAAGTTGAGATAAAGATGTAGAAGGCACATCTATAAGGTGTGTGTGTGTGTGTGAGTGTGTGTGTGTGTGTGTGTGTGTGTGTGTGTGTGTGTGTGTGTGTGTGTGTGTGTGTGTGTGTGTGTGTGTGTGTGTGTGTGTGTGTGAGGGGGGGAGCAGCGAGTCACACAAACAAGTTGCAACTTGTTCAAATATGAGTAAGCCTCATCCTTTGTCAGTTTTGTTTGAGCAGTCTAGTAGTGAATACATTATTGTGGTCTATTTTTTGTTGCAACCCATTTAAAAGAAATTCTCACTGGATTAAAAAAGATCTTAGGAGTGTAAGTTCTTGGATGATAGACTTGAAACAATATCATATTAAAGAAAGTATGAAAATTTGTACAGCATGTAGATTGAAACTGGGTGATGAAAGGAAACCTGTGCAGGACGAAACCCCAGAAAAGCAAGACAATTCAAAATCAGGTACTAGTAAACAAAATGGAGATGAGACAGAATTTATGTTGAAGAAGGCTTCAATCAATTAAATGCCTCTTTGACTTCCATAGGAGAGTCACCAGTAGTAAAAAAGAAATGTGCCAGTTCAATCAAGTATTGTAAACAAAAAATTGAAAAAATAAAGTCCAAACTAGATGAAACATTTTTTTTGGGAAAGGCAACACACACCAAAAGGTATGTGATTGGGAAGATGCTGAATCTGAAATTATTGACCAATTCAAGGAAAAGTTTAAAATTTCAAATAAAAATGAGAAGTTTCTTATATTAACATCATTACCTAGAAGTTGGTCATGCGCTAAAATTGAAAGCGAATTTGGTGTTACCAACTACATGCCAAGAAAGTCAAAAAAGTTAGTGGAAGAAAAAGGAATACTGTCAACTCCAGATCCCAAGCATGGTAAACCACTTCCTCAAGAGACAGCCGTTTTGGTGAAAGAATTTTACTGCAGTGACAAAATCAGTAGACTAATGCCTGGTAAGAAAGACTATGTGTCAATGGGAAAGAACTTTGAAGGGAAGCCTATACATGTACAAAAAAGGTTGGTTTTAGTAAATGTATGTGAAGCTCATCAAGAATTTAAATCAAGTTCCCCAGATGTAAAAGTGGGGTTTTCAAAATTCGCCAAATTACGACCCAACAACTGTATAATAGCAGGGGCAAGTGGAACACACACCGTATGCATTTGTACAGCACATCAAAATGTTAAACTGATGATAGCTGGAGCAAATTTGAACAAATTAATGATTTTTGAGTATGACCAGCCACTAAAAACCTACAAAGACTGCCTGCCAAAGCTAATGTGTACCCCACCAAACAAGTCATGTTTCTTAAATGAATGCGATTACTGTCCAGAGGTAAGCATGTTCAAAGAGGCTTTGTTGACAGCCTTCGAAGAGGACATGATTGAAAATATTACCTACAAACAATGGGTTACTGTTGATCGCTGTACTTTTGAAACAATCACCAAATCAGCTGAAGACTTTGTCCAGGAATTTTGCAAACAGCTTGTTCATTTAAAAAAAAATGATTTTGTTGCCAAACATCAATCTGCTTTTTTCTGAAAAGAAATCTGCTTTGGAAGAGAACGCAATTATTGTACAGTGTGACTTTTCTCTGAAAATTTCTCATTTGTGCTTCAGGATGAAACACAAGGCTTTCATTGGAATAACTCAATGGCTACAGTCCATCCATGTGTAGTTTATTTTAAGAAGAAAAATGAGGAGAATGACAACTTTGATGTTTTGACCTACAAAAGCTTTGTGTTCATCTCAGACTGTTTGATCCATAATACACGTCTAGTTCACGTTTTCCAAAGAAAGTTAATTAATTTTATCAAGCAAGACTTCATGCCAAGTTTAAAGAAAGTGTACTACTTTAGTGATGGCTCAGCTGCCCAATATAAGAACCGAAAGAACTTTTCCAACTTGTGTCACCATACTGAGGATTTTGATGGAGTGGAAGCAGAATGGCATTTTTATGCAACATCACATGGGAAGGGAGTGTGCGATGGAGTTGGAGGCACAGTGAAGAGACTTGCAACCAAAGCTAGCCTTCAAAACCCAGTAAACAACCAGATTTTAACTCCTCTCCAGTTATTTGAGTGGCGGAAAGAAAACATTCCTTCAGTTATGTTTTTTTATGTTACCAACAATGAGTACTTATTGGAAGAGAAAAACCTGGAAGAAAGATTTGCTGAAGCTGTAGCTGTCACCGGAACACAAAGTTATCACACTTTTATTCCTGTCAGTAAAACAAAAATTGTATCAGACTCTGAAACATCAGATGTTCACAATATTCAAGTAGCTCCAGGCGCAGATGATGTGCCTTCTGAACAAATAAGTGGATATGTTGCTTGTGCATACGACAGCAAATGGTGGGTAGCATGCGTATTATCAAAAAATGACTCTGAAAAAGAAGTTAGTGTATCTTTTCTCTACCCTAGGGGACCAGCACCTTCTTTTGCTTACCCAAGAAGACCAGATACTTTGACAGTGCCACAAAACTTTATTATTTGTAACATTAACCCAATCACTGAAACTGGCAGGACTTATAAATTATCTGCTGAAGAAATGACTAAAGCTTCCCAAATTTTATTGAAGAAGAAATCTGCATTGTATTTATAAACTTAACTTACAAACTTTCAGACTTTAAAACAGTTAGTGTGCATTTGATTATCAAATTTGATTATTACTGGCACATTTTAAATTGTAAATGGATTTACTTAAAAGCGAGAGATGTCTTTCAACTCAAGTTCTGTGTATATAGTGTAAAATAACGATGCAATTAGTTGTACCGCAGTTGATTTGTAGTGAAATACAATTTTTTAAAGTGCCAAAGTAGAGAGAAATTATTTAAATAGAACACAACCTATTTTATCTTCATGAAGCAGCCATAACTAGCTAATTACAAGTATAATCACTTAAGGGAGTCATACCACCACAAATGCGGTAAATTATGTCCACTAAAGTTCAGGCATTTAACTTACTTTATTTTTTTATAATAGAACCCATAGGAATACCATCATGAAATTTGGCCCATACATTCTAATAACATGTACATGTAACATTTTTTTTTTCGAAAAAATTCAAAATTTCGTTTTTGTTTTTAAAAAAATAACTTTTTGTAGATTTTGAAACATCTTAAGATTGGTTTGGTAAAGTCAAGTAACATATCAAATTAAAGCCCTTGAAATTCTGAAAAGAATGGCACTATTTTGAGCTTTCTAGAGCAAATAGTTTTGGAGCTATAAGCTTTTGAATGTTTCAAAACGTGTCAAAAAACAGTCGATTTTTGTATTTTTTTAAATTTATAACTCAAAAACTAAAAATGGGAAACATTTGAAATTTTGCATTTTTTATGCTAACTGATAGTACTACATATGTACAAAAAAATCATTGATTTCTGAGACTTCAAGTTCCAGACCATTGGTTGATTTGACATGGAATGACCCGGGACTACAAAAAGGGAAGTCACTAGAACTAGTCTACAAAGACCCTACAATGACCAAATCCTGACTCCACAAGACATGTTTAAATACTGCAAAGAGAGGATTACAGGAATCAAATAAATATTTGTCTCATCTGAGGAAGTTGAAAAAACTGAGGTGAAACTAATCAAACGTTTTGAACTTTGCGTAAGTGCGACAGGAACAAGAGGAGGCCAGATTTGTTCCTACAAGTGAAAATCAAATCAGATGTTATGCTACATCAAAGTGTACAGAACTGAATGAGCATCAAAATTCTAGTTCACAAAGACATCATCGTTTATGAAGATGGATTATGTTGTTTGTGTATATGAAGATCAATGGTGGATTGGCATAGTTAAAGACAAGAGTGATGAAAATAATGATATCTTGGTTCATTTTCTCCATCCGTCAGGCCCCAAAACTGCCTTCCAGCTATGAAAAAATAATAGTTTGTGTTCCAGTAAGGAAGGTAGTGAGAAAAATTACACCTCTGGAATTAACAACAGCGTCTGGCAGAACACATAATGTCTCAGAAAAATTATCCAATGAAATTTCATCTCTCTTTAATACTATGAGCAGAATCTAGTTCTCTTTATTCCAACCAGATTTGTCAACAGTAAACACTTAAGCTATGGTTTTTCATTATGTTTAAAATTTTGTTTCAGTAAAATTGTGTTTATATTGAAACTTTTTTTTAATAAATACCCCAGTTTTCTTTTTTTTAAGATATAAAAATCCTTGGATTTCGTTGTCCATGACGTGTCCGTTACTTAACTAAATATCACTATTACATTAACGACTCAGAACACTAGGTTTTTTATAAGTAAAAGCATAAAGTTTTACCTTACAGCCTGAATATAAAAATCATGTTTTCCCACATCAATAATGAATCTTAAGTAATATACATATCTTACTATTTTTTTTTACTTACAAATATATTAGTAACATACAAAACTTCATTTACAACTTGCCTGAGGACACAAGTAGCGTCAATTTTTTGCCAAATTTGATGGATTATAATTCTGGAACCAGCTGCGTCTGTCATTATGTGGTATGTTCTTATTAGAAAGAGGTATATTCAGTAAAATTTTCACAATTTTTCACTCAGTCCCTTTTGAGATATTAAATCTTGAAAGCTGCTGATAACTAGCTTTTGGCCATCTTTGAAATTCCATATAAAAAAAGGGAAAGTTCTCACGATTGAAACTCCTACAGCAAGTAGTACTATGATAAAACTATGCAAGAAGAAAAAATTAAAGGTCTCTTTTCCTTCATAAAATTTTACAGCCCCAAAAATCACGTTTTTTATGTTTATTTTTTACACGACTGCCAAAAGGAGTGTTATGTTTTCAGTGGTAGGGTATGTATGTATGTATGTTTGTTCCACTATAACTTTTTAACGGCTTTACCGATTTTGATGTTCGATGACTCGATGGATTCCTTACTTCACCAGAAGTGTCATAGGCTATATATCACCGTGAGTTGACTTCCGGTTTTGACCTGAAGTGAATACAAGTGATCGGTTCTAAGGATTTATTTTGTTCGTTTATTGGTCCATCAGGTGGCGCTAGTGGAAGGTATTCTGTAATATTTGCGACGCTATTCGACGTGTGCAAGGAAAGGGAGGCAGCACGGCGAAACAAGTTTTTGCAATTCAAAATGCTATTTTAACGCACAGAGAGGTGACAGCATGTGAGTGCGCAGTACGTCTGTGTCACCTTAAAATGCGGGATTCCTCACGAAAAGTGATCTTTGTTAATACTTGCTTTCCTGAGTTAAGGTACCGGATGTTGAGAATTGATGATAATGCAAACGAGCCATACAGAAATATTTTTGACCGCTACGTTGCCAGGCCTCACGCGCTCGAAGAATTAAGTTTGCATGAATTCGCTGTCTGGTATGAGCCTGTGACGCACAATAGATTCTCAGAAGATGATCAGGATGCTGATGCTTACGAACAGGCACCAGAAGAAAATGCCTCTGAGAGATGTATCACTCTTCTTGATAATCAGGGAAAAATGAAAAAGCGTAAGCGCCCAGCTGTCTTACGAACTAGGTATTACACACCAAACTCAGATCCGGAAGCATATTATTATTCTCTTTTAGTCACGCACATTCCTTTCCGCTCTGAATCTGAATAAAATTGATGGAGGGGTATAACAGTGCAAAACAAGCGTTCGTAGCAAAACAAAGTTTGTTACGACCAATGCAAGGTGGAAACAAAGTGGAGGAAATGGCTAGGTGGGAGGAAGAGATTCAGCAAGCTGTAGCTAGAATTGTAGCAGAAAACCTAGCTAATGAAGTTAATTTAGATGCTGACGTGGTCGAAAATAATATGCGTGAAATTTTCTAACAAAACCTTATTGAAGAACATAATGATGAAATTGCTTTAGCTAACGGAGATGGTGAACCTGAAATACATGAAATGACGGATCAGCAATATGCCGCAGAAGTAAACTTAATGAATTTTCAGCAGCGCCAATTGTTCAAAATGATTTCAGACAGATTGCTTCCAAGTGAAAATAATACTGAGCCATTACGTGTGTTCGTTACTGGAGGAGCAGGCACCAACAAAACCTTTACTCTGAAAATTATTGTAGAACAGATTCGTCGTCTTTCTCATTTACCTGCAAGCAGAGCTGTTACGGTAGCAGCACCCACAGGTGTCGCTGCAAGATTGATTGGAGGTAGCACTTTGCACTCTACTTTTGCCCTTCCTATCGAAAAAGGCAAGGTGACAGCTCTTCGCCCTCTTACTGGTGAGCGTCTTCAAAGGGAACGGCTAAGGTGGAAGCATATTAATTGGCTAATCATTGACGAAATCTCAATGGTACCCTATACTACCCTAAGAAATATTCACTTAAGGTTGCAACAGCTTAAAATGAATGATGCTCTCTTCGGGGGTATCAATATTATTTTGTTTGGCGATCTAATGCAGTTGCCACCTGTATCAAAAGCAGTTGGTGGTACCTACTGCTTCAAGCAGTCTCATTACTTATCAGCTGAAATTAATTTGTGGACACTGTTTAGTTTCTGTGAATTACCTGAAAATATGCGGCAAGCTAACGACACTACTTTTATAGACATTCTAAATAATTTACGAGTCGGCCAACTCACCATGCAGCAGCTAGAAATTTTAGATCGTCGAAGAGTTCCTTTGACAGGTGAATTTCCTGATGGCAAGTGTCTGCGTATTTTCCCAACCACTAAACAGGTAGAAGAATATAATGCTATGATGACTGAAAAGTTGAAAACATCATCTAAAGTTTACGATATTGCAGCGGTGGATGTGTCTGTCGAAGCTAAGAATTACAGACAAAAGTTAAAGAAAGACTTCATACCAACAGATCCAAACAAAACTGGAGATATTCCAAACTCTTTAGTAATCGGAGTCGGATCTAGGGTAATGTTGCGAAAAAAACAATGTTAATCATGGTCTGGTCAACGGAGCAATCGGCACCATTAGAAAAATTGAGTGGCCTGCACTACGTCGAGATCAGCTTCAACCTGGTGAGCTTCCACAAGCCGTATTTGTAGAATTTGATGACAGATCAATTAGGGGAAATACTGCTGGTATTGTAGTAAAGGTAGAGCCCACCACTGTTGAATATGATGCTTTGCGAGGCCAGGGCAAAGTAGAACGACGTATGCTGCAATTAATATTGTGTTGGGCTGTAACAGTACATAAACTCCAAGGCACTACTTTAGACAAAGCAGTCATTGATTTGAGTAGTAATATTTTTGCCAAGAGTTAGGCCTACGTCGCACTAAGTCGTGTGAAAACATTAGAGGGATTAGCAATAAGTTGTCTGGATCCACGAAAATTGTTGCATGAACCGCACGATAAAAACTCACTTGAGGAATTAAATCGACTCAGAAATCTGTAGACCAAAGATTTTTCTTTATCATTTCTAATAAATGAAATTATTTAGTTAATCATATAATTTATAAAACAATTTATCGAAATGTTTGTATTATACTAGTTATATAATAGTATATAAAATAAAGTTATACTATATTTATAAGTTTATAAGTTCATACGCTAATTATACTATGTACATAATAAAGTTTCTAAATAAAACTATGTAAAAATTGAAATTTTTTTTGCACTTCACACATACGCACGCACACACTGCACATTCCCATTATACTCTTTTTAAACACAAAAAGGAATAAAATAAAAAAATAATTTAAAAAATTAAAAAACACGACTGCCAAAAAAATAAATGAATAAATAAAAAATAAATTGATAAAAAACTAAATAAAAATAATATTTAGTAAAAATCACAAAATCTAAATAAAGTCGATTTAAAAAGCCAAAAACAAGGTACTGAAATTCAGCTCTGATCAGATTTAACGAAAATGTTATGAATGATTAAACGCATAGTAATTTTATTAGATTTAAATTACTTTTCGATGTTGAATATATATCAATGCATCATATGAAGGCTACAAGTATAAAAAATATTGCTGATAAAAATTTTGCTCTTCAATTTTAATTTTCAATGCAGTCGGGGGCTGTTTCTAAATAGATTTGTTCTTTTCATTAAACAGCCCCTGACTGCATTGAAAATTAAAATTGAAGAGCAAAATTTGTACCAGCAATATTTTTTATAATTGTAGTCTTCATATGATGCATTGATATATATTGTAACGCAACATAGTTGAGGTTCCCCAACGTTACATAAAAGACTGAATGAAATATGGTCAAAGACCATACCCTGACTTAAGGTTGTTCGATAGTTCATATGTTTGAGAAGGACCTCAAGTAAAAAGGAGGCAATGACTAATATTAAATGTAAAAGAGCCAGACCAATGAATGATTGGATGTAATGAAATGTTTGTTTTGTACTGTGACATGTTAAGGTCTACAGAATATTTATATTGTATGTTGAATGTGTTAAAAATGAAATGATGTTGTTTGATAATAATACTTACTCAATAATTATGTTTATATTTTATATTAGATTTGTTTTTATACAGCACAGTATAGTTACCAATGTTAGGCACTGTACTAAGTTGTCAGTATTGTATAAAATTGAAAGATACTGTTGTTCTAATTAATGTTTATAAACTGGATCAGGAGTGTGACCAGTGTTTCAAGTCTAACAAGTAGTTCTGACAATTATGTCATAAATTAATAAAGGGTTCCAGAACCAATTGATTAATGTAAAAACAAATAACCACCAGTGAATTAAAATTCATGTAATTAACTATGTAATCAATAATTAATTGTACAGTAGGTCAGGTAAAAAGAAAATTAAGTTAAAAACCAAATAATGTTATAATGGTTGTAAATGAATCTATAGGCCTAAATTCCATATTAGTGAAAGGAAATTAATACCTTTTTAGTAAACCCAGTCCAACGAAACTCTAGTAAAACATTTACTGTTTAATAAGGAAGGTTAGGGGAGAATTTTATGTGATTCAATATTAATCCAAGCATGGAGTATTTTATTGGAAAGGAGTAGTAATATTCTATAATGCCGGCTCAAGGATATATAGAAAACATGGTTGTTAAGGCAACTGATTTTTAGTAAGTTGTTGATTTTGAATAGATGGTACTGATTGTTACAAGCTATTAGGTTGAGATGAACCGATATATTTAAAATATATGAATAAATATAAAGAAAATATATATCCAAATTGAAAAAGCATTTTTGCAAAACAATTATACTGGAATGTCAATGAATCATACAAATTAAATAACCCTCTAAATTATCAATGAATACAATAAAAAAGAACTGAAAGCGTCTCACCTCATTCACTAAATAATTCCGCTGAATTTGGTATCAAACCAATTCATGCTATAAATTGAAGACCAATAAAGAGTTGAAGCCTGAATTAACGGAAATATTTGGAAATACAGAAGATTCGGTTGACGAAATAACCTTCATTGACAGCGTAAGCTGAGATCCTGATTCCAGTTCGTTGGGACCAAGAATTGTGAAGACGCAAAAGAAGAATCGAAGCACAAGAGTTCCTGTGGAATTATCATCATCCATTCATTGAAGACCAGAGCAGTTTTACTGGGTGAAGACGATATAAACTGCATTTTGACCGTTGTTGACAAACATTCACCGCCTAATGAAGCTTTCGCCGCTTGGGTAAAAAAACAAATTATTTTCATATCATTGTATTTTAAGTAAATAATTTTATTCTTTTTGTAAATTGAACAACCTTAATTATGCGTTTTACCTGGCCTTACTAATGGTTCAAAGAACTACACGAACCCTGGTATAAGAATTATTTGTCATTATTTTCAAAGTATATATGTTTTTTTTTTAGAGTTCGAATAATTAAGAATCGATATATGTTGGGATAGTCGATTGGATCGTCTTATTGTTTGTCTGAGACAACGTAACTTGTTAAATACCAGAGAAAAATAAATAAAGTACATTTGTTGTATTAGATAACGTTTTAATCATTGCAGAGAAAATACTATATGTAGTTGGTGTAATAATTTATTAGCAGATTGATACAAAAACTCCGAGTAACTAACCTATAAGTATACTTATTTCTAATAACAGCGCTCCAAGTTTGCAGCTGGTGAGACGGGAGATTGCTGAACTAACGGGTTTTGCCATACTAAATTTGAATGAAATTTTTATCGTTGAGGGACTAGGGTTGAGACAAAAACCACTTACATTCAGTAAATACTCCATATATATTGCTCATATTAAACAACCACTGAGAATTAAATTAAGTCTACAGAATACTACCATTATAAATTCAGGAATATAATTCTAAGTTGGTGGACTTAATAATCTGTGTTCTGAGGGTTTCACTGGTCACAACCGCAAGGTATATTAGTTAATAACATATTAATTAAACCAGGTAACAGCACTTTAATTGTTACGACTCGCCACCTACAACGTATTACTTGGCGTTTGTTACACCGGAGTATCTTATAACTAATTACACTCATAGACAAGATTTCTTTATAATTTGACGTCTCCAGCTGGTATCATACATTATAACATACGTCCTCACATAATTAACAAGCAGTTCGTTACTAAATTGATTACAACAGTGGGGTTTTCAAACGTCCTCATAGGTGATCTTTATTTCTTTCTTTACAAATTGACGCTCACAACGTGAGGCATCATCGTCGCATCTTAACACACACATAATTAGTCTCTTTACAAATTGGCGCATAACAACGTGGAACTTATTTAAACACGCACTCAACACATCCTATATATTTCCTATTTCTTTACAAATTGCCGCCATCAACGTGGGGCTTAAACGAAAACGAAGACGTCTCCATTAGTCTCTATCTTTACAAATTGGCGCTCAACGAGTGGGCTTTAGTTAAGTAAAAAATCATATTATTTGTTACTTAACTTGAGCAGGCAACCATTAGAGGCACAGGAATGCAGAAGACCAGAGGCAGATCGAAGAAGAGGGCAGAAGAGAAGGAGAAGGAAGAAGGTGGACAGGAACAAGAAATAGAATTAGTCACGGACAGTGAAATGGATCAACAGACAGGTGATACAGAAGAAATCGAAATAGTTAGGGATACGGAAACGGAAATAGTGGAAGAGGATGCCCAAGGGGACCAACCAGAAAAAGCGGAAGCCAGAGGAGGATTAAATTGGGAAAAATTAATGGAATTAATGAGTAGTATGAAGGAGGATAATAAACAAACTAATGAGAGTTTAAGACAAACTAACGAAAAATTTAAGGAAACTAATGAAAAAATATACAGTATCAAAGAAGATTCCAGGAAACGGAAGGAAGAATTAAATAAAAAATTTGAAGAAAACTCAGAAAAGCTAGAAAATAAAATAGACAGTATCAAAGAAGATAATAGACAAACTAATGAAAAAATAGACAGTATCAAAGAAGATAATAGACAAACTAATGAAAAAATCGACAGTATTAAGGAAAGTACTAGTGAACTTTTAAGGCAAACCATAAATGAAAATAATGAACGATTGAAGGCCGATTTTAGACAAATCAATGAAAAGATAGACAGTATAAATGAAAATTCAGAAAATCTGGAAAATAAAATAGACAGTATTAATGAAAACTCAAGAAAACAAAACGAAATTTTGAGCGAAAATTTAATCAAGCAATTGAATAAAAGGTTTGACAGGAATGATGAGAGTTTGAGGCAGATTCTGGAGAATACCAAACGAATGGATGAGAAAATTGAAAACCATAATAAGGAGTTGCGGCAAATCATCAATGAACAAGGCCTAGCATTGAGGGAAGTCATCAATGGAAGTATTATAATTGTCAATGAAACATGGAGCAAAGGAGTTGATAGCTATGAAGTGGAGGTAAGACAGCAAATAAATGAAATTACGGTGGATCTGGAAAAGACAGATGAACCCATCATGCAACTCAGAGTAGAAGTAGAGACCAAAATTACTCAAATAGGAAACATACAAGCGAAGACCCAAGAAAAATTTGACAAGATACCAATTGATAGAACCGGAAGAATAGAACGGATTCATGATGAAATGAAGATAGTGAGAATAAGACAAATGTGTAAACGGAAATTAATAAATACACGGGAAGAATTGGAAATGATTAAAAGGGGATTGGTTCAACTGCATAATAGACCAATTACGGAAAACAGAGAAGTAAGGCAAGTGAGAAACTTTAAACGAACCACACTTGAATTCCCAGATGGACTAGAAGGACCAAAAAGGCCAAAACTAACTAAGGAGCATGGAGGACTTGTGGAATTTATGTATGAACCATCAGAAACATTAAGAGACAGTACAGAAGAATCAGTTCAAAGGACGATGATGAGCTTGACTATAAATGACAATTTTATAGTGACAAGAGGCAAGAACTGTACAATAATGAGATATGTCACAAGGACAGAAATAACTCTATACACTAGAGAGACCCGAACAACCAGTATAGAGGAAATAATGGACCACGGTTAAACAGATTCCAAACAGAATATAATGAAAAGGGACGGATTTTATGGATACAGGACCAAGCAACCCATTGTAAATAAAAACCCAAAATTCCAAAAGACGTAAGGACAACTTACTCAACTTATTTCGAACAATATAATTTAAAATGAAGAAACTAAAACCCAAAATTCCAAAAGAAACTGTAAGGACAACTTACTCAATAATTATTCAGAAACAGTATGATTTAAAATGAAAAAAGAATAAATACCCCAAAATTCAAAAAATGAAGTAAGCTCAACTTACAAACAAGTATCTAAGAAAACAATTTATGAGTTATATAAGAAAGAGAATTTTGAAGATAAAAAGAACAACCAAAGTCGAAAAATAAGTAAGAACACCTTACTATACCATTTAGAAGAAATTGCTTTAAACTGATATGAAAAAAAAAAAAAAAAAATTTTTACACTAATTCAACCTAATAAAAATCATCAAAACCAAAAAAAAAAAAAAAAAAAAAAACAAGATGAGTTTACCTGATATAATATAATAGCGAGAAATATAATTTAGAATGTAAAAGAAATAATAATGATTGTGCCAGAAGAATATAGCTACATGATGTAATGTATAGTACTGACCAAAATCTTATAACCAGCTGTATTGATCACAAAGGAATATAAGCCAATGAAGATAAGAGAATGAAGAAGCCAAAATGGAACCCTCAAAAGGATCACAAGAAAAGAAAAAACAAATATTTAAGAATTATCCGAAAACAAAACCCAATTAATAAATGTCAATAAAATAGCCAAGTATTGGAGAGAAAAAGTGTATAATAGAAGGAAGAATTAATATGAAGAAATAATATGATCTGAGTTAAAGTACAGTGAATAATCCCTAGAATATGATTATTATTTATTATGTTATTGAAGGTCACATGATGACTACCTTACGAGGTTTATTAATGAAGATTGACTGTAGAATATTCCAGCAATCATTTAACTGGGCAGAGATGATGTTCCTCTGATCCCAGAAAGTATGTAACGGACGACGGTAATTGGTTAGCCGATAGAGCACCACCGATTCGATTCCAGTTATAATGTTAGGGAGGTTTAGGAAAATTAAATATTAGAGGGAAAACTCACAAATAAATATAGAGAATTAAATAAAACCAGATCCAAAATGTATAATTAATGAAGAATGTCACAAGAATGATTATAGAAATAAGATTTAAACTTGGGAAATAATTGACTTTAAGAAGGAACGAAGAAATGATAATAAAATAACGAATAATTGGGAAATATAAAAGTACTATAAATAGGAAACCAATTGGCCAGATACAAATTAGAAGTTTATTTCTTGCTAAACTTTGTTTATACCAAAATAAACTTATTTCGAAGGGGGGGTGTTATGTAACGCAACATAGTTGAGGTTCCCCAACGTTACATAAAAGACTGAATAAAATATGGTCAAAGACCATACCCTGACTTAAGGTTGTTCGATAGTTCATATGTTTGAGAAGGACCTCAAGTAAAAAGGAGGCAATGACTAATATTAAATGTAAAAGAGCCAGACCAATGAATGATTGGATGTAATGAAATGTTTGTTTTGTACTGTGACATGTTAAGGTCTACAGAATATTTATATTGTATGTTGAATGTGTTAAAAATGAAATGATGTTGTTTGATAATAATACTTACTCAATAATTATGTTTATATTTTATATTAGATTTGTTTTTATACAGCACAGTATAGTTACCAATGTTAGGCACTGTACTAAGTTGTCAGTATTGTATAAAATTGAAAGATACTGTTGTTCTAATTAATGTTTATAAACTGGATCAGGAGTGTGACCAGTGTTTCAAGTCTAACAAGTAGTTCTGACAATTATGTCATAAATTAATAAAGGGTTCCAGAACCAATTGATTAATGTAAAAACAAATAACCACCAGTAAATTAAAATTCATGTAATTAACTATGTAATCAATAATTAATTGCACAGTAGGTCAGGTAAAAAGAAAATTAAGTTAAAAACCAAATAATGTTATAATGGTTGTAAATGAATCTATAGGCCTAAATTCCATATTAGTGAAAGGAAATTAATACCTTTTTAGTAAACCCAGTCCAACGAAACTCTAGTAAAACATTTACTGTTTAATAAGGAAGGTTAGGGGAGAATTTTATGTGATTCAATATTAATCCAAGCATGGAGTATTTTATTGGAAAGGAGTAGTAATATTCTATAATGCCGGCTCAAGGATATATAGAAAACATGGTTGTTAAGGCAACTGATTTTTAGTAAGTTGTTGATTTTGAATAGATGGTACTGATTGTTACAAGCTATTAGGTTGAGATGAACCGATATATTTAAAATATATGAATAAATATAAAGAAAATATATATCCAAATTGAAAAAGCATTTTTGCAAAACAATTATACTGGAATGTCAATGAATCATACAAATTAAATAACCCTCTAAATTATCAATGAATACAATAAAAAAGAACTGAAAGCGTCTCACCTCATTCACTAAATAATTCCGCTGAATTTGGTATCAAACCAATTCATGCTATAAATTGAAGACCAATAAAGAGTTGAAGCCTGAATTAACGGAAATATTTGGAAATACAGAAGATTCGGTTGACGAAATAACCTTCATTGACAGCGTAAGCTGAGATCCTGATTCCAGTTCGTTGGGACCAAGAATTGTGAAGACGCAAAAGAAGAATCGAAGCACAAGAGTTCCTGTGGAATTATCATCATCCATTCATTGAAGACCAGAGCAGTTTTACTGGGTGAAGACGATATAAACTGCATTTTGACCGTTGTTGACAAACATTCACCGCCTAATGAAGCTTTCGCCGCTTGGGTAAAAAAACAAATTATTTTCATATCATTGTATTTTAAGTAAATAATTTTATTCTTTTTGTAAATTGAACAACCTTAATTATGCGTTTTACCTGGCCTTACTAATGGTTCAAAGAACTACACGAACCCTGGTATAAGAATTATTTGTCATTATTTTCAAAGTATATATGTTTTTTTTTTAGAGTTCGAATAATTAAGAATCGATATATGTTGGGATAGTCGATTGGATCGTCTTATTGTTTGTCTGAGACAACGTAACTTGTTAAATACCAGAGAAAAATAAATAAAGTACATTTGTTGTATTAGATAACGTTTTAATCATTGCAGAGAAAATACTATATGTAGTTGGTGTAATAATTTATTAACAGATTGATACAAAAACTCCGAGTAACTAACCTATAAGTATACTTATTTCTAATAACAGCGCTCCAAGTTTGCAGCTGGTGAGACGGGAGATTGCTGAACTAACGGGTTTTGCCATACTAAATTTGAATGAAATTTTTATCGTTGAGGGACTAGGGTTGAGACAAAAACCACTTACATTCAGTAAATACTCCATATATATTGCTCATATTAAACAACCACTGAGAATTAAATTAAGTCTACAGAATACTACCATTATAAATTCAGGAATATAATTCTAAGTTGGTGGACTTAATAAGCTGTGTTCTGAGGGTTTCACTGGTCACAACCGCAAGGTATATTAGTTAATAACATATTAATTAAACCAGGTAACAGCACTTTAATTGTTACGACTCGCCACCTACAACGTATTACTTGGCGTTTGTTACACCGGAGTATCTTATAACTAATTACACTCATAGACAAGATTTCTTTATAATTTGACGTCTCCAGCTGGTATCATACATTATAACATACGTCCTCACATAATTAACAAGCAGTTCGTTACTAAATTGATTACAACAGTGGGGTTTTCAAACGTCCTCATAGGTGATCTTTATTTCTTTCTTTACAAATTGACGCTCACAACGTGAGGCATCATCGTCGCATCTTAACACACACATAATTAGTCTCTTTACAAATTGGCGCATAACAACGTGGAACTTATTTAAACACGCACTCAACACATCCTATATATTTCCTATTTCTTTACAAATTGCCGCCATCAACGTGGGGCTTAAACGAAAACGAAGACGTCTCCATTAGTCTCTATCTTTACAAATTGGCGCTCAACGAGTGGGCTTTAGTTAAGTAAAAAATCATATTATTTGTTACTTAACTTGAGCAGGCAACCATTAGAGGCACAGGAATGCAGAAGACCAGAGGCAGATCGAAGAAGAGGGCAGAAGAGAAGGAGAAGGAAGAAGGTGGACAGGAACAAGAAATAGAATTAGTCACGGACAGTGAAATGGATCAACAGACAGGTGATACAGAAGAAATCGAAATAGTTAGGGATACGGAAACGGAAATAGTGGAAGAGGATGCCCAAGGGGACCAACCAGAAAAAGCGGAAGCCAGAGGAGGATTAAATTGGGAAAAATTAATGGAATTAATGAGTAGTATGAAGGAGGATAATAAACAAACTAATGAGAGTTTAAGACAAACTAACGAAAAATTTAAGGAAACTAATGAAAAAATATACAGTATCAAAGAAGATTCCAGGAAACGGAAGGAAGAATTAAATAAAAAATTTGAAGAAAACTCAGAAAAGCTAGAAAATAAAATAGACAGTATCAAAGAAGATAATAGACAAACTAATGAAAAAATAGACAGTATCAAAGAAGATAATAGACAAACTAATGAATAAAATAGACAGTATTAATGAAAACTCAAGAAAACAAAACGAAATTTTGAGCGAAAATTTAATCAAGCAATTGAATAAAAGGTTTGACAGGAATGATGAGAGTTTGAGGCAGATTCTGGAGAATACCAAACGAATGGATGAGAAAATTGAAAACCATAATAAGGAGTTGCGGCAAATCATCAATGAACAAGGCCTAGCATTGAGGGAAGTCATCAATGGAAGTATTATAATTGTCAATGAAACATGGAGCAAAGGAGTTGATAGCTATGAAGTGGAGGTAAGACAGCAAATAAATGAAATTACGGTGGATCTGGAAAAGACAGATGAACCCATCATGCAACTCAGAGTAGAAGTAGAGACCAAAATTACTCAAATAGGAAACATACAAGCGAAGACCCAAGAAAAATTTGACAAGATACCAATTGATAGAACCGGAAGAATAGAACGGATTCATGATGAAATGAAGATAGTGAGAATAAGACAAATGTGTAAACGGAAATTAATAAATACACGGGAAGAATTGGAAATGATTAAAAGGGGATTGGTTCAACTGCATAATAGACCAATTACGGAAAACAGAGAAGTAAGGCAAGTGAGAAACTTTAAACGAACCACACTTGAATTCCCAGATGGACTAGAAGGACCAAAAAGGCCAAAACTAACTAAGGAGCATGGAGGACTTGTGGAATTTATGTATGAACCATCAGAAACATTAAGAGACAGTACAGAAGAATCAGTTCAAAGGACGATGATGAGCTTGACTATAAATGACAATTTTATAGTGACAAGAGGCAAGAACTGTACAATAATGAGATATGTCACAAGGACAGAAATAACTCTATACACTAGAGAGACCCGAACAACCAGTATAGAGGAAATAATGGACCACGGTTAAACAGATTCCAAACAGAATATAATGAAAAGGGACGGATTTTATGGATACAGGACCAAGCAACCCATTGTAAATAAAAACCCAAAATTCCAAAAGACGTAAGGACAACTTACTCAACTTATTTCGAACAATATAATTTAAAATGAAGAAACTAAAACCCAAAATTCCAAAAGAAACTGTAAGGACAACTTACTCAATAATTATTCAGAAACAGTATGATTTAAAATGAAAAAAGAATAAATACCCCAAAATTCAAAAAATGAAGTAAGCTCACTTACAAACAAGTATCTAAGAAAACAATTTATGAGTTATATAAGAAAGAGAATTTTGAAGATAAAAAGAACAACCAAAGTCGAAAAATAAGTAAGAACACCTTACTATACCATTTAGAAGAAATTGCTTTAAACTGATATGAAAAAAAAAAAAAAAAAATTTTTACACTAATTCAACCTAATAAAAATCATCAAAACCAAAAAAAAAAAAAAAAAAAAACAAGATGAGTTTACCTGATATAATATAATAGCGAGAAATATAATTTAGAATGTAAAAGAAATAATAATGATTGTGCCAGAAGAATATAGCTACATGATGTAATGTATAGTACTGACCAAAATCTTATAACCAGCTGTATTGATCACAAAGGAATATAAGCCAATGAAGATAAGAGAATGAAGAAGCCAAAATGGAACCCTCAAAAGGATCACAAGAAAAGAAAAAACAAATATTTAAGAATTATCCGAAAACAAAACCCAATTAATAAATGTCAATAAAATAGCCAAGTATTGGAGAGAAAAAGTGTATAATAGAAGGAAGAATTAATATGAAGAAATAATATGATCTGAGTTAAAGTACAGTGAATAATCCCTAGAATATGATTATTATTTATTATGTTATTGAAGGTCACATGATGACTACCTTACGAGGTTTATTAATGAAGATTGACTGTAGAATATTCCAGCAATCATTTAACTGGGCAGAGATGATGTTCCTCTGATCCCAGAAAGTATGTAACGGACGACGGTAATTGGTTAGCCGATAGAGCACCACCGATTCGATTCCAGTTATAATGTTAGGGAGGTTTAGGAAAATTAAATATTAGAGGGAAAACTCACAAATAAATATAGAGAATTAAATAAAACCAGATCCAAAATGTATAATTAATGAAGAATGTCACAAGAATGATTATAGAAATAAGATTTAAACTTGGGAAATAATTGACTTTAAGAAGGAACGAAGAAATGATAATAAAATAACGAATAATTGGGAAATATAAAAGTACTATAAATAGGAAACCAATTGGCCAGATACAAATTAGAAGTTTATTTCTTGCTAAACTTTGTTTATACCAAAATAAACTTATTTCGAAGGGGGGGTGTTATGTAACGCAACATAGTTGAGGTTCCCCAACGTTACATAAAAGACTGAATAAAATATGGTCAAAGACCATACCCTGACTTAAGGTTGTTCGATAGTTCATATGTTTGAGAAGGACCTCAAGTAAAAAGGAGGCAATGACTAATATTAAATGTAAAAGAGCCAGACCAATGAATGATTGGATGTAATGAAATGTTTGTTTTGTACTGTGACATGTTAAGGTCTACAGAATATTTATATTGTATGTTGAATGTGTTAAAAATGAAATGATGTTGTTTGATAATAATACTTACTCAATAATTATGTTTATATTTTATATTAGATTTGTTTTTATACAGCACAGTATAGTTACCAATGTTAGGCACTGTACTAAGTTGTCAGTATTGTATAAAATTGAAAGATACTGTTGTTCTAATTAATGTTTATAAACTGGATCAGGAGTGTGACCAGTGTTTCAAGTCTAACAAGTAGTTCTGACAATTATGTCATAAATTAATAAAGGGTTCCAGAACCAATTGATTAATGTAAAAACAAATAACCACCAGTAAATTAAAATTCATGTAATTAACTATGTAATCAATAATTAATTGTACAGTAGGTCAGGTAAAAAGAAAATTAAGTTAAAAACCAAATAATGTTATAATGGTTGTAAATGAATCTATAGGCCTAAATTCCATATTAGTGAAAGGAAATTAATACCTTTTTAGTAAACCCAGTCCAACGAAACTCTAGTAAAACATTTACTGTTTAATAAGGAAGGTTAGGGGAGAATTTTATGTGATTCAATATTAATCCAAGCATGGAGTATTTTATTGGAAAGGAGTAGTAATATTCTATAATGCCGGCTCAAGGATATATAGAAAACATGGTTGTTAAGGCAACTGATTTTTAGTAAGTTGTTGATTTTGAATAGATGGTACCGATTGTTACAAGCTATTAGGTTGAGATGAACCGATATATTTAAAATATATGAATAAATATAAAGAAAATATATATCCAAATTGAAAAAGCATTTTTGCAAAACAATTATACTGGAATGTCATTGAATCATACAAATTAAATAACCCTCTAAATTATCAATGAATACAATAAAAAAGAACTGAAAGCGTCTCACCTCATTCACTAAATAATTCCGCTGAATTTGGTATCAAACCAATTCATGCTATAAATTGAAGACCAATAAAGAGTTGAAGCCTGAATTAACGGAAATATTTGGAAATACAGAAGATTCGGTTGACGAAATAACCTTCATTGACAGCGTAAGCTGAGATCCTGATTCCAGTTCGTTGGGACCAAGAATTGTGAAGACGCAAAAGAAGAATCGAAGCACAAGAGTTCCTGTGGAATTATCATCATCCATTCATTGAAGACCAGAGCAGTTTTACTGGGTGAAGACGATATAAACTGCATTTTGACCATTGTTGACAAACATTCACCGCCTAATGAAGCTTTCGCCGCTTGGGTAAAAAAACAAATTATTTTCATATCATTGTATTTTAAGTAAATAATTTTATTCTTTTTGTAAATTGAACAACCTTAATTATGCGTTTTACCTGGCCTTACTAATGGTTCAAAGAACTACACGAACCCTGGTATAAGAATTATTTGTCATTATTTTCAAAGTATGTTTTTTTTTTAGAGTTCGAATAATTAAGAATCGATATATGTTGGGATAGTCGATTGGATCGTCTTATTGTTTGTCTGAGACAACGTAACTTGTTAAATACCAGAGAAAAATAAATAAAGTACATTTGTTGTATTAGATAACGTTTTAATCATTGCAGAGAAAATACTATATGTAGTTGGTGTAATAATTTATTAACAGATTGATACAAAAACTCCGAGTAACTAACCTATAAGTATACTTATTTCTAATAACAGCGCTCCAAGTTTGCAGCTGGTGAGACGGGAGATTGCTGAACTAACGGGTTTTGCCATACTAAATTTGAATGAAATTTTTATCGTTGAGGGACTAGGGTTGAGACAAAAACCACTTACATTCAGTAAATACTCCATATATATTGCTCATATTAAACAACCACTGAGAATTAAATTAAGTCTACAGAATACTACCATTATAAATTCAGGAATATAATTCTAAGTTGGTGGACTTAATAATCTGTGTTCTGAGGGTTTCACTGGTCACAACCGCAAGGTATATTAGTTAATAACATATTAATTAAACCAGGTAACAGCACTTTAATTGTTACGACTCGCCACCTACAACGTATTACTTGGCGTTTGTTACACCGGAGTATCTTATAACTAATTACACTCATAGACAAGATTTCTTTATAATTTGACGTCTCCAGCTGGTATCATACATTATAACATACGTCCTCACATAATTAACAAGCAGTTCGTTACTAAATTGATTACAACAGTGGGGTTTTCAAACGTCCTCATAGGTGATCTTTATTTCTTTCTTTACAAATTGACGCTCACAACGTGAGGCATCATCGTCGCATCTTAACACACACATAATTAGTCTCTTTACAAATTGGCGCATAACAAAGTGGAACTTATTTAAACACGCACTCAACACATCCTATATATTTCCTATTTCTTTACAAATTGCCGCCATCAACGTGGGGCTTAAACGAAAACGAAGACGTCTCTATCTTTACAATATTCAACATCAAAAAGTAATTTAAATCTAATAAAATTACTATGCGTTTAATCATTCATAACATTTTCGTTAAATCTGATCAGAGCTGAATTTCAGTACATTGTTTTTGGCTTTTTAAATCGACTTTATTTAGATTTTGTGATTTTTACTAAATATTATTTTTATTTAGTTTTTATCAATTTATTTTTTATTTATTCATTTATTTTTTTGGCAGTCGTGTTTTTTAATTTTTTAAATTATTTTTTTTTTATGTTTATTTTGATTCTATAGTTGTGAATTTTTTGGCATTTCCTCACTACTTGGGTGAAATATGGTAGAAACATAAAATTTATAACATATTGTGCTGAAACATTTTGGTTTTTGATTTATCTTGATATCTGTAAAAATGATAGACCAAGATGATTTTCCGCAAAACTCGTTTTGAGCCAAAAATCGACTGTGGCCAATTAAAAATGGCTGCCAAAAAAAATGCACAAAATTTTTTTAACCATTGTTCTGAACTCACATTGTTATAAGTACCAGTTATACAACTGGTAGAAAAATTATAAAAATAAAACATGTTGAGCAACACTGCCTCGGGCGATTTGAAATGGACCTGCTCCCCCTGATGCAAGGAAAAAATTGAAAACCTTAAAGAACAGCTATTGTTCCAGAAAACACAGGTGGTTCTATGATCATGTTTTAACATGCGAAAAAAACAGATAACAGCTTGGAACTTTTAAGTTAAGTTCTAATTTTGTTAACAAAATCAAACCCATGTTACAGATGATATAAAGTGATATTATGTACAAAACAACATACATTATTTTGGGTAATCTAAACATTGATGTATTTTCAACTGCATGCACACAAACCTTTCATCCTTTAGAAAAGTCAAAATTAAAAAAAATTGTGGACGGTATGTACAAAAAAAAAGTTTATTTTTTTGGCAAATATTTACACATTTTTTTCATCCTTAAACTTTACCGCCACATATCTCAAAACTTGCTTTTTGTTACATACCTCCTTCATCCACTTACTTCAATTACAGGGTCAGTGAAAGAATTATTTTTAAAAACAGTTTCAAACGTAAATTATATCACCTTAAGTTAAAAAGTTCATAATTACCGAATCATGTGATTTACTAATTACACGTATGTATTATCTTATATATGTATACATTATGTACACAAATTCGTTTAAATTTAAAATTATATGATCTTTGACTGTTAAAAATAGCCTAGTAAACGGAAACGGCGGCAATTACTATGTAGAAACAGAAAGAGTATAAAACTTGTTTCTAAACCTGAGTTCTTAAAATCGCAGTACTCTAATTCACTTATAAAGCACAAGTTACTTAAATTCAGCTTGCAATTGCTGAATAATTAAACATTTGCTACCACTGAATTTCACAAAATACGATATGTAATTATATTTAGTACGCTGAAAATATGGGTATACCAAAATATGTTCGTAATAATAAATATTTTCGATTACTAACATTTTTATAAATACTTATAATTTAACTAGTAGTTCATGATTTTTTCAATTAAAAGTAAGCGTCAACAAAGAAGACAATATGGCTGGCCACACCCAGTTCAGATAAATCCAAATACATACTTCAAATACAAAATGTTAATAATATACCTTACATAGACTTGCCAATCCTTACATATACTGACGAATGACTTATCTTGGTTTACAAATAAAAGTACTTTAAACGCTAGAACAACTACTGGAAATCTTAACACTTGACACACACAACTTTCCTATTGACTACGGCTGACGCCCAAGAAGTTCACGTCATTCGTTTTCATATTCTGTGTTCCACGTTCCACGTCACCTTCGCAGTTACACCATCAACTTGGTTGTTGGTTAAGAAACAGTACACAATACATGTATTTCAATGTAAAGTAATTGTTCAAACACATAATAATTCGGATTTTTATTGCTTCAATAAACAAAACAAGGGTACAAAATAGGTAATATTGCTTCAATTTCAGATACTGTACATTTAAAAAATAATCACTTTTAATTTAATGTTAAACAAAATTTGGGTCTTTGTGGTTTCCCTGTGGCGAAAAAACTTCCCTCTCCACATTTGTACTGAATTTCAGAATCCTGATGTGTACGACATTTGTTTTATTCACAAGTAATTAATGCCACGTTATGGAGGTTATGTACGACAATGTAACTTAAATAAAATTTACTTTGTTAGTGTACATTAATAGGGTGTATTTATTGGAAATACAGAAATTAGTTTCCATTTATCGCACATAATTACGGTACAGACACGATTTTTTGAGGTGTGTCTACGTTTAACAATCTAATTTAACCTTTTAGATTTTTAAAATTAATTAGACTTAACAAAAATTTCCTTTGTTAGTGTACATTAAATTATTGTATGGATAAAAGGCTGTATATAACATTAAAGGCTGTATTCATTCGAAGTACCGGAATTAAAACCTGGTTCCAATTTATAACCTAGTACGTTATTGGTACATATTTTATTGGGGTTTATTCGTACATATTTTATTAAAAGGCTGTATTTATTGGAAGTACAGAAATTAGTTTCCATTTATCGCACATAATTACGGTACAGAGACGACTTTGGGAGGTTGTGTCTACGTACAATGTAACGTATAACCAAACAAGTACATTAAAATCATTTTTTCAATTTCAAGAGGAGAGTCAGTTTTTTATGTTTTTTCAATAAATACAAATGAGAGAGAGAGAGAGAGAGACCAAAAAATTTTATGCCTATCTAATTTTTCCAGAACTATGTACACATAGCAAAAATGGAATTTCTACAAAGTTTACATTAAATGAAAATGATGAAAGTACTGTTAGCTTTTAACAAATATTGACAATTTTGCCCAATACAGAAATGAAGGAAATTGACAGACAAATTGTCTATGAGTTCCCTGGAAATGTTTGAAAAGTGATAAATTTTTATTCTATCATTTACTTGTTACATTATGTAACAGAACAACATTTCTTTATTATTTATTTACGATTTTTAATATACATAGTATTTGAATTAACTTGTTTCCTTTATTTTCCATATAGACAAAGACAGGGTACTGGTAATTGTAAACATGCAGTTAGGATTATAAACACATGAAATAGTAAAATATCAACTAGTTTACAATTGTCACTATTTTTGTTTCAATATTTCAAAGGACAAAGGAAACACTTGTTTACAATTACCTCTAAGATGTCAAGGGTAATTGTAAATTGAATTTTAGAGCTGTATTTATTATTTATATTTAAACAATTTTTTGTATGCAACATAATAACAAAGGTTGAAATATTTGCAGTTATTTCAATTTTAAAACATATAGGCCCTACACAGTTTTTAATCAATCAAAATGTCTCCGCAAATGTATGGTGTGTCTCTATCTTCAGTTAGCACTTTTAATTTTAATTGCTGTGAAAATAAATTGAAATAACGTGTATGAAAAAGAAACATTAATTTTAGTAGACTTTAAAAGATTTAATACAGGGAGTCTTTAAATTTGTTTTAAAGTTTTTTCCTAAAGCTCTTGAATTTTGCTTATAATAGCCAAAGACCCAATGCCATTTGTACACCACGTGGTAAAATTGTGTTGTTATAATGGCGTCGCCACAAATGGTTGTTACGCTTGTTCGCTTGTTTTGTTACATTTTAAAACAGTGTTGTGTTGTGAGTTGTACATTAATTATTAATTAATTATGATTAGCTATGATGAACTGTCGAGTGTTATTAGTACAGAAGAGGATGCAATTTCTTTTCTTCAAGAAAAAGGTTTGGTTCACAATCCTCGTCAATGTGTTAATGGACATGACATGGTTTTAGCCCTTGGGCAGCAACAGCGTTGGTGTTGCCATAAGCCATTCATTCTCCTCAGCCTACACATAAATATATATTGTTGCTGTCTTCTTTATTTACAGTGTGGAATAGTAGATCCTGTTACAGTATACTGGATTTAGTACTGGGTTGAGGCACAGATACTTCCTAAATAATACGTCTACTCTACATGAGTGTTGTGGTTGGTTAGGTAATGATAGTACATTGTTGTGTGTAATGATAGTACATTGGGTTTGATACTTGATGTACTTGACGTTTCTTTACAAACCCAATTAACTCTGTAGTGCTCAATTCTATGTCTTTAGACCTCACTGTAACTGTTTATTCTCCGTTTCTTCCAGGAATTGTTCATGTAACCTGTCTTGTATGTTACTGTACTAATTTTTAAAATAAACAATTATGTATCTTGTAGCATAAGCTATTAACCGTAGTGCATACTCCTTCTTTATCTAAAAAGTGGTAGATATATATACAGTAGAGTCTCGGTTATCCGCCATTCCATATTATCCGCCGCCCAAGCGGCGTAAAAAAACATAAATGTAAAAAATATTTTCTTTAATTACTGCAACGAAAATAGTGTGCCAATAGTTTGCGGGCGTGAATGTACGTGCTCTCTTTGTGATTGCTCCTGACTGTACCACAGGAATTTGGCCTACTGCCCATCGCCTATTATAGCCTAGCTGTGACTCATGTGTCATTCACCCCACCCCACCCCCAACATCCAACGCTATCGCTCACATGCTCATCGCTTAGTAGACTGCAGTTTCTTGTTGTGTGCTGTAGTGAGCAGTGAGGCTATTTTTACGCGGTGTGTCCGTGAGTGACTAGTGCAGTTTTGGTGAAAGTCTCGTAGTGTAGTCTTGTTAATAGTGTTGCGATTATGGCTACGAAAAGGAAGAAAATTGTTTTATCAATAAAAGACAAGCTTGAGGCATTAAAAAGACTGGATAAAGGGGAAACGCTGCAGAAGGTGGAATTGGAAGAAGAGACGATTAGAATTATAAAAATGGTGTTCCTCACGAGTTACTGAGACTGCTTTTAAAGATAGAAAAACTATGAAAATAGTGATTATGAAAAAGTTAGCGAAGCGTTGTACATTTGGTTTACACAGTTCAGGGAGAAAGGGGTGCCTATTTCGGGACCTATCTTAAAAGAAAAGGCGTTGCAGTTTCAAAAAGAATTTAATGAAGGTGGTGCAGATTTTACATCAAGCGTTGGCTGGCTTGATAGATGGAAGAAGCGTTATGGAATCCGTCAGTAGAATATTTGCGGCAAGAAACTGTCATCAAACTTTCAAGAAATGGAGCAGTTTAAGAAAAAATTTCAAGACTTTGTTGAAACTGAAAGCTTAACAGGAGATCAAGTATTTAATTGTGATGAAACAGGCCTTAATTTCAAAATGTTACCGAGTAAGAGCCTTGCAGCTAGAACTGAAGCTGCAGCCCCTGGCTATAAACGTAGTAAAGAGAGAGTGACTATTTTAGCATGCAGTAATGCCACAGCAAACCATAAAATGGACCTGGCAATGATTGGAAAGTCCAAAACCCCTAGGGCTTTTAAAACCATTTCAAAACATGCTCTTCCAGTAAAATATTTCAATCAAAAAAGTGCATGGATGACTAGTGAAATTTTTAAGGAATGGTTTTTTTAAAGAGTTTGTTCCTTCTACAGAGACGTTTTTAAAAGACAACAACCTACCCAGAAAAGTAGTTTTACTGCTAGACAATGCCCCAATTCACCCTGATCCAGACGAACTTAGAGATGGGGACATAAAGGCTATGTTTTTGCCACCAAATGTGACTGCCATTTGTCAGCCTATGGACCAGGGTGTTTTGGAAACACTGACATGAAACTATCGAAGAAAGCTTCTGTCAACAGTCTTACAAGAAATTGAAGATGGGCAAAACTTGATTAAGAAGTTGAAAAGTATAAATTTGAAGGATGTCGCTTATTGGGTCGCAAGGGCCTGGGCCGATGTCGGGGCACAAACAATTGCGAAGTCATGGCATAAGCTGTTGGGCGAGGACGAAAATATGGCTGAAAGCATGCTGGATGAACTTCATGAAAGCATTTTGCCCTTGGTGCAACGTATCCCTGGATGTGAGGATGCATCGTTGGATGAAATAAGGAATTGGCTTTCGGGAGACGACCAATATGAAATAACTGACGAAGAAATTGTAACACTTGTTAATAGCGATGATGTTGTTGAAGATCAAGACTCTGAAACTGTTGAGCCCCAAAAGATCACACACAAAGAAGGGGTTAAAGCTCTTGAAGCAGCCATTCAGTACGTTGAGCAGCAAGAGGAAGCCAGGGTTGTCGACATAATGATGCTCCAAAGATAGCGAGACTTGGCAGCAAAGAAGCGGGAATCATCAGGGAGGCAGTCGAAGATCACTAATTTTTTTCACTCATCATGAACTGAACTCTCACTTCCAACATTTCTGACAGTGTAAGTCAATTTTGTTACGTACACATTAGTCTGATTCTATATTTATTTTTAGTAAATTTTTCTTGTTAAAATTTACTGAATTCTTAAACTTGAAGTACTAAAGTAGGCGTAATTGTTTTCTCTTTTTTTGTAAGTGTATAACTTTAATATTGTTGCTTGTTCTCTAAAATGTTTTACTATAATTTTGTAATATAATTGTACAGTACTGTATTGTTTTCTCTATTGATTTGTTGTAAAACGTGATGTTTATTAATTACATTTACAAAATTATAACGTAATTTTATGATAAATTTGTGTTTTATTTAACAGCTTATCCGCCCTTCCGCCAGCCCGTTTATGGCGGATAACCGGGACTCTACTGTAATACTAACCTATTAAAACTGTGTATTTAATAATACTAACTTATTAACCATAATGCATGTTCCTTCTTTATCTAGAAAATGTTAGAAGTTGAATATTGTGTTTTTACAGAAACACCAGCTAGCCACAGGTAGTCGTGAGTGGTAAGGAAGTGACTTTACACGCTTCTATATTAATACAGCGAGTTCAGTGTCTGTGAACCCCCAGATTGTTCCAGTAACTACATAATTATTCTCACTGCATCACCTGGAAAGATATTCTGGACCTCTGCGGACCTCCACATGAACTCACTTAAATAGAAATCTAAGCGTTCCCTTCTCGTACCACATTCAATCATGTTTCGGCGTTTACAGGACCACCACATGTTTTCTACGCCTTGTGTATGCGCTCCCGTTTGAGGATCCACTCAGTTATAACTATGGTTTACAGTCAAATGACTGTACTGTTAACAATTTGGCAAATTAACAATTTGATGGTATGAACGCCACTCATCTGACATTATAGTGGACCCTGGTTCAATATTTGCCACTATGAGATGTAGGAGGGTACCTGCTGACCGATCTTCGACACTACACAAGAAGCATTCCTTGGTTTCTCGGCAGTATCCACCAAATACCCACTGTTGTGGATACACTCGGCCAACATTATTTTTTCTCTTGGCAAAGACACTCGTCAATTTCAACTGTTAAATTCGGTCCTCCAATTTTTCGTGGGTTGCTCATGATGTCTAAGGCACAGATATATCTTAAGAAAGCCATCCACTCTGTGTGTGTGCTGGCGCCAATTTCCAGTTGATTTTTACTGTTTTTCACACTAATACACCCTTCACACCAGAAATAAATACATTTTATTATTTTTCTCAGTGGTAATTTGGACGCCTCTAAAAATTTGTCCTTGCGAAATACCTTATACTGATGGCATGTCTTCTTATTGCAACACCAACGCTGTTGCTGCCCATGGCTCAACACCATGTCATGTCCGTTAACACAATGACGAGGATTGTGAACCAAACCCTTTTCTTGAAGAAAAGAAACTGCAGCAACCTCTTCTGTACCAATAACACTCTAACCATTATAGCTAATCACAACACAACACTGATTAAAAATTGTAACGAAACTGAACAAGCCTGTAACAACACCAATTAGAGATAACGTAATAAACTGAATTGGCAAATTCATAAGTGTGTTTTATTTTGGTTTCCACTGTACTATGTGATGATCGGTGAGACCATCGTAACAATTTAACGAAACATCCCAATTAATTAAATATTATACTTTGAGGATTATAATTTTACATATACACTAATATAAAATATAAAACATTATTATCTGATTTCAAGCTTGCAGAAGTCAATCCAAATAAATGATGTCTGAATGTATGTACATATATAAAAGCCAAAATACAAGTGTTAAGTCTTGTCTGCTGTCATAGAAAATATATTCTGTATTGCTTTACGGTTGCAACTTCATTCCTGTGAGTGAAAATTAATTTATATAAATTTCAAATCATCACCTGGAATCTACACTGTTGACTGTAAACAAATACAATAAATTCTTTTTGTGATCACATTGGGCCAATATGAATATGAATATGCCAATAGCACTAGCCGAATAATAACAATAACTGATAAGATTTGCCATTACTTTCCCATACCTGTGAATACAGGCATATTGATATACCTGTTACTATGTATACAGGTGTTACTACATATATTGTATGTTAAAACTGTGAGGTGTATTTTATAATCTGGAACATTTTATACCAAATGATTTAATCACAAAAGATTATGTAAAACACAAAATTACAACAAACACACCAAAAGTATCTATAGAAATTAAAAAATAAACAAAATTATATAAATAACAAATTATTCAATAAGTGATTAAATATGTACCTTAATTTATTAGATACTGCAATTATTTTTTATAGAAACAAACATCCACCAGCAGCTACAAAACCAGTTTTCCCTATAATGTACCTAGCAAGATCCTGATCTTTTCGATACATTGTTGGATTGTTAATGCTAGCATTTTTTTATTCTTTTCCCTAAACATTTTGAAACCATAATTTCAAAGTGATACTACCTGAGATGCCTTTCCATTGTGTTTCCTTTTGCTCCAAAAAAAATATTTTGTTGTGGTGTTGATAATGTCTTTATTCTTTAAAATTTTGTGTGAGGGAGATTGCAATATTTTTAACTGAACTGTAGCATTTCATTGTCTCAGTTTTGTCATTTTTTGTGCTACTGTAAAGTGTTCACTTTTTATTTACACTTAAGTCATGCCGTTTTTATTTTACATTTTTATACTTTCTGTCAAGCTACTGTAAAGCTACAGTAAAATATACAATTTTATTAAAAAGAAAATGATCAAACCGAGCACTTGTCTGTAATGAACAGAACACTGTGTAATAACTGAAATATATGAGAGTTTTATTCAAGGTTATTGCTGGCTCTCACATCCTACCTTCCAGTATTTGCGTATCATCCGCCATAACAGTGAATAACTCAACAGGATACTAAGTCATTCTTACTACTATTCAGGTGCATTTAGCATGTACACCAGAGGCAGATTTATGCATAGGCAAAGTAGGCAACTGCCTACGGGCGGCAAATTTTGTAAAGGTCGTTATGTTGTTTTTATACCTAAGAGATGTTTAAAATGCCGCTGCATTTCGTCTCAATATGATAAGAAGCTTTTTAAAATATATATTGTTTAGTAACTAGGCTTATTACATAAAGAGAATAGTTCATCATTTACTTCTGATCTGTATATGAAGTAGCCCCTACATTGTTTTTTTCACAATTACATTTACATACATTATATATGTGATACTTCCATTATATTAATTATTTAACTATTAATTTGTTTACATTCAAATTTCGAACATCCTTTACAGACTCTGTAATTTGACGTGAGTGAATGTCAATAGATGCCACTAGCTGCTAACAGACAGACTATGAGCATAGTATAATTTCATACCCAACTCTAGTGCCAATTGAGCTTTGACCTGCTGAGGAGGGAAATAAGAGGTCTACACATAGTACGTGTCCGTTAAACACCTGTTGTATTTTACATAAATCGTTAAATATATATTCATCAAATAAATTGATAGGCAAAAAGTGATAAGTGAAAGGATGATTATGTCAAAAGGTGTGTATATAATGTATTTTCATTTATTATGTTAGGGTAATATTAGTGGAATGCTAATATTCTACCACTACTGTATTACAGTATACAAATGTAGTGAAATATCTTGGCACAATACTATGTGATAAATTTGGATAAAAGGCTCATTTCAAATAGAAAGGATAGCCGGTGTGATCAGACATAACAAATTTATATTAGTTTTTTGAGAATGTATTCCTATCAAACTGCAATAAGCATATTTTCAAACCTTTATGGATGTGTGTCATGGAATTTACAGATTGCACCAAAAGAAACAGTTAAAATATATCTTTTCAATTAAACAAAAATTGGTCTTGTAATATGAGTCAGTAATACAGCAGGAACTAATCAGTTAATTGCTATTACAAAATGCCTTATTCCTTTTCCATTATGATCAGATTTTGCTATACGCCTGCATAAATAAAAATTATTAAAATGCTTAACTCCCAACACAAAGTTGAACACACATGATGAAAAGTTCATCATGTCACATATTCTAGTAACAAGGTAAGTTTTTGGAATAGTGTTTTAGCTGAATTTATACACTAGAAGGACATTCAGCATTTAGTTTGTGTGTGTAACTCTGATTAATCAAAGAGAATTATTTGTGTAAATTCAAATTTAGTAATACAAATCTACTACCATAAATGCCTGGAATCCTATGCATTAAAGAATTTTAATTAACTTTATATGGGGAAAACTGGTTTACATAACTTACATTATTTCTGAAAATAATATTCCTGAAATGTAATCAGTACTTATATCAAGTTAAGTGCAATAATTAAATAGATTTTTCAACTTGCACGTTGCAAACTTCAGGTGCTAAGCCTTTAATTTATTTTTAATTTAACATCAATTTATGTTCGGCAACATTAAAAAGAACATGTTATGGCCTCTGAGAAAGTACACAGTGAGTGGAAGCTGGCTTAAATGAAGGTAAACATTTTATCTAATAATTAGTGTCCCATATTAGAAAACATGTGCAATACATATTATAAAAAGAAGGATATTGTTTTTACTTCCATGTTCCATAAGGAAATGGATGGCGAAAAAAATCTTGTTGATGGCAAAAAAAATTGTGTTCGAGATTATTGCAGATTCTGATTGTACTACACTCAAAACATGAAAAAAAGTCGTTTTTCGAAAAGTGATCACTTGATAAACGATGGTGTTGTAAAAGCAACAATTCTTTCAGAATTATTTTATAGCCCTGTCAGTCTGCAAATAACTATCACTCGTTTAGACCTTCAGCAGATTTAAACTTTTCTTATTCGTGTTAGCAATATATCATTATCTTGTTGTTGCATCCTCTTCGTTCACTTTATTAATTTAATAATATATATAATACTTTCACTAATGAACTTACTGTTGTCACTTCCCAAACGTTTCGAGATGTTGTTTCTCTTCTTCAGTGGGTTTAATACTGACTGTCGATTACAGAATAACCGTTACGGAAAAATGGTGTGTGTGGTGGGGGTTGATGGTGGGAAGGGATTGGCGTTGAGGTTCGAATTATGTGTGTGGATCAGTGTGTCAAATAGTGTATGTGATTTGTAATGTATTTGTTCATTTAATATGTTGTTTGGTTGTAGTGTGTGATATCTGTATAAAACTAAACACAGCTGAACAATTTGAAATATACAGATATCACACACTACAACCAAACAACATATTAAATGAACAAACACATTACAAATCACATACACTATTTGACACACTGATCCACACACATAATTCGAACCTCAACGCCAATCCCTTCCCACCATCAACCCCCACCACACACACCATTTTTCCGTAACGGTTATTCTGTAATCGACAGTCAGTATTAAACCCACTGAAGAAGAGAAACAACATCTCCAAACGTTTGGGAAGTGACAACAGTAAGTTCATTAGTGAAAGTATTATATATATTATTAAATCAATATATCATGTAAAACTGCTAGAAGTATGGAATACACAGACAAGTCGAGCATTGTACATTTTTATGTTAGGTACACTTTACAAAACATTTTCATCAGATGTTCAAAAGAGCAAGCGTGTAATTGTTTTTTTTATATATAAGTCCCATAGTAAGGTTTCTCAGCAACAGTTACTGGATGTCAAAGTTTGCTTCTAGGATATGTTTTATAAAGTAGTGGAAACTTGCTACTTGAATTCTGTGTTCTTTGACTACCTAATCTTTCAGCTTTTTTAAGGGATTCGAAGATAACACTATTAGGAATAAATCTGCATCTTAATAAATTGCTACACATAAGTATGGATGGGTCTAGTCCTAAATGGAAATTTTAAGAACAATTCAGAATACTGTGACTCTGGGAACACAAGTTGTGGCAAAGATGACTATTACTGAAGCTCTGAGAACTGTCATATGATAATGGCATGACAATGTATCAGTTAGAATAATCAACAACTATTAAGGCACACTGTAAGGAGGTATGCTGTATATAATCACTTTGCACACATCATTCCAGAAGTCTGTTCTAAAAACAATTATAATCAACCTGCTGTTCCAGCAGTACTAATAATGTAGCATGGCAAAATTTAAACCATTTTAGTTGGTCTGAACATTTGTTTCAAGTTGAGTATACCAAATATGTTTGTAATAGGTTTATAATTTAAGATGTGAAGTATATGAAGCCATTCATTGAACAGTACCTGTTCATTCAGGTTAAGCCAAAGTGCTCATTACACTGTCTGGATCTAGCTTACGATGGTACGGCAAACTCAAACTTCCGTCTCCTCGTTTGTACTTTTTTCCGTGTCCAGATTTCTACCAGATCTGTTTTAATCACAAGTAACTAATGGCAGATTATGGAGGTTATGTACGACAATTAAAATTTACTTTGTTAGTGTACATTAAAAAGGTGTATTTATTGGAAGTACAGAAATTAGTTTCCATTTACCGCACATAATTACGGTACAGAGACGATTTTTGGAGGTTGTGTCTACGTTTAACAATGTAACAACCTTTTAGATTTTTAAAATTAATTAGACTTAACAAACATTTCCTTAGTTAGTGTACATTCAAAGGCTGTATTTATTGTATGGATAAATGGTTGTATATAACATTAAAGGCTGTATTTATTCGAAGTACCGGAATTAAAACCTACTTCCAATTTAGAACGTATAACCTAGTACGTTATTTGTACATATTTTATTAAAAGGCTGTATTTACTGGAAGTACAGAAATTAGTTTCCATTAACTTTATTAACCTTAGATTTTTAAAATTAATTAGTCTTAAAAAAAATGTCCTTAGTTAGTGTACATTCAAAGGCTGTATTTATTGTATGGATAAAAGGGTGTATAGAACATTAAAGGCTGTATTTATTCGAAGATCATTATTAGAACGTATAACCTAGTACAATCGAACGTATAACCAAACAAGTACATTAAAATCCATTTTCAACATAATGCAATAAAAAGCAGTGTGCAGTTTCTGTTAACATGCAAATGATTAAGTATTAATAATGGGTTACAGTGGAATTTAATGTTACTACGGTCTGAATTAATGCAAATAAAATTGGAGAATCTCGTAAACATATTAAAGAATGCTTGTATATTACACAGAAAATTATTACAGTACGGACCTTTGTTAATGAATAGAAACAAATAGGACTCTATACTTTAGTAGGTACCAATAAAATTCACCTTTTTTCAAGTACAGTATATATTGTTTTTTCATACTCTTAAAAAAATGCCATTAACAACATTTTAGTTACTTGTGAAGAAAACAGATATAACACTTCCTTCAGATAAACAAGAAATCTTGAATTCTCTCCCTATTTGTTTTATAAAAACTGGAGTTTCTACTGCAGGTTTTCAAGTCCACTAACTACTTAATGTAAAATTAACTACTTCATTTTTGGTCTCTCTCTCTCTCTCTCTCTCTCCCCACTCCCTCCTCTCATTTTTATTTATTGAAAAAACATAAAAACTGACACTCCTCTGTATGTGTCCACATTGCATAAAATTAAAAAAAATTAATCCAAGAAATTAAATTAAAAAAACTTGTAAACTCTGAAAACATTTGTTCTAATACAGAATTCAAATTAAATAAAGAAAAGAAGGAATTATGTGCGTGCTAGTGTGTGTGTGTGTGTGTTTTAATGGAGACATCTTCCCCCTTGCTCCTCAACCCCTTTCAGAAAGTGAACAGACAGAACAATACCTGACCTGCAAATGGTCTTGAAACATACTTGTGATCTTGCAAAAGAGGATCAATCCTCTGTGTGTTTTAATGATAATTAGTATAACCAATGGTCATGTCATGGACAACAAAATCCAAGAATTTACAAATGAATAATGAAAACACAAAGATTAAAAACTAATAAGAAATCATTCAATAGACATAAAGAAACAAATTAGTAAAATTTATTAATGAATCAAAGGAATTCAGAAATTCAACTGATAATCACACATTAGTACATAGTGTTATTAATTTCACAATTCCACAAAATTTTTAACTATTGGATAGTGAACATTGGATTTCAATATAGTAAGCGTACACATATTAGTGTAGGTCGTTTCACAAAAAGTGAATGGAAAAGAAAAGAAATATACAATTTCAACATTTTTAAACTGAAAACAAGAAATTCTTTACAGTTAGTGTAACGTATTGTGTTACTGTAAGACACAGCAGTTCTGTTAATGTGCTAATTAAGATGCATTAAATGTATAAATAAAGCTAAATAACCGAATAAGATATTCTTATATGTAGTGTAGTAATTCAGGTTAGGTCTAATTGCTCATTAGACTTTGTCTAAATTTTAAAGATGTTTAGGACCGACCATTAAAAACATTGTTTGTACATATGATATATGAGTAGGGAGTAGATGTATTAATATAATGTTACCCAACAAGATCAGGAACAATTATGTATATTAAATTAAGTAGTTAGTGGACTTAAAAACCTGCAGTAGAAACACCAGTTTTTATCAAACAAATAGGGAGAGAATTGAAGATTTCTTGTTTGGAAATGTTATATCTGTTTTCTTCACAAGTAACTAAAATGTTGTTAATGGCCTTTTTTTAAGAGTATGAAAATACAATAGATAATGTACTTGAAAAAAGGTGAATTTTATTGGTGCATACTAAAGTATAGAGTCCTATTTGTTTCTATTCATTAACAAAGGTCCGTACTGTAATAATTTTCTGTGTAATATACAAGCATTCTTTAATATGTTTACGAGATTCTCCAATTTTATTTGCATTAATTCAGACTGTAGTAACATTAAATTCCACTGTAACCCATTATTAATACTTAATCATTTGCGTGTTAACAGAAACTGCACACTGCTTTTTATTGCATTATGATGAAAAAAGGATTTGAATGTACTTGTTTGGTTATATGTTAGAGTGTACTTGGCTATAGGTTCTAAATTGGAAGTAGGTTTTAATTCCGGTACTTTGAATAAATACAGCCTTTAATGTTATATACAACCATTTATCCATACAATAAATACAGCCTTTGAATGTACATTAACTAAGGAAATTTTTGTTGTCTAATTAATTTTAAAAATCTAAAAGGTTAAGTTAGATTGTTAAATGTAGTCACAACCTCCAAAAATCGTCTCTGTACCGTAATTATGTGTGATAAATGGAAACTAATTTCCGTACTTTCAGTAAATACAGCCTTTTAATAAAATATGTGTTCCGAGTTGTCAAACAATAGTGATATTTAATAAAATATGTATCAATAAACCCCAATAAAATATGTACCAATAACGTACTAGGTTATACGTTCTAAATTGGAAATAGGTTTTAATTCCGGTACTTCGAATAAATACAGCCTTTTAATGTACACTAACTAAGGAAATGTTTGTTAAGTCTAATTAATTTTAAAAATCTAAAAGATTGTTACATTGTTAAACGAAGACACAACCTCCAAAAATCGTCTCTGTACCGTAATTATGTGTGGTAAATGGAAACTAATTTCTGTACTTCCAATAAATACACCTTTTTAATGTACACTAACAAAGTAAATTTTAATTGTCGTACATAACCTCCATAATCTGCCATTAGTTACTTGTGAATAAAACAGATCTGGTAGAAATCTGGACACGGAAAAAAGTACAAACGAGGAGACGGAAGTTTGAGTTTGCCGTACCATCGTAAGCTAGATCCAGACAGTGTAATGAGCACTTTGGCTTAACCTGATTGAACAGGTACTGTTCAATGAATGGCTTCATATACTTCACATCTTAAATTATAAACCTATTACAAACATATTTGGTATACTCAACTTGAAACAAATGTTCAGACCAACTAAAATGGTTTAAATTTTGCCATGCTACATTATTAGTACTGCTGAAACAGCAGGTTGATTATAATTGTTTTTAGAACAGACTTCTGGAATGATGTGTGCAAAGTGATTATATACAGCATACCTCCTTACAGTGTGCCTTAATAGTTGTTGATTATTCTAACTGATACATTGTCATGCCATTATCATATGACAGTTCTCAGAGCTTCAGTAATAGTCATCTTTGCCACAACTTGTGTTCCCAGAGTCACAGTATTCTGAATTGTTCTTAAAATTTCCATTTAGGACTAGACCCATCCATACTTATGTGTAGCAATTTATTAAGATGCAGATTTATTCTGTTAACATGTGATTTTAACTGTTAACGACCTCAATAGAGTGATCTAATCTGATAATGGAGCAGATGTTCCGAAACGCGTCATTTTAATCAACGTAACGAAGTCACACGACGGATACAAGGTGATTTATTTATCTATAATCTATATTCCTACGTGACTTGGATACCTAGAACCAAAATGCATTTTAAATTGTTAAGTATTTAGTAAAATAAAATGTTATTATTCTTATTATTATACCATTCATCCTTACTACAAACATGTTTTACATAAGCCATAGTACACATTCCAACAATATAACCTTGACACAATACATTTAACACTAACACATTTATTTACAAATTTTCGTCATGATTTTATTGTTTACCACACTTCATTACCTAAATAAGCCAAGTAATTACCATAGACTCAAATAATTAAATGTTCATTCAGTATTTCTCTAACCCCTGTCATCGAAAATTAGTCTTTAATTTCACATAACACATTTCATTTTTATTTACATGCCTCACATGGCTATCATTTGTGTAATAACCATTAAAATTTGTTTTTTCTATTGTACCATAATAATAATGCTCAGGGTTACCCCCTATTATTATTTTATCATAAGCAAAGTCTACATCAGTATTTTTTGTCCAGTCTCCATTAGTATTTATTGTCACATTTAAATCATTTATATTTTCATCACTATAGTTGTCAGCTGTTACTAATACGCTAACCCTCACAACAGGTAAGTGTATATTATCATCATCAATATAATCATTGTTTATTACACAAGGTAAGTTTCTATTATTTATAATAATTCTCTCCTTATTTAACTTCTTAACCAACCCTTTATAACCTCTATTTGGCTCAAATATCTCTATCACTCTCTCTCTCTCTTTTCATGATCACTTTCACAATCCAATTTCACATTCTCACTCCACACAGAGGGCAACACCACTTTATTATAACACCATCTACCATCGTACCAGATATACACAAAAACCTATTTTGACCATTTGCCAACCTATTGTCACCCAAATGTCCTAGTGAGGATCTCTTAGCCCCATAAACAACTTGTGAAATCTCTGCTTTACATTTAACCCCATAAAAATTTGCCCCCTGTTCACCCTCTACACTTAATCTATCTCTATACTCCCTTTCTAAATCATTACGATCACTAACTAGCAATCCTCTAACCTCAACTAATTTTCTTCTCTCAATATCACTACCACTGTTACTCAATATATCACCATTACTTTTATTCAATAATATATCACTCTTGTTAACGTCATCAAGATATAATATAATGTTACCCACCAAGATCAGGAACAATTATGTGTATTAAATTAAGTAGTTAGTGGACTTTAAAACCTGCAGTAGAAACTCCAGTTTCTATAAAACAAATAGGGAGAGAATTGAAGATTTCTTGTTTGGAAATGTTATATCTGTTTTCTTCACAAGTAACTAATGGCAGGTTATGATTTGTAATCATGTTTTCTCATAACTCATCTTAGAGTTACAGGTGTTTGAGACTCAACTTTATCACTGAAGATGCCACATCACTGAATGAGCAAAACTTTTCTTTAATAATCTCAACAAAGCATGGTTATCAGCTGAAAAAAAGTTTTAGTATTAAAAGTTTTGATCACGCAAATCTATAAGGGATACTAAAAAGAAATAACATAATAATTGTATTGGACATAAAGTTATGTCCACAAAACAGTTTTTGTTTGAAATAAATAAAACACAATTTGACACAAATATTAATTTTATGAATACTTGTTTGGCACATATTACAGAAGGTTACACCATTAAATGAGTTTGCCTAAGTATAAAATTCTTTTCAGATGAAAAACGTGTACAGTCAGAATACTATTTGTTATGTACAATACAAATGATTCACTATGGGTAGCAGTGACACATAAACACTAGACATTGACACTGAATTGTACTTGTTTTGAATGATTCATTGTGTGCTACCTGACCAGAGTACAGGTATTAACCAAGAGATGTTTAGTATACTGCTGTGTAACTGCTACAATGATGAATTATAAGTAGTACTTTTTGTTTTGGTCATCAACCTTGAAAAGGATAATAGAAACTTTGTATACCATGCTTCCAGCAGTTTTACATGATACATTCCTAGCACAAATAAGAAAAGTTTAAATCTGCTGATGATCTAAAGGAGTGATAGTTATTTGCAGACTGACAGGGTTATAAAATAATTCTGAAAGAATTGTTGCTTTTACAATACCATCCTTTATCAAGTGGCTACTCAAATCTGCCAGCTTTTCACAGAAACTGAAGTTTGATTATTAGATCCATCATGATGACCTAGTGATGCTCCAAACATTTCAAGGGTTCTCCTAGCCTTAAAAAACTGGACTGGCCTCATTGATTGACATGATTAATGTTAAATTTACTTTGGGATACTTCCAAACATAATACAGTTTAAAATAAACAAAAAAAGTTGTATTTCTAATTTTTCCAGAACTGTATACACATAATTTGATCTGGATAGAACGTGTATTAAACAATAATACTATTTGATGCAAATAATGAAAATATCCGTGTGGAGAACTATACATGACTTCCATGTTTTAAGATTTATATTTAAAATCGTTTTAGAAATGAAATATTTCTACAGAAACTACTTCTATCTTCAGCCTCAACCACAGAAAACACACACACACACACACACACACACACACACACACACACACACACACACACACACACACACACACACACACAATTCCTTTTTTCTTTATTTAATTTGAATTCAGAGTATTGGCACATATTTTATTAAAAGGGTGTATTTATTGGAAGTACAGAAATTAGTTTCCATTGCACATAATTACGGTACACAGACGATTTTTGGAGGTTGTGTCTACGTTTAACAATGTAACTTAACCTTTTAGATTTTTAAAATTAATTAGATTTAACAAAAATTTCCTTTGCTATTGTACATTCAAAGGCTGTATTTATTGTATGGATAAAAGGCTGTATATACATTAAAGGCTGTATTTATTCGAATTAAAACCTATCCGTACTTCCAATTTAGAACGTATAACCTAGTAGGCTACGTTATTCGTACATATTTTATTGGAGTTTATTGGTACATATTTTATTAAAAGGGTGTATTTATTGGAAGTACAGAAATTAGTTTCCATTTATCGCACATAATTATGGTACAGAGACGTTTTTGGGAGGTTGTGTCTACGTTTAATTATCTAACTTAGATAGTAGGCTTCGTTATTGGTGCATATTTTATTGGGGTTTACTGGCACATATTTTATTAAAAGGGTATATTTATTGGAAGTACAAAAATTAGTTTCCATTTATCGCACATAATTACGGTACAGAGACGTTTTTGGGAGGTTGTGTCTACGTTTAATTATCTAACTTAGATAGTAGCTTCGTTATTGGTGCATATTTTATTGGGGTTTACTGGCACATGTTTTATTAAAAGGGTGTATTTATTGGAAGTACAGAAATTAGTTTCCATTTATCGCACATAATTACGGTACAGAGACGTTTTTGGGAGGTTGTGTCTACGTTTAATTATCTAACTTAGATAGTAGGCTTTGTTATTGGTGCATATTTTATTGGGGTTTACTGGCACATATTTTATTAAAAGGGTGTATTTATTGGAAGTACAGAAATTAGTTTCCATTTATCGCACATAATTACGGTACAGAGACGTTTTTGGGAGGTTGTGTCTACGTTTAATTATCTAACTTAGATAGTAGGCTTCGTTATTGGTGCATATTTTATTGAGGTTTATTGGCACATATTTTATTAAAAGGGTGTATTTATTGGAAGTACGGAAATTAGTTTCCATTTATCGCACATAATTACGGTACAGAGACGATTTTGGGAGGTTGTGTCAACGTGTAATTATCTAACTTAACCTTTTAGATTTTTAAAATTAATTAGACTTAACAAACATTTCCTTACTTAGTGTACATTCAAAGGCTGTATTTATTGTATGGATAAAAGGCTGTATTTATTCGAAGTACCGGAATTAAAACCTACTTCCAATTTAGAACACAGTACAATCTAACGTAGGCCTATAACCAAACAAGTACATTAAAATCCTTTTTTCAACATAATGCAATAAAAAGCAATGTGCAGTTTCTGTTAACACCCAAATGATCAAGTATTAATAATGGGTTAGAGTGGAATTCAATGTTACTATGGTCTAAATTTAAGACAAAAAATAAACATAATCTGTGTTTATCAACACATAAGTGATACATAAGTCAGTTGTTCCAAAGATAAACAAAAATATGTCTAAGAGTATAACCAATTATAAGTGAGAGACCCGTTTCTAAAACGGCTTAAGTAGTGCGAAGTTTTTTTCTTGCTTTCATTTGAGCAAACTGGTCAATAACATCTGACTGATAAATTAATACTGTTAGCCAATTCATTTTTAATAACTAAAATTGCCAAATTATTAAGCCTTTCTTGGTAGGTAGTGCTTCTCTGCCAAGTTTTCAGTGAATTCGCTAACCTGCTGAAAGATTTTTCAGGAGACGAAACCGTAACTGGAATAGTACAGAAAAGCCTATAGGCAAGACAGAAGTTTACAAATACAGCTTGAAGGTTTTTGGAGTAGGCTTAGTGGATTCTTTTCTGATTCAAACTCTGTTTTATAAATGTTCTTCAAGTGTAATATTTCTTCAAATAGATCCATTGCCAATTCCTTTTTAAACTTGCTAATGAGAACTTTTACTTTCAATTCTAATTCATAATTTTCCATGTCCGTAAAGTTCAATACTGGTGGAAACAAGTCACGAATTGAACTAATTGCAGTGAATCGTGTTTTTATGTTACCCATTACAAACTCTAATACTGGGTACATGACTGAGGTTTTAAATTTATTTTCTTGATCTTTGTTTACTGAAAAATCACTATTGGATTGATCTGTACTTTTTTTCCACCTTTTGGGAGATTCAGGAGGAACTTTTATTAGTTCTTTTGCAATTAAGTTTGGTTCTTCAATTATGCTGTCTGGATTATCACGCAACAATTTCAATTCTGTCAGTAAATCTTCCACTAGAGTTATTTCAACATTGAGTGTGATTCCTTTGCTTTGAATAACATTTTTTTAGTCAATATATGAAAGCACTTTGAACCAAAAAGATGCCAACATTAAGCTCTTTGTGGAATTGAAATATTTCTTAAGCCCTAATATGATGTTGTAGGCAGAGGGAGTTAGACCAGAAGACATCTCTTCTAAAATATATCCAACAATTTAAGTACTCCTGGGTAGTGCTTAACTATTGGTTTGACAGCTTGGATCCTCTCACTTCATCTTGTTTCAGGGAAGCTCTGCAGTGATAAAGGAATGTGCTTTTTCAAAACTTCCCAACATTTTTCTCTAGGGCTGCTAGAGAAAAATGAGTAAAGACTTGCAACATGCCCGAAAAATGTCATCACATCTGCATTGAGTTTTGCACCATTAACACCCACATGTTTCAAGGAATGCGCCCCACATGGTAAAAATATTATGGATTCGTTCTTTTCAAGAATTCTACTCCAATTTAGAACCCAGTACAATCTAACGTATAACCAAACAAGTACATTAAAATCCTTTTTTCAACATAATGCAATAAAAAGCAATGTGCAGTTTCTGTTAACACGCAAATGATTAAGTATTAATAATGGGTTAGAGTGGAATTTAATAATTACAAATTTTGTGGACTTGTGAAATTAGTAACACTATGTACTAATGTGTGATTATCAGTTGAATTTCTGAATTCCTTTGATTCATTAATAAATTTTACTAATTTGTTTCTTTATGTCTAATGATTTCTTATTAGTTTTTAATCTTTGTGTTTTCATTATTCATTTGTAAATTCTTGGATATCCACACGCATAATTTCTGTCAGTGAAAAGAAGTTAAAATGGCGCCAAAGACTGCTTTTCTTAATCGAAAGGTCTACCAACTCACTGCGGTTAGCACAAGGTTGAGCGTTTTACTCTGTAATAAAACGTACCTTTCTGTTCTAAGTCACAAAGAAGCAACAGCAACAGTTTAAAAAAAACTCATAAATTATTATTAACTTTAGCTTACTAAAAACCTTTTTCGAACGTTTCAATACAAACCCTTGAATTTTTTGTCCATGACGTGTCCGTATATTAATACTTACCTCAGAGAACACGGAAAACGCAAGAGCGTACAGGGAACACGTTATAAATTAAATACGTAATACGTTATTGCTCGCTTAATATTATTAAATAGAGTATACAATTATTGCTCTTCTCAACTCTTATTTTGTTTATTTACATTTATTGCAACAGCTATTTATTCTTCTTCATATATAATGTTGTGATGTTATAGGCCTACAACTTGTTTCTTGTAACATTCTTGTAGCAAGTAGTGTACACTACTTCAGAAGAAACAAATTGTATAACATCACAACATTATATAATTGCTGCAAGAAACTTCGAGTTAACTATATAGAAAATGATGATTCTTCATATTGTTACGACGGTCTACTCTATCATCGTAGGTAGGCCTACAGTGGAAACAAAATAAGTACAAGACACCAATTAAGTCACTAATCACACCTTTAATTTTTATAGTAAAACAGTTTGTAATTACCAACACAGTCTACTACAACAAATCAAATCAAAATGGTTCACACGCAATAAAATGTCACTAATATTAACACAATTGTATTAGGCTACAAAAAATTGTAATTATACCACCCGATTATAAAGCGCAACACTTCACTAATAACTGCTTGAACATACACAGTAATCTCGCTTATAACTCTCGAACCGCTCTGTAAATATCTCGCACTAAAACTGAAAACTAAGGCCGCTACCGCCATGTATTTATAGTCCCGCTCACACCAGAAGCTTCAAAACTTCAATATATGAGAGTTTTATTTAAGGTTATTGCTGGCTCTCACATCCTACCTTCCAGTATTTGCGTATCATCCGTCAGAACAGTGAATAACTCAACAGGATACTAAGTCATTCTTACTACTATTCAGGTGCATTTAGCATGTACACCAGAGGCAGATTTATGCATAGGCAAAGTAGGCAACTGCCTACGGGCGGCAAATTTTGTAAAGGTCGTTATGTTGTTTTTATACATAAGAGATGTTTCAAATGCCGCTCCATTTCATCTCAATATGATAAGAAGCTTTTAAAAATATATATTGTTTAGTAACTAGGCTTATTACATAAAGAGAATAGTTCATCATTTACTGTATGTGAAGTAGGCCCTACATTGTTTTTTCACAATTATATTTAGATACATTATATATGTGATACTTCCATTATATTAATTATTTAACTATTAATTTGTTTACATTCAAATTTCGAACATCTTTACCGACTCTGTAATTTGACATGAGTGAATGTCAATAGATCCCACTAGCTGCTAACAGACAGACTATGAGCATAGCATAATTTCATACCCAACTCTAGTGCCAATTGAGCTTCGACCTGCCGAGGAGGGAAATAAGTGGTCTACTTATAGTACATGTCCGTTAAACACTTGTTGTATTTTACATAAATCGTTAAATATATATTCATCAAATAAATTAATAGGCAACAAGTGATAAGTGAAAGGATGATTATGTCAAAAGGTAATGTATTTTCATTTATTATGTTAGGGTAATATTAGTAGAATGATAATATTCTGCCAATACTGTATTACAGTATACAAATGTATACTGATATACAATGTAAAATGATATATCTTGGCACAATACTATGTAATAAATTTGGATAAAAGGCTCATTTCAAATAGAAAGGATAGCTGGTGTGATCAGACATAACAGATTTGTATTAGTTTTTTGAGAATTTATTCCTATCAAACTGCAATAAGCATATTATTTTCAAACCTTTATGGATGTGTGTCATGTAAGTTACAGATTGCACCAAAAGAAACAATAAAAATATATCTTTTCAATTAAACAAAAATTGGTCTTGTAATATGAGTCGGTAATACAGCAGGAACTAATAAGTTAATTGCTATTACAAAATGCCTTATTCCTTTTTCATGATGATCAGATTTTGCTATACACCTGCATAAATAAAAATGATTAAAATGCTTAACTCTCAACACAAAGTATTTAAACTATTTAACATGAAAAGTTCATCATGTCACATATTCTAGTAACAAGGTAAGTTTTTGGAATAGTGTTTTAGTTGAATTTATACGCTAGGAGGACACTCAACATTTCATCTAGTTTGTGTGAGTAACTCTGGTTAATCAAAGAGAATTATTTGTGTAAATTCAAATTTAGTAATACAAATCTACTACCGTAAAGGCCTGGAATGCTATGCATTACAGAATTTTAACTAACTTCATATGGGGAAAACTGGTTTACATACATTATTTCTGAAAATAACAATCCTGAAATGTAATCAGTACTTATATCAAGTTAAGTGCAATAATTGAATAGATTCTTCAACTTGGACATTGCAAACTTCAGGTGCTAAGCCTTTACTTTGTTTTTAATTTAACGTCAATTGTAGCATAACAGAATTATCACCTTAAAATTTAACTTAATACAACATTAAAAAAGAAGAAACTATCAATAGTGAGTGAGAAAAATAAATGGTTAAAAGTGAATTAAAGAAGCTGATCATTATAGTCGATAAAATATTGATAAAAATAAACTCAATTTGACAAAGAAAACTCTTGTCCGTATAAAAGAAACCAACTATATAAAACCCCAGTACAACATCAGAATACCCAGTAGGTTGAGGAGCAGTAAATGAGAAGACAAATGGAAAAATAAATGAAATAAGATGAGGAGCTGTAAATGAAAAATAAATGAAACAGAATAATCAATAAGATTCATTGAATTGATGCCACGAGAACATGAAAACACAAGATATAGAAATACTTATAGAATAAGAAAGAAGAGACAAACTATCTCAAGTTCATACAAGGAATGTAGAAACAAGAAGGACTATACCCAAAATATTATGAAGAACATACACAATTTAAACAGAATTGAGCCTAATAAATGTCAGACCCAGTAACTCAAGTTACAGGATACAATACAATTAAATTAAATTGTAAACTAGATGTAAACCTAATTTAAGAACAAACGAGAAACAAACAAAAGACTACCATAGTGTAGAAACAAATCAAAAGACTACCATTAGTGTAGAAATTATAAGGTGAAATATCATAATAAAATATAATAAAAGTTAGGAACTACAGTGAGTGTAGTGAGTAACCTAGTGAAAAAAACTGTAAGAAATAAATAGTGAAAGAAAATAAAAATTATTCAAAAAGACTACCGTACCATTAGTGTAGAGTGATACAATATAAAAAAATATAAGAATAAAGGACAGTCTAATAACTGAAAATATTATTAGTAGTAAGAGTGTTTGAAAGTTATAGATAAAGAATAATAGATATAAGATGACTGAAGGTATTACTAGTAATAAGATGTTTTTATTTTATTTTTTAATCAAATTATGTATAGTAAATACAAAAGACAGTTAATGACTGAAAGTATTATTAGTAATAAGATGTTTTGTTTTAATCAAATTACATATAAAAAATAATAGGTATAAGATATTTTTGTTATAACTAGGTGATATATGAAAAATAATAGATATAAGATATTTAGAATTAATATTAGGCAATTACCTGTATTAACTTCCGTCTTGTGACTTATTTGGTTTTTTCTTCAAACGACGTGTTTCGAGAATAAATTCTCATCATCAGGTTTAAAAATACTATAAAAACATCAAATTCACCCAAAAGGGGTCGTCAACTAGTTAAAATACACAAACACAAAAACACCACACATAATTTAACACCGACACAGTCACGGCACAGTCCGATGCGCATCGTCTCGTTGCCAACGACCAACTGTTGCACTTTGTCTTATACGACCGTTATCATTGCCCGCTGACCCATCGATATCGATGGCCGTGTTGTACAGCAGATTCGATCGGAACGAAACTTTGTCATTAAGTAGCTGGTCCGTTTGTAACTTAGAAGCCCTGTATATCTCATATTCCTCCACAGCGTTCATGTATGCACCCTTTTTACAATTATGAAGCAGTTTAAAGTTTGTGTGTAAGTCTGAGTACTTATGATTATACAGCATTAAATGCTGAGCGTAACTGGATCTAGTTTTCGAGATATCACTTTTGGGCAGGTGTTCTTTAAAACGTTCGGCTGACGGCCTGCCCGTTTGTCCTATATATAATTTGTCACAGTCATCGCATTCAAGCTTGTACACTCCAGTTTTCTCTTCAGCCGGGATATGAGTCCTTTGTCCCAAACGTTTTTTGATGTTATTTGTGGTTTTAAAGGCCACTGTTATTTTACGTTTTTTCAGCTCATTCTTTACAATGACTGGTAGTACATTTGTGTACTCAGTTACTATAAATTTAGTATCTTCTTTAGATACTAACCGATTGTTTAGATTTAGATTTTTACCGAGTGTTTTCTTATAAGCTTGTCTATGATTCCACTGTTATACCCATTAGCGATAGCTATACTTTTGATTATATTAGTCTCTTCCACTCTGTCTTTTTGCTCAAGGGGAATAGCAAGCATTCTATGAACGAACGCGTTGAAGGCTGCCATTTTTTGGGAATATGGATGGTACGAATCAGCATGAATAGTAATATTCGTGGTGGTGGGCTTTCTATAAATTTTGAATCTAAAACGGTCATTATATTTGCTGATAGTGAGATCAAGAAAGTTCAGGCAGCTATTATTCTCCATTTCTAGGGTAAATTGGATTTTCATGTGTATGCTGTTCATATATCCTTTCAAATTTTCTATTTGTCTACTCGTTCCATTGAATATCATAAAAGTGTCGTCAATGTAGCGCACGTAAAATTTAATTTTGTCTCGCTGTTTATTAAGACTAGACATTAAAAATGTACTCTCAAAGTGGTTCAAGTATAGGTCCGCTAAAATTCCCGATAAAGGTGACCCCATTGCCAGACCATCCTCCTGCATGAAATACTCATTATCATAAGAGAAATAATTTTGTTTGAGTATTGTTTTTAGCAATTGCATAAGTTCATCAATTTCATTTCTACCTAACCTATTTGTATTAATTAAGCTATTTCTGAGAATTGTCATTGTCTCATCTACCGGCACATTGGTGTACAGATTAGTTACGTCAAATGAAGCCAACCTATAATGTGGTGCTGATTTAATAGTTTTAATTTTTTCAATGAGATCGTAGCTGTTTTTTATGCTGTAGTTATTTACTATGTCAATGTTCTCTTTTATGATTTTTACTAATCTTTTAGCCGTCCTATAACCAGGGGCAGTCGTGTAATTTACAACCGGGCGTATTGGCATATCTTCTTTATGTATTGGATCACCTAATTGCATGTCCAGCCTTGATCTCAGACACGGAAGTCCAAGACGAAGATGGTACGGCAAGGCTCTCACGTCTCTACTGGTCAGCGCGCCGCCTAATGGCCCAACAGCCAAGGGTGGGCGTTGGCTAGTAAGTAAGTAAGTCTTTATGTATTTTGGGTAAACCCGTAAGTTCTGGGGCCCTGGCATGTATGGGTTTTAAATAATGTCTAGTGCTTTCATTGAGGAGATTGGGGCATTTATTTGTAGCGTTGTTTAATTCCTTGACATAGGCGCTGGTGGGATCCTTGTGTAGCTTTTTAATATTATTGTTTTTTATGAATTCCTGTACCTTATTGGTATATATATTTTTGTTAATAATAACTACCGTATTACCCTTATCAGCTGTTGTGACGATAGCGTTATCATGTCGAAGTTTTTCGTAAACATTCCGTGCAATACGCGCGTCACGTTTGTATTTATTTTGCAGGTTAGCAATGTGGGTATCCTTCTTAATAACTTTGTTTATTTTGTTACTTATGATGGCACGCGTTTCCTCCTGATGCGAAATATTATCAATAGTTTTTATGGCAGCTTCCGCGCATATTATTTCACGGATCATAAAGTTCTTATTAAATGAGGGAATGTTATACATCAAACCTTTGTTCAATAATGTCATTTCATTATGTTCAAATTTAATTCCGGTGTAATTTGCAACCCGCTGATGAAATACATGGCTATGTTCTACTGTATTATTATCGTCATTGTGTTGTTTTGTATACAGGTTTTGAAACGTTCTTAACTGTTTACGTGTAAGAGAACTGACGACTTTGTTTATCTGTCTATTGACAATGTCGAGAATGCCGTTTATTACTGCCGGGTGAAACTCATTTAAAATTTCCAGGTGGGCTAGATAACATATATATATATATATATATATATATATATATATATATATATATTATAATGTAACAAGTAGATACAAGTAGATCTGTAGTGGTGTAGTAGTGTGAGTGCAGATACGCACCGGTATCTACGATAATGTTGTTTTTTATAAAATGTCGTAATTGCAACTATTATGGTTATTAGTGTGATTGTATTGTTTAATGGGTGCGTATTAATAGTCCACTTTTTTGATTTAAAATGTTTCGCGCACTCTGTTATATACCTCCCTCACTTACCACACGTGGATATTTCAGTCCTGTTCAGTGACGGTTCCGCTGAAATACATACACTTTATATACAGATAGATATTCAGGTTGAATATTCAATATAGTTATCACACACAATGTAAATGAAATAATATCTAAATAATATTCTGAATTATTAGATCTATTTAAACTCTTCCGCCACCTTTGGTAGAACTGATTAAAAATAAATGAACTGATTTAGAATTGAAATGAAACTCTTTTCACTGGTAATAAAAGTGGAGGTTTATTAACAATTCGAGATATTATAAAATCTTTGAACAATAAACAATCAATAGCTAACAACCTTTTAGATAATAATTACAATTAAAAATTCAAAATAAGATTCTGTTCAACCTCAAGGCTGGTAAACCTGTTATTTGTACAATAGTTTAATCTCAAGAGGTTATGTTCTCTTGTATCAGTGAATTACCATATTCGTAAGGTTCTTTTAGGTAGCATGATACCAGGTACAAGATGTAATATTAATAACGATATAAAATGAACAATAATTAATAATAAACAAACAAATATAAAAATCGAAAATTAATACCATATATCTGATAGTTATGGTACTATCGTACGCGGGAATGCGCACGCAACCTTTAGTACTCGTCTGACAATTATCAAGCTCGTTGGCTTGTACAGTTAAAATGTATCACTTTATTTTAATAATTCGCTTTGAGAATTATCTATTTGCAAGAGAAAAATTTATTAAAAAACTCTTGTTATTATTTCCATCTGGTTTGGATTTTACTTGAGAACAGACTGGTAACAGTGAAATTGGCAAGTTACCATTACGATTCTAAGGTTATGTTATAACGGGTATTGTTATAATGGTTAACTATTTCTTAATATTTATTATTTCTTAATCTAAATATAAACACATTATTTGTAATATATTGATGTGTTATTATCAGGATTACATTTATTCTTTCGTATGAAAGTTAATAATGTTTACTTTAAAACATCGAAAAATTAAGAAAACAATTTTAGTCAATTGAGTGACTATTGTTATTACTCGTATTTAGTAATAAATGCTTCAAACATAATTTTTTAATAATGATAAATAATTAAAATATTTTTTCAATATTTTAATAATTGTGAATTAATATTCCTTTTAATTCTGATAATTCAATCATGGTTTTTGATACTTCGCCTTTTCTGACTTGCGTAGTATCAAAATTAGTTGTTTACGAAATTATTATTTCTGTTTCAATATTATTTAAATAAAAATTGTACTCCCTGTTTTTTATCTTTCACAACACTCGCAAGTACAATTGACATTATACACTAATCGTACTTGTTTAAATAAATAACTCCGCACATTTCACTCGTATATATTGGTGTAGTGTTATGGTTATGTATGTTGGTTTACTTAATGTCACTGCCGCGCACAAATTCAAAATTAAAACTTTTTCATGTTGGCGAGTGGCGTGGCCTCTCCGTCGAAAGACTAATCGTGAACTGTGTTGCTTCCTCGAAGCGTCTCTTTCTCGTCTGCCTAAGGTTCATTCATTCTATTGGTTGAAAAAACTATACTCTCTGACCCAAAAGCCTTTTTTTCTTAAAATATTTAATTTTTTAACAAATTCAGTTTTGAGTTTGAGGCTTTGTGACGTCAGCACTGGTACAAAAATTTAATTGAAAAGTTTAAAATCACAATAACTTTCTTAATCTATGTCCTATCGTTAAATGGTTGATGTCAGTGAATTGCGGACATCCTGTGCTTTAATTTAAGTCTAAGAATGATTATTTTCCGTCCATCACTTCTATCACTAGAACGATTTTATTAATTATCTGTGGTGTATCTTATTTTTATAAGTCTATTACACCAACTTTTACTTATTTATATTAAAACACTTTTTAAATAAACACTCTGAGTCCATATCTCAATTGGTTTGATTCAAAATTTGGGAATAATTGTTCCCTAAACAATATCTCGTTATGGCGTCTTTAGGCGTCCATATTTGATTTTTTATAAATGTCTTAAAACTAATTTCTCTTATTTAAAACAGTAATATTGCGATCTAATACTACTAGTAACGTCTATTTACATAATTTTACACTAGAATATTTGTATATGACTGTGTTTAATCTACTATTTACATTGTTTTAGTCCCCTCCTATCTCTCTTATACAATTGTTACCTTATTTCTGGTTTTCTCTATATAAATTATATCATGTACTAATTGTAATTAGTGTACACACATTGTACCTAATTCATTATACATAATGGTTAGCCTTTAGCTAGTTCAGAACCTTCAATTTTTCAGTAATGGGTCTGTTTATGTTGTGTCATATTATAGTAGTCATTTATTTTTTGTTAATACAATAACTAAGTTGTTATTGTTACACTTGGTTTGGGTTTCCAAAGTAGTGTTAGACATTATTCTGACTCTTGATAATGTTTTCATTTACTTTTAAACAAGTTTACATGTTATATTTTTCATAAATAACTTGCTCCTCATGGTTTGTTTACATCTGGGTTCTTTCATTATAGTCATTTGGTTTTTAATTATTTGTATATAAAATGACTGTTTTTATGGTCATAGTCTGTTCTCAAAGTAGCATTGGGATTCCCTCTTACTACTGGTAACAACCTTAACAATCTGTGTTCAATCTTTGATACAGTATTTTTCTTAGCTAGTTAGTTATACAATGGTTCAGCTTACTTCTGGTTATATGTACATAGTTAGTTAGTTTACAATATTTTGGTTACAATGCTGTTATTATTATGTTCAAAATCTGTTTTCAAGGTAGTACCAGATATTTATCTCACTACTGGTAATACTTTTATTAACATTGGTATTTGTTTTGATATTGTATTTTGTCTAACTAAATTGGCATACTTGTTCCATCTCTACTATCTCTGTGCCATTATATTTGCTTTGTTTTATTTGCATTGTGCTGCAATATAATACATTGTCTCTTAGGATGTATTATTATTTATAAGAAATTCTTGATTGATATCATAGTTGATGATCAATTATTTATACTAACATGTATGATTTTCTGTTTCATAGGTGTCTTCCCTATGGGGTTATGTAACAAATGTACTACATGTTTTAATGCAGTATTTTCCTACTACTAACATGACTTCAGTATGGTATCTTACTATAATATTTTATTTATTTTGTTACACATGTTTATACAACTCCTTCTTAAACAATAACACAAATCTTTTTGCATTAATTACAATCTTTTTCTGATCATTGTTTGAATTCAATTCCTGTCACTTTGTTTGATACATAACAAAGGTTTTTTATTTGTTGTCAGTTCTCTATGAACAATAACATAATTGTTCTATTTTATTCTATTCTGGTGGTCTTATGATTATCTGTATTGATCACAACCTTTATTAAATTAGTCACACTCATTGTCTGTGTTTATTTGACTATTTTAATTCTTGCTGTTTCATTATGAAATTAACATATTTTCTTACACTATAAACTTCATCACTGGGATTGTTTGTGTGGTTTATTCAGTTGAAATTAGTTAACTATTCACAGGTTTCACATCTATGTTAAGTACTCACTGTAATTGTTTGTGGTTCCTTAAATGTTAAACACTGGTTTTCCTTTCATATTTGATAATCATCACTTCTTTTGGTCACTTATATAGTCTTTAGTACACGTGGTTTATGTTGAGTCCTTGCATGATCCATCCATCTTCTTCTCTCTTCATGGTACGCTTCCTTGTCCTTCTTCTTTCTTCTTCTTCAATATTTTCGTTGTAGTCATTATTTTTATTTATTTCCCTCGCTGTTGGAGTTTGTTGGTCCTTATTTTGTCGGTTCCCCTCACTGTTGGATCCTATTGGGTCTGGTTACTGATATTTTGTTTTGGCTCATGGCATTTTCTTTCTTCATTTTGTATTTGATGTTGCTATGTTAATATTATCTTCTTCATCGTTGGATTTTTATATTAATATATTTGTAGATACACACTTTTATACACTTAGGTTTATTTATCTAGACATACTTCCATGCTTTTCTCTTACTTGACGTTATATTAGCTTATATTATGTAACTACCATATTTGGTAACGTTACAATATATATATATATATAATATATTAATATATAAATATTTATAATAATAATAGTATGTTTTTCTTTTTTTATAACTATAAAAAAAGAAAAACATACTATTATATATACACACATATATATATTATATATGAATATAATATAATAATATTAACATTAATATTTTTAATTTAACTAAAAATATACTATATATAATAATAAATATCTTGAGGTTAGGAATACTCAAATGAGTGAATATTGCTGTAAAGGCCCTGATTACAAAGCATAATTTATAAATTGATATAAAAATAATATCTATATTCCAAAAAAATTCACCAGCCATGAATTTTATTTTTATTGTGAGGAAACATCGATTAAAAATAATACATTTTTATGTGAATATTATTTAAAAGGGATTGTTTGGGGTATTGGAAAACAATGTTATTAGTAAATAGATAAAAGTGAAGTTTTATTCTAGCTTGCAAATTAAATATTTAATTATATTACATATATAATTTTAAATTGATTGAAAATTATCTGAATGATAAGTATTCAGAGCGCAGTATTAAATATTATTGATTATTAATTTTAGAAGTAATAAATTTGTTTATAGAGGACAAAATTCGTGCCAGCAGTTGTGGCTATACAATTCTCTAAATTTAATTATGTTAGTTTCAGTTAAAAATGTGTTCATATTATAGTAGAACCTACAGATATGTATAGATATGTGTGTTTGTTGTATGTGTATTATGATTGTAGATACGCTCCGGTATCCACAACAATATTGTATAGTAAAATCTCCAAAAATGTAATTATTATTAGCGGTTTGATTGTTATTAATAATTGTGTGGGTATTGCCGTTTAAATCTTTTAATTTAAAAAAGTATTTTCGCACTCCGCTGATCACCTCCCCACTTACCATATGTGGATATTACTGTTCTGTTGGGTGACTGCTTCAGCTGTAACATACACTCTGCACATACAAGGGGATATTCTATTTGAATATCATACGTGATAAGCATGCACAATAAAAAATAAAATAAAAACTGAATTATGATTTTAATTATAAGGAATATTCAAATTCTGCCGCCACCTTTTGATAGAACTAGCTATTAAAACTAAACTATTTTAATTTTGAAATTAAACACTTTTTCCACTGGTAAAAAATAGTTGAGGTTTATTAACAGTTTTGGAATGCTATTAAATCTTTTAAAATCAATAATCAATCACTAATAATTTTATAGAAAAATAATTATTATAAACAATTTTAAAAAGAAACTCTTCTTAACCTCAAGGCTGGTAACACTGTAGGTTAATACAATAATTTTATTTAGAGAGGTTATGTCCTCTTTACATAGTTGAATTACCAAGTTCGTGTGATCTTTGAAGTGACATGATGCCAGATACAAGATGTGGTGTTTTATAACAATATTTAATAAAGAATTAATAGAAAACAAACAAACAAATATTAAAATTGAAAGTCGGTACCATATAATCGATAACTATCGTATTATCGTACGCGGGATTCAGTACACAGTAGTTACTTTAATAAACACATGCGTTGATTTGCACTGCTAAAAATTACTATTATTATTTAATAGTTGGCTATAGAAATTATTTATTGACAAGAGAAAAAGTTTATAATAAAAAAAACTCTTGTGATAGCTTTCATTTGGTTTGTATTACTTGAGAACAGACTTATGACAAAAAGGTGACAAGTTGTTGTTATTATTTTTAGGTTATCTAATAACGTAAGTAGTTATTAGGGTTAAATATATTATTCATTGATTTCTTATTAATCTAAACATATATATACTATTCATAATACTTCTGATGCGTAACTATCAGTAGAATAGAATATTCTTTCGCAAAAATTAAAAAATATTTATTTTCATTAGTCAAATCAAAAACGACATGAGTCAATTGAGCGACTATTGCGACACTCATATTTTGTAATAATTAAATTAATCTTGACTCCTTTAATTATGATAAATAGTAAAAACATTTATTCCTTAAGTTAATAAATGCGAAATAATTCTTTCGTCATTTCTGATAACCTTCATCAGAATTGCTACACTTCGATACTACTGATTAGAGTAGTATGCAAACAATCATTTACGGAGATTATTATTTCTGTTTTATTTTTTAAATAATGAAAATATAGTACTCCCTGGTTTTTTATCAACACAAAACTCGAAAATACGACCGATATTATACACTGGTCGTATTTTATTATTATATTCACTCCGCACTATATACTCGTTAATTGTTTGTTATGTGTAGGTTAGGCGTGTGTAGTATGACTCATGTATATGTGTCGCGCACAATTCAAATAAAACTTCTTCATCGATTTTGTCCGTCGAATTATGCGTGTTGACTCCTTGATGATTGAAAGATGACTGTGTCGCTCCTCCTAAGCGGCTCTGGCTCGTCTGCCGGTTTTCATTCATTTGATTGGTTAAATTCTTCGAACTCTCCGACCCAAAACACCTTGATTTAGTAAAACTTTTAATTTATTACCAATTTCGTATATGGGTTGGAGACTAAAGTGACGTAAGCACTGGTGCACAAAATAATTAAAAAGTTTATAATCGTTATAACTTTCTTATTAGTTGTCATATCGTTGAATGGTTGGTGTCAATAAATCGCGGACATCCTGAGCTTTAAATAAAGTCCAAACAAGAATATAATCCTTCCATTATTAATTCACTACAACGATTTCACAAATTTTTATGGTGAATCTTAAAATTAATAAGTTTATTTCACCAAATCTTATCTAATTACACAATAACACTTCTGATTAAACGCTTTCAGTCTATTTCTCAATTGCTTAATACAAAAATTTGGGAGTAATTATTATTCAAACAATGTTTGATAATGGCGTCTCAAGCGTCCATATTCGATTATTTATAATCGCCCTTAATACTATTATTCCTTATCTAATAACATTTGTTTTGTATTCTAATAATAATATAAATGTTTATTTACATTGGTTTTCACTTTAGTATATGCACAATGTTGTGTTTCATATACTAGTAGTCTTATCTAACTACCTTCTGACCCCTTTTCTTTAAATTGTCACTTTGTTTGTGTTTTTCTACATAAGGTATATAATGTCGAAAATGCAAATAGTGTACTACTATAGTACCTAGTTCATTTAATATATTTGTTAGCTTTTAGCTATCTGAAAACCCTTCAATTCCTAGTATTGGGTTTGTTTACATCAGGTCATTACATGGCAGTCAGTTATTTTTTAATAAATCAATAACTAAATTGTTATTATTATATTTGACATAGATTCTCAAAGTAGTATCAGATATCCTTCTGATTACTGATAACATTTTTATCTACCTTTGAACAAGTTTGGATGGTGCATTTTGCTTAAATAACTTGCTACATAGTGTTTGTTTACATTCTGATTCCACCATCATGGTCATTTAGTTTTCAATAATTTGTCTATAAAATTACTATTCTTATGGTTATGGTCTGTTCTCATAGTAGTATTAGATGTCCTTCTTACTACTGGTAATACTTTCATTAATATCTGTGTAAGTTTTAGTAAGGTATTTTGCTGAACTAGTTGGTTACATTGCCTTTGCTTACATCTGGCTATTCATTCATAGTCAGTTAGTTTACAATATTTTGATCATAAAACTATTATTATTGCACTTATAATCTGTTCTCATAGTAGTACCAGATGTTTTTCTAACTACTGGTAATACTTTCAGTGATCTTTGTACAAGTTTTAATAATGTATTTTGCTTAACTAATTTGTCATATTGGGTTCCCTTTCATCTAGCTTTGTGCTATCATATTTAATCTGCTTTATGTGCAGTGTATTTCAATATAAGACATTATTTATTAGCGTGCATCATTATTTATAATGAATCTTTGATTGACACAATTGTTGATGGTTGTTTGGTTTAACTAACATGTATGATTTTTTGTTTTATAGGTGCATTTCCTATGGGGTTATGTAACAATGTACAACATATTCTTATGCAGCATTTGCTACTACTATTATGACTTCAGTATGGTATTCTATTACAATAGTTTAATTGTTGATTAATACATATGTTTACACTCTTTCTTCTAAACAATAATACAAATATTCTTAAACTAATGATAATACATTTCTTGTTATGGTTTGTACCTAATTTCTGGTATATTGTTGTTTGATACTTAACAAACTATTTTGTTTGTTATTCTTTTTTCTGGCCTTTCTTTATATTGTATTCTGCTTTGCCGTGGCATTCAGTTACATTTCTTTTAAAATTTACAAAGTTTTTTATTATCAGGTTCTATGAACAATGGTTTTACTGTTCTATCTTACATTTCTTGGTGGTCTTATGATTATCTATTTGGATTACAATCTTCATTAAATTAGTCACACTAACTGTCTGTGTATTTTTGACGATTTAATCTTTGATGTTTCCACTATGAAAGTAACACATTTTCTTCCGCTATAAACCTTATCACTTGAATTGTCTGTGGGGTTTATTAGGTTAAAATTGGTTAACTGGTCACCGGTTCTCACACTTACATTAAGTATTCACTATTACTGTTTGTGATTTCTTAAATATGTTAAACACTGTTTCTTCATAGTTGACAATCGCTATTCTTCTGGTTACTAGTATTGTCTCTAGTATACTTGATGAATGATGATTTCTTGTATTGTCTATCCATTATCTTCTCTCTTCATGTCATGTTTCCTTGTCCTTCTTCTTCCTTTCTTCTTTAGGTTTAAACGTCTTCTTCAATATTTCCATTGTAGTAGTCGTTGTTCCATAATATTTATATTTGTAAATATATTGGTTTGTCTGCCATCATTGTGGTTGCTCTTGAGTTGTCTCTTCTTTTATTTTACATAGTTATTGTTTTGTTGGTTCCCCTCACTGTTGGAATCCTGTTGTCTTCTTTTACACTGTATTGTTTTGTTGGTTCCCCTCACTGTTGTCTTCTTTTACACTTTGATATAGTCATTTTATTGGTTCCCCTCACTGTTGGAATCTATTGGGCCTGGTTTCTAACATTTTATTTTGGCTCATGGTCATTTTCTTTCTCTATTTTGTGTACGATGCTGCTATGTTACACTTCCTTCTTCTTTGTTGGAATTTTACACTAATATATCTGTAGATACACACTTTTTGTTCACATATTTTTACTTACTTAGAAATATTTTCATGCTTTCCCGTCACTTGACGTAATAATTGCTTACTTTATGTAACTACCAAATTTGGTAACGTTACATATGCCTTCCTATAAGAATTGATTAATTCTGAATCAGTATACTTATTTTTCATTGAAGAATTCATCAATTGTTGTACGTTTCCATGTCGATTCATATGCTTTTTTATATATATCCCTTCACTTTCTTCTATTTGAATCATAATTATTTCTCTTCTATGTAATTATCTCCCTTGTTTATTTAGTTCCCTAATTTCCTAACATAATTTTAGCTGGGGCAGTTCAGAGCGGCTCACTTTGGCATACAACTCCACTGGCCATACTAACTTCAATAAATACGGAGGCACATCATCTCCATCAATAATAATAAATTATTGCTGGCATTATTCATCAGTCAATTCATCTCAAATAATCAAAAAATATAAAATGGTCGTTCTTTCGACAAATAATAAATATCCTTGGGATTATCTCACGCATCTGCGGTTTATACATTGTTATACTCTCTTCTTCTTGATTCAACTCAACTAAATTCTTCACATATTACAGGGATAGTTTGTTTTATATTTCATCACTGATATACTTTCATGATCATCTTCGTTAATATATTACTTTTTATTCTTCTTCATCATGAATTAATCTCTTCTCTTTGTATCATATAAACGTCATCTCATAATCTTCTTCATTTCGGGGTTTACTTCTCTGGATATAATTCATGAATATATTTTCTCATGGTTTCAATTGAGATATAGTCCATGTGGTATAGGCTTTCTTCTAGTAAAAGACACTAGAAAACACTGTGATTGTGTGTTGTTTCTTATCTACATTAATGATACTTATTCAGTTTTGTTCCTCCAACTTCTTATTTTCTCCTTCTTTCATTGTTAGTACGGGTGTGATGTTAACTTTACTTGTTGACGTGGCTCTTGGAATTTGTTGTGCCAGGGGTGGAATTTGTCGGCCTCGTAAAGTACTTTTTCCTTCATTGGTAGTACGGGTGTGATGGTGACTTTACTGTTGACGTGGCTCTTGGAAATTTACTGTGCCAAAGGTGGTATGTGTCTTTCTCGTATAGTACTTCTTCCATTCATTGGTAGTACGGGTGTGATGTTAACTTACTTGTTGACGTGGCTCTTGGAAATTGTTGTGCCTAGGATGTAGTTTGTCGGCCTCGTATAGTACTTCTTCCTTTCATTGGTAGTACGGGTAGGATGGTAACTTTACTTGTTGACGTGGCTCTTGGAATTTATATACTTTTATTTAGTCATGCCATAGATCTTGGGTGTCCGTCTCGTATAGTATTTCTTTCATTCATTGGTAATACTATTATTTGTAAATACAATTTTCTTGATCCTTTACATAACTTCTTTGGAACATATTTTTTCACATTACAAAATTACAATATAGTCAACGTTCATTTTCATAGTTATATATTCACTTCTTATTTAATATAAACAACAAATAATCTTCATAGCAATATTCCATCCTTTCTTCTTTAGTCAATATTTATTTTCACAATTATATTTTCATTTTTCACTTATTAACAAACAATAATCTTCATCGCAATGTTTCACTTTTTATCTTCATTTAGTTAATAGTTATATTCACAAGTATATTTTCATCCTTCACTTAATATCCATAACAAATAATTTTCATCGCTATATTTCACTTTTATCTTATAATTTAATCTTCGATATACCGTTTCATTGAAGCTTGGTTGTATGTGCCCTTTATCTTCTTGGTTATTGGGTCTTGTAACTCATAAGTATTATTGAGGTTGTTTTTGGTTACAGTATATGGGCCTGTGAATAGCAGTAGCAGTTTTTTTCGCAATACCTTCAACTGTACTTGGGAGTTCTCAGTTTTTTATGAGTACTCTGTCTCCCACTTCGTACTTTATGACTTTAGGTTGCGATTTCTGGTATTTGAGCCTAAGTTTGTCAGCTCGTTCAACTGCGTTATTGTAAAATTTTGTTTTATTGAATTTGAATTCATTTTCTGTTGGAAAGTTTATGATTTCTGTAATTTCCCGGGGTGGTCTTCGCTCATACATAGCCATATAAGGTGTCTCATCTGTTGATTGATGATAAGCTAAGTTCAGGAAGTCTTCAGCCGGGGATAGATATTCCTCCCATCTCCTCTGCTGGCTGTGACAGTAGGTTCTTAAGATCCTTCCTACTTCTCTCAACACTCTCTCAGCAAGGTTGCTGTTGGGGTGATACACAGACGTTTTGTATGTCTTTATGCCCTGATGGATTAGTGTTTCTCGCCACTTTCGTCCTCGGAATTGTGTTCCATGGTCTGTAATTACTGATAGCGGTCTTCCCACTTCGGGTATATACTTGGATATCACAATGTCTAGTATTTTGTTAGTTGTAGCTCGATTTATTGGATAAAGTTTTGTGAATTTTGTGTAGTGGTTGAATATGATTACTACATATTTATATTGATGCCTTCCACCACTTCGTGGAAATGGTCCACAAATATCTAAAAATACTTTTTCCAATTTTGCTGTTGATGTTATGGGTATCATTACCCCTTCTCGTTTTTCATTGCTACACTTAACCAATTGGCATACATGACAATTTTGAATATACCTTCTCACTTTGCTGTTCATGTTTTTAAAGTGTACATGTTCTTGTAGTGCTTTTACTACTTTGACTGCGCCCATGTGACCGTAACGCACATGGTAATCAATTGCTAGTTCTTTTTCAATGGTTTTCGGTATAACCACCTTCCATTGTTCACTATCTTTTTTAGTTTTAGTGAATAGTAATCGGTCGTGAGTACAGTAATATGGTGCTATTTTTTCATCATCGTTTGCCAATCTTTGGAGGATTTGTGAGATTTTGGGATCCTTGTTCTGATGAGTGTTTATGTCTGATAGGATGTTGGTTAATTCAGATTTGTTCTTTAATATGTGGTAGACTTTGGCGATGGTTTCTTTTTCTCCCTCGAATGTCTGGGCTATGATGTTCACACGGGACAACACGTCGGCCGCTATGTTGCTTTTCCCAGGTATATATTCCCATTGGATGTTATATTCCTGGAGTGTCAGTGTCCACCTTGTTAATCTACCATGTTTCAGTCTGCAATTCTTGAGAAAAGATATGGACTTGTGGTCTGTTCTTACCGTAATAGGATATCCTAATATGAAGGTTCTGAATTTCTCACAGGCAAACACTATACTCAGTAACTCTTTCTCTGTTGTGTGATAGTTTCGCTCACATTTATTTAGAGTTCTACTAGCGAAACTAATTACTTGGTGATTACCTTCTTGGTCCTCCTGATATAGTAGTGAACCAAGGCTAAGATCACTAGCATCACAGTTCATAAAAAATTGTCTTTCAAAATTAGGATGGTGTAGATGACTGTATCGAGAAATTTTTTCTTTATTAACTCAAAGGTAGTGTCTTGGTCAGACCCCCACTTCCACTTTTCCTTTGATGATAATTGTGATGAAAATCGAGCCGTTAATTCAGAATAGTTGCTCTGGAATTTTCTGTAGTAATTACAAATTCCGAGGAACGACTGTAACTGTTTTTTATTTTTCGGTATTGGGAAACGCTGTATGGCTTCCATCTTTTCTTGGGATGGTGTGATCGCAAACTCTGATAAGTTGAACCCCAAAAATTGTACTTCCTTGGCTATCAACTTTGATTTGTCCAGTTTGAGCGTGATATTGTTGTCTTCTAATTTCTTTAACACTTGTGCCACCCGGTTACAGTGTTCTTCCCAATTATCTGATGCTATTAATAGGTCATCGACATACACTGTCATAAATTGTAAAGTATTATGTCCTAATATTTCATCCATGGATTTAACAAAGATGGCCACAGAGTTCACAAGGCCAAAGGGTAACCTTTTAAAATGATAGTTACGGCCTTCGAAGATAAATGCTGTGAATTTCCTGCTATTGGGGTGTAACTCAACCTGCCAATAACCACAGACAGTATCCCATATACTGTAATACCTTGTGCCATAAAATCTCTTTAATATCTCGTCGATTTCGCCAGGCGACGTCCTGTCATTAATTATGGACTTATTAATTTCCCGTGCATCTAAGCAAATCCTCACTGCGCCGTTTTTCTTGGGTACAGCTACAATGGGATTAGTGTACGGGGAATTGCTAACTTCAATGATATCGTTCTCAATTAATCTTTGTATTTCTTCACGAACGGCTTCCTTAAATGAAAAAGCGATTGGATAGGACTTTCTCTTGAATTCAGTTTGGTCCTTAAATTTCAGTTCACATTGAAAGTTTTTTATCTTACCAGGTGTATCGGAGAATACATGATGGTATCGATGGTAGATTTGTATTAGTTTGTCACGCTGTTCATAAGTCAACTCATGGTTAATGTTGTTTGTCTGGAATGCTCTAATTTCATTAATTTTTTCTACCCATAATACTTCTTCTGGATTGCTGCGAATTTCTTGGTTGATAGACATCTTCTTATGTTCATGGCCTTCCCGTATATAATATATGACATGTTCTGGGGGTGCCTTCCTATGTTCTATAAGATTTGCAGTCCATTCAATTTCATCTGCCTTCAATAACACTGTATCTTTGTCCATATTGATTATGGCTGTATACTTCCGCAGTATGTCGCATCCGATGAGTAATGTGAATGGCAGTCCACTTGCTACGAGGAACACCATTGGAATTGACTCTCCATTACTCGACACTTCCAGCTGTACTTGGTGGCGAATGGTTTTATTTTGTCACCCAGTGGCTCCAATGAGTATTATATTATTGATGGGTAGTGTTGGTATTGTTGTCTGATTTTCTGATTGGATTCGGTTTAATTCTAACCTGTCGATTAACGAGACATTAGCTCCTGTATCTACCATAGCGGTGGTACTTATTCCGTTGACTCTTACGGATATATATGCGATTTCGCTGTTAGTTGTGTCTCCGATACTGTCTTCTTTTTCCTCCATTAGGTCCTGCCTAATGTTCTTTAGATAATTATTGTGGTACATTTTATTATAAGCCAATTTTGTTGCCAAAATGTTAGACCCAATAGTCCGGTTCAGTGAGGGTGTTGTTAGTCTTTTCACTGCCGGTTCCCATTTAAAGGCAGGTCACCGTTTGTGTGCCTGTCTTGCGAAGTAGATGCTATTGGTTCTTGGGCTCCTTGCCCATTTCCATTGCGATAGGTTTCGGTTGTTTGAGTGACTGGTCTGTTGCCTTCACTACTGTCGCTCCTGTTTGACCTATAACCCGACTCTCGGTCTTCTCGGTCGCTTTGGTTGGAGTTACTATGGTGATTCGGGAAACTTCTCCGTCCTTGATAGTAATTTCGTCTATTTCCACCTCTGCTAGCGTGGGCGTAGTTCACTCTCCGGAACTGATTATTGTTGTGGTTCCCATTGCCCTGTCGCTGTTGGTTGTTTGGGGATTGGTTGTTGTAGGGTCTATAATAATTATTGCCCCGTTGGTAATGTCCGTCCCGTTGATATCCACTTGGTCGGGGGTTATTGAAATTTCCTCTGTCCACATGATCACCATGATTGCCACCTCCATTCTGACGTGGTCCTTGCTGGTTCTGGAAACGTGGAGGATTGTTGAAAGTCCTTCCAGGATTGTTTCTGTCGTTGTTATTTGTAGGATTGACATTTCCGGGTCCTCCCCGATCATACACTTGTCCAGGACCCTGGCGGTTCCGTTGGTAGTATCTCTCTCGCTCATGACTCTCCAGTAGAGCACACATTCCCTGGATAGTCTTGATTTGTGAGTTTAGCCTACCTTGTGAGATTCCTTGGTTGAAGTGATATGCTAACTTGGTTACTAAGCATTCTTCCGGGATGGCTGGCTCTAAGTTTCTGGCCAGACAGATCTTGCCTAGAAAATACGTGGTCATTGACTGTCTGCCATTTATGTCAAATTTTCCGTTAGTAATATCATCCCTAATTATGTTTTGAGTCGTCTCAGACCAGTATTTCTGTTTGAAAGCTATTTTGAATGCATCGTAACTCTCTACTTCATGACGAGTCGCCGTCCACCAGTTATCGAAAGTATTTCGGAATGACTCGTCCAGCATTCCTTTGATAATGGACCATCTGTTTTCTCTATTCCGGTTTATGACTTCTTCCACTCTCTCCAAGAATTCTAACGGATTCTTCACATATGCACAGAAGTCTATTTGCTCTCTACCTTCCAGGTGCGTTAGTCCTGACAGAATGTTTGGGAGTGTTCGTAGACGGTGCATTTCATCCCTAATATCATTAAATTCCCTCTGCTGGCGTTCTGTCAACTGGTCTTTGTCATTATTTACTTGGCGTTTGATGGCATCCACCTTTACGGAAACCTCCTCACATTTCTCACTCAGTGTAGACTGTGCTATCTTCATCTCGGCTTGCTCCCGCTCTACAACTCCTATCTGGGCGCTGTGTATCTTCTCAATATCACTGATTTGGCGGTTGCCATCTAATTCTGTCTGTATCAACTTTTGATTATTGTTTTCTCCCTCCTTCCGTAATTCTGATATCTCTCCATGAATCTCGGCTGTTAATATGGCCATCCGTTCTTCTGTTGCCTCTAAATTTTCTTCTAATTTTCTGTCGACCAACTCGATTGTATTTTTGGCAACTTCTTCCACCTTGTCACTATTATTGGCCATTTGTTGCCACATTCTTTCGTTGTCGTTTTGCATTAATTCAATATCTCGACTAATTTTGGCATTGATCTCGTCGATTTTCTTGTTGGTTTGGTCGCTTTTAATCCCCAACTCTGCAGACAAATCCTCTTTCATGATTGCCATCTTCTTCTCCAATAGCTCTTCAGTCTTTTTCTGTCCGTCTTCCATTCTCCTGTTGGTTTCACTTATTTTGTTATTTAACTCCTCCTTCAGGGATCCTATGTTTTTACTTAACTCCTCCTTAGTGGATCGACTGGTTTCGTCCATTTTATTGTTCAATTCTTCCTTCAGTGACTCAATACTTCGCTTCGTGGACCGGTTGTCCTCCTTCAGGGATTCTATGTTTTTACTTAATTCCTCCTTAGTGGATTTCTGGCCTTCCTTTAGTGACTCTATTTTTTGATCTGTGGATTGATAATTTTCGTCCATCTTCTTGTTCATTGACTCCATCATCTGTTTTAACCATTCTCGGAAAGCTGTTTCTCCTGTTGATATTTGTTTTTCTGCTGGCTTATTTCCTGTTGAACTTCTTGGGGTATGACTTCCGGCTCATCATCGGGTTGCTGAACCTCCTCCGCCGGTTCAAGTTGTTTATCCTCGATTTCTAATAGGATCTCTTCAACATCTTCTGTTGATGTTGCCTACTTCTCTTCTAGTCTGGCCTCCCTCTCTGCCTCTGCTGCTCTCTTTTTTGAGGTTGATCTCCTAGTATACATCTTGTCGCTCTGGCAATGCACTTGCTGTCTCTCGACGGATTGGGTTATTAAATTATTGGTTAAATTGTATGTTTTTTCCCTAATCCGCGCTCAGACGTTGGGCGCCAATCTATAGTAGAACCTATAGATATGTGTGTTTGTTGTATGTGTATTATGATTGTAGATACGCTCCGGTATCCACAACAATATTGTATAGTAAAATCTCCAAAAATGTAATTATTATTAGCGGTTTGATTGTTATTAATAATTGTGTGGGTATTGCCGTTTAAATCTTTTAATTTAAAAAAGTATTTTCGCACTCCGCTGATCACCTCCCCACTTACCATATGTGGATATTACTGTTCTGTTGGGTGACTGCTTCAGCTGTAACATACACTCTGCACATACAAGGGGATATTCTATTTGAATATCATACGTGATAAGCATGCACAATAAAAAATAAAATAAAAACTGAATTATGATTTTAATTATAAGGAATATTCAAATTCTGCCGCCACCTTTTGATAGAACTAGCTATTAAAACTAAACTATTTTAATTTTGAAATTAAACACTTTTTCCACTGGTAAAAAATAGTTGAGGTTTATTAACAGTTTTGGAATGCTATTAAATCTTTTAAAATCAATAATCAATCACTAATAATTTTACAGAAAAATAATTATTATAAACAATTTTAAAAAGAAACTCTTCTTAACCTCAAGGCTGGTAACACTGTAGGTAGGTTAATACAATAATTTTATTTAGAGAGGTTATGTCCTCTTTACATAGTTGAATTACCAAGTTCGTGTGATCTTTGAAGTGACATGATGCCAGATACAAGATGTGGTGTTTTATAACAATATTTAATAAAGAATTAATAGAAAACAAACAAACAAATATTAAAATTGAAAGTCGGTACCATATAATCGATAACTATCGTATTATCGTACACGGGATTCAGTACACAGTAGTTACTTTAATAAAAACGTGCGTTGATTTGCACTGCTAAAAATTACGATTATTATTTAATAGTTGGCTATAGAAATTATTTATTGACAAGAGAAAAAGTTTATAATAAAAAAAACTCTTGTGATAGCTTTCATTTGGTTTGTATTACTTGAGAACAGACTTATAACAAAAAGGTGACAAGTTGTTGTTATTATTTTTAAGTTATCTAATAACGTAAGTAGTTATTAGGGTTAAATATATTATTCATTTATTTCTTATTAATCTAAACATATATATACTATTCATAATACTTCTGATGCGTAACTATCAGTAGAATAGAATATTCTTTCGCAAAAATTAAAAAATATTTATTTTCATTAGTCAAATCAAAAACGACATGAGTCAATTGAGCGACTATTGCGACACTCATATTTTGTAATAATTAAATTAATCTTGACTCCTTTAATTATGAAAAATAGTAAAAACATTTATTCCTTAAGTTAATAAATGCTAAATAATTCTTTCGTCATTTCTGATAACCTTCATCAGAATTGCTACACTTCGATACTACTGATTAGAGTAGTATGCAAACAATCATTTATGGAGATTATTATTTCTGTTTTATTTTTTAAATAATGAAAATATAGTACTCCCTGGTTTTTTATCAACACAAAACTCGAAAATACGACCGATATTATACACTGGTCGTATTTTATTATTATATTCACTCCGCACTATATACTCGTTAATTGTTTGTTATGTGTAGGTTAGGCGTGTGTAGTATGACTCATGTATATGTGTCGCGCACAATTCAAATAAAACTTCTTCATCGATTTTGTCCGTCGAATTATGCGTGTTGACTCCTTGATGATTGAAAGATGACTGTGTCGCTCCTCCTAAGCGGCTCTGGCTCGTCTGCCGGTTTTCATTCATTTGATTGGTTAAATTCTTCGAACTCTCCGACCCAAAACACCTTGATTTAGTAAAACTTTTAATTTATTACCAATTTCGTATATGGGTTGGAGACTAAAGTGACGTAAGCACTGGTGCACAAAATAATTAAAAAGTTTATAATCGTTATAACTTTCTTATTAGTTGTCATATCGTTGAATGGTTGGTGTCAATAAATCGCGGACATCCTGAGCTTTAAATAAAGTCCAAACAAGAATATAATCCTTCCATTATTAATTCACTACAACGATTTCACAAATTTTTATGGTGAATCTTAAAATTAATAAGTTTATTTCACCAAATCTTATCTAATTACACAATAACACTTCTGATTAAACGCTTTCAGTCTATTTCTCAATTGCTTAATACAAAAATTTGGGAGTAATTATTATTCAAACAATGTTTGATAATGGCGTCTCAAGCGTCCATATTCGATTATTTATAATCGCCCTTAATACTATTATTCCTTATCTAATAACATTTGTTTTGTATTCTAATAATAATATAAATGTTTATTTACATTGGTTTTCACTTTAGTATATGCACAATGTTGTGTTTCATATACTAGTAGTCTTATCTAACTACCTTCTGACCCCTTTTCTTTAAATTGTCACTTTGTTTGTGTTTTTCTACATAAGGTATATAATGTCGAAAATGCAAATAGTGTACTACTATAGTACCTAGTTCATTTAATATATTTGTTAGCTTTTAGCTATCTGAAAACCCTTCAATTCCTAGTATTGGGTTTGTTTACATCAGGTCATTACATGGCAGTCAGTTATTTTTTAATAAATCAATAACTAAATTGTTATTATTATATTTGACATAGATTCTCAAAGTAGTATCAGATATCCTTCTGATTACTGATAACATTTTTATCTACCTTTGAACAAGTTTGGATGGTGCATTTTGCTTAAATAACTTGCTACATAGTGTTTGTTTACATTCTGATTCCACCATCATGGTCATTTAGTTTTCAATAATTTGTCTATAAAATTACTATTCTTATGGTTATGGTCTGTTCTCATAGTAGTATTAGATGTCCTTCTTACTACTGGTAATACTTTCATTAATATCTGTGTAAGTTTTAGTAAGGTATTTTGCTGAACTAGTTGGTTACATTGCCTTTGCTTACATCTGGCTATTCATTCATAGTCAGTTAGTTTACAATATTTTGATCATAAAACTATTATTATTGCACTTATAATCTGTTCTCATAGTAGTACCAGATGTTTTTCTAACTACTGGTAATACTTTCAGTGATCTTTGTACAAGTTTTAATAATGTATTTTGCTTAACTAATTTGTCATATTGGGTTCCCTTTCATCTAGCTTTGTGCTATCATATTTAATCTGCTTTATGTGCAGTGTATTTCAATATAAGACATTATTTATTAGCGTGCATCATTATTTATAATGAATCTTTGATTGACACAATTGTTGATGGTTGTTTGGTTTAACTAACATGTATGATTTTTTGTTTTATAGGTGCATTTCCTATGGGGTTATGTAACAATGTACAACATATTCTTATGCAGCATTTGCTACTACTATTATGACTTCAGTATGGTATTCTATTACAATAGTTTAATTGTTGATTAATACATATGTTTACACTCTTTCTTCTAAACAATAATACAAATATTCTTAAACTAATGATAATACATTTCTTGTTATGGTTTGTACCTAATTTCTGGTATATTGTTGTTTGATACTTAACAAACTATTTTGTTTGTTATTCTTTTTTCTGGCCTTTCTTTATATTGTATTCTGCTTTGCCGTGGCATTCAGTTACATTTCTTTTAAAATTTACAAAGTTTTTTATTATCAGGTTCTATGAACAATGGTTTTACTGTTCTATCTTACATTTCTTGGTGGTCTTATGATTATCTATTTGGATTACAATCTTCATTAAATTAGTCACACTAACTGTCTGTGTATTTTTGACTATTTAATCTTTGATGTTTCCACTATGAAAGTAACACATTTTCTTCCGCTATAAACCTTATCACTTGAATTGTCTGTGGGGTTTATTAGGTTAAAATTGGTTAACTGGTCACTGGTTCTCACACTTACATTAAGTATTCACTATTACTGTTTGTGATTTCTTAAATATGTTAAACACTGTTTCTTCATAGTTGACAGTCGCTATTCTTCTGGTTACTAGTATTGTCTCTAGTATACTTGATGAATGATGATTTCTTGTGTTGTCTATCCATTATCTTCTCTCTTCATGTCATGTTTCCTTGTCCTTCTTCTTCCTTTCTTCTTTAGGTTTAAACGTCTTCTTCAATATTTCCATTGTAGTAGTCGTTGTTCCATAATATTTATATTTGTAAATATATTGGTTTGTCTGCCATCATTGTGGTTGCTCTTGAGTTGTCTCTTCTTTTATTTTACATAGTTATTGTTTTGTTGGTTCCCCTCACTGTTGGAATCCTGTTGTCTTCTTTTACACTGTATTGTTTTGTTGGTTCCCCTCACTGTTGTCTTCTTTTACACTTTGATATAGTCATTTTATTGGTTCCCCTCACTGTTGGAATCTATTGGGCCTGGTTTCTAACATTTTATTTTGGCTCATGGTCATTTTCTTTCTCTATTTTGTGTACGATGCTGCTATGTTACACTTCCTTCTTCTTTGTTGGAATTTTACACTAATATATCTGTAGATACACACTTTTTGTTCACATATTTTTACTTACTTAGAAATATTTTCATGCTTTCCCGTCACTTGACGTAATAATTGCTTACTTTATGTAACTACCAAATTTGGTAACGTTACAATATTAATTTTTTTAAATTTTGGTGAAATAATATATAAATATATGTTTACTTTTATGTCTGAGAAACTTTTATATAAAACTAGGATTAGATACCCTATTATTGAAAGTGTAAATAAAATGACTAGATTATTAATAGTTATGATCTCTAAATTCAAAGAATTTGGCGGTAATTTATCTAATCAGAGGAATCTGTTTTATAATCGATAATCCACGATAGATTCCACTTTATATAAATTTGTATACCTCTGTCAAGAATGTTTTATCAGAATAATTTTCATATATTTTATTAATAAGATGTCAGGTCAAGGTGCAGTTAATTTTGAAGAAAAAATGGATTACATTATTATAAAAATGAATTGTTTTCTATAATGAAAATCATGAAATTGGATTTGAAAGTAAAATTTTCTAAATATAGTTACTTGAATTTAGGTTCTAAATTATGTACATATCGCCCGTCACTCCCACTATAAAGTGGGATAAGTCGTAACAAAGTAGCTGTACTGGAAAGTGTGGCTAGAATGCAAATTAAAGCTTAGGGCATATTATTTACACTAATAAAAATTATTGATTTATCAATATGATTTGAATAATAATCTAAATTTATGATGAATTTATTAAAATTATTTTAAATAAAAATAATTATTTAGTTTTAGTACTATTTATGGAAAAAATATTCTTAATTTAACTGTGAAGATGAGCAATAAATATAGAAAAGTAAAATTATAATTTGTACCTTTTGTATCAGGGTTAATTAATTACATATAAAAATTTATTTTTCCCGAATTATGGTGATTTAAGATTATTTGTTAATTATTGTAATATAAATATTAATAAGATAATTTTAGTAATGAAACTTTTTTCGAACTATAATATTTCTGGTTTCTTAAAAATTAAATTTAATTTAAAATAAATATTATAATTTATATTTTAATATAAAATTTTATATTTATTTAATTATATTAAGGACAAGCTAAATATAATTTCTATAATATTTTAAGTTTCAGTTAATTAAATAGGCTTGTAATTAGCCTTTTTATATGAGTAAGTTAAATTTTATTTTTTATTTAAATACATTTAATATATTTTAGGTATATATTAAGAAAATTAAATTAATAAAAATGTTTTTATTAAAATGATTAAATTAGTAAATTACAATAAATTGTGTTTAAGAATTAGGCAAATATAATTTTCACCTGTTTACCAAAAACATGTCCTTTAGAAAAATATTAAAGGTCTGTTCTGCCCAATGATATTTTAATGGCCACGGTAAATTGACCGTGCAAAGGTAGCATAATAATTAGTCTTTTAATTGAAGGCTTGTATGAATGAATGGATGAAAAATTTTCTTTTTTAATTAAAATAGATTGAATTTAGAGTTTAAGTAAAAAATCTTAAATAAGTGAGTGGGACGAGAAGACCCTATAGAATTTTAAATAAATTTATTTTACTAGGGATTAGAATTAATAACTGGATAAATTATTTTATTTTTTGTTGGGGTGACATTATAATAAATAAAACTTTAAATGAATTTTTCATAAATTAATGTTTAATTGATCCAATTTTTTGATTATAAGACTAAATTACCTTAGGGATAACAGCGTTATTAGTTTGGAGAGTTCATATCGATAAATTAGATTGCGACCTCGATGTTGGATTAAGAAAAGAGTTTAAAGCAAAATTTAAATATTCTAGGTCTGTTCGACCTTTAATTTCTTACATGATCTGAGTTCAAATCGGCGTGAGCCAGGTTGGTTCCTATCTACTAATATATTTTTGATATTAGTACGAAAGGACCATATTAAATAATTTAATTTATTCTATTTTAGCAAAAAGTGCATTAAATTTAGAATTTAATTATGTAATGATATTACATGTAGAAAATGTTTATAATTACTATTTTAATTACTGTTTTGTTTATTCTAGTTGGTGTTGCATTTTTAACTTTAATGGAGCGAAAGATTTTAAGATATATTCAAATTCGTAAGGGTCCAAATAAAGTAGGATTTATTGGTATTTTACAGCCATTTTCGGATGCTATTAAATTGTTTTTGAAAAAAAGAAATATGCCAATGTTATCTAATTATTTAATTTATATAATTAGACCAGTGTTAGGTTTATTCAATTCTTTATTATTATGAGCTATTTACCCATATTTAATCAACTGTGTTTCATTCAATATAGGTATAATATTTTTTTTTTGTACAAGAATGGGAGTTTATAGTTTGATAGTTACAGGCTGGTCATCAAATTCTAATTACGCTATATTGGGCTGTATTCGATCAATTGCCCAGACTATTTCATATGAGGTCAGACTTGTATTAATTATTTTGTGTCCTGTTGTAATAATTGAAAGCTTTAAACTTAATTGAATTTTATTTTTTTCAACAATTCATATGACTAACATTTTTGTTTTTTCCTTTGAGAATTTGTTGAATTTCATCAGCAATAGCTGAAACTAATCGATCACCATTTGATTTTTCTGAAGGAGAATCAGAATTAGTTTCTGGTTTTAATGTTGAATATAGAGGGGCAGGTTTTGCATTTATTTTTTTAGCTGAGTATGCTAGAATTATTTTTATGAGTATAATATTTTGTTTAATATTTTTAGGTAGAAATATTGATTCTTTAATTTTTCCTATTCAATTAACATTAATTTCATTTTTATTTATTTGAGTTCGAGGTACATTGCCTCGTTATCGTTATGATAAGTTAATATAAATATATTTAGCATGAAAATCATATTTACCAGTAAGTTTAAATTTATTGATTTTTTTTCATGATTAAATCTATTATTTAATTCATTAAAAATTGTCCTAATATTAAGTTAATAGAATAAATTTTTTCTTTTCTTTATTTTCAAAATAAATGCTTTATCTATAAGCTAATTAACTAGTTAATTAATTTATCTCAAAAAGATTTAATTACTGGGTCTAAAACAAAATATATGAAGTAAATTATTGTTAAAATTATTCCGATCTTAATATATTCAACAGGGCAAGCTCCAATCCAAGTTAATAAAATTAGAATAATGAATAAGTATCAAAATAAAATTTGGTTAATGGGATAATTTAATAGTCCTATAAATTTTGAATTGTTTATGAAGGGAACAAAAATTAAAATAAAAATTGATATAAATAATGCAATTACTCCTCCTAATTTATTAGGAATAGATCGAAGAATTGCATATGCAAATAAAAAGTATCATTCTGGTTGAATATGCTTTGGGGTAACTAATGGATTTGCTGGAGTAAAATTATCAGGATCACTTAATTTATATGGTTCAAGTATAATATAACAGAAAAAAATAACTAAAATTAATAAAAATCCTAGTATATCTTTAATGGAAAAATAAGGATGAAATGGAATTTTATCATTATTTGAATTAATTCCTAGTGGATTATTTGATTCCATTACATGCAAAAAAATAAGATGTACAATTGTTAATGCTGAAACAACAAATGGTATAATAAAATGAAAAGAATAGAATCGAGTTAATGTTGCATTATCAACAGCAAATCCCCCTCAAATTCAATTCACTAAAACTGTTCCAAGATATGGAATTGCTGACAATAAATTTGTGATAACTGTTGCCCCCCAAAATGATATTTGACCCCATGGAAGAACATAGCCTAAAAAAGCAGTAGCCATTAAAATTAATAAAATGATTACTCCTACAACTCAAGTCTCAAAATTTTTATATGAACCATAATATAATCCTCGTCCAACATGTAAATATACACAAATAAAAAATAATGAAGCTCCATTTGCGTGTGAAGTTCGTAATATCCATCCATAATTAATATCACGACAAATGTGTCTTAATCTATTAAATGCACTTATCACATCCGCATTATAATGCATTGACAAGAATAATCCAGTTAAAATTTGAATAATTAAACATATTCCCAATAACGATCCATAATTTCATCAATATGATAAATTTGTAGCTGCTGGTAAATCAATTAATGAATTATTTATTATTTTAATTAATGGATGTGTGCGTTGAATAATATTTAGCATTTGTTAAAATTTTCTTCGTAAAGAGGACAATTTAATTCTGACAATATTCACAACAACAATCAATGTGAATAAAAGATAAATAATTATCATGATAGTTATTATTCCTGATGGAAATATATATAATTTTTTAATTATAAATTCATCGAATAAATTATTTATCTCTAATAATTTATTAATACTATCTATTTTGAATCTAATGATATTTATAGTTATAATTGAAGTTCAAATAATCATATTTGATATTAATAATTTTATTGAAAAGTAAAATTTTTCATTTGAGGCAATTCTTGATATATATATAAATAAAATTAATATCCCTCCAATAAAAATAAAAAATAAAATATAAGAAAAAATATGAATTTATGTAAAATATACAAATAATTCTAGCAAGCATTGTTTGTATCAATAAAATAGATCCTATTGATAATGGGTGTTTCATAAAAATAAAATTTATTGATAATAGAATTGTAATTTATATTATAATTTTCATACAGAAGGTAATTTAATAAAAATGTAAGCTTTGGTTGCTTGAAATGACTCTTCACTCTCTTCTGAAGTTTTAAAATTATTAATTTATCTTAGATTTACAAGATCTAAATTTTCATTAAACTATTAAAACAAATGAATCTATCACTATCTTTACTATATTTAATTATATTTATATCAGGAATTACCTTTTTATGTTTAAATCGAAAGCATATCATAATGAGTTTATTAAGATTGGAATTAATAATTTTAAGATTATTTTGTATATTTTCTGTATTTTTATCAATTGAACTAAATGATATATATATATATATATATATATATATATATATATTGATAGTTTTATTAACATTTAGTGTTTGTGAGGGAGTTGTGGGGTTGTCAAGATTAATTAATTTAATTCGATCACATGGTAATGATCAATTATTATCAATATCTTTAAAAACATGCTAAAATTAGTTTTATTTTCATTGTTTTTAACCCCTTATTATTTAACATATGATTATTAAGAAACATATTAATTCTTTTAATATTATTTATCATTTTATTCTTCAGAAAAGATTTAATTATATTAAGATATAACATATACATAGATAATATCTCATATGGATTAATTATTCTTACAGTTTGAATTACGTTCTTAATAATTAACTCTAGTCCTTTATATAAATATAATAATATAAATTTATTTTTATTTATAGTGTTATTATTAATAACATTATTAATTTTGTCATTTTGTTCATACAACATTATAATATTTTATATTTTTTTTGAAACTAGTTTAATCCCTACTATAATTATTATTATAGGATGAGGATATCAGCCTGAACGGGTAAATGCTAGATATTATTTGTTGTTTTATACTTTATTCGCATCTCTTCTCATATTAATTTCAATTTTATATATATATATATATATATAATATAACTAACATTATAATGCTAATGAGATCAAATAATAAGTTTATTTATTTAGGAATAACATTAGCATTTATAATTAAAGTTCCACTATTTATATTTCATTTTTGATTACCAAAAGCTCATGTTGAAGCACCTGTTTCTGGTTCTATAATTTTAGCTGGAATTCTTTTAAAATTAGGAACTTATGGTCTAATTCGTGTTATATATATTATACCAATAATATTTACTAATTATGGATTTATTTGAATTTCTATTTCATTAATAGGAGGAATTATAATTAGATTATCTTGTATAATGCAAATTGATATAAAATCTATAATTGCATATTCTTCTGTAGCTCATATAAGTTTAGTTATTGGAGGAATTATGACAATAAATATATGAGGTATAGTGGGGGCATATTTTATAATAATTGGGCACGGTTTATGTTCATCTGCTTTATTTTGCTTAGCAAATATTTCTTATGAGCGTTCAGGAAGACGTAGAATTTTAATCAATAAAGGAATATTGAGATTTATGCCTTCAATAACTCTTATATGATTTTTAATATCTGCTAGAAATATTTCATGTCCTCCAACAATTAGTCTAGCAGGAGAAATTATAATTTTAAATAGATTAATGTCTTGAAATTCATTATGTATAATTTTTTTGTCTTTTTCTTCATTTTTATCAGCCTGTTATAGTTTATATTGATATTCTCACACTCAACATGGAATAATTTTCTCGGGTTGTTATTCCTTTAATTCTGGAAACGTGCGTGAATTTTTTTGAATTATAATGCATTGAATCCCTTTAAATTTAATTATTTTGAAATTAACATTGTTAATATAAATTCAATTAGTTTAAAATAAAACATTAAATTGTGGATTTAAAAATATAAATCTATATTGGATCATTACTAAAAATAAACTTAACATATATATTTTCTTAATTTTATTAATTATAGGATTAATAATATTAACTTTATCAATAAATATAATTATTTTTGATTACGCAATTATGATAGAATGAATAATTATTACAGTCAATTCATGTAATATTTATATAACATTAATTTTTGATTTTATATCAACTTTATTTCTTTCAACCGTTATGTTTATTTCATCAATAGTTATATTATACAGAGGTGTATACATAATAAATGATAAAAATATTAATCGATTTATTTATATTATTATAATATTTGTAATATCAATAATATTATTAATTATTAGACCTAATATAGTAAGAATTCTCATTGGATGAGATGGGCTAGGGTTAGTATCATACTGTTTAATTATTTATTATCAAAATTTAAATTCTAGAAATTCTGGAATATTGACAGCACTGATAAATCGAATTGGAGATGTTATAATTCTTTTATTAATCGCATGAATAATAAATTTTGGGTCTTGAAATTTTATATCTTTTATTAATAAGATAATAACAAGTCCAATAATTACATTAATTATTATTGCAGGATTTACAAAAAGAGCTCAAATTCCATTTTCTTCATGACTTCCAGCAGCTATGGCTGCTCCAACTCAAGTGTCGGCTCTTGTCCATTCATCAACGTTAGTTACTGCAGGAGTATATTTAATTATTCGATTCAGAAATTTAATTATATCATTTAATTTAATTCAAATATTTTTAATGTTATCAGTATTAACAATAATTATATTGGGATTAGCTGCAAATTTTGAATTTGACTTAAAAAAAATTATTGCCTTATCAACCTTAAGACAATTGGGAATTATAATATCAATTTTAATATTTGGTTATCCAATATTATCTTTTTTTCATCTTATCATTCATGCTTTATTTATTGCATCACTTTTTTTATGTGCTGGGGTATTAATTCATAGATTAATTAATAATCAAGATATTCGTATAATGGGCTGTATAAGTTATAGTATACCAATAACTAGAACATTTATAAATATTGCTAACTTATCATTATGTGGAATACCTTTTATGAGAGGCTTTTATTCAAAATATTTAATTATAGAAATAATATGTTCCAGAAATATTAACTCATTAATTTTATTGTTAATGTATATTGGAATTGGATTGACATCTTTTTATTCTGCCCGACTAACATACTTTTCAATAAATATAAATTTCAGTTACTATAATTTTAGTTCACAAAACGAATTATTTAATAATATATTAAAAAGAATTATGATTTTATCTATTTATTCAATCTTGTCGGGTCCATATTTAGATGAATCATATTTAACAATCCCACAAGAATTATCCTTCCCATTGAAGGAAGGGTAATAGCAATGGCCTTATCTTTCTCAGGATTATTAATTGGATATGAAATATCTATATTTTCATCTACAATAAAGAAATTTACAAGAGAGTTCATATGTTCTATATGATTTTTAAAACAATTATCAACCTTTCATACTCAATTTTTTATTTTAAAAAATTCATTCATATTTCAAAAATCAATTGATTTAGGATGAGGAGAAAAAATTGGACCCCAAGGTACAATTGAATTAATAAAATTAATCATAATATTTAATATTAGTATAAGAAAAAATAATTTCAAAATTCAGATAATAACATTTATTGCTTGATTTTTAATTATTTTATATTTAAATAGCTTAAGCATTAGAGCATAATATAATATTGAAGATATTAAGGTAATATTTTTTTTTTAATATTTATAAGGCTTTGCCTCTCTTTTCAATGAAAATGAAATGTTTTATAAACTTTATAAATAAGGAAAAAACGGAGTTTAACCGCTTTAAAAGCTAGTTAGCAGCTGCTTTTATTCCTATTTCCCTTTAATTGGAAATAATATATTCAATAACTTTATTAACAATAAAGTGCCTTATTTTTGGCTTCAATTAATAAACAAAGGAATAAAAATTCTTTTTTTAGGTCGAAACTAAATGTATTTATTACTTCATTGTTTTCAAGAATGGCTAATATTAGCACCTATTGATTGCAATTCAATAATTATAATTAAATACATCCCTATTAAATTCAATTTAGCATATTATTTTTTCATTCATGATACAGACCCAATATTAAAAATAATAAAAATAACAATATCACTAAATAAATTTCAATTATATTAATAGTTGCTATTACAATAACTATAGGCATAATAATTACTAATTCAACATCATAAATAAGAAAAATAACTGCAATTATAAAAAAATGTCTTGAAAAAGGGATTCGGGATGATTCAAAAGGATCAAATCCACACTCAAATGGAGATGATTTTTCACGGTCAATAATTGATTTAGTTGATAAGAAATATAAAAAAGTTATTAAAATAATCAAAATTAATAATATCATAATACAATAAACCACAACATTAAAAATTATTCTATTTAAAAATTAATCCTTTTAATTGGAAGTTAAATATACTTATATACTAACAGAATATTTATCTACCTCATCAGTAAATTGATACATATAAAAATAACCAAACAATATCAACAAAATGTCAATATCAGGCAGCTGCCTCAAAACCAAAATGATGGGTTCTAGAAAAATGAAATTTTAACTGCCGCAATAAACAGATTATAATGAACGTTCTTCCAATAATAACATGGATTCCATGAAATCCTGTTGATACAAAAAATGTCGATCCATACACTGAATCTGAGATACAAAATGATGATTCAAAATATTCATATACTTGAAGAATAGTAAAATATACCCCTAATATTACAGTTAACATAATACCATAAACAGATTCATTATATTTACTTTCTATTATAGAATGATGTGCTCATGTGATTGTTACTCCAGAACACAATAAAATTATGGTATTTAATAAAGAAATTTGTATTGGATTAAAAGGCATAACCCCAGTAGGGGGTCAATTTATTCCGATTTCCATAACAGGTCTTAATCTTCTATGAAAAAATCCTGAAAAGAAAGAAATAAAAAAGAAAATCTCTGACACAATAAATAAAATGATTCCCAATTTTAAGCCTCTCACTACAATTATTGTGTGAAGTCCTATAAACGTCCCTTCACGTGAAATATCACGTCATCATTGAATTATAGTTAAAATCAAAATCAAAAATCCAAAAAATAATAAAATTAAGTTTTGTATATGAAATATTATTACTATACCAGAAACAAAAGTTAAAGCTCCAATTGAACCTGTTAAAGGTCATGGTCTACAATCAACTAAATGATATGGATGATTATTCATTACGATACTTCTCTATAATATAAAGTTCTTAGAACTGTGAAAACATAAGATTGAATCACACAAACTGCTGATTCAAATAATATTAATAGTATTTGAATTAAAATAATTAGGTTTATATAAATTTCTAAATTAGTTGACCTATTCCCTAATAACGTTATTAATAAGTGACCAGCAATTATATTTGCTGTTAAACGAACAGCCAAAGATCCCGGTCGAATTAAATTTCTAACAGTTTCAATACATACTATAAAAGGTATTAAAATTGTTGGAGTTCCTATTGGAACTAAATGACAAAATATATGGTTTGTGTTGTTTAAAAATCCAAATAAAATAAAAGTTAGACAGAGAGGTAAAGCTAAACTTAAAGAAAATACTAAATGTCTTGATCTAGTGAAAATATATGGGAACAACCCAAGAAAATTATTGAATAGAATGAAAATAAATAAAGAACAAAACAATAATGATCTACCAAAAGATCTTGAACTTATTAATAAATTTAATTCAAAACTTATTGTATTTAAAATTTTATTAGTAAAAACTATATAACGACCAGGAATATAGCAAAACCCTAGAGGCATGAATAATAATAAAATTAATGAACTTAATCAATTTAATGAAAATAATCCTGTTGATGGATCAAAAGTTGAAAATAAATTTGTTATCATAATCAGCTATATGAGTTATTAAAATTGTCAGTTAAATCTATTCTTGGAATTTTCATAAAAGAAAAATAAATAAAAGTTATAATTAAAATAACAATTAACAAAAAAAAGAAAAAGAAAAAACATCAATTTATTGGAGATATTTGTGGAATAGAAAAATACTATTCTTAGTTTTTTGAATCTGACAGATTAATGTTTTATAATAAACTAACTTTTCATCATTAAAAGTAATCGTTAGTTACTATAAATTGGTTTAAGAGACCATTACCTACTTTCAGTCACTTAATGAATAATTCATTAATCAATTAATAAATTGATTAATACCAACTCTTTCAATAACAATAGGTATAAATCTATGATTTGCTCCACAAATTTCAGAACATTGACCAAATGATATACCAGGCCGGTTAATAAATATTCTTGCTTGATTTAATCGGCCAGGCACGGCATCCACTTTAATTCTCATGGCTGGTATGGCTCATGAATGAATAACATCAAATGATGAAACTAATAATCGAATTTGAGTACTAAAAGGTAAAATCGTTCGATTATCTACTTCTAATAAACGGAATTCTCTAATTGATATTTCATTCTGAGATTTCATATAAGAATCAAATTCAATATTTAAAAAATCTGAATATTCATATGATCAATATCACTGATGACCAATAATTTTTAGAGTTATTAAAGGTTTATTAATCTCATCCAATAAATATAATAATCGTAAGGATGGAAATGCAATAAAAATCAAAGTTAAAGCTGGAAGAAGTGTTCAAAAAATTCAATCAATTGTCCTTCCAATAAAAATCGGTTAACAATATTATTAAATATAATAACTGTTATTATGTAAGTGACAACTGAAGTAATAATAATTAAAATAATTAAAGTATGATCATGAAAAAATATTAATTGTTCTATTAATGGTGATGTAGCATCTTGTATATTAATATAAGATCAATTAGAAATTCCTAACAAAAATTATTTTATATATGAATCTTAAATTCATTGCACTTCATCTGCCATATTAGAATTGAACTAATAATGGAATCTCACTATACGAGTGCTCAGACGGAGGAAGTTTCTGTAACCATTCAATGGAAGAATTTATATTAATTGAATATAAAATCAATCGATGTGAAATAAATCTTTCTCAAATAATAAACAATAAAAATAAAATTCCAATAAATGAAATTCTTCTTCCAATAGAAGATAAAATATTTCATGATATAAATGCATCAGGATAATCTGAATAACGACGAGGTATACCTCTTAATCCTAAAAAATGCTGGGGAAAAAAAGTTAAATTTACTCCAATAAATATAACCAAAAAATGAATTTTTAACCAATTAGAATTTAGAGATAATCCAGTAAATAAAGGATATCAGTGAATAAATCTTCCTAAAATTGCAAACACTGCACCTATTGACAGTACGTAATGAAAATGAGCTACAACTTAATATGTATCATGTAATACAATATCAATTGATGAATTAGCCAAAATCACTCCAGTCAATCCACCAATAGTAAAAAGAAAAACGAATCCCACTGCTCATAAAATCGAAGGTCTAATCTTAATTTTTGCTACTCTCAAAGTTGCTAATCATCTAAAAACTTTAATTCCAGTTGGAACAGCAATAATTATTGTGGCGGAAGTAAAATAAGCTCGTGTATCAACATCCATACCAACTGTAAATATATGATGTGCTCAAACAACAAATCCTAAAATACCAATTGATATTATAGCATAAATTATTCCTAATGACCCAAAAGATTCAATTTTTCCTCTCTCTTGAGTAATAATGTGAGAAATTAATCCAAACCCAGGTGAAATTAAAATATATACTTCAGGGTGCCCAAAAAATCAAAATAAATGTTGATATAAAATTGGATCCCCTCCACCTGAAGGATCAAAAAAAGAAGTATTTAAATTTCGGTCAGTTAATAATATTGTAATTGCTCCGGCCAAAACTGGTAATGAAAGTAATAATAAAAAAGCAGTAATTAATACCGCTCATACAAATAAAGGTAACCGATCTATGTATATACCCGTTGAACGTATATTAAAAATAGTTCTAATAAAATTAACTGCACCCAAGATTGAACTAGCCCCAGCCAAATGCAGAGAAAAAATTGTTAAATCAACACAAGATCCTGAATGCGCGATACCTCTTGATAATGGAGGATAAACTGTCCAACCAGTACCTGCCCCTCTATCAACCATTCTACCAATTAATAATAATGTTAATGAAGGGGGCAATAATCAAAAACTTATATTATTTATTCGAGGAAATGCTATATCAGGAGCACCAATTATTAAAGGAACCAATCAATTCCCAAATCCTCCAATCATAACTGGTATTACTATAAAAAAAATTATAACGAAAGCATGAGCAGTAACAATCACATTATAAATTTGATCATCTCCAATAAAAGATCCAGGAATGCCTAATTCAACACGAATGAGAACTCTTAAAGTTGTACCCACCATCCCTGATCAAATCCCAAAAATGAAATATAATGTTCCGATGTCTTTATGATTAGTTGAGAAAAATCACTTATTCATAACTAAACATTGATTTATTCCCAATTGAGATGACTGAATTAGGTAATAAACTCTAAATTTATTTATGGATATTTTTCCTCTCAATAATCTTCTTTCCCATTTTTTATTTTTTATTTCTTATTTCAGTCTTATATTTAATAATAATATTAAATTGCAAATTTAAAGGTGATAAAAATAAATCTAAGGCTTACAAAAAAATTATATTTTTAACTTTGAAGGATAATAGTTTTATTAACTTAAAACCTTATTAACTCATGATATTAAATAAGGTTACAGCTATAAATCCAATCAATAAAGAATTTATTATAAATAATGTATTATTTAACCTAAAAGTTGACAACCTTAAAGATACATTGTTCATCATCAGCCCTGTTATTACAATTCGTGAATAATAAAATAACACTAATAAAGCAGTTATTACTAAAATTAAACATAAAAAATATATTTCACTAGCTAAAAGACAATAAATTATCATAAATTTTGGGAAAAATCCCAAAAATGGTGGTAATCCACCTATTGATATAAAAATAACCACTAACATTAAAAATTTAATCTTATTGTTAAACAAAATAAAAATTTGATTTAAATAATTCATATTATTTACTCAAAACAGATAGCAAGCTAAAAATAAAGAGAAGGAATAAATTAAAAAATATACCAGCCATATATAATTTATTAGTATAACCCCTCTAAAAATTCAACTTAAATTGTAAATTGATGAATATGCTAAAATTTTTCGAATTGATGAATAACATAACCCGCCCAATGATCCCCAAAAACATGACAAAACAATAAATAAAATTAATCTTATATCTAAATAACTCAATAAAATAATGGGAATAATCTTCTGAACGGTTATAATTAGAAAAGATACTATTCAGGATAAACCATCAATTACTGAAACATATCAATAATGAAATGGAGGAGATCCAATTTTAATTATTAAACTAATTATAATAAAATGTTTTACTTGAAATAATATCCCCAAAATAACAACAAATAGGAATAATAATCTCGAACCCATTCTTTGAATAATAAAATATTTAATTATTGACTCAGATGAGTAAACTCTTATTTTATTCATTATAAAAGGCAAAAATGATACCATATTCATTTCGATTCCCATTCAACAACCCAGCCAATTGTTTGAGCAAATCGACAACATAATACCAAAAAACAAGAATGCCACAAATATTATATAAGAGGAATTATTTTTAATTAAAAAGAGGATTATTTTCCATAAATGAGGTATGAACCCATTAGCTTAATTTTAGCTTATCTTTTATATTATGTTGTAGTTTATGAAGAACATTAATTTTTGACATTAAAAGACAGTTTAATTCTGCCAACATAATAAGAGTATAATATTACATAATTTATTCTATCAAAATAATCCTTTTTGTTCAGGCACCTTATTATATTTATTTATTTATTTACATTTTATGTAAAACTTATAATATCTGGAATGCTTTAAGCTATATCAATAGATTTACAACCAATATATGAATTCGTAACCCTATAAACTCTTTTTTATATCTTTTCATATTCTTATTTATTGATTAAAATAAATTTACGGAATTGAAAAATAGACAACAATTCAATACTCAGCCAAAATACAATAATTGTATTAATTATTGTACAACCACATTCCGCAAGTCCAGAATATAAAATGTATAATTATAGTATGTTCATAGTCAAATTAAAAATATTAATGTTAATATTATTATTTTCTTATATTCATATATAATATATATATATATATATATATATATATATATATATAACTTTAACATTTATAACTAAATTTACCTCAAGATATACTTTTTTCCCTATTAGGAACTCTCGAAACATGTTCCTAATAGGGAAAAAGTATATCTTGAGGTAAATTTAGTTATAAATATTAAAGTATTATATACATCAAGAAACGGACTGTAGCAGAAAGTGTTTGAAATATATATATATATATATATATATATATATATATATATATATATAATAGTATGTTTTTCTTTTTTTTTATAAATTATAAATATATATATATTAGTATATATATATATATTAATATATAAATATTTATAATAATAATAGTATGTTTTTCTCTCTTTTTTTATAACTAAAAGAGAAAAACATACTATTATTATTATAAATATTTATATATTAATATTATATATATTAGTATATATATACTAATTTATATTAGTATTTCTATATATATTAATATATAAATATTTATAATAATAATAGTATGTTTTTCTTCCACACAAACTTTAAACTGCTTCATAATTGTAAAAAGGGTGCATACATGAATGCTGTGGAGGAATATGAGATATACAAGGCTTCTAAGTTACAAACGGACCAGCTACTTAATGACAAAGTTTCGTTCCGATCGAATCTGCTGTACAACACGGCCATCGATATCGATGGGTCAGCGGTCAATGATAACGGTCGTATAAGACAAAGTGCAACAGTTGGTCGTTGGCAACGAGACGATGCGCATCGGACTGTGCCGTGACTGTGTCGGTGTTAAATTATGTGTGGTGTTTTTGTGTTTGTGTGTTTTAACTAGTTGACGACCCCTTTTGGGTGAATTTGATGTTTTTATAGTATTTTTAAACCTGATGATGAGAATTTATTCTCGAAACACGTCGTTTTAAGAAAAAACCAAATAAGTCACAAGACGGAAGTTAATACAGGTAATTGCCTAATATTAATTCTAAATATTTAGTAACGTGACTTGGAGACAATTAAAACAAAATGAAAGAAGATATAAGATGTTCTGTTGTATTTAATTAATGTTCAATAATTTCAAAGTTTTGTTAAGGCAGAGAAGGCAAGAAGATAATATGAATATATTTTTTAATAGTAAACCATATAAAGAATTATATAACAACCTAATTAAAAACCCAATAGAAAAACAAAACAGCATTTTAGACCAAAATCAGCTACTACTATAGAGTCAAATCCAAATGAATAAATTCAATAGAACTGTATATAATTAATAGAAATTAGTCAATGTAAAACAAAGATATGTAAATGTAATCAGCACAGAAACAAATATTAGTAAATGTAATGACAAAAGGATAAAATTAACTTTATTTGGAAATATGTAATACTAGGCCTAGAAAGGTACACTATTCAGATAAAATGTAAATTAATCAATATTGGAGTATTATAACAACACATTATTAACAACAAGCAATAATCATAAAGTGAGTAAAATTATTTAAAGGAAATATTAACATAAAATCACTTATAAATCATTTAATTACTATTATTGTAAAAAATACAAGGCCTATAAGAAATATCAAAAAATGTAAATTTTGGGCTTATTTGAACTTAAAATAGGTCGAGTTAGATATTGAATTATGTAAAATTAGCACAAGAATATTGCTAGATAGTTAAATTTTCATAAAATTAATAAATAATTAAATTACAGCAATAAATAGGAAAACTTGTCATGTATTTTTATGAGTTGAAATCAAATCCAAGACATGTAGATGTGTACAGACAATGGTAAGAGGAATAAGATATTTTATAAATTACCACCTAAACGACGACTTTAAGTCATCAGTCTATTGCTACTCGTGAATGTGTGCAGATCAAAATTTACGGACGGAAGATCTGAAAAATATAAATGGTTATAAAAATTGAAGTGCAACCTCAAAATATACTACAGAGGTTAACTACTGAAAATTAACAACATAATAACTAACTCAACAACGGAACCAAAACGAATAACCATAATAATACGATTCAGGCCGAGAGCACAAGAAATCAACCGTCATATTGAAAACTTTTAAACACCAATATTATCTGGACAACAAACTCAACAGATTTTGAACATGGAACACAGCACAATTAATCCAACACCAAACAACATTGCCGAGGAGAAGAAAACACTTCACATAATTATCCAGAGGAACTACAACATCGCAGAGGAAGGAATCCACATTTATATTTGAGGGAGAAGATCAAACATAGCAGTTGGCGTTGGGTAGCAGAAACTGAAGCGGACGGCAGCCATCTTTTAATTACTGAGCAACCGAAACGGACACAGCCTTCCCGAGCCAGTGACGTCATTCTACGAATTGGTTCGAATTTTACTTATTCATTGACAATATTTTCTGAATTATGTTATTTGTATAGAATAATAGCTAAGATTGAATTAATTATAAGTATTGTATCTTGTTGATTGCCCTTCTCTGACCATTTCAACAGTTAAAAGAACTCAAATAATTAATTTTGTAATATTATATTTTTGACTGTTATCACAATCGACCTGAGTGAGTCTCAGCCACTGCCATTATCGATGTGCGTAATTTTGGCGCACAATAGTTAAAAATAAATATCAGAATTATTCAGATACTTGTGTTCATTATTATTTGTATTAGCAATATTAGCTTTTTCTTTCTTCTCAACATAAATAAGAAGTCTTAGAAGAATTTATCAAGAAGAAGAGAAGAAGAGAAGCTGAGTGAGAAGAGAGATTACTTGATCCAAGTAACATAACTAGATTAACACTTGTGAAACAAATATTTTCACACACAATAACTAAATTACCATTCAAGTAATAAAAATTATAATTAATTAATTAGAGAGAGAAAATAAATAAAACATTATCAAATTTTTTTAAATTAAATTAACAAAAAATTAAATTTTTTTCTTATAAACAATATTATTATTTGTAATTCAGTTTAATTACAAATTGGCGTCCAACCTTAGGGGCTTAAAATAGGAATTGATAAGCCTATAAAATAAAAACAATTCACCCAATTTCCTATTTTAGCTTGGCAGCTGTTAACAGGTCAAGAGAAGAAGCAAGATGCACAGGAGAGCAACATCCAAGAAAAGGGTGGTGGAGGCCGAACAGGAAATCGATATGGAAGATAAGGAGGCGACACCCGTGGAAGATGTGGAATTGAGATTACCTCCAGCAGAACCAACCGAACCAGAATCCGAAGGGAAACAACCCGACAAGCCGACACGAACAGAGAATGGAGAAGTGAAAGAAATGTTCAGGATAATGATGGAGAAGATGGAAAGTGATAAACAACAATTGAAGGAGAAAATGGATAATAATAGTAAGAAGTCAAGGGAAGAATTAGCCCAGCTATTGAAGGAAGAGTTAAGGGAAAATAGTAAGAAATTGAAGAAAGAATTAAGCCAGATATTGGATGACGGCCACCGACGGTTGATGGAGAACCTAGAATATCAGAGTAAGATAATAGATGATCATTCTAAGAAAATGGACGATATAATAGATAATAGTAAACTGTGGAAGGAAGAATTAAAAATTGATAGCAAACCGGGAACAGAAGAAATACCAGACGATAAAAACATGGAACAATTAAGTAAGGAAATAGAAAATAAATAAAAAACAAGTGAATTATCATCTGAAATTAAACCTGACAAAAACCAAGAAAATATTATACTCAGGGAAATGGAATCAAAGAAAATGAGAAGAATGCATCCAAGGAATTTAATAAAAACACAGGAAGAATTGGAGATGATGCACAATGGGTTAATTAATGTACTGAATATCCCGATTACCAACAATAAAGAAATTATGAATGTCAGAGATTCTAGGAGGAGATTAAAGATAATTTCAATAATGGCTTACCATAAAACTATAGTCTACAACCTGGAAAAGACCAGAGGTAAATGGGAAATACCAGAGATAACAATACGTGGGAAATTATCAATGATATCATTAGTCATTGATGGACCAGAAACATATGGTAAAAAATCTGGGATATCATTCATCCTGGATAAACCAGAGACATCTTGGTTTAATAAACGATATTATAAAATGATTCAAATAAGCTGTGAAACAAGGGAGAAAATAACAACAGAAAAAAGGGAATACAAGAGAGAAGCAATAGATGTTGCAAGAACAGAAATATTTCTGAAAACAATGGTGGTCCGGACAGCAAGGACTATTTTAAAGACCTATTATATAAAGGAATGTTGTAAGAATAGTAAGAAAAAAAACATCTAAATTCTAAAAATAGTAAGAACAACTTACACGAACTATTCAAAATAATGATTATATGAAATAAAAGGAATTTTGAAGAAATATCAAAATTCTAAAAATAGTAAGACCAACTTACAAGAACTATTTGAAATAATTATTAAATATATAAAAAGAATTTTGTCAGAAAAAAACATCTAAATTCTAAAAATAGTAAGAACAACTTACACGAACTATTCGAAATAATTATTATATGAAATAAAAGGAATTTAGCAAGAAAAAAATGTATAAATTCTAAAAAATAGTAAGAACAACTTACATGATTTATTTGAAATAACTATTATGAACAGAACGAATTTAGTAAAAAAAAAATTTTAATTCTAAAAATTAGTAAAAACAACTTACACAAATTATTTGAAAAACGATTATATATATATGAAAAGAATTTTTGTAAGAAACACTACAAAATTCTGAAAATGTAAGAACAAATTACACTCATAATTTGAGTGAACTCTTATATAAAAGAATTTGAGAATAAATGGAATACAGATGATACAAATGTGTAAACTTTCTCAAAATCTCCAGGGACAAAGCAAAAAAGAACATGTTCCAGTAAATAATGAGAACAACCAATATCAAACAATTGAATACAGTAATTTAATATTACAAGGAAAAGATATCCATAAATATTAAAAGTGTCATAAGAAGAAAATGTAGCAAATATTCATAAGAAACAGTTTGAAAAAGGAAAAGCCTTTAATAAACTATCACAGCTATAAAAACTATACTACAGTTTGTATGGTAATAGTGACTATGATAACTATAACAACTATTATAAACTATGTAAATGAGACAATTTCAGACAAAAATGATACAGAAATTTTAAATGAAGAAAGGAATATTTTATAATTTAACCAAAATAATTTAAACAAGACTGACAATGAAAATAATTTGATAAAAATGAAACAATGAAGAAGAACCAACTAAATAAAAACCAAATATTAAGACCAGAAACCAAAAACCCTGGTACCATAATGATAATATTGTTGTAATAACCACTATTATAGTGATAATTAAGAGAAGAAGGAATTAATGTTATGCCATGAGCAACAGAATGACTCATTGAACACCAAATGAAAAAAAAAAGAAAAATCTATATAAATGCTAATTACTATGTAAACAAGATGAAATGATGAAACGATGAAATGTATATTATACCACATACCTAAGCCACATAATATGGAATGAGCTTTGATAGAGAAGAAGAGTCAAGTGTATAAAAGTATTAATTAATATAAAATATTATGAAGTGAAGAATCCAAGGATGTTTATTATTAGTCGAAAGAGACTACTTTTAATGATTTTTAATTTTTATGACTGGATGTAGAGAAATTCCATCAGTCTTATATTTTGAGCAGAGATGATAATTCCTCTGAGCTCAGTTAAGTGAAGTATTGGTCAGCAGAGAATGAAGCTGAAATGTGCCACTCTGAACTGTTCCAGCTCACATGTTAGGGAATGTTAGGGAGTAAACATACAGGTGAGGAAGCACCGAATAAGGAAGAAAAAATATATGATAATAATGATATACATAAGATTAAAGATTACTTACTAATGAATAAAGAAGCTAATGAAGGAGATACATATCATCTGAGAGAGAGCAATGGTGGAAAAAGAAGGTATATAAAGTGAAATCACGAATAAAAACATGGTAAATAAAAAGAATTAGTAGTAATTATTTCATCCATACTAAGAGTATGATCAGGAACTAATCACTTTTACAGGAGAGCATATGTAGCATAACAGAATTATCACCTTAAAATTTAACTTAATACAACATTAAAAAAGAAGAAAACTATCAATAGTGAGTGAGAAAAATAAATGGTTAAAAGTGAATTAAAGAAGCTGATCATTATAGTCGATAAAATATTGATAAAAATAAACTCAATAACAAAGAAAACTCTTGGTCCATATAAAAGAAACCAACTATATAAAACCCCAGTACAACATCAGAATACCCAGTAGGTTGAGGAGCAGTAAATGAGAAGACAAATGGAAAAATAAATGAAATAAGATGAGGAGCTGTAAATGAAAAATAAATGAAACAGAATAATCAAATAAGATTCATTGAATTGATGCCACGAGGACATGAAAACACAAGATATAGAAATACTTATAGAATAAGAAAGAAGAGACAAACTATCTCAAGTTCATACAAGGAATGTAGAAACAAGAAGGACTATACTCAAAATATTATGAAGAACATACACAATTTAAACAGAATTGAGCCTAATAAATGTCAGACCCAGTAACTCAAGTTACAGGATACAATACAATTAAATTAAATTGTAAACTAGATGTAAACCTAATTTAAGAACAAATGAGAAACAAACAAAAGACTACCATAGTGTAGAAACAAATCAAAAGAAAAGACTACCATTAGTGTAGAAATTATAAGGTGAAATACCATAATAAAATATAATAAAAGTTAGGAACTACAGTGAGTGTAGTGAGTAACCTAGTGAAAAAACTATAAGAAATAAATCGTGAAAGAAAATAAAAATTATTCAGAAAGACTACCATTAGTGTAGAGTGATACAATATAAAAAATATAAGAATAAAGGACAGTCTAATAACTGAAAATATTATTAGTAGTAAGAGTGTTTGAAAGTTATAGATAAAGAATAATAGATATAAGATAATTATCTTGTTGATTCATCCTCTTCGTTCACTTTATTAAATTTATTAATATATATAAACTTTCACGTATGAACTTACTATTTGTTATCACTTCCCCAAACGTTTCAAGATGATGTGCCTCTTCCTCAGTGGGAGTAAATACTGAATGTCGTTTTACAGAATAACTGTTATGGTCTATAGGTGTGTGTGGTGGGGGTTGATGGTAGGATGGGATTGGCGCTGAGGTTCAAATTGTGTGTTTGGATCAATGTATCGAATAGTGTATGTGACTTATAATGTAATTGTTCATTTAATATGTTGTTTGGTTGTAGTGTGTGATATCTGTATATTTCAAATTGTTCAGCTGTGTTTAGTTTTCTACTTTTAGGTAAGTAGTGTAATATTTCCATGTTGTGTTCTATGTTTGTGTAACTGTGGTTTTCGTTATGTAAATGTGTGGCAAATGTGGAATGTATGTAGTTTGTGGTGAGGGCTTTTAAATGTTCTGAAAATCTGGAGGAAAAAGATCTTCCCGTCTGGCCGATGTAGAATTGGTGACAATCATTACAATTTAATTTATAAACCCCTGTTTTGCTGTATGTGTCTGTGTCATTGTTAGTATTATTTATGTGTTTCCTAATGGTGTTGTTGGTTCTGTAGGCTACTTTATAATTGTGTTTCCTAAATGTGTTTGCAATTTTGTGTGTATTGGAATTGTAGTATGTAAGTGTTATGTATTTGCTGGGTTGTGTGCTGTTGGTCTGATGTGTTTTACTTTTTGTGTTTAGGATTCGTTTGTGTAGTTTATTTATTAATTCGGGGTTGTATCCATTTTTGACTGCTATATATTTGATTGTGTTTAATTCTTCTTGGTAGTCATGTGTGTTTAGGGGTTTTGAAGTGAGCCTATGGAGCATGTAGTTGAAAGCTGCATGTTTGTGTTGAGTTGGGTGGTTGGATGAGTTATGTATGACCATGTCTGATGTGGTGGGTTTCCTGTATATTTTGTATGTGTGTGTGTTGTTTGTTTTGGTGATTGTAAGGTCTAAGAAGTTTATGCTATTATTTAGTTCTATTTCAAGTGTGAATTTTAATTTATGGTGTATAGTGTTAATGTATTTGTGGAAATTTTCTATTTGTCTTTTGTTGCCGTTGTAGAGGAGTAAAATGTCATCAACATACCTGTGCCAATATATTATTTTATCGGTGTATTTGTTATTGTTGTTATTTGTTATTACCTTTTTTTAAGGGTATGAAAAAAAACAACAGATATTGGTATTTGAAAAAAGGTGAATTTTATTGGTACATACCAGTGGCGGCTGGTGTTAAGGTTGTAAGGTTGCACAACCACCAGTATTTATAGGTCTAACATAACAATGTATATATATAACTATAGTGATACAACAAAATTTTTTATGTTGAAACAATCTTATTTTCCAAAGTTATTTTTCAAACGAACTTATTTAGCTACAGCTCGGAAAATCTCGAAATATAATGTTTAACGCAGCACATTACAGACGAGTAAGTTACGCGCGCTGCCGGTAGTTGGTTTGCACGTGGGTGGTTGCTTGAGCTCTGCAAACCAGCAAACGCAATTGTTGTGATACGACTTGAACACAGCACAGTGACAAAAACGGTGGTAGGGATAAAATACACGGCGGTTGCGAATACGTTCAGGTGGTGCATTGGAGTACTGCAAACCGCCACCGCAAGCGCTGCTGTGCAGTACAGCACACGCATATCAGAGATTCCAGTAGACGTTACCGAATGTTTGAATTTATAAAATTATAGTAATAATTTTGTATAACTGCGATTGTGATAATAAAGTGTCAATCGACTTTATATTAATTAAGTTGCGTGTTAAGTATTATTTTTTCTTTGTTTAGTGCCGCTGTGTGCTTTTGTGTTGGTGCTTTTTGGATTAGTGATTCTGCGTGCTTTTAAACAACGTGTTTTTTATTAGTTCAAAATGAATAGCGTTAAGAACCAATAGACTAGGAGGCCAAAAACCTCCCTTAACAATAAATCAAATTGTAAAATCAGGCGGTCAACAATTTAATCGATCATTTAAACTAGAATATAATGAAAATAGTGACTAGTTGTGTGGTTGTGACGAAATAAATTCGTTATTTTGTTTTTCATGTTTATTGTTTGGAGGAAAGGACCCCTGGACAAAATTCTAAAAGAAAGATATTAATCATCTAGCAGAAAAAATAAGAAATCATCAGGCGTCAAGTGTAGCCTACATATAAAGAATTATTTTCAGTGTTCTCTTTTTGGTACAGTTAATATAGCACAGCAGCTGGGCAGTGAATATAGATGAAACATTGTTTTACACAACAAAAGAATACGCAATAAACGTTACGTCTTAAATATAATAATAAATTGTATCCGCTTCTGTGGAGCTTTTGAATTAGCTTTGCGGGGTCATGATGAGACTGAATCTTTATCAGATCCTGGTGTATTTTGAGGCTTAATTGGTTTCAGTTCTGAGCTTGAGCGGATTATTTGGCTGTAATTGTTCATGAGACCACTGATGTTGATTGCTAATGTTTTTCAAATGGTCAAAGTGTATCGTTATATAATAAAAGGTAGGCTAAACCGGTTGAAGATTCTTGGGTTTCATTGCTCCTCCTAAACAGAATGCTCAGTTGCTTGCATCATGCTTGTTAGATGAACTGTCTCATCACAACTTACTTGGAATTTCCTACAAATTAATTGCTCAAACAATTGGAAAAGAGTAATTTTCTATTTTCCCCCATACGGAAGCACTATGTATGATGCACATAAATATGTAGTAGGTCTGCCTTTGGTTTAATGTGTTTTTACCTCCCCCCCTCCCCCTTCAATCATCTGCAACCACCAAAATGTGGAACCACCAGCCGCCACTGGTACATACTAAAGATTATAGAGTCAAATTTGATTCTATTCATTAACAAAGGTCCGTACTGTAATAATTTTGTGTGTAATATACAAGCATTCTTTAATATGTTTACGAGATTCTCCCAATTTTATTTGCATTAATTCAGACCGTAGTAACATTAAATTCCACTGTAACCCATTATTAATACTTAATCATTTGCATGTTAACAGAAACTGCACATTGCTTTTTATTGCATTATGTTGAAAAAAGGATTTTAATGTACTTGTTTGGTTATACATTAGATTGTACTAGGTTCTAAATTGGAAGTACGTTTTAATTCCGGTACTTTGAATAAATACAGCCTTTAATGTTATATACAGCCTTTGAATGTACACTAAGGAAATGTCTGTTAAGTCTAATTAATTTTAAAAATCTAAAAGGTTTAAGTTAAATAATTAAACGTAGCCACAACCTCCCAAAATCGTCTCTGTACCGTAATTATAAATACACCCTTTTAATGTACACAAAGTAAATTTTATTTAAGTTACATTGTCGTACATAACCTCCATAAGCTGGCATTACTTACTTCGAATAAATACAGCCGTTAATGTTATATAAAGCCTTTTATCCATACAATAAATACAGCCTTTGAATGTACACTAACTAAGGAAACGTTTGTTAAGTCTAATTTTAAAAATGTAAAAGGTTAAGTTATATTGTTAAACGTAGCCACGACCTCCCAAAATCGTCTCAGTACCGTAATTATGTGCGATAAATGTAAACTAATTTCTGTACTTCCAATAAATACACCCTTTTAATGTACACTAACAAAGTAAATTTTATTTAAGTTACATTGTCGTACATAACCTCCATAAGCTGGCATTAGTTACTTGTGAAGAAAACAGTTGGATGTACACATCGGACACCGAAATGTAGTACACGCGCGGTGACGGAAGTTACATTTTGCCGCTGACTATTCCTTAAGACCCGGAAGGTGTAAACAATCTATCTCAAGTCTTCACATATAAACGATACATACATACGCACGCACATACACGAACACATTCACCCAAATATTCATACACAGGTCCTGATGATGACAATAAACATTGTAGAAACGTCGACACAAATAAGTTAAAAAAATTTGTGTTATTTTTGACCGATCCTCACTAACCCTTCACTGAAAAAAGATAATAAAATTGTTAATGTTAATATATTAAATTCTGGAGGATTATGAAATTTAATTTGCAGTACTGAAAAGTATACAGACAATATTAACAACGAATACTATTTTGTAACATGGGATTTTTTGTTTTTCAGAAACAACACTGTTCATAGAGGAAGCAAAACGTTGAACATTTCCTTTCTATATTTTACCACATGGTGTTTAGGTAGGTAGATTTTTGTAATTTGGAAAGTGCATTTAGTATTTTATAATCTGTTCTTGTTTATTTTAACATTTTGATAATGTGTAAAGGTTAGTAAAATAGGTGTATTGTTGTCTTATGTGTTGCAGAAGATAATTGGAGCTGTTTTATCGTAAAAACTAGCTATGTCAAAGCGAGGACGTGGTGGTTCCGCAGGAGCCAAGTTTAGGATATCTTTAGGTTTACCTGTCGGAGCAGTAATCAACTGTGCGGATAATACAGGTGCAAAGAATCTGTATGTAATTGCTGTCCAAGGTATCAAGGGTCGCTTGAACAGGCTTCCAGCAGCAGGTTCGGGTGACATGATAGTCGCTACAGTTAAGAAAGGAAAACCAGAACTCCGTAAAAAGGTGAGCATGTGTTCATTTAATCATAGGTTATCATTGTCTGTTGTCAGTCTAGCTTATTTATAAGGATTTATGTCACTTTACTTTGTATTTATTCCAACTGTTAAATGAAATATGACCTGGAACAGTGGTTTAAGATTTGATATTTCGGTAATTCAATTGGCCATGTGTTACTGATTCATGGATCCTGTTAGTAATTTGTGTACGAAATGTGAAAATTTTGAGATTGTTAGTCATGCAAATGAAGTTCACAGGTAACAGTAAAACATATTTTAAGATTATAATGAAAGTATAGAACATTTGAGTTTCATATCTAGTTTTCTCAGTAATGCATTCATTATATTTTCTGCAACATTTATATCAAAATGTAGTGACGTTTTTATAAACAGCCAATAGAGCATAAGGTAATTATGACATTTCATTCCAATGCTGGTATTGAAGTGAAATATTTTTTTGGTATTTTTCCTATTCTATGTTATATAAACACGCGAAAAATAATGTTAAATGGCGGCTGAAGCTATTTACGAAGAAAAAAAATAAAATAATTACTCCCATAAGCACGCATGGAAAGGTGAACGAGCGCCATATTAACTACATAATAAAATTAAAAAATACCAACCCACTTTTGCCAGCATTACTACTGCGTTAGCCCTCGGCGTCTCCGGTTATTAAACTATACATACCCCAAATAAAAACCATGTCGCAGCATGGAAATAGTTTACGGCCTCACGGGGAACTTCCTGCGGCCTACTGGGTTTTTGACGGCTTTGCCGCCAAAACCTTAGTGCAACTCCTCGGCCTCGGATCTCATTTAACAATAAACATAGATTTATCATGAATTATTATTACCTGTGCTTGAGAGAGAGAAGTTAAATGTCATTTGCCACAGTTAATATGGCGCTCATCCATCTTTCCATGCGTGCTTATGGGGGTAATTATTTTTTAAATTTTTTTCTTCATAAATAGTTCGACCGCCGTTTAAAATTATGGTAATTGTGCACGATCTACCCTAAGCTCAAATTGCGGTGAAATATTTCTTTTCCTATCTTCTATACTATATAAACACGAGAAAAATAATTTTAAACGGCGGTCGAACCTATTTACGGAGAAAAAAAATTAAATAATTACTCGCATAAGAACGCATGCAACAGCGGGTAAACGCCATATTCAGTCCGTGTACACTGGTACAGGACGGCGCGTGACGCCACCGCTTGTACATCAGCTGTCGCTCCAAATTGGACTTTGGGATGTATATAATTCTTGGAAAAATTAAGGCGAACCATTTTTCAAACATTTACAAGCGAGTTGAGCCGATACCTGCCGGTTAGGTTCGGAGGGGCGGCCCAAAGGGCTGCGGATATAGTTCATTGTTTCATATAATTCTTGCAAAAATTAAGGCGAACCATTTTTAAAACATTTACAAGCAAGTTGGATGCAAAGCGAGTTGAGCCGATACCTGCCGGTTAGGTTCGGAGGGGCGGCCCAAAGGGCTGCGGATATAGTTCATTGTTCCATATAATTCTTGCAAAAATTGGACTGTATGAAAAGCGAGTTGTCGATTGCTGAAATCTGGACAAATTTTGCCAAACGCTGACGTAATGCTGACTTTTGATTGGTACTTAGAAAACAATCAACGGTTGATTTCAAAATTTTGTAATCTCTGATTTGTAATTGGTTAAGACGAAAAGAGCAGTTTGACCGTTGAGAGAAAACGCTGCCGTTGCCGCGTCAGGTAGTGTTGTGTGGGAATGTATTTTGTGATTTTCAGTGCTTTAGTTTGTGTTTGTGTAATTGTGTGGTGTTATTAATTATGGTTTAATTATTTCTGTTGTTTAGGGTTATTTACTATTATTAACATTTGTAATATTGAGCCGATAACTTTGCTGATTACTTTATAAATTTATGAAGTACAGCGCTGGGTACTCCGCGTAATGTGATTTTCAGTGCTTTAGTTTGTGTAATTGTGTGGTATTATTAATTATGGTTTAATTATTTCTGTTGTTTAGGGTTATTTACTATTATTAACATTTTTAACATTATAAATTTATTAACATTTTAATACACAATGGCCTGCTACATTAAGGTAAGATTTTCATCTTTTCATAATTATATGCATGGATTCCATGTCACTGTGTGTGTGTGTGTGTGTGTGTGTGTGTGTGTGTGTGTGTGTGTGTGTGTGTGTGTGTGTGTGTGTGTGAAATATTTCTTTTTCTATTCTATGTTATATAAAGATGGGACAAATAATTTTAAACGGCGGTCGGACCTATTTACGAAAAAAAAATTAAATAACTTCTCCCATAAGACGCCAAAAAATGCCATATTCACTGTGGCAAATGATATTGGACGATTTAGTAGTGGAAAAACACGTGTTATTTGCCGCGTAAACTTATGAAGTACAGCGCTGGGTGCTCCGCGTAATGACGTCATAACTCGTCATCGCTGTGCATTGTGCGCCGTCGCTTAGTTAACATGGCGGCCATTCACTTTACATGCGCGCTTATGGGAGTAATTATTTAATTTTTTTTCTCCGTAAATAGGTTCGACCGCCGTGTAAAATTATTTTTCTCGTGTTTATATAGTATAGAAGAATAGGAAAAGAAATATTTCACCGCAATTTGAGCTTAGGGTAGATCGTGCACTTTTACCAAAATTATTTTTCCCATGTTTATATAACATAGTAGAATAGAAAAAAATATTTCACTTCAATACCAGCATTGGAAAGAAATGTCATAATTACTACAGTGGAGCTGCATTCTTTAACCGAAACGCATGCCTTTTAATTGAAAGGCAAAGATTTTCGAAGACTCTTAAACAGGTACTGAGTTTCACATAACAGTGATGCTGATTGAACTAAAGATGCTTTGTATACTAATTAAATTAGAATAAATTTAAATTAAGAACAAAAAACGTATTTTCTAAAATAGCTAATTAACAAAACATACGGCTCGAACTGTTTCTTTAATTACAGTGTTGCCATTGTAACTGTGAAAGGTTTAGTGAGAATTGGTCAGTAAATATAGACACAAGTTTTGCACCATTTGTATTGACGTTTAGACAGTATTTGCTGCCTCAGGCCTGTGTATAGACAACAGAAATAAACACTAACAGGAGTGCGCACATGTGTGTATGTGTGTGTGTGTGTGTGCGTGCGCACGTATATAAGACTATTTACACAATCAAAATATGTACTATTCTCACATATTGTTATAGGCCCTACTTAAGTAAATAATTATAATGTGCCTAAAACATTATTACAAATTAATATACTGACAATATAATAGTCACTCAATCATAGTTGTAAACGCAGTTATAATCGACTGTATATTGTAATCGCTAGACCAAGCACCAAAGTGCTTGCTTCCAAAGTTCATTGGTTATTAAAAATTGGATAATATATGAATATTTTAAAATAAATTTTACTATTTTTACATTATTAAAATAATGCGTTAGTTCAGTCTTTGCTTCGAAGACCAAGCCACTATATAATTTTTATGAAATGGCACGTGGTCTAGTGATGCATAACTGTGTCCAATTAGCAATTAGTCTGGACAGCAATACGTATTTAAAAATATGTTAAATAAGCAACATATTATGTATTTATGTTAAATAAATGTTATTTGGGTATAACAATATGTGAGAATAGTAAATATTTTGCTGTCGTAACACACACACACACACACACACATTAAATCAATTAATTGGACTGTTTTATGTGTTTGATTATTTATCTATTGTCCATACACATGCCCTTCAATGCAATAAATATTGCTGAAATGTCAATGTAAATGGTTTAACAATTATTGTGTGTATACTTAATTTCCAATCCTTGCTAAACCTTTCATCAATGATTGGCAGTCACTACTGATTTAAGGGGAGCTCCAATGCCACATCCTATGTTATATGGTACACTTCTCTGAGAAACCTTTAAAGCTGCATATACAACATTTGTATATTTACTTTACATATTTATATTTACACATTTGTGTATTTACACAACTCCTGTTTCAAACCTGGTAGCAGAATTATTAAGTTTAAACAAAAATGTGAGCTATGAGAATTTTTTATTACAAACCTTTTTAAACAATTCCATGTTTTATAAAACAAATCATTTGGGATCACCAGACTAAAACTTAGTACAGCAATAATTCTGCTAGATGTATAAAATATTTGAAGGAAAATGTAGAAAAAAATTCCAAGTTCCTATAGTTTAGTGAACCGTTAACAAAGAGAAGTATATTTTAGAGAGACAGGCTTTAAAGTTTGAATTACATTTTACATGGAGGTTTGTCTTTTTAAGACAGCACCGCTCCACAGACTAGGTTACCAGTCTGTAGATCCTGGTCCTCAAGCAGCTTTTTCTAGCTTTTGCCTAGCCTCTTTTGGTAGAGGAGAAGGTGGTAATAGGGGAAGGTCTTTTTAGTAAGTCTGTAAATCTAATGTAACTGTGCCAACAACTTATTTAACAGCATTAATATATCACATAAACATTTGACTACATGTCTGCAAAGTATCAAATTAAAAAAAAATTTGTATAATAAATATTACAAGAAAAATAAAATTATGCATAATTTTAGTCAGAGAAATTTGGGTGGTAATATGGGAATAGCTGAAAGTCTGAACAAAACAATTTTTTTTTTTAATATTCATTTTTAAAGTATCCAAGTCACTGTATTAAATAAATAATTGCTTATCTAATCCGTCGAGTGACTTACTTGTAATTCCGCTTGACGCGTTTCAGGGCATATGCCCCATCTTCAGAATAATTCCTCTTCACAGAACGTCAGACATTAAGATTAAAATGTAATAAATTAAAATTAAAATCCATGGTTAAAATATTAACTCGTCAAAATATTAAAATATATGAATGCACAGAGATGCACGCACTATCACAACATGAGTTCACTTCGCGTTGTGAACTCATGTTGTGATAGTGCGTGCATCTCTGTGCATTCATATATTTTAATATTTTGACGAGTTAATATTTTAACCATGGATTTTAATTTTAATTTATTACATTTTAATCTTAATGTCTGACGTTCTGTGAAGAGGAATTATTCTGAAGATGGGGCATATGCCCTGAAACGCGTCAAGCGGAATTACAAGTAAGTCACTCGACGGATTAGATAAGCAATTATTTATTTAATTTTTTTTTATAATTCATCATGTATATAAACAATATAAAAGTGTTAAAGACAGGTAAGTCTTTTAATTTACTGTTTATAGATTATACAAAGTACATAAAATAAACAGAAAGTTATTAAAGTAACAGCTCAACTACGTTTTAGGCTTGCATACATAATCAAATATTGAAAAGATTGATTTAACTACCTTTCAGACTGCCTGTACATGAACCATATAAATACCAAAAATATGAAAACCGATAGTCACTACTTGTCAGAATAAATGAAATACATAAATAAATAAACAAACATAAAAAAATGCTGAAAACCTAACTTTGAGATAACTTATTTTATATGACTAAATTCTGCATTATTTGAAGTAGGCCGACAACATAACGTACAAAAGTATAAAAATGTTAAGAGAAAAGCTAAATTTAAATACTCTAAAGGCTCTAGTCTAATTTCACACAAAATTTGAAATTAATTTTATTTTAGAATTTATTTTGTTTTAGTCCAACAAAATCAAAGCTTAAAGTCCAGATTTTAAGAACAGAAGTCGCACACATAACAGTCTCTATCACATCCAGAACAGGCTACATGTGCCCAATCCCTACATGAAACACATTCAGCCCAAAGTTCTTCAGGCTTGGAATATATGAAATTTTCAGAGCAGGAACATACATTCAACATCATCAGAAGTGGGAGCTGTTTCTCCAGTTGGCACTGAAATGTTAGATTCACCAGAAGAAATTGACACAGCTTCATCTCTGTCAGTCTTATTACCGACACTGAAATGTAACTTCTTTTTCGCGTTAAGTTTCTTCTTTCTTTGCTGTTGTTCCTTTGTTAATGAAGTTTGTTCTGTGGTAGACGTCCACTCTTCCTTGCTAGGTCGTGCAACTGGTTCTTTGCTAAGCCCTGAAGTTCTTTCCCTGTTAATTTTTTGTTTACTAGCCTTTTCTTTAGCATTTTGAAGGGATAACTCCAGTGACGTTTTATAGGACGAGCTAGTCAATAGAGTAGACGTACCTTTGCGATCTCAAGTGGTCTTTTTCTGTTTTGGTCCTGGTACTGGAGTGATATCTTGAGATCCCACAAACTCGTGTTGTCTTGCTTCTTCTCTTGGTTGGACCACTTGATCATCAGAACTACTGTCTACAGGTTGCTCATTTGCTGCTATGAAATCAGTCTCAGTGAAAACTCCTCTGTTTACTGGAAAGAGTCCTGTGGCTCGGAAACCATTTACATCAATTTCACCAGTTATCATCTTCAAATAGGCTCTTCCAAATAATTCAGCAATTTCGTATTGTGAAAGTACAGTGTGTGATTGCCTAAGCCAAATACGAATTTACTCACTGTAGTGGGTTTTGAGCACTCCCATGAATGATTTGTCGAGTGGTTGCAATTTGTGGGATGTGTACGGAGGAATGCACAGGATAGACACATGATTTTATCTTGCCATGAAAATGACTTTAAATTGCACGTGTGTGCGTAGTGACCATCGAGAAACAATGACTGTCACAAGAGAGCCCCTTTCGGCAGCAGATGTAGCTGAGATTTGACGCTTTCCTTTATGGCCAATGACATAGGGAACCTTACTTTGAACTACTAACAGGCCAGTCTCATCTACGTTAAAAACTCTGTCGGCAGGATAGTGATGTGTGTCCATTTTATCTTCAAAAATGTCTAAGTACTTTCACATTTTTTGTTAAAGGCCTTAGCACGGGCAATAGAGGTCGCAGAAGGTTTTCTAACTGATAATTCATTCTTAAATCTGTTCATAAAATGATCAAACCACGCTTGACCCGCCATGGCATTTGAGAAGGGGTGCGGTATTTTATTTCTTTCTGCTAACTGGAATGCCATTCGATGGACATTATTCCTCGTTAAACCATAAAACTTCTTCTCCATTAACAACAAGAACCTAACCAGTTCTTTTTCTAGATCTGAAGGTAGGGTAGACTTTTTTCAAGTTTTTTTGACACAGCTTCTTTCGCCGTGACGTCAGTTTGTAAACTGAGTCTGAAAAGAGTAGATTTCGGAACTTCAAAATGCCTTGCTGCCTCCATAAGTTTCATTTTTTCTCTCTGATTGCAGAGATAGCTTTAGCCATATTTCCCTCATCCCATCTCTTCCTTTTCCCCTGAGGAACTGGTCCTAGCTTCACTCTAGGCATCACAAAACGTCTCGCACACACCGTACACCTGTTGAAAAAAATGTGGTTGTAATATGGGAAATTAAACATCGTGATTCCCATATTACCACCAGTGGCCATGATTGTAGTTAACCTAAAATATTTTGACTTCGAATGTGATTTTAGGGAACTTAAATACTTTAATGTAAATAACTATTTAAGCGGTATTTAAAACATAATACTAAGGTGAGATAAACAAGCACAAATCCTACCTTACAAAAACTTTTTAGAGCTACAGAAACAGGCTTGGTGCAGCTGCCAAGGTGTCATTCACTAAACTGAAGTGCTGGCCTCTCAGGACAATTAAATGTACCTTTAGACGCTGATTGGTAGATTCGCTACTAGATAGCGTATGTCAAAAGTTATAAAAATTCCCATGTTACAACTACTTCCCATATTACCACCTTCTCCTCTATATTTTCTTATCTTTTTGTGCTTTTTTTTACTTCCATGTTCCATAAGGAAATGGAAGTATGGTGATGGCAAAAAAAATCGTGGTCGAGATTATTGCCGATTCTGATTGTACTACCCTCAAAACATGAAAAAAAGTCATTTTTCGAAAAGTGTCTGTGTCTGTAGATTTTTTTTCTATGGCAAACGGTAACAGCCGCAAATTCAAACAGAATCAAATAAATTTTGCATACAGCCCTGATTTGTAGAGTACTCAAGACCTATTGTTTTTGGTGAAGATCGGTTAGGGAAAGGGGTATTTTACCAGCAACGTTTTTTGTTTTAACAAGGGTATTTTCTATGGCAAACGATAACAGCCGCAAATTCAAACAGAATCAAATAATGTTTTGCATACAGCTCTGAATTGTAGAGTTCTCAAGACCTATCCATAAAGATCGGTTTAGGGAAAGGGGTAGTTTACCTGCAGCGTTTTATGTTTTAATATGGGTAATTTTTTCTATGACGAATGGTAACTGCCGTAAATTCAATCAGAATCAAATAACGTTTTGCACACCTTCCTGATTATAGAGTACACAAGGTCTGTTGATTTTGGTGAAGATCGGTTAAGAGAAAAGGGTAGTTTAGTTTACCTGCAACGTTTTATGTTTTAAAAGGATGTAACTCCATGGGACTATTCCCCTCTTTGTGTGAGCGCTAATCTATTACCCTTCAGGACTTACAGGTTCTTTATGCCTCACCTTGGATGTGTCAAATTACCACAAGACGGGTTTTAAATTAATTTATCCCTCTCTTTGTGTACGTCCATTAGTAAACCTTGTTAATTCTATATAAATAAAAACACATGGAATAGTATCTGGTAATAATAATAATATTGTATTTTATTCAAAGAATGTCTATAATCTATTCAGTGTAACTATTAATATAATTTATAAATCTCAGGGTCGATTCTCTTCTCTTTGTTTATATTATTTTTAGGTTCTTTTGGCTGATATAAAGGTTCAGTAATTATAAAGGAAAAACAAGTATAGAAAGTACATTACATTACAAACAATAATAATGATGCATAATATAAATTGAGTATTAATTATAATAATATGTATACATTACACAATGTATCAGTTCAGTTCACACAGCCTTCTGGTATACGTGATGGAAATTTCCAATCTCAGTTTGTTTATGTTGTCCAGATGACGGAATCCACTTCTTTTGGTGTTCAATAAATGTATATTATCTCCTTTTCGTTGTCCGATGCCTTATGGTGGTATATTAGGATTGAAGTCCAGTGTCCTGTTATTAAGTTGATCACAGTGTAGTTGTTCCTTCTGGTTGTTGGATCAGTAATGTTTTAAAGGTGATTTGTTTATGATATTTCTTTATCTGCTCCAATTTTATATTCTGTTATAGTTTGATATAAGGTTTTTTTTATTTTCTATTATATTATTTTTTAATAATATTCATATGTTTTGTATAAATAATTAGCTTGTTTTCAGAATTTACAGTCAACTCTCCTTCTTGGCTTATTATTTTCTAATAATAATCAACAACATTCTTTTTCTCTCTTTTGGTTTCCTGGATACACATAAATACTCTGGTCATATCTGTTCAAATTGAGATTTAGTTGTCGTAGGATATTATTTTTTTATAATACATTATTTTATCTTCTACATAAAAGTTGCTTTTTAGTTATTACATCATAATACTTAATACAATTTACATATTATTTTATCTGACAAAACGATGAACAATTTTAATATCAAATATTATAGTTATTTGTAATTTGACAAATATTTTTGAATAATTTATTATTTACTGAACATAATCATCTAGGCCTATGTTGACTGATTATCTTTTTATATTGGAAGACTTATAATCGATCCTGCTTACACTTGTTTTATATTAATTAATTTCTTTAAATATAAACAAACTGTTAATTAACAATTATATTCTAATTACTATAATTCCCTTCAGGGCTTAACTGAATGCACACTTTTAAACCATTGTCTATGATTATTATCTATTAAACTTATATAACTCAAACAATAATAATAAAGAAAAACTAAATGTTAATGTTAGTATCATCTGATGGATTAGTAATTCATTTCATTAAATAATTGTTTATAATTACTATCCACTCACAGTTATTCTTAATTGACTACCACTGTATTTCACATACTCTTACCAATTATTTACTCGTTTATATTACATTTGTAGCACATCTTATTTACACTTTACATTTACTTCTAAATTTATATTGTACTTTATATGACTTTCTAATTGATTCACTCATTATTCATCAAATTTATTATCATTATTTATTTGTTTATGGACTACTCCAAATCTAACTGGGTACTGTCTATATAGTATATTAATCTGTCATAGTAATGTCTGTTGTAGGACTTGTGGTTTTGAAATAGGTTCACACTTTTATTTATTATTGTTTCTTCCTTCAAATTATTTTGATTTCGATTTGTTTAGATACCTTGTTGTTATTGCTTGCTGATGTCTTCAACAGTTGAAGTGTATGATATTATGGTATTAATATTGCTTGGTGATAAGATTGACATTTATGAACAAATTCTTCATTATTATAGGCAAATTGAAACCTACCTTTCTTATCGATACCAATTATTTTCTTCTTTATCTCTGGAGTTTATTTATTTGTATTGGTGGCTTTAACGAATTGTAATTCTTGAGTTTTCTCTTGGTTCATTGTATATTTTATTTATATATTCCATTCTTTTATTAAAATTGATTCCATACTAATGTTAAATGATTCCCCCTATATTAATATGGTATTATGAATGAATATCGGTGTTGAGTGGCCCTTTTACGTCCAATTGCTCATCTGAACATTCACATACCTGTTACAGTGCACATTGGCTGCTGCCCATAAAATAATTCTAAAGTGGCGCCTTAGCTTTTTCACTCTATAAATAAAATAATTATAAATCTTATCATTATACACCTCATTGGAATCTTTTATCTTCTGAATATTTTTTCTTATTCTACCTTGCCTCCCAATAACTCCATTTATTTATTATATTCAATATTACTGTTGGTATATTTTCTTAAGTAGTTTTCTTTCTCTTTTATATAACTTCACTTCAGAGTTCAAGGATTTATTAGCCTTAATGTCATTCACCTTTGTTATTCAATACCTCTTGTAATATAGTAGTTTTAATTATCCTTATTTCTCTCTGTTTTTATACTGCAACTCTTCTTCAGCAAGTTCATTTTCTAATTAGTTTATTAAATTTCTCTTAGGTTTTTATCGTTAATATTGTGCTCCATTATTATTATTATTATTATATTACTATAAATATTATTTATGCTTGATTTAAATAGATGCGCTTATTTCTTTTAGAATTTTGGTGTCGTTACATAATTGCCCTCCTTCAGAAGTAATTATTTCTGAACCTGATCTTTGGTATGGAAGAAATAATTTCTTATGTTATGTTTCATTCTTCATAATATTTTTCCTAAAGTATTCTGTAAATTATTGTTCTCACATTTTTTAGAATTTGGTGGTATTTTTTGTTATCAAATTCGTTTTTTATATAATAGTCATTTCAAATAATTCATGTAAGTTAATCTTACTTAGTTTAGTATTTTGATGTTTTCTTCATAGTTGATTCAAAATAATTTCTTCTTAAACATATGGTAAGCTGTTCTTACTTTTTTAGAATTTTGAGGTCTTCTTAGTTGATTCAAAATAATTTCTTCTTGAACATATGGTAAGCTGTTCTTACTTAATTTACAATTTTGAGGTTATTACCATCTCACTACTTGATCGGGCCATATCCTTTCGGCGTAGCTGTGTGAATCATTCCTTTCATTCTCATTGCTGGGATCATTATTATGTTCTTGGCTATCCTCCGCCATGATGTGATTTATTACTCGTTCTTCATTGCGAGAATGATTCACTGGTTCCTCTGTTCCTGGTAAGCGGTTGTCCCCTTGACTTCAACTTCTATATCGGTTTTCATAATGGTTACCATCTTCGTTATTGCCCCAACGATAGTCATTGTTACTAAAACTATTATTTCTACGACGCTGGTATCTTTTTGACTCATGTTCCTCTGCTCGAATATGGTTGATTCCCGGGGTTTGTATACGCGATTACCGTTATGATTATTATATTGATTATTCCTATTATTATTATTACTATTATTTGGATACATACTATTTCGGTTATGATTCACTTGATGGTGATTATCATTGTAGTTATTATTATTATTATTACTACTACTACTACTATTTAAATTATTATTATTACTATTATTATTACCGTTATTGTAATTATAGTTATTCCTGTGGTTGTTATGCTGGTAATTACTCATTCCATGGTTATTATTTCTTCCTTCGTATCTATCTGTTCTCTGCCTGTTTTTCCGGTAATAATTTTCATGTTCGTAATTCTCTAGTAAGCTGGCCATGGCCTGTATAGTTTTAATTTGGTTGCCTAATCGGGCTCCAGAAATCCTCTCATCATAATGGTATGCCATTTTTGTAACCAGACATTCCTCAGGTATTTTAGGCTCCAAATGTTTTAGCTAAGCACACCTTTCCTAAGAAGTATGTAGTCGGTGAAGTACCACGATAGACGTCATATCTCACATGAGTGATATTGTCTCGTATTATATGTTGAGTTGATTCTGACCAATATTTTTCCTTAAATAATTTCTTAAATTGTATATAGTCAGTAATTTCATTTCTTGTTGCAACCCACCAATTATCATTCATTTCTCTAAAACATTCATCCAACATTTCTCTATTTGAGTTCCACCTTGTTATACGGTATTTATTAAAATGTTCGTCTATTCTTGCTATGAATTCTGTAGGGTTTTTTTGATAATTCTTAAAATTAATTCCTTCACGACTCTCGGTTGTATGTGTACTATTTATATTAGTTGGTCTAGTTCGCACCAGTTCTATTTCCTCTTGGTTCTGTCGGACTTGGTCATTAATCTTATTTATTGAAATGTCCATGTTGTCACATCTCTCTCCGCATTGTTTCTGAACCTTTTCCAAATTTACTTGTTCCCTTTGTATTGTCTCTATTTGAACACGACTATCTTCCTTTAACTGATCTATCTTGGAACATAAATTCACTCTATTTTGTTCAGTGGTTTCGTTAATTTGTTCTATTCTTTCATTTGTTTTGTCTGTCTCTTGTCTCCTTTCTTCAGTGTTTCCATCCATCTTCTGGTTAATTATCTCATTAACCTGCTCCATCCTCCCATAAATATTTTCTCTCAGTTCTTGGTTTTGTTCGTCTAAAAATCGTCTTATATTCTTATCAACGTCTTCGATTTTTTCGTTAATTTGTTGTCCCAAACTTATTTTGATACTGTCTATTTTCTCATTCATTTGCCTATTATTTTCTTTTTGTTTCTCAAAATTTTCTTCAAACCTTTCATTGATTCGTTTTATATTCTCTGTATTGATTTGCTTTAACTCTTCCCTCAACTGTTGGTTGTCACTTTCCATCTTCTTACTATTTTCCTCAATTTTCTTATTGGTATCTCCGATTTTATTACACAATTCTTCCTTCATTTCCTTACTTGAATCTTCATGACTCTGTTTTAACTCATCCATTTTCTTATTTGAATCTTCATGACTCTGTTTTAAGTATTCCATAATGCTCTTCATGTCAACGCTCTCTGTGACTCTGTTCGGTTCTGTTCTGTCTCCTTGGGCCTCCCTTATTATTGCTTCTACTTCCTCAACCGGTAATGCTTCCGTGTCTTCCATACTAATCTCCTTTTCTGCTTCCGCTGCTCTTCTCTTTGATGTTGCTCGTTTATGCATTCCTGTTGTTTTATTTAACCTATATCAGCCGCCAGCTAAAATTAGGAATTGAATTTTGTTATTATTTTATTATTTATTTGCCTATTGATTCCCTAATTACAGCCTCACAGGTTGGACGCCAATTTGTAACTCCACGTAATTTACTGGGTCAAGCCCCACTGTTGGGTTCGTCAATTTGTAACTACACGGGACTATTCCCCTCTTTGTGTGAGCGCTAATCTATTACCCTTCAGGACTTATAGGTTCTTTATGCCTCACCTTGGATGTGTCAAATTACCACAAGACGGGTTTTAAATTAATTTATCCCTCTCTTTGTGTACGTCCATTAGTAAACCTTGTTAATTCTATATAAATAAAAACACATGGAATAGTATCTGGTAATAATAATAATATTGTATTTTTATTCAAAAAATTTCTATAGTCTATTCAGTGTAACTATTAATATAATTTATAAATCTCAGGGTCGATTCTCTTCTCTTTGTTTATATTATTTTTAGGTTCTTTTGGCTGATATAAAGGTTCAGTAATTATAAAGAAAAACAAGTATAGAAAGTACATTACATTACAAACAATAATAATGATGCATAATATAAATTGAGTATTAATTATAATAATATATATACGTTACACAATGTATCAGTTCAGTTCACACAGCCTTCTGGTATCCATGATGGAAATTTCCAATCTCAGTTTGTTTATGTTGTCCAGATGACGGAATCCACTTCTTTTGGTGTTCAATAAATGTTTATTTTCTCCTTTTCGTTGTCCGATGCCTTATGGTGGTATATTAGGATTGAAGTCCAGTGTCCTGTTATTAAGTTGATCACAGTGTAGTTGTTCCTTCTGGTTGTTCGATCAGTAATGTTTTAAAGGTGATTTGTTTATGATATTTCTTTATCTGCTATAGTTTGATATAAGGTTTTTTTTATTTTCTATTATATTATTTTTTAATAATATTCATATGTTTTGTATAAATAATTAGCTTGTTTTCAGAATTTACAGTCAACTCTCCTTCTTGGCTTATTATTTTCTAATAATAATCAACAACATTCTTTTTCTCTCTTTTGGTTTCCTGGATACACATAAATACTCTGGTCATATCTGTTCAAAATTGAGATTTAGTTGTCATAGGATATTATTTTTTTATAATACATTATTTTATCTTCTACATAAAGTTGCTTTTTAGTTATTACATCATAATACTTAATACAATTTACATATTATTTTATCTGACAAAACGATGAACAATTTTAATATCAAATATTATAGTTATTTGTAATTTGACAAATATTTTTGAATAATTTATTATTTACTGAACATAATCATCTAGGCCTATGTTGACTGATTATCTTTTTATATTGGAAGACTTATAATCGATCCTGCTTACACTTGTTTTATATTAATTAATTTCTTTAAATATAAACAAACTGTTAATTAACAATTATATTCTAATTACTATAATTCCCTTCAGGGCTTAACTGAATGCACACTTTTAAACCATCGTCTGTGATTATTATCTATTAAACTTATATAACTCAAACAATAATAATAAAGAAAAACTAAATGTTAATGTTAGTATCATCTGATGGATTAGTAATTCATTTCATTAAATAATTGTTTATAATTACTATCCACTCACAGTTATTCTTAATTGACTACCACTGTATTTCACATACTCTTACCAATTATTTACTTGTTTATATTACATTTGTAGCACATCTTATTTACACTTTACATTTACTTCTAAATTTGTATTGTACTTTATATGACTTTCTAATTGATTCACTCATTATTCATCAAATTTATTATCATTATTTATTTGTTTATGGACTACTCCAAATCTAACTGGGTACTGTCTATATAGTATATTAATCTGTCATAGTAATGTCTGTTGTAGGACTTGTGGTTTTGAAATAGGTTCACACTTTTATTTATTATTGTTTCTTCCTTCAAATTATTTTGATTTCGATTTGTTTAGATACCTTGTTGTTATTGCTTGCTGATGTCTTCAAAGTTGAAGTGTATGATATTATGGTATTAATATTGCTTGGTGATAAGATTGACATTTATGAACAAATTCTTCATTATTATAGGCAAATTGAAACCTACCTTTCTTATCGATACCAATTATTTTCTTCTTTATCTCTGGAGTTTATTTATTTGTATTGGTGGCTTTAACGAATTGTAATTCTTGAGTTTTCTCTTGGTTCATTGTATATTTTATTTATATATTCCATTCTTTTATTAAAATTGATTCCATACTAATGTTAAATGATTCCCCCTATATTAATATGGTATTATGAATGAATATCGGCGTTGAGTGGCCCTTTTACGTCCAATTGCTCATCCGAATATTCACATACCTGGTACAGTGCACATTGGCTGCTGCCCATAAAATAATTCTAAAGTGGCGCCTTAGCTTTTTCACTCTATAAATAAAATAATTATAAATCTTATCATTATACACCTCATTGGAATCTTTTATCTTATGAATATTTTTTCTTATTCTACCTTGCCTCCCAATAACTCCATTTATTTATTATATTCAATATTACTGTTGGTATATTTTCTTAAGTAGTTTTCTTTCTCTTTTATATAACTTCACTTCAGAGTTCAAGGATTTATTGGCCTTAATGTCATTCACCTTTGTTATTCAATACCTCTTATAATATAGTAGTTTTAATTATCCTTATTTCTCTCTGTTTTTATACTGCAACTCTTCTTCAGCAAGTTCATTTTCTAATTAGTTTATTAAATTTCTCTTAGGTTTTTATCATTAATATTGTGCTCCATTATTATTATTATATTACTATATATATTATTTAAGCTTGATTTAAATAGATGCGCTTATTTCTTTTAGAATTTTGGTGTCGTTACAAGGGTAATTTTATTTTTATGACGAATGATAACTGCCGCATATTCAAAGAGAATCAAATACTTTTTTGCATACATTCCTGAAGTTTTAAGTACTCAAGGTCTGTTGATTGTGGTGAAGATCGGTTAAGGGAAAGGGGTAGTTTACCTGCAATGTTTTATGTTTTAAAAAGGGTAATTTTTTCTATGACGAACGATAACTGCCGTAAATTCAAAGAGAATCAAATAATTTTTTGCATACATACCTGAATTGTAAAGAACTGAAGGCCTATTGATTTTGGTGAAGATTGATTAAGGGAAAGGGGTAGTTTACCTGCCACCTTTAATGTTTTGACAATAGTAATTGTTCCTATGATGAACGATAACTGCCGCGCATTCAAACAGAATCAAATAATGTTTTGCATGTTTCCCTGAATAGTAGAGGACTCAAGACCTATTGATTTTGGTGAAGATCAGTTAAGAGAAAGGGGTAGTTTACCTGCAACGTTTTGTGTGATAACAAGGTTAATTTTTTCTATGACGAACGATAACTGCTGTAAATTCAAACATAATCAAATAAGTTTTTGCATACATCCCTAAATTGTAGAGAACTCAAGGCCTGTTGATTTTGGTGAAGATCGGTTAAGGGAAAGGGGTAGTTTACCTGCAACATTTTATGTTGTAACAAGAGAATTTTTTTCATGACGAACGATAACTGCCATAATTCAAACAGAATCAAATAATTTTGTACATATGTGCCTGAGTTGTAGAAGACTCAAGGCCTATTGATTTTGGTGAAGATCTGTTACGGGGAAAGGGCAGTTTACCTGAAACATTTTTTGTTGTAACAAGAGTAAAGTCCTTAATTTTGATAAATAAAGTATCATGATAAGATCTTAATAATCCACTGTAGAAACGTAGATGAAATATCTATAAATGAGGAGGCTAGTTGAACGGGATGGGGGTAATTTTCTATAAATGAAAATTGTAGTTGAAGGGGGAGGGGATAATTTTTATGTGTACTACGTTATCGGCAACAAAGTAGTAGTTTGTTGTTAAAATTCCTTCCTGGGCTGTTTGGCCATAGTCCAATGTTTTCTGCAAAACCAGATGTTTCGGCAGTGCCGTCAACTGCCATCATCAGTGAAAATCGAGTGCGATAACGTGTGGTGGTATACGTTAGTGACCACAGTACTGTGGTTAAGGCTGAACCAATAAGTGGAAAGAAGTAGTTTCTATGGAAACATTTCATTTCATAAATGATTTTAAATATAAATCTTAGAACATGGAAGTCATGTATGGTTCTCCATACTGATATTTAAGTGGACAATATCGAGATCCTGAAGAGTATCCACCAATTTGTTGCAAAGTGTCAGTCCCAGAGTCCCAGTTTTTTTTTATAAATGGCTAGCTTACTACTAACTGTCCTTTTAAGTTTAAAACAGCATCATACACAGCTAGTTTCAGTGTACAGCCTGACATATACAAATTAGGTATATTTAACCACACACAACACTGGTGAAACTTCCATTAGAGTTATTTTTTATTTAATGGCTAATGGAGGCTATTTTTTAAAACAATGGCTATGCTAAATCTAGATTTATCTTCTTTATAGCTGTCATAAAATCTGCTGGCAAACTTTTCATGGTGGTGTGTTTACTAACAGTTGCCAACATACGCAAATGAAATGTCTAATTAGCGACTTTTACAACTATATACAGTGTTTCCAGACAAGCCTTCATGAAATTCTGTTAACGTTCATTCAGACCTCTGACACAGCTACATTGTTTTATTTTTTGTAAGTGCTTTATACACCGTACATCAAAAAAATAATGACATATTCTGAAACAGGACATAACATAAAACAAAATTCAGCAAAAGACAAAAAATTGAAAAAAATTTGCTTTCCTGCTTCTCTTAGGGTTTTGTAGGTGTAGTAGTTTTTCAGATGGCATCACAGGATTTCGAGGAAGTAAGTGTTTGCATTAAAAATTTGTAAAACTTATACATAATGTAATCTGGTAAAACGTTTATTTTATATATATATATAGTGTGTGTGTGTGTGTGTGTGTGTGTGTGTGTGTGTGTGCATATTCATATTGTAAAAGTGGTTATTTACATTATGTGTGTTAACAGAACTCACTTTTTAACACAAGTCACTTTTGCTAACAGTCTTACACACAAACCAAGCAGTTCTGTCAGAATTACATTTCAATATTTAAATTATTACACTCAAAATGTAATTTAAAAACAAAAATGTTTACAATGAAAAGCACAGTGTTAAAGTAAAAATGAGTTCTGAGAATCTAGTATAATAACTTGTCTTAATGTTGAGTTGTATACTGTACATGGTTTATAAAATAAAAGAATATAGATAATTTTTTTAATTACATTGTTTTGTTTGTATATAAAATGTACTACTTTTACAAGCTATTATTATGTTATAAGCTATGGTACTATTATATTACCAGATAATATTAGGGACAAGTTTTTCAATTGTAGAATCTCATTTTGCCTACTTTTAGACTACTATTACACTAGGCAACATGTGGCGGGCAACTTGTTGCCGAGGTCGTCTAGTAACATTGTTTATATGGGAGCCTATTATACTAAGCCACTTGTTGATATGGGTCGCCAACTTGTGGATGACGGTGGACGAGGTCGGCAACTTCCCGACCACTCGGAAGTTGCTGACGCTGGACGTGGGGCATTGTTTCAGATGGGAGCTATTAGACTGGGCAACATGTGGCGCGCCACTCCCGCTTCCGCGCATGCGCACTTCGCCACAGACACCACTTTAACTGTGTCCGGGACGGCAGACAACAGGCCCAGTTGTCCTTTCGCATTCAATACGCAAGACATAACCTCTCTTCATTTTGGTATCAGTGCCAGTTATGTCTGCTTTGATCAAGTCCAACAATTCATCAAATGATTGTTTTGACATACGAAAATAGTTAAAAAAATTATTTTCGTCCGCGCACAGATCATCGAACAGTGTGTACTGTAGTATAATCCTTTATCCATCCTTGTTGATAACATAGGGTGTATGTACCTGTTCTTCTAGCTATGCGTCTTCTTTTCTTTAATAACAAATCCTTAAATTTTTAGTGACCGTCAATCAGTGAATGTTTTAGTGGATAGTTAGTGAGGATCGGTCAATAATACAACTTTTAGTAATTTTGCGTCGACGTTTCGACAATATTTATTGTCATCTTCAGGACCTGTGTATGAAATACAGTAGAAATATCAAACATAACGAAACAATTAAATATTTGGGTGAACGTGTTGGTGATGTGAGTGTGTGCGTGTGTATGTATGTATCATTTTTTATGTGAAGACTTACGATAGTTTGTTTACATCTTCAAATTATCTTTAAGAAAGCGAGCAAATTATAGTATGAGAAGATAATTTGAAGATGTAAACAAACTATCGTAAGTCTTCACATAAAAAATGATACATACATACACACGCACACACTCACATCACCAACACGTTCACCCAAATATTTAATTGTTTCGTTATGTTTGATATTTCTACTGTATTTCATACACAGGTCCTGAAGATGACAATAAATAATGTAGAAACGTCGACGCAAAATTACTAAAAGTTGTATTATTGACCGATCCTCACTAACTATCCACTAAAACATTTAATAACAAAGCGAGTAGCAGAAGCTCTTCATTCCTTGACGCCATTTTCTCGACTTAAATCATCAACATGTGGCCAAGAGTTGCGCAAAATTTTAGCTCTTGTCAACTAGTTGTCCGAGGTCGGTCAACAAGTTGCCCGCCACATGTTGCCTGTTGTAATAGAGCCTTAATGACACAGACATAGTGCAGTAGTGACTATGTAATTTGGAGAAACAGTTTAACCTTTACACTGTATAGACTAGTCATTTTATAATTAATAAATTATTCGTTTTTTTATCACATTTTACTGTCATTTAATTATTATACATAGATATATGAGGGACGGCTGATAAATAATGCACAGTCGCATGTAACTTGCAAATGAAAAGGGGTAGTCAAATGAAACAAATATGGAATTAAAGGACGTTTTATTTGCTACGAAAACTTACATTTATTTTTCCACGTAGTCACCATTTACAGTTACACATTTCTCCCAACTGTGAACCAGTTGTCTCATCCCGTCATTGAAGAATGCTGGTGGTCTTTTTTCCTTGATCCAAGACCTCACTACATTCATGATCTGTAGTGAAATGAATACCCTTAATATCCCTCTTTAAATGTGGAAAAAAGTGAAAATCGCAGGGCGCCAAATACTAGTATACAAAAATGTAACCAAACTTGCAGCGTTTCCCAACTGTTTACACTTTCTCCAGTTAGTGCTGAAATCTGACGGCAGAAACAAGAACCGAATGCTTAATAAACATTCTGTATTAGGTCTGTGGCATAATACTACGACACCTGTCAAAATACCAAGTCCATTAGTGCCGTTTGTCTTCAAAGTGTTAGCAAGCCTAAATGATTGAGTTACTGCTTATTCCTACTGATTCCCTATGTGGAAAACAACCATTTGTACTTGATTTAAAAAAAAAATTCTTTCTACGAGTTGAATTTCAAAGTTGAAAATTATATTAAAGTTTTCTTCTAGAGAGGCCTTTTATGTATGCAGCTTTCAGATATTTCTGGGTCATTCCATGTCAAATCGCCCAATAAAAAATTAATTTGACACCCACCTCCTCAGATTTTGATGAAACTTGGCACCATTTATTCTATTACTATGCTGATAACACCTGCAAAATGTTTTTTTACTCTATCATTTATAGTTTTTTTTTTTATTGATTTTTTAGTTTTTTTTTTTAATTTGGCGCTATCCGAAGCCTCGGAAATCGCGCCTTTAACGTGCACTCACAAATTTAAAAATATTTTCTTGAAAACTATTCAAGATATCATCATGAAATTTTGCAGGAAGTTTGTGTGTTGTACCTAAAAGCAGCGAAAAATGCTCTTATTAACCTATTTCAATCCCTCAAAAAACTAAAAATATTTAAATATAATTTTTTTTAGAAATTTTAGAAACGGGTGTTTTATTTTACAAAAACCACAATATCTAGAGTCTCAGACATGATAGAATGCTCAAATTTGTTTTAAAATACTCTTAAATATATAGGCTATTAGATAATTAAATATAGTTGGCTTTTTAACATGTATAATTACAATACAATATAAAGAACTATATAGGCCTATCTAAAAAAACTATACTGCTTTTAAATAGGTAGTCCGTGGGAAAGTTAAAATTTAGTTTGCTTTTTATTTTTTATAACTTTTACAAACTTATAAACATTAGGGGAAAGTCTTACAGTACCTACTGCATAAAAACAACTCAAAGATATACTAGTAAGTTTGAAATGTAATAATGAGGGTAACTAAAAGTAATATTTAAAAGCTCAGTACTCGGATTTTAATCTCAGTACTCTGATTTGGTGAATTATCAGCAGCTCAGCTGTGCTGCTGATAATTTACCATGACTCACCAAGCCTGTCTCAACAGGCTCTTTTCCTGTGGTGACATGCTCCTCTCTACAGTTGAATTAGTGCAGTTGTTCCTATCTTTCATTAAGTGAGGACATACCTACAGTGACTAATTGTTTCCTAGTTAAAGATTGTGTAAATTAATGTTTTTAAGTTGTGTTATTGAGGCAGTAATAATATAAACTTTTTTAAAGTTACTTTGGGTTTTGAAGATAATTTAAATTTGTGTGAATATGAACTTATTTTGTTTACTTTGTGTTTTGAAGAAAAGGTAAATTTGAGTGTACAAGTAGGGCATGGATGTTTTTTTTAACAATAATTCAGTTGAATCTGTAAGTACTGGCAGTTTGTTTACAGTTTAAAACCTTCTAATAAGTACTCCCTTTTTGCTAATTACTAAAAATAATATATCACATTTTTTTATAAATGTTTTGCTTCAATAACTAAAATATTTTGGAAGTATTATATGAAGAATAATACTTAAAATTTTTTTCATAACATGCTGTGAAGTATGCAAAACAGCATGGCAGATATTCAAGCCTGTAGCATTGGACTATTTAAAAAATCCGACTGTTTCCAAACTACATACCTTCAAAAAAGTTACAATGTGTTTCTGAATTAAGTGACGAAGAAAAAGATTTGATTCGCCTTAGATCTGGAATTAATTTGTGTGAATTTAAAAATATCTGTTCTCATCACAGCTACTACTTTTTAAACGTATTTGAAAAGTATCAAACAATCTGTGTAGACCCATTTAAAAAACACAAAAATCCTATTAAAAAATCGTTGAGAAGTATAAGTTTAAGTTTTTCAAAACAATTGATAGCAAAAAATATTTTAATAAAACCTGGGCAAAACCTTTGTTCAACATGCCGTAACTTTTGTGAAGAAAAAATAAAAATAAAAGTCAGTGAGAATGAAACATGATGAACTCATGACTGAATTAGATTCATTAGAATCAAGAAATGTATCCCTTCAGAATCAAGCTTCACACCTTGTCATCACGTAGTAAGGGGTCGTATTATAAAAGAAAAGTTGATAATGTAACTAAGGCTGTGAAAAGAAAAATTTCAAAAGCACTAGATTATGATGTTCCAAGTTCGGATGACGAGGAAGAAGATACAAGTATGGTTAAAAAGGCACAGGATTTTGATGTGATGATTTGTCTTTTGAAAGAAAAGATTTTATCTGTTGGGAGGTCTCAAAAAATCCAGATTTTGACTTTGGCTCCAGAATCTTGGAGCAAAGAAAAAGTGATGAAGGAATTCAATGTGAGTGAATACATTGTGCGACAAGCAAGAAAGCTGAAACGTGAAAAGGGTATTTTGGCAATTCCTGATCCCAAAAAAAGGTAAAACACTTTCTGAAAATACAATTAAACTTGTAACAGACTTTTATCAAAATGATGAAAGTTCAAGAGTGTTACCTGGGGCTAAAGACAAAGTAAGTGTTAAAAAAATGTTTACATGCAAAAAAGACTTATCCTTTGTAACTTGAGAGAACTCTATTCTTGTTTTAAATGGGAATATCCAGATGTGAAAGTAGGGTTTACAAAATTTTGTTGTTTGAGACCTAAATGGTGTATCCTTGCTGGTTCTGCAGGCACACACACTGTATGTGTTTGCTGCATCCACCAAAATGTAAAACTGTTACTGGATGCTGCCAAAATTGAAGAATCATATAAAGACCTAATTAAGATGCTTGTGTGCAACATAGAAGATTCCAACTGCATGCTGCGCCATTGTGATAACTGTCCTGCAAACACTGCATTAATCGATTATTTTACTGAAAAATTAAGTGAAGATTATGATTTAGAAGAAGAAATTGTAATAAGCCAATGGGTGAATACCGATAGAGCAGAGATAATAAAACAATCTATTAGCGTAGAGGACTATATTTCTTTATTGAGCAGATCACACCACCCAATACAGCAATTGTAGTAATGGATTTTAGTGAAAATTATTCATGTCATTCAAAGTGAAATCCAAAGTTATCATTGGAATAGAGGGGGTTGTACTCTTCATCCAGTAGGAATTTTTTTAAGAAACAAAGAGAATGTTTTGATTTCTAACCATTGTTTTATAAGTGACGATCTTGAGCATGACACAAGTTTTGTTAACTATGTCCAAAGGGAAATTACAAAATGGCTGGCAATAAATCATCCAGAAATAGACACAGTTCATTATTTCACTGATGGCTGTGCTGGTCAATATAAAAATAGGAATAGTTTTAAGAACCTGTCTGAGCATTTGAAAGACTTCAATATGAAAGCTGAACACTCGGTTTTTGCTACAAGTCATGGGAAATCAATATGTGATGGTCTAGGAGGAATGGTAAAAAGAATTTTAAGGAAAGCAAGCCTCCAGCTACCAGATGAAGATCAAATTATGACAGCAAGTACTGTCTACAACTATTGTGAAAAGAACATTGAAAACATTCACTTTCACTTTATTGACAAAAAAGATGCTGATTCACTACGATTGGAACTAGAAAAACGATTTTCAACAACCCGGACTATTCCTGGTACTAGAAGTTTTCATAATTTCAAACCACTTCAGACAAACAATCTTGAAATTAGAAGGACTCACCCACTGATAGTCTTAACCCTGCACTAATCTTTTCTTATCAAACTTCTTCTGATTGGGTTTGTGTTCAACCATCTTCAAATAATAATGTGGCTACAAATTATGATGGTAACTGGTACTTTGGACTAGTAAAAACTATCTTCAGTAAAGAAGAAGATGCGGAAATTCTTTTTCTCCACCCTTCAGGACCAGCTGCATCTTTTTATTGGCCTCAAAGAGAAGATTCGTGCATAGTGCCTTTGGAACATATCATCAGTATAGTAGACCCACCTCAATCAAGTGACACCGGAAGAATGTATTATTTCAAAAAAGATTGTGTGAAAAAATCTGAAAGCTGTTGGATGAAGTGGAAAAAGTATTTCAATCAGCATTAACATGTATTAAAAAGACAAACAACTCACAATATTGAACGTGTATTTTGAACAATAAATTGTGTTTAACGTAAGTACTCAATCATCTTTGAATTTTAAAAGATATTCTTCTGTTGTGCACAGTAATTAAACATGTTAAAAACCCAACTATATTTTTTAATTATCTAATAGCCTATATATTTAAGAGTATTTTAAAACAAATTTGAGCATTCTATCATTTTTGAGACTCTAGATATTGTGGTTTTTGTAAAACAAAACACCCGTTTCTTAAATTTCTAAAAAATTATATTTAAATATTTTTAGTTTTTTGAGGGATTGAAATAGGTTAATAAGAGAATTTTTCTCTGCTTTTAGGTATAACACACAAACTTCCTGCAAAATTTCATGATGATATCTTGAATAGTTTTCAAGAAAAATATTTTTAAGTTGTGAGTGCACGTTAAAGGCGTGATTTCCAAGGCTTCGGATAGCGCCAAATTAAAAAAACTAAAAAATTAATTAAAAAAACTATAAATGATAGAGAAAAAAAATTCAGGATAGTAATATAATCAATTGTGTCAAGTTTCATCAAAATCTGAGGAGGTGGGTGTCATGACCTGGGTGACTTGAGATGGAATGACCCTTCTTTGATCTCTCAACAGAGATAACAATTCTTAAAATTAAAAACAAAAGAAGAAAATGTTCAATTTTGAGATATTGTAATTTTTAAAGGATATGTTACTCTCCACTTACACTTTCTATAAATTTACTTTCATTATATAAAGAAGCATGTACAAAATTGAGGTTGATTCTATTTCTTCCTTGAGAAATTACTCTATGAGAATTGAATTTTATTCATTCTTTGTTTGACAACTTCAGATACACAAAGATTACCTGTTCAGAAACATGCTAGGTCATTAAACAGGACTCCAAATTGCAGGTTAGAATGTACTGAAAACAAAGAAGTGTATTTGAAAGGTCTTGGATGACCCAGTTCTGAGAAACTAAGAATACTGTAAATGTCCACTGGAAAAAATTGTGTGCGCTGAAAACAAAATAGCTACCATATGTAAACCGGATCCAATAAAAATAAATGAAAATATATTTTGAACTATCAAATCATAAGGGAATGGATACACTAAAATGAATTTCCTCGAAATGTTCAGACAACCAATTAATTGTTTCTAGACCACTTGGAATGGATTGACCCATACATTCTGAAAGATGTTACAACTTTTGTGTTATCAAATTCAAAATGAATTTGTAATGTCATTAATATCATTATAATTATAACATGATGTAAATTTTAGTTGAATATAATGTAACAAAATTAAGTATTAAATCGTTACTCCATCGTTGAACCTTACTTGAATTAAAATTTAAAAAATAATTATATAGCAAAATATCACTATAAATTTCACTAAGCACAACTGTACAGATGAGCAGAATAGGCATTCACGTCTTGCTCTGAATTTCTATCTTTTACCGTGGAAACTGACTCCGCACCTAGCATGCTCTTGAGACATGCTTGTTATTGGATCCCTAGCATGTTCTGTCCACATGTTTAGTACAAGCATGGTAAAGAGCACAATTTCACGCATCGTGTAAACATGGCTATAGGGAGCCTCCTTTCCGGCACCCTCCTGAATCATGTATGTAGTGCACAAAAGGAATGTGTTATCATAAAAGCTAAATTGAAATCAGTTGTAATCCATATGTTGAAATTACACTGTAATTTTTTTAATCGCGTAAACTTGTTCTTATTAAATTTTGTAAAATGACTAGGAGAAATCTGAATACAATATTTTAAGTGCAGTTATGATTTAATAAGATCTAGTATAATAAAAAGTTGTCCTGAAATGAAATGGAGTAAGTAAGCTGCAATTTGTCCTGTAATTAATTGGTGTATGTTATGTAGCCATGTATGTGTGAGTATCTCATATTTGTATGTTATATTTGTACAGGTAATGCCTGCAGTGGTCATCAGGCAACGTAAACCATTCCGGAGGAAGGACGGTGTGTTCATATACTTTGAAGACAATGCAGGCGTTATCGTTAACAACAAAGGAGAAATGAAAGGCAGTGCTATTACAGGACCAGTTGCAAAAGAGTGCGCTGATCTCTGGCCGAGGATAGCATCCAACGCTAGTAGTATTGCTTGATTCATTATAAAACATACTTGTCTTCAATAAAACTACATATTTTGAATTTTTAATAAAAGTTTTGTTAACTATCATGTTATCCTACAATTTGTTTTCCCTAGCCAGCCAACTAGTAAATAATATTGACGTGTGGTCAGTCCTCCAGGAGAACAAGTTGCAGTAATCATTTCAATGCATGTAGAATTAGGTGTACTAAAGGAGGCTACCAGCTATTAGGTGTATTTAGTCAATGTGTAATGTGTAGGAGTGAAAATGTAGACCTCAGGTGTGGTGCCAGTGGAAGTTACAACTGATCAGTCTCCTGAACACTCCTCATTAATATATGTGAAACAAGTATTTCTGTAGATTTCAGACACAAATAGAATTTTTACTGCATAATGAAAACTTTTTTTGAGGTTATTTGATATTGCAAATGATATTTTCTTCTTTCAAGAGAAACCGTTTAATCATAAAAGAAGTTAAAACGTTCCTTTTAAAACAAAAGTCATGTCACATGTGCACAAGTTTTAGCCTCACAATCCAAATTAAATTAAAATTACAAAATTGATTGTTGATAAACAAACTAATTTGAAATAAATAAAAAACTGCCAGAACCTTACCTGCGATCTTTTTGCTTACTTACCTTTTTATAAATTTCAATCAGAAGTCTAGAGTCGCCACAATGTTTTAGGCTACACATCGAAACCTTTACACTCTTCCTTAATAAAACAAAAACGGGACAATTTTGCAATCAGACTACCCCCCAATTCAGAAGATCCTCGGAAACGTTAGACGAATTTTTCAGCACAGAACACTAGGAAATGGTAATGACGAAATAACTAAGCTAACACATGGTTATATTGCAAAACAAACCTTATTTATTACGGTATCCCATTAATTATTTTCTTTATATTTTATTTTTTAATAATTCTATTTAAAATTTACTGGATTTTCATTACTGGCTATTACTGATTCTTTTGATTACTTTTCGTTATTACCAAAAGGAAAACAAACATAGTAATTCTTATTCTAATGTATTAATAATAATATTCTGATTGATAATAAAACAACCCAGCATCTGCTCGCACACACTCTTTCACTCCAAACATTTAAATTATTCCCCCTTGGTTTTAGTCTAGAGATCTCTGTACATTATAATTTTGATGATTCGAAATGTTTATATAAGATACGGTTACTTGTTTTCGTATTTGATGCTCGGGTCGACCTCCTGCTACACTAGTTGTCCAAATTGCTTTCCACTGTTTTAATATTTCACACTGATTCCACATTACATTATCGTTGAACTGAATTCACTTCTAATATTTTCGACATTTTTTCCGGCCCGCGATCACTCCATGAGTTGAACCGATCGCAGCCGCCGCTACGTAATCCTCGAACTGTTTGATTCACCTTTCTATAAGTAAACAAAATTTTTCTTGGCCGGCCATGTTGCAGCCGACCGGCTTCAAGTTTGGTAACCGATGCTACCCAAAGCGTCGTCTCTTGCCACTTCCGTCAGCTCGCGCTCTGATTGGTTGATGCGCTCACGTGGCAGGTTCATTAGTTATGTTTTGCTCACTTCCGTTGACGACTTTGGTGTCGAGATTATCCACAGCGGCACAAGCGCACACACCCCCGCATTCCAATGTCTTTATCTCTCTTGTACTAGGCACGGATTTGAATATAGGGTGTTACACAAAGCAGCTCTTAATGGCCATAAAGGGTGCCCAAACAGATTGGCCCCAAATAATTATTAAATGAAATAAAAAATAAAGACCCCCTTTTTGCCCCATTACAATACCCCCCCAATGAGAGGTTTTATGCCGAAACAGAAAAACTCTCATTGCTAAACCCCAAGAGGATCGGTGAGGATATGGCGCCAACAACCCCCCGTTAATTTCTAAACACATCATGGGTAAACTACCCCCCTAGCTCGGTGACTATGGCTGCACCTGAACGAGATTACTGGGCTTCTCTGTTCGAGATCCCAACACCATAAAATCGGACAGATACTCACCATAGTACACCTAACCTTCTATCATTCTGCCCCAAAAAAAATTAAAACGCCTTATACCATACCAGATCCTCAACCGATATGTTCCCCCTTACATACATACTGGGTTGCCTTTAGCAAATACTGGGTGCGTACACATACTCATTATTACTGATCATAACATGTACATTCCAGTTCTTACTTTCAAATTTCAAAATAATTTGTTTTATTTTCATTTCTTTACTCAAATTTCATCTACTTGACTTTTTTTTCAAATCAAAATAAAGCAAACAACTTAAATTTAAATCATTTAACTTTTGTCCAAAAATTAATCTAAGTCCAATAGCAAAATCTTATATTACCATTGATTTCATCAAAATCCCAAAATCTTTTACATGAATCTACAATTCTTCACTAACTAATAATCATAAAAAATAAAATAAACTGAACATCTTATTAAATCATAAATTCACTTATTACATTTGTTTTAACACACATTATATGAATAACATAAATCAGTTAACACATTAACATATAATCAACAGTATATCCTGGACACAAAAGCGCAATCTATACTTAAAGCAAAAAAAATTTTCGATTCCCAAAAAGAATCATTTTGTCAACGAAATTTATTCTTTAATCATTTCAGTATAAATACACAAATAAAATCTACGAATCAATTGTAAAAAACATACTAGATTAGTCGTCTAGTTCCAAAACTGGCCTTCTCCACAAAAAATCAAAATCGAGTTAGTGGTGCCATTTTGTTCTGTAGGTAAAGACCTATCCTTAGCAACTTTCGAAAAGTTCCAGAAAAATCCTTATCTAGCATAAAATATTAATTAAAAATTCAAGTTATTTTCAGAAATGGCCTTATCCACCCATGAGTTAGTTCCAAAACTCGCCTTATCCAGTTGGTTCCATAACAGGTCTAATCCAATGTCCGCGCCATTTTGTACGTAAGCTTTAGTTCCATACTAAGTGATCTAATCCATTACTGTGTGACTAACCTATAGCTGTTTTGATTATTTTAACTTTAACAGCAAAAGTAATACTATAAACGAGTATTAGAATTGTTTTTATATGTTGGCAACTCTGTGCACTTCATGTCAGCAGGAAAGCAAACGCAGGGAAATCAGGACAAAGAAAACAAGCAGTGGCAATCACTGTAGCTTTGCCTATGCAGTGAACTCAAGTTTGTTAATTGTGTTTAACATTAAAGTTTTGTTTCAAACAAATATGGATAATCAATCAGAAGATTCATCTTTAGTTGCTACACCAGGTAGAGGTCGGAAGAGAACACGAAATGAAGACAATTGGGCCAAGAACAGAAAGGTAAGAGTAGGCCAAGTTTAGCCCTAACCTCACTATCACACGGTTGAGTTCTTACCTAGCTGAATTTCTACTCTTAGCTTTCTACTGAATTTCTTTCCTAGGATTCTTGCCTACCTGAATTTTTATAACAAAGAGTAAGTCTGTTTTGAGCCTTTAAGAACAAGCATATAAATTAATATTCAGTCTAGATGATCAAAGTGCAGGACAAAGCCAGTTTCTTAGTTTTACGACAACTCGCCCTGTTGTTTTGCTTTTGTTTTTCTTTGCATAAATAGCCTGATCTCTTTTTTTCAGACATTCGTCAAGAGGCTTCCCCGATAAACCGCAGTGTGGTCATAACACCAAAGCATACCTATGTTCAACGCTTACTAAAAGAGATGTCGGGCATTTCCACGCCCTCTTACAATAAACCCAACAAAGTCATTCAGGACATGATGATTGCTAAGTACTGCTCAGCTTCTTTGCCCAAGCGCAGTAGGGTAAAAATAGAAGGGAGTTCAAGAAAAGGTATGGCTGTAAAGTATTTTGTAAAGAAAGCTACTCTTACTGCTGGGATGCCTAACAAGGTACCTGTGTGCCAGAAAACATTTTTGAACCTTTTGGGTGTTCCTAAGGGAAGAGTAAGAAATGTTTGCCTTAACTACTTCATTAAAAACAAACCAATAAAAGAAAATCGTGGAGGGGACACACGAAGTAGGGCATTTAACACAAAGAGGCAGTCTATTGACAATTTCATGACAAAGTTGAAGCCACTTTAGCTTCACTACTGTAGAGGAAAAGGTGAGAGAAAATATCTTTCCAGTGACTTAAACTTAAACAAACTATGGCGTCTTTACAACAGTGAAGTTGAACTAGACTTAAAAGTTAAAAAGGCTTTTTTTAGAACCTACATCAACAAAAACTACAACATCGGTTTTGGCACTCCTGCAGTTGATGTATGTTCAGCATGTTTAGAGTATACAGAAAAACTTAAAACGTGCCAAGATCAAGCTGAAAAAGCGAACCTCTTTGTCCAAAAACGTGTCCACTCCCTTAGGGCCAAAGTTTTTTTTTATTTGCTCAAAGAAAAATGAGAGAACATTTGTCGTTTTCTTTCGACTGTCAAAAAAAAATCAGGTACTGCCGAAGGTGCCGGACCAGAGTGCCTATTATTGTAGGCAAGTGTACATGTACAACTGCACCATATGCCAAGGATCTTCAAAAGATAAATTATCAAAAGACAATGTTGTTATTTACGCATGGACAGAGGTAGACAGCGCAAAGGGTTCAAACGAAGTTGTAAGTGCTGTTTATAACAGACTTGTTACAACAGCAATTCCAGAAAGAATAAATAAAATTAGACTATTTTCTGACGGTTGCGGGGGGGGGGGCAAAATAAGAATTCGATGATGATAGGAATGTTCTCTCACTGGTTAGGATGCAAAGCCCCAGTACATGTTAGAAGTGCCGAATTGATCTTCCCCGTTACTGGCCATTCATACATGCCCCCAGACCGTGTGTTTGGTGTGATTGAAAAAGATATAAAAAAGAAAGATACAATCATACAACCTCAAGAATATTTGGACATATTTTCTCAGCATGGTACAGTCGTTAAGCTGTCATCTGAAGACTGTCCAGTGTATGACTGGAAAACAGTAACTGAGAGAGCTATTCTAAAACCTGGTCGTTGGCACTTCAGATTTCTTCCATCAAAAAGGTTTATTGTTTTTAGATTTAACAGTGGTGCCATCAAAATAAGAGGTGAAACAGCCTATCACTCTGATCTGTGTGTTCTCAGGAGTGTTTTAAAAAAAAATCGGTCTCATGACACAATGTGGCCAGACATTGTAGCACCAGGTATCCCTATAAAGACAGCCAAACTGAATGATGTCCAAAATTACAAAAAAAACATTTTGGAAATGAGTGGCAAAACATTCCTGAACTTGAGTTTTTCAAAAATCTAACTGATCCGCCAGAAAAGGAAGAAGAAATTCAGTGTCAGCATGTGCAAGAGGATGAAGATTTGAGAATTTAATAGAAACCCTATGGACTCGATTGAAAGAAACTAAAAATATTTTTTACAGTTTTTAGATGTTTACATTTTGTAAGTAAATAAATCTTGAAAAACATTTTTTTGTATGATTTACTCTCCGAAATTGCTTTCTGACCTACTACTTTTAGCACTTCAGTTCCAAAACTAATCTCATCCACGAAAGTAATTTCCAGAACTGATCTTATCCATGTTCCAAAAGTGGCCTTGTCCATATTTCAAATGCTTATTTACTGCAGAGATCATTATTATACTCCCATTTTTAAAAAATATATTTAATTAAATACTAAATTAGAACCTAAAAAACATGAAATAACAGCGTATATAAAGCAATAAATATTTGTAATCGGTTTTTGCGTTTCCTGGAAAGTTACTCAGAATGGAGAAGGCCAGTTTTGTAACTAGGCGACTCATATCAAACACCAGTCATCAGCTGATCTCTCTGGGTCAAGTGAATGACCTTTCCCTAGATATATCTCAAAAATTATTCAAGGTAAGATACATCACATGTTTATAGTTTTTACATTTAAACATAATACAACATACTAAAACATAGAACACTCATAATTAACCTTGTTGTTATTACCTTCCAATAAACAATTCAAATTTAATTTTGATCAAAATTTACACATCTTACAGCTTTAATTTGTTTTCAAATTCTTCACTTGTTTCATTTATTATTACATTTTAACCATGATTTTCTCTTTAACATTTTCATTATCAATTCTTTTGGGTGACTCTTAATTATTCATAATAATTCGATTTACATATGGGTGATTAAATATAACCTCAACCCCCTTCTGACTCTAACACTTACTAACAGATTGACCTAGTATGACACCACTCTCAAAATATTTATCAATAATTCTCTAACTCCACATCATTCTACCCTTATACAAAAATACTCTCTACCCTCTTTGTACTTAGGACGTGTGTTCCCTCCCTATGCTCATTCCCTTACTGGTTCCTGGACTCCCCCATGGTAACCCCGCCACAACGCTTTTCATTGAGGACTCCTTATCACACCACCCCTTCTACAAAATTCCCTACTTTTTAATTACTCTCTAATTACATCCCTCTCATTACTCTACATATACTCCCTATCACTACTGTGTCACTATTAATACTCTGTTTCCTATACTACTTTTATTCCCAAAAATCTTATTCTGTTTAACACCCATTTAAAATTAACTGACTAATTCAAATGCCTTATTTAAACAATTATTCTCACCCAAACTCTAACTTTTACAACATTTCAAATCTATATGTTTATTGAAAAATCGCGCTAGAAAATTCACAACCACCTTCAATTAATTTAATCATTTTAATTTAACCTTTGAACACATTTAAAATTTATTATTCACACATTTAATTATATTGACAAAATCTGCATATCAATTATTAAAGGACATACTACATATATAACCCCAACAGTCAGCTGATGTCTCACTGTTATGTGAATGATCTTTCTCTCAACACACTTCATATAACTCACACATACACAAGATTATACAGTTATCATTATAAAATATTCTGGTGGATTTAGAATCCTAACAATTAAAATTGTTTGCTCTCATAAGGGAAATGCATCACTAATCATCGAGTCATAGTTATAGCAACTGTTACTGAACAGGAAATTGGGCCGTCAACCACCAATACTCTCTATAGAGGAAGTGAAATTGATCGCCCTCTGTTTACAGATGTCGTCACCCTCTCGCTGATTTTTTCAGTTACCCTCCTACTACATCATTTTCTTAAATTCCCCCCTTATACCCAGTTACAATTAGGTAACCACCCGCCGGATAAACCGGATCGAACGTTTGCCTTATGCACAGATGCGTTATCTGTGCCCCTGGCTTGTAACGGCCAGCTCCTTTTCCACACACACTATTGTTTCCTGGTGTTGGACTGTGGCGCCCATTTGCATCCCCAAGAACTGAAGTTTACATATATATGGTATATAACGGCCAGCTCCTTTTCCACACACACTATTGTTTCCTGGTGTTGGACTGTGGCGCCCATTTGCATCCCCAAGAACTGAAGTTTACATATATATGGTATAGACGCTGCCTATACCATTCTTGGTTCAACGTTATACAAAAATTCGGCATTACTGATGTCCGAGGACACCATTAATCCTACTATAATGATTAACACACCCTTATTACGGCACTATCACCACCTTTGATGATAGCCGCTGTTCCATAGTTATGTAGTTTCCCCTGAGTTACCCCCCCTGGTTAATTTCTACGTTCACCAATTTAGAATATACTTACATAAATCCACGGTCAGGGTTCGGTGAAGCCGTGACCGCCCGAAAATTGGGGAAACTACCAAAAGACATAAGGTTCACACTGATAACGTTACTACAATTCACGGATGGTCAACTCTTATGTTTGGTTATTTTATTAATTAAATTTTCATGTTTAACATCTCTTAGACTCATCTACACTTTTAACTTTTAAACATCAAACATTTTACTTTATTTAAATTGCATTATAAACTTCATACTTACAGTAAATCACTCATATATACTGTCGTAGACACAAAATATAAACATTTGTTACCACCAAATCATGTACACAACTCCATTTATCTTCTGAAACATTATAGCAATCATATGATTCCACAACTAAATACATTTTACATTTATTATCCAGTTCCAATCTCCTAAAATCATTTAAATTCATTATCAAAATCTCTTTATACAGCATTTTAAATTACTCAATTAATACATCTCAAATTATTTAGTTCAATCAATTATTGAAAACACATTTTTAATTACATTACTCCAAAACAATTACAATTTATTTATTCCCTTCATACTTAATCCTGTTATTTATTTAGTCTGCCAAAATATTATTATTAAACCAATTTCTACTACACACACATTGTTTACATAAAGCACACCTTACAACATAGACACAATTAATTTCACTATAAATTTATTTAGAAATTCTTCGTCATTAATTTTTCTGTTTACCACACCTCATTTCCTAATTTAGCCAGGTCATTACCACAAACTAAAATATTTAAAATGTCCATTCACTGAGTTTTTATTTTAACCCCCGTCATCATATAATAATCTGATATATTTATAACACAAATCGTTCTTATCCACATACATCACATTCTTATTATTACTGTAATAACCCATTAAATCTGTGTCATTCATTATACCATTATAATTTATAGGATTGTCCCTTTTTATTATTTCATCAACCTTGTCAACATTAGTTAATTTTGTCCAGTCTCCCTTAATATTATTTGTTATTCCCATGTTATTTGTATCATATTCATTTACTATATCAATCACAACATCAGGTAAGTTTTTATCATTTACAACAGTATTATCAAAATCATCAATCTTCATTTCATAAGGTAAGCATTTCATATTGTTTATCTTCTCCACTTCTAACCTCTCTATCAACTCTTCATAGTTTCTCTTTAACTGAAATAATTCTATCTCCCTATCTGCACACAGCTCTCTCTCAAAACATCTCTCATCATCATAACACCTGTCACTACCCCCCTGAACCAACTCATTCCATGCAAAGGGCAACATAAAATGATTAAAATACTTCCTGGCTTTACCAGATACATCACTACAACAACTTAAGGGACCCTTTGGAGACACCATGTCTCCCACATAACCTCTGGAGGAACCTTCATCCTCATAAAACACGTGGAGTCTTTACTCCACTTATACCACAGGGAAAATTTGCCCTCTGCCCTCCATACTCACCTAACCTCTCATCACACACTCTCTCAATCTCATTAACAACTACTACCTCATCACTATCTATTTTCATTATATCACCTTTAAATAGCTCGTTTTCCACCATCTCATCACTATTACTTATTAATTCATTATTAGAATTATCGTTATTACTCACCTTGTTAATTATTCCTTCACTGATTTTCGTCATATTACTACCACCACAAACACTTACCTGTTTTGCATCTAAACTACCACCACTACTGTTAATACATATATCTCCATTATTTTCGTTTGTGTTGCTCTTACCTGTATCTGTTCTCCCCTCTCTCATTTTCTCAATAAGTTTATCAACTTTATTATTTAAAATGCACAGCGTGCTACATAAATATTTCATCATATGCGTCTTATAATCAGATTCACTCATATCATTACTTACCTCATTATCTGCCACCTGATCGACTTACTTCTTGTTAGTTTGATCTGTCCCTCTACCATTTCCTACCCCCATTACACTATCATCCTTATCATTAGGCCTATTCACTGTCTTATTTTCTACTCCTACCACTTCAACTATCTTACGTTTATCCTCACCTTGTTTTTTAATTTCTGCGAATATTCCCTCTTCTTGTTCTTCCATCCGTCTCAAATTATCATCCAAATTACCCCACTCCTCGTCTGTCATTTTATCCACAATCCCTCTGAATTCGCCTTCCCATTCATCCCACGCGAAACCAATATCGTTATCTTGTACCTCGGTCATGTTCAAAAAAATTATTTATATAATACCCTTTATATAAAACTACAACCCCTCTATCGCTCAATAATTATACACATTAACTACAAATACCCACTACATAAAATCATTAGTATTACGTGGAAGTAAATCCAACATTTACGCTACCAAAACATAACCTAATTGACACAACATAATTATGTACGATAATTTCACACATACGTCGTTACCCGAATCCTATTTTCTGTGCTTTAAAATAGGTCTACCTCGTATAAAGTTATACTAGGATCCTGGCAGGGTCGCCAATTGTTGATAAACAAACTAATTCGAAATAAATAAATAACTGCCAGAACCTTACCTGCGATCTTTTTTGCTTACTTACCTTTTTATAAATTTCAATCAGAAGTCCAGAGTCGCCACAATGTTTTAGGCTATACATCGAAACCTTTACACTCTTCCTTAATAAAACAAAAACGGGATAATTTTGCAATCTGACTACCCCCCAATTCAGAAGATCCTCGGAAACGTTAGATGAATTTTTCAGCACAGAACACAAGGAAATGATAATGACGAAATAACTAAGCTAACACATGGTTATATTGCAAAACAAACCTTATTTATTACAGTATCCCATTAATTATTTTCTTTATATTTTATTTTTTAATAATTCTATTTAAAATTTACTGGATTTTCATTACTGGCTATTACTGATTCTTTTGATTACTTTTTGTTATTACCAAAAGGAAAACAAACATAGTAATTCTTATTCTAATGTATTAATAATACTATTCTGATTGATTATAAAACAACCCAGCATCTGCTCGCACACACTCTTTCACTCCAAACATTTAAATTATTCCCCCTTGGTTTTAGTCTAGAGATCTCTGTACATTATAATTTTGATGATTCGAAATGCTTATATAAGATACGGTTACTTGTTTTCGTATTTGATGCTCGGGTCGACCTGCTACACTAGTTGTCCAAATTGCTTTCCACTGTTTTAATATTTCACACTGATTCCACGTTACATTATCGTTGAACTGAATTCAGTTTCTAATATTTTCGACATTTTTTCCAGCTCGCGATCACTCCACGAGTTGCACCGATCGCAGCTGCCGCTATGTAATCCCCGAACTGTTTGATTCACCTTTCTATAAGTAAACAAAATTTTTCTTGGCCAGCCATGTTGCAGCCGACCGGCTTCAAGTTTGGTAACCGACAACCAACGCTACCCAAAGTGTCGTCTTTTGCCACTTCCGTCAGCTCGCGCTCTGATTGGTTGATGCGCTCACGTGGCAGGTTCATTAGTTATGTTTTGCTCACTTCCGTTGACGACTTTGGTGTCGAGATTATCCACAGCGGCACACGAGTGCACACACCCCCGCATTCCAATGTCTTTATCTCTCTTGTACTAGGCACGGATTTGAATATAGGGTATTACACAAAGCAGGTCATAATGGCCATAAAGAGTGCCCAAACAGATTGGCCCCAAATAATTATTAAATGAAATAAAAAATAAAGACCCCCTTATGCCCCATTACATGATGTATCATAAATTTAAAAGATTTTCCATCTTAGAGTAATTTTCAGTTTCATTCAAACATGAGTTGAAAATCTTCAGTGATTGGTAGGAACTGTATATGACAGTGAAAATTGTCAATGTTTTTTCTTATATGATTAGTACAGGTAGGCCATAACAAAAATGCATTTTTATGATAATTATTGTCAGGTTTGTCTATATTATCAAATCAGTTTGTTATTTAGGGTATAAACTGCAAAAATACTCAATTTAATGAATATCATTAGCCGTACATTTATGAATGGTTGGCTTATTCCATGCTTTAAAAATTATGTATAGTTTAACTATGTTTTATAACCACTACATGCACTGTCACTTTTGATATTAGCATCCTTATAATATCAGCATTTTTTATCAGAATAAACGATAAATTTGCCCATTATAAAACTTACCTGAAACCTTGTTTCATGCATTTGTTAAGGAAATAATGTTCTTTGTAGTTGCACACACATATTCATACAGATAGTATACATAACATTTTTATTTTTCAGAAATAGTGCCATATTATTATAATTAGTCTCTAATGGTACTGAAATAATAATATGCTTTTGAAGGCTTGTTCAGAATACGTTGTGTGATACAGTTTTCCTGTCTTGGAAGATTAATGTTGTACCTTCTGAAAGTGTTTACTCAAATTGCATGAAGCTTAGGTTTGGCGAGTCCTACGTTACACAGATAAACCTTGTGGAAACCAATCTCGATTCTGCATGACATTAATGTACAACTGAAAATGTCATTTAGTTTCCATTGCATATATGGAGAAATGCTTCCCTACTGTTTGGTGTATTTTCTATAAAAATATTTTTAGTAAAAAAATTGATATTGGCTTCAGAGGTGACAAAAAAAAGCTTGTTTCGAACTACAAAAAATTTCTTCACAAAGGTTATTATATTATAGATGTTAACATTATCATGAATGAATCTATCATGAAGTAATGATCTATTTACTTTTATCGTTAGTTTTGAATTTTACGCTCCTTCCAAGTAACAGCTCAATATATTTTCTCATCTTCCCTCAGAAGTCAGCACAAATCTAATAATAATTAATCTCGTACTCCAAATTGTATGACAACATTTATTGAACAATCCTAAAATCTACCACATTGTGCTAATTTGTGTTCGAAGATCGTTGATTTTCATAACGTCTGTATTATCAAGCTTCATTGGACAATTTGGTGGCCAGTAAATTTTATTTGATACAATAGCTATTTGACTTAAAATAAACTCAGATTTTGTATAATGATAGCCATGCGTAGAGAGTAGTTATTACGCCTGTCTAACATAACCTGTCCTGTATGGAAAATCTCGCCTAAACGAACCTGGTAAGTAAGTAAAGTAAAAAAGGGGAAAATGTATTAAGGTTTCCATATTTGTCCTTTTGTTTAAAAATATTGGTGGCGACCTATAAATAATTTTGGAATCTTCTGTTTTGGTAAGTCAGGGTAAAGGGTAATAAGGGTGAGTGTGTGAAAAAGATCGCACGAGGTAAGTAAAAGTCATGTGGGGGGATTATTATGGTAAAAGTAATAAAAACGTTACAGTATTACTCAAAGACTGAGTATTGTGTAGCTGCCAATTCCATACTTCCCCTAACACTATTTGCGTATCCAAGCTGCCCTGTCTGACCAACATTGCTCTACATGCAATGCTGAAGCTGTATGGGTTACAGGTTGAAACTTGGTCAACAGCTCTTTCTTTTAGAGAAGAAACAGATTCTTCACAAGTCTATAGTGTTATTATATTTTACCACAAAGATGCATTCTCTGATTTAATGTGTTGACCATCAAATTTAATGGTTTTACTCCACATTGATTAAGAGAAGTCGCTTTCAGTCATTGCGTTGTTTAGCATTCCAAAAGTTGTCCACTTTTTTATAAGTTTACCAAATGCTTCAGCGTTATTACTTTAGAAAAATTTACAGGTATCCTTATAAAGAGTTAAATTTTTATCTACACCAGAAGTGTGTAACGGGGTAAAATTTATATAATAATTTTATAAACAACTTAACACTGGAAGATGAGGCCCACATAAGGTGATGCGACAGCCAGTGAGAGCTTCATAACCGTATACGGTTTTGAAGCAAATCGAGAGTTTATTTGCGGCCAGTGACTAACACCGAAAGAATTTTGTTGATGAAAATCTGTTTGTGGCGAGTTGAAGAGATGATACAAAGCCCAACGGAACTTTTCAATACCAAGGACGAGACGTGTGGCGGGGAACGGAATGAACTGGTTTTAAAGATGTCACCAAACGGAAATTTTAACGCTGAGACGCAGGCGTAATGCCAATATTACAGTCAGTCTCCAGCCCAACGTCAAACAGAGCGGATGTAGTGTGCGCGCACAGCTAAGGTAGGCTTACCGAACAAAAGAACTTTTAGAAGTGTTTGCAAAAGAATACTTTCAATCAAAATTTAAAAGTGGATATAGATTTGGGTGATCGGAACATTTACTGGTGTATTTTACTCTTTCGTCGGGAAAAACAACAACAACATGGTGCAATTACGACTCGGAGACTACTTACAAAAAAGATAAGTAACAGTAACAATAAAGGACAAATTGGCCAAAATTCAATTTCAGTCAAAATGTATTAAAGAATTAAAAAATGAGATCTCAATAAATAAAAGATATATCGATATGTAAAAGTATGAAAGTGTGTGTGGTTGTGTGAACAAATATGTAAGAGGTGCTGGGTTTGTGAATATATATATATATATATATACATGGTTAAACTGATGATTTAGTACAATCTATTTTTGATGTAATAATTACTTGTAACTTGTTTTGTGCCTCAGGGCAGAATAGATGTGTTCATTTTGAGGGAATGTCAGTATACAGAAAAATAAAATAATATTCAATGTTAGCTTTATAAATATGTATTGTGTGTAATTGTATTTGCCTATTATTCTCTGCCAAGTACACTAAACGACATCCTTGGTTAACCTTAACACAAAGTCAATTATTACGTAATTTTAAATACAATACAGTTTCAGTTGGAGTCCGAACTAGGGACAAATTTAATATTAAATACTGAACAGTTTCAAGTGCTAATCTACACTAGAATCCCAAATGGGACTCTCAACTATAGTCTACGAGGGGGGACCCAAAAGTCAGAAACTGTCGCAATGCTTCGGACGGCTTATGGGGAGGAAGCTTTGAGCCGACAAGAAAGCACACGCGGAACGAATTTTGCTGCAACACGTTTCATCTTCAGTCAAAATTCGTTGGCATCAACTCCAGGATATTCCAGTCATTTCCTCCAATTCATCGATTGTTCTACGACGATCAAACATGATCGCAACACGGATTTTTTCAATGTTTTCGTCCGTTTTGGAAGTCGTGGTTCGTCTTCAATTGACATTTGACCACTTTTAAAACGAGAAAACCACTCTTAAATCCTTGCCTGGCTCAAAGCTTCCTCCCCATAAGCCGTCCGAAGCATTGCGACAGTTTCTGCTGCTGATTTCCCCAACAGGAAACAGAACCTGATGTTAGCACGTTGGTATTTAATGTCTGCCATTGACAAATCGCCGAAAACGTGAAATAGCGCTTACAAAAAATAGTCACACTGACCGCGCTGTTTCCACAACAATGCCGCTAGGGCAACTGATACAAAATGGTGTCTAGTGAAGGAACCTAGCGGGAGAAGTCAGAACTAGCGTTCTACCAACTGCCAGAGAAAAATTCTCGCATACATTTCCATTGTATCAAAGGTATACATGTGAGAGTAGGTTACAAAATTAATTTTATTTCCCTTTAGTGAATTTCTTACGAAGGGGATGGGGCATGCTTTTATACTCACATCTTTTATATCACATCGTCTGTGGGCATCTTAAAGTTAAGAACAACTGTTTATAGACAATTTGGAGGGTGTGTAGTTATAGGATGAAACTAGTCAATAACTGAATGTGTATTAAAGACATCAGAGGAACTCTTCAACTGTTGCATTGCTGCTACAGAATAAACTGGCAAGTTTTAAGAAAGCTGCTACACATTTTAATATTACTATTACTTTACAAAAACCCACAACTCTGCTTATCAAGAGTTAAATTTTGATTTACAGATGCGGAAGTGCTATCACAATGCTGGAAACCCCAACACACACTCTGCAACGTGTTATAGTTCCAGGACCTCAATATAATTTACCCCTAATACCCATACAAGAATTTGTACATCTTCATGTATTAGAAGACAATACGTATTACTTCAGACAATTTTATGTTAACTATGAATTGACAGTATTGTGATAATTATAGCATAGCATTTTCATGAGTAGCGAAGTATGAAGTCAAGTGATGGGAACATCTGATAGCAGTAAGTGGCTATCAGATGGACGAGAAGATGCACTTCATCTTTTTGATGAAGGTTCTTTGTTTATGGTTGCATTATACCTACCAAATGTGTCTGGCAAAAGCCAGACAGATGTGCAACCCTATCCAAACAAGAACTGGATTAAGTTTTCCATTTTTTTTTCAATTTCCACCATCAGTTTACTAGGTGGTATCAAAAGTTTTGAGACTAGTCCTATAGTGAAACCACAGTTCGGGGTTGTGGAGACAGCAATCACCAACAGTGCCTGGGCATGGTTGTGATTTCAAAATGGACTAGAGCAGAGAGCTAACATCGAATTCTGTTAAACTTGGTAAGACCAGATATAGAGACTTTTCAAATGACCCAGCATACTTATACACCTGTGTAACTGTTTTGAATATAGTGCAAGGTCAATGGTACTTGTCCCTTAACAGTGGCAGAACTTCACTGGAAGACAAGAGTGGTCAGGGTGAATTTTCATAAGCACAATCCCCCAAAAGGTTGACATAATTCGGAAGCTTGTACATGAAGATCGTGTAAGGAGAACCATTTAGTAAACTGTGGACATCGTCACCGTGTCGTATTGAATAGTTCAGGCAGCCATTACATCTGATTTGAATATGCATTTCACTGCTCCAAAGTTGTGCCCTGGCAGAGACAGCTAGCTCATCATGTCAAACTATCTCAAGATTTTTGTCAGTGGGTCCTAGTTGACCGAACACATTTGTATCGAGGGTCGTCATTAATAGGAATGAGATTTGGTATTCATGTTTATGACCCATCAAATAAGTCTTCACAGTGGAAGAGTCCAATGTCTCCAAGACAAAAAAGGCAAGTCAGGAGCATAACGAAATGCATGCTCATTTTCTTTGCCACTTGTGGGATTTAACACAAATTCATCCCTCAAGGTCAAACAGTCAATTCTCAGTTTTACTCCAATGTTCTGAGGCGTCTCAGAGAAAACATTTGATTAAAAACGAGGGTAGGGTGAAAAGTTCCGGGCCTGACGTAGAGATGTGCTACTTTTGATCATGTATGATTTCATCCTTTGTAAGCTGAATTTACATATTTCAAGTCAAGAAGTTGTTTAATAGTATCAGTCTGACAGTACATAACAGTAATAAGTGTGTCAAGCATTGGTTTAACAGTTGCGAGTTTGGAAATTCATGGCAACATTAAACACCTTTTGAAAGGGTTAACTGTAATTGATATACAAAAGTAGCTGGATTCATTGTGGGGAGGGGGGACTTTTCTCCATCAAATTCAATGGTTAAGCACTGGGTTGCTGAGTTTAAAATGGGTCGTACAAGCACAACTGACGACCCATGTGTTGGATGTTCCACTAAAATGACTACGCCAGAAAAAATAGAAAAAGTCTACAAAATCATTTTGGCAGACCATAGAATGAAAGTGAGCGACACAGCAAACACTGTTGGTATATCAACCGCATGAGTGTGCGGTATCTTACAAGAACATTTGCGTATAACAAATCTGTGCACTAAGATGGTTGCAGTTTGCTGACACTTGACCAAAAAGTGTCGAGAGGATGTTTCACGCACCTGTTTGGCATATGTGTAATCCAACCAAATTTTTGCATCAATTCATAACAGTTGATAACAAGACTTGGGACCACCACAACATTCTTGAGACCAAACAACAGTTAAAACAATGGACCGCAAAAGGCAAACAAACTCCAAAGAAGGCAAAGGGAATTCCTTCTGCTGGTAAGGTTGTACCGACTGAAGTATGTTCAGTTATTAATTTAATATTGTAACATATTGATTTTAAGTGTAAAGTTTTTGTCTAGGAATTCGTTTAGTGTACTTTGGCAGAGAACAATGGGCAAATACAAATAACAAAATGCGTATATCGAATAAAACTTAACATTATTTATTTTCTTTTGATAACATAAAAAAAGATCATGAACACACTTATTCCGCTTTAAGGCGTAAAACTGATTACCAATAACTATTACATCAAAATACGAATACGTATGTCAAAATTACGCAAACTCAACACTTCTTGTTAGGCCTATATGCATATTCTTCACACACACAATCATACACATTTACATACTTTTAGGTTTTTGTTGAGCTCAACTTTTAAAATTTAGTTAAAAGCCAGTATTTAATTATTTTTGAAATGTCTACTTTCCTGTTGATGCGTATGGTTTCATCCTGCGGGACGTCTCCTGTTGTGTGCACTGTCTGTTGTTTTCACTTTTATATCTTACGGCCGAACTGTTTGTTTAGTTTTATTGATCACTGATTAATACATTATTTATACATTTAAAAGTCCAATACTGGTTAAAGTTTCACATTGTTCAATTTACGTCTCATGCTGTTTATGCGGGCGCCTGCGATTGCTACTGCACAGCGCAAAAGATGGTGGTCGACTGACTTTCAGTGTTAAAAATTTCCGTTTGTTTCGTCTTCAAACTGGTTCACCCCGCTCCCCGCTATACGTCTCATCCTCAGTACTGTAACGTTCCACTGAATTTAGTATCACCTTTTTAACTCGTAATTAACTGACTTCCGTCAACAACATACTAACGGAGTTAATCACTGGCTATAAATAGATTTTCGTTATTCTTCAAAACCATATATGGTTAGGAAAACATTTACTGGCTTCGCCTCACCTTAAGGGGCCTCATCTTCACATGTTATAGAATTTATAAAATTACACAATAATATTTATGTAAATTTAGACCCATTACAATACCCCCTCCCAATGAGAGGTTTTATGCCGAAGCATAAAAGCTTTCATTGACACTCTCATACTTTCTAAAGGGATCAGCCAAGATATGTCACCACAACCCCCCTACGTTTTATTCAAAATTGTGGTTAACTTACCCCTGGTCCAGTGACTGTGACCGTACCTGAATGACCTTACTGGACTCCTCTTTCGAGATCCCAACACCGCAAGGCCAGACAGGCACTTGACGCTCCTGCTCTGACACACAGGCCAGCACAGGACCGCTGCCACAGCATCACCAGAAACTGAAACATGAAATAAAAAAAATCAAATGGTGGCCTTGTATAATACCATATCCCTAACTGATCTGGTTCCCCTTAGCTGTGTTGGTTTGCATTAAGAAGTACTGAGTTTTTTTTTATTATAGATCCTACATATGGATGAATACTTAGTCTAAGTATAAGAATTACATACCAACATTCTGTATAACCTTCTCTCTTTAACTCTTACCCCAAAATTCAAAATGATCGCTCTGATTCCCATCAAAATTTAAATAAACATTTCCATTGCAACATATAAATACCTTCCATTATAAATATTCCATTCACATTTCAAAATTAACAAACTCCTTATTAAAACACATTAAATCAACTACATTAGAACAAATTACTTACTTAACAAACGTTAAACATCTTCATATTACTCCTTAATACATCAAAATAAAATACTCCTCGTCAACACATCATTCATTTACATAAGAAAATCAATTACATACTCTACATTATTGATGTAACTCATTTTAATATTTTGTTACTAACAACCTAGTAACCAACTTCTCCATCATCACATAATTTATTAAATTCTGAACTTATTTTAAACTTCTCCTTCCACACACACTATTACCCCCCCTGGACTGTAGCGCCCAGTTGCCTCTACAAGGACTGAAGCGGAAGGGGTGAACACTTTTTCTTTTCTTTCTCCCCCATCCTTGCTTTAGCGTTATACAAAATTCGGCATTACTGACATACCGGATACCAGTAATCCTACTATATTAATATTCACACTCCCTTAATCGGTCTATCACCCATACTTAGGTATATAGCCGTGTTCAAAAGTTCTATTATCTTAGATTCCCCTGATCTAAACCCCCCAGTTGTATTTCTAAGTTCACCAATTTAGAATATTAAGCCAAATCCACGGTCAGGGTGCGGTGAACCCGTGACCGCCCGAAAATGGGGAATCGCATTTACCATATATCTTATATACAATATATGTTTAAAGATTCCTACACACTAACATAATACAACATAGTAAACACTCAAAATGAACATAAACCTCCTTACATTAAAATAAACATCTCAGTTGCATCTGAATAAAATTTCCAAACATTCCAAAACTTTAATTTCAATTGAACCTGTTAATACTCAACCTTTAATTATTTACCACTTCTTATACCATTAGATTCTCCAAAAATTCAAATTTATTATCAACATTCATTTTACATAATATTTCATTTTTTATCTCCTTTCAAATTAATTCAATTATTTTATCAAACACCTTTAATTACTTTCACAAAATTCACAAAGTTGAGTATACGTTACATCATTACACTTAATATCAACATAAAAGTATATACAATCCACATTATTATTTGTTATCGTTTACCACAAATCATTTCATAAGACAGTTCATTTCAAAACCACTGCTCACATAGTTAAACGTTCATAAACATTAATTGTTTACCCCCCATCATCGTATAATAACCTGGTCTTACGTCTACACAACTCATTTTTTATTAATTACATTATATCATCTCTATCAATATAATGACTATTTATATTCTCATATTTTTCCACAATAACAGGATTATTCCATATTATTACCTCATATAATTTGTCACCATCAAGTATAATCAAGTCGCCCTTAGTATAATTTGTCACAATTAGGTCAATTATAATTTCATCATCATTATTATCTGTTGCTATACCAGTTTCGTCACAAGGTAAGTAATCAATATCATCAACCTTATCATCATTTGCTGCACTAACTATTTCGCAAGGTAAGTACTCAATATTATTAACTCTCTCAATGTCTAACCTCTCTACTAATTCGTTGTAACCTTAAACATCTCTACCTTCCTATCAAAATACCTTTTATCATAACACCATTTTATACTTTTTCTATTGTTCCATACAGAGGGTATTAAATCATAAAAATGCCTCCCGACTTTTTCAGGAACATCACGAAAAATTAAGGGACTACTTGAAAACACATTGTTTTCCTCTAAGGGACTCTTGCCCTTCAAAAACATTTGTAAACATCTTGGTTTAAATAAACTGGGGAAAATCTACCCTCTGTCCTATATTCACAAAATACTTCTCTTCATATTCTCTCTTTAATTTACAAATACTGATTTCTACTCTCCACTCACTCTCTCAGTTTCTATATTATCATCATTACTATTTATTTTCACTGTATCACTTTTATATATCTCGTTTTCAACTATCTTACCACTACTACTTGTTAATTCATTTTTATAACTAACACTTACCTCGTTAATTATTTCTTCGTAATTTTTCGTTATTTTACCAACATTATTCTCACCTATATTGACACCATGGTTGCCTGTTACTTCGTTATTTTCATTTTTGTCACTCAACCGTCTCGTCATTATTTTGGACACCACTACACCCACTCATCTGGTTTAATTCAACTTCTATATTCTCTAGTTTATTATTTATTTCCACAAACTTCTCACTCACTCCATTAAAACTCTCCCTTACACTTTCAAATTGGTTATTCATATTTAAATTACTCATTTTTATTTCGCTTCTTATATTCACCAATCCGTTATTTATGTCTCCTAATTTCTCATTTCGTTTGTTTATTTCAGTTTTCAGTTCAATGTTCCATGCATTTATCGCTGACTTGATTTCAATTCTAAATTCATTTAAACTTGTGCTCAAATTATCTGACTTTAACTCTACGCTACTTGCATTTATCTCGCGCATCATTTTTGTATTCTCTGACTTCATTTTATTTTTATTAATCATGTCCTGATTAAATTTTATTAATTTTGCGTTTTGTTCATCAAAATGTCTACACATTGTATCATAGAATGTTTTCAGAAGATTCATCACATCATCCCTTGAATACCCCTTTTTTTCGGTTTCTCTTACCTCAGCCATGTTAAACAAAAATTTTTTATATTATACCCTTTAACAACTACAACTCTCCTAATACACACTAGTTACAGATATTAACTCACAATAACCCCATATTTACGTTAAGTTATTTATGCATTTGTATTTTGTATTCTCTGCCATTTCGACTAAATTGTAAATTTACAATTTTAATGTAAATAATGTAAATTTACAATGTCCCTGTAAATTCGGGCACCAGTTGAAGTATTTAATTAATTAATAAAGTTCAGTTGGGTAATTAATAATTAAATAATGTCCCTTTTCGGGCGTCAACCTGGCAGAGAACAATATGCAAATACGATTAACACAATGCGTGTTTCGAGTAAAACATAACATTATTTATTTTCTTTTGATAACATAAAAAAAGATCATGAACACACTTATTCCGCCTTAAGGCGTAAAACTGATTACCAATAACTATTACATCAAAATACGAATACGTATGTCAAAATTACGCAAACTCAACACTTCTTGTTAGGCCTATATGCATATTCTTCACACACACAATCATACACATTTACATACTTTTAGGTTTTTGTTGAGCTCAACTTTTAAATTTAGTTAAAAGCCAGTATTTAATTATTTTTGAAATGTCTACTTTCCTGTTGATGCATATGGTTTCATCCTGCGGGGGACGTCTCCTGTTGTGTGCACTGTCTGTTGTTTTCACTTTTATATCTTATGGCCGAACTGTTTGTTTAGTTTTATTGATCACTGATTAATACATTATTTATACTTTTAAAAGTCCAATACTGGTTAAAGTTTCACATTGTTCAATTTACGTCTTATGCTGTTTATGCGGGCGTCCGCGATTGCTACTGCACAGCGCAAAAGATGGTGGTCGACTGACTTTCAGTGTTAAAAATTTCCGTTTGTTTCGTCTTCAAACTGGTTCACCCCGCTCCCCGCTATACGTCTCGTCCTCAGTACTGTAACATTCCGCTGAGTTTAGTATCACCTTTTTAACTCGTAATTAACTGACTTCCGTCAACAACATACTAACGGAGTTAATCACTGGCTATAAATAGATTTTCGTTATTATTCAAAACCATATATGGTCAGGAAAACATTTACTGGCTTCGCCTCACCTTAAGGGGCCTCATCTTCACATGTTATAGAATTTATAAAATTACACAATAATATTTATGTAAATTTAGACCCATTACACGACTCGGATGCACATCGTTTATCTTCATTGACTACCTTAAACATGGGAAAACAAGTACAGGTAAGTACTACACAAACTTACTACAGCTTCTAAACAATGAAACCAAGAAAAAACGGCCACATTTAGGAAAAAAGAAAATGATGTTTTACCAAGGCAATGTATCATCTCACACATCTAATGTTGTGATGCTAAAATCAAAGAATTTATGTTTGAATTACTTCTTACTCATCATACTCACCTGATCGATCGACTTCTACCTCTTTCTTAACCTCAAAAAATGGCTCAGGGAATAGACTTGCTGGTGACAAGTCAGTGATGCTGTAAATGGCTATTTTAAGGACATCAGTCTGACATAACCGCTTTAGAACATTGTTGGAAAAAGAAGTGTTGTTTTCTTATTCAGGCCCAGGAACTTTTCACCCTACCCTTGTAGATCTTAACTGTTGTGCGAATGTGACTAGATGCTCCATCATGACAATGCATCACTCACAGAACACTGCAGTTTTTTATGTTGCAACAGTATTACTATTGTTCCTTACCTGCCATTCTCACCAGATATGACTCCCTGCAACTTCTTCCTCTACCCAAAAATAAAACTCAAGCTACAGGTCACCATTTTGAAACCGTTGATAAGATCAACTATGAATCGGACATGCTGCTTGATATGCTTCAGAAAGTATTCCAAAAGTGGAAAATGCACTGGAGGCCAAACTTAAGTAATGTAAGTACTTTTTTGTATACCGGTATATGCCTAGTTTCAAAAATTTTTGATACCACCTTGTACAAATACAGACATTAGCATCTAGAAGAGAAAATAATTTAACACAAACAGATGCATTAATTTACAGTTTATAAAAACTGGGATATAAGGACCTGGAAGATTTCATAAGGTAAGAATATACAGCAACTGCTATAAAATAGATTAATTATATATTAACAAACAAAATACTGTATACAGCCAAATTTGGTAACAAAACCCAAAATAAATTTAAAAGATTACAATTTTTGTGCACACTTATTAAACACATTTAAAAATCAGATCACCGGTAGACATTTTTATGACAAGATTTTTTAAAAATAAATAACAGCTGCACAGCAGTTCAAAAGAATCTGCCAATTAAATTGTGTATACAATACTTATATATGTTATTTGCATATCCTTACTTATGGTAAAACATTGTACACCTCTGAAAATGAATATAGTGCATCAAAATAAGGGAGAAAAAACAGTGAATAATACAAAATTAAGTAGACATTCGACACCGTGCATATTCATTGTGTGAATACAACTCTTTTCACGATGTAATACTGAGACAAAAATGTTCCTCCCCGTATATTGCTTAGTTTGCAGCAGGCTGCCGCTTCATTTTTGGTCTCTGTGAGTATTCTTCTAAGCACTTCTAGAGCTACAATTTTTCACATTACTTAATTCTGTAAAGCTGTCGGGTTTAATCCAGGCGCATCTTTCTTCGCTATTCCTGACAAGAGTTTCTTGATTTCAGCAATTGCTTTGCCAGGATTCAAACCCTATAAAATATATTTAAAAAATAAAGTTAAAATAATAAGGCAGATTTTATTGGTCTAAAAAATATTATAAACGAGTTTACAACATTGTACTAATATGTTAATGCTCTGCTTGAATTTAAATATTTCTATATAAATTTTAATTTTTAAAAGCAATATGCTCAATAACATTCCTGAACCACTAAGACAAACATAGTTAATATTCAAACGTTATAGGCAACTCTACAGACAGAAATACTTTTTCATGTTAACTGCACATTTGCATACAATACATTCTTGACATGTTAATATGAAGTGCAGCTGCAAAAATGTATATGTAACAAATCATTTTATTATTGTTAAATTGTGATCCCAGGCTACTTGGCCATGGTCCAGTGCTAAAATCTCTAGCAAACGTTTTGGCCATGGCATTGACGGTCATCATCAGTGGAAATGTGAGCTTGTGCTAACATAAGATGGCACACGTTAGGAGATTTTAGCACTGGACCACACCCAAACAGCCTTGTAACGTTTTATTTCTCACCCACTCTTAATTTTAATTTCTTTTATTAACACAGCTGTGTTTTTGTCCATATTTCGGACGCCATCTTTAATTGTTACCAACTGAGAAAAAAAATTTACTTACCAATTCTCAGGATTCGGTTAGACGAACGGGAGAACAGAATTAGGCCGTTTTCAGGAAATGAATCGTTTTTTTGTTCTACAGATACCATTACCCTTTATTCTTATTCATAACATTTATACAGTAAACCTTTCTTCAAAGAATGAAAATCACATTATTTATTCGGCCATGAGGCACAACTCATGAAAATCAAGTTAGCAGTAATTACTACCACCATTATTCTTACTCTTTAACAAAATAGAATTCACAGTAAAAATCATCAATTTGAATTATACATATATATCGCAACCCAGCACTTCTTAATTATACAGTGGAAATCGTTTAACGCGAAAACGGTTACCACAAAATATCGGTTAACACGAAATACCACTTGGGTACCGATCGCCATTTGTTATGTACAGTGTATTATTTGTACGGTTAACACGAAAGGTTTACCTGAAAAATATCGGTTAACACAAAAATTTTTTGTTAAAAATAATTTTTTTTTGGCTGGCTTTTAAGTAACTGCATGCAAAATAAAGCCACACAAGTACGCCCAAAAGCTTGTTTTTGATGTAACGGAATCCATTCTTCATCTGTAAAAGAGAAAGAGCAGGTAGTGACCATAGTTTGTTTTGTCTTCAGTACCAAGTTCTATTTACAGTACATACTGTATACAGTGTACCGTTGTTTACGAGAAACCATAGCCTCTCCTTCAGCACCAAATGTGTTGTTCATTGACCGCAAATAAACCGTTATCGCTTACATTAACTACCTACTCTATAGGCTGTGGTGAGTTCAGTTCAGTTGTATTCTGTGCGTGTACAGCGGTGGTAAAGTTTGCGGTATGGTACCGATAACATTTTATTGTAAAAAATTTACTCAGTTGTGAGGATTAACTGTTTACTTTTTTACTGTACAAACTTCTTAGTCTTTTACAGCCAGTTAAGTGACGTTAAGTGTGTGACGTGTACGTGTTAAGTGAAGTTACGCTTTCGTAAATTTCGTTTTTGCAGTCCGGATGTAAAATGGAGAAGAAAGTGCGTAAACAAAGTGCCCTCTCTTTAGAAAAAAAGTTGAACTCCTCCAAGCTGTTAATGAGGGTATTCGAACTAAAACAGAAATCTGTAAAACATTCGGTATACCAAACTCGACGTTATCCACGATTATAAAAAATAGAGATAAAACTTTAGAATTGTATGAGTCGGGCAAGTTTGAACCAGGCAGAAAACGTTTCCGTAAGGCAAACCATGAAAACTTAGAGGCTGCTCTTCTTGTTTGGTTTAAGCAAGCAAGATCACAAGATGCTCCTATTTCTGGACCACTACTGATGGAGAAAGCAAACGTTTTTGCTGAACAGATGAACTTAAATTTCACTGCAAATCCTGGCTGGCTAGAAAGGTTTAAAAAACGAAATGGCATAACCTTTTAAAACATCTGTGGCGAATCAAGGCAGGTGTCACAAGAAATGACATCATCGTGGTTGCAATCTACGCTGCCTGCAATTTTAAAAGACTATCCACGTAAGGATATTTTCAACGCCGATGAAACAGGACTATTTTTCCGTTGTATGCCCGATAAAACACTTTCATTCAAAGGGGAGCAGTGCTCTGGTGGTAAAAAGTCCAAAGAGAGAGTGACAGTGATGGTAGGTTGCAATGCTGATGGGTCAGAAAAACTTCCGTTACTTGTTATAGGAAAAAGTTTAAAGCCGTGCTGTTTTAAAAATGTTAAAAAGTTGCCAGTAGAATATAGAGCTAACAAACGAGCGTGGATGACGTCTAAAATTTTTACCGAATGGCTGGTTTCGTTAGAAAAACATTTCACTTCTCAGAAGAGGAAAATTGTGTTAATTATTGACAACTGTCCTGCCCACCCATGTGACCTAAAATTGATGGCAATTAAACTTGTTTTTCTACCACCGAACACGACTAGTGTCCTACAACCTTGTGATCAAGGTATTATTCAAAATTTTAAATTTCAGTACAGAAAGTTACTTCTGCGGAAATACTTGGCCACTATTGAGGGGAAAAAAGATTTCTGTGTAAATGTTCTGGATGCTTGTAACTTGTTAAGAACAGCGTGGAACCTCGTGATGCCTACAACAATTCAAAATTGTTTCGCTCATGCTCGATTCATTTTGAATTCAGAAACTGAACAACCCGAAGAAAATGAAATTGATCCTACACTATCTGAAATGTTTAATCGTGTGTCATCTGTATTAAATGTTTCAATTTCTCTAAATGAGTACGTGACTGTCGACGAGAACGTAACTACGGCTCCCGTATTAACAGATACCGATATCGTGGAAACAGTACAATTGACAACTGTGAAGGTGATAGTGACGACGAACTTGACATGGAAAACGATAGTGAAAATGTCCCTACCGCTACCGATATGCTTTCGTTGCTGAGCCGTGTTCGTCGATAAATTAGAACAATTTGTTGAAAATAAAATAGTGCAAAATTGTGTGCAAAAGAAAATAACGGATTATTTTAAATAAAGATAAACACGAAAACTACGGTAAAGTTGAAAGACATACAGTAGTCTATAAGAAAACCTAAATCATAGGACTAAATTTAGAACAGCTAATAATAATTTTAAGAAAAATTAATAATAATAAACCATGAGGATAAATAAAAGGTTGTATTTGTTGCATTTTACTAGACAGTACAATAAATAATCTACAGTACACTATTTGTTCATTTCCTCACTATGTTTCACTTTTTGTTCGCTTAACGCGAAATTCGGTTTACACGAAAAAAATAACTGGTCCCCGTCATTTCGTGTTAACCGATTTCCACTGTATATTCTGTACATTCACACAGACACGCACACTTTCATGCGGTACATATTTTCATTTTTTAACCCTCATCTTTTCTTTGAATAAATACATTTATTTAATTGGCCAATTTAATTAATATGTATATATAATATGAAATTTATTTATGTTTGTGAAAATTTTTATTTTTGCCATCACTCTGTTACTTATCCGACATCCTTCCCACAACTCCGACTGTTACATGCACTCCCAATTTCTCCTTACATTTCAAGTTTTTCTTTTATTTTTTTAAACGTTTTTCTTCAAAATAAAATAATGCTTATCTCATTTATTTAAAATTTTGTTAATCCACATTTTATACGTGCGGGCGAGCCGAAAAACTGTACTTAGCCAGCGGGCGAGCCAACGGCCCACGTCCGTCGTTGTTAGATGTTAATTGCCGACTGCCTTTGTTACATTCAGTGCAGAACGCTGTCGACGCCCTGCATTCCAAGTGACGTATTGCTAGGTTTGACTCTGACATCATATAGCATGACCTCTGAGTACATAGTTCAAAGTTCATGGAGTTAAAAATAATTGTCCCCAGCCCTTTGTTTCACTAACCTTGACACTAATTCAGACGTTGTTCCTCCATAACATTTTCACATACAATTTATTAAAATTTCCAATGTCTCGGGATGGTTATATCTGTACCGTTACAGCCTGAGATCACAATTTAACAATTCAGCCGTGTAAGCCTTAGAAGTAAATAATTTTATTATTTTCCCTTTATTAGAAAATAAGGAGATACGAAAATTTATAAGTGAGAAAACTTGCAAACTTAATAAGTTTATGATAGTTGTGAGAACCAGACAGAAGGGTTGCAATATGAGAGTACAGATTGGAGGAATGAGGAGTGTCGAGTACTTATGGCCAGTGATAAGCGATCTAAATAAGGTAAGATTTAGAATTTATGAAGCAGGGTATGGCGCATACTACATAACCAAGGATTTATGAGAAGTCAGAAATTAGTAGGATCAGTAAAATGAGGATGTACACAAATGCTTGAGATGTACACCACAGTAATTAAACCGATGGGAACTTGTGAAATGGTGACAATGTGTCTCACCAAAGGAGAAGAGGAGAACTGAGGATATTTAAGAGAAGTGTGTTAAAAGGGATATACAGATTCAAGAAGGTATAAGATGTACAGACGATTATAAAATAAGGAGGAGGAGGAGGAGGAGGATGGAGAGAGAGAGAGAGAGAGAGAGAGAGAGAGAGAGAGAGAGAGAGATATTAGAGAATTGGAGGGTGAATGACTGTTAAAAACAAACGTAACAACATGTTTACTTGCAAGAATTATCTATCATCAGCTGTAAACACATTATTGTATACATAAAACATAGAAACATACCTTAGGGCATGTCTTAGTGCAGTTCATGATTGTATGACAACGGTAGACGGAAAATGGATCTTTCAACTTGCTCAAACGTTCCTCTGTCGCCTCATCTCTAGAATCAATTATCCAACGGTATGCCTGAAATCACAACACGTACGTACTATGAATTGCATTATTACTGCAAGACTACAAAATACCCCTTGCTTCCTATTTAATTCACATGCAGTCTGAACTCAGAATTTAGTACCAAATAGTTGAGTTTCCAGCTGAAACATGAGTGTGACTAAATAAGCAACAAATCGACTTTGACTGCTGGACAGAAGCTGAAACTATGTAACAGTTATGTGGAAAATCTAAGTGTCTCATAATTTTGTTAGCATTAATGGAATTACATCAACTCTCTTGCAGCATCCATCTTCCACCAACACAGTTAATTTTACCATTGAATTATATAATTTTTACACTATTTGCTTAGTTTAGTCCCTTCCAAACTTCATACAATCCAATTCAAGACCAAAAATTTCCTGATTAAATAAGTGAAGCAATTTCTCAGTTTTAACTCAACTGTCTGTCTGTCTGTTTGGGGTATGTCTAATGATAACTTTTGAACGCATCAACCAATGTTTGTATTCTGTGCAAGAATAAGCCTTACAAAATAAGTGTTCATTGGCTGGTGACCTCTACACTCATAATATACATAGAGGCCAAAAGTTCAACTCATTACATTTTAAAGCACTGAAGGTGCTCAAAATCTATTTTTAATTTACTTTTTTAATTTTTAATTGATGAGGAAAATGAATATAGTAACACTGTTTAAGAACAACTATTTTTTGTCCGACACTGACAGATACAACTGAATGTACTGTTATATGTAACATGTATATAGAAGATTTCAAATATAATTATGGTCATTGTATTTTATATGCAAAAATTGTTAAGTAACAAATTATGCTGACTGATCAGAGGGCCCAGTGATGCTTAAAAATTGTTATAACAAAAAAAGTAATCAACAAATATTAGCTTGTTTTATATTAATATTTTGTTGCACCTTAAAACTATCTGTACATACAGACTGTTTACATTTCAGTTCAGTCATCCCGTTTTTGTATGTAGTAATTAATATTAAATACCTGCATCAAGACTCAATAATATAGGTTTACCACAGACAAAACAAAGTCTCAGTGTGTGTAAAGAATAAAACTTTTTACCTTTTTACACACTATAATTTTACTTACCCTGATTCTGTTAAACTTACCTTTTGGATAAAAACCCCCAGAAGATTCCAAACTCGCTCAAAGGGTCGCCACGATGTTTTGGGTTATACATCGAAACCATCATACTTACCCTTAATTAATTTAGATCATTTAATGCCCTTAACTCAGAAAATTCACAGGTTTCATTTAGACGAATCGTCGATGCAGAACTCAGGTTGTGGGTGTAACGTAATAAACACACTTAACACATTTTTTGTGCTACGAACAAATCTTATTTATTTTGACCAAAATTTAAAACTCTTTCTTTCTTTTAACTTTTTGTGTGTACTTTACTACTCTCTTATTCTAGGACACATTACTATACTAACCCCTACTTACAAGCCAGTACTTTGCTTAAATTTCCCCTTTTTTTCCCACACACACACTCTCACTTGTTACAATTTTTTACTACCCCCCCCCGTGTTATTTAAGAACTCTTTATTTTTTATACGTTCATTTCACTCCCCGCCGAAATAGTTATTTACTATCGTACCTCCACGTGTTATCCACTGAGTCCCACCATCTTGCTTACCTCACTTTCACTTCGTTACAACTAACATTGTTCCAGTTACTAGATTTTGTGCATACTCTTTATGTCCCGTCACTACAATTGCTTATAACACTTCGTTAATTCATAACATAACTTTGGGGATAGGCCGCGCGCAATTACGCGCCGACCTCCCAACGCTTTTTTACTGAGATGATGTTATAGACTGTCCTGTTTGATAACGGCTATCCAACTGCACGGCGTCAAGCGAAGCGTGGGTACGCTCTTCAGTGCGTCTGGCTGGCCACGTGGCCGCAAATTCGAACTCTGATTGGCTGTTGAACATCTCGCACATTTCTCGTCATCTCGTGAAAGGCGGTAAGGAAATCCTGTGCGTGACTTTTACGTCGCGAAAGGCGGCACACGCGCACTCTTACACATGCCAATGTTATAATGGCTTTTGTACCTTGCTCCGCATGGTACCAGACTGACTACCAGGTGTTCACAAAAGTCAAGCTTTTGTGATAAAAAATGTTGCTCAGCGTGGGTTACTACAGATTGTTACAATTATTATGAAATTAAAATAAACCCCTTGGTTTGCCCCGTTACAATACCCCCCCCCCATGAGAGGTTTTCTGTCAAAACAGAAAAACTCTCATTGCCTAAAAACCTAAGAGGACCAGCAAGGATATGGCACCAACCCCCCCCCATAATTCTTTATTAAAGTCATGGGTAACCTTCCCCCCTAGTCTGGTGATTGTGGCCACTGTATCACCAGACTCTGAAACAATTCATAAAAACATCAATAACTGGCCTTTCACAATACCATATCCCCAACTGATTTGGTTTCCTCTTAGCCCATACTGGTTTGTCTTTTGCAAAGTACTGGTTTCTTATTTAACTTGTTAATATACAAATACATTTGTTCTACATTTATACACAATTACCCAATACTCAATTCAACACTTTTATGTTTCACCAATAAACATGATACAACATAATAAAAATTCCAAATAAACATTACCATTATTACATTGAAATAAATCTTTCACCTTTGAATTTGCATAAAAATTACAAACAGAACATTATCACCTTAGTATTCAATGGTTGCACTATGACTTCAACTCTGAATTTCTATTAAACATTTCAATCATTAAATTTTACTTGTCTACCATAAAAAAAAAAATTATTCAAATTTATTACCCATATTTCTATCTTTTAAATGAATTTCATTTTCATTATAAACATTCATAATTACATACTGACAATTATTCAAATAAAAAATTATTACTATCATAAAACCAATTGCAACTATAAATTGATTACACAAAATATAATATACACATAACACCATGTATCAGCTGATATATTATAACAGCATAACCTTATACAGAGAACATGAAAACATAATAAAACTTTAATTTCAATGTTTTAATTAAATTTTCCAACTGTTACACTATAATTTCTACACAGAATTTTTTTTTAAATTTCATATTCTCATTTATCAATAAACGAGTGACTCTCTTTCAAGAATAATAATCTGTTTTATTCTACAGGCATTTAAACCTAACCTCACTCACCTTCTTCTTCATATCAACAACTAACGGATTTGAAATAGGGTGACACCGCTCTCTCAATAATATTTCCTTCCGCTATTTTCTCTAACTCTATTTGAACCTATTCTTTCAGAATAGGGCACCTTATACCCTTTTTGTACATAGGATGTGTGTTTCCTTACCCTATACTCACGCCTTTATTAGTTCCTGGCCCTTTCCAGGTAACTCCGCCAAACCCCATTTAAAACTCTTCACGACCCGCCGCCACGCCTTTGCGTTGGGGACTCCCTACACTTCTATCCTCACTACAAAACTTATGTGCCCTTTCTCCCATATTCACTATTTACTTTCACTACTCCCGTTCCCTCTAAATATATTCACTCTCACTTCTGTGTCACCCCTACTGACCCGTGTTTATCTCACTTTTAGTCCCAAAATTCTTATTGTCTAATACCCGTGCAAAACTAACTCTGACCGGTTTAATTTCATTGTCTAACTCTAACACCCGTTTACTGAAATCAATTAATGTTTTATTAAAAAATTGTTATCCAAAATCCAACTTTTACCACACTTTAAATTCATTTAAATCCATCTTTTCAATTAATTTAAATTAATTACCTCAAATTAATTTAATTACGTTATTTGCAATAATTTAAATTACTTCAGATATATTATAAAATTTCAATAATGTCAATTACTTTATCAGAATAAAATGTTATTGTTATATAAAATATTATTATCAACTCACTCAAAACTGTAAACATTGCTTATACAAACTGCCATGTATGCACACAACACTGTAATTATTTTGATTGTAATATTTTTACCATTACATTATAAAATATTAATAATTACATACTGTTAATCATTTCATCAATTACCATTATTATCATGTACTCAATAAGAATTATCAATGTTAAGTACCCAAAATACAATGCACATACACTTAATATAACCTATTATACAATCCATACTGCCTGTAATCTCAATACATAAACACCTTTTACGTTTAATTATTTATCATTTATTATACAATTCTATTCAAAATAAATTTCTTAACCCATCTCAAATTAATTTAATTCCATCATTTTTCAAAACATTGTAAGTTAATTTAATTACATTATTCAAAACAATCTAATTTCCTTATAAAATTCACAATTACATCCTGTTAATTATTTAGTCAAATTAAATATTATTATTATTATTATAAAATCAATCCTTACTACAAACACTTGTTACATAAAATACCATAACCTATTACACAAATACATTTAATACCAATACACATTTATATGCAATCTGTTTTACATTAATAGTCATTGTTTACCAAAAAAAATCATTCCTTTCATCAAAATTTAGTCTGATATTATTCCAACACTTTTCATTTTTGTTTATATTTATCATATTATCTTTTTTTATATAATACCCATTTATACCCAGGTAAGTGCTTTTTCTCAAAATACTCATCATTTGCTACTGTGCTGTTTACTTTATAAAGTAAGTCTTTATTTTATTAACTATCTATTTATACTCTGTCTTAACACTTCCTAATCTCTATTCACCTTAAATATTCCTCTCTCTCTCTCTCTCTCTATCTCTCTCGCTCATAATACCTCTTCCAACCCAATTTCACATTTTCATTCCATGCAGAGGGCAATACAACAACATGTAACGGTACAGAATTGTAGGCTAGAAAGAATAATTCAATTCAGTTTTAATTTGAAAGCAGTTAGGATTCACCTGTGAGGTGCCCCATTGTAACATACAATGTTATGGTAAACTGTTTATGTTTAATGTCTGGAGTCTGCCCAGCCCAGACGTATTACGCAACAGCTTGCCAGCTCAGTCTCTGTGTAAATCACAGTAAGAACTTATCACCAGTGTTTGCATCAGATGGTTACCCTAAGCAGTCAGTCATCTATAAGTTAAAATAAAAACAGTGGCCTCGGGTGCAAGATAGGCCGAAATTAGTATCATCGGCTTATCAAGTAGAACAATCAGTAAAGTGTTAATGCGCAGTTTGCCAAAAAAACGTGCTTCCAAACAATGTAAGCCGACCGATTGAAAAGAATAGTGATGTTATTTGTGAAACAGCATTAAAATTTGTGATTGAGAAAATAATCCAAGTTAAACAGTATAAAATCAGTTTTCGGAGTGTTCTACAAACAAAAAGTGCGTAACACGTGGTGGCGTAAATTGTGGATTGCATTGACCAGATGAGTAGCAAACTAAAGAACATAATCAATTGAATAAAATTAAACATCATTTTTAGTAATTTCCTTTGTTATGCATAACGTATTAAATTTCAAATGAGATCTCCAAGGGAAAAAATTTACGTACTGGTTCATAATAATTTGTCATAGGCTAGTTGATTAAGAAATGTTTATTTTATTAATTCATAAATTCAAATTTCACCTTAAAATAAATTCAAATTTTGTTTAATATAAAGCATGTGTTAGAGTAAGTTATTACGCCATAACCATTTCCTATTCTGTGCTGAAAACCTCGTCTAACGTTCTATGGGATTTTCTGGGTTTTAAGGGTGGTCAGATAGCGGGATTATGTTAATTTTTATAAGGGCAAGAGTGTAAAGGTTTCGATATTAAACCTCAAAATATCGTGGTGACCTGGGCAGTTTAATAAGGTAAGTTTAACGGGATTATGACGGCAGGTAGAATTCTGGCAGCGGTGAGCAGTAAGTATAAATTATAATATTACTGGAATCTTCTGATTGTATTATAATGGTAAGCGAAAAAGACCGTTACATTGGCGACTCGCTGCCAGGATGTTCGTATAAATATTATAATATTATATGAACTAGACCTGTTTTGAGGCACAGAAAATAGGTTGTGGTAATGGCGCATGTGTGAAGAATTATTGTGTATAATAGTATGTGTAAACAATATCACACAAAATGAAGAATAACAATGATGAAGTCAGCATAACTGACAACCGAAGTCAGTACAGAAAATAAATTTGATACAAATATCAATAAAGAAAATAGTTTGACCGAATCAACGGTCATGAGTGGGTTGGAGGTCCATTCGACTCCAATCTTAGTACAAAATAGAGAATTAAATGAGACAGCTATTGCAGATGACTCTGGGATTCAGTTAACCCCAACCACAATTAATAAAAATAAACAATTTAACAATAATGATGTGATGAATATGATGCAGTTGTTTTTAGAGCAACAGAGTAAAATGTCTAATGACATTAATAAACGTTTTGATATGAATGATCATAAATTCGATGCACAAAATACCAAATTTGAGGCACTAAGTAGTGACATAAATGCAAAAGTGCATGAATTGAGTAGTAATGTAAGTGAACAGAAAATTAGACGTGAAAGTAGTTTTAATAATTTTAATGATAAATTTAAAGAACAGAATGTCAAGTTTAATGAAATTAAGAGGGAAATGAATGAAATAAATAAAAAAGTGACCGAATCACAAAAGAATATGGATGATAAACTAAATGAAACGAATGTTAAGTTAATACAACAGTTAGATAAGCTTGGGAGAAATATTGAAAATAATGAAGTAATGGAAACCAGGGTAAGTTAAAATAACGGAAAAATAAATGATAATGGTGTTAGTTTAAGCGTCGAACAGGTGGCAGCAAATAAGGTGAGTAATAATGTTAGTTATGATGACGTTAATAAGAGTGATATATTATGGAATGAAAATTGAGTAATAGTGGTAGTGATATTGAGAGTAGAAAGTTAGTTGAGGTTAGAGGATTGCTAGTTAGTGATCGTAATGATTTAGAAAGGGAGTATAGAGATAGTTTAATTGTAGAGGGTGAACAGGGGGCAAATTTTTCTGGGGTTAAATGTGAAGCAGAGATTTCACAAGTGGTTTATGGGGATAAAAGATCCTCACTAGGACATTTGGGCGACAATGGGTCGGCAGATGGTCAAAGAAGTTTTTTGTGTTTACGATCACTAACTAGCAATCCTCTAACCTCAACTAACTTTCTACTCTCAATATCACTACCACTATTACTCAATTTTCATTCCATAATATATCACTCTTATTAACGTCATCATAACTAACATTATTACTCACCTTATTTGCTGCCACCTGTTCGTCGCTTAAACTAACACCATTATCATTTATTTTTCCGTTATTTTCACTTACCCTGGTTTCCATTACTTCATTATTTTCAATATTTCTCCCAAGCTTATCTAACTGTTGTATTAACTTAACATTCGTTTCATTTAGTTTATCATCCATATTCTTTTGTGATTCGGTCACTTTTTTATTTATTTCATTCGTTTCCCCCTTAATTTCATTAAACTTGACATTCTGTTCTTTAAATTTATCATTAAAATTATTAAAACTACTTTCACGTCTAATTTTCTGTTTATATACAGCCAGATGGTGTTTAAATAATTTTGTGGTATTGCCCTCTGTGTGCAGTGATAGAGACAAAATGAAATGGTATGGTGATGAAAGTGATAATAAAGAAAGAAATAGAGTTTTAGAGTTGTTCAGGTTAAGTAGAGATTATGAAGGATTAGTTAAGGAGTTAAATAATGAGAGAATTATTATCAATAATAAAGACTTACCTGGTCCAGTAGCTAACAATGAGTATATTGTACTTTTATCTAAAAATGAAACTTTTATTTGTGAACTTACTGTTTTTTTTTTTCTTCTCGTCGAACACGTTTCAGCGTCGTATTCGCCTTCTTCAGCTTAGAGACAGACTGCCAGTATTTAGTAACGGTTGTTGTATGGAAGGTGTAGTGGGGGTGGTGCGTGGAGGAAGGGGATCGGCGCCAAATTAATGTTTGTTTTTTGTATAATTGTGTCAAAAAGTGTATGTGATTTATATTGTAATTGGTCGTTAAGTATGTTGTTTGGTTGTGTTATGTGGTGTTTGTATATTTCGTATTGTTCAGTTGTGTTGAGTTTTCGACCTTTGGGTAAGTAATGTAAAATTTCAAGATTAGTGTCTACGTTGGTGTAACTGTGGTTTTGTGTGTGTATGTGCGTGGCAAACGCGGAGTGTATATTGTTGTTGGTTAAAGCTTTTAAGTGTTCAGAGTAACGGGATGAAAAAGATCTTCCCGTCTGGCCTATGTAGAAACTATTGCAGTTATTACAATTTAATTTGTAAACACCTGTTTTGTTATATTTGTCTATGTCTGTGTTTGTATTATTGATGTGTTTTTTGATGGTATTGGTTGTTCTGTATGCTATTTTGTATTTGTGTTTTCTGAATGTGTTGGCGATTTTGTGTGTGTAGGAGTTGTGGTATGTGAGTGTGATGTATTTATTGTGCTGTGTGTTGATGGTATTTTGTGTTTTGTTTTTGTTTTTGATGCGTTTGTGTAGTGTGTTTATTAAATTAGGGTTGTAACCATTTTTGATGCTATGTATTTTATTGTGTTGAGTTCGTCGGTGTAATCTTGTTTATTTAAGGGTATTTTAGTTAGTCTATGGAGCATATGGTTGAAGGCAGCATGTTTATGTTGTGTTGGTTTGTGTTGTGTATAACCATGTCAGTTGTGGTTGGTTTCCTGTATATTTTGTATGTGTGTGTATTGTTAGTTTTGTTAATTGTTAGGTCTAGAAAATTTATACTATTGTTTTGTTCAATTTCCAGTGTAAATTTTAATTTGTGGTGTATAGTGTTTATGTATTTGTGGAAGTTTTCAACTTGTCTCGTGTTGCCTTTGAATAAAAGTAATATATCATCTACATACCTGTGCCAGTATTTAATTTTGTTGGTGTATTTGATGTTGTTTATTATGTGGTTCTGTTCTATGTTGTGTATATATATTTCTGCTAGTATTCCTGATATGGGGGATCCCATCGGGAGACCTTCTGTTTGTGTATATCTTGTTATTGTATGTAAAGTAATTTTGCTCAGTTATTATTTTGGTTAAGTGTGATGATCTCTTGTATGTGTGTTTCAGGTGTGTTGTTTTGTCTGAGTAGTTGTTCTAGTGTTTGGATGGTTTCTTTGATGGGGACATTAGTGTATAGATTGGTTATATCAAAAGATGCCAGAGTTGAGTTGTGTGGGATGTGGATGTGTTCAGTTTTCCTGACTAGGTCGATGTTGTTTTTGATAGATGTGTTGTTACTGAGAATAATGTTTTTCTCTGATTATTTTGTCTAGGTGTTTTGCGATTTTGTGGGAGGGAGCCTGTGTGTTGTTTAATAATGGTCTGATGGGAATGTTAGGTTTATGTATTTTTGGTAATGCATTTAGTTTAGGGGGGTTAGGTTTTATTTGTTTAAGGTATTTGGCACTTTCTGGTTTGATTATATGTTTTGTGTTATTTATAAATTTGTTAATCTGTTTATGAAATTTTAGTGCGGGGTCTTTATTTATTTCCGTTATATTATTTTCGTTGAAGAAATTTTCGATTTTAGTGTTTAATTGATGTTTGTCCATTATGACGCTTATGTTACCTTTGTCAGCTTTTAGGATTGTTATGTTGTGTTCAAGTAACTTTTGTTTTACATTGTTAAGTGTTTTTATTTCATTGTTGTGTCTTTTTGGGTTGTATACGTGTGTGTTGGAGCTTTCGTTTTATGTCATGACGTATCGGGTCCTGGTCATTAAAGTGCGTGTTTTGTACAGCTGTTTCTATGAGTATGTCACGTATGTGTCTATTGTGATTTTTGTTGTTAGTTGTATTGTTATTCAAATTATGTTTCAGTCCTTTGTTTAATAAATCCATTTCATCTGTTGTGAAATTAATGTTTGTTGTATTAACTATGCGTGTGTGGAATTTGTGTGCCGGTTCAGGGATTGATTCAATTGTGTGTGTTGTGAGGTTAGTTATTTTGTTGTTGTGTCGATCTTGTATTGTCAATTTGAGTTTTTCTATGTTGTCTTGTGTGTGTTGTATTACATTTTCAATTTCTGTGTGGTGTAATATTTGTGTGAGTTTCATGTGTAAGTTATATGCCTGTCTGTTGAGTGTGTCTTTTTTATGGTATAAATAATTGATTTGTTATTTAGATTTATTTGTTCTAATTTCCGTTTGGTTTGAAGTACTGTATGTGTGTTTTGTTTTATTGTAACTTGTGCGTGTGTTGGTATGATGTTGTGTTTTCGGCAAGTTTTATTGAATGCTATGTGTAAGGAAGTTTTTGTTACTTGTTTTTGGGGTTTCTGTACTTATTGATGAAATACGCTTTATCTGCGGTATTATAGTTGTCTTGATTGTTCATCATCTTCTTTCACAGCACTACACTTTATCTAAAAATGAAACTTTTACTTGTGAACTTACAGTTTTTTCTTCTCGTCGAACGCGTTTCGGCGTCGTATTTGCCTTCTTCAGCTTAGAGACAGACTGCCAGTATTTAGTAACGGTTGTTGTATGGAAGGTGTAGTGGGGGTGGTGCATGGAGGAAGGGGATTGGCGCCAAATTAATGTTTGTTTTTTGTATAATTGTGTCAAAAAGTGTATGTGATTTATATTGTAATTGGTCGTTAAGTATGTTGTTTGGTTGTGTTATGTGGTGTTTGTATATTTCGTATTGTTCAGTTGTGTTGAGTTTTCGACCTTTGGGTAAGTAATGTAAAATTTCAAGATTAGTGTCTATGTTGGTGTAACTGTGGTTTTGTGTGTGTATGTGCGTGGCAAACGCGGAGTGTATATTGTTGTTGGTTAAAGCTTTTAAGTGTTCAGAGTAACGGGATGAAAAAGATCTTCCCGTCTGGCCTATGTAGAAACTATTGCAGTTATTACAATTTAATTTGTAAACACCTGTTTTGTTATATTTGTCTATGTCTGTGTTTGTATTATTGATGTGTTTTTTGATGGTATTGGTTGTTCTGTATGCTATTTTGTATTTGTGTTTTCTGAATGTGTTGGCGATTTTGTGTGTGTAGGAGTTGTGGTATGTGAGTGTGATGTATTTATTGTGCTGTGTGTTGATGTATTTTGTGTTTTGTTTTTGTTTTTGATGCGTTTGTGTAGTGTGTTTATTAAATTAGGGTTGTAACCATTTTTGATGCTATGTATTTTATTGTGTTGAGTTCGTCGGTGTAATCTTGTTTATTTAAGGGTATTTTAGTTAGTCTATGGAGCATATGGTTGAAGGCAGCATGTTTATGTTGTGTTGGTTTGTGTTGTGTATAACCATGTCAGTTGTGGTTGGTTTCCTGTATATTTTGTATGTGTGTGTATTGTTAGTTTTGTTAATTGTTAGGTCTAGAAAATTTATACTATTGTTTTGTTCAATTTCCAGTGTAAATTTTAATTTGTGGTGTATAGTGTTTATGTATTTGTGGAAGTTTTCAACTTGTCTCGTGTTGCCTTTGAATAAAAGTAATATATCATCTACATACCTGTGTCAGTATTTAATTTTGTTGGTGTATTTGATGTTGTTTATTATGTGGTTCTGTTCTATGTTGTGTATATATATTTCTGCTAGTATTCCTGATATGGGGGATCCCATCGGGAGACCTTCTGTTTGTGTATATCTTGTTATTGTATGTAAAGTAATTTTGCTCAGTTATTATTTTGGTTAAGTGTGATGATCTCTTGTATGTGTGTTTCAGGTGTGTTGTTTTGTCTGAGTAGTTGTTCTAGTGTTTGGATGGTTTCTTTGATGGGGACATTAGTGTATAGATTGGTTATATCAAAAGATGCCAGAGTTGAGTTGTGTGGGATGTGGATGTGTTCAGTTTTCCTGACTAGGTCGATGTTGTTTTTGATAGATGTGTTGTTACTGAGAATAATGTTTTTCTCTGATTATTTTGTCTAGGTGTTTTGCGATTTTGTGGGAGGGAGCCTGTGTGTTGTTTAATAATGGTCTGATGGGAATGTTAGGTTTATGTATTTTTGGTAATGCATTTAGTTTAGGGGGGTTAGGTTTTATTTGTTTAAGGTATTTGGCACTTTCTGGTTTGATTATATGTTTTGTGTTATTTATAAATTTGTTAATCTGTTTATGAAATTTTAGTGCGGGGTCTTTATTTATTTCCGTTATATTATTTTCGTTGAAGAAATTTTCGATTTTAGTGTTTAATTGATGTTTGTCCATTATGACGCTTATGTTACCTTTGTCAGCTTTTAGGATTGTTATGTTGTGTTCAAGTAACTTTTGTTTTACATTGTTAAGTGTTTTTATTTCATTGTTGTGTCTTTTTGGGTTGTATACGTGTGTGTTGGAGCTTTCGTTTTATGTCATGACGTATCGGGTCCTGGTCATTAAAGTGCGTGTTTTGTACAGCTGTTTCTATGAGTATGTCACGTATGTGTCTATTGTGATTTTTGTTGTTAGTTGTATTGTTATTCAAATTATGTTTCAGTCCTTTGTTTAATAAATCCATTTCATCTGTTGTGAAATTAATGTTTGTTGTATTAACTATGCGTGTGTGGAATTTGTGTGCCGGTTCAGGGATTGATTCAATTGTGTGTGTTGTGAGGTTAGTTATTTTGTTGTTGTGTCGATCTTGTATTGTCAATTTGAGTTTTTCTATGTTGTCTTGTGTGTGTTGTATTACATTTTCAATTTCTGTGTGGTGTAATATTTGTGTGAGTTTCATGTGTAAGTTATATGCCTGTCTGTTGAGTGTGTCTTTTTTATGGTATAAATAATTGATTTGTTATTTAGATTTATTTGTTCTAATTTCCGTTTGGTTTGAAGTACTGTATGTGTGTTTTGTTTTATTGTAACTTGTGCGTGTGTTGGTATGATGTTGTGTTTTCGGCAAGTTTTATTGAATGCTATGTGTAAGGAAGTTTTTGTTACTTGTTTTTGGGGTTTCTGTACTTATTGATGAAATACGCTTTATCTGCGGTATTATAGTTGTCTTGATTGTTCATCATCTTCTTTCACAGCACTACACTTTATCTAAAAATGAAACTTTTACTTGTGAACTTACAGTTTTTTCTTCTCGTCGAACGCGTTTCGGCGTCGTATTCGCCTTCTTCAGCTTAGAGACAGACTGCCAGTATTTAGTAACGGTTGTTGTATGGAAGGTGTAGTGGGGGTGGTGCGTGGAGGAAGGGGATTGGCGCCAAATTAATGTTTGTTTTTTGTATAATTGTGTCAAAAAGTGTATGTGATTTATATTGTAATTGGTCATTAAGTATGTTGTTTGGTTGTGTTGTGTGGTGTTTGTATATTTCGTATTGTTCAGGTGTATCGAGTTTTCGACCTTTGGATAAGTAATGTAAAATTTCAAGATTAGTGTCTATGTTGGTGTAACTGTGGTTTTGTGTGTGTATGTGTGTGGCAAACGCGGAGTGTATATTGTTGTTGGTTAAAGCTTTTAAGTGTTCAGAGTAACAGGATGAAAAAGATCTTCCCGTCTGGCCTATGTAGAAACTATTGCAGTTATTACAATTTAATTTGTAAACACCTGTTTTGTTATATTTGTCTATGTCTGTGTTTGTATTATTGATGTGTTTTTTGATGGTATTGGTTGTTCTGTATGCTATTTTGTATTTGTGTTTTCTGAATGTGTTGGCGATTTTGTGTGTGTAGGAGTTGTGGTATGTGAGTGTGATGTATTTATTGTGCTGTGTGTTGATGGTATTTTGAGTTTTGATGTTTTTGTTTTTGATGCGTTTGTGTAGTGTGTTTATTAAATTAGGGTTGTAACCGTTTTTGATTGCTATGTACACCGACAAACTCAACACAATAAAATACATAGCAAAAACGCTCATACACATTCCAATGTTATAATGGCTTTTGTACCTTGCTCCGCATGGTACCAGACTGACTACCGGGTGTTCACAAAAGTCAAGCTTTTTTGATAAAAAATGTTGCTCAGCGTGGGTTACTACAGATTGTTACAATTATTATGAAATTAAAATAAACCCCTTGTGGTTTTCCCCGTTACATGTGCATGTGCTGGCTCGGTCTAGAAGGCTCTTATTCTAACCACGTTCATCACAAAACTCTGAAGACGGTTACGTTCATTATTTAATAATTCAATCGGACATTATTGTGTGTTACACAAATTCACTCTTGACGTTTGCTTTTTTTGCATTAATTTATCAGCTTTTTGATAAATTTCTTTCCAAATAGGTAATCTACATTAATGGTTATATTATAATAATGTAATAAGTTTATTATAATATTCCACATAGCGTTATGTACTTTGGTTCAAGTGATTTCTTAATAGTTCATTATTAAACTATTTCATTGTCACTGTACAATGTGTTGTGTTGCCGAGCACTAAGCTGGCTTCTAGAGAATTACAAGTCAATGCAGAGAAAATATTTTTAACATGCCACAATATTAAAGAAAACCCAACATAAATGGAGTACAACTTTTTCCTGTTAGTACAAGTGATACTACATGATTTTCTGAATATAGACTATCTACATCTGGATGTGAAAGGAATCTACGTATTTTCTACTCCAGAAGAATAATCACTTGTACATTAAAAAAAAAAATTGAAATGGACTCTTTAACAGACAACACAATAAGGAGGAAGGTGCATGAATTTTATGCCATGAACAAGTCTATTTTATCTGTAATGAATTTATTTAAATTCTTGAAGGAAAATTATTGAGTCTGAAAGTGGATATTTGAGACAATGTCTTAGATAATTAGGATTTAAGCTGACTCGTTGCCAGTCCAATACAAGGTGGAAAGAAATGTTATCACTGCATACATGATTCACTATCTAACAGACATAATTAAAGACTGATGACAAGATAAAAATATTATTTACACATTTTGAACTTGTTATTGCATTTTATAGAAATGTCGATTATTATTCTGTAATTTGTTGTTCCATATCGACAGAACACATAAGTTTTGTAACATAAGAACAGTGCCACTACTAGTATATACTGTTTCTGTTCTTAGGTTAATCCTGATGTAAACAAACTCACGTGGCTCATCTGAAACGGTATTGGTCATGGGCGTTACACTTTTCACACAGTAAAGTGTTACACGCATGAGCGGAATGTCTGTACAGTCATGTGAGATTTTTCTTAACTGCGACAACTAGTTTTTGAATTTGTTTATCATCTTTATTAATACACAGTAGAACTTTATCGCCGCTAGCAAAATGAACATCAATTTAAAAAGTTTTTAGAAAATGATATTGCCAAAAAATCGGGGCACGCCGTTTTAAGACTTTTTCCTTATCATTGTATTCTGAATCTCACTGAATTAATATGGAGCCAGTTGAAAGGATATGTTGTCCGTCACAACACAACATATAAGCTGCATATGTAAAACAACTGATAGAGCAGGCGGTAAATGAAATAACGATGAACAAGTGGAGTCGTGTCGAGCATGTATTCAAGGAAAAAAATAAGCTATGGGAATTCTACCAAATTACCGACACCTTCGAGGACAATCTTATCATTAACACTGCTGACTCAAGCGATGATTCAAGTTCCAACATAGACATGGAAGGCATTGAGTTACTCTCTGACAGCAACTGATAATACACAGTACACTGGTAAGTAATTATCACAGCTTCTATTTTCGCTTTAAATATAGGTCTACTGTTTTTTCTTGCAATATTCAAACAGTAAATAAAAAAGGCCATTAACTCTGTATAAATTACCGGTATAGCATTATCGGTGTGACACTGTTTCACAAATTTTACTTTGTTCAGGACAGATTATTACAATTTACATGTGTTTATACAGTATCAACATTATATGTACCCTGTCTGTACTACTTCTGTCAGTGCGACATGCCTCTTACCCCAGTCTGCGAAAGGTTTTGGGATCGGAATAGAGTTACAGTGAATGAATTTGAATGAAACCTTTTTTATTATCTTCAGTTTTGCTCAAAGATCAAAGTTAAAAAAGTTAGAAAGTATGCTTTTAATTTTTTTATTGTTTAAATAAACAATTACAAATGCAGTTAATTAACAATCAAATAACTTGAAAAGTATAAGAGGTACAAAAAAGTTGTATAAACGTTTTTGTAGCTTATAAAAAGACCTTCAATTTGAGCTTTGATGGGTTGCTGTATCTTCAAAATTGACCAAGTTATGGCCATTTGAAGTTTGCGCTAAATTTGCAACTACTGCGACGCGCGCGAGTTGCGCCCTTTCTTCGATCATAACTTGAAAACTAAAGCATTTAGACGAAAATTGCTTTTTACATTTTTTAAAGAATATTAAATTATCTTTCATTTGAGAGGTATAACTTTTAATTATATGTTGAAATAAGGAAGTTATGACGAGTTTTTTCCAAAAACGGTGAAATAAAAATCGGTGTTACTAATTTTTGTTGTTGAGTTCTACATACTTTTTAAATAATTTACTTTGCTATATTTTACATTAAATCACTTATTAATAATGTTGAATGAAGAAGATAAAAAAATCTTTATTTTAAAATGGCCATATTTGGCTAATTATGCCATTTTTTGCAATTTTTTGGCTGCCATATTGTTTGCTCTAGAAAATATCATTATTATCCTATTGGATATTAAACTGCATAATATTAGCTCTCAAATGCGACCAATCCGAGCTATTTATCTTTAATACATCGGTTTTAATAGCGATTTAAACAATCACAAAATTTTGTGAAGATAGTCGAAAAAATACCATTATTGTTAATTTTTAAGCGGTATACATATATTTTTTTAAATAACTATAGTTTTTATTAGTATACTACCATACCTTAATGGTTATACAATTTACATTATTTTTTTTTCAATTAAAACATTAAAAATTTGTAGTTGTAAAATTGGTATTTTTTCATTATTTCAGAAAAATCCTTACTTTTTTACAGTTTTTTCAAATTTACACAAAACGTATAAGGTATACGTTCAAATTTAATAGGACATAAATTAAAGCTTACAACATTTCCTATCAAACAATGTACTCGTATTTTCTTTTCAAGTATTTTTAATATGACAATTGAAGCGCGAAAAACATGCAAATTATTCGCAATTTTGCAAACTTTTAAACCAGGAAAAAAGTTATTTATACGTTAGATACATAAATAAAAATAACATCATCGTAAAGCTTGTACATCAAAAAAATCGTGTGTTCAGTTAGCTTAATTAATTCCCACTTTTGACGCAATGATCCAACATTTTAAAAGGGCGTAACTTAGTGGTTCAGTTTTGAACAGGAGTAAATTTACTACCTGAAGATTGGGGATGAAAAAACAAAATGGCAATTCTTTAATGACACCCATTACCATGACTCAACCCCCAGCACTCTCAAAACTATTAAAGATGATAGTGTTGATAGTGTGCACATGTAAGACCAGTTGTGGAGCAAGTTGTGGGTGTAGAAAAAGCGGTCTTTATTGCACTCCAGCTTGCTCCATTTGCAATGGTCTAAGCTGTCTTAATCAGTCACCTGATGCAGGGAAAGATTACGAAGAAAGTACCGATAGTGAAGAAGATGATTCAATAATATTCTTTTTTAAAAAATTGTAGCAGTTAAATAATTATAATATATTTGAAAAAATATGACGATAATTGAAAAAATAAAACTATGATGTTGAAAAGTATTTATATATTTTACAAGTACTTTATAACCTATCCTGTATACACATATAAATATATATTATATATAGTGTTTTCTTTATTTCTTATTATTTAGAAATGTATTGTAAAAAATTAGCATAAATTATTTAAAAAGTATGTACAACTAAAAAAAAATAGTTACACCGATTTTTATTTCACCAACGTTTTTGGAAATAACTCATCATAACTTCCTTATTTCAACATATAATTAAAATTTATACCTCTCAAATGAAAGATAATTTAAAAAGCAATTTAAAAAATACCTCTCAAAAAGTGTAAAAAGCAATTTTCGTTTAAATGCTTTAGTTTTCAAGTTATGATCGAAGAAAGGGTGCAACTCGGGCACGTGACAAAAGTTGCAAATTTAGTGCGAACTTCAAATGGCCATAACTTGGTCAATTTTAAAGATACAGCAACCTGTCAAAGCTCAAATTGAAGGTCTTTTTATAAGCTACAAAAAAGGTTCCATACAACTTTTTCGTATCTCTTATACTTTTCGAGTTATTTAATTGTTAATTAACTGCATTTTTAATTGTTTATTTAAACAATTAAAAAATTAAAAGCATACTTTCTAACTTTTTTAACTTTATCTTTGAGCAAAACTGAAGATAATAAAAAACGGTTTCATTCAAATCCATTCACTGTAACTCTATTCCGATCTGAACACCCCTTTTGAACGTTCGCAGACTGGACTATCTAATTCAAGTAGCAAATAGCATTTCAGATGTTCCATGCCTGTTTGTTTACATCAGGATTAAGCTAAGAATGGAAACAGTATAGAAGTGACAGCCACTGTATTTATGAACCTAACTCCCAGTAATGGTGGGAGTAATGTTTCCCTTGTTGTGACACAGTCTGTCGAACAGTCCCCACTCCAGCTTCATTTTGTCTCCAGTAGATCTATAGTTGATCAAACACTTTCATAACATCAGAAAGCACACAGAAAGTTGTTTGTGTTTACCTGCATCAGTACAGCAGGTCCCAGGTATTTGTCTCCATTCCACCAGTAGGACGGACAGGAGGTACTACAGCATGCGCAAAGGATGCACTCGTAAAGCCCATCCTACACAGAAATATACATTAGCTAAAAAATCTAATTATAGTATCTAATTACTTGTACAATCATTTTGTGTTTGAAGCAATCACACTGCAACTGTTTAGCAATAGCTGCATTTAAAAATACAGTTGAATTACCTTTTTACTATCCCACAGAAACAAAATCGGATGTGAAAAAAATTGCAGACATATGACCTCCATAATGGGCGTCCTTAGGACTTTAGAAGTCCTTTAGAGGGAGGACAAGGGCAACACATGGCCTAAAGAAGCAAATGTTGGCCCCATAACATATATTACAAAGTGTGTGTAAAAAGTAATGAGACTGTACAAAATTAAGTATTGACAAACAAAATGTTTACACTTTCAAAACAGTTGGAAAGACACACACTTAGGGAGACTCTGTTCCAGGTAAAAGTCTTCAACTGTCACTGCTTTTAGCTAGTCTGTTAAATCCTTTGGATATTCTCAACAATTTCACAACATCTACCATGTAATTGGCTTTTGACTTTTGGAAAGAGGAAATAACCATATTAACTAAAATCAAGGGTGTAATGAGTCTGGGGTGCTACAGGCTGTCATCTTTGGCCAAATACTCATTCCCTGAAAGTGCAGTGTGGCAAGGAGCATTATCGTTATTATGCATCCCAGCAGCAACAATCTCATACTGTCTGGCCAGATTCCAATCATGTATCAAAATTAAATTTCATGAACAGTCTAATGATTTAAATTGGTAATAAGCATTTATTGTTATCACCAAACAATGATCAGACTTGATAAAACCTGTCACTTTAGCAATATTTTCATCTCCATTTTAGTGCTATACCGGGTCGTCCAGAACAGGATCCATCCTCCAAAGTCTCACAGCCATCCACAAATCCTTTGTGCTACCTAAAAATCTGAGATCACCATACTACAGTTTAATCACCCTGTAATACTGATTCAACCTGATCAATGTTTTCTTGTGCTGTCATAAAGTTTTACTCAAAATCTGATTGTATGATGCTGCTGAACATCATTGGGTTCAATTTTTTGTAACTTCAGACATAACAAACAGAAAAACTGTGGCATAGTTAATCGATGCTGGTATGCCTAAGAAGTTAAACATTTTTATGAATGTTATATTCTTGGTCTTACAGTGCTCCCACTTCACAAGAAAAAATTCAGAGTCAATACTTTTTACAAACCTCACTAGTAGATACCTTAACATAACCAAGCTTTCTTTTAATTTAAGCTTATACAAGTTATACAAGCTTACTATTGTCTTCACTTTTTATTACCTGAAAGTCATAATGTAGAATTAAAATATGCACTATGAACCAATCTGAAAGGAACGTGAGAAATTGTACATCTGCTAGTAATGTCATGACACTTGATCTCATATTATGACATAATGAATGCAATGGAACTTGGGTTGCATGATTTTAAGACTGCATGTATCACCACCTCCTTTATGAAACAGTCAAATCTCAGATTATTTTTGGATTACACAATGTTTTATATACTTACCACACACTTCTCTGATTTTAGACAAACTAACCTTTTTCAGTCCACCTTGTGACTTCTTGTTTATAGTTGATGACATGTTTCAAAGCATAGGGGGTCGTCATCGGTTAAAATTCCAATTGCATTTGCACTGTACACATCAGTAAATGCAAATCCAATTGGAATTTTAACCGATGACAACCTCCTACAAGGGGTTTGTTTTAAGATCTGATGACGAAGCATATGCTTTGAAACACATAATCAACTATAAACAAGAAGTCACAAGGTGGATTGAAAAAAGTTAAGTTTGTCTATTCATACAAGTGACTTGGAAACCATTGAAAACGTGAATGCTAAATTATCTGATTTTATATTACTATGAAATGAACACAATATTTTATTAATGTATTTTTACACTAGAAAAATAAAAGCTAGAATATGTTTTTCTCATGAAAATAACAGTAAACCAGTGCAGAAGAATAAAATATAAATCTGAAGGCAGCTAATAAAATAAGTAATTAAAACTACTTGTAAAACAAAATAAAACTACATATGAAATAGAGGGGTTGCTGCAAGTCACTGTCTTGTAACGGGACAAATTAAAATGTGGTAGAGAATGAAAAACAGTACAGTCTACACCCAAATAGAGGGGTTGTTGCAAGTCACTGTCTACACCAAAATTAATTGTCAATTTAAACTAGACAAAATAAATAAATTATGCTTCATAAGTTAATCATTATAAAACAACGTATTTTTATCTTATTTCAGCTTATCTTTCCCTTAAAGGTAAACAAATCTTCTATGAACTGACATAATACTGATTATTTAGTTTGCATACTACATGTGATGCAATGTGAACACAAAAGTTTCATTCTTATCTATGATTTTTTTACTTATCAAACTCAAAAAACCAATGAACATCAGAATGATTTTAATTCATATCACACAATCAGTATACATAACAGCCAAAAATGTGTAAAACCTAATTAAGTACATGTTGAGTGACAAAGCAAACAATAGTGCAGATGAGGAGCATAATGCTTTGTCACATTCAAATGGACTAATTCTGTTATATGTCCAATTAATAGATTAACCCTTATACATAAAAAGTAACTTATATGCACTTCAGTCTCACCACTTGTCATACAAACTGCATTATTTAACCTCTTTCCCAATGGACGTGACTCATCACTATTTAATATCTTTTGAAATTCTTTTTTTTTTCACATTAATCAGTAACAACTTAACCACACGGAATGGCTGGTCACCTATAGAACAACTATCTAGATGGGGTGTTGATGCAACCAGCTAATCCTTGTGATTGAAAATACATAGCAGAGAAACTCTAAAACTAATTCTCTGAAAATTAATAATTAAATCTCTATTAATATTTCACTTTGTAGTGTTTTAATGCAGTTCTGCTCCTCTTCGTGTGTACAACAAATATATTATTAAACAAACGTTTCTCTGATAAACTTCATACTGTATGTCACATTTCTATCTCACAATGGATTCATAGAGGGACAAGTGATGAAATGACCCCTTTTCTGCATTCACCCCATCCCCCTACAACCACATTCTTGTGTGTTCTTTATAGAAAAGTGTTCATTTTCCAAAAAAGCTTTACTACATAAAACTTCAAATAAACATACCAGCTTTTTCCTGTCATCGACACTCTGCAAATACTGCTGTGATCCCAGCTTTTCGTTCTTTCGTTGTAACCATGGCTGTATACTACGGTACTGGGTGTAGAAATTGTTCATGTCCGGAACCAAGTCTTTGATGACATACATATGTGGTAGCGGATAAATCTTTGTTGCTTTTGGAGATGCTGTATCTATTTTACTGAAACCAAATATTTTATAATTAACATAAATACTATACAATAAACATCACACACACACACAAGGTTAAACATTTTTGTCTAGGTAACTATAAAACTGAAACTAACCCAATTTATACGAAATAAGTTTAACGGAGCCTACATTATTAAAAGAATGGGGTAATGAAACAAAAATTGTAATAAATTTTTCTTCTTCTACTGGTATTACAGCCCAGTATGGGTTTTAGCTTCAACGATTTCTCTTTAGTCAGCCCTCTCATTACATAATCTTCTCCACGTTCTTACCCCCGTACTCCTCAACATCCTTGATCCATCTCTTCCTTGGCCTTCCTCTTGGTCTCCTACCTACTGGTTTCCAGTCTAGAATTTTCTGGGAATTCTGTGTTGTTCCATCCTTATTTGTGTCCCAGCCAGGATATCCTTCTACTCTTTATAAACCTTGTTGTACGAGTTGCATGTGTCATATTATTTATTTCACAATTCCCTCGTATTCCCCATGACCCGTCGCTATTTTGCACTGGTCTAAAAAATTTTCTCAGTATTTTTCGTTCAAATATTCTTAATATTGTTCGTCTTTTTGCATTAATACCTAATAATACACTTATAGATCACCTTGAACATTGATAAATTACTGAAGAGTAGGTTAATCTATTAAGTTATGTATATCATAGGTTAACTATCCCTTGAAAAGACTTTAATTTGAAAGTACAGTTAATATTCTACTTCCACTATCAAGACTTAAACGGAATTAGTGGGTTTTACTTTGTACATTGTTTAATGTTTTCGTCTGTCATAATAGCTAATCTAAATATTAACATTAATTTTGTTGTTGTTGCAGGGACCATAGAAATGACAGAGTACGGTTTTTGGCAGAATGTACAACAAAAAATACCACATGAGGTCTGACCAAAAAGTATCCAACCATTTTGAATATGTCAGGAACCAGTTGTACAACTGTATTGTTACTCGGGAGCCAATCAGATGGAACTTTTTGACACGTGTATTGACTAGTCAGTTAGCTGTAAGACTGTTATGCAAACAAGTGTCTGTGACTGTCATATTAATCATTTTCTTCCACAATTAGGAAGACTGGCCTTTTATTTTAGCATCATAGCCATAAACTCACGACTCACTGCCAGTTATGAACTTTTGGAGGCAGTCTGGATTAGTGTTAGCAGTATCAAGCAAATCTTGTGCAGCCTCAGCACGGAATGTTTTTGCTCTTGAAGCACGGAATTCATTTTGCTGCTGCACGTTTCATTCCAAAATCTCCGAAACACAAGTCTGCGGAATCCCCAGAAATTCTTCTAATTCTTGCAGTTTCAGCTGTTGATTTTTGTTTATTCCAGCCCACACACATTCAACTTTTTGGGTGTTCTGCCTGTCAAAGGCTTTCCAGAATGCAGGTAATTTTCAACATTCCTGGCTATGTATAGAGGATTTGTACCATCATTTTACTGTGTATCATTCATTGATTCTTTCCCAAAAGCATTCTTAATCTTTCTGATAGTTTTTGCAGACAGATGTTCAAGTTTTATACAAAGTGTAATACAAATTTGCTGATCTAGACACATTATAAATACAACAATCATAGACATGTGATTATACAACAGTCTCAAACTACTTGAATAGTCCAATGAATGTTCGTGCTAATCAGGTCCTTTCTGATTAGCTTCCAAATTACAATGCAGTAGCATAATCGGTTCCTATAATATTCAAAACAGTTCGATACTTTTTGGTCGGACCTTGTGTTCTTCTCTTAATCTGGGAAAAATTGGGGTAATCGAGAATTCTGATTAGAATTAATTTCTTAGTTTTCTGATGTTGGTCTAAATATCTATTGATAAACTACTGTAAATCCACTAAGTAATGATAAACTAAGTTAATGAACCAAAATTAACAATTAACATATTCAAAAATCTGAAGACTGTTATTTTATTTTACTGCTCCTTACAAATATTTTCCTACAGAGTTACAAAGTTGATGCATGATTTCGTATCTTCTGTGTACTCACAGAAACCCAGATCCATAAAATTTTGTCAATCAATTTTCACATTGCAAAATTTAAACACTCGTATAACTTTTCAATGAACTGACACAAATGAGAAAATGAAATGTTAATGGACTCTTCTCCTAGCAGGCTCTCTCTCTTTATACCAATCAAAAAAATGTGCAATTACTGTGTCCAGAGTAAGAAGCGAAAGGTAATAAGAGAATTATTATTTCTCCTGTAAATATGTACATTTTTTTCATACATAAAATTACAATAACCTTACCTATGTTTTTTTTTTTCAATTTTCTTGTAATTTCAATTTAGACTTGGGACACCATATTTCCTACTGTTCTTGTCTCTTTATTAGCATGCTCTCCTCGACATTATGTAAGTTGTCACAGATAAAACATTATCTCCGTGTGTTCTCAAACAAGGCTACTTCATTTTTTGGACAGATAAAAATATTTTATTACAGATATATATTAGGCCTACATTATAATAATTATTGTAAATTACAACTCATTTTTTCTTATAGTTGCCACCACTATATAAGCATTTGTTATAGTATGGAACAAACTGTTTTTATCCTCTCATCAAAGATGTCTACCACCTGTGTTTTCAACCACCCCTCTGCAGATTCTTTTACCTTTGTAATCGTTTTTAACATCTATGAGCTAACAAATTTTTCAAAATATTTACTACAAGGGGAATAATTCAAAATATTCCACTTAAATTTCTGAGTGTTAGACATGAAAAGATGGCACTATTGTTGTCAATACAATGCACAATCTCATAGGTGACAAGTGAAGGTCACTGATTAAGGACATTGTCATCAATGTTTGTACAGCTGTTAGAGAACTCCTGGCCCACACTTTACTGTCAGTCATCCATATATTTTTGCCATAAAACTCCAAAATTTGGTGTGGAATTTCTGCCAAACTTAATTTTTTGCATCCAAAAATTGTATAACAAGACAGACTTCACAATTGGTGAGATTTTCAATGAGATTACCTGCTTTGAATAATCTTACCATCTGTGTACACAAACCAATAATGAAACATCTGTGTTTACAAGACTCATCATGGACCATATTAGAATACTGTGCATGTAAAAACTCGATATCATCTGTGCAGATGTTATGTGCAATCAGACCTTATTTTCAAAAATTATCAATTACCAATAAAAACAGTTTGTAACTATATTCTCGTTTCTTTAATAACTTATTGGAACTCATCTTCTGGACATCCACTGTTCAAATCAACATTAGCAAACATTGTTTACCATTTTTATAGTTTTAAAAGTTCTAGAAACAACAGGGATAATTTCAGTTCAAAGAATGTTTCCCTATGTACAAACATGTTTGGCAAGATGATACATGTTGAAAATACACACTGAAAAAAGTGTAGGCTGCAGTTCTGAGACCAAATAATCTAATTTTATTAATTATCCATATTTTGTTTAATATTTTGTAACATCACAAAATGTTCCATAATAATAATAATTAACACCAGAAGGGTGAATGATACTAATATAACTATAAATGAGTAACCAGGAAGAATGTAACAGTAAAAATAATAAACCAATAAAGTATGAAAGGAGAGAAGAAATTCAAGTGAACAGTGGTAAATCCACTATCTACATAAAATGACACTACAGCACAAACAAACAGAATGACAAAGACGAAATGACAAGACAAGTTTCCCACATAAACTGTTAAGTGAGGTCAATAAAAACCTTTGACGAATAAAATCAAATAGAATAAGTAAGATGAGAAATGACTTGAATAATATTTGTACCATATATTATAAATAAAAACAGCACATTAGCTGACCCATGTCAAAGCAATGATTTGAAAAAGACAAAGAACGATGCTAGGAATAATCATAAACTGTAAAAGATAATGAGAAAGCCAATTATGTATTATAATAAATTAAGAATAACAATAAATGTAAACACTGAATGTGTTTAGGTAACATTATAAGTAGATAAAATGTGTACAGAAAGGTAATAATAGTCAGGGAACAAAACATTGTAAAGTAATGATAACAAACCCAGAATGACCAATTTAAGTCATGAAAATAAGAATCAGATAGAAAGCCTACTAAGCATAGGGGAGTAAAATAATGATAATGCCAAAAAGAATGTAAAGCACCACTACTTGTGTGATGTTATAAGAATAAGAGATAAGAAGGACATGTTAAAGTAAAAATAGTAAAATATGGAAGTTTATGTTAGAAAATCAACAAATGTAAACAGATAATTAATATTGTTCAGCTGGATGCAGCATTTATATATTAGTAAGGTGTTCTTTTTAATCAAATAATCATGTTCAAATTAGAAATTAAGAATAATTACACAAATATTAAGAAAAAGTTATTAGTCGGATCTGCAATATTTAGCAGACGACGAATGTAAATAACGCATTAGTAAGTTTAAAATAAAGAAATGTTAATGAAAACTATGACCAAACTGGCATCAAGCCATGTCAAAATAAAGATAAATAAACAAGCTTTACAATGATAGTAATAGAACCCGAATTGGAATTGTAATAACTGAGATATAAACGTTAGCATCATAAATTTAGTGAATCTCGAATAAATACGAAGAAATAATAACAAAAGCGAAAGTGACGCTCCAAATACAAAGATGTAATGCCTATAAATAGAATTACATTATCATGACATAATTTCCAACCAATCACGGATGACTTTAGAAGCGCGCCGACAGCGCTAAGTGGACTTCTAAAAAATGTATATAAATGATTGCAAATGTAAACAGAGGGCATTTTGTCTATTTCCACTCAACTAACAACAACTAATCCAGGCCGATTTATCATCCAAAATTTAATAATCAACGAGGAGGAAGAAGTATAATTCAATCTCAGTGCATCGATAATAGTAGTGATACTTTTACTAGATGTGCGTGTTAAAGAACGAGGTTAAGTACCACACATAACCAAGGCAGTAGTCTGTCAAGAAGAAAATAAAATCGTTCATGTGCAAAATAAAGTGAAGTGTAAACACGATCACTGAATTAGATCATTAGAATTGTTAATAAATAATCATTGTGATTAATAACCAGGGAGTACGATGCATATACTTACATTGTTTACATTTTAGCTATTAACAGTATAGTATAATACACCTGTATACTGACGCAAGAAACAATAATACAATAAGTTATCAACACTGTTTTAAATTTATTTAGAGGAATTACAAAATTCCGACATAAGATTTCTTGTGTTAACGTTCTCATAACTAACCTAAAACTTGTTCAGAATAAACGAACTTTTCGTGTATTAGTTACAATAACTTAAGGGTTCTAACCTAACAATCTAATATATGGTAATAGCATTGTAAATTACGGCTGTGGTGTTCTATTCTGTAAATTAAAAGAAGTCACCCTTGAGAAAGATAATAATTATAAATAATCTATCGATTAAAACTAGAGTTTTCATTGTAAACGAACTGAGCTAGATAAAAGTTAAAAGCCGGATGATTTGTAATCCGTTTGTTATTTTCAAATGAATGTATTATAGAGTGAACAATAAACAAATGAATTGTAAAGTAACCACTATTGTCAACAATTATTTAAATAAATAATTAATCTTTATTACTAAGGAATAAGTTGCATTTTCAAAGTAAACTAACAGTTCAATTGGCTACAATTCAGACAACTGAACCGCCAATAGTTAAAATCTAGTAAACAAATAACCAGAAAATTAATTCCTGATCTTGATTTAACTATTTAATCAATTACTGATTTATAAAATATCTAAATTAGTAAATCATTCAAAAGAATTCTTTTTATGGGACATTTCTCTTGAAATCTCATATGGCGCCCAAGTAAAATTTGTAAGTGCTCACTGAAACATTAACAGCACTATTATACTGTTTGATAAAAAAACTTGACAGTTTATTAATCACCAGAGACCGACTGAACGTCTAGTACAACATCACAGGTACATGAAGGTTTAAATTATATATAAAATAACCTTGTCTAAACTATGCACTGACGCACATAGACGACACCATTCAACAGGAGGGTGAATGAACGTCAAGAGATCTATGCAACTGTTTACATTCAACAACGAATCTACAACCAAATAATTACTCAAATATAAATAAACAAGAACATCTCCATCGAATTAAATAAATAAAAATAGTTAAAGAATTTATTTGACGAAACCGAGTGTTAAATTCAATAACAAGTAAAAGTTTTAAAAGAGGTACGTGAGGGGGAAGTATTATAGAATTGGCGACCAACTAGTGCGGCTTTAAAAATAGACAGGAGAATATTATATTTTAATTAAATTATCCTAATTTAGCCCGGCAATTACAGTAGAACGACCATGCCTCACACCGAGGCAAGAGAACGACCATGCCTCTTGTCCCAACCAAGAGAAAGTGAACAGACAAACACCGAAGCAAACATGGAGGTACAGGAAGAACAACCAACAACTGAGGTGGAAGTTACAGCGGAGGTTACCCAAGAACACCAACCAGAAGAAAATCAACCTGAGAAACCCACACTGACGGGGGTCGCCCACTTCCAGGAAACCATGCTGAGGATGATGATGGAAACCAACAAGAATATCAAAACTTTAAGAGAAGATTTGGGAAAAAAGATAGACAATACTAATAAATCCATGGAAACTTTAAAGGATTTAAAATAAAAATACAGAACATACCAATAAAAACATGGAAACGCTAAACAAGAAAATAGACGACGTCAGTAAGCGAATAGAGGAAAATAATGAGAAAATCAACACTAAAATAGACGGGGAGATAAGTGGAGTCAGGAGGGAAATAGCAGAAGTCCACGAGAAGTGTGAGCAGTACCACCAGGAATTTACACAAACCAAAGAAGAAATAGATGGAAGAATTGACAAACTCAAAGAGAATACTGAACTTCAACTGGACTCTCTGAAAAAAACGACTCAAGAGGAAATACGCCAAGTTCGGGAAGAGAGCAAGAAAGCACACGAGGAGGTCCTACAAGACGTCAGCGACAGAGTGGAAAGGACATTCCTGGTAGCCAACGAACTGGATAAACGAATCAGCACTAATAAAAATAACATAGAAGAAATCCGTCAGCGAGAACGCGAGTTACAAAACAAAATAGATTCATGGCAGGACCGACCAATCCAGAATACCCACACATGCTACAGTGATAATCGAGAGGTAATCAACTTCAGAAACTACAGGCGTAACCCAATGGAGTTCCTGGAACGATTGGAAGAAACCATTGAGAGAACAAGGGAGACCAGATGGAAGACTATAAGGGGGATAATAGACGAAATGTTCAAGGAGACGTATGATAATTGGTGAACAGCCGTACGACCTGACATCCCAGACCTCAACGAGTTTAGAAGACAATTCAAGGAGAAATACTGGTCAGAGTCCACACAGAACCGTATCTGTATGAACTTATCCAATGGAAAGTACGACGCCTCCAAGGGAATATCGCCGACATCATACTTTTTGGGTAAAATATGCCTAGCACGGAAGTTAACGCCCCAAATTCCAGAGGAATGCCTGGTAGAACAGCTATCACATCACTACACCAAAGAGATAGAAAACTCCAGCAGATATAACCAATTCAAGAAAAACCAGAATCTGGCGAGTTTACTACAAACCTGCGAGCAGACAGGACAGTACCGTGACTACCAAATTACTGGTTATAAAACAGACAACTCGACAAATTATAACAGACATAATAACAGGGACAATGGGAACTATGATCGCCCGAGTAGAAACAACAACAATTATAATCCATCACTAAACAATAACAATAATCAATATAGGGGAAATAACCCAAACAACAACCAAGGTAACGGTAATTACAGAGGTGGTAATCAGAATCAATACCCGAATAATCATCAAAGTAATGGCAGCTACAGAGGTAACAATTATAACCAACGGGGTAACCAAGGAGGAGGAGATAGAAGAGACCAGAACTATAGACCCCAGGTAAATTATACTGCAGCTAACAGTCAGCGACAGTATCACCCCAGATCACCAACACACAATAATTACTACAACCGAGCTGATGGAGGAGACAATGGACCGGTAAACAACAATCCTGACACTAGACAGGAGACGCAGACTAACCAACAAATATACAGAGAGACCGAACTAGCGAGGTAGCTCCTCTTTTAAACTGAATGCGGCAGTGAAAACTAGAGACAGCCCGTCACTGAACCAGTCTTATGGGGAAACGAAACAAGACACAAAACATTAATGACCAAACAATAACAATGTAACGGGACAATTAGGCCTACCTGGGATAATATAAAAATTTATTATGTTTTGATAAAAATGTTTTATTTATGTAATAATAATTTTGGGGAAACAAAAAGTAATATGAAATATTAATTTTGGGGAAAAGTAAACAAACATTATTTCATAAATTATACAACGCAATAGACAAACGTGCGAAATTGTGCCAAGGTCAGCTCCAGTGACGAGCAAATTATGTAACATAACAACATACGATGTTACGTCAGTTCATACGTCACGCTGGAATGTTAGGAGTGTTCTGACCAACCTCACATACTGGCGGAGGAATACCAACTAGAACAATAAGATTTGGTCATATAACCGCGACCACTTCGGAAAATAGTACCATTCGTCTCACCCCAGTCTGCAACAACAACTCACGCGAGTAACACCTATAAGTTCCGGAACTAAAATCGCGGGCGCCCGCATACACATAAAAATGTAAATACCGCAAATCTAAAATGTAAAGTAACGAATTTTAACTTTAATCAGAGTGGAATAACAGTTTTAAAAAATATGTAAAGGCAGTGAAAGTTAAGAAATAATCGATGTAGTGCGTGTGGAACAATATGTCTTTTGGACTGATTTGCAAGATAAGTAACAAAACGGGGGGCAGAACAATCTTTAAATAAGGGCAAACAATCAAAATTTTAATATGATTGTCATATTTCAATAAATGAAATCTCTAAGGGAATGGGATGATTGTGTGTGCGTGTATGTGTGAGAGTATAGAATCTATATAATTAAGAAGTGCTGGTTGCGATCACTTATAAAATTACTTGATTTGTTATAACTTATAAATTACTAAATAATTACTTGATTGTTTTATCAATTAAGCCTCGTGGCCAAATATGTTCAAATGCTTTAAAGAAGGGGTTAAATGTACAAGTGTAGGAGAAAATGAATAAAAGGGAATGTCATTGGTAACAAATAAATAAACGAGTTATTTACTGCAAATAAACCATTCTGATCTCATGTTCGCTTAAAATCGGACCTGGCCCTGGTAAGTACCTATATTTTTTTTCTTGTAGTTGGTAACACAAGATGGCGCTCGAAAAAAATCAGAAATAAAGCAATGAATAGAATTAAAATTAATTGAGTTCTAATTATGAATACAAAATTATCGTTACATTGACTGCCCGAATAGTGAAGATAAAAATAGTAGTTACATTGGCGCTTCCGAACTTAGGGACGTTTATATAAAGAAATTTTATATAAATGTAGGCCTACTTGGGAGAACAGAATGGTTGTTTAAGGTGTAACGGGGCGAAAAGGGGTATTTTATTTTGTTGTAAATGTTATTCAATATATTTGTGATCGACGCAGAAAGTCCCAGCCGTAAAACGGTTTTATTCAAACAAAGGACAGTGGAATGCGATGTGTATTCGGCAACGCAGTATAATTCCCAGAATTCCAGTGTTGTATGACGCACTAAAACGCGCGAACACCAGCAGTGCGCACAGGTGACGCTTACAGCATCGAGCCACGCCAAACAAACATGGCTAATTTGTAAAATTTGTTCGCCACGTGGTCGGGATGGTGACGGAAATACAGACAAACCACACCCACTTAAGTCGCGTGACTAGTGGCTGTAAAATATCATCAGCCCTTTGGGAGTACTCACAACCCATACTTTGTGTACAGTGACGAACAATTTAACACCAGAAGGCATTGGTTTCCTATTCAGCGACCAGACGTGGTGGGGAATTTTTTTCGCAGGTGTAAGGAGTCGACGATGAGCAACTAAACACAACGGACGCGAGTAGTGGCGTTCGTCTCCGGCCGGGATAAATTGTATCTAAACTGTGAAAACCGTAAAATCAGTTCGAACAAACACGCTTCCCGGCCGGGAGCACCACGAACACGTGCACCTCAAAAGTAAAATTTTTCTATAAAAAGTGTTAATCAGTCCTTAAAAAATGAACTGATATTTCAAAAGGGAGTAAGGGGAGTGACAGAAGAAAGTGTAAAAGTGTATTGAACTAATAAACACATTCGGACATATATCGAGTGCGGCACGTGACGAGGAGAAATACGCCCAAAGTTAAGTAACAGACGCCTATCAATTTCACATTATAAATTTTCTAAATTAAGAGAGCGCTCTAAATAAAATAAAAAGGGGGGTTGTGAAGGTATGAATGAATGTAGTGTGTGGCAAGCTGGGTCGTCTTGAGTAATTAATGAGTATATTAGAATAAGTACAATGTCGAAATAAATGTTTAGGTTATTAATAGATTGAGGAAGTAGTAATATGTTAATTTTGAAAGAAAGAGGAATAATTCAGGCATTTAAAGAATATAGATAATGAAATAAAATTTTAGTTGTTTTTCACAAATGCGAATCGAGTATGTTATTAATTAAACCTCGGAACTTCACTTGTATTACGCCATTCATGTGACGAACCCTGGAGCTGAATTGTAAGGTGAGTTATCACGAGTAAGCAAAAGAATTAAATATTATAAGTATTTTAATAAATTGACTAAGTACAGATGGCGCCACGAACTGGGAACGAATTTTTATAAAGTAAATTTTATATATTAAATTCCACACCTACGTAAAATACGAGTATGGTTTGAAGGTTAAGAGAAATACGTTCAAATTACGTAACAGACATAAAATAATATATCATTGTTAGAGTAAGTGTCAGATATTTTGTATGTAAGTAAAGTTGTATAAATTGATAATATAAAAATGGCAGGTAGCAATAATGAGAACGATATAAGTGAAATTACAAAATGTAACAGCAAATTTGATAATGACATGATGAGTATTTTACTAAATCAATTCGATAAAATGAATTGTAAATTTGATGAGCAAAAAAGCGAAATTAAGAGTAGTTTTAATGAGAAATTCAATGAACAAATTAATAAATATGACGCTAGTTTCGAAGTACAGAATAATAAATTTGATGAGTTGAAAAACCATATGAATGAAATTAATAAGCACTTAGAAAAAAACCAATGAAATATTTGAAAATAACTTTAGAAAATTAGAACAGAATATTGAGAGAATGGGAGTGTGGGGAATAAATATAGGTAAGAACAACACAGACGAAAGTGACGGAAATAGATGTATTAATGGTAATGGTATTAGTTTAGATACAAAACAGGTAACGGTAGACAAGGTGAGTAAAAACGATAATTACAATAATGGGTTAACGAGTGATAACAGTGGTGAAATTAAAAACGTGGTGTTAGAGAGTAAGGTTGTGAGCAGAGAAAGTGTTGATGAGGTGGTGAGAGGGTGTGTAGAGAAGTTAGATGGGCAAAGGGCAAGTTTTCCCCTAGATTATGGTGAAACAGAGGTTTCACAGGTATTTTATGAGGACAGAGTTGTATGGAAGACGAGGTGTCTTCAAATGGTCCCTTTAAATTTTGTGATGGTTTTGGAAGTACCAAGACGTATAGTAAGTTTGTTGTGCCCTTTGCGTGGAATGAGATAGTTCAGGGGGGTTATGAGAGATATTGTGATGAGAGAAAGAGAAAGAGAGAAATAGAGATTTTTGAGGTTAATAGAGGTTATGAAAGGTTAGTGCAGGTTTTAGATATTGAGAGAGGTGGAAAAAGTAACTTGCACTGTGAAATAGAAATAGATGAATATTTTGATGATACTGTTGTAAATGATAAAAACTTACATGATGTTGTAATGAATGTAGTAAAGGAATATGAGAAAATAACTTACCTTATGTTGAACAAAAATAATTACGGAGACAGAACTGAAATTACCAATGTAGACGGGTTTTATGAATTGATAGATAATAATGGTGTTAAATACTATGTTGATAATGGTCATTACAATAATAATAGTATAACTAGTGTGATTACGGACGTTAATTATTATATAAAAAGAAGGTTATTGTACGATGATGGTGGTTAAAATAAAAAATAAGTGAATGAACATTTTAAATATTTTAATTTATGGTAATGACCTAGCTAACTTAGGAAATGAAGTGTGGTAAACAGAAAAATAATGACAAAGATTTGTAAATAAATTTTAGTGAAATTAATTGTGTTTGTATTGTAACAAGTATGTAAAGTAAACAATGTGTGTAGGTACTAGAAATCAATTTAACAATAATAGTAAAATTTTGGTAGACTAAATAAATAACAAGAATAAGTATGAAGGTAATAAATAAATTGTAATTGTCTGGGGGTAAGGTAATTAAAATATGTTGTGTTTTTAATAATTTATGGAATTAAAATAATTTGAGATGTTTAAATATTTTTGATTGATTTAAAATGCTATATAAAGAAATTTTGATGATGAATTTAAATTATTTGTGTGAGATTTAAACTTTACAATAAATAATAAAAATAAATATAAACTGTACTTAGCTAAGGAATCTTATGAATGTTATAATGTTGCAGAAGGTACATGGAGTTGTGTACATGATATTGGTGATGAATTGTTTATAATTTTGTCAGTAATAGGAAGCAGGTGTGTTGAGTGATGTACTGTAAGTATGAATTTTATAATGCAATTTAAATAAAATAAAATGTTCAATGTCTAAGTAGCAAAGTTTAAATGAAATGTTTGATGTTGAAAATGTAGACTAGTCTAAAAATGTAAACATGAAAAGTAATTAATAAATAACTAAACATATAAGAGTTGACCATCCGTGAATTGTAGTAACGGTGTCAGTGTGAGCCTTATATGTCTTTTGGTAGTTTCCCCACATTTCGGGTGGTCACGGCTTCACCAAACCCTGACCGTGGATTTATGTAAGTAGATACTAAATTGGTGAACATAGAAATTGAACGGGGGGTAAAACAGGGGAAACTACATAACTATGGAACAGCGGCTATCGTCGAAGGTGGCGATAGTGCCGTTTTAAGGGTGTGTGAATCATTATAGTAGGATTACTGGTGTCCTCGGACATCAGTAATATCGAATTTTTTATATAACGCTGAACCAAGAACGGTATAGGCAGCGTCTATACCTTATATACGTAAACTTCAGTTCTTGGGGATGCAAATGGACGCCACAGTCCACCAGCAGGAAACAATAGTGTGTGTGGAAAAGGAGCTGGCAGTTACAAGCCAGGGGTATAAGGGGGGACTTTAAGTAATTGATGTAGTAGGAGGGTAGCTGTAAAATCAGTGAGAGGGTGACGATCTCTGTAAACAGCGGGCGGTCAGCTTATAACATGACTCTATAGAGAGAGTTGGGGGTTGACAATCCAAAGAGCTGTTCAGTAACTGTTGCTATGACTATGACTCAATGAGTAGCGATGTATGTCCCTATGAGAGCAAAAATGATTTTAAGTACCAGATTTAATTGTAATAATTTCAGATAACATTGTAGGATGATAACTATATAATTTTGTGTATTGGTGTTAATGGTATACAGTATGTTAGGGGTAAGAATTATGAACATGTGTATTTTGTATAAATTGCGAAATGTATTTAGAGTAAGGTCATTCACATGACAATGAGACATCAGCTGACTGCTGGGTTTATAAATGTAGTATGTCACTTATAAGTGATTTGCAAAATTTTCAATGTAATTAAATGCTTCAATAATAAACTTGTGATGTTTTAAGTAAATGATGAAAGTAATTTGAGATAGTGATGAATTTTCAATGGGTTGTAAAAGAGAGAATTTGGGTGATAATAATGTTTTAAGTAGGGCATTTAAGCCAATCACATCAATTTTGAAGGTGTTAGAGAGAACAATATTATTGTGAATAAACGTAATGTAGAATTTGAGTATTAACAGTGACACAGTAGCTATTGGGAAAATATGTAGAGTAATGAGTGATATATTGAGGTAATAAAGAAATGGATATATTTTGTAGATGAAAGTGATGTAAGAGGAGAGTAATCAGTTGATGGTAATTTTGTAAAGGGGGTGGTGTGATAAGGAGTCCTCAACGAAAAGCATTGTGGCGGGAGGGGAACCGATATGCGCCGGAAAGGGTTACCTAGGGAGGGTCCAGGAACCAAATACGGGAATGAGCATTGGGAAGGGAACACACATCCTGAGTACAAAGGGGTAGAGAGTATTTTGTTATAAAGGTAGAATGATGTGAGTGGAGTTAGAAAATTACTGGTAAATATTTGAGAGAGTGGTGTCATACTAGATAAAATCTGTTAGTGATTGTTAGAGTCGGAAGGGGTGGAGGTTATATTCAATCACCCAATTATAAGTCGAAATGTTATGAATAACTAAGAGTCACACAAGCTAACTGAAAATGAAAATGTTAAAGAGAAAGTCAGAGTCAAATGTAATAATAAATGAAACCAGTAAAAGATTTTAATAGAATTTGAAAACAAATCGAAACTGTAAAATGTGTAAATTTTGGCCAATTTAAATGTGAATTTTATTGTTTATTGTAAGACAATAATAACCATGTTAATTTTGAATGCTATATGTTTATTATGTTGTACAGTAGAACTTGGCTAATTCGAACGTGCATAATTCGAATTCGTGGATAATTCGAACTTTTACCGTGGTCCCTTGAATATCCTATGTAAAACCATGCAAAAACATCGTCTGTAATTCGAACTTTTTTTGGTTAATTCGAAATAAAAATTTTGCTCTAACTACAAAAAATTGCCTGCTGTATGGGCTAGACCACGTAACAATAGAGACACGACTGGAAACAGACAAGCAGGCATCGCCCTTTGTGAACAGACGCTTGTCTTTTGTGTCAAATTCGTGGAATTGCCGTCAGTATCTGGCGATGACACATGACTGGCTCATGTAACGGTACCGTCCGCCATTGTCCCTTGTTCCACGCCTCGTCAGTCAGCCACCCTCACTGTTGCTTTCAGTTCAGTCTGCCTGCATTCGTGGAAGTGTTAAGTCTTTTTGAGTTTCTACTGTGCGAGCTGTGTCCTGTAGTGAGAGACCGTTCCTTTCTTTATACGGTACTGTATATACAGACTGGTGTGTTTTAGTGACACTTATTGTGCAGTTTTATTGTGTTGTGTGTTCATCATGGCCCTTTCAAAACCAACACGGACCCAATACAAATCATTGACATTTGCTGAAAAAGTTGCCGTTATACGGGAAGTGGAAAAGGGACAAAAAAAGAAATCTGAAATTGCCAAGGAATTCGGGATACCGCCAAATACGCTGTCAACGTATCTAAAAAATAAAGAGAAGATTTTGAATAGTGTGTGTAAAGCCAGCGACAAAGATAGGAAAAGAGCGCGAGGACCAGAAAATCCTGACGTGGATGAATGTGTAGTGAAGTGGTTTAAGCAAGCAAGGGATAAAAAAATTCCAGTCAGTGGGCCCCTCGTCAGAGCCAAAGCTGAGGAATTCGCATCTAGCTTAGGGAAAAATGATTTTAAGGCCAGCACTGGTTGGCTCAATGGTTTTAAAGAAAGGAATGGCATGTCGTTCAAAACTGTTTGTGGGGAAAGTGGATCTGTTGACGTTGAAGCTGCAAATTCATGGAAAGACGATTTGTTGCAAATGATTTCTGATAGAGACGCTAAAGACATTTTTAACGTAGACGAGACGGGCTTATTCTTCAAATGCACCCCCGACAAAACACTTGCTTTTAAAGGAGAAAGTTATAGTGGCGGCAAACACAGCAAGGAGCGCATAACACTTTTAATCGGAGCAAACATGGATGGCTCGGAAAAAGTGCCTTTGCTAATGATAGGAAAGTCAGCCAACCCACGTTGTTTCAAAAATGTAAAAACGAAACCAGTTGAATATGAATCAAACAATAAAGCTTGGATGACAGGTGAAATTTTCGAAAGATGGCTTTTGAAAATCAACAGGAAATTTCGGAATCAAAACAGAAGAATCGTCTTGTTTATTGACAACTGTACAGCGCACAACACTATTCCTATGATGGAAAATGTAAAGGTTGTGTTTTTCCCTCCAAACATGACTTCAGTAGTTCAACCTATGGACCAAGGTGTAATAAAAAATGTTAAGCATTTTTACAGACGGCTTGTGGTCCAAAACATTCTGTCAGGTGCTTATTTAGATGAGCACGAAAATATCAAGATTAACATCCTTCAAGCTGCCCGCATGTGCAACAGTGCTTGGAACCAAGTTACGCAAAAAACAATTGCTAATTGTTTTCGTAAAGGTGGTTTCTGCCACATTGAAGGTGAAGAGGAGAATAAAGCTGCTAGAGAAGTCGTACCCACTACGGATAACTGGGAAGATGTTGGACATGACGCAGGCATTCGTTACGAAGAGTTTGTAAACATGGATGAAGACTTGGCGGTGTGCAGTGAACAGACAGATGCGGAGATCGTGGCTGATGTTATGAACAAAAGAAATGATGGTACATCTTCAGATGAAGAAGGGGATCAGCTAGAACTTCCAGAGATACCGATTCCAACGGCTTCACAGGCATCAAATTACATTCAAGACTTGAGACGGTTTGTTGAAGGACAGCAGAACGTAAGTGACGCTATTTTCCAACAACTTAATAAACTTGAAGAGTTTACTACAACTCAGTGTATTAACTGCAAAATGCAATCAAAAGTGTCTAGCTTTTTTAAAAAACTGTAAATGCTATATTTTGTACTGAAAAATGTTTATACGTTTGTAATACATATGTCTAAGGAATTTGTTTAATAAAATAACATATTGCTTTACTGAATTTCGGTTTTTGATTTGATTTTTCTACTGTTATTAAAAGTTTTCCTAATTCGAATTTTTGGATAATTCGAATTTTTTACTGGCCCCTTCAGCTTCGAATTAGCCAAGTTCTACTGTATTATGTTTGCAGGTAAAAATTTTTAAAGATGTTTCATGTATTTTATGATGTAGCTGTGTGTAGTGTATATATGTCAAGGTCATTCACATGACCCAGAGAGATCAGCTGATGTCTGATGTTAGAGACAGAACCATTTTCTAATAATTAATTCACACAATGACGTTCCTGAATTAAATCAAATGATTTTATTTGTTGAGATTGATAAAAGAGATATTTTGGTAAATTAAAATTTTTTGAAAAAAAAAAAAAATTATTTTTTATATCTGCCATATAGATGATGTTTTGCTGTTCTCTGAGTATATTGTTGTTTATAGGTATTACTAGTGTGTTTAGGGAATTAGATTGTTTAGTATGTATGTATAACCAAATGTTAGGACAAGTGAATTTATGATTTACTAAGATGTTCAATTTATGTGTTTTTTATGATTGTTGGTAGTTAATGCCGAAGAATAGTAAATTCATATAAAAGATTTTTGGTATTTTAAGTGGAATTGATGATAATATAATGGAAGTAAATTGATTTCTTTGAGCTAACAGAATTTAAATGATTTAAGTGGATTTGTTTAATTATTTTGAGTTGAAATTGTAACGTCTAATCAATGACATATTAAGATGAAATAATACTGAGAGAAGTGATTAAAGTTCAAATATGACATGTTTTTATAAATTTTAAAGCAACAAAGTAGTGCAGAAATATTATATTATTTAGTAATGATAAGTATGTGTACGCACCCAGTACTTGCCAAAGGCGACCCAGTATGCATGAAAGGGGGAACATATCGGAAGAGGATTTGGTATGGTATAAGGCCAGGGTTTTGATTTAGGGGTGGAATGTTAGAAGGTTAGGTGTACTATGGTGTGTATCTGTCCGATTTTATGGTGTTGGGATCTCGGATAGAGAAGTCCAGTAATCTCGTTCAGGTGCAGCCATGGTCGCCGAGCTAGGGGGGGGGTAGTTACCCATGATGCGTTAAGAATTAATGGGGGATTGTTGGCACCACATCCTTACCGTTCCTCTTAGGGGTAACAATGAGAGTTCTCCTGTTTCAACAGAAGATCTCTCATGGGGGGTATTGTAACGGGGCGAAAAGGGGTATTTTATTTTGTTGTAAATTTTATTCAATTTTATTTGTGATTGACGCAGAGAGTCCCAGCCGTAAAACGGTTTTATTCAAACAAAGGACAGTTGAATGCGATGTGTATTCGGCAACGCAGTATAATTCCCAGAATTCCAGTGTTGTATGACGCACTCAAACGCGCGAACACCAGCAGTGCGCACAGGTGACGCTTACAGCATCGAGCCACGCCAAACAAACATGGCTAATTTGTAAAATTTGTTCGCCACGTGGTCGGGATGCTGACGGAAATACAGACAAACCACACCCACTTAAGTCGCGTGACTAGTGGCTGTAAAATATCATCAGCCCTTTGGGAGTACTCACAACCCATACTTTGTGTACAGTGACGAACAATTTAACACCAGAAGGCATTGGTTTCCTATTCAGCGACCAGACGTGGTGGGGAATTTTTTTCGCAGGTGTAAGGAGTCGACGATGAACAACTAAACACAACGGACGCGAGTAGTATCGTTCGTCTCCGGCCGGGATAAATTGTATCTAAAATGTGAAAACCGTAAAATCAGTTCGAACAAACACGCTTCCCGGCCGGGAGCACCACGAACACGTGCACCTCAAAAGTAAAATTTTTCTATAAAAAGTGTTAATCAGTCCTTAAAAAATGAACTGATATTTCAAAAGGGAGTAAGGGGAGTGACGGAAGAAAGTGTAAAAGTGTATTGAACTAATAAACACATTCGGACATATATCGAGTGCGGCACGTGACGAGGAGAAATACGCCCAAAGTTAAGTAACAGACGCCTATCAATTTCACATTATAAATTTTCTAAATTAAGAGAGCGCTCTAAATAAAATAAAAAGGGGGGTTGTGAAGGTATGAATGAATGTAGTGTGTGGCAAGCTGGGTCGTCTTGAGTAATTAATGAGTATATTAGAATAAGTACAATGTCGAAATAAATGTTTAGGTTATTAATAGATTGAGGAAGTAGTAATATGTTAATTTTGAAAGAAAGAGGAATAATTCAGGCATTTAAAGAATATAGATAATGAAATAAAATTTTAATTGTTTTTCACAAATGCGAATCGAGTATGTTATTAATATAACCTCGGAACTTCACTTGTATTACGCCGTTCATGTGACGAACCCTGGAGCTGAATTGTAAGGTGAGTTATCACGAGTAAGCAAAAGAATTAAATACTATAAGTATTTTAATAAATTGACTAAGTACGGATGGCGCCACGAACTGGGAACGAATTTTTATAAAGTAAATTTTATATATTAAATTCCACACCTACGTAAAATACAAGTATGGTTTGAAGGTTAAGAGAAATACGTTCAAATTACGTAACAGATATAAAATAATATATCATTGTTAGAGTAAGTGTCAGATATTTTGTATGTAAGTAAAGTTGTATAAATTGATAATATAAAAATGGCAGGTAGCAATAATGAGAACGATATAAGTGAAATTACAAAATGTAACAGCAAATTTGATAATGACATGATGAGTATTTTACTAAATCAATTCGATAAAATGAATTGTAAATTTGATGAGCAAAAAAGTGAAATTAAAGAAATTAAGAGTAGTTTTAATGAGAAATTCAATGAACAAAATAATAAATATGACGCTAGTTTCGAAGTACAGAATAATAAATTTGATGAGTTGAAAAACCATATGAATGAAATTAATAAGCACTTAGAAAAAAAAACAATGAAATATTTGAAAATAACTTTAGCAAATTAGAACAGAATATTGAGAGAATGGGAGTGTGGGGAATAAATATAGGTAAGAACAACACAGACGAAAGTTTAAAAGGAATAAATTCCAAATGTTTAGTACTAAGCCACATGTTGTTCAATCAAATATACTGTAACTTACCGTCTGCGGCTTTTAGAAACAGCGTCTTTACAAAGTTGACATGTTTCTGGACACTTGTCCCATCATCAGAACTTACAACATATAAAACAATCGCGTATCATTTAAAGTTGATACACTTGTCAGTCAATAAAACATTAAAATCCAATATGAAACAAATAACTTAAAACAATATGATACTTAAATGTTTAAAGCGAGCGCGAAGGTTTGCCGATGTACATCGTATGGAGACCGACCGCGCACTGAATTACGTTTTGCTCCCACCACGACAATAGCGCAAGGCAGTGTTGTACAATACATTTGACTTGAAAACCAGTTTATTATTTAAAACAAGCGGCTTGGTATCAGTATTGTTATATGCTTTATAAATTTCGTACTCTTCAAGAGCGTTCAAATATCGCCCTTTCTTACATATGTGAAGGGGTATTAAATTAGTTTTAAAATTAGTGTAATTATGATTCTCGGAAATGAGGTGTTTTGCAAATTTTGACTTGATATTGTCCAAACTGTGAAAGTGTGTAGGCGGCCTATGTTCTGTAAATCTTTTTAAAAAACCACGTCCTGTCTGGCCCACATAAAAGGCGTCACAATCGTCACATATCAATTTGTAAACACCAGTTTTGTGTTCAAGGCAGGTAGTTCTGCGGACACGAAGATTATTCATAATATTATTAGTGATTTTGTAAGTGACCTTTATATTACTGGTGTTATTAAAAATTGACCCAAAAATCTTAGGCATAAGGTATGTGTACGGTGTTGCAATGTATTTGCGTGTTGTATTTTCGCGTGTTTTATGTCCATTAATGTTTCTATGCTTTTTCTTATGTTTTCGAAGGATGTTGTTCACCATATTGACATCATAACCATTAGCAACTGCAATGTGTTTAATGGTGTCTAATTCCTCACGGTATTCTTTATCACCGAGGGGCAAAGATAAAAGTCTATAAATCATGCGGTTCACACTTGAAAGTGAAGACAATGGTAAACTGAATTTTCTAGATTTAACTGTTGCCAAGGACAATAATAAAAAATTACAATTTAACATCTATACAAAACCCACAACGACTGATATTGTAATACATGCTAAATCTTTTCATACTTTATCCCAGAAATTGGCTGCCTTCCACAGTATGATTTATAGACTTTTATCTTTGCCCCTCGGTGATAAAGAATACTGTGAGGAATTAGACACCATTAAACACATTGCAGTTGCTAATGGTTATGATGTCAATATGGTGAACAACATCCTTCGAAAACATAAGAAAAAGCATAGAAACATTAATGGACATAAAACACGCGAAAATACAACACGCAAATACATTGCAACACCGTACACATACCTTATGCCTAAGATTTTTTGGTCAATTTTTATTAAAACCAGTAATATAAAGGTCACTTACAAAACCACTAATAATATTATGAATAATCTTCGTGTCCGCAGAACTACCAGCCTTGAACACAAAACTGGTGTTTACAAATTGATATGTGACGATTGTGACGCCTTTTTATTGGGCCAGACAGGACGTGGTTTTTTAAAAAGATTTACAGAACATAGGCCGCCTACACACTTTCACAGTTTGGACAATATCAAGTCAAAATTTGCAGAACACCTCATTTCCGAGAATCATAATTACACTAATTTTAAAACTAATTTAATACCCCTTCACATATGTAAGAAAGGGCGATATTTAAACGCTCTTGAAGAGTACGAAATTTATAAAGCATATAACAATACTGATGCCAAGCCGCGTGTTTTAAATGATAAACTGGTTTTCAAGTCAAATGTATTGTACAACACTGCCTTGCGCTATTGTCGTGGTGGGAGCAAAACGTAATTCAGTGCGCGGTCGGTCTCCATACGATGTACATCGGCAAACCTTCGCGCTCGCTTTAAACATTTAAGTATCATATTGTTTTAAGTTATTTGTTTCATATTGGATTTTAATGTTTTATTGATTGACAAGTGTATCAACTTTAAATGATACGCGATTGTTTTAATTGTTTTAAGTTCTGATGATGGGACAAGTGTCCCGAAACATGTCAACTTTGTAAAGACGCTGTTTCTAAAAGCCGCAGACGGTAAGTTACAGTATATTTGACAGAAGAAAGTGACGGAAATAGATGTATTAATGGTAATGGTTTTAATTTAGATACAAAATAGGTAACGGTAGACAAGGTGAGTAAAAACGATAATTACAATAATGGGTTAACAAGTGATAACAGTGGTGAAATTAAAAACGTGGTGTTAGAGAGTAAGGTTGTGAGCAGAGAAAGTGTTGATGAGGTGGTGAGAGGGTGTGTAGAGAAGTTAGATGGGCAAAGGGCAAGTTTTCCCCTAGATTATGGTGAAACAGAGGTTTCACAGGTATTTTATGAGGACAGAGTTGTATGGAAGACGAGGTGTCTTCAAATGGTCCCTTTAAATTTTGTGATGGTTTTGGAAGTACCAAGACGTATAGTAAGTTTGTTGTGCCCTTTGCGTGGAATGAGATAGTTCAGGGGGATTATGAGAGATATTGTGATAAGCGAAAGAGAGAAATAGAGATTTTTGAGGTTAATAGAGGTTATGAAAGGTTAGTGCAGGTTTTAGATATTGAGAGAGGTGGAAAAAGTAACTTGCACTGTGAAATAGAAATAGATGAATATTTTGATGATACTGTTGTAAATGATAAAAACTTACATGATGTTGTAATGAATGTAGTAAAGGAATATGAGAAAATAACTTACCTTATGTTGAACAAAAATAATTACGGAGACAGAACTGAAATTACCAATGTAGACGGGTTTTATGAATTGATAGATAATAATGGTGTTAAATACTATGTTGATAATGGTCATTACAATAATAATAGTATAACTAGTGTGATTAAGGACGTTAATTATTATATAAAAAGAAGGTTATTGTACGATGATGGTGGTTAAAATAAAAAATAAGTGAATGAACATTTTAAATATTTTAATTTATGGTAATGACCTAGCTAACTTAGGAAATGAAGTGTGGTAAACAGAAAAATAATGACAAAGATTTGTAAATAAATTTTAGTGAAATTAATTGTGTTTGTATTGTAACAAGTATGTAAAGTAAACAATGTGTGTAGGTACTAGAAATCAATTTAACAATAATAGTAAAATTTTGGTAGACTAAATAAATAACAAGAATAAGTATGAAGGTAATAAATACATTATAATTGTCTGGGGGTAAGGTAATTAAAATATGTTGTGTTTTTAATAATTGATGGAATTAAAATAATTTGAGATGTTTAAATATTTTTGGTTGATTTAAAATGCTATATAAAGAAATTTTGATGATGAATTTAAATTATTTGTGTGAGATTTAAACTTTACAATAAATAATAAAAATAAATATAAACTGTACTTAGCTAAGGAATCTTATGAATGTTATAATGTTGCAGAAGGTACATGGAGTTGTGTACGTGATATTGGTGATGAATTGTTTATAATTTTGTCAGTAATAGGAAGCAGGTGTGTTGAGTGATGTACTGTAAGTATGAATTTTATAATGCAATTTAAATAAAATAAAATGTTCAATGTCTAGGTAGCAAAATTTAAATGAAATGTTTGATGTTGAAAAGTTGAAAATGTAGACTAGTCTAAAAATGTAAACATGAAAGTAATTAATAAATAACTAAACATATAAGAGTTGACCATACGTGAATTGTAGTAACAGTGTCAGTGTGAGCCTTATATGTCTTTTGGTAGTTTCCCCACATTTCGGGTGGTCACGGCTTCACCAAACCCTGACCGTGGATTTATGTAAGTAGATACTAAATTGGTGAACATAGAAATTGAACGGGGGGTAAAACAGGGGAAACTACATAACTATGGAACAGCGGCTATCGTCGAAGGTGGCGATAGTGCCGTTTTAAGGGTGTGTGAATCATTATAGTAGGATTACTGGTATCCTCGGACATCAGTAATACCGAATTTTTTATATAACGCTGAACCAAGAACGGTATAGGCAGCGTCTATACCTTATATACGTAAACTTCAGTTCTTGGGGATGCAAATGGACGCCACAGTCCACCAGCAGGAAACAATAGTGTGTGTGGAAAAGGAGCTGGCAGTTACAAGCCAGGGGTATAAGGGGGGACTTTAAGTAATTGATGTAGTAGGAGGGTAGCTGTAAAATCAGTGAGAGGGTGACGATCTCTGTAAACAGCGGGCGGTCAGCTTATAACATGACTCTATAGAGAGAGTTGGGGGTTGACAATCCAAAGAGCTGTTCAGTAACTGTTGCTATGACTATGACTCAATGAGTAGCGATGTATGTCCCTATGAGAGCAAAAATGATTTTAAGTACCAGATTTAATTGTAATAATTTCAGATAACATTGTAGGATGATAACTATATAATTTTGTGTATTGGTGTTAATGGTATACAGTATGTTAGGGGTAAGAATTATGAACATGTGTATTTTGTATAAATTGCGAAATGTATTTAGAGTAAGGTCATTCACATGACAATGAGACATCAGCTGACTGCTGGGTTTATAAATGTAGTATGTCACTTATAAGTGATTTGCAAAATTTTCAATGTAATTAAATGCTTCAATAATAAACTTGTGATGTTTTAAGTAATTGATGAAAGTAATTTGAGATAGTGATGAATTTTCAATGGGTTGTAAAAAGAGAGAATTTGGGTGATAATAATGTTTTAAGTAGGGCATTTAAGCCAATCACATCAATTTTGAAGGTGTTAGAGAGAACAATATTATTGTGAATAAACGTAATGTAGAATTTGAGTATTGACAGTGACACAGTAGCTATTGGGAAAATATGTAGAGTAATGAGTGATATATTGAGGTAATAAAGAAATGGAGATATTTTGTAGATGAAAGTGATGTAAGAGGAGAGTAATTAGTTGATGGTGATTTTGTAAAGGGGGTGGTGTGATAAGGAGTCCTCAATGAAAAGCGTTGTGGCGGGAGGGGAACCGATATGCGCCGGAAAGGGTTACCTAGGGAGGGTCCAGGAACCAAATAAGGGAATGAGCATTGTGAAGGGAACACACACCCTGAGTACAAAGGGGTAGAGAGTATTTTGTTATAAAGGTAGAATGATGTGAGTGGAGTTAGAAAATTACTGGTAAATATTTGAGAGAGTGGTGTCATACTAGATAAAATCTGTTAGTGATTGTTAGAGTCGGAAGGGGTGGAGGTTATATTCAATCACCCAATTATAAGTCGAAATGTTATGAATAACTAAGAGTCACACAAGCTAACTGAAAATGAAAATGTTAAAGAGAAAGTCAGAGTCAAATGTAATAATAAATGAAACCAGTAAAAGATTTTAATAGAATTTGAAAACAAATCGAAACTGTAAAATGTGTAAATTTTGGCCAATTTAAATGTGAATTTTATTGTTTATTGTAAGACAATAATAACCATGTTAATTTTGAATGCTATATGTTTATTATGTTGTACAGTAGAACTTGGCTAATTCGAACGTGCATAATTCGAATTCGTGGATAATTCGAACTTTTACCGTGGTCCCTTGAATATCCTATGTAAAACCATGCAAAAACATCGTCTGTAATTCGAACTTTTTTTGGTTAATTCGAAATAAAAATTTTGCTCTAACTACAAAAAATCGCCTGCTGTATGGGCTAGACCACGTAACAATAGAGACACGACTGGAAACAGACAAGCAGGCATCGCCCTTTGTGAACAGACGCTTGTCTTTTGTGTCAAATTCATGGAATTGCCGTCAGTATCTGGCGATGACACATGACTGGCTCGTGTAACGGTACCGTCCACCATTGTCCCTTGTTCCACGCCTCGTCAGTCAGCCACCCTCACTGTTGCTTTCAGTTCAGTCTGCCTGCATTCGTGGAAGTGTTAAGTCTTTTTGAGTTTCTACTGTGCGAGCTGTGTCCTGTAGTGAGAGACCGTTCCTTTCTTTATACGGTACTGTATGTACAGACTGGTGTGTTTTAGTGACACTTATTGTGCAGTTTTATTGTGTTGTGTGTTCATCATGGCCCTTTCAAAACCAACACGGACCCAATACAAATCATTGACATTTGCCGAAAAAGTTGCCGTTATAAGGGAAGTGGAAAAGGGACAAAAAAAGAAATCTGAAATTGCCAAGGAATTTGGGATACCGCCAAATACACTGTCAACGTATCTAAAAAATAAAGAGAAGATTTTGAATAGTGTGTGTAAAGCCAGCGACAAAGATAGGAAAAGAGCGCGAGGACCAGAAAATCCTGACGTGGATGAATGTGTAGTGGAGTGGTTTAAGCAAGCAAGGGACAAAAAAATTCCAGTCAGTGGGCCCCTCGTCAGAGCCAAAGCTGAGGAATTCGCATCTAGCTTAGGGAAAAATGATTTTAAGGCCAGCACTGGTTGGCTCGATGGTTTTAAAGAAAGGAATGGCATGTCTTTCAAAACTGTTTGTGGGGAAAGTGGATCTGTTGACATTGAAGCTGCAAATTCATGGAAAGACGATTTGTTGCAAATGATTTCTGATAGAGACGCTAAAGACATTTTTAACGTAGACGAGACGGGCTTATTCTTCAAATGCACCCCCGACAAAACACTTGCTTTTAAAGGAGAAAGTTATAGTGGCGGCAAACACAGCAAGGAGCGCATAACACTTTTAATCGGAGCAAACATGGATGGCTCGGAAAAACTGCCTTTGCTAATGATAGGAAAGTCAGCCAACCCACGTTGTTTCAAAAATGTAAAAACGAAACCAGTTGAATATGAATCAAACAATAAAGCTTGGATGACAGGTGAAATTTTCGAAAGATGGCTTTTGAAAATCAACAGGAAATTTCGGAATCAAAACAGAAGAATCGTCTTGTTTATTGACAACTGTACAGCGCACAACACTATTCCTGTGATGGAAAATGTAAAGGTTGTGTTTTTCCCTCCAAACATGACTTCAGTAGTTCAACCTATGGACCAAGGTGTAATAAAAAATGTTAAGCATTTTTACAGACGGCTTGTGGTCCAAAACATTCTGTCAGGTGCTTATTTAGATGAGCACGAAAATATCAAGATTAACATCCTTCAAGCTGCCCGCATGTGCAACAGTGCTTGGAACCAAGTTACGCAAAAAACAATTGCTAATTGTTTTCGTAAAGGTGGTTTCTGCCACGGCTTCACCAAACCCTGACTGTGGATTTATGTAAGTAGATACTAACTTGGTGAACACAGAAATTGAACAGGGGGTAAAACAGGGGAAACTACGTAACTATGGAACAGCGTCTATCGTCGAAGGTGGCGATAGTGCCGTTTTAAGGGTGTGTGAATCATTATAGTAGGATTACTGGTGTCCTCGGACATCAGTAATACTGAATTTTTTATATAACGCTGAACCAAGAACGGTATAGGCAGCGTCTATACCTTATACACGTAAACTTCAGTTCTTGGGGATGCAAATGGACGCCACAGTCCACCTGCAGGAAACAATAGTGTGTGTGGAAAAGGAGCTGGCAGTTACAAGCCAGGGGTATATGGGGGGACTTTAAGTAACTGATGTAGTAGGAGGGTAGCTGTAAAATCAGTGAGAGGGTGACGATCTCTGTAAACAGCGGGCGGTCAGCTTATAACATGACTCTATAGAGAGAGTTGGGGGTTGACAATCCAAAGAGCTGTTCAGTAACTGTTGCTATGACTATGACTCAATGGGTAGCGATGTATGTCCCTATGAGAGCAAAAATGATTTTAAGTACCAGATTTAATTGTAATAATTTCAGATAACATTGTAGGATGATAACTATATAATTTTGTGTATTGGTGTTAATGGTATACAGTATGTTAGGGGTAAGAATTATGAACATGTGTATTTTGTATAAATTGCGAAATGTATTTAGAGTAAGCTCATTCACATGACAATGAGACATCAGCTGACTGCTGGGTTTATAAATGTAGTATGTCACTTATAAGTGATCTGCAAAATTTTCAATGTAATTAAATGCTTCAATAATAAACTTGTGATGTTTTAAGTAAATGATGAAAGTAATTTGAGATAGTGATGAATTTTCAATGGGTTGTAAAAGAGAGAATTTGGGTGATAATAATGTTTTAAGTAGGGCATTTAAGCCAATCACATCAATTTTGAAGGTGTCAGAGAGAACAATATTATTGTGAATAAACGTAATGTAGAATTTGAGTATTGATAGTGACACAGTAGCTATGGGGAAAATATGTAGAGTAATGAGTGATATATTGAGGTAATAAAGAAATGGAGATATTTTGTAGATGAAAGTGATGTAAGAGGAGAGTAATTAGTTGATGGTGATTTTGTAAAGGGGGTGGTGTGATAAGGAGTCCTCAACGAAAAGCGTTGTGGCGGGAGGGGAACCGATATGTGCCGGAAAGGGTTACCTAGGGAGGGTCCAGGAACCAAATAAGGGAATGAGCATTGGGAAGGGAACACACACCCTGAGTACAAAGGGGTAGAGAGTATTTTGTTATAAAGGTAGAATGATGTGAGTGGAGTTAGAAAATTACTGGTAAATATTTGAGAGAGTGGTGTCATACTAGATAAAATCTGTTAAGTGATTGTTAGAGTCGGAAGGGGTGGAGGTTATATTCAATCACCCAATTATAAGTCGAAATGTTATGAATAACTAAGAGTCACACAAGCTAACTGAAAACGAAAATGTTAAAGAGAAAGTCAGAGTCAAATGTAATAATAAATGAAACCAGTAAAAGATTTTAATAGAATTTGAAAACAAATTGAAACTGTAAAATGTGTAAATTTTGGCTAATTTAAATGTGAATTTTATTGTTTATTGTAAGACAATAATAACCATGTTAATTTTGAGTGCTATATGTTTATTATGTTGTATTATGTTTGCAGGTAAAAATTTTAAAAGATGTTTCATGTATTTTATGATGTAGCTGTGTGTAGTGTATATATGTCAAGGTCATTCACATGACCCAGAGAGATCAGCTGATGACTGATGTTAGAGGCAGAACCATTTTCTAATAATTAATTCACACAATGATGTTCCTGAATTAAATCAAATGATTTTATTTGTTGAGATTGATAAAAGAGATATTTTGGTAAATTAAAATTTTTTGAAAAAAAAAAAAAAAAAAAAATCATTTTTTATATCTGCCATATGTTTTGATGTTATATATGATGTTTTGCTGTTCTCTGAGTATATTGTTGTTTATAGGTATTACTAGTGTGTTTAGGGAATTAGATTGTTTATTATGTATGTATAACCCAATGTTAGGATAAGTGAATTTATGATTTACTAAGATGTTCAATTTATGTGTTTTTTATTATTGTTGGTAGTTAATGCCGAAGAATAGTAAATTCATATAAAAGATTTTTGGTATTTTAAGTGGAATTGATGATAATATAATGGAAGTAAATTGATTTCTTTGAGCTAACAGAATTTAAATGATTTAAGTGGATTTGTTTAATTATTTTGAGTTGAAATTGTAACGTCTAATCAATGACATATTAAGATGAAATAATACTGAGAGAAGTGATTAAAGTTCAAATATGACATGTTTTTATAAATTTTAAAGCAACAAAGTAGTGCAGAAATATTATATTATTTAGTAATGATAAGTATGTGTTCGCACCCAGTACTTGCCAAAGGCGACCCAGTATGCATGAAAGGGGGAACATATCGGAAGAGGATTTGGTATGGTATAAGGCCAGGGTTTTGATTTAGGGGTGGAATGTTAGAAGGTTAGGTGTACTATGGTGTGTATCTGTCCGATTTTATGGTGTTGGGATCTCGGATAGAGAAGTCCAGTAATCTCGTTCAGGTGCAGCCATGGTCGCAGAGCTAGGGGGGGTAGTTACCCATGATGCATTAAGAATTAATGGGGGGTTGTTGGCACCACATCCTTACCGATCCTCTTAGGGGTAACAATGAGAGTTCTCCTGTTTCGACAGAAGATCTTTCATTGGGGGGTATTGTAACGGAGCGAAAAGGGGTATTTTATTTTGTTGTAAATTTTATTCAATTTTATTAAATATATTTGTGATCGACACAGAAAGTCCCAGCCGTAAAACGGTTTTATTCAAACAAAGGACAGTGGAATGCGATGTGTATTCGGCAACGCAGTATAATTCCCAGAATTCCAGTGTTGTATGACGCACTCAAACGCGCGAACACCAGCAGTGCGCACAGATGACGCTTACAGCATCGAGCCACGCCAAACAAACATGGCTAATTTGTAAAATTTGTTCGCCACGTGGTCGGGATGCTGACGGAAATACAGACAAACCACACCCACTTGAGTCGCGTGACTAGTGGCTGTAAAATATCATCAGCCCTTTGGGAGTACTCACAACCCATACTCTGTGTACAGTGATGAACAATTTAACACCAGAAGGCATTGGTTTCCTATTCAGCGACCAGACGTGGTGGGGAATTTTTTTCGCAGGTGTAAGGAGTCGACGATGAACAACTAAACACAACGGACGCGAGTAGTGGCGTTCGTCACCGGCCGGGATAAATTGTACCTAAAATGTGAAAACCGTAAAATCAGTTCGAACAAACACGCTTCCCGGCCGGGAGCACCACGAACACGTGCACCTCAAAAGTAAAATTTTTCTATAAAAAGTTTTAATCAGTCCTTAAAAAATGAACTGATATTTCAGAAGGGAGTAAGGGGAGTGACGGAAGAAAGTGTAAAAGTGTATTGAACTAATAAACACATTCGGACATATATCGAGTGCGGCACGTGACGAGGAGAAATACGCCCAAAGTTAAGTAACAGACGCCTATCAATTTCACATTATAAATTTTCTAAATTAAGAGAGCGCTCTAAATAAAATAAAAAGGGGGGTTGTGAAGGTATGAATGAATGTAGTGTGTGGCAAGCTGGGTCGTCTTGAGTAATTAATGAGTATATTAGAATAAGTACAATGTCGAAATAAATGTTTAGGTTATTAATAGACTGAGGAAGTAGTAATGTGTTAATTTTGAAAGAAAGAGGAATAATTCAGGCATTTAAAGAATATAGATAATGAAATAAAATTTTAGTTGTTTTTCACAAATGCGAGTCGAGTATGTTATTAATATGACCTTGGAACCTCACTTGTATTACGCCGTTCATGTGACGAACCCTGGAGCTGAATTGTAAGGTGAGTTATCACGAGTAAGCAAAAGAATTAAATATTATAAGTATTTTAATAAATTGACTAAGTACAAAGGTAACTAAAAAATGTGTAAACATAAGTAGTAAGGTTATAATATGATTGATAGATGTGTATTATAGATAAGTAAAAAATCAAATAATTTAAACAAATGGATAATAACGAGATTGTAGTTGAAATGAGCGAGTCGGCTGGTGTGGGGGAACCAGGGCTTCATTCAACCCCAGGAAATCGGTCCAAAGAATACAGCTTGACTGAGTCAGCTATAGATGGCTCGAATACTCAATCAACTCCAACCTCAACAAAATGTAATAACAAATTTGATGATGACATGATGAGTATTTTACTAAATCAATTTAATGAAATAAAGAGTCGTTTTGATAGTAGTGATGCAAAATTTGATAAAATAGATCGTCGTTTTGACGTTCAAAATAATGAGATAAAGTTGATGAGAGATGAAATTAAACAACAGAGTTTTGATTTTAATAAACATATTAAGGAAATTGATACACGTTGTACTAATATTAAAGAACAAATATTAGAATCAGTAAACCATAAGTTCGATGAACAAATCAATGAATTAACAAAAAATGTTGAAAGTAAAATAAATAATGTAAACGAACAAATGACAGATCAAATTAAAATTCAAGTTAAAGAACAGAGTATAGAGATAGAAAGTAATTGTACTAATAAAATTAATGAATGATGACATCAAAATTAAGATAGTGGAGATAGAAAATGTGTGTAAACAATCAATACAAGAGAGTGTGGGGGTTATGAATAAACATAACCTTCATTACGAAAGTAAATATGATAATAAACTTAGCATAATAGAGCAAGACATAGTAGAAATGAAAGATGAATAACGTGTGGCAGTGAGCCAAAATTTAAATAATGTTGCGGAGCGAATATTATATACTCGCGAAGCAAAAGATGATATTGAACTTGAACAATTTTGTTGTGATAACCGGAGAGTACACCCGATGCAGTTCTTGAGTAGGGTAAGGGAATTTAACCGGTTTAATAGCAGTAGTTGGGAGGTAAAGTTATTAAAGATTTTAAAGTGTTTTAAGGGCAGTTCTGAAATATGGGCTGAGGTAACCGAGTGGGATAGTTATGAGAATTTTGAGGCAGCGTTCCGAAATAAATATTGGTCTGAAGAGGACCAGGAAATATTACGTAGTAGAATCATGGGTACAGGGAATTTTGGGGGACATAACAGCAACATAACCATGTCGTGTGTTATTATTTTTAAATATTTATAAAATGGTCACAAACTCCCACTTACCTTTCATTTGTCAACTCTCTGGCCAGATCGTCTAGTGTTGTAACCCTATTTCGTATAGCGAATTTACCAGCACAGAAAATGAAATCAGGTACTTGAAATGATTATTCTAACACACATATATCAAGTGAAATAAAATGTTAATTTATTATTATTTATTGTTATGACATTCTTTGTTCTCCCCTCTCTTCATTTCCTTCTATATCTGTTCTAAACGTTATTAAAATCTACTTGGCTATGCCACTTATACTATTCTATCAACATTACATATTTATTTATTTTTTACTTAGATTATATAAAGCAGCCCAGTTTGCTCACTCTCTCATACACACATATTTAAATTTTCCCCATACTTTATTTTTAGCGCTTTATAAAAATTACGGCAAGAATTAAGAAGAAAGTTGCACTGTTACTTCTCTGTACGTCCTGGTCGACCCGTGTTGTACTCTGTGGGTTTAATCCTTCACATGTCCGAAAATAGTTCTCACATTTTTGTTTTCTATGTCACTGTAAGGTAATCTGTTCTCACGTTGTTTTTAATTCCACTTTATATTATCAATTTAGCCACATTTTAATACTTTAAAATTACAAGCTGAAGTTTTAGGCTGACGAGTCTATGTGTTAACGCCCGGCTGGGGTTCGGTCTCTCAATAGACTGCGGAGTTTTTTGCACGCACACAGCGAAAGAATTTCTTAATACGTGACCAAACTCTGGGAAAGTTGGCCGTCCGAGTGCGCAGTTGAAAGCACGGGCGCGCCCTTTTTGCAATCTGCACATACCAATGCTAATTCACACCCGTCTCGACGCTACAGTCTATTCACCGTAATTTCTTAGTTGCAAATAATGTTGAAAAGATTTTACTTACAAAACCCCATCGGTCTGTACCGTTACAATACCCCCCCCAATGAGAGGTTTTCTGCCGAAACAGAAAAACTCTCATTGCTAACCCCTAAGGGGAGAGGATATGGTGCCAACAAACCCCCCGTTAATTTCTAAACACATCATGGGTAAACTACCCCCCTAGCTCGGCGACCATGGCTGCACCTGAACGAGATTACTGGACTTCTCTGTACGAGATCCCAACACCATAAAATCGGACAGATACTCACCATAGTACCACCTAACCTTGTATCCTTCCATCAAAAAATCAAAACCTGGCCTTATACCATACCAGATCCTCATCCGATATGTTCCCCCTTACATGCATACTGGGTTGCTTTTAGCAAATACTGGGTGCATACACATTTTCATTATCGACTACATACTACCTCCATTTGCATTAAAATAAACTTCACAAGCATTCTATAATTGCTTCTACGCAAAGTAATTCTCCCTTTCCAAACAACAAAATTTTTTCTGATATTACAGTAGAACCTCGTTAACCCGGACCTCTTTAACCCGGACGTCCGTATAACCCAGACCAGTTTTGGAAAAAAAAATTACATGTATGTTGTTCAGCGTAGTAAATGAAGACTTGTTTTACAGACAATAAATCGGTATTCTCAGTAGGTACATTACTCGAATTCACTTGCCAGCGGGCGAGTTCATTGCACTCACCGCACCTGCTGTTGCTACGCAGCAAACTGGTGACTCAACCCTCTCCTTCCCCTCCCCGCGCCTCGCACTTGACATTGACCTAGAAACAACATTCCTCAGTTGCGCTGCAATCTCGGTAGTGTTCGCGTGTTGTCCTAGTGTCACTGTCGAGGTACAGTATCGTTGTGCTGTTTCGTTAGCGTGTTGTTCGCGATGGCGACGAAACGTAAAAACATTGTTGTGACTATGAAAAAAAGGATGGAAGCATTGACAAGAATTGATAAGGGAGAATCGTTAAAGAACATTGCTGCTGAGTTTGGAGTAGGAACATCGACCGTATCTGATTGGAAAAAGAACAGAAAACGCATTGAAGACTTTTGTTTCAAAATGATTTCTAAGGACAGTTTGGATAATCGGTGTAAAGCAAAAACTGCTAAACTAGAAACTCTGGATGAAGCATTGTTTGTCTGGTTTTGTGCTGAAAGAGAACGTGGTTTGCCGATTTCTGGACCCATCATCCAACAGAAAGCATTGAGTTTGAACAAACAGTTGCCCCATGGAGACCCGAGTTTTACAGCTAGCCAGGGGTGGTTGGACAGATGGAAAAAACGGCATGGAGTGCGTCAACTTACAATCACTGGAGAAAGCTTGTCAGGTGATGTTGAAGCGGCAGAAAAATTTAAAAAAGAGTTTGAAGACTTTATTAAAAAGGAAGAACTGACTGCAGATCAAGTTTACAATGCCGATGAATCCGGTTTATTTTACCGGATGTTGCCGAGTAAAATGCTAGCCTCAAAATTAGGAGATTCAGCGAAAGGGTATAAAAAAGGGAAAGACCGCCTCACCATAATGGCTTGCAGTAATGCATCAGGAAAGCACAAAATTCCTCTCCTTATAATAGGGAAGTCTAAAAACCCCCGTGCATTGAAAAATGTGAAACGAGGCTCATTGCCTGTCATTTACAGCTCACAAAAAAGTGCTTGGATGGTTAGTGACATTTTCAAACAATGGTTTTTCGAGAATTTTGTGCCGTCAGTAAAAAAATATTTGAAGAACTGTGGCCTTCCCAACAAGGCGGTTTTGCTGATTGACAATGCGCCTTCGCATCCGTCTGTCAATGAACTAGTCAAAGATGACATTTCAGTGAAGTTTTTACCACCTAATGTAACTTCTCTCGTTCAACCGATGGACCAAGGAGTTCTAGAAAAAATAAAAAAAGTGTACAAAAGGCAAATGCTAAGTCAACTGGTAGAGGACGAAGGAGAGCATGGTGTGGTAGAGGTGCTGAAATCTTTTAACGTAAAGACTGTTATTTATATGATTGCGGAAGCTTGGGACCAGGTTGGAAGAGAAACTTTGATAAAGTCATGGAAATAGTTGTGGCCTGGTGTGTGTGACTTGCCAGAAAACAATACAATTGAAGAAGAAGAAGAAGAAGAAGAAGAAGAAAAAATAAGTGTGGAAGAAGATTTTATAGACATTTTTAAAAATATCGATGGCTGTTCCGATGTTGATGAAGAAGACATTGACAATTGGTTGCAAATTGACAATGACGGAGGTTATAAAGCGATCACAGAGGAAGAAATTATTGCATCATGCAGTGTTACAGAAAATGAAAATGAAGAGGATTCAGACAGTGTTGATGAACCAGCTGTGGTTATGACCCATGCAGAAGCAGTAGCAAACATAGATAAATTGATGGTTTATTTCGAGAGTCAAGCCGAAACATCGCCAAACGAACTTCTAATGCTAAAGCGGATGCGAGATCGCGCTGCTCGTAAGCGATACACAAAACTGAGGCAGCAAAAGCTCACTGCCTTTTTTACTACCGACTAGTTTGTACCTATATTGTGTACAGTGTAAATACATATTATGTGTTTTTAGGTGAAAGTGTGCCGATAATAATTTTTAAACTCCATTAAAAATATTTTTGGTAAGTGCATGTTCTTTTTTATCGTTTTTCCCTCATTCTCTGGATAACCCGGATTTTCGTTAACTCGGATCGGCCCCGGCCCCAGTTGATCCGGGTTAACGAGGTTCTACTGTATTTCAAATTAAATTCAATTAATTAAATTTTATTCCACTAGTGAAAACAATCTAGGTCTATTATCAAAACCCACATCCACGTTAGTCTACTTTATTTCTTTCCATTCCTTAATTTCATTGCAAATTTTAAATTTTTCCAAAATTGTTCAAAATCTTTCAAATACATTTACTTTATTCTTCTTATATTACTCCCACTTACAATAAACAAATAAACAATATAATATAATATAATATAATAAACAATACAATAATAAACAAATTTCTTATAATAAACTATAATAAACAACCTACTTCTACCATAAATTCAAAAATAGCTACACTTGATTACACAGACAACATAAGATATACATCATGAATCAGCTGACCTCTTTTCTATTGATAGTGAACCTCAAAATTTAACATAAACTTCTTTACTGCAACCTTTTTTTTCCCCCAAAAAAATTTCCCCAAAATTATTTCTTTTATCATTATCAAGAAAATAAAATTATTTAATTTAATTAAGTAACACCATTGCATGAATTAATTACTAGAAACTGGTCCTGTCTCTAACATCAGCCATCAGCTGATCTCTCTGGGTCATGTGAATGACCTTGATCCATATACACTATACAAAGCTACACCATAAAATACATGAGGCATGGTTATAATTTTTACCTTCAAACATAATATAACATAATAAACATAGAACATTAAAAAATAACAGTGTTATCATTACCTTACAATAAACAATAAAATTCACATTCAAGTTGACCAAAATTTACACATTTTACAGTTTCAATTTGTTTTCAAATTCTATTAAAATCTTTTACTGGTTTCATTTATTAGTACATTTTAACTATGATTCTCTCTTTAACATTTTCCTTCTCAATTAGCTTGGGTGACTCTTAGTTATTCATAACATTTCGATTTACAACTTGGGTGTTTAAATATAACCTCCCCCCCCTTCTGACTCTAACAATCACTAACAGATTTTATCTAGTATGACAACCATCTCTCAAAACACTTATTTCCACTAATTCTCCAACTCCATTCACATCATTCTACCCTTATAACAAAATACTCTCTACCCTCTTTGTACTAAGGACGTGTGTTCCCTTCCCAATGCTCATTCCCTCATTGGTCCCTGGACTTTCCCTAGGCAACCCCGCCAAACCCCATGTAAAACTATTCACCTCCCGCCACAACGCTTTTCGTTGAGGACTCCTCATCACACCACCCCCTTTACAAAATTCCCCCTTCAACTAATTACTCTCCCATTACCTCCCTTTCATATTCTACATATACCCACTATCTCTCTGTGTCACTATTAATTCTCAATTTTACATTACTTTTACTCCCAAGACTCTTATTCTGTTTAACACCCCTTTAAACTTAACTTGGATTGATTAATTCAACTGCCTTCTTTATGCTTGTCACCCAAATTCTAACATTTACCACATTTTGCATTACCTTAACCATTGAAAATTCAAAAACTATCTCAAATACATCTCATCACTTACTTAAAACATTACCAGTTTATTATTGAAACATTTAATTACATTGAAAAATCTGCAAATCACTCATAAGTGACATACTACATATATAACCCCAGCAGTCAGCTGATGTCTCACTGTCATGTGAGTGACCCTTCTCTAGATACATTTCAAAAATTATACAAAATACACATGTTCATAATTCTTACCTCTAACATACTGCATACAATTAACACAAATACACAAAATTATATAGATATCATCCTAAAATGCTATCTGAAATCATTACAATTGAATCTAGTACTTAAAATCGTTTTGCTCTCATGCGTGAAATACATCACTAATCATTGAGTCATAGTTATAGCAACAGTTACTGAACAGCCCTCTGGGTTGTTAACCCCCAACTCTCTCTCTATAGAGCCGTATAAATTGACCACCCGCTGTTTACAGAGGTCGTCACCCTCTCACTGAATTTTCAGCTACCCTCCTACTTCATCTATTTCTTAAAATCCCCCCTTGTACCCAGTTACAATTAGGTAACCACCCGCCGGATAAACCGGATCGAGCATTTGCCTGGTTGCATAAACCCTTTATTGTTTATGCCCCTGGCTTGTAACGGCCAGCTCCTTTTCCACACACACTATTGTTTCCTGAGGGTGGACTGTAGCGTCCATTTGCACCCCCAAGAACTGAAGTTTACATATATATGGTATAGACGCTGCCTATACCGTTCTTGGTTCAGCGTTATATAAAATTCGGCATTACTGATGTCCGAGGACACCAGTAATCCTACTAAAATGATTCACACACCCTTAAAACGGCACTATCGCCACCTTCGACGATAGCCGCTGTTCCATAGTTATGTAGTTTCCCCTGTGTTACCCCCCTGTCAATTTCTATATTCACCAATTTAGAATCTACTTACATAAATCCACGGTCAGGGTTCGGTGAAACCGTGACCGCCCGAAATGTGGGGAAACTACCAAAAGACATATAAGGCTCACACTGACACCGTTACTAAAATTCACGGATGGTCAACTCTTATATGTTTGGTTATTTATTAATTACTTTTCATGTTTACATCTTTTAGACTCTTCTACAATTTACCTTTTAAACATCAAACATTTTATCTTATTTAAATTGTATTACAAATTTCGTACTTACAGTACATCACTCATACACTGTCATAGACACAAAATATAAACAACTGTTACCACCAAATCATGTATACAACTCCATGTATCTTCTGAAACATTTTAACAACCATATGATTCCACAACTAAATACATTTTACATTTATTTATTATCAAGTTCCAATCTCCTAAAATCGTTTAAATTCATTAGCAAAATTCAATAATACATCCTTTTAAATTAATCAATTACTTCATCTCAAATTATTTTAATTCCATCAATTATTAAAAACAACATATTTTAATTACCTTACTCCAAAACAATTACCATTTATTTATTACCTTCATACTTATTTCTCATTATTATTTAGTCTGCCAAAATATTATTATTATTAAAACAATTTCTACTACATACACACCTTGTTTACATCAAATACATTTTACAAAATAGACACAATTAATTTCACTATAAATTTATTTACAAATTCTTGTCATTAATTTTTCTGTTTGCCACACCTCATCTCCTAAGTTAGCAATGTCATAACCATAAACTAAAATATTTAAAATGTCCATTCTCTTATTTTTATTTTACCCACCGTCATCATGTATTAGTCTTACATATTTGTAACACAAATCATTTTTATCGACATACACCACATTTTTATTATTACTGTAATAACCCATTAAATCTATGTCCTTCATTATACCATTATAATTTATAGGATTGTACCTTTTTATTATTTCATAAACCTTGTCGGCATTAGTTATTTTTGTCCAGTCTCCGTTAGTATTTTTTGTTATTCCCACGTCTTTTGTATCATCATATTCATTTACTATATCAATCACAACATCAGGTAAGTTATTATCATTTACAACAGTATTATCAAAATAATCATCAATCTCTCTTTCACCATGTAAGTCACCTCTCTCAACATTTAAACTCTGCACTAACATTTCATAACCTCTATTTATCTCAAAAATCTCTATCTCTCTCTCTCATAACCCCACTGACTTATTTCATACCACGCAAAGGGCCACACAAAATACTTATTACCTCTCCTGGCTTTACCAGATAAATCATAAAAAACTAAGGGATATTTGGAACACCATGTCTCTCACGGAGGAAACTCTGTCCTCATAAAACCACTGTGAAAACCCTGTTTCACCATATACTTGGGGAAAACTTGCCCTTTGCCCACCTAATTTTTCTTCACACACACTCCCCATTTCATCCACACTTTCTCTGCTCACCACTTTACTCTCTAACACCACGTTTTGAATTACACCACTGTTATCACTCATTAACTCATTGTTATAATTATCGTTATTACTCACCTTGTTATCAATCATTTCACTAATTACATTCCCACTACACTTACCGGTATTTCTTATAACGTTATCTACATCATCTTGTATTCGTTTTATAGCTGTCTGGAAACGTTCATCAATACGTTTACATAATGCATTACTTAGATCATCAAACTTTACACTTATACTCTGCTCAAACTTAATATTTTGTTCTTTAAGTTCTTTAAAATTAACATCATTTTTAATATTCTGTTGTTCACATTCTATTTTCTGTTCTTTAATGTCATTACTTAATTGGTCAAATTTGTTATCATTAACATCGAAACGACAATTTATTCTATCGAACTTTTCGTCATTGGCATCAAAACGTTTATTTATTTTCTCGTCATTGGCATCGATGGCATCAAAACGTTTATTCATAACATACATTATATCGGCCAATGACGGTTCTCTTATTTTTGTAACTACAGGAGTTGACTTCACTTCTGCGTTATTTATTATAATGTCCTCGGTTACATTATTTTCAGTTACTGATTGACTGCTTGAATCAGCTGTTTGGAGTGCTTGACCCTCCAATTCGTTCACACTCAGTGACGGGTCCATTGACCCAAGGCCACTCTCATTCATAACTGAGTCTATCAGATTAATTTCTTTTTCGTTATCAGACATTTTATACTGTTCTATTAAATACTTATTAAATTTTACTTGTAATCTAACATGCACAATTTATCAACACCTTGTAATTTTATTTTGTGTATGTTACATAAATTTTACGTAAGTTATTTTCGGCTTCCACCAACGCTATTCCATTCTCTGTGCTTTAAAATAGGTCAATTTGGAATAAATACATTATTTATTCCAAATCCTGGTCACGGCACCATTTGTCGTGTTTTATTATTTTTAAATATTTATAAAATGATCACAAACTCCCACTTACCTTTCATTTGTCAACTCTCTGGCCAGATCGTCTAGTGTTGTAACCCTATTTCGTATAGCGAATTTACCAGCACAGAGAATGAAATCAGGTACTTGAAATGATTATTCTAACACACATATATCAAGTGAAATAAAATGTTAATTTATTATTATTTATTGTTATGACATTCTTTGTTCTCCCCTCTCTTCATATCCTTCTATATCTGTTCTAAACGTTATTAAAACCTACTTGGCTATGCCACTTATACTATTATATCAACATTACATATTTATTTATTTTTTTACTTAGATTATATAAAGCAGCCCAGTTCGCTCACTCTCTCATACACACATATTTAAATTTTCCCCATACTTTATTTTTAGCGCTTTATAAAAATTACGGCAAGAATTAAGAAGAAAGTTGCACTGTTACTTCTCTGTACGTCCTGGTCGACCCGTGTTGTACTCTGTGGGTTTAATCCTTCACACGTCCGAAAATAGTTCTCACATTTTTGTTTTCTATGTCACTGTAAGGTAATCTGTTCTCACGTTGTTTTTAATTCCACTTTATATTATCAATTTAGCCACATTTTAATACTTTAAAATTACAAGCTGAAGTTTTAGGCTGACGAGTCTATGTGTTAACGCCCGGCCGGGGTTCGGTCTCTCAATAGACTGCGGAGTTTTTTGCGCGCACACAGTGAAAGAATTTCTTAATACGTGACCAAACTCTGGGAAAGTTGGCCGTCCGAGTGAGCGGTTGAAAGCGCGGGCGCGCCCTCTTTGCAATCTGCACATACCAATGCTAATTCACACCCGTCTCGACGCTACAGTCTATTCACCGTAATTTCTTAGTTGCAAATAATGTTGAAAAGATTTCACTTACAAAACCCCATCGGTCTGTACCGTTACAACCATATACGTAATGAAGATATTTACGAGGCAAAATACTTAGAACCGCCATTGCCGTTTCGATCGTTTGTCAGACATATTAGTAAACACCTGCCTAGGGAGGTACAAATTACCTCAATGACTAGAGAGGTAGCGGACATAAATGAGTTGGAAAATATATTAGACGTATTTCAGAACATTGTGTAAACTCATTCACAATACAAATTAATAAAATTACTAATTAATAGAATTAACCATTTTTTATATACTTCTTACCTTCTATCGGGTTCCAAGGTTCTTCACACGAACGGCGAAATACAAGCGAGACTTAGGATTATGTGTTGTAATAATTACTCTCATTTACGGTTAACTATTTCAACTCATTTATTATTCTTTTATCATTCTCTTTTTATGAATCAATTACAACATGCTTTCTCCTTTTACCTTCTCTACTCTTTCAAATGGACAAAAATTAAATTCTGAGGTAGCAACCCCATCTGACTAAAACCACAAACACATCGCAATACAAAACTACAAGTATTTGTTTACTTCTTATAAGTAAATTAAATTATTTAATTACCTAATTAAAGCAACCCAGCAATTTGCTCACACTCAACACTCATACTTGTCCCCTTATTACATTTTATCTTCCCACTCCCATTATAATTGACTAAATTTTTCCAGTTAAAAAAAAAATTGAATCTAGTTGTTGGCCAAATATTAATCTTAGTTACTCTTACTGCATGTGCTCGCTGGTTCCGTCGCACATCGTCCACCACAGTTTTACGTAACTGTTCCGAAAGTCGTTACTAGATTTTGTATCACTGACGACTCATTGGTGATTTTACATATTTCATATTATTTTAGACATTTCGAATACACGGTTTACTGGTCGGCCGACCCTAATTTCCTCGAACGATGTTATTAGTGACCACGTGTGGTCTGGAGTTCTGTGTCGACTGCGCGGCAACTGTGCACAAAGCTCCCCACTACATCTGGTTGCTCATACCGGAAACACACAGCCTTCATGCGACAAATTGTTCGTCAACGTACAGGTAGCATGGATTTTCAATGTGCCCAAGTTGTTGACGATATTACACGGCGACGATACAGGAGGCTCAGGTAGGTGGAGCCTCTAATCGGCTTCCTTCAGCTTCAAAGCACATGGTGAGGCAATTGTTCTGTCTCGCCATTTCCGTAGCGTCGTTTAAACCGGGTACACGTCGCATCTGCGCGCGTGCTAATGTGGCGCGTACTAGTACGTTACAAACACTTTATTTACCAAAACAGTATTGCATTCTCTGACAACACCCCGCTCAAAAAGCTATGCCAGCGTTCATTGTTTGAAACCACTATTATTTTACCTGGGACTAGCCGCACTGATAGCAAATAAATTTATGAATTTAATAAAAATAAAGACCCCCTTTTTGCCCCATTACAACATTAGAGACCGTGAAGTAGGTAGGTGTCCCAACCAATCAGGTATGAATAATAGCAGTCATTATACGCCACACAGAGGGTCATCACAGGGGCATGCATATAATAAACAAGAAAGTCGTAGTCGAGACGGGGGATGGAATGTACGGGATGCTCGGGAGAGAATTACTATGGTAGAGATTTTTGTTTCAGGTGTAGAAAACCAAGGCCGAATCAGCGGGTCGGAAATACGTCGTCACATAACAACATACAGCAGCGGGCTGGAGATGACCGCGGGGGAACATCGAGGAACAATGGAGTTCATAAACAGCATGAGAAAGGGTACCGGCAGAGCAGTACCACTGCCAGAACGGAAAACTGAGGCCGACAATGGAAGCAAGGACCCCACCATTGTCCACGGGGAACAACGGGGTCCAGGTAACCGACGAATATCATAATAATGTGATACAAATGGATATGACGAAGGAGTTGTTGGAAGAAGATGACACGAAAGTTGTGGAAACCAAAACCGGATTGACGGAGGTAATCGTCACCATAGAAGGTAAAATTATAAAACATTAATCGATACAGGAAGTGAGATATCGGTAGTTTCTGAAAATGTAATGGGAGAATTAAAATAAATAAAAATATACCATCATTGCCAGTTGCGGGCGAAACAGTAGTGGGGGTAATCGGAGTACGGAGTAAAAGAGTTACTAAACAAGTACAATTAAATATATTCCTTAATGAAACTGAATTTGAGAACACCTTTCTAGTAGTTAAGGGACTGAGTTTAGATGTAATCTTAGGAAATGACTTTTTGGAGAGAAATGGTGTTGAGAAACAAACTTAATCGAAATAAATAAATAGAAATACTGCCAGAAACTTACCTGTGATCTTTCTTCGCTTACTTACCTTGCATAAATTTCAATCAGAAGCCCAGAGTCACCACGATATTTTTGGTTATATATCGAAACCTTAACACTCTACCTTAATAAAATTGGGACAATTTTGCAATCTGACTACCTCCCAAATAATAATTCAGAAGAACCCGGAACGTTAGACGAATCCTTCAGCACAGAACGTTAGGAAGTGGTAATGGCGAAATAACTAACTAACACATCTTTATATATATATTTCGTGTGTGCGTGTGTATGTCACTGAACTCCTCCTAGACGGCTGGACCGATTTTGATGAAATTTTGTGTGTGTGTTTGAGTGGGTCCCTGGATGGTTTAGATTCACAATTGGACCCGGTAGGTGGCGCTGCGATCGGGTTCCAGGAAATTATATATAAAAATGAATGTTTCTTTGTTTGTCCCGTATGCGTTCCTATACCATTCATCGGATTGCAATGAATCTTCGGTGAGTTGTTGTGCACACGCCCGCGAATGTTTCTGAATTAGTGGTGTTTTTTCGATGGGGTCCTTTGGGGGGTTCTTTGGGGTCTTCCACATCTCCTCCTAAACCACTGTACCGATTTCAACCAAACTTGGCACAAATATTTTACGCAAAGGGAGAACCAACATAGGATAGGTGTTTTTTCGATGGGGTCCTTTTGGGGGTTCTTTGGGGTCTTCCACATCTTCTCCTAAACCACTGTACCGATTTCAACCAAACTTGGCACAAATATTTTACGCAAAGGGAGAACCAACATAGGATAGGTGTTTTTTCGATGGGGTCCTTTTGGGGGTTCTTTGGGGTCTTCCACATCTTCTCCTAAACCACTGTACCGATTTCAACCAAACTTGGCACAAATATTTTACGCAAAGGGAGAACCAACATAGGATAGGTGTTTTTTTGATGGGGTCCTTTTGGGGGTTCTTTGGGGTCTTCCACATCTTCTCCTAAACCACTGGACCGATTTCAACCAAACTTGGCACAAATATTTTACGCAAAGGGAGAACCAACATAGGATAGGTGTTTTTTCGATGGGGTCCTTTGGGGTCTTCCACATCTTCTCCTAAACCACTGGACCGATTTCAACCAAACTTGGCACAAATATTTTACGCAAAGGGAGAACCAACATAGGATAGGTGTTTTTTCGATGGGGTCCTTTGGGGGGTTCTTTGGGGTCTTCCACATCTCCTCCTAAACCACTGTACCGATTTCAACCAAACTTGGCACAAATATTTTACGCAAAGGGAGAACCAACATAGGATAGGTGTTTTTTCGATGGGGTCCTTTTGGGGGTTCTTTGGGGTCTTCCACATCTTCTCCTAAACCACTGTACCGATTTCAACCAAACTTGGCACAAATATTTTACGCAAAGGGAGAACCAACATAGGATAGGTGTTTTTTCGATGGGGTCCTTTTGGGGGTTCTTTGGGGTCTTCCACATCTTCTCCTAAACCACTGTACCGATTTCAACCAAACTTGGCACAAATATTTTACGCAAAGGGAGAACCAACATAGGATAGGTGTTTTTTTGATGGGGTCCTTTTGGGGGTTCTTTGGGGTCTTCCACATCTTCTCCTAAACCACTGGACCGATTTCAACCAAACTTGGCACAAATATTTTACGCAAAGGGAGAACCAACATAGGATAGGTGTTTTTTCGATGGGGTCCTTTGGGGTCTTCCACATCTTCTCCTAAACCACTGGACCGATTTCAACCAAACTTGGCACAAATATTTTACGCAACGGGAGAACCAACATAGGATAGGTGTTTTTTCGATGGGGTCCTTTGGGGTCTTCCACAGCTCCTCCTAAACCACTGAACCAACATAGGACAAGTGTTTTTTTTCGATACAATCCTTTGGGGGGTCCTTTGGGGTCTTGCACATCTCTTCCTAAACTATTAGACCGATTTCAACCAAACTTGGCACAAATATTTTACGCAACGGGAGAACCAACATAGGACAGGTGTTTTTTCGATACGATCCTCTGGGGGGTCCCCCAAACTATTAGATTTGGTTACTATGGCAACCCAATAGAATAGATTCTGTTATAAATATATTATCGCATTAAACTGAAGACCACGCGAACGAAGTCGTGGGCAACAGCTATTTATTTTTAAGAAACCTACTTTAATTGAACTTTATTAATTAAACTAACATTTTCATTACGTACAACGTGAAACTCCGTAGCGAAGCACGGGTATTCCCCTAGTGGTTATATAAAACAAAACCTTTTAATTTCTTCTATTATTTGTTATTCGTCTGAATAAAATTATTACTCCATATTTCAGTGACTATCCATCTTTAACTCAAATCTGACTGTCTTTTGTAAATAGGAATAACACAAACCATTTATTTCGTATCTTATATCTATTTCAATATTTAGTTTTAATAACGTTAAGGCTAACCCAGTTTGCTATACTCTCACATTCATTCTTTAAAACCCCATTTAATTCGAGCTCCTTATTATTAAACTTTCATGAAATTATAAAATGTTAAGATTGTTTGTTACTTATCCATCGTTGTGTAACACTGAATGTATGTCCAAAAGTTTTAGTTTTACGCTTTAATTTTCTTCACTTCACTGCACTACCTCCATTCTGATATACGTTTACTTGTTGTTACCGGTTTATTACTTTTTACATTTTTAAATAATTTACTTGGGACCACTGAGTCGAAGCGAGCGTCCGGCTGATGCCGCTACGGTGTCTCGACTACCTTTACATGTGGGCGGACATCACTGCCTTGCCTGCGAACAAATTTCGTCGCTGTTCACCGCCTTCGTTCTCAAAGTCTTAGTAGCTGCACACATGACACATGGGATTTTCGTGTGTTGGACGTCGATGAAATTTGTTGTCCAGTGGTTTACGTCACTGTAGTAGGCGTGACTTATACATACTTCCGCCGTGTCTCTCAGCACATGTTGGACAAAATTCTTCTCCAGGCAATGTTGTTTTAAACAACTCGGCGTCGGTTGCGCGCCTGCTGGTGTTTGCGCGCTTGTGGGTGTGTGTCACACAGTCTCAAAATTCTAAGAATGGTATTGCGTGATTGCACGTTGACGCATTCCATTGTATTGACTTCGCCTTATGCGTTCTTTGTTTGAACAAAGCTTTTAACACGTGGCTGATCACACAGGTGGAAAATGAATTTACCCAAATTTAATAAAAATAAAAAACCCCTCCGATTAGTCCCGTTACAATACCCCCCCAATGAGAGATCTTCTGTCGAAACAGAAGAAATCTCATTGTTAAACCCCTAAGAGGATCGGTGAGGATATGGTGCCCACAACCCCCATTAGTTCTTATACATCATGGGTAAACTACCCCCTGGCTCGGTTACTATGGCCGCATCTGAACGAGATTACTAGACTTCTCTATCCGAGATCCCAACACCATAAAATTGAACAGACACGCACCACAGCACACCTAACCTTCTATCATGCCACCCCAAACTCCAAATCCCTGGCCTTATCCCATGCCAGATCCTCAACCGATATGTTCCCCCTTACCATGCATACTGGGTCGCCTTCAGCAATACTGGGCGCATACATATACTTATTAATACCTACCAACAAAATTTATTTTCAAATTTAAAAGTTTCATTTAAATTAAAACCAAATTTTTATATTACCATTAATCTCAAAAATCAAAATAAAAATCTTTTATCTGAATCTATGAGTTTTCTTCATTACTCTTAATAATCCTAAAGAAAACAAATTGAATACCTTATTAAACATGAATTCATTTACCCTAACATTTGTTTACACACATATTCTAAAAATATAATTCAATAAAACCTCGCAATACACAAACAATAATACACTTAAAACTCAAAACATCAATTACATGGCAGGGACAAAATATCAATTTTTTTTCCCCAAAAAAATTTAAATTTATTTAAAATATAATTTTCTCAATATTCAGAAAATTTCAAATTATTTAAATCAATTAAACAGCAAAATCTGCATCACTTCATTGCCAAAATTGGTCTAGTTTATAACATCAATCATCAGCTGATCAAACTAGGTCAAGTCCACAACCTTGACCTACATAGGTTAGACATAGGCTACATCATAAAATACATTAAACATCTTTAAAATTTTTATCTTCAAACATAATAAAATATGATATTTAAAACTGACATAGTATTATTACAATTAACAATAAAATTGACATTTAAATTAATCAAAATTACACATTTCATAGCTTTACATTATTCTCAAATTCTATTAAAATTGTCACTTGTTTTCATTAATTTTATATTTTTACTATGACTCTCTTTCTTTAACATTCTCAATCTCCATTACTTTGGGTGATTTAATTATTCACAATAACTTGATTTACAACTTGGCATGTATATATACTCTTACTCCCCTTCTGACTTTAATATCACTAACAGCGTTAACTAATCTGACACCCATTCTCTCAAACATCTATCAAACAACCTCTAAACCCAACTTACTACTCAATTCAATTCGCATCATTCTACCCTCATAAAAAAAAATACTCTCTACCCCTTTGTACTCGGGATGTGTGGTCCCCTCCCAAAGCTCATGCCCTTATCTGGTTCCTGGACTTTCCCTAGGCAACCCTTTCCGGCGCTAAACGGTCCCTTCCCGTCCCAACACCTTTCGTTGTGGACTCCTTATCACACCACCCCTCTTACAAAATTCCCATCAACTCTAATTACTCTCCCACTATACCACTTTCAACTACTACAAAATATCTCCACTTATTTATTAACAATATATCATTCAATACTATACAAATTATTCCCATAGCTACTGTGTCTCTATTACCTCTCAAATTCCACATTACATTATTCATAACAATATTATTCTCTCATGTATCCCTTTAACTCCAACATGGACTGATCTAAATGTCCTAACAAAATATTAATCACCCAAAATCTATCTTTTACATTACCTTTAAAATTCTCAACTATCTCAAATTACTTCCATCATTTAAACTAAAATCTTTTAACACATTAAAATCATTATACTCTGTATAACTTCTATTATAAAATTTATACTCACAGTACATCTCTCATATCCTGTCATAAGCACACAAATATAAACATTAAACACCCTGTACCTTCTGCAACATTTTAACAACAATGTTATTCCATACTAAACAATTTAACATTTATTTATTTATTAATTATTGTCAAAACACATCTCATAAAATAATTTAAATCCATCATTACATAACATCTTAAATCAATCAAAAATATTTAAACATCTCCAATTACTTTAATTAAATCAATTATTGAAAACACATTTTTCAATTATTATCAAAACAATTACAATTCGTTAATTACTGTCTTCAAAATTATTTTTGTTATTTATTTAGACTGCAAAAATATTACTATTATTATCACAACAATTTCTACTACCTACACACACTGTTTACATAACATCTTACAATACGCACAATTAATTTCACTAACAATTTATTTACAAACTTTTGTCATTATCATTCAATTTACCACACTTCATTGTCCAAGATCAGCAAGGTCAGAACCATAAATCAAAACATTTAAATGTCCATTTATTAAGTTTATGTTCAGCCTCCATCATCGAATAATAATCTAATATATTTATAACATAAATCATTCTTGTCCACACTCAATTTATTAATTTTAATATAATGATTCTCTAATACTTCACATTGTTCCGTAATACCCACATAATAATTTACTGGATTATTCCACATTATTATCAAATCATAAAACCTGTCTACATCATTGATTTTGGTCTGGTCTCCATCAGTAGTTTTATTCAATATCAAGTAAGTTATTTTATCATCATTATATTCTTCTACTACAAGTACACTAATTCTTCCTACAGGTATATATTTATCATCAACATAATCACTGTCTACTACTGCACAAGGCATGTCTACATTATTTATCATACTTCTCTTAATATTCATCTTCTCTATCAACTCCCCATAACCTCTATTTGTCTTGAACCACTCTAACTCTTTCTCTCTCTCATAAGCACTTTCATCACCACACCCTTTCACATTCTCTCTCTCACTCCATGCAGAGGGCAATACCACAAAATTCTTTAAACACCATCTGGCCCTACCAGATAAAGACAAAAAACTTATTTGACCATTTGCCGACCCATCATCACCCAAATGTCCTAGTGAGGATCTTTCATCCCCATACACAACTTGTGGAAACTCTGTTTCACATTTAACCCCATAAAAATTTGCCCCCTGTTCACCCTTTAAATTATCTCTCCATTCTTTCTCCAACTCTTCAATACTACTCATTACCCCGTTACTAACACCAACTAACTTTCTACTCTTATTTTCACCACTACTTACCGTATCATTCTTAGATACCCCATTTTCAGCTACATCATCATTATTCTTATTTAACGTTATTTCACCATTATAATTACTTGTATTACTACCACCACTTACCTTGTCTACTAATCCTTCGTTATTTTTCGTTATATTACTACCACTACAAACACTTACCTGTTTTGATTCACCCGTATCTGTATTCTCCTTTAATTGACATCAATCTCTTCTCCACTCCTCGTTTTGTTTTTTCATATCATTATTGAATCCCTTGACATCACTAATCATGTCATCTAACATTGCGTTTTGTTTATCCATTTTTTCAAAAAGTTTGTCCCACTTTTTGTCACTTTCGTCAAACCATTTATTCATATTATCAAACATTGTTTGCAGAAAATTCATCACATCATCCCGTGAATACTCCTTTTTGACCACCCCTACACTGTCGTTAGGTCTATTCACTGTCTTATTTTCTACACCTATTACTTCAACTATCTTACCTTTATCCTCACTATGTTTTTTAATTTATGTGAATATTCCCTCTTCTTGTTCTTCCATCCGCGTTAAATTATCATCTAACTTGCCCCACTCCTCGTCTGTCATTTCACCTACAATCCCTCTAAATTCGCTTTCCCACTCCTCCCACGCGAAACCAATATCATTCTCTAGTACTTCGCCCATATTTATACTCGTACTTCAAAATTTATTTATACAACACCTCTATATATATATATAAAAAGAAACCTTCTTATTCTATAATTACTCATATAAAATCAAAATACTAACACACTTGTGAACATAATGAACCTACCAAAACATACCTTTAACGTAAATATTGTAGATAAACCGATACGTACGATTCAAATTCCCACTGTTGGGTTTGTCGATTTGTACATACACCTATGCCAATGTGTTTTGAATTACTTTTATTATGTAAATCTCGGAGATATTTGGATTTGTGGGATATATTGGTGTAATTAATTAATATTAACTTAGCTCTTTAAGAAATATCAGTGTTAGTGTGCCTAAAACTTAAACAACTTAATCGTTATTCTACAAATTCATCCAACCCTATTATACCTTGAAGAGAGTGTGATGGTACAATCATGGTACATTTATAATTACCTTAAATATGGTAAATAAAACCATAACTATTGTATTTTCTTAATTTGGTCATAATCAAACAAACCTTAAATAACCGGTATGAAGATATAGTGAGTGGAGTGTATAATAATATTTGTCAGGATTTGAACCAATTCATAGTAAAAACTGTGAAGCATCACAAAAAACAGTATGCAGTTTGTGGCGATAAGAGTGCCGAACCTTAATTACGTCAGCGGCTGAGAATGTGTTTACATCAACAACACGAGGCTGTCAACAGCTTAACAATGGAAGTGTGACGTAGGTTCACCCCACCTCAGCAAAATCTAACAAAGACTCTTGGTCAGTTCAACTGCAGCAGTGATCAACGCCGGCCGGCAACCCGTTCAATCATACGTGAATTATAAATTTTGAACCACTGTAAGTGGTTAATAAACTATATAACTACAGTGCGTCAATTCAAAAATGTGACCGTAACGTGTACACGGAAAACTCGCGGTACCGTACGCGAAGTTTTACCGCACCGAAACAACCAGGAACTACACAAAATAGGTGAGAACGTTCCATCAACACCTTAATATCCTCATTTTATTTCCAAGTTTCCTTCATGTAAAATGACCAAATCACAAATCATATAAATTCAAATATTCAAAATTTCAATTACATAAAATGAGCTCCTAAAATAATAAAATTTGTACCATGAGAGAGAGAGAGAGAGAGAGAGAGAGAGATAGAGAGAGAGAGATTGCGTGTGTGTTGAGTAATTTCTAAGTGCTGGGTTGGGCACAACTACATATATTACTATTTTATAATTACTAAAGATATGTAAGGATATAGTCACGTAAGTACATACTATTAGATAATCACATATTTACTTGCATTATGCTTTTGGAGGGGTTAGAGTTTGTTTCACATTTGCAAAACTGTTATGTAAGAGGTAGATAAAATAAAAAGGGTATTTCATTGGTAAAATTTATAAACAGATGTTTTATTATTTAAAGCAACTTCCGTTCATCATAACTTCGCGTAACGAATTCCTGGCCTATAACATATGTAACAAAGATGGCGCCCGAATTTTGTAAACATAATCCTAAGTGTAACATACAATATATCGTATACATAAAATCAACCGAATCGTAAGATCACAGATGTCGCCCGTAATAACAGGGACTCTGCATAAAAGTTTATGCAAGTACGCCTAGAAAGAGAACGGAAAAAGTTGTTTGAGGTAATAGACACCAAAATTGTAATACGTAAACATAACCCAATAGTTAGGTTATACCATTGTATGCATGTGTGTATTGCAAAATTGCCAACATGAGTACAAATGACAATATTACGTTAGAAATCAGTACAACTGATGTAAATTTAACTGGCGAGATGGATGTACAATTAAATCAAGCTAGTCAGACTGACGAGGCAAATACGCCTGTGTCTGCAGAGATATCGAAAATCGATACATCCATTCCAGCTATGTCGGATAGCAAACCAGATGGTACTGCTGAAATGATGAAAATTTTATTAAATAAATTTGACAGTTTTGATAAAAAACTAGATGAGCAGAAAATCGATTCTGATATTAAATTCAATGAACTAAAGAATGAAATAAAATTAGGTCACGACAAACTGATTAAAAAATGTGACCAGCTCATCACAAAACTAGATGTAAATTTAAGTCAATTAGAAAGCCAGAAAGTACTAAATCGTAGTACCCAGAAAAATGCTGTACTGGATAACAACATATTTAAAAATAATAATTCAAATAATGAATGTACCGATAACTCAAATATTACAAGTAGTAAGATTGTGGTGTTAGAAAAGGATAAAAATGATGATGAAAGTATAATGAGTGAAAATGAAATGTTTGAATTTATTGAGTCAGAAAGAAAGTTGAGAGAAAGTATTTTAGTACAAGGAGTCCAGGGGTAGAATTTTCTTTTGATGTTGTGTTAGGGGGTGAAGAAAAGTCTTCACGAATTTTTTATAAGGATAAGAGTTCCTTAAATTTATATTTGGGAGACGAAAGGTCTACAAATAAAGTTTCTTTGTGTTTTTGTGTACCTAATAAGTGGTGCACTTATGTTAGGGATAATTTTATGTTAGGGACCCCTGCATATTTGGAGAGAGAAAGTATAATTTGGTGTTATGGAGAGAAATGTATTAAGAGAGAAAGTATAGAGAGATATTGTGAGAGTAAGAGAGTAATAGAAATATTTAAAGTAAACAGAAATTACAGACAATTGTTAGAAAGGTTAGGGTTAGATAACGAGGAAGAAAATAAGGAATACGTACCTTATAATAATAATGAATTTGAGATAACAATAAATGAGAAAAAAGGTATTAAGTACTTACCTGTAGTAGTGGAATATTATGAAGATAATAACCAATTAATGACATATGATACTGAGATAAAAGGAACCCTACTTGATCGTGACTGGAAATATTTGGTTAATAACAATTTCATAAAGGAATATGAATATAATGTTGCAGATAATAAAATATATTTATTAAGTAATAAGTTAAGTAGACCTAAGATTCGTTTGTTGTTCAACGATGGTGGATAGACTGTTGTATTGTGAAATGAACATTAAACATATATGTGTAAAGTGATATTGAATTGGACTGCTACGGATTGAGTTTGGTAAATAACAAATTAATGAGTTGGAGTGTATATTTTTCATTGTATTAACTGTATTTATCTATCAATGTATTTTTGATGTGTATTATGTATTACAGGTACACCAGTATGTATTATTATGTATTTTAATAACATGTTTAATAATAATATTTTTTTTTTCAATTGAATAACCATAAAGAGTAATCATTCTTTATTAAATTGTGGTACAAAAGAAAGTTGTACTAACTTTGTAACTTTATAAATTATTAATTGTCATAGCAAGTTTCTATGAAGATAAATTATTATTTAAATTATTGTATTGAAGGTAATGAATAATACTATTAGCTAATATTGATGAATAATTAAATAAATGTAATAATAAGAATATATATATTTGAGAAGTGAGCAGTACTGTTATGAGTAGGTGAGAGATGAATTTTATAAGATCATTGTTAATGATTACAGTAAGGTAGAATGTGTAAACAGGAATAGAACCTGGGTATTGAAATAGAAGCAGGTGAGTTTAATTAATGAAAATGGAGTTAGATAGTTAAGAATTTTTAAAGAAAATAATACAAAGAGAATTATTAGATATTTAGGGACACAGTAGTTAGTAATTATTTGTACAGGTGTTTAAGTAAAGGTATAAACATATATTTGTTGTTGATGAATTCTGTAGTGGGGGTGAGGTGATAAAGAGTAGCCAACCAATAGTGTTGTGGCAGGTATTAGCGTAGTTTAAGGGAGAGTTTGCCGAATTATTTTGGAAGGGCAAAATAATATGAATGTATATAGCCAGTTAGGGAACACCCAACTCATTGCAAAGACGAGCGGTGCCATAGGATTTAAATGAAAATAGTAATGGTGTTTATAATTGAGATATTGGTGTCATGATAGGTAAATTTGGTGGTCAGTTAGAAGAAGGTGAGTAAGATTATAATAAAAAGTATAGTGAATATAGGAGTTATCCAGACTAAACAGTGATAGAAGGTGAAAGGTTAGGTAGTTAGGTAGGTAGGAAATTCAGAGTATAGAGGTAATAGGAAGTGAATAATAATAATATTATAAGAATGTATTAAAATAAATTTAAAATGAATTTTATAATTATAATAAATAACGATTGATGTTTAATGAAGTAATTAATTGAAATGCAATTAATTTTTTTTTTTTTTATGCAACTTCAAATAAATTATGCAAATGTTAGTGCATATCTTATAGTGCAAATCTTAATCAATTAATAAATTATTTCAATGTATCAATGTGTATTATTATGTAAATGTATTATGTATTTATGTTATAAAATTTTTAACATGCTTTTATGAAGGGATAAAAATAAATGGCGCTGTTAATGCCAGGTTATTAACTGTTAATAATAATAACAATAATAATTTTTTTTTAGTTTTATCATTCAATACGAGTTATAAACAAATAAATATACAGATTTATCAATTCTTTTATAATTTGTTTTGCTCCAGGTTTGGGAGATTTATAGGGTAATTTTCCTAATTTCAATTAGAGTTTAAATTTTTATTATATCAATGTGTTTATGTTATAATTACCGTAATTGTAAAAGAAAGAAGATAAATATTATCGATAGTAATCGAAACCATTCATTAATTCAGGGTTTGTAATATGAAGAAGGGAAATTCTTTCTAATTCTTGAGAAATATATATTTCTAATTCTTTTATAACTATATTAAGCCAACCCAGTGCTTACTGGCACAAACCAGCACTTAGCTAAGGGGAACCAGATCAGTTGAGGATGGAGTGATTTACTAAGCCACTATTTTAATATTTTTCATTTATTGTTTCAGTGTTTGGTGATATGACAGCGGTCCTGAGCTGGCCAACGCGTCAGAGCAGGGGCGTTAAGAGCCTAAGTGGCCTTATGGTGTTGGGATCTCGCAGGAGAAGTCCAGTACGGTCATGTAGGTACGGTCATCATCATCAGACCAAGGGTGAGTTGTTATTTTCTTTTATATAAAATTGTAAGGGGGTTGTGGCGACTTATCCTGGCTGATCCCTTTAGGAAGTATGAAAGGGTCAATGAAAGTTTTTGTGCTTCGACACACAATCTTTCATTGAGGGGGTTTGTGATGGTACAATCATGGTACATTTATAATTACCTTAAATATGGTAAATAAAACCATAACTATTGTATTTTCTTAATTTGGTCATAATCAAACAAACCTTAAATAACCGGTATGAAGATATAGTGAGTGGAGTGTATAATAATATTTGTCAGGATTTGAACCAATTCATAGTAAAAACTGTGAAGCATCACAAAAAACAGTATGCAGTTTGTGGCGATAAGAGTGCCGAACCTTAATTACGTCAGCGGCTGAGAATGTGTTTACATCAGCAACACGAGGCTGTCAACAGCTTAACAATGGAAGTGTGACGTAGGTTCACCCCACCTCAGCAAAATCTAACAAAGACTCTTGGTCAGTTCAACTGCAGCAGTGATCAACGCCGGCCGGCAACCCGTTCACTCATACGTGAATTATAAATTTTGAACCACTGTAAGTGGTTAATAAACTATATAACTACAGTGCGTCAATTCAAAAATGTGACCGTAACGTGTACACGGAAAACTCGCGGTACCGTACGCGAAGTTTTACCGCACCGAAACAACCAGGAACTACACAAAATGGGTGAGAACGTTCCATCAACACCTTAATATCCTCATTTTATTTCCAAGTTTCCTTCATGTAAAATGACCAAATCACAAATCATATAAATTCAAATATTCAAAATTTCAATTACATAAAATGAGCTCCTAAAATAATAAAATTTGTACCATGAGAGAGAGAGAGAGAGAGAGAGAGAGAGAGAGAGAGAGAGAGAGAGAGAGAGAGAGAGAGAGAGAGAGAGATTGCGTGTGTGTTGAGTAATTTCTAAGTGCTGGGTTGGGCACAACTACATATATTACTATTTTATAATTACTAAAGATATGTAAGGATATAGTCACGTAAGTACATACTATTAGATAATCACATATTTACTTGCATTATGCTTTTGGAGGGGTTAGAGTTTGTTTCACATTTGCAAAACTGTTATGTAAGAGGTAGATAAAATAAAAAGGGTATTTCATTGGTAAAATTTATAAACAGATGTTTTATTATTTCAAGCAATTTCCGTTCATCATAACTTCGCGTAACGAATTCCTGGCCTATAACATATGTAACAAAGATGGCGCCCGAATTTTGTAAACATAATCCTAAGTGTAACATACAATATATCGTATACATAAAATCAACCGAATCGTAAGATCACAAGAGTTATGTCTAAATTTGTATTTTTACGCTCCCTCTTTGGTGTCAGATAATTCCGCTATAAGCGCTGTAGTATCGGCTCAACGAAACTTATAGGTTATTTCGATGTTTATTTTAACCAATTATTCTATACTTATTCAGTTACTTTTTTGTTCCCAGCTCATTAAACCATACTCCAAATAACAAGATTTTACAAATATATAAAGGTTCTTTATTTGTTTACTTAATTCACATTAAATAAGATATGTTCTAATTAACATATGCTTGGACTATAGACTTCATGAATCGATTGTTGATTATTCTAATCCTTTATTTATATTTAGTTATATAGTGTGTTTTGATTTGTATTTAATTTAATTCAGGGTGTGAAGGTTCTTGTAACTGTGGGGAAGATTAAAAATATATAAATAAGAATGCAAGATTTACAAAATTGAAGTGTTGTGTAGTTAGTATGTTTAATATAATATAATTTACCAGACTCGAACGAAGCAAATCGTGTAGGCGGTTGATCGCTAACTTTACTGTTCTGGACGATTATGCAGTACGGTTTTCTTTCTTCGGTTTAATAAAAGTAATTCTTGTCCTGTCCACTTCGGAATACAGCTTTTTGGATTGATTTACAGCCCGATTGATGTTTCTTCTGCAACGCCAGGATCCAAATAAGTTCTTCTTTCGGTTGAAGCAATTAGTGTTGTTCCGTGTAATTGGAAGGTTATAATTTCTGGTGTAGTGAATATTATTAATTGTGTTACTGTTAATTCTTTCTATTTGATTAATATCTCATCAATTCCCTTCGGATATGGGACAGTTCAAGTTCTTTCTTGTAGACTTCAGTTATTTACTCTCTATTATGATTTCATATTGTATTGTTATTTGGTTAATCTGTATTGGTGATAGACGTAAATATTGTCATTAGAATTTTGTATTTTTATAATCGTATCTGGTAATTTCGAATATTACGATTAAATAGATTATTCTTGGGTTTTTTAATCTCATCACCTTCAGTTCATCCAAGCAATTCTTGTCAAAATCAACAACTTCTTCTCCTTTTTGTCGTCCCTAGCAACACATAATTCCTTCCTTCCACATGTTTTAAATATATAGTGTTTATTTCATATATTTTTTGTCTATTCTTTATCAATTTGCTATCCTATCGGAATGTAACTTTACCAATAGTTGGTTTATTATTTTCTACACATATTCTGCTGGTTTTTTAATATAAGCCGGTTTTTTTTTTCCTTTTTTTATATTTAATCCACTTTTGATATTATATGTTACTAATCGATATCATGGCATTATGGTATTATCATAATTTGTATAAATTTTATTATATATTATTATCAATTTAATGTTTTTTCTAGCTCTTCAAATCGTATTTATTAATTATTATTAATTGATGTACCTAATCTTTATGTTATGAGTGTTTATATAGTAGTTTGGCTGTTAGGCCTTTTATTGTAAACTGATCTACCTGTGTTTATAGCTGTTAAATATTTATAGACCCTTTTACATAAATTCATACATACAATCAAATCTTAACTATTAACATTTATATAAACAATTATTTTTCTATATCTAATAACAATTTTATCTTGATCTATTGATCACATATAATAAAATTCAAATCTATGAACATTGATTAGCTGCTTCACACTTCATTCTACAACAGTCATTGAATAATACAACTTGTTTCATTATCTTTCATTAACTCAACACATATTTGGTATAACATAACATAAACTTTATCATAACATTTGTTGTCACAAAATAATACTTCTTAACTCAAAATTCTTATTTGTTATTACCATAAATTAAATCATTGTTTCATTTTTTTGTTTGCTTTTCATTAAACATATATCATCAGCTATTATTTAATTTACAGGTTCGTTTATTCTTGTTAACACTACCTTGCATCCTTATTTAATTTTATCTATGATTATAATAGTAATTATTGGATCTTTGTTCTATTATGGGGTTAAATATTGACTTGTTTATTATTCGGTGAACCTTATTTTTATGTAACATGAATGCTGGCATTTCTGTTGCGTTACAATATATACGATTACTTCACACATACGTCATTACCAAATCCTACTTTCTGTGCTTTAAAATAGGTCTACCTCGTATAAAATTATATCAGGATCCTGGCAGGTTGGTCACCAATTGTTGAGAAACAAACTTAATCGAAATAAATAAATAGAAATACTGTCAGAAACTAACCTGCGATCTTTCTTCGCTTACTTACCTTGCATAAATTTCAATCAGAAGCCCAGAGTCGCCACGATATTTTTGGTTATATATCGAAACCTTAACACTCTACCTTAATAAAATTGGGACAATTTTGCAATCTGACTACCTCCCAAATAATAATTCAGAAGAACCCGGAACGTTAGACGAATCCTTCAGCACAGAACGTTAGGAAGTGGTAATGGCGAAATAACTAACTAACACATGGTTATATAAAACAAAACCTTCTAATTTCTTCTATTATTTGTTATTCGTCTGAATAAAATTATTACTCCATATTTTAGTGACTATCCATCTTTAACTCAAATCTGACTGTCTTTTGTAAATAGAAATAACACAAACCATTTATTTCGTATCTTATATCTATTTCAATATTTAGTTTTAATAACGTTAAGGCTAACCCAGTTTGCTATACTCTCACATTCATTCTTTAAAACCCCATTTAATTCGAGCTCCTTATTATTAAACTTTCATGAAATTATAAAATGTTAAGATTGTTTGTTACTTATCCATCGTTGTGTAACACTGAATGTATGTTCAAAAGTTTTAGTTTTACGCTTTAATTTTCTTCACTTCACTGCACTAACTCCATTCTGATATATGTTTACTTGTTACCGGTTTATTACTTTTTACATTTTTAAATAATTTACTTGGGACCACTGAGTCGAAGCGAGCGTTCGGCCGACACCGCTATGGTGTCTCGATTACCTTTACATGCAGGCGGACATCACTGCCTTGCCTGCGAACAAATTTCGTCGCCGTTCACCGCCTTCGTTCTCAAAGTCTTAGTAGCTGCACACATGACACATGGGATTTTCGTGTGTTGGACGTCGATGAAATTTGTTGTCCAGTGGTTTACGTCACTGTAGTAGGCGTGACTTATACATACTTCCGCCGTGTCTCTCAGCACATGTTGGACAAAATTCTTCTCCAGGCAATGTTGTTTTAAACAACTCGGCGTCGGTTGCGCGCCTGCTGGTGTTTGCGCGCTTGTGGGTGTGTGTCACACAGTCTCAAAATTCTAAGAATGGTATTGCGTGATTGCACGTTGACGCATTCCATTGTATTGACTTCGCCTTATGCGTTCTTTGTTTGAACAAAGCTTTTAACACGTGGCTGATCACACAGGTGGAAAATGAATTTACCCAAATTTAATAAAAATAAAAAACCCCTCCGATTAGTCCCGTTACAATGGGGCAGTAATAGATTTTAATAAACAGATAGTAGAATTTAATAGTGGGAGTGAACCAGTCAGGGTTAATTTTAAGAGGGTGTTAGATGACGTTTTGAGTTACGGGGGTAAAAATGATACAAAAGCGGGTAGGCGATGGAGATATAGAAACCAAAGTGAATATATGTCGAGAGAGTGAGATTGTAGAAAGCGTGGAGGGAGAGATGCATGTGAGTGATGAGAGTATGGGAAAATAGGGTGGATAAATTTTTTAATAAGGGTGGAGTTGTAGGGAGTCCCCAATGACAGGAGTTGTGGGCAGTTGTGGAGCGTTTTAGAGATGTGTTTGCGGAGTTGTCTGGAAAACCCAGGGACTATGTATGTGAGCTGAAGGTTCGGGAATACACCCTACATGCAGAGGAGTTATCCAGTGCCATTTTCAAAGAGGAGAGCAGTGCAAGAGGAGTTGGATAGAATGATGGCGGGAGACATTATTGAGAGATCGATATCGCCTTACTCGAACCCATTAGTGGTAGTAATAAAGAAGGATGGAAAGGTAAGATTATGTTTAGATGCTAGAAAAATAAAGAGATGCTAAAAATGGGAGTCACCGGAACCTATAAATGAATTTTTCAGAAATTTAGTGGGGTCAAGTACATGACATCTTTGGATTTAACAGCAGGATACTGGCATGTGCCGTTAGCAGCAGAGAGTTGGAGATATACTGCATTTCTCTTCAATGGTAAGAATTATCAGTTCAAGCGTTTGCCATTTGGGTTAAACACTAGTGTAGCGAGCTTTATAAAATGTTTAGATATGATATTACAACCTAAGGACTTAGATTTTTTGACTGTATACGTTGATGACATATTAATAGCGTCAAGAACATTTATAACATACTGAATATGTATTAGATAAATTGCAAAAAGGGGGTTTAACAGTTAATTGGGAGAAGTTGAAGTTTCTACAAACTGAAATAACATTTTTTGGGTTTTATTATAACTCCAGAGGGAATTCTAGCTAACCCTGATAAAGTAGCAGCTATAATGCGCTTTCCATAACCTAAGAATATTAAACAGCTACAAAGTTTTTTTGGGTCTGTATAATTTCTATAGAAAATTCCAGAAAAATTACGCACAGACGACATCAAGGTTAAGTGCTGTTTTGCAGAAAAATAAACAATGGAAATGTGGAGAGAAGGAAAGGGATGCATTCGAGGAGATAAAGAAAACATTTTCAAATATGATAATGATGAATCACCCCGATTTCTTGAAAACCTTTTATTTACAGACTGACGCCAGTAACGTCGGCCTGGGAGCGGAGTTGTATCAGGAGGATAGCGACAAAGAGCACCACACGATAGCTTTCGCCAGATCTCTTTTGGCAGCTGAAAGAAATTATACAACTACGGAGAAGGAGTTGCTGAGTATCGTGTTTGCTGTAGGGAAGTTTCGCACGTACATCTTGGGGAACAAGACAGTTATCAGGACGGATCACAAAGCACTATCATTCTTGAACTCCTGCCGATTAACCCATAGCCGTCTAACCAGGTGGGTATTAACCTTACAGGAATACAATTTTTCATGGGAGTATATTAAGGGGACAGACAATAAAGTACCAGACACTCTTTCCAGGGTAGATATCATAGAAAATAAAACAGGAAGGGATCTTAAAGAGATAGAAATTTTTCGATTAACAAGGGAGGATAGAATTTTTGGTGAGGAATTAAGGGATATTAAGAGCATGCAAAGATCTGAAAGTAAAGCAGGTAAAATAATTGCTAGTTTAGAAGCGGATGTAGAGGGGTCAGAATATAATGCACGTTTCCAAATATATCAGGGAATTCTGTTCAAAAAAGTAGAAGGGGTGAACGTGATTGGAGATTAGTTGTACCAGAAGGGTTGATAGATAGAATTATTTGGGATTGCCATATAAGGTATGGGCATTTTGGGGCGAAAAAGTGTACGAATGTTTTAAAAGAATCATGTGTTTTTAAGAATATGGAGAGGCGAGTACGGAGGTTATTACGGGTATGTGATTTGTGTCAGAGGTCTAAGGTAGTGAATTATAGGGTAGAAGGGGAATTGAATTATATTAAGGTGGAGAGACCGTTTGATTTAGTTGCTGTAGATTTGTATGGGCCATTGCCCAAGGGTAGGGGTGGAGTAATGTATGTTTTTGTTGTTTTAGACACTTTTTCTAAATTTGTTAGGTTATATAGTGTGAAGAGAGCGACGAGCAGGTGCTGAGTGAAAAGATAACAAGAGATTATATGGTAAATGTAGGTAAGCCGAAGGTAATTTTATCCGATCATGGACCCCAATTTATAAGCGGTAGGTGGAGACAAACTCTTGGATGGGAAGGCATCATACCCAAGCATATAGCAGTGTACCATCCATAATCCAACCAGGCAGAGCAGATGATGAGAGAGATTGGTAGGATATTTCGGGCGTATTGTCATGCCAAGCATACAGAATGGCCATTCTACGTTAAGAAAGTAGAAGAATGGTTGAATAGTACCACCCACAAATCCACCGGGTTTACGCCGTATGAATTAATAAAGGGAACAAGGCCACCTAGAATATTGGAACAACTTTTTGAGTATCCACCAGAAAATCAAACTATAGACGTGAATATGAAGATCCGACTAGCGAATGAAAATTTACTCACAAAAGGGGAAAGGAGAAAGCAAAGACATGATACTAAATGTAAGTGGACTAAATATGAGGTAGGGCAATTAGTACTGGTAAGGAGACATGATTTGTCTAGCGCACTGGATAAAGAGATAAAGAAGTTTTTTCTATTATATGAGGGATCATATGAAATTGTAGAAGTAAAGATGAATAATGCGTACGTGTTATGAAACCAAGCAACGCAGGAGATAGTAGGTACACAAAATGCGACGAACTTGAAGTTGTATCGGTCACAATAAACGTTTGAATTTTAATATATTATTTTATGTTTACAGAAGGGACTCTCCCCCATTTTCGGGCGGTCACGGCTTCACCATCCCTGACCGTGGATTTTGGCTGTTTGGAGGTGGACCATGGTTGGCGGAACATCTACCTGGGGTGAAAGCAATGATGGTCCTACTCCACAAATTGGTGCAAGTAGAAATTTAATTTTGTTGTTGAACGGGGAGGGGGACTCCTAAAGTTCGTGGATGGAATAAAAAAAAAACTTACAAATGTCAATTATCCACAAACAAATAATAGTTTTATTTTATTAAATAAAACGATCCAAAATTCATGTGAATAACAAATGCAACTCATTAGGAGCTACCTCATTTCCGAGTAGAATAGTCAGTAATAAGTAACTATGCTACTCGGGAATGAAATACCCAAAAAATAATTTTAAATGGGGGTTAAACTTATGAAGAAGTAGTTGTAATTTAGATTTTGAATGTAGAAATTTAAGGTGACCAAATTGTTGGCAGTTTAGCAGTATAGTATAGTTGTTGCACTTGTTAGAGACTATTATAGTAAAATAAGTTATGTGTACCTAGTTTAACTCCATGGGAGATAGTAACGTGTCAGAAATAGAAAATAGCAGACTAGTGTCTGGTAATAGTGAAAAAGAAAATGATGTGATTGTGAATAGATCAAATGTAAAGTGTAATATCTAATGGAAGTGAATTAATTCCAAGGACATAGTAAAGCTATGATGAAAATACAGAACTGCTTAATGGACAGTAAAACATTAAATGATAATATAATCAAACATACCGGGTTTACCCTCTGTAAATTGCAGTAGCAGTGTAAGTGTAAACCTTGTATGTCTTTTTAGTAGTTTCCCCTACTTTTCGGGCGGTCACGGCTTCACCGTGGATTTATAATGTAAATATATTCTAAATTGGTGAATTTAGAAATTAACCGGGGGGTAACTCAGGGGAATCGACTTAACTATGGAACAGCGGCTATCATCGAAGGGGGTGATAGTGCCGTATTAAGGGTGTGTGAATCATTATAGTAGGATTACTGGTGTCCTCGGAAATCAGTAATGCCGAATTTTTATATAACACCGAAGCAAGAACGGGGTAGGCAGCGTATACATCCTAATTACATTGCAGTTCTTGTGGAAGCAAATGGGCGCTACTACAGTCCACCATAAACAAACAATAGAGTGTGTGGAAAAGGAGCTGGCCGTTACAAGCCAGGGGCATAAACAATAGAGTGTTTATGCAACCAGATAAATGTCTTGCACGGTTTACCCGTGAGGTGATTTACCTAAATTGTAACTGGGATAAAGGGGGGATATTAGATTTTGATGTAGAAGGAGGTTACTAAATTGTTAGTAATGAGTTATTGAATATTAGATTGAATTATGTCAATGATGTAGAATATGTAGTTGATTTTATAATGTACTTAAATGATTTTGTGTTGATTTGAGATGTTTTGATGGAAATGATTAACAAAGTTTGAGAAAGATATAAGTAAATAATGTGTTATTATGTAGTTGATTTAAATGTGTTTAAGAGAATTTTAATAATGAATTTAAATATTTTAGATGTAATTTGGGTGATGAGAGATATTTGTAATGATGTAATAGGAGGGGTTTATTTAAATTCTGATGGGAATCAGGGCAATAATTTTGAATTTTGGGAGAAGAGTAAACAAGAGAAGTGTATACAGAATGACGTTAAGGAAGTTTATAAATGTATCATGTTATTTTAAGTGTTCATATATATACATGTGTGTTAAGAATTAAGAAAAACCAGTGCTTCTTAACGCAAACCAGCACAGCTAAGGGGAAACATATCAGTTAGGGATATAGTAATATACAAGGCCACCATTTGATATTTTTGATTTGATGTTTCAGTCAGAGTCTGGTGATGCTGTGGCGGCGGTCCTGAGCTGGCCAGCGCGTCAGAGCAGGAGCGTCAAGTGCCTGACTGGCCTTGCGGTGTTGGGATCTCGAGAGAGAAGTCCAGTAAGGTCATTCAGGTGTGGTCACGGTCACTGGACCAAGGGTAAGTTAGATTTTTTTTTTTTATGTAAACCGTAAAGGGGGTTGTGGCGACATATCCTAACTTATCCCTTTCGGAAGTATGAGTGTGTCAATGAGAGTTTTTATGCTTCGGCATAAAACCTCTCATTGAGGGGGTATTTTAACAGGACATTTAGGCCTACCTGGGATAATATAAAAATCTATTATGTTTTGATAAAAATAATGTTTTATGATGTAATAATAATTTTGGGGAAACATAAAAAGTAATATGAAATATTAATTTTGGGGAAAAGGAAACAAACTTTATTTCATGAATTATACAACGCAATAGACAAACGTGCGAAATTGTGCCAAGGTCAGCTCCAGTGACAAGCAAATTATGTAACATAACAACATACGATATTACGTCAGATCATACGTCACGCTGGACTCACATATTGGCGTAGTGATACAAACAGGAATAAGATTTGGTCACGTAACCCACGACCACTTCGGAAAATAGTGCCGTTCGTCTCAACCCAGTCTGCAACAACAACTCGCGTGAGTAACACCTATAAGTTCCGGAACTAAAATCGCGAGCGCCCGCATACACGTAAAAATGTGAATACCGCAAATCTAAAATGTAACGTAACGAATTTTAACTTTAATCAGAGTGGAATAACAGTTTTAAAAAATATGTAAAGGCAGTGAAAGTTAAGAAATAATCGATGTAGTGCGTGTGGAGCAATATGACGTCTTTTGGACTGATTTGCAAGATAAGTACCAAAACGGGGGGCAGAACAATCTTTAAATAAGGGCAAACAATCAAAATTTTAATATGATTGTCATATTTCAATAAATGAGATCTCTAAGGGAATGGGATGATTGTGTGTGCGTGTCTGTGTGAGAGTATAGAATCTATATAATTAAGAAGTGCTGGTTGCGATCACTTATAAAATTACTTGATTTGTTATCTTATAACTTCTAAATTACTAAATAATTACTTGATTGTTTTATCAATTGAGCCTCGTGGCTAAATATGTTCAAATGCTTTAAAGAAGGGGTTAAATGTACAAGTGTAGGAGAAAATGAAAATAAAAGGGAATGCCATTGGTAACAAATAAATAAACGAGTTATTTACTGCAAATAAACCATTCTGATCTCCTATTCGCTTAAAACCGGACCTGGCCCTGGTAAGTACCTATATTTTTTTTCTTGTAGTTGGTAACACAAGATGGCGCCCGAAAAAATCAGAAATAAAGCAATGAATAGAATTAAAATTAATTGAGTTCTAATTATGAATACAAAATTATTGTTACGTTGACTGCCCGAATAGTGAAGATAAAAATAGTAGTTAACAACAATAATAACTAATCATTATCTCAGAGACATTAGAGAAGAACTGTTGGAAGAAGATAACCATATAAGTAATAATAATAATAATAAGACTAACATTATGATAGATACAGGATCTAATGTATCATTAATTGACAACATCGAATTGGAAAGAATACTGCAAAATAGTATGATACCAATACCCACACGACCTATCAATAATATTATAATAGTTGGAGCTGCAGGGAGACAAAATAAATCTGTAAAAAAACAAGTGTCACTTGAACTCACCAGCAGTGAAGTAACCATACCATTAGGTTTTCTAGTCGTCCATGGATTGCCCTTTAACATACTCATTGGATGCGACATATTGAGACAGCATGCAGCCATCATAGACCTGAGAAGAGGAGTTGTTACACTAACATCCGAAGATGGAACATGGACAGCGGAAGTAATTGATACACACAAAAACAATCCAAGTAAGACTAATTGTCAAATAATTGAAAATCATTATTGCACCACCAACCGAATGTTAACAATACCACAATATGAAGATGACAATCCAGAACTATGGCTGGATAAGTTAGAAGAAATCCAGGATTTCCAATGGAACCAAACAGAAAACCAAGTCAGTGGAGCACAAGCAGAACAATTGATTGAAATATATAACAAGTATCGGCATAGTTTTTCCAACGCTCCAGGTAAAGTCAAAAATTACCAGTGCAAAATTAGCTTCAAAACACCTGTAGATTTCCACAGAAAATCATACCCAATTGCCTATTCCTTGAAGAATGAAGTCAGAGAAGAACTCAACCGAATGATGGGAAATGACATCATCGAGTACAGTCATTCACCTTACACTAACCCTATAATAGCTGTGCCAAAGAAGAATGGCAAAGTTAGAATATGCTTAGACGCCAGGGAGATCAATAAAATGATAATCAACGACAGGACATCTACGGGTGAAATCGAAGAAATTCTTAAAAAATTCCATGGCACCAAATACATCAGTTCATGGGATACAGTATGTGGCTACTGGCAGGTAGAGTTACATCCAGACAGCAGAAAATATATGGCCTTTATATTTGATGGTAGGAACTATCAATTAAAGCGCCTGCCCTTTGGTTTACTAAACTCTGTTGCAGTATTTGTAAAGATAATGGATCAGATATTGGGACGAGAAGTGTTGAAATTTACTACAGTGTACGTTGACGAGTTGTTGGTAACATCATCTAACTGGAACGACCACTGTGATAGGATAGAACAAGTATTAAAAAAACTCTCACAAAACAACATAACACTTAAACTGGACAAATCCCAATTTATGGCCAAAGAAGTGAAGTTCTTAGGATTTAATCTAACAGAAGAAGGAATATCTCCATCCACAGAAAAGGTAGAAGCTATTCAACAGTTCCCCACACCTAAAAACAGGAAGCAGCTACAATCTTTTTTAGGAATCTGTAACTATTACAGGAAGTTTCAGGCCAATTATTCAGAACTGATTGCTAAATTCCAGAAGCAGTTATCTGAATTTAAAGTTAAGCTGAATTAAAAGCGTATTGTATCCAGGATAGGTTCTGGTCCCAAGACGTATGATCGTTCGCATGGTAGGCGATTAATGCAGATTTGAGGTTTCATAGATACCATTCAGCAATATTGCCTTGCGGGCGATATTCCATCGTGGTAATATGGTCTATTCCTAACTTGAAACACATTCTTAAATTCTTTCGCCTTAAATTGTGGTCCGTTATCTGACACTATACGTACAGGTGTACCGTAATCTTTAAATAATCTCTCCTGTAATATTTTTACAGTCGTCGACGCTAACGCTCGCCGCATGGGATACATCCAAACAAATTTGGTGAACGAATCTACACATATAAGTAGCATAGTATTACCTGAATTAGATCGTGGGTAGGGACCTGAAAAGTCTAAATAAAGTTTAGAGAAAGGGGTAGTAGGGATTTCTGAAATTAATTGGCTTACCTGACTGTTTCTTGCCGGTTTACTGAGAGCGCATAAATTACACTTTTTAACGAAACTAGCTATTTCGCTGTTCATATTGTTCCAATGATATTCCTTTCGAATGCGATGTATTGTTTTATTGATTCCCATATGGGCTCCAATGGTGGATGAATGGAAGTACTCCATCAGCATGGGGTTAATTACATCAGGGGCAATTATCCTTAATTCCTTTCCATTTGCTATTCTGTGGCATAGTATTCTTTTACTTAATACATATTTCTCGGATTTAATTCCTTGCTCAAGTTGTTCTATAATCGGTTTCAGAAGAGGGTCTTGTTGTTGATATTGAGCAATGTTGGTAAAAGCAAGGGGGGAATTCAGTAATTACGGTGTTAACAATGGCTGTTTCCGGACTCTCCTTGTTTTCAGGAGTATTAGTGGGCGACTGGAACATACGGGACAGGGTATCAGCGACTACGTTTTGTGTACCTTTAATATGCTGCACTCTGAAGTTGTCACAGTTTAACCTCAATACCCATCTTCCAATACGTCCCAACTGTTTAGGGTGATTCAGTAACCAAGATAATGCTTGATTATCAGTTTCCAAAAGGAATTCTTTATGTTCTAGAAATGGTTTAAACTTCTCAAACGCAAAAACAATGGCTAAACATTCCAATTCATATGCGGAATATTTTCTTTCTTGGTCGCTCAATGTTCGTGAAGCATAACTAATCGGTAGTCTACTGTTTTCTATTTCCTGATAGATGACTGCACCTAAAGCTACACTTGAACTGTTGGTCTGAACTACGAAAGGTTTCGTGAAATCTGCTAGTTGTAATACTGGGGGAGATATGATGCTTTCTTTTAGTTGTTCAAATGCATTTTGGTGTTGTGCAGTCCATTCAAATTTCGCTCCCTTCTTTCTTAAGGCATTCAGCGGTGCTGCTATTTCGGCAAGATGGGGAATATACTTGTGGAAATAATTTACCATTCCCAAAAATCGGGCTATACCTTTTGCATCTCGCGGGGGTAAAAATTCTCTGATTGCACGGGTTCGTTCGGGGTCAATGCTTACCTTTCCGTTGGCTTTCACGATGTGGCCTAAAAATGAAAATTGTGGGACTGCAAAGTTTACCTTTTTGGGGTTAACTGTTAATCCTGCTTTTTGTAACCGAGATAACACTTCACGTAGATGTTTAAGATGTTGTTCCATCGATTCGCTATAGATTACGATGTCGTCCAAGTAGTGATACACATATTTAAATTTAATATCATGAAATATTCTTTCTAATAGTCTACTACATACGGAACTTCCTTGAGATATTCCAAAGGGTACTCTAGTAAATTGGTACAGGTTGAAAGGAACGGCAAACGCGGTTAGATGGTTGGATTCCTCCGAAAGGGGTATTTGGTGACATGCTTGATTCAGATCCATTACCGTAAAGACTTTCGCTTTTGTGAAGTAATGAAAAGCACTATGGATGTCTGGAAGCGGGATAGATTCAAATTCTATTCATTTGTTTAATTGCCGGTAGTCCACAACTAGTCTATGTTTGTCGTGACCTTTTGGTACTAAAAAGGAGGGTGATGAATATGGAGACGTAGAGGGTTCAATGACTCCTTGTTCTAACAACTTGTTGATATGGTTCCTCATCACTTCCATCTTGGGAGGCGACAACTTGTATGGGGGTAGGCGTATTACTTTCTGATCACTCAGATTGATCTTATATTCTATTAGCTTCGTAAGTCCTAGCTTAGGTGTAAGAGCGGTGGAAAATTCTTTTATTAATTTTTGCATTCTCAGCCTATCTCTATTTCCTAGATGAGATAATTCAGACTCTTGGTGTACTATGTGTGCAGTCGATGATCTAGTACTTTCTTGTTTGTTAGTTTTACAATCAAAATTATACTTCCGTGTACGGTCGAATCTAAAATAATATTTCTGCTCATGGATGTCAAGAATCATTCCCGTTTTACTTATGAAGTCAGCTCCCAATATTAAGTAGGGTCCTAAATCATTACATACTAACATTGTAAAAAAACCACGTTAGATTCTTGATTTTTACTTTAATGGTGATGCTAAGTTTTATCACTATATTCTGTTTATTGGCTGTAGCACATTTTATGTTCACAGCTTGACTGCGTTTCACTAGGTTGTGTTCGAATAATTTATCTGCTAACTTTTGACTGGTTAAGGTTCTAGTAGATCCCGAATCGATTAATGCGATCGTGGAGGTAACACCTAGATCAATTTGTATTAAGGGCAATAGACTTTTAGTCCAATTACATTTAGTTATCGCGTTACATTTTTCAATAAACTTTCTAACATAGGGATCTGTTTCTTTAGTGTTTCTTTTCCTTCTTTTTTTTTATTGTCATACATTTCTTTGGGTTCACCGGATCTCAAGTTGGTGCAGAAGACACAGGATTTCGGGTCTCCCTGCCTTACATGTTTTTTGGATTAGGGTGTTTACGTTTGTATTGATTGTTGTTACAGTTTCTACTTATGTGTCCATACTTACCGCAATTATAACACATATTCTTATTACGAGGAGGGTACCTTGCTTCCGTTTTAGGTTGTGTTTCATTTGACTTACCAGGGCTGTGCAAATTGTGAGGTCTATTGAATACTCGCCTTTCACGCTGGTCTGTCACATCAGGCACTAGGGCTTGCAATTCATTTCTATTCGCTTCGGTTGATTTCATCGCATGTCTATTCTGATCTGAGTACCATACATTCGAAGAGTGGACACTGCATTGTTCTAGATCCGCAAAGGTGTTGGGTCGATTTATCAACGCTAAACGAGATCTTTTTTCTGGTGACATACATCCATACATACATACATCCTCGGCGCTACAGCCCAGTCCGGGCCCTGGCCTCCAAAAGAAATCTTCCCCACTGGTCTCTACTCCCGGCCAATGTCCACCAGTTTGCTGCACCCAGCCTCACTGCCTCCTTACCAACCTGGTCCAGCCATCTTGTATGCGGTCTTCCCTTCCTTCTCCTTCCCAACGGCAAATAATTCATCACTCTTTTTGGGATTCTATCCTCCGCCATTCTCTGCACATGACCAGCCCAACGCAATCTGTTAATTTGTATGAGTTGCACGATCGGAAGATCTTTAAACCTTTCGTACAACTCTCGATTATGCAGTCGCCTCCAAATGTTGTTTTCCCTCACAGGGCCATAGATTCTCCTCAGTACCCTCCTCTCAAAAACGGATAGTCTCTGCTCATCTAGTTTTTTTAACACCCAGCATTCCGAGCCATACATCAGGACTGGTCTAATCAAGGTCTTGTATAGGGAGGCTTTTGTATCTTTAGTTATTAATTTTGATTTAAAATGTTTCACCAGTCCGTAGTAACACCTATTAGCAGATAATATTCGTTTTTCAATATCTCTAGAGGAGTCATTTCCAGAGTCCACATATGACCCGAGATATGGAAAACCCTGAACCTTTTCAAATTCATAATCGTTAATGCGCAGGGACAGGGCACGAGTGTTGGCACCTACAACCATATATTTGGTTTTGCTTTGGTTTATAACCAAGCCCATAGCCTTAGCGGACAACTCCAGTTCCTGAAAGGCTTCCTTTAAGCCAGATTCAGACCTACTTATGACATCAATGTCATCGGCATAGGCCAGAAGCTGTACCTCCTTGTGAAATATGTGTCCGCTAGTTTGAATTCCTGAATCCCTGATGACCTTTTCTAGAGCTATGTTGAACAACAGACACGCTAAGGCATCTCCTTGTTTCAACCCATTCAATGTTTTTAAGGAGTTCGATAGATTTGATTGTATTCTGATTTGGCACTTAGAATTGGACATAACTACTCCAACCATACGCACCAACTTAGATGGTATATTCAACTCCTTCATAGCTCTATATAGCATTTTCCGGTTGATTGAATCATATGCCGACTGGAAATCCACAAAGAGATGGTGAGTGGGCACTCCATATTCCAACGTTTTTTCCAGGATTTGCCTTAGTGTAAATATTTGGTCTGTTGTTGACCTATTCCTAGTGAATCCACACTGATATTCTTTTATGTTTTCCTCAGCGTAGGGAAGCAGCCTAGAAAATATGATGTTGGACAATACCTTATATGCTGTATTAAGTAGAGAGATGCCCCTATAATTTTTACATATGAGCGGATCACCCTTTTTATGTATTAAACACACCACCCCATTGTTCCACTCATCAGGCATTACCTCCTCCAGCCATATTCGCTCTATGAGATGGGAAAATTCCTTTATGAAAACTCCTCCTGCGCTCTTTAATAGTTCCCCTGGTAAACCATCGGAACCTGCTGCCTTGTTATTTTTAAGCTTTTCTAGAGCTTCATACACCTCGTCATAGGATAGCACCAACTCCTCTCTATCATCCTCGAATTCTCCTACTTCCTCTTCATTCTCAGATGCCTCCATCGAAGCCTCCCCAACTGAGCCTAGCAACTCTTCGAAGTGTTCTGTCCATCTCCTGATTACGCCAGCATTATCACTCACAAGGCCACCATTATTATCCCTACAAGCATTTGTTCTAGGCTGAAATTCCTGTCTCATATCATTCACCTTCCTGTACATATCTCGGCTCAGCCTTTTACTCTTATATTCCTCTATCTTTTTCATCTGTCTCATCATATACTCCCTCTTTTTTCCTCTATGAATCTTCTTTTCCCTCCGCCTGGCCTTCCAGTATTCCTCTTGAACAGCCCTAGTGCATTTCATTTGGATCATAAATTTGTATGTCTTGTTTTTGAAGTCAGTTGCCTCTTCACACTCCTTATCAAACCACTTCTTCTGGTGACAATCCTACTAAAATGGTGTCGACCATCTGTCTCTCATTCCAATCTACTTGTAGTAGTTGAGACGACTCCCTGATGTCTGAGATCTAATGGGCCAATCTCTCGTGATTTCCTTGTACTCGTAGTACGGTCTTTCTTTTTAGTTCTTCATAAATGCCGGTGGGAATGAAATATTTTATTATTGTGGTATGCAGTTCTTCTACTGGAAGGGTAGAGCTTAATGATTCTAGCACACGATTCTTTAACGGGGGTTTACATTTCGGTAGGAGGACTTGTAAAATTTGCCAGTCATTTAGCTGCTATAGATCTTTTATCTGCAGGAGATATTTGATGAAATTCAGTAGTTTAGTGACATTTAATCCATCAGTGTATGGGATTTCAGCTAAAAGTTTTTCTACGGGATGAATTTTTCCATAGAGGTCTGCGTTATAATTCACGTGTGGCATCGCTCTAGGAGGACCAGATGATGCGTTCGGGGTTGTCAATTCGTGCATTCCGGGGCGAATCTGGAAACCACTGGGAGGAGGGGCTTCAAATATAGTCGGGACATTTAAATCTTTATTCGGGTATTGCTCTCGAGTAGGTTGTATTTGCGGTACGGCGGGTGAGTCCCGATCCGTGTTGGGTGGAGGGTGATCTGTCGTAGGGGATTGAACTGGGGAGATGTGTAGTTTCTTCAAGGACTTCTCAATTTCATCCATTCGGAACGAGTCGGATTTTCTTCGTAATTCCCTGATAATAGTGGGTAATTGACGTAAAGCTTCATCTGCAAAACTTTGGACTTCAGGAGGTACTTCCATAAGGTTAGGCCAGTTCAATAATTTTTCATTCGCCGGGTTAAATGTTCTATTCTTTGAGTTGTCCGCAATATTACCGCAGGAGGTTTCTCGTCTTGAAGGGTTTGGGATAATAAAGTTAACTCACTATACTTGGCATTACAAATTTCTCTCTCGCTCTCATAATCGAGTCTGCTTAGGTTGCTTAACTGCGCGGGTGCATCAAATCCACTTTCGCGTATAGACTTGCGCAACTCCGCGACTGTTACATTCGCATGTGGTAGACCATACAAAAGAGCTTCATAAGACAGCTCATCCTTTAATAGTAAATCCGGATTAAATTGTGCCATTTTTACCTTATCTCTAACACATTAAAATTTATTTTACTACACTATAAACTTATTACATAGACAATTTATTTCATGGTTTAAGCATTTGCATTGTTCATAAGAGAATAATCTCTCTTCTAAGGGAAAGATAAAAATTCCACACAGACGTCATTGTGAAGTCAACGATCAGCTGTTCGCTGGAATGTAGGTCAGACTAGTTTACTTTGTAAACAATGGCATACTTGTTGTATGCGTGGGAACGCGAGAAATACACTTGGGTATTGTTCTCTATAACAATAGCTGACGGCTATCTTTATCGACCGGTTTCAACTGGGGAAGCCAGTTGCAACAAGGGGTGAGTCCGATGCAATGATACACGCTTTACAAGTTACAGCCCGTAATAAGCTGAGTTTAGTTATTAATTGTCTTACGTTCTAATTTTAATTTCTGTAATTTTTTTTTTTTCTCTCTAGTAACAAAATTAAGTTACGAATTTATTTACACGTAATTAACCTGGTCTACTTTAGTCAAGAGTTTATATGTTTTACCGTGACGACAGATATACAACTTACATACAATGCAGGCATATTCAGGAAACTACAGGTCTTGAATTGTCGCAGTATAAACCTGTTAAAGACTGAACAGTTTGACAAGCACTAAAATTCATGTACGTACTTGCATTGGTGTAATACAATGATAGTTTGTATTATTTTGTGTATCTTAAATAAATTATATTATACGCAAGTTCGTGCGTAATCTTATACAAAATAAATTCACAATGGTAAATTAATATTGTGTAATAATCTATTAATGGTAGTGACAGTATTAATTGCTAATACATGAAATACATTATGTAAATTAATATTAACATGAAATACATTAACTGAGTGCATAGATCAGCAGAGAGTTATCAAATTTATTTTACTACATAACAATTATTTTACACGCGCAACTTTATGTGACACTCTGTACACAATTATTTCTTTTTTCAAAGCAGCAGAGTGGCGCAACTTTATAACGTTCCGGGCTATGTTATAAATCCAGGGAACCCGATATAATTGACGCTAGCCAATTATACAGGCTGCCTACGTTGTAACAAACTGAAAATCAAAGAACAATAATATGTACTCTAATTATTAGGACACAAGGGAAGGTATTTTCACTGATTTATGCACTCACTCCAATCTGTAATAAGATGACATCTCTTTATTACTTTATTAACAAATTATATATATAGATCCCATTACATAAAAATTGTCTCATATTGAAATAGCTAAAAGGGGTTTTCTGTCAAACAAGGGATCAAATTGATCATGTAATTTACCTCGGATCCGAGTCTCTTTAAATCTAGTAAAAACGTCTGAATTTTACTTTGCTTCTCAAGAAGCTTGCATGATTACATGAACAACATTTGAAGAATGGTATTATTTAGTTAAGGGATTAAAACTTATATCTCAAGATTAATGTTACAACGTATGATTTTAGAAATTACTGTTTACATTTCTTTTGTTTTACTTAATGCTTAGAGAAGATTATAGTCTTTTGAAAAGTGTCTGGCATGTATGAAAAGTTATATTTTAAATGTACATAATTCTCGGTAGACAAGCCACCGAGTCACCTCTTAAATACTCTTTTGCTGTCCGTGTCCTGGGGCGTGAATCTTAGGAACTCTGGTAGTCGGGGTAGTCATCTGGGTCGTGTTTCTGGTGAAAGTCTTCTAGGTGTATTAATGACGAGATAGATGTTATGCTGCATGACCTCGGGCTAATCCTCGGCGGTTCTGGTAAGTGTTGTTTAGGTGGTAGTCGTCCGTATCTGCAGTTGTGCAAGTCACATCTTTACTGGCAGCGTAGTACTGGAGTTTGCATCTTCTTCTTTTACATTACTATCTGAATTACATCACTCGAACAATATTCGAGAGTGTTCGTCTTTTAATTAACTTGAGACATCACCTTATATACGAGTTCTTTTTTTTTTTTACATTACACATTTCTTTAACAAATTCCTCACTACATCTTATATATAAATATAACTAGCTCTCCACGTTTTTTGTGGTAGCTAACACTCATTTACAAATTTAAAACAAACATTTTTTGAAGAGCCCTCACTTGGAGGTGTTTACAGTCTGAACGCCGCATCGTAACTCTTGCATTGCTACAACAGGTAGATTGCAAAGTCGCGGAGTGAGTACTCCGCCATAATATAGTTCCAACTCTTTATTAATAATTCATTCTTATAGTAAGACAAAACAAATTATCTAGACTTATTTAGTTTACAGGGATTATTATTACTACTACTTGTGACTTCAAATTATTAATTATTTACATTACGATTCTCAGATATTTCTAAGTTACAGCCGGTTCGCTATGCACGTTGTGTCCGGAATAGGCAGGTCAACGCATGATAATTTACTAAAGGGTTAACTGTATTATTCTTAACTTTTTACATTCAGATTTTTTTTTACTTATTTAGTTAGATTTTCTTAATTTAATTCTCATAACTATTCTGAGTTAGTTCAGGGGTATTTGGTTTAATCGTGCGATTTAAAATACTTATTTGCTTTCCATTTTTTTTTTAATATTTTTATTATTAGATTTTTTTATTAACATTTAAATCGTCACAATCCGACAGAGAATACATGATGAAGATGACACAATTATCAACTATTATCGTTTACATGATGACGTGCTATTCATTAAAACTACTCCAAACCAAGAAAACTGGAAACTAGTTATCCCAGCAACTATTGAAAAACCATTAATTGTAGACTACCATGTCAGGTATAGACACATGGGAGCCTTTAAGGTGATCAAAGCCTTAGAAGAACAAGTATATGTTAAAAGCATCAACAGAAAGGTACAACAGGCAATACAATCATGTCACATTTGCCAACTAGTAAAATGTAGTAACGAACGAAAGGAGGGAGTAATGATACCAATAACATCCAGTCATAAACTCGAGAAAGTATGCTTAGATATTTGTGGACCATTTCCACGCAGCGGTGGAAGACACTGACACAAGTTCACAGTGATAATTTTCGACCATTTCAGCAAATATACAAAGTTATACCCCATAAACAGAGCCACTATGAAGAAGGTATCAGATATAATCTTAGGACGCTATGTACTGGAAACAGGTACACCAAACTCCATAATTACAGATCACGGCACGCAGTTCAAAGGAAGAAAGTGGAGAGAACATCTTTTAGAACATGGCATCAAAACTTATAAACATCAGTGTACCATCCCAACAGCAATCCAGCGGAGAGAGTATTGAGGGAAGTTGGAAGATTATTGCGAACATACTGCCACGACCAACAAAAGAAATGGCAAGAGTATTTAGATTCAACAGAAGAATTTCTAAATTTGGCATACCACAACACTATTGAAGATACGCCATACTCCATAATGTTTGAAAAACCCCCACCCAGAGAGATAAACGACATCATTAATTTCCCCAGCAACCCAACTTACCAATTCGACAGAGCAAAGTTTTATAACAGAATATTACAGAAAACTGAACTACAAAAGAAAAAATACTTGAAGAATCAACCAAAAGCTATTAAGTATCATATAGGAGAAAAGGTGGTAGTAAGAAACAGAGAATTACCAAGTACGGTACAAGGTATAACCAAAAAACTGTTAATATTATATACTGGACCATATATGATCACCAGGGACAATGACAACAATACCTATGAGTTAACCAACCCTGTCAACAATAAAATTAAGGGTACATATAACCAAGTTTCATTAAGGAAATATCATGAACAATCCATCTAATATAAAGTGTATAATAAATAAAAGGAGATAATGATTAAACGACAAACAAGAAGATAATTATAATAAATGAAACAACAACTTAAATGAATAATTAAAAGAAACTAACCAACATAAAAATGTTACAAACTATTGTATAATCAATGTTAAAATGAATTATGGTGAAAATGAAGAAGAATAGAAAACTACAACATAAGGTGATGATGAATTTAAGAATTAACTGCATAATTATATGGTGATGAAAATAAGTGTGGAAATAAAAAGATGTATAATAACAAAACCAACATCCAAGATAGTATTGATGAATAACAACAAAGTTTATGATAATACAACAAGTATGTCAAGTTATAACAAACTATGACCTGTGAAGAGAAATATGTTAAATGAATTGATAAAGCATCAGAAGTGATACAGTAATGGAATTTATGTAATGGAACCTCTAATCCCTTGAGCATTCTGATAAATGAATATAATGTCTTATAATGAAGTATAAATATTATATTACGTCTTATGTGTTGTGATAGTGCAACTGTTGTTATGTACAACTTTTTACTGTCTCAGACAGAGATGAAGATTCCTCTGATCTGTGAGTGTATAGTTAAGGAACGGTGGAGAATGGATGCCAATGAGAGCCCCTCTGACTCCGAACCTACTATAAATGTTAGGGAAAAATGTTAGGGAATTATAACATTTCAAGGATTAAATCAACAACTTCAAGGAAAATGAAAGAGAATAGGAGAAGTGTTATAAGAATCGAGATACGTATAATGAGAAGGAGAAATGTATTACTCCAGGAGAACAGGGAAATTATCAAAATAAGAACAAATGTATAAATAACCAATTAACTAATAAAATGAAAAATTGACCAATACTTGTAAGCTGAAGATAGGAGACTAACGATGGACATAGTCTAAACCAATACACCAAAAAACCATTGAGTTAGATAAAGAAGAAAGCAGCAGTTTTATAATTGAACCAAGTTAAAATCATAATTTCATCAAACCAAAGAACTTGTTTTTCTCAAATTATCAATTTTGAGAGGGGAGCATATGTAACATCACAAAATGTTCCATAATAATAATGAACACCAGAAGGGTGAATGATACTAATAGAACTATAAATGAGTAACCAGGAAGAATGTAACAGTAAAAATAATAATAATATTTTCAAAAATTATCAATTACCAATAAAAACAGTTTGTAACTATATTCTCGTTTCTTTAATAACTTATTGGAACTCACCTTCTGGACATCCACCATTCAAATCAACATTAGCAAACATTTTTTACCATTTTTATAGTTTTAAAAGTTCTAGAAACAACAGGGATAATTTCAGTACAAAGAATGTTTCCCTATGTACAAACATGTTTGGCAAGATGATACATGTTGAAAATATACACTGAAAAAAGTGTAGGCTGCAGTTCTGAGACCAAACAATCTAATTTTACTAATTATCCATATTTTGTTTAATATTTTGTAACATCACAAAATGTTCCATAATAATAATGAACACCAGAAGGGTGAATGATACTAATAGAACTATAAATGAGTAACCAGGAAGAATGTAACAGTAAAAATAATAAACCAATAAAGAATGAAAGGAGAGAAGAAATTCAAGTGAACAGTGGTAAATCCACTATCTACATAAAATGATGCTACAACACAAACAAACAGAATTACACAGACGAAATGACAAGACAAGTTTTCCACATAAACTGTTAAGTGAGCTCAATAAAAACCTTTGATGAATAAAATCAAATAGAATAAGTAAGATGAGAAATGACATGAATAATATTTGTACCATATATTATAAATAAAAACAGCACATTAGCTGACCCATGTCAAAGCAATGATTTGAAAAAGACAAAGAATGATGCTAGGAATAATCATAAACTGTAAAAGATAATGAGAAAGCCAATTATGTATTATAATAAATTAAGAATAACAATAAATGTAAACACTGAATGTGTTTAGGTAACATTATAAGTAGATAAAATGTGTACAGAAAGGTAATAATAGTCAGGGAACAAAACATTGTAAAGTAATGATAACAAACCCAGAAAGACCTATTTAAGTCATGAAAATAAGAATCAGGTAGAAATCCTGATCATTGTGATTAATAACCAGGGAGTACGGTGCATATACTTACATTGTTTACATTTTAGCTATATTACAGTATAGTATAATACACCTGTATACTGACGCAAGAAACAATAATACAATAAGTACTTAACACTGTTTTAAATTTATTTAGAGGAATTACAATATTCCGACATAAGATTTCTTGTGTTAACGTTCTCATAACTAACCTAAAACTTGTTCAGAATAAACGAACTTTTCGTGTATTAGTTACAATAACTAAAGGTGTCTAACCTAACAATCTAATATATGGTAATAGCATTGTAAAGTAAGGCTGTGGCGTTCTATTCTGTAAATTAAAAGAAGTCACCCTTGAGAAAGATAATAATTATAAATAATCTATCGATTAAAACTAGAGTTTTCATTGTGAACGAACTGAGCTAGATAAAAGTTAAAAGCTGGATGATTTGTAATCCGTTTGTTATTTTCAAATGAATGTATTTAATTGAATCTATTATAGAGTGAGCAATAAACAAATGAATTGTGAAGTAACCACTATTGACAACAATTATTTAAATAAATAATTAATCTTTATTACTAAGGAATGAGTTGCATTTTCAAAGTAAACTAACAGTTCAATTGGCTACAATTCAGACAACTGAACCGCCAATAGTTAAAATCTAGTAAACAAATAACCAGAAAATTAATTCCCGATCTTGATTTAACTATTTAATCAATTACTGATTTATAAAATATCTAAATTAATTAGTAAATCATTCAAAAGAATTCTTTTTATGGGACAGTTCTCTTGAAATCCCATATGGCACCCAAGTAAAATTTGTAAGTGCTCACTGAAACATTAACAGCACTATTATACTGTTTGATAAAAAAACTTGACAGTTTATTAATCACCAGAGACCGACTGAACGTCTAGTACAACATCACAGGTACGTGAAGGTTTAAATTATATATAAAATAACCTTGTCTAAACTATACACTCGACACACATAGACAACACCATTCAACAGGAGGGTGAACGAACGTCAAGAGATCTACGCAACTGTTTACATTCAACAATGGATCTACAACCAAATAATTACTCAAATATAAATAAACAAGAACATCACCATCGAATTAAATAAATAAAAATAGTTAAAGAATTTATTTGACGAAACCGAGTGTTAAATTCAATAACAAGTAAAAGTTTTAAAAGAGGTATGTGAGGGGGAAGTATTATAATTTGCACATGAAAAATATGCTGGATGTTTGTTGGTGAGGATTAATTAAAACAAAATATGTGTGCTTAAAACAGATTTAAATAATTCTTAATATAACTACACATGAACATCAACTGTTTTACAAAAATTAATATTGTTCGGTTGAACCTGATACATACCTAATACAAGCGAGAGTATTAACACCTCCAATGTTCATCGCACATGAGCCGCAGATGCCTTCACGGCATGATCTTCTGAATGTCAATGTAGGATCCATTTCATTTTTTATTTTAATCAAAGCATCTAACACCATAGGTCCACATCTGTAAAAAAAGCAACTATACACTTGATAATTAATTTCAATATAAAATAGATACATATATTGTAAAAACATTTCACAGTCTTCTGTTACCTCATGTTAGTCTCATATCATTCTCACACGCACCCACCAATTTATTCACAAAAACTGAAGAGTTACAGGTTACATTCTTAAAAATGATAAAAAATGTTATAAACCCGATAATAAACAATTACCCTATGCATAGTGCAACATCAAAATTATTCAATAAAATTTCAGTTTTTAGCAATATACTACAAAAAATTCAGCTGACATAAAATTGACATTCTAACTTCAACAATGGTTTATCATGGTGAACACCGATTCAGTGTTAAAAACGCTCAGTAATTACACTGAAATTTCTTATTATTCATCTTAAGAAATGGTGACTGCTATCGCTGGTCTAAACTACATGTTTCAGTGTTAAACACTTTTACTTGTTTAACATTCTGAGGAGAATGGTGCAATATTATGCTGCCAGTTACCTTGGTATTTTGACAGATGGTGTACATTTATGCCACTCATTTTTCAATGCTGTCAAATGCTTTGCATCTTATTAATACATCACAGAAGAAATGCACAAGGTTTATCAAGCATTTCTGTCCTTGTTTTTGCCTTCAGATTGTAGCACTGAAGGAAAGAGTTTAAATGAAATAATGTAAACAGTTGGCAAGCTGTGAGTTTGTTTACGTGTTGTTCAAAATGTATATTACTGTTTCATTTATATATATTTCAATCACTTTCTGCTACAGTCCGTTTCTTGATGTATATAATACTATAATACTTATAACTATTTTACCTCAAGATGTATTTTTTCCTTTAGGGACATGTTTCGGGAGATCCTGTTCTCCCATCTTCAACCTTCGCCATCTTGCTTCTGGTGCAGTATTTGTGTGTTGGCTTCTGGATGTTATTATGGTGGTTTGTTGGTCTTTGGTCCTTCAATGTTGCATTATTGTGTGTGGTTGTGGTATCTGTTTTTGTATTTTGTGTATTTTCGATGTTGAGTGCTTTGAATATTGTGTCATGTTTTGTATTGATTTGTATTTGTTCTGGTATTAATTTGTTTTGTGTTTTGTGTTTGTAAATCTGTAAATTTTCCCAAATGTTCATTATGGTGCCTTTGTGTGGTATATGTTTTATTAGTGTTACATTGGTTATGTCTGGGAATTCATGTCCTGTGTTTATTGCATGTGTGGCTAAATTGGATTTATATATGTTTGGTTTTTTGTATGCATTTAGGTGTTCAAAATAACGTTTTTTCAGCTGTTTTTTTGTTTGTCCTATATAACATTTATTGCAATCTTGGCATTCAATTTTGTATATACCGTTGGTTGTTGTATTATCTTTGTTGTATGAGTTATTTAGATTTTGTAATTTATTTTTATTAGTTTTGTATGCTATTTTTATATCTGTGTTTTTAAATAGTTTTGTTAGTTTTGACATTTTATTATTTATATATGTGAATGTGGCCCATTTTTGTTGTTATTATTTATGTGTTGTTCAGTTTGATTAATTCTTAATTGTTCAGTTTTTATTTTGTATTTGATTTTATTTTCTATTTATTTATTTATTTTATCAAATACAAAATAAAAACTGAACAATTAAGAATTAATCAAACTGAACAACACATAAATAATAACAACAAAAAATGGGCCACATTCACATATATAAATAATAAAATGTCAAAACTAACAAAACTATTTAAAAACACAGATATAAAAATAGCATACAAAACTAATAAAAATAAATTACAAAATCTAAATAACTCACACAACAAAGATAATACAACAACCAACGGTATATACAAAATTGAATGCCAAGATTGCAATAAATGTTATATAGGACAAACAAAAAAACAGCTGAAAAAACGTTATTTTGAACACCTAAATGCATACAAAAAACCAAACATATATAAATCCAATTTAGCCACACATGCAATAAACACAGGACATGAATTCCCAGACATAACCAATGTAACACTAATAAAACATATACCACACAAAGGCACCATAATGAACATTTGGGAAAATTTACAGATTTACAAACATAAAACACAAAACAAATTAATACCAGAACAAATACAAATCAATACAAAACATGACACAATATTCAAAGCACTCAACATCGAAAATACACAAAATACAAAAACAGATACCACAACCACACACAATAATGCAACATTGAAGGACCAAAGACCAACAAACCACCATAATAACATCCAGAAGCCAACACACAAATACTGCACCAGAAGCAAGATGGCGAAGGTTGAAGATGGGAGAACAGGATCTCCCGAAACATGTCCCTAAAGGAAAAAATACATCTTGAGGTAAAATAGTTATAAGTATTATAGTAATATATATATATATATATAATACTTATTTTGTTATTATTTTGGTACAAACTGTATATTTGTGAGTGTATTATTTAGCACATTATTTATTATAAAACTGGTATATATTAAATCACCATACTCTCAACTTCATGATAACTGGAAATAATGATATTTATCATTCATGATGCTATAGGTCATGATACTCTCTATTGTACTACACATGTTATTTCAACTTTTCTTTAGCCATTTCCAATATTTTTCCAGAATATTTTGTTTCATTAACACTAAAAAATGGATAATTATATGTTTTGATTTAAATTATGTACCAATAGTTTCTACTGCTTTAGGATTCTTAGGAGTTTGCGTGTCCATCTATGCCTCAAACTTTATCACTTAAAGCACATTATAATGCACTTGTTCCACGTATTGGTTTCTTTTTACAAACAATATGTGTGAACTCTAGTCCCATGTAGTTTTTTTAAGCTCACAGTTCAAATAATATGATTTTAAAGGATTGTTTTACTAAAAATTATGAAAAGCATCTTATTTTTATATAACTTCACTTGCAACATACGAAAAACATCATAAAAATGTAAAGAGTATATTCATAAGTCTGGTAAAAAGTGTGGTGTAATTATTTTTTAGTAATAAATTGTTGTAATTATTTAAAGTGTCTATATAGTTAAAAAAAAAAAAAAAAAACTGCTGGTCACAGGGAATGGTCCATGTATAAATGCCATGGTACTCAAAAGTGTTAACTGCTCCAACTTTTTTTTTATCATGCCCTAAACCAAAACTCCCTGAGCTGATGTGCATGCATACTTTTATGAAAACCATACAAAAATTATTTGAGAAGTCAGATATTATTCCTTAATCTGAAAGTTTCAAAAACATGCTACGAATTCATTCTATGTTTTGTACAATGGGAAATCATGTATTAGTCTTTAAAATAAAACTTTAAAATCACACAATAGAAATTTATTTTCATGAGAATAAATATCTAATTATGAAAAGTAGATCCATGACACAAATCTGAAGCCTAACAAGGAAGTTCTACACAGCTCAGCTTCCTCACAAATGAGGAAGTTACATCACAAACTGTTATAGTATCACTAACATCAATCTACCTTAAATGTCATTTTGTCTTATACAAATATTCCATTGGCTATTAAATCCTCTAATTCATATTAATACAGAGCACACACACATACATACCACTTATAATTTTCACTTTATAATATTTTTGAATTAATTCATTTTAAAAGGCAAAGGCTTGTTGAATCTAAGAAGCTAAAGCAAATAATAGACTATAGTTTTCTTTTTTTATTTTTGTGGACAGAAATAAATGAAAGAAACGGTCCTCACACTGAAGTAACTGGGAACTGAAATAGCAAAATAGCACCTTTACATTTAGAGACTTAGAATACTTCCTGTATGAAGCTGTAAAAACACACCCAATTAAAATTAAAGTAATTAAATTAATAAATTCTGACCCGGGGGTATGGTCCTGCGTTTAAAGCCACTGCCACTTCTACATTATAAAACTGAGTTTGTTTGCCAGCCTCTTCATCACTTAGACCTGAGGATACTCATTGTAATATGAGTGAAACATTGTCATACAAAACATTTTTGATGTGGTCCATTCCGGAAGAAGACTTCAAAAACATAATGGACACAAGCCATGGAAGTCTATGTGAGAATACAGATAACCCATATGACAGCTTAGAGGCCTAGGACCTCTTAAACTTGAAAGAGTAGGTAGAGGGAGACAATTACATTTTACCTTCACTCCTGTATGGTAACAGGGTTATGGATAATAAATAATAAATTTTGTAAAAACTTAAAACACAAAAGCATGTATCAAGTGTGTGTGTGTGTGTGTGTGTGCGCGCGCGAGGAGAAATATACAATTCGAGCGAATATTAAAGCTAAAGAAAAAGTACATAATTGTTCAAAAGTCATATACATAATATTCAAAATAATTTCTGAAGTACAATTTGGAAATTATTGCACATTTACAAAATAGTTTTTACATAAAATTTACACATTTATTGCTTTATAAATGATTTTATAACCAACTGGCATACTTAAAAACAAAGACCATACTTTTATACATGAATACAGCCTACAAAATAATCTTTCTGTACTAACACTTATCAGTCACACCATTTATACAATCAAGTTTTTTTTTTGTAAATGACCTTACCACTAGTTCAACAAGTCTATGTAGATAAAAAACCAAGTCTTTATACAAGTTAAAAACTAAAGCATTTTTTATAATTGCAAAAAAGTAAATATTCATTAACTGATTGATCGGCAATGATAAATTTATATTATAAATAATTCATTACGTATACAAAAACATACTCACGCATTGAGATTCACTGAATACTCTTGCATTGTGGGTTTATCTTCTGGTTTGTCTGGGTTCCATCGATAAATTGAAAATGTCTTAACACGTTCAGTCTGCGCTGCAACTGCCGCATTACACTGAGCACTGAAATGAACTCCTCTGGGCTGCATGCACACAAACAACACTTCACAATATTATGAATAAAATGAAAAAAAATACCAACATCAGTTTGAAAAAGGAATATTTTTGAAGATTTAGAGAAGATAAGTGTATCATGCTGTTGTTAACTAAAAAGGATATTTTAATGTTCTAAGTCATTTCCTTGTTGTAAGTAAAATAGAGGGTAATGACTATTACAAAAAGGCTTTACTTTTGTCATCCTAAAGTTATTAATATATGATCCAATGTATATGACAAATACTGTCTATAATTCCTGGTTACACAACTTTTGTTTACATTTTAGTACCGATAACAAAACAGTAACCATTAATAAATTCAAAATTACTACTAAAAACTGGGCTGTTAGGCTGTGGTCAGTTGCTATTAAACATCATTAGCCCACGTAATGACGTTTGATAGCAACAGCAACCGACCACGGCCTAACAGCCCAGTTTTTAGTAGTAATTTTGAATTTATTGACACCGGCTGTGCGATTCAGACAAAAGTAACCATTAAGTTTCAGAGCTGTATTTTTTTGAGACATGGTAAAATTAAAAATATCAGTAGATAACTTTGCTCTTATATTTATAAATAACAATTGTTACTTAAACAAGAAACAATCATTATTTCTAAGGAAAACAAGACAGTCGTTTCATATAAAAAACTACACACACTCAATCATAAATACAGTCAGTTAATATACAACTTTAAACTTAACAATTTCTTTAACAATAGTTTAAATATACTTTGTTAGAATTTATAATTATTTTCATTCACTACTAAATTTTTGTTATTTTTCTTACTAAGAATTTCAATTTGACTTTTGTACAGTTAATTAGAATTATAAGATGTATCTTAAACAGAAAAATGTATTTAGAATAAAGACTTTGTATAGGAGGCATTCTGAGCAGAGACTGCCAAACAGTGTGCCTGAAATTTCAGATAGAAAATATGAACTGGGAAACATTAATACCAAACCGTAGGCAAAACATCAGGGCCTCGGTATATACAAAATCAAATACAAAGTAAGACGCATGTTATCTGTGAATTTAATTGTAACTCACCACAATTACATTTTTAAACTCTGAAAATGCTTATTTACTCTAAATAAACACTTAGCCTATTGTGATTAGCTGATTGTGACACAGTTTGTTTACCTTAGTTCATAGGTAAAGGTAAGGAGGGACCACTGACTGTGATGTTATGGAGAGGATTCAGAAAGGCAGAAAGTAATTTTGAAATGCTAAAAAACATGTGGAATCAAGTCACTCCCAAGAAAACTAAAATTCATATTTTTAATTTTAGTGACATCTGTTCTCCGATATGAAAGTGAGATCTGAAAAGTCACAAAAGCCATTGCCAGAAAATCCAGGTGTTTATATTCAGAGATGTCAAAAGAAGAATGTTCTGGGCAGATCAGATTACCAACATGGAACACTGGACAAGAACAAACCAGAAACCAGTTGAAAACAGATTCAGAGGAAAAATTGAATTTGCTAGGCCATCATATGCTTTGAAACCCAGTGAACAACATCTTGTGACAAGCCCCTGATGGGCCCTACTAGGTTCTTGCAGCAAAGGATGGCCAAGGACCAAATAGGGAAGAACGATCCTGGAGGAGGCAAGGACAATGGGAAAATCCTATAAAGGCAATAAACAAATTGCCAACAACTTGATCAGATGGAGACAACATTTGAACTCGCCAATGTTCCATGATGGGTTTTGGATATGTTTAAATCTTACAAGTATAGGTATCTCAGACTAAATACACACTAAAGAAAATGCTAGTTACGTAGCAGAATTCTAGTACTATCGTTTTCCTGAAATTTGGACATTCAATACATAATATAATGTGTTTTATGTAAGAAAAGATGTAGCTACAAAGTGTTTCTCATTACACATGTACAATAATTACATTTTTCGTTGATGTTCCAGAATACTTTTCACTTTGTATAACATATTCTAATGTGGAAGAAATCTGTAGGTGGACTGAGTTCTTGTGTACTTATTGCTCCACATCTTTTGGTATAGGCTGTTATATATTAGCTTGTGGTCATACAAAACTGGTGGGGGTCAAGACGAGGTGAACTATCAGGCAACCTTCCATCCACGTATATTTACCGTCCTTAATACAGTGACAAAAGTTTTTGTTTTAAAATTAAAGCGTTAAGGGTATGTAATATAAATTCTAGAGTGTTATTACCTCAAACTTTGTGTTAAATTAACTAATTGGACAAATAAGAATAAAAACTGTATGCCTATTTCACTGTTTTATAAATATAACTCATTAATCTAGACTCAAATTAACCTCATTAACTCATATGCCCTGAAAACGGTATGACCTGTATGAAAAAGTACTGAAAAGTTAATTTTGAATTTTAACAGTACCTATATATTTTACATATAAATCGGACTAAGTTGGTATTTTCACTACTCCAACCACAATACTCAAATCTTTTTAAAAATTCAACTGTAATTTTTTTTTTTATTTAACACAACTTCAGAATATATATTACGTTTTTACACTTCTTCTATTTTAAAGAATACAATGCTACCAGGATACCAGGTTTTTCTATATTTAGAACATATAAAATTATATTTTGACAGAAATGTTTTGCAAAGTTTCACTACATTATCTTACTTTTAATACTCTTTATTTCATTACGAAATATGAAATCCATTATTTGAATCTGTACTTTATCAGATATAACAGTGTGACAAATCAATTTAAATAACAACCAAACCACTGAACAGATTACAAAGCTTTCCTTTAAAAATGTAGCAAACAGATGAAATACATACTTCTGAAATATAACTAGTCTTACACATTCTTTCACTGCTTGTTAAGTACTGTACAGCATTCTGTGTAAGTTTGTTTTCTTTGTCTTATAATGGAAATAATAATTTCATCTTCATTATAGTAGTGATTGCAAAAAATAACATGAAAATGTACCTACAAAGGTAAACATCTGGATAAACACGATGTATCTACATCAATGCCATGATAAAACCAATAAGGTTATTAATGATAACAGTACTATATGGCAGTAATGATAACAGTGAGCAACGGCATTCCAGTGATATTTAAAATCTTTTTTTAATACCATGCATTTAGTCATCTGACTAAACAGACTTGTACTTGTTTAAAATTAAATTATGATTTCAATTTGAATTACTATATAAATACCTTTTTAAGAAATTATATTTAATGAAAATTTGTTAATTATAAGTATAATATTACTGACTCGGAACGTTTTATTTTTTGTTTACATTTTTACCAATAAAAACTTTGTGTTCCAAGTCATTAATATTATACTAATAATTACTTAATCAAAATTATTTTATATTGTCGTCACGGACAACAAAATCAAAAAAATTTTTGAATATCGTGCAAAGGTATTAATGATTTTTAATCATGTTCTTATTTCAACATTATGCTTACAAATTACACAATTATTAAACAAAGTTTTACAGAATTATATAAAATATACATAAATTGTATTTACCTGCAGCTAAATGCAAAACTTGTATGTCTGTTTTCCATAATTTTGTTGTAAGTTGTGTGTGTGTGTGTATGTGTGTGTGTGTGTGTGTGTGTGTGTGTGTGTGTGTGTGTGTGTGTGTGTGTGTGTGTGTGTGTGTGTGTGTGTGTGTGTGTGTGTGTGTGTGTGTGTGTGTGTGTGTGTGTGTGTGTGTGTAATTTTACTGCAAGTGTTAAATCATTCAGTTGAGTATTTAATACTCTGAAAAGTACAGGAGACCGAGGATAGAAACATTTTCCAAGACATATAATCATAATGAAACAACTGGTGATTTTATTGAACCATTATAAGAGACACTGAAAATGCTATGCCAAAAACTAACAAGTTAAAAACAGTTTATAGGTGGGTCATGGTGAAATGCACATATTAACTTAAAACACTGTTTCTTGAGTCTATTACAAGACAAGTCAATCGGTTGATGTGCTATGCTGAAATTAAGCCATATCTAAAACAATTTGATTAAAAATAATTATTATAATCATAAACTGTTAATACCAGTGTCCTTACTGCTATACAGTTTAATACAGTGATTCCACACCAGGATACAGCAAAACTTGGAAGAACATATGTAAAAAAAAAAAAAAACAGTATAATTTCTGACTTATAAGTTGTATTACTGTGTAATGTATGACATTATCTTATTATTCCCAACCAGTATACACAAATACAACAAATCTAAAAAAAAATGCATTATATTTCAAGCAAAATTCTGTGTTAGAAAACACAATGCTTTTAATGATTGTAAATAATCATAAATCAATCATTTGGCCAGTTGTGTTTAATTATTTCTGTTTAAATATAAAATTATATTTTATCAAATATAATTTTTTAGAAGACAACACACCTACGGACAACACGAGCTCCAATTCTCTTCTGCAAGACCCTACTCCCTTGAATTGGCCCTATACATATCTGGACCTGTGTGCCTCCATCCCAGTATTCAGATCTCTGTAGGCCTATGTTATGTGTTGTGTGTAACATTCAGTGTGTATTCATACGTGGACATATAGGTATTTTATCTGAAACATGTCTACATCACACAATTAGGAACTGATCACAGTTACTGAAAATACATACTTAGACTGTTTGAAAAAGTGAGCTGGTATGTACTCCAAACATCAATGTGGGCAGGCTTTTCTTAATTTTATCCTATCCTTGATAGCGAGTGGGTAAATCATCATCATCTTCAGCAACCATTAAATAAAAAATGATTTGTTCCCATCCCAAGCAGATAGACTAGAGCTGGTCACTCCAACGCTTCTTCAGGTGCTCCACACCTCTCTGTCCTTTTGGCTTAAAATTCCATAGTTGCTTGGGGATACAGCAGTCATCCATTTGGTTAAGATGTTCCAACCATTTTAGCCGATACTGGGCAATCCTATAAAGTATACTCATAATATTCAGTTACTGCCATTCATAGACTTTTCTTTTGCACGCTTTTTCCGTTTATTCATAGCTATGGTCGGCAATGTTTTATCCGTCTGGTTACATCTTTCTTGTGACAGTTTAGTAACTAATATGTCCCCTGAATATGTTACCACCTGCAGCCTGCGGGCTTAACATCCTGCCCAACTTTCTAACGGCGCTGTTTCCCATAAGCTGTCTGTCTTACTGGACTAAAGGGACCAGTTTTCCCTGTACACAGTATTATAGCCAACTAACTACATTCGTGCCTACAATATTCCAAAGATAAGCTGGTCCAGGATCATTTCTCTTACGCCTTACCTTGGTACTGGTGGCTATTGATGCCCTCCACCAAGAATATTTGTCAACCTTCCGGTCTATATCCATACTGTTCTGCATCAACAGGGTCACCTCTTGTGGGTAAATCGATAATTAACATATTTTCTTCAGTATTATTAGTCTTTTAATGAGCTGCTAATTCCAGGTCAGAGTATAAAATAACGTTTTTGCAGCATAATACTTGTTTTATTTTACCTGTACTGCACCAATCCAACATGATAACAAATCTGTTGTATCTAGGATGTGACAGGTCTAACAACTACATACTATTTTAATATTATTCTTATCACAGCTTGTCAACATCGCTGATTATGCAGATACTAAATAAACTTGATTTCAAATCATTTTGTAGTTACACAAATATTAATCAATACTTGCTGGATATCCATACCTCTAAAAATAATGTGTTTCTAATTAATTGTAGTACTAACTACAGATAAAAAACATGGTCACGATATTACAAGAATTGTCAAAAAAACATTCTTCAAACTAATATAACTAACATGTATTACTCTTATGAGTGGTAATCCATATCTGCATATATAAAACTCAAAGTCTGAGGATTTCTTTGTACTGAATACAAATCTACACTGGTAAACCGATTGGCACCAAATTTTGCACAGGTAACCTTTGACACATGGTGAAAAACAGTGTCTAACTTGGACTTTGATATTCTGCCCCGTTCACACGATTTAGGCCCTTTTAATTATACCCTTTTGTTGACGTGTATAAATATGTCAACAACACCATGGAGACCAGAATTAATTACCATAGTAACAAGTAAATAACAAAAGCTATTTAACGGCATCGGAATTGTACCTTTATCCGTTCCTGCAGTACATTTTCAATGTTTTATATAATATGCGATTGTATTGATATATAGAAAAGAATCGCCATGTGGAAAAGAAGAAGTGTACTAATTTTAATTGTCCTATTTCTTAATGGAAAGTAAAAATAAGTATTCTTCGTATTGTTTGAATTAGCAGCCGGGTCATTCCATATCAATTCAACAACAAAAAAATCATTTTCTCACCCACCATCTCAGATTTTGATGAAACTTGGCTTATTTGTTCTCCCTACAGAGATAAGTAACCACACCAAATTTTAACCCTTTATCTCTCTCCATTTTCATTGTATAGGCTTTCAAAGTTTTGAAATTTTGGTGTTTTTAACAATCGGATGTCGCGAAACAAGACTTGCTAACCTTTTGAAAATAATTTGTAACTTTTTTATTTATCATCCGATCTTTGTGAAAGTTTGTGGTTATACACTCTAAAATATAAGGATTCTAGAAAAAAATACACAACACCTTCAAGTAAAACTACTAAGGCTGGAAAAAATGTTTTATTTGCATCTTTGTAGTTTTTTTGGTAAAAAACATGGTTTAGCATTAAATTGAATATCACAGGAAGGGAAAGGGATAATCATAAAAATTTTTTTTTTTAAATAATCCTCAATACATGGGCTATCATATGAAAAAATAAAATTGATGGGGTTTTCATTCCTTTGTTGTGTTTTTTCTGTTAAAGGTAAGTTTTTAAAAATTTTTTATTCAGTGATTTTACTAAGCCATAGAAATTTAATTCTTAATTGAACTCATACACTCCTCTGAGAATCTGTAGGCTCTTCCAGTTGATGTGTGAGGAGACTCAACAATTGCAAGCACATGAGGAATTGGCATCGGTCAAATGTTCTCTCGTTTGGGCCATGAAATGATGGCGATGGTCCTGCAGGATGCAAAATTTGAACAGTCATATCACCTTCTTCTTTATTTAATTCAGTGATGATTCCAAAGTACCACAGATTGTCATATTTACAAGCTACATAGCGTGATGATGGGTTCAAATTTTCTTCTCTTACAAGTGATGTCTATTTATTCTTTAAATTATATGTAAAGGTGGTTTTCTCATCACCACTGATCCTCCTTGCTTCCAAGTTCCCTAAACAATCTAATCGCTTAAAGTTATGGAAACTTATGGTTCCTGGAAGTGTTTGTACATCTTCAAAGAGTTCCACAAGGTCAGAACATATCTGATTTACAGAATCTTTATAAATTAAATGAAAATTAACTTTGGTGATGTTGACTTTACAAAACTCAAACAAATCTGCTAGAAATAATATTTGATGTCCAAGAGGTCTTTGTAGACTTTCCTTGCGTGCTAGCCTTTTAACAGTGCCTCCTATACCATCACACTCAGTTTTCCAATGGCTAGTTGCAAATAACGACCACTGCGCCCTGATCTTAAAATCTTTTTTGTGCAGACAAGTGTTTATAAAATTAAATTTATTTTTATATTGGCCTGCACAGCCATCACTGAGATAGTGGATTTTGGAACATGTGAATACTTTTCTTTAATGAACTCTGTCACAATTTCTTGAATTTTGTAGACCATACAAATATCATGTTTCATGTCGTCACATATCACACAAAGAGGCAAAACCAATCTTTCGCCTTCAATACTTTTAAGGTTAATTATAATAGGATGTTCAGTGCAAGAGTCAGATGTCCAGTGGTATCCTTGGGCTTCGTCCTGGATAGTAAAAGAGTAATTTTCACTCAAGTCAACTGATACTGTGGCAATGTTTGCATCAGAAGATTCTTTAAGTATCTTGAAATATTTTGATTGAGACTTTGCAACGTAAGAGTGTGGGACAACTTTTTCCAATTTAGATGAAAGGTCATCAATAAATTCACCAATTTTTGCAGAACATGTAATCATTTGTGTTCTGTCAGTTGAAATCCATTGATTAAATTCAATGGTGTTGTCTTCATCATAATCTTCAAATTTTGTTTGTAAAATGTTTGTTAGATTTTCTTTGGGTGGGAAAGTTTTTGTGATTACACCTTTCCCTTTCTGTGATATTTGTTTTAATATAGGGCCTGTTTGTTTTATAATCACTTAAAATTTTAGTTTTACTAAAAAAAATATACTTAGACCTTTTTAAATGTCTATGGCTTAGTTAAATCGCTGAATAAAATTTTTTTAAAAACTTACCTTTAACAGAAAAAAACAACAAAGGAATGAAAACCCCATCAATTTTATTTTTTCATATGATAGCCCATGTATTGAGGATTATTTTGAAAAAAAGGTTTTTATGATTATCCCTTTCCCTTTCTGTGATATTCAATTTAATGCTAAACCATGTTTTTTACCAAAAAAACTACAAAGAATCAAATTAAACATTTTTTCCAGCCTAAGTAGTTTTACTTAAAGGTGTTGTGTATTTTTTTCTAGAATCCTTATACTTTAAAGTATATAACTACAAAATTTCACAAAGAATGGATTGTGACGATTTTAAAAATATTTAAATCGCACAAATAAAAAATTTTGCTTTCTAACCAGTAAGAGTATTATCCACCCCTTACCTATACCTAGATTCCATGAAATTGTCCCGTACCAACACGCAAAGAACGGTGTTAATTAAATAATAATAATAATTACGTTAATTATTTAAAATACGACTATATAAATAAGGAAATTTCTAATTCGTAACAAAGTTAACATAAAGTATAATTAACAATTTAATTAATGAATAATTAATACTAAATAAAAGAACGAACTATTTTCTCAGTGCGTAAAACCGCGCCAGCTTACTGACCCCTCGCCGCTAAACTATGCACACAGTCGCTAGTGGAACTTCGACATGTAAAGATGTCAGTTTTGTGTTGTCCACATACATGTAGGTGTATGCCGTTAAAAACATATATCCAGTTTGTGGTGATATTATTTTGAAAAATGTAGCGTGTGAAGAGTTATAAAAAAAAAAAGAAAGGAAAACTTAACCGACACATCTCTTAAAAAATAAAACTGTAAGTGGTAAGATATGTTACTTACCAGACTTTAGTACTGCAAAATAAGAACTGTAATTAAGGTGTAAAATTTGAACTACAAACTCCAGAAGTGGAAAACTCAAACTACAACAGTATGAACTTCAAGTAAAAAATCCGATCGTCGAGACTACCAGATATAATCAACCCCATGTAGCATCAAAAGGAACCATGTATTGCACCCTAGAAGACAACAGAAGATGACCATCATGGACCCAACAACAACCTCATGTTAAATTCAGGTGATATCCAAACATAACATTTGTAAAAATTTGTTTCAACAAGAGAAGTAACAAAAGAACAGTAAAGAACTTTTGATAATGTAAAGTATAACTTATAAGATTTGTAATTTCTGTAATGTAGTAGTAGTAACATCACGATATCTAAATGTAAGGTAATTCTATAGTTTACAACCAACATTATTCTTCAAATAATTTGGTTAAAGTTGTGATAAATTAAAACTCAACGAAGTTCAGTCCCGGATCCGAGGTACTTAAACAATATCTAGATGAATACTTTTGAGATAAAAGGAATGACATTTAATATTTTTTTAACAGCATTAAATGCTGAATTTACTAGAGTAATTCTTAAAAAAAAAAAAAAAAAAAAAAAAAAAAAAAAAAAAAAAAAAAAAAAAACATGAGATTTTAATAATAATAAAGAGATGTTTTTGCTAACACCTAGCGAGTGAATAAATTTATGCAATCCTTGACTATTTCCTATATAATAATGTGTTATAATTTGTTAGTAAGTTTTACTAACAACGGCAGCTAGTTTAATTAACAGGTAACGAATTGAACTAGTTCCCGACTTCTGTGATGGCTTAACAAGGGAGACATCACAGGATGATAAATAAAAAAGTTACAAATTATTTTCAAAAGTGTAGCAAGTCTCGTTTTGCAACATCTGATTGTTAAAAACACTAAAATTTCAAAACTTTGAAAGCCTATACAATGACAATGGATAGAGATAGAGGGTTAAAATTTGGTGTGGTTACTTATCACTGTAGGGAGAACAAATAAGCCAACTTTCATCAAAATCTGAGATGGTGGGTGAGATGGCCTGGTTGAATTGACATGGAATGGGTCAGCCATCCTTACTATTTCTTTTATGAAGTTGCTAAACTGCTACAATTTTTATTGTTCAGACAAAGCTTTTCATCATCACTGACATCATCAGGTCTTAAACAACGTCTGTCAACTGTACGTCGTAGGCTTTTATACTTAGGCCTCTCCCCTTATGTCATCCCCCTCCTATTGGTTCTAGCTGCTGCCGCTCTTCACGGGAACTTTGTCTACATTTTTCCGTTAGGCATTTTACTAACGTCTGTCAAATTGTTTTAAGAATCTCCCGTTAATTTCTTCATGTAATATTTTACTTTCTGACTTATAACTGTTTTGTAATCTTTTATTACAGTTCGTAAATTTTAGTGTATTCTTCTTATTATTTTAATTTTATTTATTGTTTACTATATTTAAAATATTTCTTCATTTGTAAATTCACTTTTATATAGTTTACTAAGGTCTTGCATATAGTGAGTTTGTTGTTTTAACGGCTATCGCTCTTCACGGGAACTTCGTCTATATTTTCCGTTAGGCATTTTACCAATGTCCGTCACTTATATTTTATGAATCTCCCGTTATTTTCTTCATGTTACTACTTTATTTTCTTGACTTATGATTTTTTGTAACCTTTTACATTTCGTCATTTTTAGTGTGTTATTCTTATTATTTTAATTTATTTTTGTTAATCTTTAATTACCATTTGTTTATTTTTTAATTACCATTTCTTTTAATCTTTCTATTACCTGGTAATAGAAAGATTAAAAGAAATAACCATAACAAATAAGACAAAATTAATGTCATTAGATATAAAAGACATGTACACCAACATACCAATAGCAAATATCGGTATGGAGAACCATACATGACTTCCATATTCTAAGATTTATATTTAAAATCATAATTTCGAAATGAAATATTACCATAGAAACTACTTCTTTCTACTTACTGCTTCAGCCTCAACCACAGTACTGTGGTCACTAACGTATACCACCTCACGTTATCGCACTCGATTTTCACTGATGATGGAAGTCGATGGCATTGCCGAAACGTCTGGTTTTGTAGAAAACATTGGACTACGGCCAAATATCCCGGGAAGGAATTTTAACAAAAACTACTTCTTTGTTGCCAATAACGTTGTACACATATATATAAAATATATGCATAAAATTAATGGCTTGTATAAGTTAATGATTGATCTCCATTAAGTAGTGCTCAAGTTTCCAAAGTTTTAATATTATGATGTCCGTAATTAAAACATCAGAGCAGGTTTAGTGTGTATGAGGGTACACCGTGGAGAAAAATTTTCAACATTTCCTATTGAGCGTTGCTTAGAATAAAGCTGCGAATCTACAGTGTACGTTTCACAGAACAAACACGCGGAAAAGAAGGAGCGCTCCGAAGTCACTCATGGACCCTCAGCATCTTGCAGAGGGTTCATTCCCTAAAGACGAAAAGTCTGTCTATGGATCGTTCCTCTGTAAACACGTGCAGTTAAACTGCCCAGCGATCCACAGGAAGCAAATCGCTATCCACGCTGGACACTTTTTCGGCTTGCATGCGTTATGTTGGTGTGGGTTCGGCACTTTCCATTTAAAAACCGTGCAAATGTAAGAAAATAAACATGAATGAGGCCAGAAATAACGCGAATTGTGTGTGTGTGTGTGTGTGTGTGTGTGTGTGTGTGTGTGTGTGTGTGTGTGTGTGTGTGTTCCCTGCCTTTTTATTGCGGTAGTGATAATAATAAAATGGAAACGTAAACAGTACATAACTGAGATATGCTTGCCTGCCACGCACGATATATTTTCTCTTATACATGACTAGCAGAATACCCGTGCTTCGCTACGGAGTTTCACGTTGTCTGTAAAAAAAATCTACAGACAGACACACACACACAGACACTTTTCGGAAAACGACTTTTTTTCATGTTTTGAGTGTAGTAGAATCAGAATCTGCAATAATCTCGAACACGATTTTTTTTGCCATCACCATACTTCCATTCCTTAAGGAATATGGAAGTAAATATCGGTATGGAGAACCATACATGACTTCCATATTCTAAGATTTATATTTAAATCTTAATATCGCCTGCCAAGCGCGATATATTTTCTCTTATACATGATTTACATTAAAATGTAAAAATTTTAATTTTATTGCCTGGCAACAAAATTATTTTATTTTTAACAATTACCATTGTTTGAAAAAGTTTAAATAAATTTCAAGTACTTTACTCTTGTTAAAACGTAAAAGGTTGCAGGTAAACTACCCCTTCCCCTTAACCGATCTTCACCAAAATCGAAAGTCCTTGAGACCTCTACAATTCAGGGACGTATGCAAAAAATTATTTGATTCTGTTTGAATTTGCGGCAGTTATCGTTTGCCATAGAAAATACGCTTGATAAAAAAACGTTGCTGGTAAACTACCCCTTCCCCTTAACCGATCTTCACCAAAAACAATAGGTCTTGAGTACTCTACAAATCAGGACGGTATGCAAAACATTATTTGATTCTGTTTGAATTTGCGGCTGTTATCGTTTGCCATAGAAAATACCCTTGTTAAAAACACGTTGCAGGTAAACTACCCCTTTCCCTTAACCGATCTTCACCAAAAACAATAGGTCTTGAGAACTCTACAATTTAGGGCTGTATGCAAATAATCTTTTGATTCTGTTTGAATTTGCGGCTGTTATCGTTTGCCATAGGAAATACCCTTGTTAAAACATAAAACGTTACAGGTAAACTACCCCTTTCCCTTAACCGATCTTCACCAAAAACAATAGGTCTTGAGAACTCTACAATTCAGGGCTGTATACGAAACATTATTTGATTCTGTTTGAATTTGTGGCTGTTATCGTTTGGCATAGAAAATACGCTTGAAAAAAAAAACGTTGCAGGTAAACTACCCCTTCCCCTTAACCGATCTTCACCAAAAACAATAGGTCTTGAGTACTCTACAAATCAGGGCTGTATGCAAAACATTATTTGATTCTGTTTGAATTTGCGGCTGTTATCGTTTGCCATAGAAAATACCCTTGTTAAAAAAACGTTGCAGGTAAACTACCCCTTTCCCTCAACCGATCTTCACCAAAAACAATAGGTCTTGAGAACTCTACAATTTAGGGCTGTATGCAAATAATCTTTTGATTCTGTTTGAATTTGCGGCTTTTATCGTTTGCCATAGGAAATACCCTTGTTAAAACATAAAACGTTACAGGTAAACTACCCCTTTCCCTTAACCAAACTTCACCAAAAACAATAGGTCTTGAGAACTCTACAATTTAGGGCTGTATACAAATAATCTTTTGATTCTGTTTGAATTTGCGGCTGTTATCGTTTGCCATAGGAAATACCCTTGTTAAAACATAAAACGTTACAGGTAAACTACCCCTTTCCCTTAACCGATCTTCACCAAAATCAACAGATCTTGAGAACTCTACAATTCAGGGCTGTATGCGAAACATTATTTGATTCTGTTTGAATTTGCGGCTGTTATCGTTTGCCAAACAAACAAAATTACCTTGCTAAAAAAAAACCGTTGCAGGTAAACTACCCCTTTCCCTCAACCGATCTTCACCAAAAACAATAGGTCGCGAGTACTCTGCAAATCAGGGCTGCATGCAAAAAATTATTTGATTCTGTTTGAATTTGCGGCAGTTATCGTTTGCCATAGAAAAAAAATCTACAGACAGACAGACAGACAGACAGACAGACACACAGACAGACAGACAGACAGACACACACACAGACACTTTTCGGAAAACGACTTTTTTTCATGTTTTGAGTGTAGTGGAATCAGAATCTGCAATAATCTCGAACACGATTTTTTTTGCCATCACCATACTTCCATTCCTTAAGGAATATGGAAGTAAAACAGTAGAAATAATAAAGAAAAACAAATTAAGTAATGTAGAATGGAAAAACGAAATACTAGAAGGATTAGAATTATGCCTAAGCCAGAACTACTTCAGATTTAACAACAAATTTTACATACAAGAGAATGGATTACCAATGGGATCACCGCTTTCACCATTAATGGCAGAGATATTCATGAATAGCTTTGAAATCAAAATTTTAAAAGATGTAGATAAAGAAAGAAGAATTAAAAAATGGATCAGGTATGTAGATGACATACTAATAGTTTGGGAAGGTGAAGTAAATGAATTTACAAAAATTTACGGAAGAATTAAATAACATAGAAAAAACAATAAAATTTCAAGAAGAAATTGGAGGATTAGAAATTAATTTCCTGGATATCAATATAAAAATTGAAGATAACAAACTCAAATTCGATATATATAGGAAAGAAACATACTCAGATTTAATAATTCCACAAGAATCATATCATCCAGTCAATTATAAAATGGCAGCATTAAATTCATTTTGCTATAGAGCTATAAATTATCTAGAAAATGAAGAACTCAAACAAAAAGAATTAAAGCAAATACAACAAATAGCAAAAAATAATAATTACAACCCTAAAATAATTAATAGAATAGTTAAGAAAATAGAGGAAAATAAAGAAATAGAAAGAACAAAAAAGAAAAAACAAATGAAGAAAAGAAATATAAAGGAGCAATAACATACATAGGATATCAAACAAAAAGGTTACAAAAATGCTTCGAAAAATACGAAATACAGATAGGAATAAAGAAAACGAAAAAAGTATTCAAATATATAAAAAATGCTAAAACAGAAGAAATTCCATTAACAGAAAAAACCGGCGTATACAAATTAAAATGTGGGGAATGTAATAAGATATATCTGGGCGAAACTGGAAGAAAATTTAAAATTCAAATGAATGAACATGCAAAAGGAGAAGGGGTTAGAACAACGAACTCACTATATGCAAGACATTTCAATGAATCAGGCCATAAATTTATAAATCCAAATGAAAATATGGAAATAATCAAAATAGAAAACAATCCGCAAAAAAGAAAACTAATAGAAGAACTAGAAATACTTAAAGTTAAAAAAGAAGATAAGAATAAATTAATGAATATAAAAGTGGATTTTACAAATGAAGAAATATTTTATTATATATTAAACAATAAACAAAAATAAATTAAAATAATAAGAATAACACACTAAAAATGATGAAATGTAAAAGGTTACAAAAAATTATAAGTCAAGAAAATAAAGTAGTAACATGAAGAAAATAACGGGAGATTCATAAAATATAAGTGACGGACATTGGTAAAATGCCTAACGGAAAATATAGACGAAGTTCCCGTGAAGAGCGATAGCCGTTAAAACAACAAACTCACTATATGCAAGACCTTAGTAAACTATATAAAAGTGAATTTACAAATGAAGAAATATTTTAAATATAGTAAACAATAAATAAAATTAAAATAATAAGAAGAATACACTAAAATTTACGAACTGTAATAAAAGATTACGAAACAGTTATAAGTCAGAAAGTAAAATATTACATGAAGAAATTAATGGGAGATTCTTAAAACAATTTGACAGACGTTAGTAAAATGCCTAACGGAAAAATGTAGACAAAGTTCCCGTGAAGAGCGGCAGCAGCTAGAACCAATAGGAGGGGGATGACATAAGGGGAGGGGCCTAAAGTATAAAAGCCTACAACGTACAGTTGACAGACGTTGTTTAAGACCGGATGATGTCAGTGATGACGAAAAGCTTTGTCTGAACAATAAAAATTGTAGCAGTTTAGCAACGTCATAAAAGAAATAAAAATAAGTATTGTTTTCATTTGTGACATTAGGTGACAACGGTTTTTGGCTGAAAGCTATGGTTGACGTAAACATAACATTTAAGGTGATATACAATGCTTCCAATACAGTAACACTTAAAATAAAGAACCTAACGTTTTTGAGTTAATGGGTACTTTATAAATATCTCCAAAGGCTTTATAAAAGGTAACTTTTAAATCTCCAAACGCTGTTGCACCAACATAATAATTTAGTATAAGTGTTCAAAACAGCTTTCAGGAGAATATGACTAATGAGTACAAAATTGTTATACGAGCTGACAGAACGCCATATAGACATAGGCCTCGACAATAAAAATTATATTTAAGTACTTATTAAAAGTCAAATATTCATGTGCAAAGCGGTGGGTAACAGCTAGTATTAAATATTAGTTTATGTATCTTTCCTGTAATCGTATAGTAATTATAACCTTTAAGGATGATATAATAATGGATAACTTATGTAACAGCCTCGAGATGGATAAACAAGTATGGATACGTTGTTTGTGTTTTGTAGCCTCCAGGATTCTCTCTTTCCTGTGAATTGTATTTATGTAAAATGGATGAAAAAAGGTGCAAAACATCATTTCAATTACCTGAACCTAGTTTCTAATAAAATACAAACTGTGTTTTGAATAATCATTAAGACAGCATATACAAAAAATAATTTATAATGAGTAAAAAAGACTTGCCAATTCTTTTTCAGTTTCCAGATCAACATAAGAACTTTTGCTTAGTATAGTCATAAGAACTACTGCGTAGTATAGTCACCAAAAATGGCTCACAATAGATGCCAATCTTCTGTAGTTGAGAACACTCTGTCAATGCAAATTTTGGGTAACTGACGTTAAGGCAATGGATGGGCACAGAATTCCACACATTACCTGAGTTAGAACCTAAGTCATCCTATCCATAATATCAGCAAAACACGATTGTACATTATCAATTTGTTCCACCCTTTCTTGAAGGTGAACAGGTTAAAATGTCTATAATGGATGTATTCCTTTGATCACTTGTCTTGTGTTTTTATGTGTAGAAATGTACACAACATTATCAACCATGTACACATATTTTATTGACATGTGCCTAATTTTCAGTACACATATGCCATGATGGTCTGTAATGAGCCTTGGCTTGTGTCTACTTGGGTTGGCCTCACAATGTTAAGCAGACACTGTCACACAAACCTCACACAGAAGGCAAGAATGTGGATACTAATAGACCAAGGAGGTGGTATTTTAAGTGTACTGGGAATATACAAATGGAAATACTCAAGAGATAAACAAACAAATAACAAGAAAAATGTGCAGGACATATGTGCTGTCAGTTTTAGGAGTATACTTTGTACTACATTCTGAAATAATAACATGTACTCTGTTACAAATTTAGAAAGTTTCATTGACATTATTAAATTTTTAAAAAATAACAGTAATTCTGAGTAGTCATATTTCAGTCATATTGTTTGAAGTACAGTTCATAATACTTTGGACAATTACTCAGATTTCACACTACAATAATTGTGAAGTATGATGTAATAAACATGCTCCATTTAATTAATTACCTTAACGTAATCTGTTTTGTGACTTGTAACGTAATCTGTCATCATTAATACATGTTTCGGGAACAAGTTCCTATCGTCAGGTTCTAAAATTCTTACCCTGTCATGAGGACGTGTTGGTGAAATTCAAACCAGTCATTATATAAATTGTTGAACAAACACACACAGGACTACGTAACATCACGCACTGCTCAGCATAACATTAATGTCAAGCCACTCAATGTATGTTATACTTAACTTGCTTATATGTCAGTTGGTTTATGCATCCCCCCCTGTTCTTCATAAAATCTGATGATGGGACCTTGTCCCCAAAACATGTATTAACAAAAACAGTAAGCCGAAAGATGATCACATAAAGGTAATGAAGCCTTTGAGGAGTACGAACGTTTCAGAACAGGTGCGAAATGTTTCAGTTAGCAATGATGTTTTATTTCCTATGCTGTCTGTAGCGTGATGCAATCTGTTGGAAATAATCTGAACTTACAAAATACTTCACAGATCCATTAGACATTACAGTTGTGTTTACAGTTGTAATTGTTGTTGTAACAGGAATAACCAGGTGGTTTATGTTCATTTCATTAATTGTAATAATCTGTGCTGAGCAACAGTCTTGATCATGAAAGCTTGACTTTTTTGAACACCTTGTAGTCAGTGCGGTACCAAGCCGTATGAGGCACAAAAGCTATTAGCGTCTGGGAATGTGTAAGAGCGCGCGTGTGTGCCGCTTTTTTGCGACATGTGCTCAGAGGACACAAAAGGGCATGGGAAAGTATATAATCTCCGACCCAAAATTCATAGTGGAGGTGAGGCGAATTATTCCCACTCATTACTCTTAAACCAATCACAGTACGAGCTGACGGCAACACGTAACGCCTGGCGGGTAGGCAACCACGCGCACAAGGTTCACACAGTCGTCGCCAAGCAGTTGGACACCACTCATAAAACAGTACAGTCGAGTAAATATAACGCAGCCTCGGAATTTTGGTAAACCGACGTGAATTAAGTAGTCAAGGTCTACCGAAATATGTAACAGTGTCAGAGAAGAACAATAGGCAGAAATAGTGTCCGCGGAATAAATAATAAATGTAAATGTGAAGTATAAAAACAGTGTATGTGAGAGTGAAATAGAAAGATGGCAGAATAGCACGTGCAGGTACAATATAATCAGTTGCTAAAAAACTAAAAAATATAATTATTAATGAGCTCAAATAAGAGGGGGTAAAGAAATATAAAAAAGAAAGAGTGAGAGAGTGTGTGTACATAAAAAATAAAAGGGAAAATAAAACGTAAAAGTACTGGTTTCAAAGTAGGGGTTATTATAATAAGATACTATGTAATAGATGTCAGTAGAAAGAAATATAAAAATAAGAGAAAGAAAGAAGTGATTAAATTTGAATAAATAAATAAGATTTGTTTTGACGGAATAAATGTGTTAGAGTAGTTATTTCGCCGTTACCATTTCCTAGTGTTCTGTGCTGAAAAAATTCGTCTAACGTTCCGGGGAATTTTCTGAATTGTGGGAAGTCAGATTGCTAAATTGTTCAGTGTTTTAATTAAGGTATAGTATAAAGGTTTCCATATCTGTCCTTCAAAGATATTGGTGGCGGCCCTGAACTTCTGTTGGTGTTTACAAAAGGTAAGTTAGCGAGAAAAGTTCGCAAGGTAAGATTCTGGCAGAGTATTTTTTTTTTTAATTTATAAATGTTTGTTTCTTCACATTGTTACTGACTACATATTAAGTTTGTAACATTTTTATGTACTTTTTGTTTCACAGTTTGTTATAAGTGTGATTTTAGTGTAGTAAAGTTACATGTAGTGATACATGAAGTGTTAAAAATGAGTTCATATTTATCTGAATACGAAATATGGGGAATAATTACTGGTAAGCTAATGACTCTGATTTTGTAAAGAGAGAATACCATTTTGATAGTGTGGAAAGTCAAACCAACTGTTATTTATTGTAATTAACTATAAGTTATTTAAATTAATTATTTAAAATCGCAATGTAATTGAAATTAAATTATTCTTTATTTTCTGAATAGGGTAAAATTATACAATAGTCGTTACATCGACACACTAGTAAAAAAATGTTGCTCTCCAGGGTCAACCTACTTGTCCAAAACCATGCTCATCAAAGGGTTACTTAACATATTGCGAACTGAAGACTGAAAACCGTATATAATGTATGCTCCATTTAGTAACTACAGTTATTTTTCAGCACAGGATTAGGTTATGTTGATTTGAATTTTTTTTATTTTTATTTAAGATTTCCCTACATAAAATTAAATCAGAACCATCTTTCATAACCTTCTGATAGAATTTGTCAAACCCATTATATGGTTATGAATCTCTTGTTTTGTGGTATTCCATCAATCTAACATCCTCCTATTCTCTTTGCATCTGTGATCACATCAATACTGTTGGATAGGGTTATAACACACAAATACCCTTTCTGTAAATGAATTATTTTTTACTAATATAATATTTGTTGGTTTCTTAATTAATTTTATTAATCACTTCACTATTATACAAAGCATCTTTATAGTCATATTATGGTTTAAATTGGCATTATTAATGGTGAAATAAGACCAGTTTGCCCAAAAGAGACATACCCACCTAGGCAAAGACAATCATAGTAAACTAATAAGAAAGGAGAATGTGCTACTAGGCCCGTGTAAATCTTTGAATACTGCTATGACAACTCGTAATTTGTTTAGTTTACCTTTCCAGATACTTGTTATTGATGAAAATTGTCATTGGAACACTACAAACGAAGAACATTTTAATACAAAAGTAACTGAATGTGATAACTCGCAATTACAATAAAAATTAATAATAATAAAAATAACGAAAAACCTCCACTACTCTGTGTCATTAAGACCCTACCTACCATTCAAAAAGGGTTTGGAACTGCAGTATAATTGGCATTTTGAAACAACAGTTTCCTGCCTGCACACGTTGGTCGGCATACTTTTAAATATTATACCCAGTTTCCTAAGATATAAGGGAGTTTAATACGTTTACTGAATCGTGGTCAACTCGTGACCGTCTTGGCCACTTTTTTTTTTAACCTTTCGTTCTTGACACTGCACTGAAAGTCATAAATTGAACTTTGCATTAAACTTATTTGTATGTACGGCATGATTAAGATTTAATCTTATATGGATGAATTAACTGTAGGGATTTTTAGCTGCGAAATATTTGCCTGGATATTCTTTTCTAAATTAGACAAAATAACCAATCACTTTACTTTTTTTTAACCCCACAATTATTTTTAACGATTGGAATGTTTACGTTGGGATTGCACCTACTACTCTCAAATTGTAATTAAATTTTTAATTAATTCGACAAACTCTAGAAACATAACAACATTGAAAAATACTATAATTACCTGCGCCAAAGAAACTTGGCAAGTCCTGCGAAGCAACATTTCTGCGGACTTCAGTGCCATTTTTTCACTCCCGAGATAAGAAAGTTATCGATATCTTATATTTAACTATCGATACTATCGAATATATGTATCCGTGATTTCTGAAATTATAGTAATTATTTTCTGTTAACTTTGATTTTTATTTTGATTCGTAAAAAAAAAAAACAACAACAAAATTGTATTTAATATTCTTTTGTACATTTGAATTTGATTGTTTCGAAAGACCCCTTTTTTTTCAAAGCTGTTTATTTGCTTCATCTTGTCGATCAATGTAGCACCAACTTTTTGCTTGAGAGAAATTTTATTTTTTGACGTATTCACAGAATTAAAGTTATAACTTAACGATACATATCATAGATCACATTCTAATCATAGACAATAATTAGCTACAAATATTCACAATTGTCATGCCAGTATAGTAAAGAGAACATGTGGTAGTTTACTCTGATCACCCCTATAAGAGTGTTTTACAAGATGTTAGGATAAAAGGTGCAATACATAATTGACAATACAAAAACTGTTAAATGTATTGTAGATCTATTGCAGAACAAAATCAAGTGGACAGCTGTCACCATGATATTATTTTATGTAGATGTCATTTGTATATGTTCGCTCCCCACAATTTTGTACCCATCACACATTCTGAGTGCTACTAAATATCTCTTAATTGAACACTACACATATATAAATTTAAAGATATAAAAACATGGGTTTTGTACAGCATTTTATGTGCTAAATTCTTATTAATTATTAATGTTTATGATACTTTCTCTTGTGAACTTACTTGTTGTATTTTCTCTCATATGTCCGTTTCGGAGTGGTGTTCTCCTTCTTCAGTGAGTATTGGATTCGAAATGTGCAAGCTGTCAGTATTTTTAACGATATTGGTTTACAGGTTGTGTGTGGGTGGAGGTGGAGGGGATTGGCGCAGGAGTTTGAATTGTTGTATGTGTTGTTTATTATTGTGTCAAATAGTGTGTTTGATTTAAATTGTAACTGGTCATTGAGTATGTTGTTGGGTTGTGTTTGTATATTTCAAATTGTTCTGTGGTGTTAAGTTATAACATTTTGAACCACATTTTGAAACACATTGAAAAACAAAAATTATCTGTGAGCTTTTTGAAACTCCACTATACTTTGTGTCTATTCAATCAATCTATTTAGTTCCTATTTTCTTTAAATTTAGTTGATTCCTGGTTACAAATGTTAATTCATGATAAACATGTACTTTGTACTTAAGTTACAAAGTTGAGTGCATTTAATTATTTAGTATATCTAAATAATACCTAAATAATTTTTTAAAATGAATAATCAGTTGTTACTATAGGCAAATATTTAATGTGCGGCAAATATGTACAGATATGAACCACAAATTCAAATGGTTCACTGAACAAAGAAACATATTAAAACGAATATCCAACAGAAATTCAGGGTTTAACAACTTCACTATGGTGTTTTCAAAAATATGGCTTCTATATCTTAAGCTTATTACTACAGGCATGCTTTAATGTTTAAATGAGCACATGCATTATCAGAGCTGCCAAGGGTCCCCAGAGTAACTGAGTGAGATCACTGGTCAGGAAGAGTGAGATTCAAGGAAAATGAGTGAGACAACAAATTTATTTTATATATCCATTTATTTCATAATTAATCATTATCAAACCACTTTTTATTATAATGCAAATTATTTTTATGTAATATTCATCAGTTTTGTGGAAAACAACAGAACACAAGTTAATATATACCAAATGTTGCACTTAATTGCAAACAATACAAATCTCACTCTTTATTGCTATGTGTTTTATTATACTGATATGTTGCTTTCTTAGCATTAGCCACCACTTCTTTTGGTGGTTCGAATGTGTGGCATGGCTCAGGGATGGCCATTTTCATGGTCAAGACAGATGATAATGTGCCATCCACGTTCATTGAAGGTCTAAAAGCTGTTTTATTTTTCCGTATCATAGAAAAAACACGTTCGATCAAAAAACATTGTTCGATCGTCCTTAGGTCTGCTGAATACGTCAGATATTTTAGGCTGATTTCTGCTAGATTTCATAAACTTCTTATGAGCATCGGAGTCAACGTGTCTTTTGATATCCGCCTCACCTTGATGTCCACAGGACAAAGTTCGTGCACACACATCACACCGAAAGGCAGATCCAGATGGATCATCAGCAACTGCAGATACAGAATACTTTACTTGCCAGGCAACGTTGAAGCGGGTTTTATATTTAGCAGCTCCCGCAAAAGATCTGGGATTTGTATTTCTTTTTGGAGAAGTTCCTCCCGGAGAAGGATCATCCTCCTTTTCTGAATCTGAAGACAACACAGACTGCACACGCTTCATTCTTCCATGAAACAACTTATGAGTGACGCGTCGAATCGGCCGTATGCGTTTCCTTCGAAGCCGGTAGAGGCGCTCCCGCCATCTGTTAGTGACAATCGCAATCTTTTATGTGACTATGGACTTATCTTTCACATCAATATTTAAATGACCGGTATTCAGAGACTGTGTAACACAATAAACAGGAGTTAAAATAAAGTTAATTTCAAAATAAAATTTTAATGTCTTTCATTGATAAAATGCGTGAGATTTCAGTTCGCGTGCGTGTGAGCGTGAGATCGGCCTCGAATGCGTGTGTCTCATGCTCAATGCGTGAGACTTGGCAGGTCTGCATTATCCACATATGATTATGCATAGTTTAGATAAGTAATTGATGATTCCACACCGGTTAAATCTTTTTCAGTTGAATGGCTTCTTTATATGTCTCCCATAAAGTACTCATAATTTTCAGCTTTTAGGATAAAATGTTAATATTTTCTTCAACAAATAGACATTGGTTGTCCAGAGTGGTTAATTAGCATACTGACAAAAGATTATTTTAGTAATAGCTGAAGAATTTGAGCTAATATAATCTATTTTGTAAACTGTCTTCATTTGCTTCATTTGTGTTTTTAAATAGAAACTTAAAATCATCCTTTTGAACATTTAATTGCCCAAAACATAAAACCACACACTAACAAATTTTTTAAACATTTTGGAGTTTATTATCTTAAACAACTTGGTATTATGGTAAAACATTTTTGTAAATTTTGTTTCTAGACACTCTATACCAATTTCTAATACAACCAGAGTTTGACATTGTGGAATTAACATGCTGAATACTTGAAGTTTAATTGTATGTACAAGATCTCATAGAAGTACCAAACAGAATGATCACTGTTGCACACCACTATATAAAAATTATCCCGATTAGCGCTTTCAAGCTTCACAGCTCATCGTCAGATCAGAACAGACAGAAATTATGTGAAAACAAACCCTTCACCCTGCTCACACACAACAAGCTAAAATATAAATGACCCTTCCCCACCCCCTAAACCCTGTCTAACCATCTGTACAGTTCCATATTTTTCTAGCAAATTCCTTGTGTTTCAGTGTGTGTGTGTGTGTGTGTGTGTGTGTGTGTGTGTGTGTGTGTGTGTGTGTGTGTGTGTGTGTGTGTGTGTGTGTGTGTGCATCCTTTTAAACTTACCCTCTTCCTCTCCACACACGTGGGTCAGTCACACACCCTTATTTTAAAACATCCAATTACTACTATGCAATATAATTCTTAATCTTATCTATCTGTCCTCTATCATTTACTTCTTAATTATGTTATAAAATATTTCTTCATCATCAAATTTAATTTTAATATTAATTAAATTGTCTAACCCTTTTTCTCTTTCTTTCAATATTTCTAACTCCTCTCTAAGCTTCCTTTCAACTGTATTATTTACTACTTTTACAATTTCGTATTCTTCCAAAGGATTAACAAACTTATGGTTGTCTTCTATGAAATGTCTTGCATATAACGAATTGGTTGTTCTATTACCTTCTCCACGTTTGTGGTCAGACAACCTGCATACGAATTTTCGTCCTGTCTCACCTAGGTACACTTTGTTGCAGTCTTTACATTTTAATTTATAAATTCCGCTTTTCTGTAATACTGGAATTTTTTCTATATTCTTATTCCTTATCTTATCAAATACCGTTTCACATTTTTTAATAGCTATATCTACTCTGTATTTATTAAAACATTTTATAATTTTTCTAGTATATGAACCTATGTATGTCAATGACCCTGCATAATTCTTTTGTTCTGGTTCTATTTTAGCTTTTTGTATGTTAACCCTTTTCATAACTTTATCAACTATGTTGGTGTTATAATTATTATTCCTTACAATTCCCTTTATCGTTTTTAACTCCCTATCTTTTGATTCGGTCACTTTTAAACACTTCTGAGCTCTGTAACAAAATGAATTGATTCCGCCATTTTATATCTATAAGGGTGGTGAGATTCTCTTGGTATAATTATATCAGAATACGACTCTTTCCTAAATATCCCAAACTGTAGTTTCTCATTATCTTTAATTTCTATGTTTAAATCTAAGTAATTTATTTTCTTACCTCCTATCTTTTCTTTAAATTGTAAGTTATTATCCTTATTATTTACCTCATTTATAAACTCATGCACTTCTTCTATGCTTCCTTCCCAAATTACTAATACATCATCAACGTATCTAGACCATAATTTTATATTGTCTTTATACTTAGTGGAACTTATTAATTGCTTTTCAAAATCATTCATGTATATTTCAGCAAGAATAGGGGATAATGAAGACCCCATAGGTAAAACTTTTTTCTGTATATAAAAATTGTTATTAAACCTAAAATAGTTCTGATTTACACATTCTTTAATTACTTTAATCAACTGCTTTTTATACCTGTATTCTCCCATATTTTATCGTTTATTAACTTAATAACTTTATTTACTGTGATATTGGTAAACATGTCCTTAACATCCAGTGATATCAATTTTGTATTTACATTAATTCTAATATTTTCTAATTTTTCTATCAATTTTACATTATTATAGAAATACTTTTTAGTTTTAATTTTGTTCGTTGTGTAGGTATGACAAGCATACCTGTATCTCGGATGTTATATTGGTTAGTTGTACATCTCAACGTCAGATGTCTACTCTCTACTAACTGGTTTAAGAATTGGATTTAGTTGTCCATGACGTGTCCGTTACTTAACTAAATATTACTATTGCATTAACGACTCGGAACACTAGTTTTTTTATAAGTGGAAAAGGCCTTATAAAGGAGAAAACTGGTTTAGGCTGTAAGGTAAAACTTTATGCTTTTACTTATAAAAAACGTAGTGTTCCGAGTCGTTAAAGCAATAGTAATATTTGGTTTAAGAATATGGAGGTACAGGAGACGCAACCAACATCCGAAATGGAAGTTGCAACCAATAATACCTTGGAAACCCGACCAGAGGGAACGCCTCCTGCAGAACCCGAGCAACCCAGACAACCTGAGAAGCCCACGCAACCAGGGGAGATCAACTTCCAGGAAACCATGATGAGAGTGATGATGGAATTAAAGGAAGATAGTAGAAAATCTCGGGAAGAAAATCAGAAAAACATGGAAGCATTGAACAAGAAATTAGACGACAACAGTAAGACCTTGAAGGAAGACAGTCAAAAGAATATCGAGTTATTGAAGGAAGATTTACACACAAAATTAGACGGCATCAGCAAGAAGATGGAGGAAAATAACGAGAAAATAAACACAAAAATCGACAGAGAAATAACAGTAGTAAGAAGAGAGATTGCGGAAGTACACGAGAGGTGTGAACAACACAGCCAAGATTTACAGCGTACTAGAGAAGAGGTCGATGGACGAATCAATAGAAGAAATTAATGAAGCCAGGATCGAGTCTCTGAATAAGATGAGCCAGGACGAGATAAAAAGGGTAAGAACGGATGTAGGAGAAAGATGTGAAGAAATAGATGCATCAGTGAACACCATAAGAACCCTGACTGTTACCAATAAAGAAAAAATCGAGGAACTACGTCAAAGGGAGATTCTACAAATGCGCGAAGAAATCGAAATCATTCGTAACCGACCAGCACAGGGTCACTACCTACAACCCATGGATAACCGTGATGTTATCAACTTTAAAAATTACAAGAAGAACCCAATTGAATTTCTGGAACGAGTGGATGAAAACCTGACCAGAATCCGGGAAAGCAGATGGACAGTAATACGCAGTTTGATGGATGAATACTTCAAAGAAATCCACGATAATTGGTGGACTGCAACCCGCCACGAGGTCCAAAGTTATGAGGAGTTCAAGACACTGTTCAGGGCCAAAAACTGGTCGGAGTCTACGCAGAACATAGTGCGGGATGATATCTGTCATGGCAAATATGACGCCAGTCGAGGAACCACTCCAACTTTTTACTTCCTTGGTAAGGTATGTCTGGCGCGAAACCTCGAACCAAGGATACCAGAGGAGTGCCTGGTCACCAAGCTCGCTTATCATTATGAGGAGGGAGTAGCCAGATCACGTCAATGGGGACAAATAAAAACGGTCCAAGCCATGGCAGCTCTGCTTGAGGATAGCGAACACGAGGGCTACTATAGAAGGAGCCGCAAGAGGAATGAGAACTTCCACGACAGAAGTGGTAACCCAAATAATAACAACACTAACTTCCGGAATTACCGAAGTAATTTTAATAATTATAATCATAATAATGTGAACCAAAATAACGAGAACAATTATCGGCCAAATAATCAGGGTAATAATAATAATTACGCTGGTAATAATAATAATAATAATACGAGACGGCCGCAAAATCATAACAACAACCCCAACCGACCCCAGAACCAGGGTGGAAACAACCAACCGCAGCAATACCGAAGGGCCAACTATGTCCAGGCCAACAATGAACAGGGGAGGAGGCGGTACTATCCAAGGCGCCGTAGTTTCAACGGACACGATGACGAGGAGTACCAGCGCGAAGACAGGAGAAATGCATGAGGCGGACAACGGAGGAGTGTGAGTATTGAAGGCGACAACCGCAACAACGATTATCGGCCACAAGTTCATTCATGCCAAACAACGACCAGAATCACCATGGAGGACGGCCCGATATGGAAGAGAGGAGTCAGGTAAACACACCGGACAGACGTGATGAAGAGAGTGAACTCTCTTTAAACGCTTCGCGGCAGTGAGAAACCACACCTTATAATGCCATGTTTGAGAAACCTCCACCACGAGAAATTTGTGACATTATTCGGTTTCCACAAAGCCAGGAATACCAATTCAACAGAATCCATTTCCATAACAAGATTGTTGAGAAATTAGAACAAAGAAAAAGAAAGTATCAACACAAGGTACTATCAAATATAATTAAATGAGATGTGAAATACCACCACTCAATTATTATTGTATACCTTTAAATTGAGTAGGCCAAGTAAAATGTATTTAGAGAATAAGGAATTTTCGTAATAACGTATTATCATAATTATATTAAGATTTAATATTGTTCAGCTATAAACAGCTTTTAATTGTAATCATATATGTATTATCATTCAAATAATAACGTTCTAAAGAGAACACAGTGTAAATAACAAAATGTAAAAAGATAAGAAATAGTCGCATTGTGCATTATTAGCAGACGACAATAAGAAACCATGTTTCAAAACACTATTTGTATGTATTGTCAGAGAAAGCGAGGTTAAAACCGGCATTAAGCCATATCAAATTAAAGAGCAGAGACTAAACTTTAATTTGATAATAATAACCTAGAGATCGGAATTATAATAAGCGAATAGTGAGTGTTAGCATCATTTTTTTATCAAAATTAAGAAATTGTCAGAGAATACGGACAACAACGACAGTTAGGCGAAAGATACGCTCCGGTGGCGGTTAACAAAAACAATACGTCATCGTAACGGTTCTCTGTACCAATCAAAAAAGAGTTTACTTAGCGACTTTTGTCCCTAACGGCGATGAAGACGAGGGATATATAACCAGAGACGCTGAGAAATTCGCTTATTCGCTACCTTCATCTCGAGCCATCTAGTTGCCGCTCGACAGTGTCTTACATTTTAATGACTTAATACAATATAATAGTAGTAAATACTTCAAAATTTACCAAAATAATTAACAGTACAGCGATTTATCACACGAAAAGTGCATCGACAAGTAATAGTGAATATTTTTAATTAGTGCGTGTGTTCGGAACGAGCGAAAGCATTTTAACCTGTAAGGTAAACAACCCAGTTTCATTAAGAAGAGGGTATATTTCTCGTTCCAAGTGCGAATAAAGTGCAGTTAGATAGTGATCATTATAATCCGATCACTAAAGTGTTTAATTTTTAATCTATAAGATTAAAAAGAAGCAAGGTAGTACAGTGACCAATTTTATTGTTTATCTGTTTTCACTGATCATAATTATCAACACTCTTGTACTGACGCAAAGACAACCAAACTTTTAATAGCAAACACTGTATCAATTTATTTAGAGGATTAAATAATCCAATGTAAGAACATTTGTGTTAGAGTTAAGTATAATAATATTTGTTAGGATATAAGCATACGAAACGATCGTTAACCTCAAAAATAATTGCGAGTTTTTCTTAAAGAGGCCAAATATGAATTATCATCACAGTAATGTCTATCAAGGCAATTAATAACGTTCTATTTGTATTTTCAAGAACCTACCCGTGAGGTAACTTATAAAATAAAATTAAAATTTGTTAATATTTATAAGAGTTTTATATTGTTCTAAATTGAGCTAGGCCAGATAGTAGATGGGTAACTTACCATCCAAATTGTAATACTGTAATAATTGTATTTTTCATTTGAGTTGATTTTAAAGGGTATAATAAACCCGACATGTTATACAGCATAAAATTTGGTTCCAATTATTTCATTTAGATAAGCAATACTCAGCATAGAGTACATTGAGATACTTGTGAGCAGAAATCTTACAGTACTATATCCGAATTATTTTAAATGCCCTAAGCATTTAAACAAGATATAAAGTGAACACATACAATTTTAAAATTTAACAATTTGTTTTTTCATGGGAACCTTTCATAAAGTAAACCCATGTGGCGCCCACATTACATACAAGGAGTAGTATAACCTTGTTTCTAAAGTATAAGCTGGTTATAGGAGAATCTTGACAGTTTATTCTGGGTAAGTGAACATCAAAACTTCAAGTACTACTACCAGGTACGTGAAAGTGTTTTTTATGTTAATTTATTTGTCCAGACAACACGTGACGGTACTTACACTGACGACATTTAACCAAGAAGAGGAGTTCCACTTCAAGATCGACGCTACCGTTACATTCATTTACCGACCAGCAATTATTATTTTATCCATAAAAATTATCACATTATAATTACATAAATAATATATACCAATTATCATAAAAGCAAATTACTGCATACAAAATAGAGACTTCATTAAACATTTTTTGTAACCAGTAACTAAAAGAATTTACACAACATATACTCGTTCTATTACAAATTGGCGCTCACAACAGTGGAGCAGTATCATCACCAACTGGTTATATTACAAATTGACGCATCCAACGTGTGGCAGATTTACACACGAGCAAAAGATTTATTACACTATTTAAAAAATATTCTAAGTAGACTGACTTCACACGCAAGGTAGGTGAAGCAGGTTCGTTGCAGCTTGAGGTAGCCTCGTGTAGAGAGTAGCGCACGCACGTAGAGGAAGATAGAAAACCACCACTGCAGTGGTCACCAACTGAAGCTAGCTTGGGTTGAGTTGGATTGCATGTTATTGAGTTTGGTGGTATTGTTGTGCGATACGTTTTATTCAGTACCACATTTAAATCATATTTTTTTCCGTTTTTAACATTTGAAGTTATAATTATACTTTTCAAATAGTGCGTATTACTTTTTATTTGAAGTTATAGTTATATATTTTAGAATAGTTTCAGTGTTGTTTAAATATTTTCTATATTGTTTGTTTGAATAATAAAAGGCCTTTTGACAAAACATTTTTCTTGCTGGTCATTTAATGAAAACACTGAAATTATAAAAACTGGTAGGCCGCCCTGGATCTTTCAAACTTAACCCAAGAATCTGGAAACTTTACTAGGCATTTCGAGACTAGCATGTACAGCAAATTGGCCTAGTGAGTATGAGTAAGTATGAGTGATTGGCTGGTAGTGCTGAACTAAATGCACTACTTTGCTGGTATTGTTTGTTGTTTGGAAAAGACAGGAGCATTAGCTGGGCCAAGACTGGGTTCAGGCATTCAGGAAACCTAGCTAAATCTATTGCCTACTATCAAATTACTGTGAACCATCCTCGTTCATCATTTGTACTGCTACTTATGGTGTCAGAGTATCATTATATGACCAACTTAACTCTGAGATATCGGCTCACAAGCAGAAGGTTCAGCGCAATAGAGATATTCTTAGAAGACTAATTAACCCTGTTTGTTTTCTATGTAAACAAGAATTAGCATTTCAGGGACACGACGAAATGGAAAAGCCAGTTAATCGAGGCAATTACGTAGAACTTTTAAAGTACAGAGGCAAATATGATACTCTTCCTGCGGAACATATGGGAATATCTACTGTGTTTGGGGGACTGTCTAATCGAATACAAAATGATCTCATTGAAGCGATTACCTCAAACCTTGTAGTGGCTATAAAAAGTGATACAAAGGAGGCATATTTTGTAGTTGAAACCACATTATTCGATGAAACCACAGATGTTTCAAATAAAGCACAGTTCTCTATAGTTTTGCATTATATGTATAATGTAGATGTGAAAAAGAGATTTTTAGGATTCACTGACATAAGTTGTGATCAACATGCCCATTGCTATTACAAAGCTCATTCGCCAATTCCTGACTGAATTTGAATGCAGTGAAAAACTAGTCACTCAGACCTACAATGATGGAGCAACAATGGCAGGAAATTTTAATTGTTGTAAAGACAATAATTAAAAACAACTAATCCACACACAAGCTCTCTTTGTCCATAGCATTTTTTCGAGATCTCCGAAACGCACTAAATTTTTAGATGCGTTTGTGCAGCGACGACTTCCCAATGCGTGCTCATCATGGTGGAATTGGAATTGTTCTTCCAAACGTGTAAATACTGTGTTCAGGAATGGAAGTTAATTGTGTGACGTATTCAGTGCTATGTTAGATCACCTTGAAGAGATCGAGTCTGATATTATAGCTCCCATTAGTGGTTTTTTGTCAGCGTTAGAGTACTTCAAGTTTGTGTTTTTCTTCATTACTTTCAATCAAATATTTTCATATGAAGAAGCGCTATCTAATATTCTTCAGAGTCAAGCCAGTGACATTTTGTACTGCCTAAAGAAAATTGCAGAAACTCTACAAAGATTTGCAGTCATCTCTCCTATGACTTTGAAGATGTTTTTTAGCAGACTCTATCTGTAGTAGTGGAGCAATGTGAACTACGAGCATATTTATTGTGAAGTGCTTGATAAGATTGAGAATCATTTGTTACACGGTTTCCAGATTATTCAAGACTACAAATTTTATACTTGTTTTCAAATGTAAAATATGGGCAGTATAAGAACGATTTTCCTGAACATCCTTTTCAAAGCCGTTTGGAAATATATGACAATTTTTTTGACAGTGTGTGTTTAAAAACGAACTTATTATGTTGTACAGTAGTGAAGAGTTTAAAGAGAAAAGAATATCCGATCTTTTAAAGCTTTTAAACTCTAATACGATATTTAAACTGTTTAAATTTGTATATTTAAATAAAATGTATTTGCTTACAGGAGACTTATTAGTACGCTTTAACAATGTTTTAGTGTGGTCATTCGTAAAAAGTTGATATTTTACCACTGCATGTATGTTATTATAGTATTTATATTTACAGACCCATGTGTTTAAATAAAAAAAATCTTCACCTCAACTTAAAGCTTGTATTGTGCCAGTGTTTTTTAAAGCGTTAGTAACTTGGTGTCAGAGATGTCCAAGCGCGGTGTATATGTGTTCTACGTATTCTCCGTTGAACATAATATTTTATTATGCTATAAAACATAAAGATATTAGACTTAATAGTGAACCTTATGCCTAAAATTAAATCATAATCGTGTGTGCCGCCTACTAACATGAAAACAGATTTGTAGGTAAGCCACCATACGTTAATTTTAACTATAAATTAGGCTTCCGCCAAATATTTGAAACTGAAGTACGATATCGGATATAATTCAGCTTCACCAAAATGTTTACCCACTGCACACTACTGCATAAAATACTAGAGCAAATATAGTGTATACATAGCATCACTCCGAAACAGACTAGTGGGCAGATGATGTAAGATGCTTAAAGAGATGTAAATTCCTTCTTCATAATATCTAGTTCTCTCATTTTATTAAATATAATTAAATCACTACCAACTCGGAACACAAAGTTTTTATGGGTAAAAACGTAAAGTTTTGCCTTATATCTTGAACCAGTTTTCGCTTTTAAAAAACTTCTTCAGAGGCTGCCACTGGGAGCACTGTCCGTCTTGTTCTTGGCGACGGTATTGACTTTTGAAGATCAATGTTGTGTGTGTGGGGTGTGATATGTTCAAATAATGCGTGTGATTTGAATTGTGTCTGTTCGTTTAGGATGTCGTTTTTATGTGTTTTGTGTGTTTATATATTTCCAATTGTTCACATCCAAGAACTCATTTTATTCTCCAGAATAGAGTTTTATAGAATAGAATTCACCAGAATAGAATATTTTATTCTCATAGTAGAATAGAATTATGATGTGGTGGTGCAGCTGGGTAATGAATGTAATCACTTATAACTTATACTCATCTTACTTCTGGATTTCATTTTGTCCAATCCAGTGTGTAGCTTAGGGAACCAGTAAAACAACATTTTTGTATACCTATTGGTTGTGTTTTAATTTTCTTTCTAATTCTAATGTAGTCACAGATTCCTTACTGATTACCAAGGATTTCATTTCCTTTGCTGCCTCCTTTTAACATGTGAAACTTCCATAATTTCCTTACTTTTAAGTTTTATTTATTTCTTTTTTAATATTGAAACCTCTGCTCAACAGTCCCTGAAAGGACCAAGGTATACCACACGGCTGTTGTGTGCAATATGACGGTTGCATGGCTAGTACAACGCGCCACCAGCCGCTAGTTGCGGTATTCACAGCCAGGAGGTGGCGCTGGTATCTCAGCGCCTACTCAGTTCGGCCTCATGATGCTGAGTGCACGCCATATGGAGCCTTCGCCGGGAATTGAACCTGGGACCACAAGCGCATCAAGCGCCCGCGTTAGCCACTAGACCACCAGGAGGCTCCTTTTTTAATATTAGAATATATGAAATAATATTTTTGTCAATATGACTTATTATTTTATATTTGATAAGTTGTTTTATTTAAATGTTATAAGTCTAGCTAAATTTATTTGGTCACAGTATTCGTATGACATAGAATAATCAATTTCAAGAGACCATTTGTTACTATCACAAGCACTGTTTAGAGCACTGCCAGGGTACTGAGGCAGACAATTCAACTTTACTTACAAAAATCAACTTCATTGTCATCCACTTTTCTCTTTCTAGTCTTCTTTTCTATTGACATCAGAGGCCTGCTGTTATAAATTGACACATTTATATTTACTACTCTCCTCCTAGCAAGAACTGCCAGGAAAAGTCAACTAAGAAGAAATAACACACCACTTTTATGTGTTTTTGTGTGTAAAAACTACACCCTAAACTAACAGACACAATTCAAATCATAAGAATTATCCAAACATATCACACCGCACACACACAACATCGATCTTTCAAACAATGGTGCCATCACGAAGAACAAGGGGCAGCACTCCTAGTGGCAGCCTCTGACGAAGTTTATAATAAGCGAAAACTGGTTCAGGCTATAAGGTAAAAATTTTACATTTTTACCAATAAAAAACTTAGTGTTCCAAGTCAGTAGTATAATACTTATAATTAGTTAATCAACGGAAATGTCATGGACAACAAAATCCAAGAATATATTATTCTCTTGTGTGACTAGTTGTTACATATGGATCTGAAGTGTAGACTTTGACAGAGAATGACAAAATTGCTTTAAAATCATTTTAAGCGCAAAATATTGTGTAAAATGTATGGCTCAGTAAGAGAAAAAGGCAGTTGTAGAATACCCAATAACAATGAACTACAGGCTTTTGAGAGTGGAAAAGACACAGTGAAATTCATCAAATCACAGAGGTTGCGTTGGCTGGGACATGTGGAAAGAATGTCTGAGGAAAAATGCCTAAAAGAATGCTGAAGGGAAGACTATATACTGCTAGATGTAGAGGTAGCCTAAGGATGAGATGGTTGGATGGCATAATAGATCTTGCTAGCTTGGGAATCAGAGGGTGAAGAGGAAGGTTGGAGAACAGTGAAGCATGGAGGAGTATAGCTGAGGAGGCTAAAGCCCACCAAAGGCTGTAATGCCAGATGAAAAGAAGAAGAAGAATCGTCATACGAAATCATAAGAATAATAGACACACAAAAGCAATTATATTAATAAGAAGAATGTGACTTCTTAAAGTATGTGTTATCTCAATATTGGGTAACTTATAATCACCAGATGAGTTTGTGGTCGGTATAACAAATAATGTGTAGGTTGTATGAAATATATTTAGATATTGAAAATAAGTGATCGATATATTGTTATTGTATAAATCTGTATGCAGTAAATACCATCCCATTATCTTGAGTGCAAAACTTCAGATGTGAAGATAACAGGAGGTTCAGAAAAAAATAAATTAGTCATAATAAGTAGAAATTTTTCCAGGTTTGTTAGTTTTATTAGCAGCCATCTTAACACCAACTTTATCACTACTTATTGCCACACTGCTAAATACTTCTAGACAAGGCCTTTCAGTGTCTCTATCATCTTCAGGTCTTAAACGACCTTAATAATAATAATATTAGTCCATATTAGTCGTTTAAGACCTGAAGATGGTGGAGACACCGAAAGGCCTCGTCAAGAATAAAATATTTAGCAGTGTGGCAATAAGTAGTGACAAAGTTGGTGATAAGTAGAAATACTGTAATTATAATGGATTTTTTTAAAATAATTGCTTAAACAGTTTAGAGCTTGGGTAGGGTAGGCTGCCTTATACAAGGTATTCCTGCATACAAGAAAGGTAGTGTGGTCGCCATTGTTATCCAATAATGTTAACCCAGGAGCTCATTTCTATAGGCTGAGTTGGCCTGGGGACTGAAAAATGCGTATTGACTTTGTGGTATGCCTGGGAACCGAACCCGGGATGTCTATATTACTATGCAGTTGCCATACACACTGGTCTACTAAGCAAGTAGGATTACTGTTTATCCTAAAACCTAGGTAGGTTCATAAAAAAAACCTTTAGAAACTGCTGATAGTGATACAGCATTGTTTACTAAGCAGAAAGTTGGGAAACGTTTAATAAATGGAAAGATAAATCTCATTACTGTAAATAACGTGTGCCATTTTGTATGCCATAACAAAAAGAGGACCTATTAAAGAATTAATAAGAGCTTAAGGCAGAGGTATGTATTGTCCATGACACTCTTCGGTTTGATTCTGGAAAATGTAAGGAAGTTACCGATAAATTCAAGGATGGAGAGTGAATTTTAGAGTCTATATTAGTCCATATTAGAGTGAATGGTTCAATGTGTTGCATATGCATGTGCTGATTGCTCAAACAGAGAGAGAACTTAAGGAAACATTTTTTGTGTTGGAAAGAGACTCTAAGAAAGTAGGTCTTGAAATAAATATAGAAAAGGCAAAGTATCTCTAATATGTAGAGCAGGTTTTAGGCTTCACGGAATCAGGTGAGGAGAGGAAGATGACGTTTATGAAAGTTGCGACAATTCCAAGTACTTGGGAGTAGTTATCACAGATGTTTACAAAAGTCTCGCAGAATCCATTGGCAACACATGTTTTTATGTTCTGTGCAGTTTTCTAAGGTCAAGAAATGTAAACAGACAATTAAAAATTAATATCTATGAGACCATCTTAAGGCTCATTTTCATATACAATAGTGAGGCATGAACAGTGACAGTTAAGGAAGAGAGTTGGCTTGAGCGATGGGAAAGGAACATATCGCAAAGGAATTTTGATGCCAAGAGGGATGTAGATAGGTGGAGAATACATACAAATGAAGAGCTGGCAAGAATTTTTGGGGGACTAGATATTATTACTGAGATCAAAAGAAACAGAATTAGGTGGGCGGTTCAGTGGATGATGGCCAAAAATAGGCCAGACAGGACATTGCTTCAAACAGAGATACATTGAACACACAAAGGCACTACACTCCACCACCAAATCCACCTTTGCAAACCACCTCATTGAAGCAAACCACACATACACAAACATAAACACATGAATATCCTACATGTACACACAAAATGCCGAAAACTAGACACTCATGAACAACTAGAAATATAGAAACACACAAAAACACATAAAAACAACACCCTAAACAAACAGACACAATTCAAATCACTATTTGAACATGTCACACCATACACACACAACATCGATTTTTCAAACGACGGCCCCGTCACCAAGAACAAGATGGACAGCGCTCCTGGTGGCAGCCAGCCTCTGACAAATTTTGTAATAAGCGAAAACTGGTTCAGGCTATAACGTAAAAGTTTTACATTTTTACCAATAAAAAACTTAGTTTTCCGAGTCAGTAGTACTATACTTATAATTAGTTAATCAACAAACACAGCATGGACAACAAAATCCAAGAATAAAAAAATGTAGTTGTATTGACACTCAAGAAATCAATTTTCACAGTTCTTTAGGTAGTCTTGGCTGATGTTGAAATTATCATGAATTTAACAACTGTCGTACAATAGTTCTAAAACAATATTTCTCATACAACCTACCAACTAATATTCTTAGCTTACCCATGTGTTCGTACTGCCCAGTTGTCACCTGTTCTTTTAAAATCAACTCTTTCGCATTCTCTCAGTGAGACCAAAGGAGTGTCATTTGCTTCAGTAGTATTATTGAAATGATGACGTTAATCTACTGAAATATGCTTGGTTCTATAAATAGATGGTTTCCAAATTAATAAATTTTTACAATGATGGTAACAGATGGGGAAAATTAAAATAAAGAAATTATTATAATGCTTGGACTAGAGGGGGAATAATTTAATAACAACAATAATAATAGGAGAATTATAGAAACATCTATCAAAAACAATTTTGCAACTACAAATACATCAGACATAACACAACGGCAGAAAACAGTAAAAATGAAAAAATATATACAATTGTGAACATTTTGAGAAATCCAAAAGATGTAAAAGTGCCCAGACAAAAGAAAATTGGTAAAGATTAAGAAGATTAGTTAGATGATTAGTTTATGGGAAAAAAATAGGAAGGATGAAATTGTGAAAAAAAGAAGGAAGAAAATAAAAATATTGAAGGGAAATAGGAGTTACTGCATCATATCAATGGAATGCAAGAATGGAGACTTACTAAATCATGAATCATGAATGGAGAGTGCATGAATCAAGAGTACAACAAGTCAACAGAAGAAACTTGGTAAGGGGAAAGGGAGGCAAAAGTGCAGGAGAGGACATGCAATGGGAAGATTTACTTCAACTATCACAGGAGAGGGTGGACAATTAATATTGACAACTCAGCAGTCCTACAATCCATGATGAAAAGACTTTAGTATTTATAAGTAAGAACATTATTTCCCCAAACTGTTCTAGTTTGAGTTGATTCATAAGTTCTATGTAGCTTTGCTTTGCAGAGTTTCCAGGGAAAATGTGGTTGCCTTTACAGCTAGTCTACAGATAATCAGCCTGGATTAAAACTTACTTTAGAATACTATCAGAAAAGACTCCAGCTTTGCAATCTAACATCTATGGGGGATAGTTCTTTGCCACCAGTTTTACGTTTTGTTTTATGCAGGAACAGGCAGAAATCCTGCCATTATTCCCCAATCATAATTATAATCTCTGTCAGGAAGGTCACATGCCTCACAGTGCTGGGTGGATATGTATGGACCTCTTGCAGGACCAACACCCACATCTCATACAAGTTGTGCGCATTAGCCATTAGATCACAGAAGAGCTCTAAGTTTTACCATCAGATCGATAATCTTAAATATCCTTGAATTACTAACCTCCAATATTAATTATATGTAGCAACACCTATAATGTGTATTATAAATATTATATGTGGTATAGCCTTCAGATCATAATGATTAGAATCATTTAATTGCTTAACAAAATGTCACAAATATTGTATCATTGGAAGTTTTTCTACCAGGAATGTCTGTAATAACACTCGATTTTAAAGTGTTTTCCGAGATAGGTTATTTGGTAGGTTTATACATTACGCCCCGGCATTGGTCTATTTGGACAAATCCGGATTAAAAACCGTCATCAACTGTAATACAGTCTTCATGATTAAATTGTACAAATTTGATTCAAGTTTCGGTCACTGCTAAAGCAAGTGTGGTGTAAAATAAGTACGAATTAATTTATTTAAAACTATTTTCAGATTTAAATATTTGAAACATTGGAATGTACATTACAGGTTTGCCAACAGTAATATTTGCTCCTGATTATATAATAATACGCAATGCTAGTCGAACATATGTTAGTTTTTAATTGGCACAGTTACGTTGTTTTGATGATTTTAAATTTGTCCAATAAATATATAAGACTTGCCGAAATTGCCATTTTATTAGAACTTTCGTTTAATCAAGATACCGGTAACTTTAACGCACGTGGTTTGATTTGATTATTACTGTGTGAGTGTGAACAGCTGATTACGGTCTGGTTTGTTTATTTTGATAGTGTGTGCCGTAAGAGGTTAGGTTGTGATTAATATAAAAAATACCGAAATTTTTAAATTACAGTTTTAGTCAGGTGTTGTTTAAAGGAATACACAACTCAACACTGTGAATAAAGTTTATGTCAGTGAAGGTAAGAGGCGAAGTAATTAAATTTGCTTATCTGTAGTATATTGTAAGACGTTTTGTTTACGTGTGATTGACTAATATGTAAAAATATACGAATAATTGATGGAGGACTAGTCATTCTTCACGTGTCTTCAGAATAATTTTTATTGCATCGATAAGGGTAACACCAACATATGTATGTTGTGGCTGCAAAAGTAGTTTGTTGCCTTTTGAGGTGTAATTCCACAATGTTTTAATTAGTTTCAAATTACGTTTATAGGACATAACCTTTGGTTTTTAACAAATATATACTCTGTTACTTAGTGCAGCTCGTAGTGTCTTCCGAGTAGCTAACGAGGAAATCTCATCACAGGAGAAGCATAATCTTGACTCTAGTTTTAGCTGTAAGGTGTGATTTCTGTGTGAAAATTGTTGCGTTTGTGAATGGCATTTATCAGGTGGAGTGTGATGTCTGTATGAAACCAGTATGAGTGGGATGCCACAAACATAAGAGTAGAATGGAGAGTTATTCAAAGTAATGTTAAATTTTGTAATCAGAATCTGTTCACGAGTCACACAAGCTTTAAGAACTTAGCTAAATGTAACAAAAAGTTTGGTTGGTTGTAACAAAATGTAGTCATACAGTATCAGTTTTGCAACATTTAGTCAAGCCTATAGAGTCAAAGCTTTTAGAGTAAATACAGATTCTTGGCAGAGATTAAACTCTGTTAAACGTTTATATAGGAACTCAGTTATGTAGTTTCGTGTAGAGTCATTGAGTGATTGCAGATGTACATGATAAATGAAATCTAGATTAGCAATGACAAAAATAGTTTTCAGCTGAGAGGAAAAAATTAATTTCTGGCAGTCTAAAATTTCAGTAAGGAAAAGATTATTGACGTCTGGAGTGTAGCGCTGGAAGTGTGTATATATCATCAAATATAGAGAGACAAATTATCTAGAAAATTTTGGGAAGTGAACCTGTAAGAGAGTGCAGAATATAGGACGGATGGATAAGACATGAGATAGTGGTGGTAATGGTAGAAAAAAGAGAATATTACTGAGGTGTTTCAAGGAAAGGAGGTCCAACTGGCTGTGACATATGTTAAGAAGAAATTCCTTTATTGAGAATATTGGTACATCAGTCACTCTGATAATTGTGTTGATCAGTGGAAACACAATAACTGACACCAATGAAGTCACTAATTACAAACTTTAATTAGGCACAAACAGCAGTTAGAAATCAACAAAGCATTTTTATACAATAATTCCAGTTAAATTTGTCCAAAAATAAATGTCATCTTAGTACACCGTTGCACTAATTAACACAATAAACATTTCTCAATACACTCCAAGAATCACTGCAAATCACACTATAAAATTGTGTAACTGAATTGGGCCATTTTAAAATCCAGTATTTATACCTCTACCACCTTGCACTGTAGTGAGATAGCGGGGCTTGATGCTAGTGTGACAGTCAAGTAACATAAGTCTGCTGCGTAGAATGATCTTCAAATGGCTGGAACAGCCTCACGTGCTGTGGCATGCTAAGTGTCATGTAGGCTCTCAGTGATGCATATCCTTACTATTTAATTCCTTACTGTAGCAATACGATAGAATAGATGATGGAAGGAGGAGGGGAAGACAAGCATAACAATTATTATATCAAGGTAGGAAACTCTTATGAAACAATGAAGAGAGCGCATGTTAGGCCTGTAGAGTAAAGTGGTGATGCATGTTCTGATCCAATGGCTTGGGCCTACTGTGAGACTATATCATATGGACTCTTGATTGAAAATGGAAGATTGTGAACCATCCAGTTTCACTTTAGTGATTGTGCTTACTTCTGTAGCTCACAATAAACATTTCTGCAGCCAGAACAAAGTTTTGGTCATTCATATAGCCTAGTTAGAAAGAGAGTGATAACAAGTCACAAAATGATGAATTTTAATGGAAGTGCATTTTCAAGATTGTTAACTATTGGCATGTTTAATATGATAGTGAAATGGGCGAACTGGTTTGTTGTGGCTGGTAACAGGCTCAGTTTGTAAAGATATTTCATTCTTGTAATGAAAGCCTTTTGAGGCTCAGAACATGCTACTACTGCGGGAGATAGGGTTGTCTGCCATTTGCATAACCTAGTGACTCATTTGTTTTACAAATACTCTAGAAAAACCATACGTTTGTGACACAAACTAGCTTCCTTCAGAACTATGATACATAGACTTAACAACATCCCACTAGATGAAAAAGACTACAAAGACGAACTAAACACGATAAAATATCTAGCAGAATCCAGCGGATACAACAGAACAATAGTCAATAAACTCCTACACAAAACAAACAACAGACAGAACAACAACAAATTCATAACACTAACATACAACAATAACCACACTGAAACAATAGCCCACAAATTCAAAACAGCAGGATACAGAATCGCATACAAAACTACAAACAAAACAGAACACACACTATCAAAACACACACACAAAGCACAAAACAAATTTGATCTACTGGGTGTTTACAAACTAAACTGCTCAGATTGCAACAAATTCTACATAGGCCAGACAGGACGTAGCTTCAAACAAAGATACATTGAACACACAAAGTCACTACACTCCAGTACAGAATCCACCTTTGCAAACCACCTCATTGAAACAAACCACAGATGCAAAAACATCGACAATAACATGGATATTCTACACGTACACACAAAAGGCCGAAAACTAGACATTCTTGAACAATTGGAAATATACAAACACACGAAAACACATAAAAACGACATCCTAAATGAATAGACACAATTCAAATCGCACGCATTATTTGAACATATCACACCCCACACACACAACATCGATCCTTCAAAAATCGATACTGTCACCAAGAACAAGACAGACAGTGTTCCCAGCGGCAGCCTCTGAAGAAGCTTTTTAAAAGTGAAAACCGGTTAAGGCTATAAAGTAAAACTTTTACATGTTTACCCATAAAAAAACTTTGTGTACCAGGTTGGTAGTGATTTAAATATATTTAGTTAATTAACGGACATGTCATGGACAATGAAATCCAAGAACTAATAAAGCCTTAAAACTGTAAAAGATTCAATGGCGTAAGTCTGTAACTTTTGTTTTGTACATAGATATCTTTATTTTTATTAATGTGATGCTATTCTGATTGTATGTTATTTGAAGTTAGTTTTTTGTTACTGGTTTTAGTTGATAGTATCTATAAAGTGTGTGAATAGCTAAATTTTGATGATGATTGTATTTTCTTCGAATTGTAAAGTATTACAAAACGTGTACCTTTGTATTAAGAGTGTTAATATGTAATAAAAACTGGGTTGTTTAATAAATACTTTTGCTCTATGTGTATCTGTTTTTGTCAGTTGATACTAATGGTTGCATGTTTATTCCTCGTATATATGTTAATTCTATTTAATTATAATTTTATTTTTATGGATGAATCTTCTTTATCGGTTAATTCTAGAATTAACTGAAGAGAATTCTTCAGTTCGTCTGCTTCAAATGTTTGAATATAGCAGTTGTATCATCCCAAAACTATTTCTTAATGAATACGTCCGAGTTCCATCTCAAACGTATTCATTGAGGTTAATTTCGGTTTCATAATTTTTGTTATTTTTACAACTCGCAGACGTCTTCTTGATCTTCGTGCGTATAGAGTGAATACTATTTATACCTTCAAGAAATAAAACACATGAAAATGATATTGGTAATAATAATGTTTAATCTTTAAAATTTTTATTCAGTTTTAATAAAAAATTGTTATTTCGATATTAACGTTAGCAATGATCGATTCTTATCTCAGGGTCATTTGTCAAATGAATTAAGTATATAAAAGTGAAGTTCTTTTGGCTGCTATGCAAGGTTCAATTAATTAATAAAAAACAAATAAAGAGTACATTACAATGGAAATAGATTAATAGGCCTATTTATTATCTAACATAATATTATAAGTAGCTATTAATGTTTGAACAGTATGGCCTGTAATATTTCATTTTGTTATGTGCGCAAGGTACGCTGGTTGGTTAGTGACGTCATTATCATGGCCGATGAGTGACCAGCTGTAGTTAGGGTAAATTAGTTCCCAATGTATTGCAACAATACAAGCATAGGCTGTACTGTGCATTTATTAAATAAAATAAATATTTAGATGAATTTTATTAATATGTAATAGATAAGCAGGTGTGAAATTTAAAGCTGAGTTTATACACAGGAATCGACAGGCACGATCATGCGATTACTGCTGAGAGTGTGTACACTAGTAAATAGAGTGTGTGCGTGAAGCCTGTTCAAGCCTGAAAGTTTGCAATCTCACCCCAAGTAGATGCTAATTATAGTTTTATTTAATTATAAGCAAATCGTAAATGTTAGAAAAATTGCAAAAACTTCTGAATATGCATAAAAATAACACACATGTGCAGTGCGAAAACGGTGTGATTAGGACGTTCAGTGCGAATTCTGTGCGATTTTAAGAGCGTAGTAATTACACTAATTATGCGAGTCCAATAGTAATTACATAGAATATGTGTAATTAAATCAGACAATGTTAGAAAACCTTGAAATCTGCATTAGATGTTGCAATTGGCAGAAATGTGCAACAATATGAAATTGGACGATAGTGGGGAACTGATGCCACGGACAGTTTCTGACATGCAGAATTCCATTCCGACAGGTGTGGTTTCTTGATTGAATATAAATACGGGCCCAGGAGAGCCAGTTTTACTCTCAATCAGTCTTCAGAAGCGGCGGGACGCTATGTTCAGTATCGACGCGATTTTTTTTTAAATAAACTGTAAAGTTGGATGGACAATAAGTTCATCCAAGTATCAAACAGTAACTCTTAGTTTGATTTTTTTAAATACAATTATCGAACATACTCTACAAGTCTACAACCTCAAACGTTGAGCACTCTAGACTACCGACGAGTCACATCAGGCAGAGGAATGGTATGCAGAGCAATAGAGGCGTCTGCTAGGACAACAGCAGCTGATGCAGAGCAACATATCACTCTACACTACAGCAACCAGATGGGACCATGAGGGACGAGTAACTGGATGACGACAAGTGGGACTGGAGAATGTGCAGGGAACTCTATTTGAAGGGGACCTACAGATCAACGGAGGACATGGGTATGATCTACAGAATCGAGGTGGCAAATAACCAATTTATAATTTGTAAATGAGAGAATAAAGACATTGAAAAGACATTTTAAAATTTTAAAAAATAAATAAAAGTTATGTTAAATGTAGATAGAGATAAGAGAATATAATTTAAAGTCAATAAGAATTTTCTTTGATGATGAAGAATTAATTTCAAGTAAATTTAAATCTTTGCGTGGATGATTAACAAGTAATTTAGTAAATGTAAATTTTTATTTAAAGCTTATAAAGTAATCAATAATAATATTACATGCAATGCAGAAAGTAAAGTAGTTGGGAAGTTATAGAAAGAGAATAACAATTCTCTTAGTTGATTTAAATTTTTATAAAACATTAAGATGTATGCAATGCATAAAATAATGTAATAAAAAAATATATAAAGCAAAGAAAACAAAACTGCAATAAAGCACACAGTCAGACTGAGCAGTCAAGAAATTTTAGATTAACAAATAAATGTGTAGCATATACTTTTGTTAATATAGGATATACGATTTATTTTATGGTGAATGTATTGCAACAAAGAAACGTTTAAACAAACAATAATGAATATTTTATGGAGAAGTAAATGCAATTTTAAAAACACTTGTGATTTTTTTTGAATAAATTAATGAAAACACGAACAATTTAATTAATGACTACTCTTATTACTATTAAACCCAAACCCCAGTAATTGGTACCTTCTAACAGTAATGTTTGATACATGTTAGCACAGCACAAATTAAATTACATTAAATAATCAATTCTTGTTGTTGTAGTATATTAATAAAATATTGTCACTTCGTGTTCACTATTTCTTATATTCTGTTCTTTTTTTCTTTTATAAAATGTTTTATCAGTTACTAATGTTGTGTGAATTGTTGGTGTTGCTGGTGATTATTCGTATTTGGATTACAAGAATTGGTTGGTTGAATTTTGTAGAATACGTACAGACCTTTAGGTTAATTTTAATTTAGGCTTCCTTCTTGTTCATCTCCTTATATTTTCGTTAACTTCACTGGTAGTCGTTCATGTTGGGTTAGATGACTTATTGTAATGACTTCATGATTTTTTTTTTTTTTTTTTTGTAATTCATCCTTCTGAGTTTGGTTCCTTTCTTGAAAATTTTTTACATAATTTTTTTATCAGCACTCCTCAACCGTATTCTATTGTGGTTAACAATCAAGTGTCCCAATTTCTTCTTTTTTTCACAGAAGCTGACCAAAATTTCTTGGATTCTTATTGGCCCATTATGCAAAGTTCAAGTAAATATCACTATAATATTGACGACTCGGAACACTAAGTTTTTTATAAGTAAAAACGTAAAGTTTTACCTTACAGCCTAAACCGGCTTTCACCTATAGAAGGCTTCATCAGAGGCTGTCGTTAGTAGCGCTGCTCGTCTTGTTGTTGGCAACGAGATAGTGTTTCGAAAGATTGAAGCTGTGTGTGTGTGCTGATATGTGTTCGAATAATGTGTGTGATTTGAATTGTGTCTGTTCGTTTAGGATGTCGTTTTTATTTGTTTTTGTGTGTTTGTATATTTCTAATTGCACAATAAAGGCACACAAACACAACATCACATTTGTAAAAGCTGACAAAGGCAACACGACTGTAATTATCCCCACAGACAACCTACACAAAAAAGTACAAGACTTCATAGAACAGAACAACATCACAGAACTAAAACACGACCCCGCCGACAGATACCAAAACTCAGTAAAACAAATAGTCAACAAAGCCAAACACATTATGACACATAAACAAAAGCCCTACATGAAACAAATCCGACCATCAGCACCTACACTCCAAGCGCTTCCCAAAATCCATAAAGAAGACATTCCGATCCGCCCCATTATCAACTACCGTAATGCCCCTGCACACAAACTGGCAAAATATCTAGACAAAATTATTAGACAACACACACAAATAGACAACAACATTGCAGTAAAAAACAACACTGACCTAGTAACAAAAATAAAAGACATACACATCCCCCATAACGCCACATTAGCCTCCTTTGACATTAAAAACCTGAAACTCCTTTGACACAAACATCCCCATCTCTGAAACAATCACCATCCTACAAAACAAACTCAAACAGAACAACACACCAGACGAACTTATCAATGAAATAACAGAAACTCTGAACATTATCACAAAACAAAACTACTTTACTTATAACAATAAATACTACACTCAGAACGATGGCCTACCCATGGGCTCCCCCATATCCAGCATTCTAGCAGAAGTCTTCCTCCAACACTTAGAAAAAACAAAAATACTCACAAACAATGACAGACACTCACATAAAATACTATATTGGCACAGATACATTGATGACATTCTAATACTATACAGGGGAAACAAAAGACAATGTGAACAGTTACTAACGCACATAAACAAAATACATAAAAACATAACCTTCACTGCCGAATACGAACACAACAATACCATAAACTTCTTAGACCTCTCCATCACAAAACTAGAACACAGGCACAAATTCAGTATATACAGAAAACCAACTACAACTGACATACTAATACACAACACCTCCAATCACCCAATACAACACAAACTAGCTGCTTTTAGAACCATGATACATAGACTTAACAACATCCCCTTAGATGAAATAGACTACAAAGACGAACTAAACACGATAAAATATCTAGCAGAATCTAACGGTTATGACAGAACAATAGTCAGTAAACTCCTACACAAAACACAAAACAAACAACAGACAAAGACAGAAAACAACAAATTCATAACACTAACATACATCAACAAACAAACAGAAAAAATTGCCCACAAATTCAAAAAAGCAGGATACAGAATCGCTTACAAAACCACTAACAAAACAGAACACACACTATCAAAACGCATGCCCAAAGCACAAAACAAATTCGATCTACCCGGTGTATATAAACTAAATTGTTCAAATTGCAGTAAATTCTACATAGGCCAGACAGGACGTAGCTTCAAACAGAGATACATTGAACACACAAAAGCACTCCACACCACTACAGAATCTACCTTCGCAAACCACCTCATTGAAGCAAACCACACATATAAAAACATCGACAATAACATGAACATACTACACATACACACAAAAGGCCGAAAACTAGACACTCTAGAACAATTAGAAATATACAAACACACAAAAACAAATAAAAACGACATCCTAAACGAACAGACACAATTCAAATCGCACGCATTATTTGAACACATATCACCACACACACACAGCTTCAATCTTTCGAAACACTATCTCGTTGCCAACAACAAGACGAGCAGCGCTACTAACGACAGCCTCTGATGAAGCCTTCTATAGGTGAAAGCCGGTTTAGGCTGTAAGGTAAAACTTTACGTTTTTACTTATAAAAAACTTAGTGTTCCAAGTCGTCAATATTATAGTGATATTTAGTTAAGTAACGGACACGTCATGGACAACGAAATCCAAGAAAGTTCAAGTGTTACATTACCATGATCATTAAAATACATTACATTTTATATTTTGCCTTCAAATTACTTTTTTATTATAACACAATAATATTTAACACAATTTATATGTGGTTATTCCAAATAAAATTATAAATCATTTGATACCAAACATGGCCTGGTTTGGTCATGTAAAAACTAGTATCTTGTGTATTTTACATTTATCTTACTAAACAATTTAGAATGATGGATGACAGTTGACTATGACCCTTTGATACAATATTAATTTAACTTGATCTGCTAGTAACAAGAACTTTTTTTAATATAACACAAAACTCTTAACTATACTCCTTATCTTAATAATTATAATTTCCTACATTTAACTGGTTACACACTGCTAAACAATTGTCTGTGTGTTATTTTCTAAATCACTAGTATCAAATTCTGTTTGATTGAACATAACTTCTTAATACTAAATAACACCCCACTTTTTAACTATAGTCTGTGTGATTATTATTATGCCACCTTTTATATGTTTGTTCTCACTTTTGTCACTATAGGGTTTTGTGCCCTTTTGTATTTTACTAAAAGAAAGATTTTTATTGGCCTATTTAGTTCTATAGGTAATACACATTTTATGTTATGAAGTGGCTGTACTCTTTATTATTTTGGTTATTGTTTCTTTACTTGATGCTCGTTTACAGCTTTACTTTTTTACTGATTTACTGCCCTATCTAACTGGGTAATGTCTGGTTATTATTGGTTAGTCATAGTCATGTCAATGTTTGGTGTTGTTGAGTTAATTTTTTTTATCCATTCATTATCTGTAATTTTGGGGTTTTCGGTTTATTAACTGGTGATCATAATGCTTGGTTCTATTCCTGAATGAGTTTTCACAGTTTATTATTTATAATTAGTCATACTGTTTTCTGTTTCGTTACAAATTGCCCTCCTTCAGAAGTAATTATTTCTGAACACTTCGTTAGGTGTGATGACATAATTACTTATGTTACATTTTCTTTTTCTTCTTCTTGATATTTCTTCAGTGACAGTTGATTGTAATTGCCTTTTATCTTCTTCGAAATGGGGTTGGTCAATTCATACGTGTTATTGTTGTGGTTTTTTGTTACAGTGTATGGTCCTACATAGAGTAATAACAATTTCTTCGAAATTCCTTCTAGAGTGCTGGGCAATTCTCTGTTCCTTAACAATACATTTTCTCCTACTTCATATTTAATTATTTTACCCTTGGTTTTCTTGTATTTGTTTTTCCGTTTTTCCATGTTTTCTATTATTTTATCATAAAATCTTATTTTGTCAAATTGATATTTCTGGGACTCAGGAAACTCAATTAATTCTTGGTGGTCGTTTTTCATGCATGGCTGTGTATGGAGTGCAATTTATTGATGGTTGATACGCTAGGTTTATAAAATCCTCCGTGGCTGATAAGTATTCTGGCCATTTCCTTTGTTGGTGGTGTCAATATGTCCTTAATATTCTACCCACTTCTGTCAGTACTCTCTCCACCGGATTGCTACTGGGGTGGTATACAGATGTCTTATAACTTTTGATTCTCAGCTCTAACAATGAGTTCTTCCATTTTCTGCCTCAGAATTGCGTACCATGATCTGTAACAATTGATATGGGTGTTCCTATTTCTGGGATGTATTGAGTGGTTATTACTTCAAGGATTTTTTGCGTGGTTGCCCGGTTGATTGGATATAATTTGGTGAACTTGGTGAACTGGTCCATGATGATAATAATATACTTGTATCTGCTTCTACCTTCGCTACGAGGGAATGGTCCGCATATATCTAGGAATATTTTTTCCAGCTTTTGCTTAGATGATATTGGTATCATTATACCTTCTTTTCTTTCGTTATTATTCTTTACTAACTGGCAAATATGACAGGGTTTTATATAATTTTTTACCTTCCTGTTTATGTTCCTGATGTAGCAGTTCTCCTCCAAAGTCTTTACTACATTTACTGCACCCATATGTCCGTATCTTATGTGGTAGTCCAACACTAGTTCCCTTTCTATGGTTCTGGGAATGATTACTTTACAGTTTTCTTGTTTCAAAGAATTTTTTATAAATAATATACCATCATGTTATAACTAAATATTTTTAGTTACAATTACTGTTTATAGTTATTGTTTTATTTACTGTTAATCAGCTATGCCCCGCGTTGTTGGAGCGCCAAATATAACTATATTTTATTTATGCAAATTTACTTGCATCAATTAATTTATTATCTTAATTATGTTCCCTAGTGTGGGCGTCAAATGCAATGCTAATATTAATTGTCAACGTTTACTATCTCAGGGTTTTTTTAATTGTAATAATAATTTATTCATTAGTAGTTATGTAATCACAGGTTATATTACTCTATTATTTAATATTACTTGGAAGGAATTGACAGCTAATTCTAATGATTAATTTAATATGGTTTTCTTCAATAAATATATAAGACGGGTTTGTCTGTATACTACTACTTTATTACGTTAACGATTATTGTTATTGGTATCATAGTACAAATTTGATTAACAATTGGTTATCAAGAAGTATTTTAATACATTATTTCTACCAATAAAATAAAACAATTATAAAAGAAACTAAAATATCTCTTCACACTTCAGTATTCCTTTTATCCTACGATTACTTTTGAGTATCATAGTATCATTAAAGCATGAATTACTTCTTACAAACTAATTGCTCATTTCATTATAAGTATAATTTTAAATGGATTCATAATAGTGTGCTGTCTATAATTCTCTATAATTTTAAAACACTGTGATTTTATCATTTATAAGTAAGTTTTAAATGAGTATATCCTATATTATGAAATTCTCTATGTGGATTCTTTTAGAGAGACAGACAGGTGATTTAGAAATAAAATTAATACATAAAAAATTTACTTTGATGACGTATTCCATAAACTACGGCGCGTCGTCATTCTGGACTCTCTCTCTACTACTTAATTCAGCGTATGGAGATGTAGACGCTCCTTCAATTGCGTTGAAGACTGTCTCATTGCGTGCATAAGGAATGGAACTCCTACAAGAAGTAATTCATGCTTTAATGATACTATGATACTCAAAAGTAATCGTAGGATAAAAGGAATACTGAAGTGTGAAGAGATATTTTAGTTTCTTTTATTATTGTTTTATTTTATTGGTAGAAATAATGTATTAAAATACTTCTTGATAACCAATTGTTAATCAAATTTGTACTATGATACCAATAACAATAATCGTTAACGTAATAAATGTAGTAGTATACAGACAAACCCGTCTTATATATTTATTGAAGAAAACCATATTAAATTAATCATTAGAATTAGCTGTCAATTCCTTCCAAGTAATATTAAATAATAGAGTAATATAACCTGTGATTACATAACTACTAATGAATAAATTATTATTACAATTAAAAAAACCCTGAGATAGTAAACGTTGACAATTAATATTAGCATTGCATTTGACGCCCACACTAGGGAACATAATTAAGATAATAAATTAATTGATGCAAGTAAATTTGCATAAATAAAATATAGTTATATTTGGCGCTCCAACAACGCGGGGCATAGCTGATTAACAGTAAATAAAACAATAACTATAAACAGTAATTGTAACTAAAAATATTTAGTTATAATGTAAACAATAGAATCTGTTTATTATGGCACTTTGTTCTTCCAAACGCTCCTTGATGTTTATTAATTTTGGGTCTGATTGTTGGTTGGTTCTTATATTTTGCAGTAATGCCTCCAGATCTGACCTACTTTTGAGAATGTTGTACACCTTGATGATTTTTTCCTTCTCTCCCTCAAATGTCTGGGTGTCTATATTTATTCGTGATAACACGTCTGCTATTACGTTTTCACTCCCTGGAATGTATTCCCATTTGATATTATATTCTTGCAAGGCGAGTACCCACCTTGTAAGCCTCCCGTGACTCAGCTTACAACTTCTCAAAAATGAAATGGATTTATGATCTGTTCTAACGGTTACAGGATATCTAGGATGTATGTTCGGAATTTACCACAGGCAAAGACTATGCTTAGTAGTTCCTTTTCGGTTACATTATATTTTCTTTCGCAGTGGTTTAACACCCTACTGGCGAAGCTGATGACCAAATGGTTACCTTCTTCATCTTCTTGGTATAATACTGTTCCGAGACTGACATCACAATTTAAGAAAAATGGGTGATTAAAATTTGGGTGATGAAGTATCACTGTTTCTAAAAATTTGTTTTTTATTTGTTGTAAAATAGTGTCTTGTTCATGTCCCCATGTCCATTTGTTCTTTGAGGACAGCTGTTCTGGAATTTAGATGTTAACTCAGAATAATTGTTTTGGAACTTCCTGTAATAATTACAGAGTCCTAAGAATGATTGTAGTTGTCTTCTGTTTTTTGGCGGTGGGAATTTTTGGATGGCTGTAACTTTTTCTTGTGATGGGGAAATCCCTTGTTCAGTTAAGTTGAAACCTAGGAATTGAACTTCCTTTGCTATTAATTTAGATTTCTCTAGTTTTAAAGTTATGTTATTATCAGCTAGTTTTCTCAATACATGTTCCACTCTGTGACAATGTTTACTCCCAGTTGGATGAGGTAATTAACAGGTCGTCTACATAAACAGTGGTAAATTGGAGCTCTTCCTGACCCAGTACCTGGTCCATACATCTGACAAAAATTGCTACCGAGTTTACTAATCCAAAGGGCAGTCTCTTGAACTGGTAGTTTTGTCCCTCAAAAATAAAAGCCATATACTGTCGACTCTTCGGATGCAACTCCACCTGCCAGTAACCACAAACTGTGTCTCATGCACTGATGAACCTTGTGCCGTGGAACTTTTTTAGAATCTCTTCAATTTCTCCGGGTGACATCTCCGAGTTAATTTTGTCCATTCATTATCTTTAATTTTGGGGTTTTCGGTTTATTAGCTGGTGATCATAATGCTTGGTTCTATTCCTCCATGAGTTTTCACAGTTTATTATTTATAATTAGTCATACTGTTTTCTGTTTCGTTACAATATCTAGTCAGACATATGTTACAATGCTGCCACCAGTTTGAACTTGTGATGAGCAGTTTCAGAACAGTGTCTTCTAAGCTTATTTATCCATTTATCTTGCCACCAGCGTATTATTGATCACATTGAGTATATGTTGTATAAAGAGAAAGAGAATGATATAGTAACGCCTTTAGCATAAGGCTGGTGTGTTGTCAAACAAAACTTGCCAAATTCAAGTTGCATTGGATTTGTACATGCTTTGTTAATTTTGTACAATTTTTTAAATGCAGTGTCACAGTATAGAATAATGCTTTACTGGCACAATTCATCATCTTAAATTGTGGAATGTGACATGAAGGGGATGTAATCTCTTATATGGCAAGTGCTGCTAGAGAGTACTAGTGTGGATTTCATTGAGTGTGGTTTGAAACAGATTAAATAATGGATTCACTGAAATCATTTTATTTCATTCAGACTATAAACAAGTTATATTTTAAATTATTTTTGTTAACTACATTAATTATCTACATTGTTAACAAACTCTCTGTTTAAATGATGTTATTTATACTTTAATAGTGACTTACCTTTGGAACTCACACTATTTACATTGTATGCAGCACGTGTTGCCAACATAACTTTTTCTTTCTAGGGTCCAGGGTCGCATTAAGCGAGCATAGCAAAAACAGTTTGGGCGTTAGAAATAATAAGTCAAACAACATTTGGTTAAACAAAACTTGTGGTTTAATATTCGGAATTTCAATTATTAAATTTTACAAAACAAAATGGAGTCGTATTCACCCAAAAAACAAAATGGCGGTTATGTGGTTCCGCCGTTTAACTATACATCAATCTCAATTATTAATAACTTTATCTCCTGTATTTAATTTACAAACAAGAGCATTTTTACTAAACTGCAGTTACCATTGATTTTACGTATTATGTTTTTAATTATATTACAACACAAACCAATGCCTCATGGCTTTGCTTGTAGAGGCCGGCACTCATTCGCACGCACACACTCTCTTTCGCCCCATACATCAATTTACTGGTACATTTTAGTTTAGAATTTTGAGCTCAAATTTAATAAAAAAGGTTGATATAAATTTGGACTTTCCTGAATTCGAGATGTAGCAGTTTCTCTTCAGACGTGCTCCCTTCGCCGGCCGGTGTCCGCCGAACTTTTTACTGTTTCATGTCTGTTCCTTTTATTACACTGAAGTTACTTTACATTTTTATTCTAGCTGTTCACTGATTCTACTGGTTACATTTGTAATTACATTTTGATACTTTAAAGCACTTTTGCTGGCAATAATTTGCCAGCGAATTTTACAGCGTCTTGCTGCACTGACTGTAGTTTGGCGACTGGGGCGGACATGATGATGTAAATTCGACAGGTGGAAGGGATTAATCGTCATCAACTATTGTTCACAGCTGATGACGACATTGTTTTACATCACAGTTGTTACGTCTGTCGTATTTATTATGACGTTTTAGCATTGTCCGTTCGTCGTTTCGTCTGAATATCTGCCGTATGTCACTTACACCAATGACCTTGAAGTTGAGTCGTTCTGACAAACTGCGTAGCATGATATACACTATTTGGGAAATTCTAACCTTATGCCGTTTTATACATTAAATCACAATAAAATTATATTTGGATGTATCTGCAAATTCCCCCACGGACTTATGTACCGTTACAACATTATTGATTACCAATTTTTGTAATTACCTATATTGAAATTTCCACTATCTGTCATGGTGAATAATCTATTGAGTTTTTTTTACTGTTCTCTTAATGAAGTGTTGTATGGTTTGAGAAGGTTGTTGGATATGGGTTAAATCTCATTGTGGTATGGGTTGGATACTTTGTGAATCTCGTTTCAATGTACTGAATTTTTAGGCTTTTATGAAATGAGTTCAGAGTATACTGTCTTGCTAACTCGTCAGTCATTTCAGGGGCTATCAAACTGACAAGTTTTGAAGCAAACATCTGTAGACGTCAGGTGCATACTGTATTGCATCTGTCATGTGAGGAAAATTATTCAACTGGCAGACTTTTGTATGTACTGGCAGAGTTAACAGCAGCGATGCCAATTTCCTTTAGAAACTGGCGTATACTTAGTACTCAATGAACCGAAAAATAAAACTAAAAAAATAATGATTGTTACAACACCTTTGACTACTTGAATAGCTCATATCAGAGAGATAAAAAATTTATTTTAGGAACTTTAACACAAGACTGAATCTTACAAGAGACGGTTGCAAGTGTTAATTTTCAATAGTACTACTTCCTGTATAATAAGTTATTATTATTTATTATTTGGATGTTGTTTGAATTTTAATTTTATTATTGGAAATATTATTGTACCTAGTCCTGTGACTTCATTTTCCTGTTTTGGGCACAAATATTTTAAGAATTTTTCTTTAAAAAGCATTGTTGTCATCTTCTGAGTTGAAACCCAAGTTTAGTGTTACGATATTTTTATAATACTGACTTATTATTTGGATGCACATTTAAAAACTTACATATAAACAGAATATCTAAAATAAATACACTGCAAGTAGGCTTATTTTCATCTGACGCGCGTTTCACAGAAATTATTCTGTATCTTCAGAGGTTTTTTTTTGAATTGTAATTGAATGTTTCGCTTACAAATATTTGTAAAATAAACCTACTTGCAATATATTTATTTGAAGATATTACATGAGAGACCTGCAGGAAACTCAACAAGTTACAAAGGAATAATAAATAGAATAGTAACGTATGCTTTAGCAGAACATGTGGCGTAACAGTGGTGGTTTATGGTTTTACTTTCTGAACGTTACAGCCTTGGTATATTGCTGGATATCTTCTTCAGCCAAACATTTTGGTTACATCTGCAGCTGATCTTCTTTCCAGGGACAATAGTGAACTTGTGTGACTCTGGGCGATACAGAATGACATGTCTGAGACAGTCCATGGATGGTTACCAAGTACCAAGCTCTGTCTTGGAGCTCCTGCCTCAAGATCTGGCCCAAGATGGAATTTTTGGGCTACATACAGGCTAATCATTATTTGAGATGTTTTTTGATTGGCAGCAGCCTTGGCCAATCATGCGGTGTATTGTACTTCCCCCTGTGAAACAGTTTTTACCAGCTGCTTTAGCAGAGGTGCAGCTAACGTTTTTTGTGTAGTGTACGAGTAAGTGTAGAAGACTGCTTGTGTACCAGTTTTTTTTCTTTAGTCCTTAGTCCATAGATTGGCAAGTTATCGTCCATATGGTTCAGTTTTGTGCCATCTGCCTGCTGCATTTCGTCATATGAATTGCATTGTACAGAAATTTTGCTCAGACATGGCGACTGCAGATAGGTATGCGTCAGTCAACTCCACACTTCTCCGTAATACTGTTCACACTTCCGAACTGCCATGTCTGACCTCATTCTATATCTTATTTTGGGTTTCCTATATATCACTTTTACCCAGAGAAAGCCCTAATTATTATTGTTTTGATAATTCCCACATTCTGTAGTCTGTGGTAATCAGTTCATCTCTTTGCTTTTTATGTATATCAGGTCGTGTGATATCCAGTTTGAAAAGTATCATTTTATTGTTGGTCATTCTTCTTTTATTAGCAGAACATTTTAAAAACTTTCATTGAAAACATTAATGTCTTCATCATCATATGGCACAACAATAGATGTTGCACCATCATACAGGCTCGGCTGAGACATACAGGCTATTTCCTTTTACAATATACCGGTATATCCTCCATGTACTATATCAAGAATATGTGCATTGCTGATCTTGAATAAGCAGTAATGTTAAATAGTACAAGCATGAGAATACATTAGATTTTCAAGCAAGGCTCATTGTTTCATGTAATTGACACCCTAGGCAAAATGTAAACAAAAATACCCCCTCAAATAAGCACTGCACAGAGTATTTACAACAGCTGTTGTATTAATGTTATTGTAAAGTGTGTTTTTAATTCATAGTTTGATAAGTGTATTTTTAATTCATAGTTTGATATTGATAGTGGGATAATCATTTACAAAATATTGGTTCTTATTAAGAAAACAAGAGACCCATTAAAGGACCACTCCAACGATAACCAACATTTTGCATTTCCAATATATTGTACCTTTTGGCAAATACGCAATGTGCCCATATATATTCATAGCCTGGTTTTTAACCCCCCTACATGTCCCTTTGCCATGGTATGGATAAACCATGCTCAACAAACGTAATGGTTTTATATATAACTCACAGTTAACTATTTCATTACCCAATTGAGCAACTCTAAAATGGTATTTCTCATTTATATTGAATATAAGGAAAATGTGTAGGCATTTAAAAAAAAAAAAATCACTTTACATCATTTACAAAGTTTATTTGTACAAATATTAAAAATAAATTATACCCATATATACACAAATTTTCACAGTTTGAAACACGATTTTTTTTTATAATACAAAAATAACAGCTTAAAACATAAAAACATTGGAATACATATCACTGTTGGTGAATTAAGTGAAATACACTTAATACTAATATAAATAAATTAAAATTATCTATACATACTAAGTACGGTGGTTTTGATTTAAATCAACTTTTTAAAATAGTGAAGTATAAATACAAATATTGCATAATGTATAAGAATAAAAATACTTAATATGTACACACTTATCATATGTGAAGCTTTTCCTTTAATTTTATGAAAATGTTTTTTCTTACAGTGTTGTGTTTTGGTATTGTGTTAGTGATCGAGTGTATATTTTAAGTACAGTATAGTGCTCACCATTGTTGTATTTGAGATTATTTCTACACCAGTCGCCGTATGTATATGAAGAAATTTGTATAAATTTTGCTGGAAGTACAACACAGTTTACCTATATTTCAAGACTTCAGGAAGAAGTATACACATAAATACTGATTTAAAGTAAAATTATTTGGTCGTGCGATATCAGTTTGAAAAGTATCGTTTTATCGTTGGTCATTCTTCTTTTATTGGCAGAGCATTTTGGAAACTTTCATCGAAAACATTGGTGTCTTCATCATCGTCTGGCACAACAATAGGTGTTGCACCGTCATACAGGCTCGACCGGGACAGTGAACGTTTGTAGACGTCCTTTGAAACGCTGCGTGTGAAGCTGAATTGGCGGGCGAGTTTGCGACCTTGTGGTGTTGAGGGAATTCTGGGCCTGACGCCTGGAATTGGTTCGGCTTCCAGTTCGGATGTAAATTCTTGTATCACGTTCCATGCAAAATCTGTAATAAGGCATTGTTTATTAGATCATAGCAGACGTTATATACATTTGTTACTGATACTTTTATGACTAAGACAGATATTATATGGATGTTGTAAGTTTACTATAGTTGGTGTGTTGTTGGATATTGTTTCAAAACACACACACACACACACACACACACACACACACACACACACACACACACACACACACACACACACACACACACACACACACACACACACACACACACACACACACACACACACACACACACACACACACACACACACACACACACACACACACACACACACACACACACATTCACGTACATGTAGAATAAACCAAAGTGCAGTATAAGGTTGGAAAAAATATGGATAGTGCTGATTTCAAAATATCGTTATTAATTGCTATTCAAAATAAAAGTAATAAATCTCATATCATTAGGAATCACTTTAACCTGTTCAGAAGGTTTAGCAGGTTAAATTAAGACATTCAGTATACTCCCACTGAAGAAGAGGTACATCACCTTGAAACGTTTGGGAAAGTGACAACGAATAGTAAGTTCATATGTGAAAGTTTTATATATATTATTAAATTAAGAGAGCATGTATTTGTGGGAACAAGTTTTTCTCTCTCAAATGATACTTAGCGCGTATCACTACAATATTGAAGTGATATTGTATACAATATTGTATCACTACTATACAATATTTCTTTATCACTACTGTCACTTTTGTCATTTGCACAAGCTACATACTCACTCACACTTTCAGAAGTCTGACAGTTCATTAAATAAGAGCTCTAAAACACTTTATTTGGTTATTATTTTTCCATAATAAAAAACACTCATCCATAGTGCAATAAAACTTACACAGGTTTATGTATTTATTCATACTAAACTATTTTGAACATTCAGAATGATTACACAACAAACATGCAATTGAACACCAACAACACCTCCAACTAGGAAGGAAGCCCACATCAGAATGTTTATAGCGCATGTATCTCGATTACATTGGTTACAAAGAAGTTCAACAAAACCTATGTAGAACATAGTTTAAAATGACACAGATAGATGGCAGCATGTATAAACTCAAAATTAAACCAAACGTATCATTACTGTGTTGCTCCTGAGACAGTCAATTTAAAAGTATGTTAAATTAAAAAAAAAATGTCAATTTGAAAAAAAATTCTTAATAGTAGGATGACTTGAGTAAGAGTGATACTTACCGATATCTTTCTCAGTTGCATGTTGGGCAACAACACAGAATCTGATTACATATTTTCCTTTTATCAGTGAAGGGACCATGTGCAGTTTTCCACTTAGATTAATGTTTGCTAGGAGAACTTGCGTTTGGTTATCAGAATCTTTTAGTCGGAAACAAACAAGACCCAGCTGAAAAAAAAACATAAAACTTTATTAATACTATATTCATAAAGTTAATAAGGAATTAAAAATCAATACAACTGAAAGATAGTTAGTTATACCTCTTGTGTACCACTTGCTGTATGTGACTAGTTAGGAAAGATTTTTGTGATGTTTGTTATGTTGGAGTAGTAAAATGAAATAAATGTCTTTCTTGTAACAACAATTTTATGTTTCGAGTTTTTTTTTTAACGTTTCTGGTAGTAAGTTTGTTTTCATGAGGTCCATTGTTTCTGATTTCAAGTGTAAAATTCACTCTGTGTTTTGTGTGTTTAGTTAGATAGTTTTTTTACATTGTATCCTGTTGGGACAAAAAGAGACTGTGTAAATGGAAGGAAACTTTGACTAAATTGTGATAAATAAAAATAGCATTTTTGTAGAAAATATTGTTTTAAAATTAATAAAGGGAGCGTAGTAAATGAAACAGAACTAGAAAACATAGAAAGACAACAAGTTATTTGATTCGACCACGTTAAAATAATATCAGGAGCCAGATTACCCAAGCAAGTCCCAGAGTGGGCAGGATAAAACAGGGAAGATCACAAAAGTCCTGGAGTAAATGTGTTTAAAAGCTTTGTTGGCAAAGTAGAGAATAGCAGTACAAAAATAGAAATAAATGGAGAAAAACGCTGAAAAGTGGCAACAGATATAACTGCATATACGTGCACTCTCTCTCTCTCTCTCTCTCTCTCTCTCTCTCACACACACACACACACACACACACACACACACACACACACACACACACACACACACACACACACACACACACACACACACACACACACACACACACACACACACACACACACACACACACACACACACACACACACACAGAGAGAGAGAGAGAGAGAGAGAGAGAGAGAGAGAGAGAGAGAGAGAGAGAGAGAGAGAGAGAGAGAGAGAGAGAGAGAGAGAGAGAGAGAGAGAGAGAGAGAGAGAGAGAGAGAGAGTAAATAATAATATTGAAGATCATAATAATTATGCAGTATTAATTTTCATCAGTTATAATATGTGAATGTCAAAGTATAAAACATTAACAAATTTTAAGTATAATACTACTTCATGAGAAGTATAAGCTTCATCAGAGGCTCGTTGATTAGTTAATCAATGGACACCTCATGGACAACAAAATCCAAGAATATAAAATATTATAAACGTTATCATAGGACGTTGAAATCCAGTGCATATTAAAAAAATCTGATTGTAAACGTATTGGGGACGTATATAGTTTCAAGGTATTGTCACTGATGTATTACTTTTAATAACGTTAATTTGTTTGTTTGCAAGCGCAGTTTTCCTCAAAAAAGTGTAGTTTCGTTTTCAGTATTTAATAAATTGCATTGAGTGTAATAAATAAAATTACCCGAACTGTAGCCATGATAAAGAAAATGTACATATACAAACACTACTGAAGTAGTTGTGATCACTCTCTCCAAATGTTGGTGAGATGAGACTGAAAACTAGTTTATCTTCTTCCAGATTTGTAACAAATGGACTGGTCATATTTTTAATTAAAAATTTAATTAAGTAAAATCTAACCACTTTATGAGATAAGCATTGAACAGGTGTGCCACTTCATGTAATCTGCAATGTGACATAATATCATTGATTGAGGTTGTAAAATGCATTGTACTGTGTTCGTGTTGATATATACATGAGACCCAATAATAGGGAGTCTATTGCAAAAAAAAGTGGAAAAGGTCCCAGGATGGAGAAATTTTGTTTTTTAGGTTTCAGAAATTCTGTACCGTATCACAGATGATAACAGTTTGCTTTATTAAATTATCGTTTTCTATATGGGAGAATGTAAACAAACAAAAAACATTTTTTAAATCTAGAGGAAATTGAACATTGTGTTTGATATTTTCTGTTGTAAGGTTTACTATTCTTAGAGTCCGTTTTTGTATTAAGCTGGTAGGCAATATTTGTATAGGGGAGTGTTTGGGATGCCTAGTGCTTTTTCTACAGTCATAATTCTCATCCCCTCTGCCAACTGGCATTCTATATTACAGCTACACATTTAGCTCCATGACTTTGAACACTATTGTCTCCACCAGGGGCAAGAATGATTGCTGCTAGACAATGGAAGAAAACCTCTAGTTTTGTCCCTAAATGTTGTTAATAATATTCTGTGTGCTTCTTCAGTTTGTAATTGTTTATCACGATCGATAATTTACAAAAGTCACCTTAGCTATATTTGTGGATAATTCCGCCATTCTGGCAATAAGGAATGCTATAGAAGAAGCGATAAATAATCTGTAGATAACAAGTGATAAAATTCTTGGACAGGCGAAATCTGGAGAATAAAATTCAGTGACCAGAAACCAATATACATAAATAAATTTCACCAACAAAAATTTAAGGAATCAGCTGCCAGTTACTGTTTGTTTCAGTTTGTTTGAGTCAGTGGTATTTTGTTTCTTGAGGAAATGCTGCAAAGCAACTTGGCGTAATCCTTGATCTTAAATTAAGATGGAAAGAGCGCATTAAAAAAAGATTAGAGAGGAACTGGATATAAATAACAGTGAATTGTGTTGGTTTGTGAGAAAAAATTCTCAATTGTCAATGTACACTAAAGTAACGATATATGACGTAAAACCTGTATGGACCTAATGGCACCTGCTTTGGTATGACAAACAGTGCCATATTCCAGAACAGAATTCATAAATTCCAGAACAGAGTTCACTGTTTGCATGTAATAATGACGTTCATCGTGACCTTGGTATTATTGACATTGTGATGGTGATCAAAACGTTTACTGCTAAAAATGTGAATACACCAACTTTCAGACAGTTCAACTCATTCATAGTGATAGCTTAATAGGAGCAGTCCATTAAATTGGTTGAGTGACAGTATAAAACAGTGCAGAGTATCATGTTAATGTTGTCATATTTTATTTCTGCGTTAGAATTTGAAATAAATTAATGTTTGGTCCTTCAGCTAGTTTTGATAAACAGAAGTAATTGTTTAACTTGTATTTTTCAGTTGAGTATTTTATAGTGGTTTATCACTTATTGTAATGATTTCATACATTTTCAGTTTTTTAGAAAAATACTTTTTAATTAAATTGACAAAAGCTAATACTTACCCTGACATCGTTCATGACTTCAAATCGTTTGTCTTTGAGAACGTGGTTTTCAAACCGTCGAGCGAGTTTGATGTGATTGCGGATGTAGGCCTGCAGACCGTTGATACCATAGGATCTAAGCACGAACCACAGCTTGAGAGATCTGAATCTTCTGCTCAGTGGAATTTGCCAGTGTCTGTAATCGAACACTTGTTTCTCATGTTTGTGTTGTAGGTATATGGGGTCCACCTGTAATGGAATCATATAAGGTCGATTAAACAACAGATGATAGAGAACCATATTAATAATATACAGTATTGAATGATAATAATATACTGATTTTTAAATAATTATTTGGAACATTTAAATGAATGGCAGACATGAAAATAATGGAAACAGTGTTAGGATCAAAATGCTAAATAGTGTTCAACTTGTGTATATTGTGTCATATATTAGTATCTTCCCTGAGCTGCAGAACTTGCTCACTATTTTGAACGAAGTACATTTATTGTTGGATAAATTTTGATATTAGAGAATTTTGTAATTATTAGAAACCCTTTATTACTTTACTATTTTTTGTATAGTAATGAAAATCATAGAGAAATCATACAATAAATTCTAAAAATTCCAAATGATTTGATTTGTGTTAAAATTCTCTTTTTCTGACACCCAGCTGGATTTTTTCTATTTCTGCAAAATTTTGATCCCATTTTTGGGCCCTGGGTCAAACAATTTTGAAATTTCCAAAACTGAACGTTATATTCAAAATTCTCATTAATTTGAAATCCCACATGGAATTTGCAGTTTTATCAAACTTTTGCCAAACTTTTGGGCCTGTAGCGTCTCAAAATTTTATAATTTCAAAAAAGTAACGCTGCATTCAGATTTTATTTAACTGAAATTAAGAAAAAAGTAAAATAAAATTTAAGTAAAACATTATTTGCTTGGTTTACCGCATTCCTCCATATGCCACTAAAGGGACATGTGCTGCGAGTTGGCAACTACTGATCTAGAGGGATTGAGTGTCACTGGAAAACTAAAACAACAACAACAACAACAACAACAACAACAACAACAAAAGGAAAATAATGAACGAATAGATGAAGGGGGCACCAGACTAAGGGAATACCGAGCATCTGCTGGTGGGACAGTGTTCAACAAGCTTGTTAGGAATCTTCGTAAGGAGAAAAGCTGGCAAGCACCTTTGTCTGTTGGTGTTGGAGGAAAAAGTTGAAGAATGTCGAGGGGCAGTTCGTGCTGTAGTACCATGGACATAAGGAGAAAGTTGGGGAGCCAATGTCCTACCACGGACACTTCAAAATGAATATAGACCTGACGATAGATTTTGAACAGTGGCTTAGAGGAGTCCATTTGACAAACACCTCGTTGTGAGCTAAGAAAATTTGAATTAATTTCGCACATGCGCACAGCAGTCTTGTACAGTCATGTTTCATAGCGTGAACATCGTTTACAGCAAGACTGGCTGGCGTGAACATTAGAAATATGCTAGTGTCGTTCTGAAGGGACAATACGTGACGGAGAGAGATAGGTATGAATGAGACAGTAAACTGTTATGTCGTTTTCTCCCCTATAACCTCTCTGAACACCTTATGCTATATATCAGTGGTTCCCTAAGTCGGGTCCGCGGACCCCTGGGGGTCTGCAGACACTTTTAAGAAAAATTAGAATATACTATAAATTTCTCCGATTTTTTATGCTCTAAAATCTAAATTTTAGGATCTTAAAACAATGAGTAGAAGATTATAGTATTTTTTGGGGGAGGGGGTTCAAACTAATTGTAGGTGTAAAAGTGATTTGAAACTAATGGCTTTAATAATGTCTTTAAATCATGTTGTGTAGCAGATCTGTTTGTCATCCGAACTGAGTAGACCTCTCTCTTACACTACAAAAAGAAGATTCATTGGCAAGACTTTCAACTAACAGTTCATTAAAATTACAGTTTTCGCAATTACAGCTAGATGACTTCTAGTTATATGTAATGACTGACTATCCTGAACTCGCAAAAAAAGCTTTGAAGAGTTTAATTGTGTTTCCCTCTACTTATTTGTGTGAAACCGCATTCTTCCTGCTCACGTACTTGAAGTCAAAGTTAAGAAATAAACTTTATGTCGAAAGTTTAGTAATATTGAAAGTATCAGACATTAAATCCAATATTGCAGAGCTAATTGTTCAAAAGCAGCTTCATTGTTCATATTAAACTAGGTTTGATATCATTAATATTATAATTTTGCAAGTTAAGAGAATTTTGATTTTAATACATTTTAATTAAAAAATATAAGAGTTCCAATCATATTTACTGTTTGTTTTATTTCAAAACTCAGACGGGGTCCATGAATTTTTAAATTATTAGGTGGGGGTCCGCGGACTGGAAAGTTTGGGAACCACTGCTATATATATGTTTTAGTGGGGGTTGTTTCCTCCTCGTATTTCAATGCTCACAAACGGTAGTCAGGTTTGTATAATTGGTTTTTAAATCTGTAATTTTTAATGAATACGGTTTTAGTGTCAAGTTTGATAGCTTCAGTGTACTTACGACTAAGGCGGCCATCAGCTTCTCCCTGTTTGTGACCCAGAGGCAGGAACAGTCGAAGTTGACCAACAGCAGTTTGTTAGTGTTGGTGCTGAAGGAATGGAAGTTTTCGATCCCTGTCAACCAGTGCCTGAACTCCGGACAGATGAACGAGTTGCCAGCGTACGCCGCGTCCACGTGCAACCACACGTCGGGCCAGGCCTTGCACACGTGTCCAATCTCTTGTAGGTTGTCGAACGAACACGACCCCGTTGTACCCAGAGTGGAGCACACGAAAAACGGGTACAATCCGTTGGCTACGTCTTCCTCTATTGCCTGCAAACAATATGTAGTACTTATTACTACTACTATGTAGCCTACGTAGTATGTATTATGTACTATGTACTAGAAGTGTGCTAAACTAGTGTTTGAAAATAACAGGTACGAACGAAACCGTTCCAAAAAAGTAACACGTACAAATACCTGTTATTATATACGTATTATACATATAAATGTATTATACAATTTGTTATAAGAAATAAATTGAAACTAAACGTATTAACAGCGTTACTTTACACTGTGACTTTATTAAGCTGTTACTGTTTAAAAGAAAATAAGAAATAAGAGAATTTATAGGCCTATCTCCCTTTGGAAATACTAATTTAAGTTTTTACTAGGAGTAAACAAACTGACATAGGTTTAATATTAAATTATTAATTCCATTTTGGTTAGACAAATCAGTTGCAAAACTCGGGCAATGAAATTTAGAGTGCACGTAATAGCACAACAATTGTTTTGTCAAAAATTTACTTGATACGTGGAGTGAAGTTAAACTCATCTCCGAAATCACATTAACAAAAAAAGTACTATATGGCCCATCAGCCACTCTGTAGGTTATAACACAATATAATTCGCTTTTTCAAAATTTACCAAGTTGGTGACTAGTATAATATATAATTTGTTATCATAGCCTGTATTATATACCTGCATAACATACGAGAATGAATGTAACAGCAGTATGATTTTTTTTTGTATTTATTAAAAACAGCTTCGTCTCTTTGGCATAGAGATATTCTGCACCTCACTGTTTTGGTTCGTTTCGTACTTGTACGGCAATCGGCACATGCGCATAATGAAGTATTCAGCACCAAAAAGTGGCTTTATAGTGTACTCGTTTACTCGTTAGTTGTGTAGCAGCACGGTACCGCGACTCAGAACCGCGAGACCGCGAGTAATCAAAACAGGTATTTCGACTTTTCAGTCACTGTTATATCCGTTCCACAAAAATATCGTTCCAAAATACCTGTTATAGGTATATCGGCGCACAGTGACTGTGTTTACTTCTCGTCTAAAGCTACGCTAGACAAGGTCAGTCACTAGTGTACGCGTATACTAATGACTGGCAGGACTAATCCATCTGTAAAGACATGCATTAAATTACAGTTAAACTACGGTTATAGGTACAAACAAGCCGTCGGCGTACCTTTCTTAGTATTTCACCGCGCAAACTGTTGTCGTCGTCTGGCTCCAGTATTCTGAGTTTCACCAGTGATATCATCGCCGCCTTTTCAACGCAGGAATGTGCTTCTTTCGAACAGTACGCTACTAGTCTGGGTAGGAGTGCTGCTTTTTCGGTGTCGGGGTCCTGTTCGTGGAGCAGTTTCAGGGCTTCCGTCCGTGCGGCCAACATGGACACCAGGACACATTCGCTCGCTGATCCCTGTGGAAACACAAACGTGAAGATCGCGTTAGTTCACTCCAAAATATCCACATATTTTGTTTTGATGGGAAATTGTAAAGTTTGACGATTCTGTAAGTTCCGTTGCTCAATACGGTTACGTTGCTTTTTTAGGAAATTTTGTGCGAAACACACTCTCTCTCTCTCTCTCTCTCTCTCTCTCTCTCTCTCTCTCTCTCTCTCTCTCTCTCTCTCTCTCTCTCTCTCTCTCTCTCTCTCTCTCTCTCTCTCTCTCTCTCTCTCTCTCTCTCTCTCTCTCTCTCTCTCTCTCTCTCTCTCTCTCTCTCTCTCTCTCTCTCTCTCTCTCTCCCTCCCTCCCTCCCTCCCTCCCTCCCCCCTCCCTTTCTCACTCACTCACTCAGGCGTGTATGTATCAATGAGATATTATTTATAAGTTAAGTGTAACACTATAAATATCTTATACAAATAAGACATACGAGCTTACCTGTATCACACCTCCTCCTTTTGTCGCCGAAAGATAGATTTCAGGAAGACCGATCGCTTTACCTGAAACAAAGAGTACACAGTTTCAAGTTACGATGCTATCAAAGTGGCATTGCAAAACCTCGTTTGGAGACCAAATTCCTTTTCAAAAGCTGTCCTTCTAGTGGACTCAAAGTCTGCCATCCAGGTAACGTTCTCTAATACAGGAGCAACATCCAGGAGCACACTGGAAGCAAGGCAGCTTACAGCACTTAACAAGGAGATAGTTATCTAGTGGATCCCATCTCACATAGGCGTCTCGAGAAACGAGATAGTGGACATCTTAGCAAAAGAGAGGGACAAAGATCTACCACCGGGAAAGTACCCACGACTTCAGCACCCTAAGAAGACTAGTGACGAGGAAAACAAACTCTCACTTCCTGGAAGAAGCAAGAAACATCTCAGAAGAAAAAACATGGTCAGGGATTGAACAGTTATGGGATAAGAACTGTAGAAAACCCAGGAAGGAAGCAGTCGCCAACTTAAGATTTGAAACTGGCCATGACTGTCTCTCAGCGCATCTCTACAAATTAAAAATTTCCATCACAGAATAATGTATACTGTACAAAAATTATCTATTGGAGTGTGCGAAGCTGAACCGGGAAATGCAAGAATTCAGAATTTACAGTGGTCTTTACTGGGAGGCCCGCTACCCAATGGGTTAAATGTACCAAAGGGGAGCCATTGGAAAACAACAACAACAGTTTCAATAAACATTTTCTTCAGCGTCAGGTCAATTACGAAATGTAGCAACTACGGTGTATAGCTTTCTGCAGCTGAGAAACTGGCGAAGGACCTTCAAGGGATGGAGACTGTTGGAGGCAAGTCAAAGGAGGTCAAAGCTCACTATGACTGTAACACTACGAGAAAGAAGACTTATTTTTCTGAAATACTATACGAAGCGTAGGCACTGGCAAAGAAAAGGATGCTGGCCACTTTTAAAAGATTTCTAACAAAGTTGTATTGGACCCATGAAACAAGAATAAGAATGGCGTATCAAACATAACTATGATCTAAACAAGTATAGAAAGACAGGAATTTGGTAAAACACATCAAAATGAAACTCATAAATGGGCAGAACACGTGATCAGGAAAGAATGGGCAATTATTGAGTGCTGAAAAAGCCCAACAAAGGGACATCTGATAGGAAGCAGACAGACAAGATGACATATATACGAAAGGAGACTTAAGAATTAACTAATGTGACGGAATTAATTTAATTTAGTTTAATGGGACATTGATTACTCCGATCGCTAGATGTCGGTCTCGGTGGAAGCAAAACCTAAGAGAGGTCTTGGCGTTCCAGTAAAGCAGTAGAGAACCACCGGGAACAAAAAGAAGACGTTTTTTTTGCTAAATTTGTGTAGACGAAAATGTAAAAGAGTAAAATGGAAATTGTAGACAATTTCATAAATTTAATAAAATAAGATTTTAGCACGTGTGACTTGAGACGTAAATGTTGTTGTACGGTTATTATCTAAGGGATTACACACAATATGAACACAGTTTGTTATCTGACAAGGTTACGCTCTTATACAAAGCGCCGTGTGTTCGGGCCCTCAATGGTATATTGTAATCTGATAATCGTTGACCTCAGTGCTCTATCTGAACAGTCTCAACATGAAAACTACTTATTCTCACGTTCATTGCGTCTGCTACAGTTTTATCACGTAAAGCAGACGAACAAGACTGTTTGTCTGTTACGTAACGAGTTGATTACTAAAAACAGTTGGCGCACAGTGACCCAGAAATCTTCTTTTTTTTTTGCTTCAAAATTCCTTACAGCCGGAGCCACAGCTAGCTGCCGCGGGGCTGGGTAGAAATCTAGCTGCGGGCTCCCAGTAACCCACCATATTCTACAAAATTAATCAACAGCCATCTGTACCAATTCCTCACATTCGATATAACACTGACTTAAAGTTCTAGAAAAAAATTATTCCTATAAAATTGAATGTAAATTAACCAGATTCGCTTGTAATTATAATCCTTAAAAGAAGAATTGAATAATTATGATAATCTCTTTTTTTTCTATTTGTATCGGCCATCTGAGGACCACATGCCAATTTCAATTCTTTATTCCTTTTCTTTTCTTTTTCTCCAATATTCTTTCATCTTTTCACTATGTCTCTTCTTCCTGTCTTCAGTCCACTTTGAACCTGCGTTTTTGTCTCTCCTACCCGGGACGCCCTCCATTTTTAACACTTTTTCCCGAAAGACTTCTCTTTCAATTGCTTCTTCTGCCTTTATATTATTTGTTTTCTAAATCCTTTTTGACTTCTTTAATCCAACTTGATGTCGACTTCTTTCCCCACAGATATTTGAAGATCTGTTTTGTTAACCTATTGTCGTCCATTCTATATAAATGTCCAAAAAATAATAGTCATTTTTTCTCATTGTTTCTGTTATACTTTCTATACTTTGATATATTTCATCATTACTTCTTAATTTCCAACCTTCTGAGGGTTTTTCGTTGGCCTAATATTTTTCTAATAATTCGTCTTTCCAATATTTCTAGTTTGTCTAAATTATAGTTCAGTACTAGACATTCACTTCCATATAATCATTCTGGCCTCTTTACTGTACTGTAATACCATATTTTCGCATTTTTAGATAAGCACTTTTTATTGTAAATATCTTTAGTTATACTACTAAATATCTTTAGTTATTCCATTTTATGAATCCTTTCTTCTATAGCAGATTTTTCTAAACCATTCTCTTGAATTATTTTCCCTAGTACGTAGATTTTCTAATCCTCTCTATTCGACCAATATCTGTTAGCAGGAATTTTGGCTCATTTTTAATGTTCGTGAGAAATTTGTTTTTTTTCTGCAGAAATCCCTAAGCCTGTTTTACTGGCTATGTCCTCTAAAAAATTAACTTGTGTTACTGCAGATGTCAGATGTCCAGAAAGTATAGCAAAGTCATCTGCGAATGCCAAACAGTTTATTTCAATGCTAACATCTCTTTATTATTTAATGTTATTCGTCGCAAAATAAAAATTATATCCAAGCTGTGGATCCCCGTATAGTGTATAGAAGAGTAAGGTTCTACAGCGTTTTCTTACAGTAGCTTAGCAAGTTTTTTTTTTTATTTAACATTTGCATTCTTTGAAGAAAATTTAAAACAAAATTCCCTGTACGTTTGGTGTCTCCTGAATTCAGAACACGAACAGTTTTCATTTTTATTATAATATTAAAAGAAAAGTCGTTCAGATTGTCGTAATAAGAAGTTGAGTACGGTACAATTTAATCACAGGAAAATACTTACCGAACCAGTCGAGAACGATCGTCTCCAGTTCTGTGCAGGCGGGACTTGCCGCCCAGGAGAAGCCTATACAGCTGATGATGTCTGACAACATGTCGCCCAGGATCGACGGGTACGAGTTGCCGGACGGAAAGTACGCGTGGAAGTTCGGGTGCTGCCAGTGTGTTATCTGAAAGCAGGAATAACGATTCTGTTTAGTGGACAGTATCCAGTTACGGATTGTTATTGTATTATAAGCACAACAAACGGATAAATATGCTTGAAGATTGGCTCACTGTACAAATAGGCGTAAACTTGACTATGGTGTGTAGTATTGGCTAATAAAGCCTCTCCTGGAATTTGCCATTTTGCTTTCGTATGCAATACTGGTAGTATTCTTGATTGTGCCAAAATTAATGATTCATTTTTATGTCAGTATAATGTATGAACTTAAAAAAAACGGCAAAGTATTTGCGAGTAAATTTAATGGTAAATTCTCGACTTAAAAAAAAAAGAACTTACTGAGTCTCATGAAGTATTTTTCTCTATAGTCAGTTTTCAGTAAAACAGCGTGGGCCTTGAAGAACAGGCATTTATTATATTAGATATTTATTATACTATTATATTCGTTATACGACATAACGTGTATAGATTTACGATAAGTTGGGTTATAGATTATAGATTCGGATAAGTCGGGTGGGGAAGCTGAAGAATTAAGAGGTGCTTCGCAGAGCTGGAAAAGATAGAGGTTTTCTAAAACAATTAAAAAGAATAAGGACTTTTTAGAGGTTTTCTAAAACAATTAAAAAGAATAAGGGCTCAATTGCTTGGACACATATTAAGGCACGACAGTGTGTAACTGAAAGAGTCATAGAAGGAAAGATGGAAGGGAAAAGTTGTAAAGGAAGACCACGTTTGGAATTCGTGTCTCAGGTTATGCAGGACATGAACAACTGTGATTCGTACCAAGAATTAAAGAGGAAGGCGAACAACAGGGAGGAGTGGAGGAGAACTGCTGCCAACCAGAAGAGAGCTTTACGATGACTAACTATAGGCCTATGATTTTTTGTAACAAAAAAGTGTCCAGTAAAGTTGCGAGGCTAGTAAATGCTGCTTGTACGAGACTTGTTTTAGGATCACTTCAGTTTCATTGTGTATTTAAAGAAAGTAATTTGTTATACGAAGGTGATTTATTCATGTATAACAGGTTTTTTCTATTATAAAAACATTTCTGAATAGATGGACATTCGTAGCTGAGTTTATTTTCTCTCGTAATTTTCATTCCTTATATTTCCAAAAGATCGGAGAAAACGGTAGTGAAGGAGGGATGTTATCGAGATGTAATACTTAAACTAATATTTCACGCATATAAAAATTTTGTTATGAGGTTAATCAAAATAAAATTAAGTTAGAAACGAATAATGTTGTGCTGCAACACCTGTAGAAAAAGGGAAAAGAAATATTTTGTTATTTTGCAACTTATTAAACTTAACAGTGTTACTGAATGGACTGTAAAACTTTACAACATAGTGGGGAATTTCGTCAAACAATTACATTTAAGTAGGGACCCGTATTGTTTCGGGCAGATCTTTCTCTGCCTTTCTTATCAAGAGATTTATTTGTCACAATTACGTCTCAGCCAGAGGCGTATTTATGGGGGAGGGGACGTATTTCTGGACCCCCCCTAGAGGGTCGAAAGTTGACGAGAAATTTTGTTAATCTCTTAATTTTTAAGCTGTTTTATTAATTTCTCAGCTGTGTACGCTAATACGGTAGTAACCCTTTTTGAAATAGTATAGGTCTACAACAAGTTTATTACAGAGCATTTGTGTGTACGCCTAAAATATGATATAAAGGAAAATCATTTAAGTCAACAAGTATCTTATAAACAATGTTTCAGTAGCGCTTATTTTTATTGTGTTATTACTTTAATGGGATTGATTTCAGTATGTTATTACAGGCTTTTCGGCGGCTCAGTAGACCAGTGGGTATGGCACCTGGCTACTAACCTAGAGGTCCCGGGTTCGATTCCCGGGCCCGCACCATAAAATCAAGGTGCGTTTTTCAGCCCCCAGGTCGACTCAGCCTGTTGAAAATGAGTACCTGGGATAACATCCTGGGGATAATAATGGGCGGCTGAAGCGTAGTGCTGGCCACACTGCCTTCCTTGTATGCCGTACGGCTCACATAAGGCAGCCTACCCTGCCGTCTCCTACACTACTTCAGGTGGTACACGTGGGAGCCATTATTATTTATTATTATTACAGGCTTTTCAACCACTTTAAAGAGTGTAATATTGATTAGTCTTAACTTTTTTTTTTAGTACGAAGCCGGAGCCCCCCCCCTTGTACCAAATTCTAGATTCGCTACTGGTTTCAGCAGCCATGAAACTTCCATAATTTTTAATTGTGTACAAGATGTACTTTTAGATAGAATCTTAATAACTTCAGTAAAATTACTGACATATTTGTCACACCTGTAACCGCAGAATGACCCTGTACATTACACTGTGGTTATATAAATTTCCCTTGACTCGTATACTTACTCCAGGCATGATTTTCGATTCGACGTCGGCCATGATCTTGTCCCACGGTTCTGGGTCGTCGGGTGCCTCGCTGGGCAATTGCGGCTTCAGGTAGCCCGGACTGACGCTGGGCGTCACCCTGCGTTGCGGCAACGTCTCCATGTAGTCGCACATGTAGTCGACCATCTCTTTGCCTCGTACGCGGAACTCTTGTGTATCCATCTCCTTGATCTGAAAGTAGAATGACCGTATAGCATTTGATGACGTTAAGCGACACAAGTGTCATTAATTAATGAATACAGACAATGAGAAAGTTATGAACAAAGAGAAACTGTAAAGAGTTTGAAATTCATTATCACTATAACGAAATACAATATTAGCAAACAGAACGAAAAAACAACAGGAATATTCCGTCAGCAAGAACAGTCGGTTAAGTATTTTGTTAATTAATTCTGAACTTACGTTTCATCAGCTTTAGGCCGGCCGCACACTGGAGCGACATTTTGTTTCGCGACAAAACCGTTTTGGCGCATTATGTCGCAGAGCGTCGCGGATGATTTTACTGCCATTAGGATGTATAAAGCGCCACACACTGGCTGAGACATTATCTAGAGGCGTCGCGAGGCCCCTCGTGACCAAAGACGAAGCTCCTTCAGTTTGTGTCTCGCAACAAAACAGCTTGCGACATTTTGAACCGCGCTTGGGCTGGATTGTAACGACACAAGGCGAGGAGTTTATATTATATTTTGGCCTGCTTAGTCGTACGTGGAAAGTGTCCTTTCGTTCTGGTTCTCGCATATCGTTGTGGTTGTGTATGTATGTATGTATTATTATTAATTGCTATTGAGTATAAAATAGAAACAAGTGTACATGTAGTTGGAACTGAAATAAATGCAAAATATTGTCTCACTAACCCATGAACTACAAAGTTTTACAGCTCAAAACCAAGTGACGAGAAATTGTTTTGTCGTGAGCCAATGTATCGAGCCTCTCTCCACCGAAGCGACGCTTTGCAACACGATGCGTCAAAACGGTTCTGTCGCGAAACAAAATGTCGCTCCAGTGTGCGGCCGGCCTTAGTTTCTACACGTGTGGAGATCTTGGTCCCAAAACGTCTACCCGTTCTTATCTTCGTATAATCTGATCACAAACTAACTGGAAGGCGGAGAGAAAACCAGGAAAAAGATCAGAAATGTGGGTGAGAGGACAAGTAGATAGAGAGTTTCTGAGGTGAGTCCAATGGTGAAGGAAGAAGGACTCGCGATGCACTCGAGCAAGCCCACAACCTAGTTGCTTTGATAACGGCTTGATACGACAGTAACTTGTTCTACAATGATAAGTATTAGATCATCTCGAATAGCCAGTACATTTTTTATTTTTAGGTCCGTTTCTTTTCTCTTTTTGGTTGTACGTTTTTTCCTAGTCAGTCTACTGTCGGAATGAAATCTTTTCCGTATTGTGTCCAGCATCTTTTGCTGTAGTGATTTCTACGTTGTTTAACTGGATTGAAGGAAATGCGCGCGGATCCGAAAATGGAGTTCGTGGCCGAGGAAACCTGAAAGCTTTGCAAAAAGAAATCTAAAGAAAGAATACGTCATCGTGAAAACGTTTAATCCATTTGAACGCTGGAAACGCACACATGATGCAGAGACGGAAATTGTAGATATTTGTGAGTAATACAAAATTATAAGAAAAAAGAATCGTTATTTGAAATTTATTTTACTGTAACCAAGAAGGTAAGTGTGGAAACATAATCAATAGATATCCGAAATGTAACAATGTCATTCTCTTGCAGAACTAAGGCAGAGACACAGAATAAAAGGTAACGTGAAAGAAGACCTCGGAAGTGACTCTGTCCTTCCTAAAAGCAGCAAGATTACTGTATACGCTTTGCATCTTAACTATGTACGAGTTTACACTGTCGTTGAGTCAACTAAAAAGTGGGTGAGAAGAAAACATCCGTCGAGCAACACTTCTGGCAGACGTCGTTGGGCTAAATGCCTTACTTATCGAGCCCCAAAACACATAAAAAATTCATGAAACAATAAAGATGAGATGACAACAATAAATAAAGTAAACTGTACCAGAAAACTATCCCACCGTGTACAAGAGTTGATAGTGTTAGTATTGTGTACGGTTGTTTTTAAAACTTGGCATCAGCGAGTACGGTCTGTAAATATTTGTACCAAACGCAATTAAATCGGTGTGCTCGTTTTTCTTAGAAATTAATAAAAATTTTTCGTAAAATGGCACCATTGCGGGCAGGCAAAAGTAAACATTTCAATATCGCGTTGTGGGTGCGCAAGTACGTATGTGGACCTTACATTTTGTTGAAGTGGCTGTACAAATACGTATGTTCACCGGGAGAGGCTGTAAACGACTTTCCGACAGTCGATTTCGGTCTTGGGTGTGCGTATGTACGTAACAATCGACACGTTTCAAGATTTTAATTCTCGATTTGTTTTGGAAGGCATTAAAGCACTAAATAAAAGACAATACGAAAAAATGATAAAATTTGGATGAAACTGCCCAAAGGTGTAGCCTATATGTATAAGATTCGAATAGCAGGCAAAACAAATTTAATCTGTAAATTTTTGAAGTAGCTGTGCGTAAATATCGTAAATTCTCTTTCGCTACTGCAGTCCGGCCGCACACTGGAGACATTTTGTTTCGCGACAGAACCGTTTTGGTGCATCGTGTCACAAAACGTCACAGATGGCTCTACTGTCATTAGGATCTGTAAAGGGCCACACACTGGCTGCGACATCGTCTAGAGGTGTCGCGACGCTCCTCGCGACCAAAGACGAAGCTCCTTCAATTTGTGTGTTGCAACAAAACAGCTTGCGACATTTTGAATTGCGCATGCGCTGGATTTTAATCACACAAGGCGGGGACTTTATGGTACACTTCCCTAGTCCATGACTTCTATTTTAATGCATGTCACGAACCACACACTTTCACAGGTCAAAACAGCTGACGAGAAATATTGGTTTGTTGTAAGACAATGTCTGAAGCCTCCCTCCACCGAAGCGACGGTTTGCAACACGAAGCGTCGAAACGGTTCTGTCGCGAAACTAAATCTTGCTCCAATGTGTGGGGCCGGCCTAAGTATCGAAGGTTATCTCTTTCGCTAAGAGAACTCACCTCGTAAAATAGGTAAAAAAATTGAAACCGTCACTGAACCATCAGACAGCTGGGTACACGTAGGGACTTCGTACTCGCCTAATAATTAGCCTAATTATTTTGCTTAATTTAGAGTTCTACGTTTTTACTGGCATATTTCTTTTTTATCCCTCTTTTTCCTTTTTTCTTTATCCCTCTAGAGAGGGGGTTAATACCCAAAAGTGGCTCATTCTTTTCGCTGAGCCACTGAAAAGAATAAATCCCTTTGAGTAAGTGTCAATCGTTTAAATAGAGCAGTGATGTGTTTTGCACTAGATAATGGTGCATAAAATCTATGTAAGTAAAGCAAAGGCTCAGATCATGAAATTGAAGTGTGACCAAGTGCTCATAAGAAGAAAATTATAACTGACAGTATAACCTTCACCCTGCATACACAGTAAACGATGGCGTTATAAGATTAGTAAAATTTAGTGTGGGTAGGTTAACAGTAATTGTTACTTAGAAAATTACGAATCCCATTGTTACGAAGAAACAGACGGTAAGAAGAGTTGTGTGGAGAAAGCGTTAGTTCAGGATCTGTTGTGGTACACTCATGTACACACTTCAGTTTATAAAAAAAAACATCAGTACCTTTTCTTCTTTTCGTGTCCAGTTGAAAATATTCCATAACTTCTCGCAAAATTTATCGCACATTTGACGGATTTTTTCAAATTTTCTAAAGAACCTGTTGAATATTATTGATTATTAGTAATGCAAACGATTGGAACCAAGAGTTGTCCAGCTAAACTAGGTATGATAATGATGAAGGGAGGATGAGGATCAAAAGCAGTAATACAGGATCCGAGAAACGACTGTTATGATGTGTGAATAGCACACAGATACCACCTCTGCTCGAGATAAGTTCACTAGCAAAATACCGTATATATAACGCTCTTCCGGAAGGTTTTTGTTTTGCTGTTTCTTCGGCCGCGTTTACACGTTTGGTTACGGTGGACTTTGCGCAGAAAATATTCTTATTTGCACGAAGACGGTAATGTGAAAAGCTTTGTGTGAGAGCCAGTTGTTTGTGTTCGTGTGGTGTCTGTTAGTGTTTATATCCGCGTGCCCGGAACCGAATCGCCTCACAAAATGTTGTTTACAGAATTATTCTCTTTTTACGGTACTCGTATTTCTGCTACTATATTTTATTTATAATTCGATCTTTTAGGAGTCCTTGAAAATTAATCTTTATACTGGTTCGTTTGTTTGGTAATGTATAACATTTTGTTTCAATCAGTGGCGACCCAGAACTTTATAAGACCGGAAGGACGGCTTTTTAAATCACGAGAAATCGATCGCGGGGAGGCAGTTCGAAGCGTTGGTGTTCCGTTTTCATCACTGTTGTATATTTTTTTTTAGCGTAAAGTTGATGACAATTCCATAAAGTCTACGTTTTTAAAATCAAAATTCAGCGCGCTGAATAGTGTAGACCAGCAGTCGGCAACCCTGCGCCCGTCGATAAGGCTTGACGCCCCCGCGGACCAATTTGTAGTTTTTTTTCTTTTGAATGAAAGGAAAGCACCCGTATTGTACCTGCTTCGAAGTACTGGATTATAAAATAGTATAAACCGTTTCAAAATTTACTTTGTTCTAATACAATAATTACTGTGAGTTAGGTTTTTTTTTCAAGAAAAGGAACTGAACATTCATTTATGTTTTAAATGTGATTTTTTCAAGTTTTATATTTCTGGGCACTTTATGATAATAAATAACGTTATTGTGGCAAGTTCTTTAATTTATTTTTATTAAAATGTGTTCCTGTTTATCATTTTTTTTCGTTTAAAGTTTTGTTAGTTTTAACGTGCGTGTGCATGATGACATTGTTGATGACCTAATGTGAAAAATTTTCACAAATTTTTACAAAGGAAATGGAAAATATTGCAAAGCTTGTTTTGATTCGGTGTTCCACGTCGCTAAATATAAGGTCAAGGGTATTATAAAGCGACATTTAACGTTGTAACATCCACCTTTTGAACTCCGCACCTTTCTATTTTCCATTGATTTGGGGTGGGGGGAGGGGTGCGCCCATCGAACTGGTCCTCAGTTATGTATGGGCTCCCATAAATTCGAAGGTTGGCTACGACTGGTGTGGAGTTTTGAAAGGTGAGTTTGGGTCAAGGGTCCCTCACTGGACATGTAAAAGTAAGAGAACTCTAGCTACGGAAAATCGAGAACACGGCGATGTTTCGGAAAAGGTCTTTGAAAGAACTGACACGTTACAGAAACGGTAGAAGTACGTATTGAACTGTGAAGAAGTACGAGATAAAAATAATTATTATTTTTGAAACTAAATCGATTTACACAGTATTTTGTGAACTGACATATTTCGACGAGACACAGGCATTACATGACCACTAAGAACACGCGATGTTTGGAAGAATTTCTTTGAAACAATTGACATGTTACAGAAACTGTAACGAAGAAATACGTATTGAACTGTGAGGATGTATCAGATAAAATAAATATTAATTTTAAAGCTAAATCGATTTACACAGTGTTTTCTGAACTGACAGACTCGACGAGACACAGGAATTACGTGACCACTAATAATGTTGAACGTTTCACGACATTTGCGACACGTTGAGACCGAAGAGATATGATATATGATTTCGATTGTTTACTAAAATTTTATGTGATATGTAAAAATAATGTATAACATGGCTACCAACATTAATTAGCTCAGATACTGTGAAGCTAACTTAATTTCTTCTTACCCTTTTAGAATCGTAATAATTTGCACGATTGGCAAACATTTTAATATTTTCAAAGGTTTTTAAAAAATATATAAACACTTGCCACGTTTCACAGTTTTTATTTAACTCTGACAGCTGTTTCAGCTTATTAAGCTATTGTCAAAGAGATTAGTGAACAACTAAACTAAATAAAGAATGTAAGGGTGGTGAACATGTGTTTAGAGCGTGTATCCGGACATGTGTGGGGTGTGTTTGACGGAGGGGGTGGAGGAACTCGTGGGAAGGTCAAGTGTCTGTAAAAACTAAGTATAATCGGAAGGAAAAGTATACAAATTAACTAACAAAATATTTTGCCTTCCGATTAATATTAAAAACACGTGCTATATGGAAACTCAAATTAGCAAAGGGTTTACTCTAACCCGGGAACTGTACGGAAAGAACAGTCCGCCATTATAGCACTGTATCAGGCCGGTGCTCATGTATGGAGTGGAAACAATGTGCTTTCAAAATTTAGAACCTCTTCTTAAAATTGAACGAAGAATTCTTTGCAAAATTTATGGCTCCAAGAAAACCGAAGATGGGTACCAGGCATAGACCCAAAGAAGAGCTGGAAGATCTGGAAACGGCTTTCCGAAGGAAAAGACTGAGCTTTCTTGGACATATGGTTCGGATGGATCGGTCCAGATTAAATAAATAAATTTTCAACTATACTTGGCAACTTTCCAGTCTGAACGGATACACAAAACAACTCAAGGAGGAAATGATGAAACTGGGTATCTCTTTGAACGCTGTGTGGACAGAAATACATACAGAAACGAAATTCAAAATCTTGAGGTTCTCTGCCGTGAGAAGAAGACGAGAAAGGGGTGGACAGTGGAAAGGAAGGCGCCGCATAGTGTGCGAATGAGAGGACCTTCTGGCAAGAGAAGAAAAGGAAATGATGTTCTCGTGGTCCATGGCTGGCCTGTTCGTGTAAAAGAAAAAACACGTGCTGTGTTTCTTTAAATTTTCAAGTTCATTTATTTCGAAAGTAAAAACCACATTTTAATTTAAAATTCAAGATTTTGCAACGACGTTTGTTTTATTCAACTGTATAAAATAAAATACTATTGACGTCAAATTGTACTAAAGTCAACTACTTAGAAGCGATGACTTTTTGTCTGCTCTTTGTTTACAAAACGTGATGTAACAGTGTTATCGGTAGTTCGAGTATTACTCGGGTAATGTCCTGGCGGCTCGTGACACGTATATCTGTAACGTGTTTCTAAGATGCAAAAGATGGAAAGATTCGTTGCATCCGGTAAATGAAGCAGACCGTTGGCCTAAATCGGGAGAACGAAGACGAACTGGGATCGTATGTTACGTTCATCCGCATGTAACAACAATAATTTAATGAACGACTTGTTTAGTATATTTAGATAGAGAATGATTTGTTTTGTCGATGGTTTGTGTTCTTTCACCCCGCCGGATTCAATATCTTACGTGTTTATTGTTATTCCCTGATATATATACTTTTCCGTTCGGTTTTATGTAGTTTACGTTTAAGAATAAACATCTCGTGTTTGTTTGTTTGCGCTTCTGACTCGGCTACGCACATCAAAGAATCGTGTACGAAAATTAAAACACATCACAAGAATTTGTACACGTTTAAAAATGCAGCGTTCACATGAGTTTTGCGTTTCTAGAGTCGCAGATACGAGCACCGCAGCACGGATTATAGACCTACATTTAAGACTTACCGATTTTTCGCGATATGTTTTTCTAAGACCAAAAGGTCTAATCTGTGGTATAATCAAAGTACGTCGTCGATTAAGGACTCCAGTTAACTTGTGCATTGTTTCCGAAATCAGGAACCATGGGGAAAACAAGCACATTGGTGAACGATATTGTTTAGTGTGGCGGCGTAAGGGTGTTCATACAAGACACTCGGTACGTTGAAGGGTACAGTCCTCTTTTAAAGAGTTTTGATAGTGACTGACCGACTTTCCAAAAGCGTCCCCACCTTTTCCACCCACTTCACAATTCATTTCCGTGTAAAGGTTTTCCTCTACTTGTGTAGGGTACGAAAGAAATGAACAAAACTAAACTCGAACGTCCATTACGATCATTGTCTTTAGTTGTGAAACTGAAAATTAACGAATATTTGGCTGGCAGCAAATATGGAATACGTTGTTTTTAAATATTCTTTTCCATTTACGAATGATTTGAAAAGATTTAGGTAGGAAACCAAAAAGTCAACGAATTGTATAATTTCGGGTACCGTGTTCTCTCGAACAGTAGACATAGTTCACGGCCCTAAACATCACATTTTACTGGGAGTGAAAGTAACCTTTGCTGCACCAGAAGTCGCGGGACAGTGAGTTCAATTCCCGTTAAAGTTTGTCGAACGTGAGATGTCAGTTAAAAAGCGCGTATAATCGATTACTGTATACTCTTTCCGTTTTTAGTTTAATCCTGATGTAAACAAACCCACGTGGCAAATCTGAAACGCTATTGGTCAGGTCCGTTGACACTGTTCCCAAAGTAATGTATTACGCGCATGTGCAGAATGTCTGTATAGTCATGTGAGAGTTAACTTGCTACTTAATCGGGGCACGTCGTTTCCTCCTTATCACTGTATTCTGAATCGTATCGAATTAATACGGAGCCAGTTGAAAGCATATGTTGCCCGCATCGATCTACACTAGTTTAGATCGATGGTTGCCCGTCACAACACAACATTAGCTGCCTGATATAAAAGAATTTATTGAAATGGCGGACAAGTGGAGTCATTGTATAATCAAGGAAGATGATAAGCTATGGCAACTGGCCCACGTCACCGACGTCGTTGTAAAAAATGAACAATCTTATCAATAACAACGCTGACTCAAATGATGATACAAGTTCACACACAGATATGGAAGGCATTGAATTACTCTCTGACAGAGACTGATAGTATTCAGTACACTGGTAATTATCACAGCTTCTATTTTCGTTTTAAATAAACTTTAATTTTGTGTTTGTTGCGATATTTTAACGGTTAATTATAAAAAAGCCATTAACTGGTGTATAAAATGTTTCACTTGTCACACAACTTTTACTTTGGTCAGGACAAATTATTACAATTTATGTGTGTTTATACAATATGAGTATTGTATGTACCCTGTCTGTACTCCTTCTGTCAGAGTGACATGCCTCTAATTCAAGTAGCAAACAGCATTTCAGATGTGCCACGCCTGTTTGTTTACATCAGGATTAAGGTAAGAACGGAAACTATATAGATATAATAATATTACAAACTGGATTATTGTGTTTGCCGGTAACATGAGATTTTTAATCGTATATAATGAAGTAACGAAACACCCTTATTGTTTGCGTAGAAAAACATTTTATCCTAATTTTTTCTCATAAACCTATGTTGATTTTTGTCCTGAACAAGTTGCCATTTTAAAGCAAGGTCTTTGGATAGCATCCCCTCACGCCTTCGGAAACGGTTTTATAAAATTAATGAAAGAGATTTCACATTAATGCTGCTATAATTAAAAACAACAAAAAATTAGGTTTCGCCTGATTTTAAACAATCCCATCTTCGGGAGAAGAATGGCGTATTTTCGTCCCCTCACGTAATTTAAATACTTGTTTTATTTACAAATAAGTACACCAGTTTTATAAAACATAGAAGAATATCATTGAAATGTTTGAATAGCTTTATGGTAATAATAACACACACAATTAATAATATTTGTTCTATCAAATCATATGAATAAGCTATAATAATCAAGGAATATGAATAAGCTTGTAATAATCAAGGAAAATTCAGCCTTTTTAGTTTTTGATTTTTAACATGAGAAAAAAATTTGTTTAAAGCTGCGAGCAAAGTTCTTCGTTGTATGGTTTTTAGCTTCCATTTTTGGCCTGTGGTTCCCCTAAAGTTAAAAAATTTTCCATGTAAACACTACATTGGGTCAAAATTACCTTTAGTGAGGTCATACCCGGCAAGGAGTTTTATAATTTTTACGAAGTTTTGTCCCCAAAAAATGAAATCTTCCAAACCGAACACTAAATTCAGATTTTGGTTAACATTCATTTTAATTTGATACCCCTACATAGGTTTTTACGATTTTATAAAATTTTGACTCCTCACATTTTTACCTCCCGCCCCGTATTTTTAGGGCGATTAATCTGAAAAACAATAATGGTCTGTGAAGTAAAAGTAAGTTTTACGAAAATAGGTTGAACCATTCAACAGTTACCGCGATTCGTCTCTCGAATAGATAGATACACAAATGCCAAAAGGTCGAGTTAAATCTGAGAACGCGCTTCACTCGATTAATAAAAATGCATTTGATAAGGTTATATCGGACCATAAAATTATAACGCGTGTAATTAATAATTAATTTAAAGTAACTATTAGGCATTGTAAGAAACTTACAATGTTTGTAAAAAACTTACAATAGCTAGGGGCGAATCTAGGATTTAATTTCGGGGGGGGGGGAGCGATGTTTTTAAAACCACATATCGTTGTCTTATAGTATTGTTTTTCTCATGTTGTAATGAAAATCGTACCAAAAATTAAAACTAATAGGCAAATAATAGCTGTAATTCACTAATGTCATTAAAATAAATTAAAAACATACATCAGATAGGCTTCCAGTTTGTCTTGCAAGCCTAATAATACCTTTCTGTGGAATATAAATAGTTTAAAGAGAACGTTAAAATTAAGAAAGTGAGGGTTACGAGCATGTATACAATTGCTGTGGATATAAAAATGTATCCAACAGGGTTGTGGATATAAATTTTACAGCGTGTAAAATTGTTAAATAATTTTGTTAAAAAATATGATGATTATCAGTCTTTTTTAATGAATTAGATTTAAAAAAAACACACGCAACCAGTTTAAAATTTTTGCTCCAACATTTTCGGATTTCGGATGGGGATATATTCCCCATATCACTCCCCTAGGTTCGCCCCTGTACATATGTCTTGTTTAGTGAAATGGTGATTTAACGTAATTTTATTGGTTGTATATAGAGTTAAATACATTAGTCGACAACAGTCACAGTAGTGCCTCGTTTGTTTGCGCTTGGTGCTAAGTTACAGTGGCTCACTGTGTATATTATCGCATTTGTATTTATTCTGTAAAGATTGTGATGAAAAAAATATAACGGTCTAACCTTAATAGTTTTTACAATAACGCTACACTTTGGAGTAACCAAAACCGCCATTTAAATTACAACGGAGCGACAAATAGACGTTCTCCCAAGAAAACTGTTCGTCTTACGTGTTCCAGCTTGTTGTCATAGTGTTCACCTTACCCGCGGTCAATACAATCGAAGATATGCACTGTGGTGGGACAAACAATTACGCGTGATTTAAAATCGCCCCCCCCTTCCTCACCGCTTCGAAAGCCTACAGTTACTTAATCGGCGGTTGATGCATTACAAAGAGTTATCGCGATACGTCTGTCTAACAGTTAGACAAACACACAAATGTCAAATGGTCGAATTAATACTGAGAACTCGCTTAGCTCATTCAGTAAATGCATTTGATAAGGTTATGTCGTTTAAAGATGAACGACCTACGCATGTGTAAAGGGTTGCGCGTTTTCTGGTGTTATTTTTATGATGTAATATTCATCATACGCTGCGGTCGGATGTTAAAGAAGTAATTAAAAAAAATATATATATATTCATAACGTTTACACGTGTAATCGGGCATGAGACATTAAAATAGGAAATAGTTTTAAACTTTGAAATAGAGTATCCACAGAAGTCAGAAATACAACATTGTGTGTGTGTGTGTGTGTGTGTGTGTGTGTGTGTGTGTGTGTGTGTGTGTGTGAACACTTTGCTACAGTAAATTTGTTATGCATATATTATTTATTTAATATTTATAACTATTTTACCTTAAGCTACATTGTTTCCCCATTTGGAACACGTTTCGGGAATCGTATATTTTTGTCCATCCTCGCCCATCTTAATTTTGGATCTTGTTGAATATTTGACAACCAACCGGAACACAAATATTCAACAAGACCCGTAATTAAGATGGCCGAGGATGGGAAAAATATGATTCCTGAAACACGTTTCAAATAAGGAAATAATATATCGTGATGAAAAATAGCTGTAAATATTAAATAAATAAAATAAATAGGCTAAATAAATATTAAATAAATGTAACTCTTTTTTGCTACAGTCTATTTCTTGATGCATATATAATATATTTAATGTTTATGATAACTTTACCTCAAGACGTTATTTCCGTTATTTAGAACATGTTTCGGGAAACCTATTGTTCCCATCCTCAGCCTTCTTAATTTTGAATCTTGTGGAGTATTTGTGTTTTGGTTGGTTGTTACAGGAAACTATAACAACAACCAACCAAAACACTAGTACTCGACAAGATTCAAAATAAAGAAGGCTGAGGTTGGGAACAATAGGTTTCCCGAAACATGTTCCAAATAAGGGAAAAAACATCTTGAGGTAAAGTTATTATAAATATTAAATATTTATATATTAAATATAAATATATTGAAATATATAAAGGTTTCGTTTATATTGAAAGAAGTAATTTCTAATGTAAATTTCGTTCAAAGTTTTTGTTCAATATCTTCAAAGTTAATGTTTTATTTTAAAATGTTCACACTACGAAACTTTATATTAAAATAAAATAAAATAAATAAAATATCTGTTATAAACATATGCATACAGTACGTGTGAATGTGTGTATGTGTATGTACGTTCATATGTACGTATGTATATGTTAGATAAGTGATATATTATGTGTGTTACATATCGTTCTACGTAAGAATATTTAACATTCTGACGGTACTATTTCAATGGCCGTTAATTGAACTCGACTTACAACAAATTATTTTGCATAATTGTCGTGATCATCGTATTATATTGCAAGAATCTGCAGATTTACACTATCGTAGAATTTATTTATTACAGCTTGTAGGCATTGTTTAAGAATCGTAAATAATTATTGGTAACAAAACGTCGCGCAGAGACTGTGTGCGAGTCTCAGTTACGTTCTTACTACGTTCTTTGGTTATTACAGTGTGTTGTACTATAATGTGGCGGTAATAACAAACCCGTTTTTTTTTTTTTTTTTTTTTTTTTTTTTTTTTTTTTTTTTTTTTTGCACGCGGTGACAGAAAACGATTTTTTCGAACCTTTTTAGTCTTTAAAATGTTTTATTTTATTCGTAATAAATTTCGAATCCTTAGATTACGTAATTTTAAATGCAGACTCATAGTAAAAGCAAGGAAAACTGTAAGGTAATATTGGAAGTAGGATATGGTAAACTAGAATCTTACGTGTGGGGCCATTGACAGTGGATCAGTCTGTTTTCTTTTTTAATTTATAAAATTATGAAACTAAAAATGTTTTAATTTATTAATTTTTTAAAATTTCGTTTATTAGAAATTAAAAGATAATACTCGTGTGTCTATTATTATCATCTGTTTCCGATGTACTTTAATCAGTTTATATTTATATCTACTCACAATTATTCTTGTGTAATTATTATGAATAATAGAATAGTAAATAATACTTTTTTACTCGAATATATTTTTTAATTATTTATATTTTAATAATTTTATTTTCTTAATAAATTTGTGTATAACTGAAACAAAAGTTTACTAAAAATTGTAATAATACTACTAAGGTGCACCTAATGCCTGTCCTTATAACACAATTATATATCTCTTGAGATATTAAAAGGCAGAGAAAATATACTGAGAAATATCGGAAACGTTTAAAGTCAGTAGTTCACATTTAGACTTGATTTTAATACATTCGTAATAATAAATCCATAAACATAATGTTTGCCGTAAGAGATATTTCGGTCACGCCGCACGCGTAAGATTTACAGTCAAAAGGGTTAAAGGAACAGCGTTAGACATTGACACGAATGACTAGCAAAGATCAGCCAAGTGCTGTGTAATCGGCACACATTACCGCTCAAATAACAGCGAGTCAATAATCAATCGAACAAACACTCGACTAAACAACAACAACGATCACGTACACTGATTCAGAAGGCACTAACTGACACGGTCGTCCGTCACTCACTGGAGGGTTGTCGGCGGTACCGAGATTACGCACGACTGACGCAACGTGGAGCCTGTGTGTGGTGGACAGTCGGTACGGTGTCGTCCACCTCCTCCTGTTGCCGCCTCTCCTCTTCCTCATTAATATTCAAATTCGCTTTTAGCGGGTTCGTTCGTTCATGTGAGTCACTCGCCCCCGTTTACGTGTTATCGTAAATAATAAGTCAATACGGCGCTTCGTTCAACTTCGACCGGCCGCGCACAGCGTTTGTCTTCCGCATTCCAGTGTTGTACATTAGGGTTACCGTATTTGTTGTCCAAACTGAGGACATCTTGTTTACAAACAAAGGACGGTCCCAGAAAAGAGGACATCCTTATTTTGGGCACCCGTTAGTTTTGTCGTAAATTTAATTTCCATCATTGTCAATATCAATTTACAAAAAATGCACAAAACTGCTTTTTCCGGAAACGCTGATAAATAGTCTACATGGAAAAGAAAATTCGATACTGTTAATTAATATAATTTGTCATGTTCGTTTAATAGCCTTCAGTAACAAAGCAGTAGGCCTACAAAAGCCGCAGCGGTATTCGGGAGTGTTATCAACGATCAATACAATTATTTTAACGATAAATTAATGTAATTTCATTTTACGATATTATTTTCTACAGATTATTGGTTTAGGAACAAAACAATGTGCGTGTAACTACTGTATTTGTGTAACTATTTTTGTTTGTTTGGAAAAAACATATTTAAAAACAATGCTGGACAAATACTAATCCCGAACACAGGTCAAAACTCCTGACTGTCCGAGGTAAAACCGGACTACGGTACACCCCCTGTGTTATCCCCCCTTTGAACTAGCTTCCATAAAATTGGCAGTATTCACCCCCCTTTCTCGTAGATTTGCACTCTTAAACTTTTCTCGACAAATACTCTGTAGAAAGGCGAAAACCGCATCAAAATCCGCCCAGTGGCTTTTCTAAACTAGTCCGAAGAGTAAAACGTCTGCTAGGGGACTTTATTTATCTACGAGCTTTAAACATGCGTGGTGCTTCCATTTAAAGGACGATACCTCAGAAAGTATACACGCAAAGTTACGTAATATAAAGGACGTTTTAACTTTTAGATACTTGAGGCGCATAACCATACCACATTTATACGTATTTCGAAGTCTTCAGAATTGTAGGCTATATAAATTTTGTTTCAATTTTATGAATATTTATAAAGATTAACAAAAATTATTTATGATGTAATGGAATTTAAAACGTTTGTAATCTTCTGAAGACGAAATTGCATTCTGTTGAGTGCAATGTATAAGCATAAATTTAAGCATAGTATACGAAAAAACTAGAAATATTAAAAATTATAAATTGTGTGTGGGGAGAGAGAGAGAGAGATTATGTGTGTTTATCACGTATCTCCAAGAAAAAGCGTAATTATAATTTAAAAGAAGTGGTTTCGGCATATTGCGAACTAGTTAACTGTGTAAAAAGTTTGCTCCAGGTAAAATAAACGATGAAGTCATAATTGGTTAGTACTGTAGATACATGCAACAGAATAGAGTATTAGGCTTGCAGTCTTATTGTATAAATTGATATTTGAACCAAGTTCTGTAACTGTATTCTTGAGTCATTATTTAAAATATCGACTTTTACACGAAACTTTGTAATTTTTAACTTGATGTTTCAATTTCCAGAATGCCGTTGTATGCTTATCAAAGCATTCTGCGCGTGTTTTTGTGATTACCATTGTCTCATCATTGTAACCGATAGTTTCTGTTGTAGTATCTGAAGGCCTGAGAGTGTTTTGTCTTCGGGTGATAGATATTTGTCGAAGATGATACAAGTTACTAGAGTAGAATCACAACGATGCCACTGTGACTTTGGAAAACAAAATTTAAGAGCATAATCGTGCTGCTGAAATATATAAGTGGGTAGAAGCGGCAATAATTGGATTCATAAAGTGAAAACTCTTCTTACAGATAAACGCCTGAATCTGTGTTGGAAGATTCTGAATAGTGCGTTGTTACCTCTTTTGCCCTTTAACCATTGGCGCGGAAGTTTCCACGCTTAACAAACATAAATGAATATAATTGAAGCATTTGAATTTTTGGTATATTGAAGGCTTTTCTAGTGTCACGGACGGTGAGGCTGTTGAAGAATGAAGCTTCATAGACTGTGGGCAAAGAAAAGGTACTAATTTTTTTATTTAGAATTCAGGAAAGTAAGTTGGAGTACTTTGAACAGTTTCTAATGAAAGTAGTCAACTGTCTTTTGAAAAAGCTTTATCCTTTATTTTAGTATAGAACCAACCTGAAATTAATTTTTTAAGTCAGTTCCTGTTTTGTAAATTCGATGTATTAGATTTAAATAATTATACACAACTAGGAATAAGGTATACTGTTTATGTTGTATAAAGTTTTTTTACTGAGAAAACCCCAATAACCTTTCTTTAAGCTCCGGTGGTACTCGAAATGAACGCGGAAGACCAGAGTGGTACGCGGGTCCGAAAAGTTGGGAACCACTGGTCTACACATTGAATTATGTAGCAAAGTAAGATTCAGTGTGATTCACAGCAAATTATTTAAATATCCTAAGAATTTTTGATTAGAGGAAACCTACAGTGATACTGTACATCAGTAATAAAACACAATAATAATAATAATACGCATAATAGAAGTCGGCACTGTAACAAATTCTCTACTATAAACCTTTCCGCTCAATAGTAATCTATGGGTTTTGAATATAAAGCTTATGACCAGAAAATTAACTGTTACTAAATTTGTTTTTGCTATTAAATCGTATTCAAACGTTCTTGTGCGCGTATCATATCGAATGCGATTTTGTGAGCGTGTCACATTTTAACTCTGTACACAATCAGCCTTTGTTTTTCCTGGCAACATTCAGAATTGTATGCGTAAGGCTAGTTTTAGTTTCAGTAACTGAACTAACAAACTCGTGCTTTGTGATTATACACATAATCGTATTGACGTCATAACCACTAGTACATCGATAACACAGCTCTCGTCGCGGAGAATTTCGACGTTCCTTCACACGAAGCGTGTCGCGGAACCGAGTCTTACAACAGAAACGTAACAAATGATGTGTTTAGAAACTGTGCCACAGGTCGCAGAAGCGAGACCGAGTGTACGTTTTAAATAGGTAAACAAGAGTCATGTGCTCTCTTTATTCTCTTTGTAATATTCGACACGTTTAATATCAGTTCATAAAGGAGAGTGGGACGGTATATTTATATAATATGAAACATTTTAATGTTTGAAATTTCTTAACCTACATTACTACACCACGGTCCAGAATACTGAAATTGTTGGCACGAAGCGAAGCCATGTGGCGTACGTGTTTAAAACGGGTCAACAATGTTTGACGTAGCATATTTGCAGAATGTTTTCTTAGTCCGTTGAAAACGCCGGTATAATAAATTTTCATATTAAATTGCGAATCCAAATTGAAAAATTCGTTATGGGTTTTCAAATACTGACGTAAAATTTTACAATTTATTAGAGCTAATCTTTGGTCGTGATTAAGTCCGTGTATGTTTTGTGAACAAAACTTATTTTAACGTAACACAGAATACCGAGTCAGCCGTGAGCGTTGTAATGTTGGTACTACACGATTACGGAAAACTGTTTAGAAAGACGCGTGTTTTGTAATTTATTTGTCAATAAATTTTAATTGTAATTATCTTTGTGATTACGAGTTATGAAACGTAATGTACAAAAACTTCATACTGCAAGAAGTTGCATTAAAAGAAATTCGTGTGGAAGAGAAGAAGAAAGAAAAGATATAGTTTTAATCTGTCAGTTATAATAATCAATGTTACATTGTCTAGTAGCATACTGTCTGTCTGGTATAATTGTTGTAAATTGTTATTAAAGTTATATTTTGAATGTCTGTAAAGTGTTGCAGAACACTTCAAAGGCTAAAATGGATTATTAAATAATACGTCTTGTATTAAAAAAATATATATTAAAGCAAAGGGAATAAGAATATTAAGAAAAATTTCAAATTTAATTCATTTACAGAAATCCTGTAAATGCAAAATGTGATATGTCTACTAAAGAACACTGCAATATGTGATAAACGTTTTAAAAATACACGTTATTAAACTATTTTTAATGTGTTTCTACACAATTTTCTGATCGTTGAAAGTGGATACAACGTTTAATATATTTAAACTTCAGTCGTAATATGTTTTTGAATAGTCTAGTAAAATTGTTATTATTAGCTTTTTGTTTTCAGTTTTTAAAAATACTTTTAACCCCCCCCCCCTCTCAAGACACACATTTTTTTCCATACCTGCACTGCAGTCAGTTGTGATGGCGCTGCTAGCAAACTGAATAATTTGTTACACTCTTACGTTCTTGACGGTAGTAGTCTGATAACACTTATCACACAGAACAGTAACACGAAATAGTAATACGTTGTTCTATCAAATGAAACGTTCACCATAAACGACATGGCGCGTTATCGAGTACGCACTAATGAGTACATCACGAAGCGGACTTGCACTCACTCACTGACTTACTGCTATTGTTGCTAATAATATACGCGAGGAACCGAACCCAAGACCGCTTGCTACACTCGAAGTGATTCACTGACTCGAACTGGTCACATTTATACAGCTTCTCACACAACATCCGCCGCGGGCCCGTTCACGTGGTCGCTTACATGCGCCTTATTTTTGTTAACGCCAAGAGCGTTTCTTCATACCGCTGATTAATTAATGTCGTGGTTAATTGTTTTGACGCGAGAAATCGAAACTTGCAAATTGCCGACAGCGACAGTGAAATGTAATTTAAGTGTGTCGTCAGCACTTAAAATTCATTGTATAACTGTTTTTTGTTATTTTTTAATTTACTGTATAAGGTTTGCATGATTTTGTTACTTGATGGATGTGTATATTATTTTAGAATAAAATTATACTAATTTAATGTAACGTTATCCACCACACAATAAAATATGTAAAAAATATCAAGTAAAAAAGATCGCCCTTGAACCTTGAGAATTGTACCAAGTTTCAACCAGTTCCATTCTGTAAAATCGCACGAAAGGATGGATTGGAAGCTCTGTAATCAGTCTGTAGTATTGCTTTTCACTCTGCAGAGCTTAAACCTTTATAGAAAGGAAAACAAAGTTTTAGTAAAATATCTGGTCTTGAAGGATAGATCTAGTAGATCTCTCTACGGATAATTAGGTTTTAGTGTTAAACGTAAAATTGGAGCAAGATGATCTAAAATTCAAATGTAAAAAATGTAAAACAAATAACAGTTGTTAAATTGTCCTGATTCCGTGATCAGGCCAGTTAAATAGAATATTCAGTATTGATATATGTGCAAGTCATATAGTTAAAAGATATGACGGTTGGCTATAAATCGATATGTCTTTGGTTCGAAATCTGGCAGTATCAACAAGACAAGATGTGTTTTTCTATTCTCTCCCCTCCCTCTCGAGTCGACTCAACCTGCAAGAAGTTAAACCAAGGATACACTAGAGGTTAAAACATACGGGGTCACTTGCCGTAGTTACTCCTGGCTGTTACCTATCTTGACTATTCTGCACCACTTCGACGGCACGGAAAGGTCACTGAGATTTAAAATTTACAAAACAAGGCTTCAATATACCGTTCCTAAATTAAAATGCGGACAAATTAAGGTGTAGGTTGGGTAGAGTTACCTTACGACCTCTTTTTCCTGACTCTGTACCCATAAAATGTTTTCCCGAGAAGACGATAAAAGCGTCCAGGATTTAACTTATTTTTAATATTTAACTTATTACTTTTGTCTTCCATTACTCAAAATGAAAAAGTATTTTGGCATAATTTTCTAGTTCCCTACGTAGTATTTTACTGCCTGTTACTACATGCGGATCTACAAACACACATGCACGTATTTTTTGGGCACGTAATTTGTAACCGATTAATTTGTTAGGATTTTGAGAAACTGTTATACGTGAGAATTGTGGACAAGATATATAAGTAATCTGAAAACACAACGCTATTTGGAATTGTTAAAAATAATAATTACGTTGTTGACATGTTTCTGCACGTCAGTAAACAGTGGCTATACCGACAGCAGAATGACGACGACGCGACGGCCGGCTCCGTTAATGGTGATAAGCTGCAGTTGATGAATACTAAAGCGGACTTAAAACGGTAATCTCGTCTTACTAACGGTGGAATCTGATTGGTTCATTGACAGATTGGTCAGGAAGTGCCGCGCAATTAAAAACACATTATTACACCAAAGGCTTCCGACTGTAAACCTTTTGATATTAACCCTAAGGTTGGGACGATCGTCTGATGCAATTAATCGAAAGATCGTGGTTTCATGAATACGAAACTCGGCAGTAGAATATGGAAGGGTTGAAGGAAACAGTAGTTGTGAAACAAAACGGAGCAGTGCCCCAGCGCCGCCGATGACACATAAGGGGAAATGAACCGGAAAAACTGGCGGGTAACGGCAGAGCCGGAGGGACGCTGACCAAGGGGTTGCAGTCCTCTGTCTTTCAATATTGCATCAGTTTATGTCACCCTGAACGTGTTTAAAGGTGTTGTTGCATTTACGTTGTTAAAGTCTGATGTCAATATACTGCCGCGCCGTGTCGTCATACGGAAAAAAGAGTTACAAAACAAAACGTTATTATTAAAGATATTAAAGAGTAGTCGACACACGAGACATAAGGGATGGGGTAGGAACAATTATTATCGATACGTGTCTTGACGTTAACGCGTACCGCGGGACGATGTACCCAACTTGTGAAACACCGCGTGTAAAGGGCGTGATTATTTGCATACGTGATTGACTGTTTACAGGAACATAATGTTTGTATGAATTAGTTTGCCTGTTAAATGTTTGCCAAGAGACGAGCTCGCAAGTTATAACTTTATTGTTTTGTTTTGTGGCAGTAAAGTGTTGGAGATAGGTTTGATGTGTCTAACTTGTTTCGCGGTTTGGAATTTTTTTTACCGTTTGTAATACAAATTTTACTCTCGTGTGCGAAATTACGTTTATTATTTTTTTAATCGTTACTCGTAAAGAGGTATTCGTTAACAGACTGCTCATGAATTTCAAAACAAAAAAAACTTGGCTAAAAGATCTCAAGGATTCGTGGTGATACTGGTGATAGCTTACAGATTCGGAACACCGAACTACGTACAGAAATCACGATATTGTTCAGATTGTTCTAATGTTGGATAGTACTTTACAGATTTGTAAATTAACGTAATGGTAAGAACCTGATTTTACTCAAGTGTTTTATCAATTGATCTGGACCTACCTACACTAATTGGTCAGTCGGTTGGAGGGACACATGGCATAATTGTATGAGAACTGTGTGCGGCTCTGATCTCGATCCTCGCTTGTCACTGCTTGTGTGTGTGTGTGTGTGTGTGTGTGTGTGTGTGTGTGTGTGTGTGTGTGTGTGTGTGTGTGTGTGTGTGTGTGTGTGTGTGTGTGTGTGTGTGTGTGTGTGTGTGTGTGACAGAGATTCACAGTCTTCTGCCTATTCTGTAAAGTATAAAGATGGTGAATCTAATGGACATTTGTTAGTCTGCATATCGGACATTAGCTCAACAGAAAACTTAAGATTTATCCTCAGATTAGCCAGGCGCAGTGTGCCCGCCCCCAAAGATGTATGTGGTTAAATTATCATTTTTTATTCTGATGCATTAAAAAAAAATCTAATTTCATCGAAACGATGCAAACAACTGAACCAGTTCACGTAATAATAGTACGAAACCATAAGCATTGGCGGTTTCAATTTGTATTTTTTCAAATATAAATAGAGAAGTATTTAAAATAAATATATTTAAGATTTACTTATTTAGAACGTATTTATTTATAAATTACAAACATTTAAAAATAAACAGTGAATAAAGTTTAGTGAAGAGAGCAAGTGTTTTCGGAGACAGTTATGAATAAATATGACAAGAATGGTAGGTACTTTCTCTCTCGTGTTCGCGAATTCGTTTTTTTTTTACGTCGGCTTTTTTTTTTAAGAAATGCGCGTTCATATAATTATACTGGATCATCGTGTAGTAGATTATCTGTTAGAACAAGTACAATTTCGAACTTGATATCGAATTGTTTTAATAAATAAACTTCAACGGTATGTCAGAATGGAATTTAATCTATTTATTTGTATACTTTTTTAACAAAGTTTTCTGCTGAAAATGTAATTGGGCCGTCAGCAAATATCCACCCACGAGTTTATTTTGAACTAACACCACCACCAGGGGCGTATTTACAGGGAGGGGAGACAAACAGGACCGGACCCCCCTCCCAGAGTGTCGAACAAAGTTTACGAGAAATTGTGTTAATCTGTTAATTTTTAGACTGTTTTATTATTTTTGCAGCTGTTTACGCTAATATAGTAGTGACTCTTTTTTAAATGTACAAACAGGTTTATTACACAGCATTTGCTTATACGGTTGAAATATAAAATATATGAAAATCAATTCAGTATCTTGTGAACAAAGTTTCATAAGGAAAGTGCATCGTACACATAGACGCAAGCAATAATTGTCTAAGGGCAGTTTTGTCTCAAGTGCAAAACTGTGAAGAACGAGTAATAGCGTATTACAGTAATGGGCTTTCCAAAGGAGAGAGAAATTATTGCGTTGCAAGGAGAGAGTTGCTGGCTATCGTCCGATCTTTGGAGAACTTCCATAAATATCTTTATGGGAAAGAGTTTTCATTACGCACCAACCATGCAGCCCTTGGATGGCTCTTGAGATTTAAAAATTCGGAAGAGCAGTTGGGAAGTTGGCTCGAACTTTGGTAATGGAGCTCGCCTATCCCGAAGACCGTGATCGGAAGATTGCCGACATTGCCGCAAAAAGGAAGAAGAGAACGCGAGCGAACATGTTCATGCCATCACGGAAGATTTCCTGGCATACAGCTAGACGACACAAGATTTTCGACAAGAACTGATGACTAATGAAGACACTGGGCCGATCTTTATGACAAAATAGCAGGGTCGTCGCCCTGATTGGCAAGATAACTGCCATGTTTCAGAAGCGCTGAAGAGCTACTGGACACAATGGGAATCTCTAACCTTGGAGAACGGATTGCTGAATAGATGTTGGGAAAGTGCAGATGGACGAGACGTGGTCATGCAGCAGATTGTTCCCAGAAGTAAAGCGCACTCTTTTTTGATGGAAGCGTATGATTGAGCGACTGGAGGTCATCTTGGTGTCAATAAAACAATTGACAAAATACGGAAGCGATTCTATTGGCTTCATCGTCGCCACGATGTAGAGGAATAGTGTCGGACCTGTAAAATGTATGCTGCAAGGAGTTAACACAAAAACGTTAAATACTTTTTTTGCATGGTGTGCACACTAATAGAACGCAGCATTTCATACTGCAGGCGTTTTGCTTCGTTATTGTCCAGTTTGCGAAATGTGACGGTTTATATCGTGACACCAGCCGTGTGAAAACGACCGGCGTACAACCGTTTAGCACACGCAGGAAGAACTTTTTCACAGAATCAAACTGCACGATGGGAACCTGCTGAACAGATGACTCACCGCTCAAAGCGGCTCAGTATAATTTCGCCTTGATTCTTTGGCGTATTTATTCGCGGTCATTTTATTGAGAACTGTCGCAGGCATAATACGAATTCGCAGACTCGCTTCCCAATTCAGCAACGTCGATCGGTTTCCTAAGAAAGCCGTACGCGCGCTTTCAAAACGTCGCGGCCGGCGTCTTCTCGAAAACGTCACACGCAGTCGAGTTACGTCATCACCGACTACGTCATAGAAACGTCGTCGCGACGGACAACCGTCTCTATATATAACCCGCACCCCACTTCTTTGGAAGATGATGGATGTATCATTATGCTAACTATATCTTGGCACATGTTTCGCGTCTCTTATCACCTTCACATGTCTGTCACCTTCACGGCAGTTTGAACTCTCTCTCTCTCTCTCTCTCTCTCTCGTTTTCGTTGTAACCAACTACTTCACACCCCTCTTTTCTAATTGATGGCCCACGTCGTTTTTATAAACAAAACAAAGTAGGCTTTCACCGAGTTGTCATGGTTTATACTGTTGTACATAGGACGGTATTGTGTTCGGGAGTTACGTTTGTTCCTTTGTTTGTTACCCCCCCCCCCGTAACTGTACTGCTGGAGCAGCTGTTGGCACCAGTTTCGACAAATGACGTGTCAAATCTGTCGTCTCGAATCTGGTCATTCAACGAAGAACAAATTGGCGGAGGTTACACACCGTATTGTGTGAAACTGTGCCGTCTGTCACAGAGTCTGATGTCATTTCCATTAATAATGGGAGCCTAAAACATATAATTACAACAGTAAAAGTTAAGATAAATGTGCTTTCAAAATTTGGAACCTCTTCTTAAAATTGAAAGAAGAATTCTTGGGAAAATTTATGGTCCCAAGAACACTGAAGATGGGTACAGGCATAGGCCCAAAGAAGAGCTGTACAGGGATCTGGAAGATCTGGAAACGGCTTTCCGAAGGAAACGACTGAGATTCCTTGGGCATATGGTCTGCATGGATCGGTCCAGATTAAATAAACAGATTTTCAACTATATTTGGCAACTTTCCAGTCTGAACGGATACACCAAACAACTCAAGGAAGAAATGATGAAACTGGGTATCTCTTTGAACGAATGTGTGGATAGAAATACATACAGAAACAAAGTTCAAAATCTTGAGGTTCTCTGCGGTGAGAAGAAGACGAGAAAGGGGTGGACATTGGAAAGAAAGGCGGCGCATAGTGTGCGATTGAGGGCCTTCTGGCAGGAGAAGAAAAGGAAACGATATTCGCGTGGTCCACGGCTGGCCTGTTCGTGTAAAAAAAGGTTAAGATAAAACTTTATAATGAAGAAAAATACAGAAAAATACGATCGGCTGAAACGAAATGTTTGAGAACGTCGAGACGACGTATGAAGACAGAATGAACTAACACATAAGACGGGAATTAATTATTTATGGTCTCAGTTATAGAATAAAAGAAAATAGGCAGTGGTGGAAGGAACGTCAGATAGCAAATATTGCTGATAGTTACAAAGCAGGGAAACGATGGCGGAGGTCACAGGAAGCCGCAGAAGACGAACGGGAAGGTGTTTGACTCTGTAACTCCAAATCGTGAACACGTGTGACAAACGTGACTTTGCGTGAGATTAATGTTTGTTGTACTCGAGTGTTCATTAGCAGGTCAAGCCATCTTTTGCCGTCTCATTTCCGCTTGCCAGCAATTTGCGATGACCTCCCCGTGGTTACGCAACTGTGTTTGACGGTTACAGCTCGCTATTAGCGACCTGCTAACTTAACGTCAACGTGCTGATTCATTCTGGCACAATTTTGCCTTTGCGTTATGTAAGACTGTAAATTTAAAAATTATTACTTAAGTATACAATTGGGACCCGGCTTCTAATCATTGGTACGGGGGATCGATTCCCGTGCACACCGTAATGTAAAGATGCGTTTCTTAGCCCCCGTCAGGTCGACTCAGTTTGTGGAAATGAGTGCCTGGGATAATATCGTGAGGTAATAATGAGCGGCTGAAGCGTAGTGCTGGCCACACTACCTACCTTGTATGCGGAACGGTTCACCGAAGACAGCCAGCCTGTCCTCCTTAGCTCCCAAACTATTCGGTCAGTTGCGACGAAACAACGTTTTACCTGTTCTTACGCGGCCCCGCACTTTCACTTACTGACCGAATCTGTCATTTAGAAACGTCGCTATTCTGAACTTCGATGAGATTTCAATTCATTTGTGCGAGTAACTTCTTTCTTCCAATATTCTGGTTACGTTTGGTTAGGTTAGGTTAGGATAGGTTAGGTTAGGTTAGGATAGGCTAGGCGTGTGTAGAATTATAATGGTAATTTCTGTATTATTATAGTAGCATGCAAATTCAATAGGTCGCAACTGACCGGGTCAAAATTTCCACATCGTATCGGTCGCAATTGACCGGGTTTTATACGATTGGGTCGCAACTGACCACAGTCCCCAAAAAGAATTCTTATTATTATTGTTATGATTATTATCAGTTGAATAAGGAAAGCAGAAGTGGATAAGGAGATAGTGGCGGCGCAGCCGAAGAGAGACCACAATGCATCGGTGACAGGAGCGCTGGCCGTCGGAAATGAGAGGTAGATGGACTGCAAAGTTGATTAGCATGGAAGCGTGTGAAGGTAAATTATTTTCTGACCCAGCTCTTCACTAAGCACAGCTGTTTTAACGCCTGCTTTCGCAGTCCAGTATTAGGCTCCTGTCTACTCTATCGGCACTGTGTCAATCATCTGGCAACCATTGGCCTCGGCCCAGATGTTGGAATCATGCCACGGGTGCAAAGATACCCGGCTACAATGACTCAACGCAACCTACCTCCACAAGATGGGGGGGGGGGGGTGATTGGAAGTCCGACATGTTAGTATGACGTCTCGCCAAAGGGTAACGTCAAACACACATACATGATTTTAATGTAGAAGATGGCAGGTGGACAGACAAAGACTAATATTGAATCCTGAAGACATAGATGACACCGCTGCGGAAATTATAGTAGGCTAAGGACGTCAGAAAATCACTGGAACAACATTAGCGCTAATGCCGAGGGATCCTCAGAGGTAATAAGTTACCAAGAGTATCTTATAATTTCTAATAAATCCATTTTCTTACCTTAGCAATTCTAGAAATTAGAAAAGAAATCAAATAACAAAAATTTAACAAACGAACAAACTGAACTCTGTGTATCCCTCAGGCTTTCACGGCCGGTGTCAGATGAGTTGTTCATGATATCCGGGCCGTTTGGCCGTGGTCCATGGTTTATAACAAAACCAAACGTTTCGGCAGCTCCACTGGCTGCCATCATCAATGGTGTAAAAATCCTGCACGCCGGGTGTTTACGTACAGGCCCACAGTACTGTGGTATAGGCTGTGCCCGTTTCGCAGCCTATACCACAGTACTGTGGGCCTGTACGTAAACACCCGGCGTGCAGGATTTTTATACCACTGATGATGGCAGCCAGTGGAGCTGCCGAAACGTTTGGTTTTGTTATAAACCATGGACCACGGCCAAACAGCCCGGATATCATGAACAATTCATCTGTGTATCCCCTTTATTAAAAGTTGTTATTTAGTTTAGTTAATTTTTATATTTTGCCTTTCGATTATACTTAGTTTTTACAGACACTTGACCTTTCCGCTACCTTCCTCAGCCCTCACCCCCTCCATCATACACACCCCACACATGTCTGGATACACGCCCTAAACACATGTTCACCACCCTTACTTCTTTGTTTAGTTTAGTTGTTCAATGATCTCTTGGGCTTAATAAGCTGAAACAGCTGTCACAGTTAAATAAAAACTGTGAAACGTACCAAGTGTTTAGATATTTTAAAACCTTTGTGTTAATATGTTTCACCAAGTGCCCAAACGAGTCATCAATAAATATTTTTTTTAATTTTTTTAATTTCAGATATCGCATTTTTATAGTAGTAGGAACCTCAACTGTATAAATTATTAGATAGCTTAAAGAGATGTCTTAAAATTGGTTGGTATGGCTGCACTTGCACCCGGGCCCACGTACATATTTTTTTTTTACAGTTTTAAAATTCAGATTGTTGAAGTCGAGTGAAACGGTGAATCCAAATGTACAATCGAACGTTTAGTTTGTTGCAGACGTTAGATTTGTAAATTGTCTCAGAAAATAATGTTTGAAGCTGATGATAACAACGATCGTTTTAAAATCCTTGTCTAATATTTGAAGAAAATGTGAAACTTTTGGAATTTGAATGAGTGTCACCAAAATGTAGTAACAAAACAACAGATCATCGTAGTGAAACATATGTGAACAACAATATAGAAAAATAATTCCGAAATTTACATTATGTACTCTAGCATTGAGACCGAGCATGTTCCAGTCAATTTAAAGGTTATTAAAAGTAGTAAGAGGAAAGACGAAAGAAAATATGTTCCGGTTACGAAAGGAAATGCGCCGTAGAACGGAGTTAAAAACGGCACAAAACAAGACAATAGGAGTTGTAAATGATTGAGCCCAATCAATATTTGTTGGAATTTCCTGAACTTGTTTTCCATCGTCAGCGGCGACGTCTGTTTACATCTCATCTTGAACGTTACGTACGTCGACAGCGATTAACCGACCCCTTCATATCGTCCGATTTTGTTCGTTCAACTTGTTTATTTTTTCACGAAGTCCACGGGTCTAATTCTGTAATCGTAAAGCGTAAGTTGTGTCGAACACGCGGCGCGTTTCTGTTTGGACGGTTCGGCGTAGTCAACACACCAGCAGCGTTCGTGTATGCATTTAATTAAAAATACTGTATTTGTATAATAGGTTCGGCTATGACGTCATTTCGCACGTTTATTGCCGATGTGTGGGTATTTTACGTTAGTGTGTTTAATTTATTTATACTAAATTAAATAGCTCGCTCGCTCCAAAGTTATTTTCAAACAGCGCCAACAGAAGTTATGTGTACCCGAGTGCCCGTTTCGCAAATTCAACCGGCTCTAACCGGTGACAGGTGGGTTGGGTCGGATTTTGAAAAAATAAACGGGACATATCGAAAATTGATACACGTGATGTGGTCTGTCAAAGATAAAAAACGGTATTGTATTTGGGGTTACGCCTGTTTATCTAAATTAAAATAATTTTTATTGAACGTTTTGTATGCATTATGTAGATTATTTATATACGCTGAAGTTATTACTACTACATATTTTAATATTTCGGACATTAGCCATCGTTTTAGAAGCAATTCTAATCACAGCGTGTCGTCCTCTAAAACTCTGAGGTTGTCTTCAGGTGTAAATAACTTTTACAACATAAAATGTATCAATAGAAAAAAAGAGATAACTTTTTTTTGTTCCTACTCCCTAATAATATTTTTGTTTGTAAGTTTTGACGATGTCTCTTTTTTGTATTGATACATATTATGTTGTAAAAGTTATTTATATATGTGAGGACGACTACTGATTTTTAGAAATCGAAACGTGTGATTCTGATTGTTTCTAAAACGATGGCTAATATCCGAAATATAATAATAATAATAATAATAATAATTAATTTTCCGGTGAAGGGTTTGTGAGGATCGGTCAAAAAATATAACACAAATTTTAAATTATTTTTGTCGACGTTTCGATAATGTTTATTGTCATCATCAGGACAATTGTTGCTGACGCCAAACACACAACACGCCAAAATTACATCTGTATTTTAATTCCAATCATCCCATACATCTGAAAACCAACTTAAGCCACGCGGTATATAGAAGAGCCACTGGTCTAAGTGACCAATCATTTCACAGTTGTGTTTGGCGTCAGCAACAGTTGTCCTGGTGATGACAATAAACATGGTCGGAACGTCAAATAATGTAAAAATTGTGTCCGTGCGTATCGACCAATTCTCGCAAAACCTTAAACGTTTATTGATTGACGATCACTACTGATTTAATGATTGTATTTTACTGTGTTCAAATATAATAAAATGTTTTTAGACAAGCTAAGAACAATTGAAATATAATATAATACACTTATTGCTGAGGAAAGCCGGGGAGAGATAATGGAATCTTAGGGAGAAATGATTGAAGATAAACCCGTCGATATCAAAGAGATAAGAAAAACAATAATTGTAATGTTACGTCACGTGAACAGATGCCGGAGAGAAGACACTGTATGAAATATAGGACAGAACAAGGACTAAAGAGAAGAGGTAGGCCAAGAAAAACGTGACAAGAGGAAGTGAAGGAAGCGGATGAAAAGAGAACTATTCGATGGGCGGAGTTTATAAAAAAAATTCTTTCAGAAGATGAAGTAGTGGGAAAGAAAACTCAGTCGAACTGAGTAGTGTTACAACTCGTGGTAGGAAGACTTAGTAAGTAATAGTATTTAGTTTTTGATGTTTAATTGTAGAATATGGTGAATTTCATTTCAGTAATGAAAGAAAGACGTTAAAATTGTGTAATAAAATAACGAAATTCACATGAGCACAAAGGGATTTCATATTGGGAACTAAAATTTTATGTAAGAAAGATAAATAGTTAGGACAGACGACAGACGAACAGAAAAACACACGGACGGATGGAAAACTTATAAAGAATAAATAAGTTGATAAATAAAACCCAAGTCAACTGGATTAAAATAAATTTAAACTATTAGCTGATGTTCATATAAATGATTTAAAACTGAAGAAATTAACTAAATGAATTGATAGTAGTTAACAAATTGGTTTTTAAAATTTGTAAAAGTCTCTGACTAAATCAATGTGTAAATAACCTTCTCTTAAAGTGTCTGAAGTTCAGTCAGCGGTGTTACTAGGGTCAAAATTTAGATAAATGTAGCTGTCAGTCTGTGTTCACATAAAAATTGCATCCCTACACTACCGTAAATGAAACCACGAAAAATCCAGTTGATTTGAAAACATTATAAAAAGTTACAGTTCGGCACGGTTGACCTTACCTTATTGCGGTTACTTCACGTTGCGTAACGAGTCTCCCAAAGCAGACAGCGAGACAACATCGAAACCGTGACCTAGGTAATGTACTACTGGAGGTCGGTTGCGCGTTTCTATGCTTAATAAACGTATTAAATGACAGTACAAATTCTCTCAAAACTGTTTCGATTTTTAGTTTTTGACTTTATTTTGGGTTTATTTCAAAAAGGCATGAAGAAGGGTCAAGCTGCCCTATAATGACTTTTTTTTAAAAAACGAATATAAACATTTTTATTGTTACAATGAAAAAAAAACTAGATTTTTTTCTGTTTTCAGTTTATTCAATTTTATTTGTCTTGAGACTGCCGTAAAAGACATATTTATGGTAGGCCTATAGTGTTCGTTTCTCGCTTCAGAATGAATGAACAGAGTTCTGTATTAAGGTTGTTAGACAGTAATACATCGTGTCCAAAAAACATTTCAACTTTCTGCACAATAGGTTTGCCGGAATTCCGTTATTCCTGGCACGTACAACTGCCAGAAGTGTGTCAGAAGGAAAGTGTTGAAATTTAAAAATTCAAATCTATCAAGAGTCAAACGTTACTGGACAATTTAAACAACTATTGCCTATAGTTCGGTACTAGAGGCCCTAATTTTAAATTTATCGATTTTACAGAATTTTAAGAATCTTCCAGAGTTATTTTACAGATAAATTATTCTAGTTTTTTATCTATTTCAATTAATTCTAGTGTTTCCAAAGTTTTTCAGGCCCAAAATTGAAAAATGTTATCGATTTCGGAATCTTCCAGAGTTATTTTATAGACAATTTACTCCAGTTTTTTATCTATTCAGCCAATTCTAGTATTATCAAAGTTTGTTTTGTAAGTTATTTCTTTTAGATAGCCACAGGAGATGGATTAAAACATTAATGCGTGCAAAATATTATATTTTAAAGTATTTTTCGTCTACAAATGCTTTTTAAAGTCACGTTCTTATAAATTCTGTGTGACACGAACGAAAAGAAAGAATCAAGAAATATAATTTGCTGTTGTATAAAAATGTGCTAAAATAATTGATGATGTGAGCGGAAGCACGAAAAATGGCTTATCTAGCCATTTAATTTAATGTTTTTTTTTTTTAATAAATAACATCGACTCTGTAAGAACACTGTGTAATTTATAAGAATTTAGTAAACGGTATTTGAAACGTATCGACATACGTTTTAAAGAGCATCCAGTTAACTTTTCTGTTGTGTTCAAACGGGGGAAACAAAACAAAACAAAACATACAGTCATTGTGTTTACTCGAGTCAAATAACCGAAATGTACGATTATTATAGTGCATATAGGTATAGGGTTATTGATATGCTGAAGTGTTTGTACAACTCAGTGGTTCCTAACTAGGATGCTTCCAAACTTATAGGCTAACATATCTGTAGGCTAACGTATATTAGAGATACGAAAGAGAATATTTTCTTGATATCTGTTTTTTTTTTATGTCCACACTACTGCCTACTTGGTATCCGTATTACAAATTTAAGTAAGTATTATAAAGTGTATTGAACGTTTGTGTGCAGAGTTTTGACAGTTGGGCCCCGTTTTCTGCTACTCAACGGCTACCCAAAGGCTACGTGAAAATAAAATTCGGGCAAATTGTAAACACGGAACTGTAAACTTTTTTAAAACGATACAATTTATACTTAAGCTTTTCATCCTTGAATATAACGCTTGCTCCTCACAACTTGGTGTAAATGAACTGTTATACGGTGTTAATTTTGTGCACATGTGAAAACTAAACGGTAACTAAGAAATATGCAGCAGGAGATTTGATTTTATTAAAATACTGTCATTCAGCATAAATATGTATAGATTAACGTTTAGGGATAAATATTAGAGATTAACGTTTGAATTCGTATTTTCCTTGTGATAAAATTCTATTAATTAAATACTCCTTCATATCAACTCGTCAAGAATAAAGATTTATTTTTATTTTTATATTTATTTTTGATGCTTATCGTATGTATTTCAATGGTTTAGTATAAATATCATTGTCAGATAGAAAATTTATGTAGTGAATGATAAATGTTTTATTGTTGTTATGATTCACTGAAATGAGCACTGTTTGTATTAAAAAACAAAATAATAATAACTTCCTTGATATAAAAGTGTACTTATACAAAATATTCACTGTTTTCCTTATGTTTTTATGTTAATAAATAAATTAACACTATTTAACAACATTTCAAGGACAGACTTTTGAGAATCTAAAACGCCTTTAAAGCCTTTAGTGTTATCAGGTGTTTGTTTTCAAACGAAATTGAAAAGCTATCATTGTCAATTTATTTTTAGACACAAATATCTCATCATAACAGTACGAAAATACGTACTGTATTATGGAAGATATATCTTTGCTGTTAAAAAGTATTGACTTATTTTGTGTTTGTGTATTTAGAAATTGTATATAATTTTATTTAGAAATTATCGAAATGGAAATCATTGTTTTAGCTTTCTGCTAATATTCGTATTCCGTTGAATCAATTTCTGTTCAACTTTGTTAGAATTATTTTACTATTTATAGCCTACAATTTATTTAAGTAAATAATGTTCTACTGAACTTCAATACAGTCAAAATTTTCCTTAAATTACTGTAAAATGAATTAAAAAAATGTTGTTAAATTTAAAATATATGAATTTAAGTAAAAGGGGGTTTTAAGTTTAGAAATTCTGTGTAAGGAACATAGAGAAATAACACGTTCGTTAGAGATAAATATTATAAAAAAGATGTGTATACAAACCTGCGACTGGTAAATAACTTTCAAACACTGTACAAACAGACGCACAAGCGGTGATGTGTTGATAACTGTTACACTGTGATAACTGAATAACCAGCGGACCGACCACGGCTATATGTATCGTGTAGTCGCTGTCGTAATTTACTGAGGAAATTCCGGTCTCGGCTCCGGTTCTTACCTCTTGATCAAACAAGTACTGATGCGGTGTACGGAGATTTTTTTCTTTTATGAATGGCGATGGGTTTAGCCCGTTCTTTCCTCGTTTCTCCCACTACGGAATCGAATCTCTCCTTCGGGGAGGTTATTCACTCTTTTATACGCGAGATTACGCCTCTGTACCGATAAGTGACTAAGCCGCAAGGCATTTTATTTAATACTACGTACAATGTAAATATTGCACTAATTCGGACGGGAACTCCGCTTTCACTCGCACGTATGAGGTATTAATCTCGTTTCCTGCCGGCACGCGTGCATTCTGTGACGTCACAGTTGACATTTTAGCCAGCCAGACCTGCATCTGTCGGTCTGTCCCCGCGATCGTCAGGTAAATTACGGTGGAAAGTTTGCAGAACCGTAATTACCGCCACCACTGCAATTCTTATTAACATTAAAACAACAGTTTTCCGTTTGTAAGTAGAAAAAAAACCACGGTTGATGATGCGGTCGGACACTGGATACGGGTCCCGACGAAGCCGAACGCTTTTCTTGTTTTTGCTGGTCTGACGTTATTATTTGTTTGTGAACTTTCTTCGTTATGAGTTTTATGTGTACGGAAGATTCTTTCATTCGCTTCCAAGTAATTGAATGGAAGTTTTAGGTCTCTCCTTTCAGTAGGTACCGCTATACTAACAAAATTAGCGCCACGATATTGACATTTTTAAAAATCTTATTAGAGCAGTTAGTAACAAAATTTTTCTTTCACAAGAATTAATTTTATAATAACTATTCTAGATTAGCCTGGAAAAATTCAATTTGTACAAAGTTTTCTTTTAATTTTTCAGTTTGTTTGAATATTAATGGAAGTTTTAGGTCTCTCCATTCAGTAGTTACCGCTGTTCTAAAAGAATTTAGGGCCACGTTACTGACATTTTTAAAAATCTTATTAGAGTTAGTGAAAAGAGGTTTTTACTTATATAGCACAAGAATTAATTGTATAATAATTATTCTAGAATTAACCTGGAAAAATCCAATTTCTACTAAAATTTCTTTTAATTTTTCAGTTTGTTTGATCATTAAAAAAATATTTTTGATTTTTTAAATTAGATGTACAAAAAAATTAATAATTCTCGTATATGTGTATAATTGTAATATAGCTGACAAGAAACTCGTGTGTATGCCCATTCGTTCATCATAAGGACATAAATACCAAAGAACGTTTTTTTTAGAAAAGCTTATAAAATTATTCTTTTTGGACTGAAATCCTCCAAACCATCAGTTCCGATGTCGTATCTTTTTTTCTTTAATAACGTCTTCTGGCTGTTCGGTTCTTCTCTTGCTCTATCGATTCTTTTTAAATTTAATGATTCTTTAAAGAATTTTGAGCTTTAAACAAATCAACTTCGGAAGTGCTACTTTTTTTTTAAAACAATTGTTGTACAAACGATGTACATAAGTGTAATTTTTTAATAAGTTAGTAGTGGCGATTCTTGAGGACAACAAACAAATTCGTTTCTTTTGAACAGGAAATTGTTGCTCTCTTTTTAAGCTCGAGTGACCTATAGTTACCTACTTTATTTCTGCGAATAGTACAATAATGATTGAGACCTAAGCGATGTGAACAAGTGTGGTAGCGTGCGGTATTTTTGTTCCATCCTCAGTAATAAGAACTCACATAAAAAAATCTAAACTACCATTTGTTTCACTGATTGATCATGGCGCCATCTTCGGAGATTTGTATTACAACTGTCTGTCCAAAAAGTATTCAACCATTTATTATTAAAATGTAATAATAATGTACATAATACAGTTTTGCCTCAGTTCCTTTCAAAGTAGTCCCCTGCGCATCTCACACACTCATCCCAGCAGCTCTTCCATTTTTTTCAAAACAATCTAGATACTTTTTTGTGATCGGATTAGCGCCTTGTCGCATTTTTCTTAATTTTGTTTACGAGCTGAAGGTTAGTTCTTTTCAAAGGTTATTTTAGTTTCGGGAAAAGCCAAAAGTCGCAGGGACCCAAGTCTGGGTTTATAAGAAGGCTGCAACATTTGTGAGGTGCGACGTTTCGTCAAAGAACCTTGTACATGATATGAGGAATTGGCTAGTGTCATGATAAAATACCCAGTCACCATTCACCCACAGATGCATTTCTTCGTACACCATGTCGCAACCGGCAAATAACTGCGCTATAGTAATTCTTATTAAATGTCTGACCTGGAGAAGATATTGCCCCATGATAGACAATATTGTATACCTATAGATTAAGCAGAGCTTCTTTACTATATATGAGATCGAGTTTTTCACAAACTGAACGAGCTTCATTGATATCACTCAACATACATTTTTCTGTTTAATTTATGTTTACGAGTTCTTGCAATAAGCGATCAGTAAAGTGTTAGATATATAACTGTCTGAGATGAATTTTTTACAAGTATCTGGGGCTGTATATTAATGCATAAAGTACGCAATGACATCGTTTGACAAAAACTGAATATTGAAGCTACAGTAATGATGTGAAGTCACAAGATCAGATGGATGAAACACCTGGATCGAATGGCACCGTAACCATCCGATTGCCATCCAAATAATGCATTACCAACCGCTGGGAAAAAGTGTTGGTAGGTGTAAAGGGATTGGACGGACATTGCAACCGGAAACACAGCATACTTTGCCTTGATTAAAATCATGAGTTCTAGGTTAATAAGGCAGTCAATGAAGTTCAGGTCGTATAACGACGAACTCAAGAAAAACAGCGACATTTAGCGAAAAATAAAACGCTGTTTCACCAAGACAACGCACCATCTCACACGCCATCTTGCGGTGGCTAAAATCAAACAGTTGAAATTCGAATTGTTTCCTCACTCAACATACTCGCCTGATTTAGCTCTAGCGATTTGCAGCTACTTACTAACCTCAAAAAATGGCTCAGTGGAAAAAGATTTAGCGATGCTGAAAATGGCTACTTTGAGGACCCAAACAAATCGGCTTATTAGTCTGGCAGAACCGCTTTCGAACATCGTTGGAAAAAGTGTATAGAGGTAAGTGAAGTCTGTTGAGAAATAAATGCAAATTAATAAAAAAGTGTTGTTTTTTTTATTAAGGACTGAGTCTAATAGACCAGTCGTGACGTATGGCGGTGAAATCTGGATCTTAATAGGTCGACAGTGGAACTGCTGGAAAGATTTGAAACATAATTGCTTAGGAGGATTATAGCTTCACAATGTGTGAAAGTGGGATATGACTGCGGCGGAAAAGCAGACAGTTGTATGCAGCGTATGGTGATCTTCGCACTACCACCTTTTACAACGACTGAAGTGTTCTGAGAATGGAATACAGCCAAAAAGAAGGTTAGAACGGTTCTCCTGGCGGAGCGTGACCTAGAGGACGGCCTAGGAGTTGGTGGAGAGACAGTGTCCTGAATGATCTCAAGCATCTTAGGATGGACATCCTTCTAGCTTGCAACCCCTACTTCATCTTGAGTAGTTAAAACAAAAAGAATATTTCTTTTTGTAAAGAGGGGTTACAAGTTAATTAAAACTAGGCTAAGGCCTAGAGAAGCTAAAAATTGCGCTGGATCCAGTGAGACGGGACTTGCAATGAAAACTCAAGAATTAAATAATTAACAATCCCATTTTATTATTCTATCTCATAATAAAAATATAATGAATAAATAAATACAACAGTTATCTTTAATTCCCCTTTAAATGGTTAAATAAAGAAGTATACCCTCTCAACAAGGCCACCTGAAAAATATTAACTGAATCCAAGAAAATAATTGCTATGTCACCATCAATGAATTGAAATTTTAAAATAATCATTAACCTCAAAATAAGCTCCCATTAAACTATTTAATAAAATATAAAATTTATATCATGTGTTCCTTTTTAAAAATGCAGTATATAAATTAATGAAGATAAATGATTTCATTCCCAGTTACTATTAATAATTAAAATAATTACTCAACCAATTAAATGAACTTTAAAGGTGACACTTCCTATACTTGTTAAATAAAATAATTAATTTCCTTAAAGAAATGATCAGCCACGATTATTGAGATAGAATACCTCCCTTAAAAAGAAAATGAAAAGGATATAGCCACATGACTACATGTGTTAACTTTCTGTTGTAAAAGACCCTGAATAATAAATCCCTATATCCCAAGTTCCCACCAAAAGTACAGTAATGCATAATATTTATATATATATATATATATATATATATCCCCCAAAATGTACACAGAAATATACAGACATAACATGTTCCACAAGACAAATTACATTATACAATAGTATACAAATACATAAAGGTCTCTTGCCACGCCCCTTTTTATATTACCCTTCTGGTGTATATAATTCTAACTTCTTCTTTATAGGAATCCCAATTAGGATTAAAGATTTATTTCTATAAATGTACCCCCATGGTGTGGGTTAATTGCACGTCATGTGTATCATAAAGTATTGCATACAAATGTCCCCAGGACATTAAAAATTTAAAACCAAGTGCCTCAGTGGCTAAGTGTTTAATTACTTAATTAAGGTGAGAAATAAAAATTGTTTAAAATAATTAACGCCCTCCAGTTACCATGATTAATATAAAGAATTTATATAGACTAAAATAGGGCCAATTAATGAAAAGAGAAAAATTGCACAATATTAGCACCTTATATAAAAAAATACATTTGTGTGTCAGAGACGGACATGTTCCTTCAACTTATGACCAGTCTCAACAAATTTGTCTCAACAACCTTGTTTCGACAAACAAGTTGAAAAGTGTTTCGACATGCATGGCTTGGTTGAAACTAATTAAAAATTCACCTACCTCCCCAGTAATCTTTTTATACAAATGACATAACCTGATTTTAAAAATAAGAGAAAATATATGTTTTTATGCATAGTAAATTAAACTTGAGAAAATTACTAATAACCAAACTGACTTTAAATCTGTAGCGAAAGCCCTATAAGGAAATGAGTGGAAATCTAAGTTGGATGCTGTGTTGTAGACATGTCAGTCTCTGAACTGACAATTTACTATACATATATTGAAATTTTACAATTAATTCTTAGTGTTCACACTAAACTGTCCCCATCAATTGGGGATCCAAATGAATGTTTATCTTGAAAGGTAAAAACTGATGATTATGTATAACTGGTGCCATGTTGATTCTACGTGTTAATTATAAATGGGTGTTTTTCACCTGCTAGTGTCCAGAAGGATGATCTCTTATTTGTAACGTGGCGATCTTATGATTGGCATGTTGTTGTGGTTGTTGTGGTCTTATTCTCTTCGGTGTCGAGTGTGGAGCTTTTAAGATGTCATTCTTTCAGTCATGTAGCAGGACTTGTCTCTGTTCGGCGAACCCTGATCACATATTATATTTTTAGTGAGAGACCACACACAAATGCCCCCACTGTTTGGACATCCTCCAAAATCATATATAAAAACAACACCTAGTTATGTGCTACATAATAAAACTTGGTAACATTATTTTGGCCAACATGCCTTACTTAAAAAAAACTCTCTAACAATGATTCTTTATAACCCTTTATAACCTGAACCTCACTGAATGTGAGTTGCTTTTGCAATATAATAATTTATCTTGGCTCTGTAACATCTTATGAACTTATTACTTTGAGTGAAATTGAGGTTACCACGTGGTGCAGAATTTATTTAAAACACATAGTTTTCTTACTACATCGAATCTGAGAATACTGTTACTTTGAATGAGACATGATTTACGTTTAAAACGTGCCTGAGTAAGTTCCCATATATATGTATAAAGTTTTACTGTCATTGTAGCAAAACTTTATACCACTTAATGACGAGGCATTGTGCAATAGGTTAAGTGCACAACACAATCTCGTTACATCGGTGTTAATGAAAGTTCAAACTTAATTATATTGTGGTTATTGTACTTTAGGTATTAAGGCCGAGATTCTGACACTCCAATAATCAAGTTTTATTGGTTTATAAAAACTTTACGAACAATTACGTATCTCACAATGCATGCTTCGACAAGTGGGGGCTTACTCAAGCTTACTAAAAAAACGTTTTCTCCCGTGAAATTTAGTATATAATTAATATAATGAAATCAAAACTCACCGCAGTCGTTTAAGAAACTATCTTTCCATAGTAGTTAGAAGATGTTGGAAATTAATACCTCTCCACCGAAGAGAAAAGCGTCCGTCAACCCTGAAGTATTTTGTTAGACGAACATTACGATGGAGTCTGCCACCGTGTTGGTTTACCTACCAAACTTCTCGGCAGAAAGCGGCACTAGGAACGTTCATGCTGTTGAAAGACGGCGGTGTCGACCTCCGACCGCCGTTGTCTAAACTATTAGTTTTTCCTATCCACGGGTAGAGCGCAGCACTAATTACTGCCTTAAATTTCGTACTGCCAATAACGTCAAAACTGCCAATAAAATGACTGAACTAGCGCTGAATCTTTTGACTCAGCACAAGCTGAGTAACGATATTGATGTCATGCGTCTGCTGCGTCAATGAAGAAGAAGAAGACTGGCATGATAACTAATCTCCGATAGCAAAGCAGTCAAAGGAGAATAAGCAGAAGAAGAAGGGGAGGAAGAAGAGAAGCAGACAGAAAAATAGAAATAAGAATGAGAAGAGGAAGGAAATAAGAAAAAGAGGAGGAGGAGGTAGAAGAAGGAAAGGAAGAAGGGGAGAAAGAAGACGATGAACAATAAAAAGAAGAAGAAGGGTATTTCTGTTATTGCCTGATGTTTCACGGTTCGAGCGATCGTCATCGTGAGAGTGGCGGTAAAGATTTCCCAAGAAGTTTGCTAACAATGTGATCATGAGTCCCCACCCTGTAGACGATCGCTCTAGCCTGAAACGTCAGCCAGTCCAATGATAGCAAGGAGGTGTTAAGCTTTAATTGCACCAGAATCGAACACGAAATTTACTGAAGGAAAACTGTCACAAAAAGTATTTAAGTTGGTTAATCCTTGCCGTAAATTAGTCATTTACGAGGGTACTGTGAAAATTTCCGGTCCTAACACAGAGATAGCGCCACTATGCTCATTATTTTGATCGTGTTGTATGATTTCATCCTTTATAAGCTTATTTTCGATGATTTCAAGTCAGTGAACTGTTTATTATTAATTTCACAGTCCACCGCTGTAAGCGCCGTGAACATCAATTTAAGAATGGACAGATTGTAAATTCGTGCTGTGATTATTATTATTATTATTTTGAAAGGCTTAACTGCCACCGAAATAAAAAAAGTAAGCTGCAAAACGTTGGAGGACAATCAAGTACAAAATAGGCTTTAGATTCAACGTTGGGGGACTCTTCCCCGTCGAATACAACGGTTAAGCTCTGGGTTGCTGAGATTGGTCAGACAAGCACCTATGTGTTGGACATCCCATTGAAGTGTCTACGCCTGAAAAAAAAAATAGACTAAACAACAAAGTCGTTTTGGCAGGCAGTAGAAAGAAAATGAGATAGCAGAGACTATTGGTATATGAACGGAACGTGTGCGCAGTATCTTACACGAATGTCTGTGTATGACAAAGCTGTGCGCTAGATGTTTGCTGACATTTGACCGAAAGGATGTTTCAGCCGATTGTTTGGCATGCTCTACGCGCAATCCAACCCGGATTTTTGCGTCGATTCATAACCGGTGATGAGACGCGGGTTCACCACAACACTCCTGAGACCAAACAGCAGTCAAAACAATGGACCACGAAAGGCGACACAACTCCAAAGAAGGCAAAGACAGTTCCTTCTGCTGATAAGGTTATGGCGACTATTGTTTGGGATGCATGTGGTGTGGAGAACCATACATGACTTCCCTGTTCTAAGATTTATATTTAAAATCATTTTCGAAATGAAATATTTCCATAGAAACTACTTCTTTCTACATACTTATTCAGCCTTAACCACAGTACTATGGTCACTAACGTATACCACTTCACGTTATCGCACTCGATTTTCACTGATGTTAGAAGTCGATGGCACTGCCGAAACGTCTGGTTTTGTAGAAAACATTGGACTACGGCCAAACAGCCCGGGAAGGAATTTTAACAACAAAATACTTCTTTGTTGCCGATGACGTAGTACACATATACAAAATTATCCCTTCCCCCTTCAACTATAATTTTCATTTATAGAAAATTACCTTCACCCGTTCAACTAGCCTCTTCATTTATAGATATTTCATCTACGTTTCTACAGTGGATTATTATGATGTTCATATCAGGATACGTTATTTATCAAAATGAAGTAGTTTACTCTTGTTAAAACGTAAAACGTTGCAGGTAAACTACCCTTTCCCCGTAACCGATCTTTACCTAAATCAGTAGGCCTTGAGTCCTCTACAACTTAGGCACATATGTAAAAAAAATTTGATTCTGTTTGAATTTACGGTAGTTATCGTTCGTCATGAAAAAATTACTCTTGTTAAAACATAAAATGTTGCAGGTAAACTACCCTTTTCCCTTAACCGATCTTCACCAAAATCAACAAGCCTTGAGTCCTTTACAATTCAGGAACGTATGCAAAAAATATTTGATTCTGTTTGAATGTGCGGCAGTTATCGTTCGTCATAGAAAAAATTACGCTTTTTAAAACATTAAACACTGCAGGTAAACTACCCCTTTCCCTTAACCAATCTTCACCAAAATCAACAGGCTTTGAGTTCTCTACAACTGAGGAACGTGTGCAAAAAAATTATTTGTTTCTGTTTGACTTTACGGCAGTTATCGTTCGTCATAGAAAAAATTACCCTTGTTAAAACATAAAACGTTGCCGGTAAACTACCCCTTTCTCTTAACCGATCTTCACCAAAATCAAAAGACCTTGAGTACTCTACAATTTAGGGATGTATGCAAAAAGTTATTTGATTATATTTGACTTTACGGCAGTTATCGTTCGTCATAGAAAAAATTAACCTTGTTAAAACATAAAACGTTGCTGGTAAATCACCCCTTTCCCTAAAGCGATCTTCACCAAAACCAATAGGCCTTGAGTACTCTATAATTCAGGGTTGTATGCAAAAAAATATTTCATTGTGTGTGAATTTGCGGCTATCGTTTGCCATAGAAAAAATTCCACACACACACACACACACACACACACACACACACACACACACACACACACACACACACACACACACACACACACACACACACACACACACACACACACACACACACACACACACACACACACACACACACACACACACACACACACACATTTCGAAAAATGACTTTTCTTCATGTTTTGAGGGTAGTACAATCAGAATCAGCCGTTATCTCGAACACGATTTTTTTCGCCATGACCATTATTGACCATTCGTTTCCTTATGGAACATGGAAGTAAAAGGAGAAAACAATTAGTGGCGAGTACTGTACAAACCTACTGCACTTTTGAAACGACGAAATAAAGAAAAACGGCGACATTTAACGACAAACAATGGATTAAATAAACAAATTTAACGGCATTTTTACCAAGACAATGGACCATCTCACACATCAATTTGTTGCTATGGTTAAAATCAAACAGTTGACATTCGAATTGCTTTCTCACAGAAGTAGTTTGTTATTAAAATTCCTTCCCTGGCTGTTTGGCCATAGTCCAGTGTTTTCTGCAAAGCCAGACGTTTCGGCCGTGCCATCGACTGCCACCATCAGTGAAAATGGAATGCGCTAACGTGAGGTGGTATACGTTAGTGACCACAGTACTGTGGTTAAGGCTGAAGAAAGAAGTAGTTTCTATGGAAATATTTCATTTCGAAAATGATTTTAAATATAAGTCTTATAACATGTTTTCCATACCGATATTTTTTTACTGAGGCCCGGGACTTTTCATTCTATCTTTGTACTCTAGTCAGCATGCGCGATGTTCTCAATTCAAGACACAGATCATAATTACGCAATAGACGCAACAGACCCTGAACTATAGAAGTAACTAGATACGACAAAATATGCAGTAGTCTATATGCATACATTGAACATTACTCTAATTGGTGCAAATTGGTGTTTACATGTAAGCGTTATTGTCACGCGCCGTCGCCAGCTTCACAAATGAAAGTAAAGGTTAGTTTCAGCGTCACATTTCCTGATCTATCGTTATATTCGTAAAGTGTCTAGTCCTTCTTTTATTTTTTTGAGAGAAGAGCAATTTTGGAATTGTCACAACGTTTGTTTGTTTTACCGTTCTAGCACTTGACAGATCGTCGTTTGTCTTCTTGCTTCCCAATAAAGCGTTGTTAGGTCTCCTGTCGGCCTTTATTTAACTTGACACACTTCAGAAGGTGTTTTTGGTTCGTCCAAACAGACTCCGCAGGCAGCAAAATGGAGATCCGGTATAATTTGTAGCCTGGACAGTCAGTCAGGTCCTGTAGGATCCCGGAAGACTGAAACATCATTTCTTCTTGGTCCATCAGCCACTGGAGATTTCTCGTTCATCAAGGACTTTCAGATTTTATTCTCACGTGAAACTGCGTTCCTTTTGACCTGACGTATAATAATTCGTTTAATAACGAAGTACGACAGCTGGTGTGTTTAGTCGATTCACTGTAATACCTCTGCTTGCCAATAAGTGTGCTCGTTTATTTCCATCCAGGGTACACTGTGACGCTACACCATTGTAGTATTACATTAATTTTGTTTTTCTCTTGTAGAGTTTTAATTCATTTTGAATGGTGTTCTCCTGTTTGGATTTCGGATGTTGTTGTAGCTTTGGTATGTCAGAACTGTGCAATTGTGTGATTCAAAAAACCGTGCATGTAATTGATTCAGTGTAACTGCGACTGACACTGTTTCCCCTCAAAATCGATGTGAGGGCCTTAAGTTTGACTGAAGCAGATATTTTGCTGCATATTCATAAACCTATATTTCTATCTATATAACTTGTAAACCTATATTTCTACATAAACCTATACAGAAACCATCAATATAAATAAATATGCAACCATTGCTCTTAAGGGCGTCTCAGCTCTGTTGTTTGAATTGCAGAAGTTCTGGTTGGTGGTTTATCACCTTCTCTCTTGTTGAAATGCTGAATCAACTCTTTTTTATAATTTTCTCAAGGAAGATCTATGGGAGACAGTAGAAAAATAATATTACCAATTATACCAATTATATGTGTCGGTAGGTCATACTGATTGCGTGATTCTTAAACCCTTTAAATGAAACTCAGTTTTGTGTTCAGTCATCAAGATCAACTCGCGAACTACGCAACCACAAGAAGTATTTTTTCTTGAATGTTATTTTATTGTATACCTTATTGGTGTTATAATGAATTTCAAACGTCTAATTTTCACGAAATTTTGTAGTAAGCCTATATTAGAAAACAACAAAATAATGTATGAAATAGGATTTTGTAAAATGAGTGGTACTTAAGGTGCCAGTTCAAAAATTAATCCAAACGTAGAAGAAACTGTCAAAATGTGCAGATTCAAAACCTACATCAGATAGTTTTTTATGCTAAAACTTAAACCAACTCGTTTTGAGCTAATGTAATTGGGTATTTGTTTGTAAATTTATCAAACAGAACAGAGTTCTCATTTGTTTTTTAATTTAAGTTATCATCTAAAAGGAAAACAGTATATCTCTAACACTATTTAATATCCATATTGCTTACATAGCTAGAGAGTAGAAATTCAGAGTGGATACAGAAATAAAACTAAATAATAGAGTATGTAAAGCAGTTTTGTAAAGGAATTTTTTTTTGGGTAAACGGAACAGTAGCGAGTGTCGACTGTCAAGAGTGATGTATGTTGTAGCCAACCGGTCGCCGTTAGACAATAACACGTGCGCCACGTTAGCGACGAGATAGGCTCCGCTAAGGAAGACAATGCCTCGGCGACAGCAGATGTTTGACATAAGTGAACGGCATGGGAATAAGCTGCAATAACAGAGCGACAAAAGACTACGTCTTCTTGTACCAATTACCGAGAAAACGTATACGAGGGCGACGCAAGTATTTGTCAATCCACACGTGGGAGTTTAGCGACTACACATGGATGAGACAGATTCCACAAAGGCAAGATACAAACGGACGTTATAGGAACAAAGGGCCACGCATAGTGACACAGCGGGGAACCTGTTTACCAGCAAAAGTAAGGAGTATGCAGGAGAGCTGTAGAGCAGATGTTCATTACCAGGAAAGGGACCGCCATCAGCGTGTGAACTTGACGAAGGAAGTCGAGGATAATACAGCGATTCGTCACACCCGAGTTATAAGATACACGTGTAGCTGGACGGAAATTACGAGGGAAAACTGAAAGAGAACATAAAACAATCGGATGACAGGCAACCGTGAAATTAGGTCCGTCGTCATCCGGCGAAGGAGGAGCAAACAGCGAGACTTTAAAGGAGGGGTCTAGAGTGATCTACCACGAACGAGAGTTCGGTAAAGGCGGATTGTTGAGAAGACATCACCATGGAAACGAGGGTGAAGAACGAATGAGGAAGTAGCCAGAAGACTAGCTCGAGAATCAAGGAGGAGTTTTCGCAGAATCATAGACGAAAAACCAATAAGGACGTAGATGGTGGGAAGAGTACACGAGATGTGGAGATGGTCGTGGAACTCGAGACATAAAAATAGGTTTTTGGCGAAGAGCAGAGGCCAGTTATTAAGTTTCACTCGGCAGTCATTAATGTTCATTCAAGCAGTTAATAAGTTGATCAGTTAGTCAGAAGTTGTTGAATTATTTAGAAACAGTCAGTAGTTAGTGATTCAAAAGTGAACAGTTATTCAAAATCAGTCTTTTTTTTCGGTAAATCAGCAAAGAGTTAGTTGATCGGTATTAAAATGATTCATTCAAGCAGTTAGTCTGTTAGGGAGTGAGTCGGTAATTATGTAAACCTGTTAGTACGTTGAAATTGGGTTAGTGAAGTGATGGAGTTAGTGAATTAATTGTTGAACTTACTCATGTATTGAGAGAATTAGTTAAATCGTGGGATTCAGTTATTAAGACAATGTTGAGTTGATTTTAATCAGACTTTGCAATACATTAATATACTGACGAATCGAAAGGTGCGTGATAACATATTAATAGTATATCACCATACCGTAACGTATGTGATGAATAAAAACTTTAAAAGGACTTAGTTACAATTCAAAGTTTATGCATTAACGAATCGGTTAAGACAATCAAAGTTCCTGACGATATGTAATAAGTAGAGACATTGTACTTAAACGTGAAAGGGAATTCGGTGACATGAACTAAATATCGAAATCACGTAATGTACGAAATTGTATCAAATAAACGGGTGTTGTCGAATTGGTCCGATGGTTATAGGAATTTGGAGATCAACCAATTAGTGGGGTCGAACTGGTCCGACGGTTAGCACAGGGGGTGGGGTCGAACTGGTCCGACGCTAAAATGTCAAACCTTTCGGCCTTGTCAAATAACTTATAACTTCTTCCTTGGATCGAAGAAGCTTTATCGTCCGCTCATATATTATACCAACTGTCCCAATAAAATTACACAGGACAATATAGTAAATATATGTAGCTGCCTTTCGGCCTTGTCAAATAACGTATATATGTAGTGGCCTTTCGGCTTTGTCAAATAACTTATTAGTTAAGAATATTTACATTTTTTGTTTACATTATGTACAGTTTCAGGTCATTCTTGTTCCTGAATGATAGGCGATTTTTGTTAAACTTTTTTATACTGGTATGAAGCACTCTTAATATACTGCAACCTCGATATTTTTTCCTTTGGGTCGGCTGATCTATAGTATTTCTGTAAAGTTTCCAAGTACTGAAGCCTTTTCTTGTACTTGCTGTTGTATATAGTTCTAGGTTTTGCTGAACTCCGGATGGCAATGTACGCATCAGTTTGTACGTTCTGTATGGCTTCAATGAAAGCATAAATGTTGGGATGGGAGTGATTAAAATGTTTTCTGAATTTTGCGTGAAAAGATTCGCAGGCATTTGTGGTGCGCTCGGATGATAATGACGCTGATGCCCACATCTCTGGAGGAAACGTAGAACTGTTGTCAATGTAGTTTTCTATTAAATAGTCGACAAACCTATCAACTTTGGGAGATGAGGGTTGAGTTGGCTCAAGATCTTCCACATATGCGTCTCCTACTTCCTCATGACTCAACATACTTAGCCCAAAAACCCAGTGTAATCATTTTCCAATGTCTGATGTAGAACTTTTGTACTCAGCGCTCAACCCAACTTGTTGTATCTTCCTCCACCAGGCCTGAGACAGGTGAAATCTGCACCCAATTACTTCTACTGTAGGCCAAACAGATTCAACTGCATTGTGTATTGCTTTTCCGAAGTCGGCTGTTACAGTCTTAGGTTTAAAAGTTAGGTTCATTTCTTCACATTTTTTTATCAAATGCTTAAAAAGGCTTCTATAAGTTGCTTCTTTCTTGTCAGGTAAAAGGCAAAAGACAAGCGGTATGTAATTCCCATTCTCTACACTATGTATTGTGAAAAATTGGTAAAAGTACTTAGCTACAAAAGTAAATGTCCCATCAATAAATATTTTATCAGTTCTTACTAGATACTCCACATTACTCTTAGGACAGAAAACGATAATATTTTCAGTGGCAGTATTCAGTAACAACATATCCTCACCTTTATTAGTCTTGATCTGCAAGCTGTCAAGAGCTTCGTGGACATCGCCAGCACATTTCGGAAGAGGAGGAAGATTTTTTCTTTTAGCATAGTTCAAGTTTCTCCTTACTCGATCGACATCATCACGAGTGATATTGTCAGCCAAGGAATCGGGAGCGGACGCAATCTCTCTTCTTATCAATTTTGCAGGAGGTTCCAGTAATGTTTCACTTGCCTTGCGTTTCACACTGTTAGAAATGTAATGTCTACTTAGGTCGGGACATGGTTCATGGTTATGCACAACAACAGTATTTAATAAAATGTGACCCGCGTCATCTGTGAACAAATGCGCCGAACACCCTTTTCTTCTAGAACATCGCCACTTTTGACCCGATTGTGTCTTGTCACCTTTTGAATATTTAAATCCCTCAAAAACGACTAACTTAAAGCCCCTCTCACTTAACATGGAAAACATTGTACACTTCTACTAGTACTACACTGCACTGAGGCAGTTGTTGAGGGGTGGGGGGTTAGGTTAGTAACCCATTCGGGAATACCTGCCTCTACCTGCCAACTACCCGTCGGACCAGTTCAACCGCGACCTTTCGTTATGGAACAAAAATATCTTTGGAATGTTTTGACCGTCGGACCAGTTCAGTACTACCCTACCCCAAATAAACACTTAAATACTCGTGATGAAACGAATCATAAGCGGAACGATCGTGTTTATTGAAAAAAGTATTAACTATTAATGTTCGTGAACAAAGTGTAAGGGTAAAACCTCACGCGAAAGGGTCATGAGACAAATAAATCAAACCCGAATGACCGCAATAAATAACTTTCGTTAAAGAACATATCCTAAACGAGTGCGAAACAAAATATTGTCGACGCCGGAGTGCAGAGTTCAGTGAGAGTGAAAAGTGTAGATTCAAAACGACGAGGAGAGGATCTATCAAGCCATCAGCAATCTGGGACTCGCAGGAGAATGAAAAGTTTCACAGATAATCGCCGTTAGATTTGGATACGTACTCCAAGTAAACCATTTATGTATTATTAGGTTAAGTAACCACTGTCCTGTTACTCACAAAGAACACACCACTGAGTTAATTTGAACGTTTGTTTAATTTCTTTTGAGCAAAACCGAATCGTAGAACTCAGAAAGAATGAGTATGAAAATATGAATCCATGAATTAGGGTACTTTGTAATATGTAGAGTAATTAATTAAATACTTAATCAATTAATAGATAAGGTATTAGAGAAGTAATAGACGATTTAGCAATATAATGCATCCTACAGTATTGTGTAGTAATGCTAAATTTAATTACAGAATTTGAAATTGATTTCTAAGTATCTAAATAAATTATTTTTGTTAACGAAGATTTCTGGTGTTCGAGTCGTATCATTATTATTAACCTAATTAATAACAGTTACTTAGGTAGACGTACGATGATACCAACGGCACCCAATGTATGGAAGTAAGCAGTGATAGCATTGTCATGCCCAAAGTAAGTTTAATATACAAGGATTCATAATTATACTTAATTAGTGAGACATTAGATTACACATTTGCATATGATGTACGAACGTGTGACAAGAAATAAAGTTGTAGTTATATTTGAATTACCAATCAATAAATAATCAATCAATTGATAATAATAACAATAGATAAATTCAATTAATATATTTGCATATACTTGAATATGGATACATTTGCATATGGCACACCAATGTGTGGCTCGATCAAAATTAATTATTTGAGTAATAAATGAATGCATTAATTAACATAGTAAAATTAATACAATTTGATGTGGCTTCCGGACGAGGGGCTTACGAAAACTATCATCAACACTCAACACTTTATTAACAAATAAATATAACAGCAGTTAATAAATAAAATTAATTAATTAACAATTAATTAAATTAGCAGAATCATATACATTGCATATGGCGCTCCAATCGCGGGGCTTAATAAAGCAAAGACATATGATAATGTTTGTATATGTCTCACTTACATTCAACAATAAATGTAATTGCACAAAGTCGTAATAAGTTAATATAATAATATATCTTTTTTGTTTGTTAAAATAAGAATACGTCTTTTGTTTGTTAAAATAAGGTTATAGGAATGTAATGAAGAGTATAGCTTAAATAATTCACCAGAAGGTAAGAAAGTAATAAAAAACAATACAGTTGGTAAAGTTAAAGCAGTATACCAAGCAATAGGCCAATACTAGTGTTTTAGGATTGGTCATATAACTAATTATGGTAAACTGCAGAAATAAGAAAATGTTATGGTATGTTAAACAGTATTTATAGTTGTTGAAAGTTAATTTAAATGTTGAAAATTTGTTAGAATACCAGTCATGGAAACATGGCATGAATTTAAATGTTTATAAAATTTGTTAATGAAGAAATAGAATAAGGGTATAATAAATTTTAATACAGTGTAGTAGAATTACAGAGAAAATTTGTAATTAATCATAAGACTTTAAATTAACAGGAGAAATAATGATTGTAAAAGAACAAAACAAGGAATTAAAGAAACAACAGGGCCTAGGCAGATGTTAAACATTAAAAGTAGTATCAAAATTAGTTAACAAAACATCAAACCACTGTGAATTAGTGAAAGTAAGCCATAATTGTTAAATAGATTTTCTTTTTTATAGTAATCAAAATGTAGTAATTAGTTTAAGGAATTATAACATGATTTTGTGAAAGTCAAATGACTAAATGGCCTATAAAACATGATTTTGTAAATCACAAAAAATACCTATTAGGTCACACACACAGGTCATATCAGGTATCAAATTGTTTGTAATAAAATAAGGAAAACCATTATGTAAATTAAAATAAGTAAAATTAGGTAATAGTTAGGGAGTAATTTATACTGGAAGATGAAATAACCATTTATTTGAAATAATACTAGTCATGTGACCCAGAGTTCAGCTGAACTGACCAATGAGGAATTAGCAAAATTTGGTCAAGACCGTTTGAAAGAGTAAGAAAACGAATTAATTGATTGTTAGACTTAAATGCGAGCAGGTCAACTCTGTGGAGCGAAGAACAAAAAGTTCAACCAAGTATCAATTACGAGTGTGTCAAAAAAGAAGAAATAATTATATAAACCAAGACGTTATTAAAAAATGAAGATAATATAAATCAACAAGCATAAAATAAGAAAAGAACAAGTAATAAGTAAAGTATAAAATAAAAATAAAGTGAAATTGTTTCAACTAAATATGGTAAGAATAACCTTATTCTAAAGACACTATTAACGACCACATAACACCAAGAATAACTTCACAGACACTTTTAAACAACATCACAGTGAAAGAAAAAGAATAAATAACTATTATTACAGTGAACACTTAAAACAAATTCATTTATTTAAATGAAAAAGTAACGGGAAAACATTCATATTATTCGAGGTAGAACGCAGGCTGCCATCTTTAAAACAGTTCGTCATCGTTTCAAACAAGGCCAAACGACGCCATGTTTATGAACTCGCCAAGTTAACCAGAGTTAAACGAATTAAGTAACTTTAATTTATATTTTAAAACAAAATCAACTATTTATGTATTAGTAAGTAAGATTCATTATTATTTGTAAGTATTGTACTTCTAAAATGCATTTCTGACTTTTGGTAGCAGTTAAAAAAGAACCTGAAAATTAATATTATGGAAGGTTTAATAAAATAAAAGCGACACTTGATGTAAATACAGGCGCTGATTTATTTAGTATACAAATACACAGAAAACTGATACACTTAGTCTGGCACACAATTGTTAACTGAACTGAACTGCACTAAAGATCGACTCTTTATATACCCTTTCTAAGACAACCAGAAAGATCCAGAAATCTCTATAGGTATACATACATCAGTGTCAAAAAATGTTCCCCACTACAAGACTAGACATTTCCATACTACAAAGAAAAACGCTGGCCCAATCAGAGCCTCACGGCACGCCCACGCGCCATGCAAGCAATACAACAACCCTGTTTTACAACTTTGTTTACTAGATGGATGGAGAGTTTTCGAGATATTTCTCTTAACACTCTCCCTAAAACTCTGCATCCTTACAATAAATATCATCTTTATTAGTAAGTCCTAACTTTTCTTTCAAAAATTCGAATTTCGGTTTTGGCAATGCTTTCGTAAAGATAACTGCAATTTGCTCTTCAGTTTTTACATATGTTACATTAATTTCACCCTTTTGGTAATTGTCTCGCAAAAAATGATATTTAACATCGATATGCTTACTTCTTTGATGAAATTCTGGATTTTTCAATCAGATATAATATCATAAAAACTACAATCAATTGGAGTGGAAACTGGATTTGCTGAGGACATATTAAACTTTTCTAAAATTTTTGCAATATAACTGCTCTGATGTATGAAAACGGAACCATCTTTTAATCTCGAGATTTCTATCCCCAAGAAATTTTTAACGTCTTTAATACACTTTATAGTAAACTCTTTGCTCAAATCATTTAATATTTTATCAATTAATTCAATTTTCGACGCAGCTAATAAACCATCATCTACATAAATTGTAAGTAAAATTAAATCATTCTCTTTTCTGTAAATATAGAAGCACGGATCAGCAGTACTTTGATAAAAACCCAAGTTTAAAATTAAATTTTTAAAATGATCTGTCCAACATCTAGGAGCTTGCTTTAAACCGTACAAACTTTTCTTTAATTTGCAAACGCGATTTGTACCATCATTAAAGCCTTCAGGCTGTTTCATGTATATATCCTCTTTAAGATTACCGTGTAAAAAAGCTGTTTTCACATCAAATTGACCCAGTTTTAATTTAAAAAGTGCAGCAATACTTAACATGAATCTGATGGTATCAAATCGTGCTACTGGACTAAAAGTTTCATTGAAATCTACACCTGGCTTTTGGGAATAACCCTTTATGACTAAACGCGCTTTGTATCTATCAGTACCATCCGCATTGACTTTTCTCGTATAAACCCATCGATTATCAATAATTTTACGATTTTCTGGTTTATCAACTAGTACCCAGGTTCCATTTTCATACAACGAGTTTATCTCATCCTGCATTGCAGCTAACCAATTACCTTTTTCATCATTCAGTATTGCTTCATTATAATTATTTGGTATATTTTTCGCGAGATGCGAAAAATGCGCAACAGGGAACCCATAAAATTCAGTTTGTTTTCTCTGAGATCTATTGCGCAATTCTCGCCCTCCCTGATTGTTATCTTTCACTTGAACAGATTGTACGGGTTCTTGCAAAGTTTCTTCAAGTTTGTAATCATTATCTTCGCAACTGTTATTAGTGTTTTCTACAATATTACCATTCTCATTTTCATTTACAATATCTTTTATTTTTTCATTATTCAAAGGAACATTAACCGAACTATTAGATACTTTTTCAGGCGTAAATAAAACATCTCTACTTACAACTACATCTCTTAAACTTGGAACATACACTCGATAACCTTTAAAATTTTCGTGATAGCCAACAAGATAGCCTTTAATTGCTTTTTTGTCTAACTTTTTACGTTTCTCGACAGGTATATGTACAAAGCATTCGGTTCCAAAAATCTTTAACTTATCAACATTTGGTTCTTTATTATACCACAACTCATAAGGCGATTTTTTATTATCATGTCTTGTTGGTGCTGTTCGATTAATTACAAATACGGCCATGTTTATTGCTTCTGCCCATAAATATTTTGGCAAATTCGCGTTCGCATGCAACATGGAACGAGCAGCTTCTACGATAATTCGATTCTCGCGTTCCGCAACACCATTTTGTTCGGGTGTATAAGGAGTATTGACTGTCACTTTAATGCCTCTTTCGTTCAAAAAACGTTTTACCCATTGATTATCATATTCTTTTCCGCCATCCCGATGAATTTCTTTTATATTTCTTCCGAATTGATTTTCAACTTCCAAACAAAAAATCTTTAATTTATCAACTACTTCCGATTTATGTTTGATAAAATAAATATATCTAAATCCGGAAAAATCATCTTTAAATGTAACAAAATATGACTTCTTGCCAAGAGATTCAACTTCCATTGGACCGCAAACATCTGTGTAAATTAACTCTCGAACTTCTGTCGCACGATCAGTTTTCGCGTGAAAAGGTAAACGGTGTTGCTTACCGTATGCACAGGCATCACAAAAGAAGTCATCATTTATAAATTTAATATTCGCATTTTTCAGAAAATTTCGTACATATTTAACGTTTTGCTGACAAAGCCGCTCGTGCCATAATTGCAAGCAATAACAATCATCCGATTTTTCTATTTTTCTGTTTGATTTTACAATTTGTTCAACCGGTTCTATTTGTTTACTAAAATTACATGCTTGTGGAAGTTTTACACGCACATCTAATTTTAATAAGTTTCCAAATTCATGGCCTACTGCAATGATTTGTTTATTTTTCATTAAAAAGCATTGCTTACTGAAATTTGTTATCAAACAATCTATACCTTTCTTACCCGCACATTTAGTAGAAAACAAGTTATTAATTAAATCAGGAGTATATAATACATCCTGAAGAGTACATTCTAATCTATTACCATCTACATAAGATTCTAAGTCTATGTTACCTATTCCATATGCTGCCATGTAATCACCGTTGCTTATCTTCACATTTACTGGATGTGCGAATTCTTCATACGATGAGAACCAATCCCTTCGATGTGTCATGTGATCCGTTGCTCCTGAGTCCAATGCCCACATATCTGTTTTTTGGTTTTCTCCTTTGACTCCTAGCAGTGCTATTCTGGGAGATGATCCCGGATGCGATGAAGGTACTTCATTTTCAACTTGTAGCGTTATATTGCTACTCTTCTTCTGGCGACAGTTGTAGCTCCTGTGACCCTTCCTTTTGCATTCGAAACACCTGAAGCAATCCTTTTTCAAATGATTGGTCCTACCGCAGTTGGTGCAGAATAATCCTTCCTTTTTCTTCTCCGGATAATTTTTAATATGCCGATGATACTCATTTTTCTGTTTTTCGTTGCCAACCTTTAATTTTGACATCAAAGCCGTTGATGACTCACATGTATCGTCCTTTTCTTGAAGTCTAGCTTCTTCAGCCATTAATCGGTCAGTTAAATTTTCTAGATTTTTCGTACTCTCTTCGACTGAATCCCAGGCACTGTGAAAGTGGTTATACTTTTTGGGCAAACAAGACAAAATTCGAGTGAGAAGCATGCCTTTTGGTAGTGAACTTCCAAGAGTGTGCATTTTCTTCGATAGAATCTCAAGCTTTGAAATATTTTGGGCAACACTTTCACTCTCAACCCACTTATAATCGAAGAACTGTTTTTGCACAATAGACAGAGTTTCATCGGATTTTCTATCGTATACCGAGCTTAATTTTGTCCACATTTCTCTGGCGCTTGTGCAACCCATAATCAGCTCCAATGGCTTGTCTTCGATCGTAGTCACAATCAATTTCCTGGCAGTTTTGTCAGCCTTCAAAAACTTTTGCAATTTTTCTTCATATTCATCTTCTTTTGGGTCTTCATGTGGTCTTTGTAATTTTCCTTCACAAACAGCTAGCACATCGTCGTCATCTTCTAGAATTGTTCTTATAACGAAGTGCCACTTGTGCCAATTTTCTTTATTTCGCAACCTCTCAATTTTTAGATTCGAGATATCTATTTTGCTTCTTCAACTAGTTAGCACTTTCTTCTTTTTTTTTTATATTTGTACACTCACTTGATTTCACACTGCACTACACTCAAGCAAAGCGTGGGCCCATAACCTATGGAAGGTTTAATAAAATAAAAGCGACACTTGATGTAAATACAGGCGCTGATTTATTTAGTATACAAATACACAGAAAACTGATACACTTAGTCTGGCACACAATTGTTAACTGAACTGAACTGCACTAAAGATCGACTCTTTATATACCCTTTCTAAGACAACCAGAAAGATCCAGAAATCTCTATAGGTATACATACATCAGTGTCAAAAAATGTTCCCCACTACAAGACTAGACATTTCCATACTACAAAGAAAAACGCTGGCCCAATCAAAGCCTCACGGCACGCCCACGCGCCATGCAAGCAATACAACAACCCTGTTTTACAACTTTGTTTACTAGATGGATGGAGAGTTTTCGAGATATTTTTCTTAACAAATATAACAAGAATTAGTAAAAATTTTGTGAAAATCGATCCGAGGTAACGAGTCGATCCGGGAACGACACTTTCGAATCAAGAGTCTTATAATAAAATAAAAAGAATTAATTACTACTGAATTGAGTTTTATTTGGTAAATAAATTTAGTTAAAAGGGTTTTAGGTATCAAAGGAAGGAAGAACACACGTTGATGATTGGAACGTCTTCGAGAAAGAGTGAACAAAAAGATACCCTATATTCTACGAGTCGATTCCACAATCGAACCAAACTTCCTCAAAACATTTCTTTAAAATAAAATTTTACCGAATTGATGGAAACCAAATAAGCTTTGAATAATAATTTTTAACAGTATAATCCCGAATTAATTAATTCTGACAACGAAGATAAAACAAAATTAAAGTAAAATACGAATAATTAATAAATAAATAAATTAATTAAAATACTTAGAAAAAAAATTTAATTTTTAAATAAAACATTTTTTTCTATAAATACTATAACACTATCTTTTGATAACGAAAGAAAAGAAGGAAAGTAGTCCACACGTTACAATATTAATAATATGTTAAGATTTAAAATCCCGGACGTTTTTATCATTTTATAGGACAGAAATTTAAAGTTAAAAAAAAGAAGTCAGGTACGGAAAAAAGAGAACGTTTGGTAATCCTATAAAAGGTCAATGTATTTTCAATAGATGTAGACTGATGACGCATTGCGATGAGTCATTCTATTCAGTCCGTCTTTAGAAGTTAACATAGGTGGTAGAATATTTGTGTTTAAATTTGAATCTTGAACGTTAGTCATCAATGATGTACTTTTTTTTTATAAGCAACGTTCACCTACGTTCGTCACTATCTATTGGAAAGTTATAGGTACAGTATAGAATAGGTAACTAGCTCCAGGAAAATAATTCCAAAACAAAATCATAAATAACACCATTCTATATTCCGCGACAATTCAGCGTGTTACTAATAACAGCGGTGCACCCAGGATTTCCTTCTCGTAGAGTTGAGGTTAGATTTTTGTTAATTATTATTTGATGTTCTGCCCTAAGGCAGGTCTTCAAATGGTAAAAGCTCTCCAAGCTGTCCTAGTATGCCAGTTTTTTCGTTTCTTTGTAACACCCTCTGATTTTAATGCTAGCCTATCTATTAACTTTCGAGGCATTCTTCTACGCCCTCTTCTTTTTTCTCCTTCTATGGCACCCTCTACTGCAGTTGTAAGCAAGCAGTCTCTTCTTAAACAATGACACAACCAATTCCTTTTCCTATTTTCTATTACCTTCAAGATTCTTGTCTCTTCCACTATTCTTAAAACTTCATCGTTCCTTACTTTATCAACCCACCTCACTTTTTGCATTGCTCGCCAAACCCACATCTCAAACGCTTCTAATCTTTTCTCATCCTCCTTCCTCAGTGTCCATGTCTCTGCACCATATAAAGCAACGCTCCACACATAATTTTGGCCAACCTTTTTCTTAAATTCTTATTAATTTTTTCACACAGCAGTCTTTTCTTCCCATTAAATGCCTCTTTCGCTATTGCAATTCTTCCTTTAATTTCACGACTGCAGGACATATATTCACTTATCAAGTTTCCAAGATATTTAAACAACTCCACCTGTTGTATTTTGTCTTGCCCTATCTTTATGTTTGCCCTTTTTCCTCCTCTGCTAATCACCATACACTGAGTTTTTTCCTTATTAATCCTCATTCCATATTCCTCGCATACTAAATTCAAATCTCTTATCATTTCATTCATTGTCTCTTCTTTTTCTACTATAACAGCTATGTCATCAGCAAACCTTATACATTCAATTCTTCTTCCACCGACATTCACACCTCTTGTTTTGTCAAAGCACTTCCTAATCAAGCCATAAGACATATGTTAAATAAATTTGGTGACATACAGCAGCCTTGCCTTACTCCTCTTCCAATTTTAATGTCTTCTGAACTGTCCTTTCCGATTTGCACACTCACTTTCTGTCCAAGGTACAGATTACGAATTAACCGTCCCTCCTTCCAATCCACCCCCTTGTCCCTCAAAATATCTAAGCCTTCCTTCGTCACTGTACTCTGTCAAATGCTTTTTCAAGGTCTATATAAACAACGTACAGCTCTTTGTCTTTTTCTATGCATCTTTCTCGAATTGTTCTTAGCAGCCCTATTGCATCCCTAGTCCCTTTACCTTTCCTGGAACCGAACTGTTCTTCCTCTAACGTGGCATCCAGTTTCCCATATATTCTTTTATTCAACATTCTTAACAAAACTTTGGCTGCATGCGGTATCCAGTTTTGTTAATAAAAGAACGAAAAATAAAAGAAAAAGAACTCGTCATGTGCTACTATTTTGTAGTAATCAAGAAATAAATGTGAAAACATATGCGCATTTTGTTGTAGTTGGTATGCAGACTAGTTCACCGGTAGAGGCTATGAACGCTTCCTGCGGTGTTACGATAATGTTCGGAGTAACGAACACGTTTTACGGAATTATTGTTGATTCGTTTTGGAAACGTTAGAAAAGCACGAAATTCGTACACAACAAAATAGTAGGATATCTGTATTAAATTAAAATAGCAAGCAAAAAATCTGATATATAAATTTTTCAACTTGCTGTGGAATAGATTTCTGCACTATAAATATCGTACACTGAGTTGGATACATTGCGCTTTGAGTAAACATTCGTAGGCTACGTCTTTCCTCCTCGTTTAAGAGACAACCTGAAAAATGATGGTGAAAATTTGAACCATCCCTTAATTCAATGACCAATGTATACACGTAGCAATTTGAACCATCCCTTAATTCAATGACCAATGTATACACGTAGCAATTTCCACTCGCATGACGGTTATACATACAGCAATTAAAGACGCTTGTATTCGCATAACTAATTATCCTAAGCATTCAGTCTGACTTATATGACTACATTTTTAACTGTTTTTTGTAACTTTTTGAGATTGCCTATTTTTCTACCCATATGGGAGAGGGTGTAGCTCCAAAACTCCCCCGCTACGCCACCAACAATAATAACTTATGATTAACTGATGCAACTTCAACGTGGATTCTTCTTTTCGATCATCTCGCTGGTTTACACGTTATTGTAAATCCATTTAACTGTCGTTTACATCGGCACTTCTTATCCTTGTGGGCCCGGAAACATTCCAACGGGATCACTGTTGAAGTGACATTACAAACGGCGCCACGCATGACATTAGGGAGCCGCACAGAGGGAACCATTTGCTATTACTGCTGCTGACGCTGACCTGTTTTCTGCAAGCAGCACCAAGCAACATAGCAGCCAAAGTTATTTTGAATCAAGAAAACGCCACTTCTGACTAACTTCTACAGTCTGAAAAATTTTCACAATCTTGGTTGACTTAGTTTCATTTTTTCTTTATGTGTCTATTCAACGTTTCTCAACCAGTTTTGGAGAATTATGTGTTTCAGTAGATATGGTGGGGTTAACGCTGCAGTAAGATGGCCGAGGTCCTCTCTCCCCACCCACCCCCCATAAAATTATATGTGTAACAGAATCGATTCTACTTACTTTTCGTTTTAAATACGTGATTTCAACAGATAAAATTTGGCGAAGTCTTAGTAATTTTGTCTTACAGCATACTGTTCGCTTTCCTCTTCCGCCACATAAATCCACAAAGGTAGGGGTCGATTAGCGCCCGACTAGTGCCTGATTGTTTTGCGTGTGCGGCCCATTGTATTTGTATTCGCGCCAGTGACGGGAGTAAACAATGTTGACTGAATGGTTAACGGCGAGATGCGGAAGACGAGCAGTGGTATGAAATTGGATAGTAACTGACCCAGGTTTGACCGACTCCGTTGATGCCACCAACAATGGATCCGCTGTTTGGTCCGAGAACAAAGAATCTTGTTCTCTCTGCAAATTCCTCCGAATACCCATTGTTGGGGGGTACACCCTAACGACGTCATTCTTTCGGCGACTGAAGCAGGAGTCATCCGTTTCAACTTTTAACCCGGTGAATAGGATGAATACATTGAATAGGATTTGAATACACGTTTTTATAATGCGGATAACGAGAAGGATGACGTCATTTGTAATCTGGATTGTTACGTAATGATAAAAACAATAATACAAATTATAAGTATAATTATAATAACAGTATTTAAAATATTACAGATTTTGATGCTTGCAGTGGGAAGAAGAGAAAAGGCTTGATAACCGTATCATCAACAAAGCTTCCAGTATACTTGTATTTGCGGTTTATTATCTTCTTAACAACCAGAAGCTTCCTTATCTCTCAGATAAGTGCACCTACAACAGATAGCCTCTTTGTGTCCGTTTGCCGAATATTGTATATTGTCTCCCTGTGAGAGTCATCTGCGTATTTTGTAAGATTCTTTCCACAAACGGCTTATTCATACGACCGTGACAAATCTGTAGAGATTATTTTTGAAACAAGAGATTATTATTTCTGTACTTTCCCGCTGGGCACAATCATCGATTCCTGTAACAGTAAAATCAAAGCCCTATCAGGGTTTCGTCCGTGTAAAAAACATGCGTGGATAGCGAATTGCAAACTTGTTTTATCCATCGTAAGTAATGTGAGATAATAACAAAATAGGCTATCAAACTCATTAAAAAATTGACTGGTTGGAATTTTAACACGAGTTTGTTACTCACTGGCTTGAGAAAATCGTTTGGGAAAAAAGGTACGTCACAGTACAGTATATTGTACTAAACCGTACAGTACTGAAATATTACAAGATGTCCCAGGCGAAGATCTCCCGAATCATGGCAGATGCTGGTTGGATGGCTTTCAAGAATAACTGAGCTCCCGTTTAGCCTTCTCATGTTGGTCTAGATTCTCATCCCTAGTAGAAATCGATCATCGCCTAACAAATTGTCAAAAGTAATAGCAACATTTTATCAAAAATAGTAAAACTGTTACATTGACTATTGTGCCATTAGTGGATAATTTTCGAATTCGTTGGCCAATTAATCTTGTTTGAAACAAATATTACAAATATTGAAGTCGAGTTACATAAATTAACCTTTATCGATTGCCTTATATTTTTTTCCGTGTTTGCTCTGAAGGCCGCATCATGGTGGCCCACTTTAAGGAATTCTTCATCTTGCGGATTATCCTGAGTGCAGAACCTCTTCAGAAATCCTCTTCGTTGTAAAACCATTTCCGCTATTTCGGCCACTTCCCTCTTCAACGATTATCTTTTCCTTCTACGTGGATTATCGACCGTGATGGTGAAATGTCGTGATGGCATGCCGGCCCCATGACAGCATGATGACATGATGGCTGGTACAAATGATCTCATCGCAGTTAATGCCCCGGAGGAACCCTGTCCCCTCACTGACTTCCTCGTGAACCCAGTTCTTTTCTATAAGGACCTTCTCCTTTGAGACATTCTACTTCCATTCTTCTCGTTTAAAATCTGTCGTTGCGTACTAAACGATCATTGATTAGGTATTTAGTTCATTTCTTAGAAACCTACCCTCTGTGTAGCATTAGACTGTACATCACATCCGGTCTTTGCAACGTAAGATCCGCCATAGATTAAGGATTTCTCACAAACAAGCGGCAGTAACTGTTCAGCTACTGACGTAGCTGATTTGCATTCTTTTTATTGTATAAAAATCTCTTGTAGTTTTCAATGTTGTTTTATTGTATTTAAGTATAGTGTAATGTATGATATTATAAATAAAATGTAACGTATATAGCCTATATTGAGAGTGAAGAACATGTGATTGTCATACTGATTTTGCCAGTTCTCACGTTCTGGTTTGTTTGATAGTGTTCCAAATATTAATATTTATATACTTGTAGACTACTTTGAATTCGTAATATTGGGCTAATTTATGTAAACCATAAAAGTTTATCACCCGTCGAGGAACAGATTCGCCAACACAACGACAAATCTTTAATAAATATTCATAAGTATCTATCAGATTATCTTCACCGGCAAATTGGCAGCGCTGTGTAAATTTTCACACGTATTGTACAACAAAGAAACGCTCACTTGCTGTGTATGTCATTATAGAAGTTTTCTGCGTCATTACGGAGTAATGAAGTGTTTTACATAAATTAAGTGATACGATCGAGGGAGATCCGTTTTAGTGTTTTGGTTCTCGTGGGCGGAGAGCAGGTGCCGGACGTAAACAGCGGTCGTGATACTGTTTTTGAGTTTTTCCACTCGGTTCCGATTTATCGAGAACTGTAGTTGAGCTGGTCACGATATACGGACTAACGTCATTCAAGGTTATACCTAAGGATTAATACGCCCCGTGTATCGGCCAGTCGGCCTCAGTGAGTTGGTCATTTGCGGATGTGGAGGGTTTGCCCTAAGCTTGGAGTTGTTCTGTCTGCGATGTAGATAAACTGTATCCGGTCCCTTCCAGCTAATTTGTTTTTTTTTTTTAAATTTTGTTTTTGTTATAGAAATAACAGCAGCCCATCGAAGAAAAGATGACAGCAGCCCATCGAGGGCGACACTGTCTCTTATTAAACATCTTGGATAGAGTAATAATAAAGTTCCATAAAATTGTATTGTGTTCGTGTATATTTAACTCCAAGACTTCAACGTAATTTAGATGCACGGGTAGTAAACATTAAATTTCAGATGTACAGAATGTTAGATTAATTGAAATATACAAGAATGTAAAATTAATATCTGCATACGCGCGCGCGATCTTCATACAATGTCCCTTTCATCACTGGTGTCCCTGCTTGTTCGTGTCCGAAGGTCAGTGCTCTAGTTTCTGTTGTATCCTCTCTTCTTTACATTCTCCATTATCGTTAATCTCTTTCTTCCTCTAATCGCTCCCCTTTCACCTAGGTCTTAAGAAGAATAGTTAATATTCCTTCCATCGCGTTATGAGGAACATTCAGTAATATTCATTTTCCTCCTATGTTATGTCCTATCAGTGGCGTGGGGTGGGTACATAACAGCTGTTGCCGGTTGTGATAGGTCTAAAACAGCCTAAAATTTAATTAGAATTTTTCCTAGTACCAAGTGTTCTTTTTAGAGCTAAACTATCTTTTAAGAGCACTTTCTACCTTTCGCTGGCAGAAGAGGGTTCCGGTTCAACGGGATCTGACTCCAATAACACTTACGCAGAATAAATGAGGACACAAATAATCGAACTAATAATAATAAAGACAAACAGAGAAACACATAACTAAACGAACAAAACACAAACAGGTAGGTAGTAACTGCTGCACGTTGGTTCCAAAACGAGCGTTAGCTGGTAACTGAGCGTTTTGCCGGTTTATACAGCGACAACACATTGGGTGGACGAATGTGTCCCCCTCTCCACAGTTGTACAGTGATAACTACTACCAGGTCAATGACCACACGCAGTAAAACATTGCCAATGTCTGAGCCGGCAACACAAGACGGTGCAAGTGTTTATACATCAGTTCGAAAGCAATGCTATGCTTTTCTTCAAGTTTCCATACTAATATTATTCGGATTTCAAATTCTTAAATAACTAAATTTAAGAATAATATCACTAATATTTATTTTGTGATACAATTAATATTATTTTCTTTCGTTTCCAGGACTGTTGACGCCGGCAACAGCGGTTACATGGACGCCACGCTACTGTGTCCTATCTAATTTTCATTCCTCGTTAGGATTGTATCTAAAAGTATAAAATTATGTAAAACTACTGTGCAGCAATGCATTTTTACTTGATCACGTTTTGAGCATCACACAGTCGTCAGCCGCGTTGATTTACTGTGTAATAAAGTACAGTATGCCTACTTACGTTTTGCGTGAGTACTGCTTTACGTTGATATTGATAGAGGTTTTTTGGTTGTACCGTTGTGACTTATTTAGTCATTTCGTCTAATACTATTAGATTTAGTCAAACTGAATAATTTCGTTTTATGTTTTGTGTCTTGTGCTGTGTATAGAACCGGGGCGGGGGGCGCAGGTTCAACAAAACAACTCCTCCAAACAAAACTTGATTAGTTTTTAATCAACTTGATTTAAAAAAAAACATGATTATTTTTGGGATCGACTAAATGGCTATAAAACCCTTTACTTAAAAAATGCACACATCTAGTTACTCATTTTTATAATAACTAATGTCATCAGTTAGGTCTTTTTATCACGAACATTCTGATATAAGCCCATCTCAAAATTCCCCATACCGTGAAAGTTATTTAAAAGCCTATGTTTCTCAAATGTTCATATATTAGTGCCTAGAAATTCGTGTTTTGCGTTTATGGCAGGCATTGCTAAATTAGATTCGAAAATTTTACTTTTTTGTATTATAGTGTTCGTATTATTGTCACTCTTGTTTCTAATAATAAATAGTACTGTATACTTTTAACAGCAAGACTATATTTTTTATTACATGTTTCAACAGTGTTAATTTAGTTTACTGCCATCAGAATTATAATGTCTGATTATATTTACGTTTAATTCATTTAATATTTATAATGAATTTACCTCAAGATATTTTTTTCCTCCTTATTAGGAACATGTTTCGGGTACCATCTTGTACCCATCCTCAGCCTTCCGGTTTTTGTGTCTGGTGAAGTATTTATATTATATTTTATTTAATTGTCAGTCTCTGATGACAGTAAATTTAAACTGTCTAAACCTTGTAATAAGAATATATTCTTGTTTAATAAAATTATCACACGCACACGCACACACTCACATATATCCATACCTTTACTTATTATGGAAATATAACTCCAAAAGTAAGTAAAGTATTTAAAGATACAAATTTAGAAATATCTTGTAACACGGATAATCTAGTTTTAATCAAATAAAACCTAAAAATAAATCCAGTATTCACTATAAAAATGGAATATACAAGATAGAATGTCCAGGTTACAATAAATTTTATGTAGGTCAGACAATGAAAAAATTACTCGATAAATTCCTTCAACATCGCAATGCATTTTTAAAACCAAATATTTATATCTACTAGTAATTTTGTACAAACCACTATGTTGTATTTGGTACTGACGAGCGCATTCGGCAGTCAAGCCATCTTCAGGTCATTTACCAACTTGGTTCATGGTTGGTAAATGATTCATTTTACCAGGTCATGGTTGGTAAATGACCTGAAGATGGCTTGACTGCCGAAAGCGCTCGTCAGTACCAAATACAACATAGTGGTTTGTATAAAATTACTAGTAGAAATATTTGAGACCACTAACACTCCAAAATAACAATAAACAAATATTTATAGGTAAATCTAACGTAGCCACGCATTGCCTAAATAATAACTACCAATTTCCAGACATTCAAAATATGAAATTAATTAAAACACACAAAAAGGTAAAAAAATGGCTATTTAGGAAAATCTTAGTATTTACAAACACAATAACGATAATTTACTGAATAAAGACAAACTCAAATAAAAACAAAACAGGATGATCTATTTAAAATTATGAATTTATAAAAATAAATAAATATAAACATTAAATATTGCCTATATAATCGTGAAAACAGCTAATTAAAACATAAACATTGACACTACATAAACAATTAAAACAATCGATAATAAAAATCGGATTAAGTTGGTTATACGTTATTTTATGTTAAATCGTACAAATTCGATTATTCGTTAGGTTCAACATTGAAATCGAATTATATTTCGATTACTTGTTAATTCATTTGCAAACCTCTGAAAGTAGGCCTACTGATACGTTCAGTGAAACGTAAGTCAGGTCGTCAGGTGAATTGAAAATATAAAAATACATTACAACTGGTTGCAGAAGTATCTGTATTTGATAACATGTAATATCACACACACACACCGCGCGCGCGCGTATATGTAAAATATGTATCCATCCATCTGTTTGTCTCTTCACAGTTTCTGACCATTATTTTGATCTTCCGGTGTCTTTTATTCTTACTTGTCACACATCCCTCAGGAGGCAACCCCCCCCTGGTCGACGTTTTTCCAATTATGTCGTTCCCTTAGGCTGTATTCAGTTTTACGGTCCCGTTCCCCCCCCCCCGTAAATACGCCCATGCTTACTAGTTAAAAATTTTTGATAATCTGTTGGGTACGTACTGACGTTTTTCATTTTGCGAGCGTACGTTTGAAGCGAGTTTGATTGGCATCGATCAGAAGGACGGCGCGGCGCGCGGCCAAATGTCTGACCAAAGTTCAATCATAGGCGCCCGTCACAGGTAGCGGCAGCCAGTGACGGTATGGAATCGGTTTTGGCACTTTGTACCAAACATAGACGGATGGACGGTTTATTTTAGAACGTCAGTTGCAGTTTGCCATTCATGATCTGTCTGAATGGAATGCGCCCGGCCGGCTACGCGTATGTTGTATTTATATGTGTGTGTGTGTGTGTGTGTGTGTGTGTGTGTGTGTGTGTGTGTGTGTGTGTGTGTGTGTACAGACAAATAGACACGTCCACATTTTATGTAGGTAGGCTTACGTGAGCGATTAACGGAAATACTGCATATATCGATAAACATGCGATTCGCAGTAAATTACATAATCTAGATTAGTGAGTAGCTGCATGTAGGAGTGTAATGTTAATACCGTATTGAAATCGTTTAATCTCGGTCCACTTTGTGCGAGATAATTGCTTTTAATCGAGATTTAAAGGAAGACCCCCGTTATGAAACGTGTGGAAGAAGAATAAGAGGAAGCGTGTTTGTTTGTTTATGTTTCAGCGCTGACCACATGAAACGTCGCTAAAATTAGCCGGCGGCCGTAAGCGCGGTGTCTGTTTTCTGTCAGTCATTGGACCGTTGTTGTTTCCTCTTAACGCGTTCGCTGAAATAATTTTATTATGAATTCAATTTATAAAATTTTCGAATTTTTTTTAGTGTAGATGGAATGAGTACAATATTCGTCGTAGTCATAGTCATCAAATTTCAAAAGGTCGAAACATTTAAATACCTGGGCTCACTACCTAGTACTGAGGACAACATTATGGCCAAAGAAACAAAAGAAAAGATATTTGCTGGTAACAGATGTTACTTCTCCCTACAAGGAATATTTAAATGTAAGAACATAAGCAGAGCAACCAAAGATTCGTCTCTACGAAACAGTTCTTAAACCAGTGGTCATGTACGGGTCCGAAACCTGGACTATGACAGTGACAAAGGAAGAGTGGTTGCGCAGGTGGGAAAGAAAAGTCCTCAGGAGGATATCTCTGACGTACACTGCACCGTCCAAGGAACACTGAGAATAAGGACGAATGCAGAAATCTAGCAAATCTATGGAGAACCAGATATCACCACTGACGTAAAGAAAAGTAGAATCCGGTGGGCAGGGCATGTCCAGAGAATGTCAGAGACATCCACATTAAAGAAAATTTTTACGTAGAGACCTGGTGGAAGAAGAAGAAGAAGGAGGGATCGGCCCTGAAAACGATGGTTGGATGATCTTCAGGACGACCTGCGCAAGCTCGGTGTAAGAAAATGGAGACTGAGAGGAGAGGATCGACACGACTGGAGGCGGATTGTCCAGAAAGCCAAGGCTCTCCAAGAGCTGTAGCGCCAATTGAGAGAGAGAGAGTGAGAGAGAGGGGGGACTTCGCCAACGGTTCCATCCATTTTCCAGTTGCGGATTCCAGTCGTTTCCGCTTCTCGCTACACAACATTTTGGCATCACATTTTTGGGCATCCTACTTTTCTTTTATTATCTGGATTGAAAAAATAATGACTCTATACAACGTCCAAAAGGTCCGTCCTCACAACGTGACCAGCCCGTCGAAGCCGTCTCCTCTTAACCATTCGGATTATGGTCATGTCATGTGATTAAGCGTACAACTTGTCATTACTTCTTTTTCTGCAAACACCGCGTTCGTTTACCGGCTTGTATGTTCTTAATATTTTTCTTTCAAATTACATTTTCATTGCTTCTACGTATTTAGAACCAATGTTTCGGAAGCATGCACTATCACTGTTACCCTTAGTTTGGCGATAAATTTCTTTGAAACCAATTTTCTGTGACGTTATGTTAGTAAAGACAGTTTACTTTTTTTACTTACTTCTTCCTTTTATTTCTTCTTTCACACTATTGTCATTAGTTACCAGTGAACCCAGGCAAGTAAATGCTTTTACTATTTTGAATCTATGACCTTCAAAACTAGTTTACTAGTAGTGTGTACTCCTTCCACCCTTCGACCCTGGTACAATCGTATATTTTATTTTCCCTTCATTTATTTTTACGTGAAGGCATGTTGCCAGTTCTTCAAAACTAGTAAATACTTAGTGAATTCTAGTAGGCAACGATCTAAAATAGTAATGTTATGTGTATATCTTTTCGTAGTATGTTTGGTTTAATAAGATTTAGGTGCACGGTCTGAATGTTTAATGGGGTTTGTATCAGAGTGCGTTTTGTTCTGAGGTCGGATTTTAAGATACTGGGAGGAGTACATTAGGAAACGTGTATACGTTAGTTAATAAGACGGTATACAGGGAAGTACGAAGCAGAAAGGACATCAAAAGCGGACTAACTCAAGCCAAAAGAGCTTTTATTAAGAAGATACTATTGTTATTGTCAAATATTCGAAAGAATTAGGGAGAAATTTGCGCTGTATAGATGTGAAACCTGGACAATGGATAAAGCTGGTAGACTAAAATTAGAACAATTTGAAATATGGTGCTAAAGGAGAATTTTTAAACTAAAATGAGTGGCCAAAGTATAACAAATGAACGGGTTCTGGATGTAAATGGGGGGAGGAAACGTTTGTGAAGAACGAGAGGATAACACAGGTTGGTGCACCTAGAGGTGAGATTACAGTGACGGAAGATGCAGTGAAGGAGATAACCGACAGTGGAAGGCAGACAGCTTGGAGTATCTGGGGCAGAGTGTTGAGGACGTGGAATGTAGGTATTCAGAGATAAGCTGGAGGACCGTATCAAACCAGTCAGCCATGTAGGATGCCACGGGGAATAAGAAACAGTTTATTATCGTGCGGATGAGAAGTGATCAGTAAAATCAGATATGCCGGTGACAGTAAGGAGAAAACTAATTATGAACATATCTTCTTATTCTTCTCTACTTCAAGGATTAGGTTATATAAACCTGTTCCGGCACCATCTCATCCTCGGACGACCCACGTCTCTTCAACCAATGGCTTTCGGCAATCGATCCTCTGTCATCCTTTGCAGATGATCCCACCATTGTCTTCTGTAAATTGAAATAATTTTATTTATATCCTTTTCTTCGCGTTCTGCTCTGATATCTTCATTCCTTATTCTATCTTGCAACGTAGGCCTATAATTTAAAGTATTTCGAAGAAACTGCATTTCAGTACTCTAAATTTGCCGCTTTCTTTTTTGTCATGACCTCACTCGCATAAATCAACGTGGGTATTGCGATTGTCTTATAAAATTTAATCCTTGTGCTGTGTCTTGTTTTATTTCTAAGATTGTTATGAATCGCACCACAAATATTCCTAAATTTATTTATCTTCTCTCTTATATCATATTTAGATTCGTAGCATACTGCACAGCCGATATATTTGAAACGGCTCAATTGTTCTAAAGTGCTGTTGTTTATAACCATCTAATCCTCACTGGATATTTACCTTTAAAGGCCTTTACCTGGATATTTCTTTCTTACTGAAATTGTCAGTGCGTACTCTCTTGCCACTTCTTGTAATTGAAACATAGGTCTTTATAAATCATCCTCATTTTCTTGAGTAAGAACTATGTCATCGGCATATAGCAGGGAACCCATACAAATTGATTTGTTAAGCCGTATTCCCGAAGTCACTCTGGATTTCCATGCTCTCAACATGTCGTCAATGTGTATTGTTACGACGGTCTAACTGATCGTCGTATGGTACAGTGGAAAACAAAATACAAGACACCAATTAAGTCACTAAAAACCAGCTTTAATTATCAAAATTAACGGTTTGTAATCATCAAGTTATTCAACAAGATTATTATCGTACAATTCAAGTTAATCTGTGCACACAAATAATAATGTCACTATTATCCCTTTAATTCTAATATCACTTCCGCACTATAATCACTTTTTATTAATACACGCACTGTGTAAATCGCCCGACAATAACTCGAACCTCAGTTGAATAAATCGTCACTTAAAACTAAACTGACCGTGGGTGAATGCCTATATTTATATCCCGCTGATATGCCAGAATAATCTGTCAGTTTGGATGACGTGTTAAACAAACAGGCGCTCTCGAGAATCCACTAGAAACAGTGTCCTTGAACACACTGCGCTGACCGGTACGGTCTGGAATAGACTCGATAGTTGACGCGTAATTGTCTTTCATCTCAAAGTAGTAGCAATATGTACGCACACACACACACACACACACACACACACACACACACACACACACACACACACACACACACACACACACACACACACACACACACACACACACACACACACACACACACACACACACACACACACACATTATAGCCGAGAAACACGTAGAATGTTGTGTAATGGCGTAACATATATTAAACAAGGTGTGCACATATCGTGGACATAATTAGCCGGAAACACAAAGACAATGATAAATCAGTACAGACCCAGTGTTACGTCGCAGACGAATGTTTTGAATCCTGTCGCCGTACTTCTGTTTCGTGCGAAACACAGTTGTGATACGATTTGTCAAATTGGGGCGAAAGTCGTGCGTTTTGTTTTGTAGCAGAAACAGAACTACGTGGAGTATAGTTTCTTGTTCACGTCTTGTCGTCTCAACGCGATTGGTTTCAATGAATACGCTTTATAGTTTGCACAGAATGTCGAATATCAAGTCTGGTAACAAATCGTGCAAAAGTCTCGTTAATTGTCACTAACCAGGGTTTAATGACGACAATGGGGAGGAACAGTGGGGTTTAAAAGGGACGTAGAGATACTAGCGATGGTATTGGACCGATAGGAACGATAGGAATGGTTGGAGAGAAATACGTAGATACAGATTAGCCAATCGTTTTTGAATTTGTACACTTTAGAAAGTGTCGTTGATGGAGTATCAAGGTGAGACAAATTAATGATTACATTAAAACCTAAAAAGACGAAGCCGTAAAAGGGCGATTAAAGAAAGTAGTTATGTCGAAAAGTCTAACCGAGTGGTTTGTCATTAGGAGGGGGAACTTGTTTAATATGTACGCACAGGAAGTGATATGGAGTATTTAAATGGAGAGGAACAAGTTACCATTGGAGAAAAGGAAAATAGGTTGTTTCGAATTCGTTGACGATATGGCGATTTTAACGGATGAGACCAAACACAAAGACAAAACGTAGGACACAGCTGGGTGTTGAATGAAAATAAATCGGGTAAAAACGAAATCGAAGAGAATTAATAATGAATGAACGTATTATAATACACGTCAAACAGGAGAATGCATTCTTATATACCTACATTGTAGGTAGACATGTACAAATGACACAGGGAGCTTGATGACTAAGGAGTGTACCACTAAACAAAAGGTTAGGAATGGAATAGCCTTAGCGAGGGAAGGAAGGAATTTTGTGTATCAGTATGGACGCGGACCCGAAGCAGAGACTGTTGAAGTGTTGTATGCGGAGTGTTGTACTTTATGAGACAAAGATGTGGGCAGTGGGTAAAACGAATAGAAACAGCATTGAGGTTCTGGAAACATGGACGTGGTGGGAATATCGACATAAAATAATCAATTTAGAGGCGCAGAAAAGAATTTTCTGCAGACTGGAACATTTCTGCGAGTTATAAAGATATGAAAGGGAAAGATGGATTCGGCATATCCTGAGGGTCGACAGACTTCTGCCAACGGTTGAGGACATACTGTAAGGACAGAAGAAAAGGATGTGGAGGAGATTGAAGTTCGTGGATAACGTAGAATGTGGCGTCTTGTACGAAGTGTTGAAGCCCCAATATTGGAGACGAATGGAGATGAATTGACGAGGACGTGGGTGGCGTCTGGGATTACCGCATTCCAAAATACCAAACTGATAAATGTAAACTAGTCATATCGTGCAAAGAATGAGAGAACGAGAAAGTTTTATGGTACTTAACGTTGTAATAATAAGAACGTATATTGTACGTTGGATGAATAATAAGAATATTTTATTTTTAAACAAGTGTAAATAGTTTAAAATATGATCTTTTTAAATAGTTTACAATGGATTCTGTCTATTCTTTTAAATTGCTTGTAAACGTAGTAGTTAGGCAGAGTCTTGGAATTTATAAGTGAAAAGACTGAAGAATATAGAGAAGGGTGCGAGGACCGTGTTTTAAAAATGAAATACGAACGCATTCTGAAACAGATACTATTGTATGGATCCAGAGAACAAGAAATATTTGTAGACCGAAAAGTTGAGCCGATCAACGAGTCGCAACTGACCGAACGGTGTAATGCTTGCACGAGAAGAAGAAGAAGAAGAAGAAGAGAAGGAGGAGGAGGAGAAAAAAGGACAAAAAGATGAAAAAGAAGGGGATGAGGAAGAGAAGGAGAAAATAGTTTACCCTACTTGTGAAAAGCTGTAATCTAGACGGTCGTATTTTCCATTTGTTGCTACAGGGAAATCAGTACGTGCCAGGGAAATTTCAATTTACTCACTTGATGTAATGTTCTTGAAACAGCTTTAAATTACCGATAATTGCTCGTAGAGTACGAGAAGTAACCGCTGTGTGTCAACGGAATGCACGCTCGTTATCAGGAAATGCGGACATACTTTGCGGCGAACCGCAGGGCATTGATAAAACACAACAGACAGCCATCCATATATGACGTCATGTAGGCAATGAAAACAGAACGTTGTTCGAGAAAAAACAAATTGTCAAAAGTGACTTTGTGCGAATATACGATATTTGGGATCTGCGGTGTGCAGAAATATTAGCAAGGCATTGAAAGAATAAACATTTAAAAAAATGCAAGCTGCTCATCGTAAAGGCTCTCATCCAACTTTAGAATATTGCTAATTTTCAGACACGATTAATGTATGGAGGAACTACTGTACACATTACAGTACGTGCTGGATTTAACTGTGCATAATCTCAGTAAATAGTTAGTAGAATTCTAATTGTCTGGGTTAATTGGTACTGAAATTGATCCGGATTATCCGATATTCGTATAATTGGAAAAGTATATAATTTTTCGTAATACTAACGGTTTATATTTAAATGTAGTTTTCTTAATTTATTTCAAAAATGAATTTTTTATAATATTTTGGCACAAAGAAAAATTGAAATTACACATTTTTTTATAAATAAAGTACAGAAGTGTATTAAAAAATGTAAACGTTGAAAGAAAATCGTAACATGATTGACTAAACACAACACAAAATTAACAGTTAGGCAAAAAAGTACGACATTTTTTGGGGTTTACCATTCTTTATCCTTTCTTTTACCGTACACGTTTTAATGGTGAGAGTTTCGGTGGAACACTCATTTTGTTTTTCTGAACCGAGGTTTGCACTACGCCTGCAACACTCATTACTTGACATCCAACCGTACTATCTGAAACGCCCTAGGTGTCTGGAGTTCCTTGAACGCCATTATGCTGACACTGTCCCGAAAGTTCTATCCGTTTCCAGAGCAATCTCTTCATTAGCGCCCTCGGTCCACATCCGGGTAAATCTTGGTCCCGGTTTCATCAAACACTAACTCTGAATTAGACTGCGTTTTGAAACCCCATGGCCGATAGCAGACTACACTTAGGATCCCCACGTATTGTTCCCACGGCAGGGGACGGGCTACCCGTGGCTTGCACAGCCCCAAATCATCCTCCGTACCCTGAGTCATCTTGTTTTGCGTGCCACAGTAATGCCACTTCTAAAGATGTTTCATTATGTTGTGGAGTATAATGTATTATATGCAGCTATCACTACACGCACTATATCTAATGCATGCGGTTGAGTCTATTGTATAAAGTCGAGGGAGTGAGAAAATGAGAACAGATATCGTTCAGAGCTAACAGACGATCCAAATGATTTGAATTCCTGATGAATGGGTTACGGATAATTGGGATTTCTTCTGTTTGAGGATGACCAAATTATAATTCAAGACAAGCTTGCATGCTACAATCAGCACAGTTGTAGGAAAATTTATCTTAACGGACATTTAACGATTACAGACTCTTCTCGTACCGGACGTTTAAAAAAATCCCTGCATTTTCATTTAAGACATAATAGTTAAAGTAACGGCCCTGCTGAGTAAAGAACCCGGACACAAAAATTGTTATTAATTTTACCTGAACATTTCTTTGTAACGGACAGTGGTGTCGCGTTTGAAAGTTTTTTCAAGGTTTCGTCAATGAAATGAGACACATCAAGTGTTTCTTTCTCTATGCTTATGCGACTCAGTTATCTGACGTAGTAGAATTTTCGTACATTTTGTATACTGTACTATGTTTCGTGCAAACAAGCTGCGTTGCCATGGAACCTTCAGAGTAACTGCACAAAGACACTGGAAGAACTGAAGGATTCCGTTTTGATACGTATAGAAATTTAGCCCATTTTTACTTGTTCAACTTAAAATGTTCGTTCGCCGTAATTAAGTGTAATCAACGAAAGGTATGTGTAAAACGGTTTTCTGTTTTATAACTGCAGTACATAATTTTTGATGGCTTCATTTGTATTACTTTCGATATTGTGCAATAAACTAATTCTGAAGTATGATGTATTACTCGGGTTTTATTGTTACTTTCGTACTAATTTATTGTGCGGTTATTATTATTTTTTAATCGTATGAGCTACTGTGGACTACATTTGGTTCATCTGGTTCCTCCCATCTTCTCTTCTCTCTATTTCTTCTCCCCTATCTCCTTCATTCTTTTCGTCCTTTCTCCTTTCGTCAGTCCAGACGGCACCTGTCCTCTTCTTGGGGTTTTCCTGAAAACCTTGGGCATTTTTAAATTTCTTTTTGAGTGATAATGTCTTCTTAGTATTCTGGGGTTCTTTTATGTCTTTTTCTGTTTCTTTGAACCACGTATTGCGTATTTTGAGCTTTCTGAAATAGTTAAAACGTTTCCTTGTTAGACTGTCAGGATTCGTTCTTTGAATATGTCCATAGAAAGTAATTCTTCTTTTTCTAAATACGTCTGTGTTTTTCTCAACATCTGTGTACAGCTCATTGTTGTGGTGTCTTCTGTACTGTTCTCCATCTTTTATTGGTCCCAAGATTTTTCTTAATATTTTCCTTTCCATAACTTCCAGTTCTTGATCATCATGTTCTTGTTCAAACTCAGACACTCAGCTGCATAAAGTGCTTCCGCGCGAATTACTGTTGAGTAATACCTATGTTTAGCACTAACGGATATTGATTTCTTGTTATATAGGCCTATATCCTTGGTTTAATGATAAGCAACTTTCATCATCATCTTATTATTATTATTATTGTGATGTTAGTTTTACGGTGTTAATATTTATGCATCTTTAATTAATTGCATAATTTAATATAAATTTTAATTATAAAAATTTTATTCTTGATTGCAATTATCTAGTAGAACAAGTTTCCTTGTGCCACGTGTTGGGTAACCATATACGATGTAATAACTTATGTAAATTAATTGCATAAATTTATTACTCAGTCAATTATTAATCTTGGAGACAGTGATTGACTAATTTTATCACTTTTACCTACTAGGATTTATTTTCCATTGCCACGTGTTGGGTAGCCATATACAGTGTTATTATTTATGTCACACGTTGGTAGCGTGATATACAATGTTATGATTATGCAAATCTCATTTGCATAAATTATATTTTAATTAACTGTTGTCCGATTATAATTATATTAATGTTATGAATGTTTTGTCTGTATGAACTTTATCGTATCTCTCTGGTTTTAACTAGCCCCGCAGTTGGACGCTATATACATATGTTAATGTTTGTGTATATTTAGTTCATTGCATAAATTAATTATTGTTTAATTTATGAATCTCGATCATATTTGTTAAATGTGTATTCGGTAATGCTATCAACCAAGAGTAATTAATTTTGGCTTTCACTACCAAATAAAACTCCAAGAATTAGAATATTTATGAACATGGTACTTGTTAAATCATATTAAATCGAAATCATTAATTGTGGATCCTATCTTTTAAGAAGTTATCTTGTAAGTCAGGTCTTCAAATAAATTAATTCAACGCTATCGAATCCATTCTAAAGTACATTTATTATAATATAGCATTTTGTATGTATTCATATCATAAAAGAAATCATGTAATAAGAGTATCTACAAATATTTCCAAAAGACAATTAAATTCTATGACACATTTAAAGTAATTGAAAGAAACAATCAAATGTTTGCACTTATTCGTATGTGGTGACGTTAATAACTAGCAATGTAGCGTGCTTGAGATTTGCACTAAGTGATTTACTTCAAAACACATTTAAACATTTACACACATGAAATACTCATATACTTGCAATAAACATATTAGACATATACGTATTTGAATAATCATATACCTGCAGTAAACATCTTAAAACACATACATATTTGAAATAATCATATACTTACACTGATAAAATAATACAAGTGTAATATTCTATGACATTATTAATCTTAACTATGGATTCGTATTTTATTGACTCTTTATTGAATATCTCAGGCAGTTAGTTCTAAGTGACAGGTCAGCGGTATTACGATAAACTAGGAATTATGATAAGTGATTATTTTGGTACGTTACTCATGTCGTCGTAGTGTCTCGCTCCCGTTGCATGTCCATCTGGGTCCATTTGTTGACGATTGATGTTAATCCAGGAAACACTCGTAACTCGCACTTTCAATTGTTATACGTACATCGTTCCGGAACGCTAGTCCGCACTTCACGACATCCGTTATGAGTTTTATAATATCATTACAGTTTAAGTCGCGGTACTTGCACTAAGGATTCATCGACTATTCGTATCGCGTCAGTCTATTTATGCGATTTTAGTTCGATACTGTCACGCACTTAGTTATCTGTCATCTTACGTGTTCGACTCTTCCGTAACGCCTAGATTGATTTCAAGTTCATTAGACGCATATAAACATTATCAGCACTTGACTCAATTCTACGAAATAATGTAGTCTCACAAATTTAGTATGTGATAAACCGAATCATTTCGTTGATGGAAAAGTTCAAGTATGTTACTACTGTATCATATCACTTCTTACAGCATTAATTGTATTAGTGTAATGCTTAGAGTTTATAAAGTTCGTTAGTCGCGCATCGTCGCGAACACTACCGTTTCAGCTTGACGGTCTGAGTCTTACTCCCGAACTTCCACTAAGTCCGAACACCACTTCGAATATATCTCCGAACAAAATCTTTATAATACTGAGATAGAAATTTAAATGTTACTGAAATAATGAGATACTGGGATACTGAGAGATCTGAGATAAAATTTTAGTAATACTGCGAGAATGAGAATGAGACCGCGTCTCCTCGTGCATACAGTTTTTATTTCCTCCGTCTTCCCACTCTTGTCACTCCTACGATCGCTTTATTTTCCCACCAAAATAGCTCTGATAGGACAGTTGTTCGGATCTCCCTATGTCCTCTTGTCTCTAGTCTGTGATTCTTGTGAATTCTCCACCCAGCGCCGTTTGGAGAGGGATGTTCTTCCTCGGGATTTGTTCTCTGGTCGTCGGCTTCTGTCAACACCATCCCTTTCAGTTACTCCCTTCTGAATTCTCGTTTCTAATTGGCTGGTTGGCTTCTCTATTTGAATCTTACGTAGTCCACGTGGACATGACGAGTTGCTGTCATCAGGACGTTGCCACTTTCTTGGAATCTGCACCAAGACCTAGCTTCTGAAGTCACATCTGCCCCTTTTGGTGTAGCGTGTCGAATTATTGTATTGTTCAGACACTATCGACTTCCTCTAACGAACTTATGGGTGGCAAACATCTGTGTTCATCGCAGGCGCCTCTTCGTTTCATGCTACATTGTCTGTGCTCCAGCTATTGTTTTTCTGTAAGTCGCACACATGCTTGGAACAATGCTCTTAGCGATGCCTATCTATTCTTCTCGCTACTGAACGGATGCAAGGGTAACGTTCCTTTGTTATATTTGTAAAGTCAAGCGTTCCCACGCATGGTCCAGTTCGTCGCAACATGTGTTGTAGCGCGTATTGTCCCTTAACGGCTTTTATGTCATTTAAGTGAAAAGGAAAGGTTTGTTTCTTTCGTCGCTCACCCTCGAACAAAGCTAGCACGTGTCACTCTTGATGGGCTCTAATTGCTGGTGTAACTCCCTCGGAATACCCAAAAATAAAAAAAATAAAAATCTCGAAGTAATAACTTTATATAATATTGAAACTTTCTCTTGTGAAAACTTACTTGTCTTTTTCGTCGAACGCGTTTCGGCGTCGTATTCGCCTTAGTCAGCTTAGAAACAGACTCCTAAGTCCTGAGTCTGTTTCTAAGCTGACGAAGGCGAATACGACGCCGAAACGCGTTCGACGAAAAAGACAAGTAAGTTTTCACAAGAGAAAGTTTCAATATTATATAAAGTGTAGTGCTGTGAAAGAAGATGAACAAACAAGACAACTCGAAGTAATAAGTACGCTATAGTTTCATTATTCTAATTTTATTGTATTGGTGTGTGTGTTTGTATTTGTGTTTCTTCTTTAATTTCCTGCATATTAGTTAATTCATAATGAGAGATTAATAAATGGAAAACTAAGTTAACGGTTTGTGACAAAGAAGGGCAGATAATGATGAACGGTGACGCTGTGGAGGATGTAAAAGAATTTATGTACCTAGGAAGCAGGTCACAAAGATGGATGAAGCAAGAGGGAAATAAAATGCAGGATCGTTCAAGCGAAAATAGTATATCAACAATAAGAAACGTTGGATAACAAGGAAGAGGTTACTGAAGGAATTTGTTTGGTAAACGTCTGTAACGTCTGATGGGAAAAGAAGAGTAAAGGAGGTGAGCGTCATGTGAACACCAGCAAATCGTGAATGATGTTGGTTGCGGGAGAGGGAACTATGTTGATGTGAAAAGGAGAGCAGAGAATCGAAACGATTGAAGGACTAACCACAAGCCGGCTGACTGTTCAAGAAGGAGAAGAAGAACAACAACAACAAGGAGGAGAGTGGGAGATTAAAATGGATGTAAAGGTTTTTTAAAAATATATATAAACACTTAGTAAGTTTCATAGTTTTTATTTACCTCTGACAGCTGCTTCAGCTTATTAAGCTATTCTCAAAGAGATCATAGAAACAACTAAACAAAGAATGTAAGGGTGGTGAACATGTGATTAGGATGTGTTTCCGGACATATGTGGGGCGTGAATGATGGAGAGGGTGGAGAAGCTAGTAAGAGAATGTCAAGTGTCTGTAAAAACGAAGTATAATCAGAAGGCAAAATATAAAAATTAACTAAACTAAATAACAACTTTTAGTAATTTCCATACACAGAATTCAGTTTGTTCGTTTGTTAAATTTTTGTTACTTTTGATTGCTTTTCTAATTTATAAAATTTCTAATAAATCCATTTTTTTACCCTTTTGTATGTTGCAGTAGTGTTAAGTTTTTACTTCCATGTTCCTTAAGGAAATGGAAGTATGGTGATGGCAAAAAAAATCGTGTTCGAGATTATTGCAGATTCTGATTGTACTACACTCAAATCATGAAAAAAGTCATTTTTCGAAAAGTGTCTGTGTGCGTGTCTGTCTGTCTTAGATTTTTTTTCTATGGCAAACGATAACAGCCGCAAATTCAAACAGAATCAAATAATTTTTTGCATACAGCCCTGATTTGTAGAGTACTCAAGACCTATTGTTTTTGGTGAAGATCGGTTAAGGGAAAGGGGTAGTTTACCTGCAACGGGTTTTTTTTAATCAAGAGTATTTCTATGTCAAACGATAACAGCCGCAAATTTAAACAGAATCTACTACTCTTTTTCATACAGCCCTGAATTGTAGAGTTCTCAACACCTGTTGTTTTTGGTGAAGATCGGTTAAGGGAAAGGGGTAGTTTACCGGCAACGTTTTATGTTTTAAAAAGGGTATTTTTTATGGCAAACGATAACAGCCGCAAATTCAAACAGAATCAAATAAGTTTTTGCACACAGCCCTGATTTGTAGAGTACTCAAGACCTATTGTTTTTGGTGAAGATCAGTTAATGGAAAGGGGTAGTTTACCTGCTACGTTTTATGTTTTAACAAGGGTATTTTCTATGGCAAACGATAACAGCCGCAAATTCAAACAGAATCAAATAATTTTTTGCATACAGCCCTGAATTGTAGAGTACTCAAGACCGATTATTTTTGGTGAAGATCGGTTAAGGGGAAGGGGTAGTTTACCTGCAACGGTTTTTTATCGGGGATAATTTTTTCTATGGCAAACGATAAGAGCCGCAAATTCAAACAGAATCAAATAATATTTTGCATACAGCCCTGTATTGTAGAGTTCTCAAGACCTATTGGTGTTGTGAAGATCGGTTAAGGGAAAGGGGTAGTTTACCTGCAACATTTTATGTTTTAACAAGGGTAATTTTTTATATGACGAACGATAACTGCCGCAAATTCAAACAGAATCGACTACGTTTTTGCATACCTCTTTGAATTAAAGAGAACTCAAGGTCTGTTGATTTTGTTGAAGATCGGTTAAGGGAAAGGGGTAGTTTACCAGCAACATTTTATGTTTTAAGAAGGGTAATTTTTTTTTACGAAAGATAAGTGCCGTAAATTCAAAGAGAATCAAATAATTTCTTGCATAAGTTCCTGAATTGTAGAGAACGCAATTTTTCGTGAAGATCGGTTAAGGGAAAGGGGTAGTTTACCTGCAACATTTTATGTTGTAACAAGAGAAATGTTTTCTTGACGAACGATAACTGCCGCACATTCAAACAGAATCAAATATTTTTTTGCATGCTTCCATGAATTGTAGAGGACTGAAGGTCTATTGATTTTGGTGAAAATCGGTTAAGAGAAAGGGGTAGCTTACCTGCAACGTTTTATGTTTTAACAAGAGTAAAGTACTTAATTTTTATAAATAATGTTTCCTAATAAGAAGCTCATAATAATCGACTCTAGAAACGTAGATGAAATATCTATAAATGAAGTGGTTAGGTGAACGGGGTGGGGGTAATTTTCTATTAATGAAAATTATAGTTGATTGGGGAGGGGAGAATTTTTTATATGTGTACTACGTTATCGGCACCAAAGAAGTAGTTCTTTGTTAAAATTCCTTCCCGGGCTGTTTAGCCGTAGTCCAATGTTTTCTGCAAAACCAGACTTTTCGGCAGTCCATCGACTGCCATCATCAGTGAAAATCGAGTGCGAAAACGTGAGGTGGTATACGTTAGTGACCATAGTACCGTGGTTAAGGCTGAACCAATAAGTAGAAAGAAGTAGTTTCTATGGTAATATTTCATTTCGAATATGATTTTAAATATAAATCTTAGAACATGGAAGTCATGTATGGTTCTCCATACCGATATTTGTATCTATGAAGTGATTGTGTTGTAAGCAATGCACTGTAAAACCTGTATTGGCTGTATTAGTTAAAATCGCCTTCTTATGTTCAGAAATGCGATGTTTCAGAGCACGGCCACATTGTCCGATATAAGTAGCATCGCATTCTGCACAGTGTATTTTATAAGCTCAGTTTTTCTCTATTATGTTTGATTTTTCTTTGTTTACTAGTAATGAAAAAAGATTACGTTTGTTTACTGATACCATATGTAGACCATGCTTTTGTAACCTATTATTAATCCTATCTGTTATAAACGGAATGTAATTTGTTAAATGAAGTTTTTCGTTACCCTGATCTGGCTCTATGGAGTAAAATTCTTTTAAAATAATTTTCTTCTGTTTTTTTTTTTTTAATTAAGGAGTCTATTATTCCTTTATCATAACCGTTATTTTCTTCTATGGTTTTTATAATGTCAACGTCTTTACTAAAATTTTCTTTGGATAAAGAACATGTATACCCACACATGTCCGGATACACACCCTAACACATGTTCACCATCCATACACTCTTTGTTTAGTAGTTACTTTATCTCTTTGAGAATAGCTTAATGAGCTGAAACAGCTGTCAGAGGTAAATAAAAACTATAAAACTTACCAAGCGTTTGTATACTTTTTAAAAACCTTTGTATTCATATGCCTCACCAAGTGCCCAACGAGTCATCAATCGATATCGTAAAACGGATATATATGGGTGTTATAGTGTATATATATATATATATATATATATATATATATATATGAGTGTGTGTGATTGCGATACTTGTTATAATAATTCAGAATTCGGAGAACTCAGGGGAGAGGCCACCTTGAAACTTTCCCAGCAGCCCTGAAATTCTTAATTAAGCCACTGACTTACTTTCATACTGTGTCAGCAAGCAAAGTATGTTAGTAATGCAAATTATGCGCTTCCGTTACTTTTAAAAGTTATGAAGATCCTTTTACGTCTCTTCCTGAATACGAAATAACCAGTTTCCGAGTCATAAAGCAGAGTTCGTGTAACATCTACGCCAACTGGAACGTCTAGTTACTGTGAATTCGTTTTTAGAGCTGGGTTCAAATATAACAGTCCAGCTTTTCGTTCAACGATTTTCTTAATGATTTCGTTTAATAATTATCTGTTTATTTACTATTGGGTACTCTCTAGTCTTTTTTTTACGAATTCTGCTTTAGAAATAAATTGTTTTTATCATGCCTTGTAGTAACTCATGAGAAATCGTTCAAAACAGTATAATTTGGGGTTCAGTTGATTATCGAATCTGCTGAACGTAGCTAAACAAGTAAGTAGCTGTACATTTTGAAACAAGCAATTTTTTACTAAGGTTTAAGTGTACTATACATCCAGTACGGCTTGCTTAGTTTTTACCCGAATTATTTCATCTTGGCCTGTATATGTTTTCCAAATTCATCCTCTACTCCAAGTGGATCCTGAGGTGTTTAACCTCAGGCTTGAGGAATTATTTTGTCATCAACCGTGAATAGTGGTTATGATCCTTTGATAGCAGAAAATGTTGTGTGTATTGGTTTTACACTTTTTCAACCAGCTTCTAACGTCATTAAGGATAATTTGCAGTCGTTCTGAAACGATGCTGAGATCATAATCAGGGGTGTATTTACTGGAGGGGGGACGAACGGGACCGTCCCCCTATACGGTAAAAAAAGTTGATGATTTTTGTTAGTCTCTTAATTTTTGGGCTGTTTTAAAATTTTTTCAGCTGTGTACGCTAATATAGTAGTATTTATCAACCATTTTTTAAATAAGCCTATACAAACAGGTTTATTACACAAGATTCGCGTATACGTTTGCAATATGAAATATAGGAAAATCAGTTCAATCAATAAGTATCTTGTACGCAATGTTTCAGTAACACGTATTCCTATTGTTTTATCACCGTTTACTTAAACAGGATTCGTTTCAGCCACTTTGAAGATAGTAATGTTGATTAGTCGTAACTTTTTTTTTTATTTTGTATGAAGCCGAACCGACCCCGGACCCCTCCCCAAGGCCAAATTATAGATACGCCACTGATTATAATAAGAGGCCGCTACACATGTTTCGTCGGCAAAAATCGCTACGATAGTCTCACGAGTTTTAAGATAGTAGTTCAGAAGGTTTAGTAGAAGCGCTTGTAACGTTACCTTGTGACACTCCAACTTGTAGGCTATTGGTTGAAGTTCTGAGTACTCGTAGTGGTATTTAACCGTGAAGTGTCTATGTTTGAGATGCTCTAAGGATTTGTTGTATTGTGTATTTATTTTATAGACATTAGTCTTATAATCTTGCAGAATAAAGCCCAGGAGGTTTGATCAATACGAGTCATACAGCATCGACAGTAGAACAGCTGCTACAGTAATTATTTACCCAGTAACAAGTCAGGCCGAGCAATGTTAATCGACGATGCGCTTCCAAACGAACATAACGTACGAAAAACAATAACATCTTTATCTCATAAAGACAAACAAACGAAATACTCTATAAATCTTTAGTCGTGGAGACAAACTGGTCATGTCCACTTGAAATGTCACAAAAATTTACCATTTGGAGTCTATCAAGTTGTGTTAAGACGTTGTGCATGTTCCTAAGTTATAGGGGAGCGACAGTAAACCTGTTAACCTCAATTATAGAGTTATGTAATCGATACTGACTTATTGCTACCAGTAATCGACGTTAATTTATTACTATTTAAAATCAGTAACTGAACGGCCGGAGTGTTTGCTCAGTTTTTTACCACCTATTGCCATTTGTCTGTATGTGTGTCTATCGGCGATGTCTTAGCCTACGATTACAGTACTTTTAAATGCGTCAACCGACTTCTGTAATAGTTAGCACGCATATGCATACTGCATACTCTCCCAGTTCTTTTTTTAGATTAAACCCTCCAAAGTGGGAGGAGGGGGTGAGACAAAATACTGCGACAGTCCCAAAATTCCGTAAAGAGAATTTTGGTGTCAACACTGTTTTTCGGTTAAACATACGTCGTTTTATTTTTCTTAAAACTGAAACGCTTCGCCCGTACTACGATGAGGCATCTTCGGTGGCTAAGGATTATTAAAACATTTATTATTTAATCTTAATTAATTTATTATTAAAAGTAATAAATCTTTTAATTTTATTAATTAAACAATTTATTAAATACAAGTTTGCTAATACTAATATGGTGTGACATCATTTGTTGCTCCACTAGGAGACTCATTGGAGTTACCAAGGAATTCCAGATATTTTCTTAAAATATTCAATATCAATAAAATAAATCTTGAGATAAAGCTTATAACAGCACTATCCTTCAAACAATTTTCACTTAGTCTTGAGTTCTTATTATTTTGTTTATTCTACTGTGATGAACATTAGTTCGATTCAGTGCTGATTTTAAAGAGACTACGAAATACAAGTGAGCACAGTTTCAGTTGAGGAAGTAAATAAAGGTGTAGAGAGACACAGCCGTTTCTGTGAAATATGTGCTCATTCATATGTGTGATGATAACACAGGAAAAACATACTCACATAAGGATCTGTCTCATAATAATTATACATTGTATCAAGTAGGAAATAGAGCCTACTTTGCAAATATTAACAACTTCGAAAACAGTCTTGTTACAAGAGGTATAACCTGAAAGTATATTACTCTCTTGTGCGACGAGATGAGATCACGGGAGTCACGCTGCAGGCAGGAGTTATCTCTGGATGAACGATTTGGCCCTAAAACGTACCACCTTCACCTTCCGGCTGCGCCGCCACTGGTTCCACGTCACACTTTGAAAAAACATCCTTTAAATATAGAGCACAAACCTGCTGAGATGCTCGCCTCAACTGACTCACAATTCGTAAGGAGCATTTCCATCCACGCCACAAACGCCCTTAAGGAGTGTCGATAGTTGTAGTCTTCGGATGAGTTCCTGCGGGTGCTTGCACAATGGAAGCCTCCAGAACCTCGTCCCCTCGCCAGGTACAGCTGCACTACTACTACTGCTACTACTACTACTACTACTACTACTACTACTACTACTACTACTATTGCTGCTGCTGCTGCTGCTGCTGCTGCTACTACTCCTACTACTACTACTACTACTACTACTACTACTACTACTACTACTACTACTACTACTACTACTACCACTACTACTGCTGCTGCTGCTACTTTTTGTTCTGCCATTACCATCATAAAAACATATTATAATTGTTCATATACTAATTATGAACACACAATTATGGAACAGACTACAATGTATAATTTTTCTTCTTCTTATCTGACGTTACAGCTTTGGTGGGCTTTAGCCTCCTCCTCGACAATACTCCTCCGTGCTTCTCTTTTCTCCGCCCTTTTCTCTCCACCCAAACTAGCAAGATCTTCTATTACGCCATCCAACCATGTCATCCTTCGTCTACCTCAACGACTAGTAGTATATAATATGCCCTTCAGCACTTTTTAAGGCATTCTTTCCTCAGACATTCTTTTCACATGTCCTAGCCAACCCGACCTCTGTGATTTGATGAATTTCACTATACATGTCTTTTCCATGCATGCGAGCCTCTAGTTCATTGGTAATGCATATTCTCCAATTGCGTTCTTTTCTTACTGGGCGGCCACAAATTTTACGCAATATTTTGCGCTCAAATGATTTCAAAGCAGTTTTGTCATTCTTTGTCAAAGTTCACACCTCACACCAATAGCCTATATAACAACTGGTCGCCAAGAGAATAATATACTTTTAAGCTTTATACATTTTGTAACATATACTTTAACCTTTATACATCTTTCCTGCTTGTATGCTTTCTGTTATACTCATCCTAATGTTATTATCATTTGATACCAAGGAGGCACCTAGATAACTAAAGCAGGACAGATTCCTTTGAAACACTTCCCATTCACAATGAAATCTCTGGGAGCCTTTCTGGTCTCCCTGAGTTTAACATTAGAGTTGGACATTACAATGTATTTTGTCTTGTCATTTACCACATGACCAATTTTCATTGCTTCTGCTTCCATTAATGCGTACATGTCTTTGAGGCTATCAACGTTTCTTGCTATTACTGCAATGTCATCAGTGTATTTATTTGCTAAATGAAAGTCAGCTGGTGCATAATTTGAACAATATCAAATTAACACTTTTATTCTGTAAATCTCTGTCAGTTTGTCTCTCCCTCCCTAACTCCCATACACAAAATTTATTATTCTTTTCCTAGCTACTTTGAATGTGATTTAACACGCTGTTCTCGCAAGTTTTTTTTTTGACATCGGGCGTATCCAGTCGTGTAGCTATACGACTCATGGCATATCGGCACCGTTAATAAGATCAACTCGATTCTTCGTTCAGTGTTGTTTTCAGATAATCGAAGAAGTGGTAAAAACCGTTTTCTTATAGACTTTAATAAGACATCAAATCGACAGGAAATATCGATAAACGTAAGCGCATTTAATTTGTCGCCATGTGCGTAACAGTGTAATATCATCGTTGGAAATTTAGTGATGACGGAAAGTTGGACAAGCGCGAAGAGCAGATAAATCAATTTTATACGAGCTATTTTCGAACGAGCGCCTTAATTAATTCAAGAAATCAGCTGTCCTAGAGGGGGAGTATTGTTGTTGTTGAACGAGTGTATTTATAGAGCAGAACGTAATAATTGCCGTTGTGTGCGCGCGTGTGTGTATGGCCCCCGCGAGAAGCCCTTAGCCAGTTTGATGTACGATTCGTCGTATAAATTACGTTACTGTGACAACTTATCCAGAAACAGTTACATATATCTTCGCGTATTGCGGACGGACTTGGTTCTCGCGTATTGACGTAACTGACCTCTGGCAATTCAATATCCTTGTGACGCATCCGTTTAGATCTCAAGTAATTAGCTAAGGGTCAACGGGAGCGCGGCGTACGATTAGTGCAACCGTCAGACATCCTACTCTGGCTTTTTTGACTGCTAAAACGATGTGTAGAGCTATTGAAAGAATAACTAGACTTTTTATTCCACAGGTTTTTATGTGTAGAAAGCGTTCTCATCGCATCTGTCTGAAAAGTCGAACATCGTTTTAAAAATATTACTCTGTTTGCACAAATAAGAAAAGCGAAACACTCATGTGGAATGATAGTTTTTCTGTTATGTTAGTACATATTCTACCAAAAGTATATTCTGATTTATAGGAAAGTAACAAGTATGTCCAAGAGATATGTAACTGAGGTAGAAAAAACAAAGAAACCAAAGAAAGATGTAAGCAAGAACAGAAAAAAAACGAAGTTAATACAATCTTCGAAAAGGGAACATTGGGTTGCGACCTGTAGGGAACTGAGTAGTGATATCTGGTGCGATGGATATAAGATTGTTACTCAAAGTTTATGTAACGTGATCCCGGTTCAGCTGACAGGAAATATCAAAGCGTTTGTTCCTACACAAGAAGGAAAACTCGGGAGTGGCATTTATTCAAGATACAGAGCTATTTAGAGAGAGAGAGAGAGAGAGAGAGAGAGACAGACAGACAGAGCCTTCGAGGATAATCCCAAATGTAGGAGAACCTATTATTCCAAAGTTAGAATAGAGAGAGTTGCATTGATGTGCAGTACACTCCACACTTTTGTATGGAGCACCAGTATGTTCAGAAACATTTACGACTATGATCCATAAAAAAATTTGGCTAAGGCGTATGGAAAAATATTAATCAGAATAGCTAGCGCATATAGGACGGCCTCGCGAAAGTCCTACAAGTTATTACATGAGTAATACCAGTAGAGCTAACTGCAGAAAAGGAGAAAATGAAATTGTACTTCTGAGTAGATGGGACAAGTATGGGGGCGTGGAAGAGGAAAGACAAATAACGATTGACAGAAAGACAAATGTCAGAAAAAACAGAAAGGGAGATGAAGTGGGACAAGTAAGATGAGATAGCAAAAATACGAGTGGACAGTCGAAGATCTGAATATACATATTGTTACGACGGTCTAGTGATCGTCGTAGGTACAGTGGGAAACAAAGTACAAGACAACAGTTACGTCACTAATCACCAGCTTTAATTATCACAATTAAACAGTTTGTAATCGACAAGATAGTCTCTTACAACAAATCAAATAAAAATTGTTAACACGCAATAAAAATGTCCACTAATAGAGTATCGCACAATTGTAAAACACATAATACTTCGCCACAGTACTTCAAACCGCACTGTGTAAATTGTCACTTAAACGCACAGAGAAATCGCCCGACAATAACTAACTATAATACTACGAACTGTATTCCAATAAATCACAACGCAAACTGAACTGAACGTCGCTGAGTACTTGTATTTATACCCCGCCGAAAATCCAGACCATTCAACATACTACGCATAAGCTCTACACTACGACGTAATTTATTGCGGCCTTGTCACAGTCCGCGCGGCTGGCGGCGTCTAAAAAAGTCTCGCGAATTCATGTTGAAATCACGTAGGCACACAACATTATAGCCGGATCCCACTGGAACATTCGATAAACACTGTCGTAACAGTATCTACAATAGGAGGCTTTAGGGTTTCCCAAAAGAACAAAAGCAACGTTGTAGATGATCCCAAAAAGTGCAACAACTCCAGACATCACTAAAAAAAAAAACTAAGTGTGTCGTGGGACACACGCCAAAAGTGAAAACTTCAGTGTTGAGTAGCAAGTAAACTGATTCAGTGTGTAAAGCGCTGCTTCTATGTATTTTGGAGTAAGAGATTGTGCTGTAGAGAATTAAGATGAGCTGTGAACATAAATAGTATCACATCACACGTCGTATTATTTTCAGTATACATACTGTACATATACAAACAATATGTAACAAATCTTTTTTTTCAGTGTAACAATATGATTTACAAAAGTTCAAATATGGCTGGCTACTAACAGCTGATCACATGTTGCATTAAAAACTACAAGCACCCAGCAACACCACCAGGGTAAGACGTTTCCCGCGAAAAACCTCAGCGGCAGTGACCTCGACACTACCTGTCCCTTTCTTTATTTCTACGGATAAGCTATGACCTCACAGCGTGAACTTTTCAACTGACCCCCCAGAATATCCAAAAGGAATCGGTTGCAACAAAACCAAGCGGTCGTTTTCTGTGATAGATCCTCCCCTACAAAAAGACTAGTAGTAGTAATAGTAGCAGTAGTGGTAGTAGTAGTAGTGGTAGTAGTACGAGTAGTAGTAATAGCAGTAGCAGCAGCAGCAGCAGTAGTAATAATAATAGCAGTAGCAGCAGCAGCAGTAGTAGTAGTAGTAGTAGTAGTAGTAGTAGTAATAACAGTAGCAGTAGTAGTAGTAGTAGTAGTAGTAGTAGTAGTAATAGCAGTAGCAGCAGTAGTAGTAGTAGTAGTATAGTAGTAATAGCAGTAGCAGCAGTAGTAAGTAGTAGTAGTAGTAGTAGTAGCAGCAGCAGCAGTAGTAGTAATAATTATAGCAGTAGTAGTAGTGGTGGTGGTAGTAGTAGTAGTATACTAGTAGTAGCAGTAGTAGTAGTAGTAGTAGTAGTAGCAGCAAAAATAACAGCAGTAGCAGTAGTAGTAGTAGTGGTGCTGGTAGTAGTAGTAGTAGCAGGAGTAGTAGTAGTAGTAGTAGCAGCAGCAGTAGTAATAATAATAGCAGTAGTAGTAGTAGTAGTAGTAGTAGTAGTGGTGGTGGTGGTGGTGGTAGTAGTAGTAGTAGTAGTAGTAGTAGTAGTAGTAGTAGTAATAGCAGTAGCAGCAGCAGCAGCAGTAGTAATAATAATAGCAGTAGCAGCAGCAGCAGTAGTAGTAGTAGTAGTAGTAGTAGTAGTAGTAGTAGTAGTAGTAGTAGTAGTAGTAATAACAGTAGCAGTAGTAGTAGTAGTAGTAGTAGTAGTAGTAATAGCAGTAGCAGCAGTAGTAGTAGTAGTAGTAGTAGTAGTAATAGCAGTAGCAGCAGTAGTAAGTAGTAGTAGTAGTAGTAGTAGCAGCAGCAGCAGTAGTAGTAATAATTATAGCAGTAGTAGTAGTGGTGGTGGTGGTAGTAGTAGTATACTAGTAGTAGCAGTAGTAGTAGTAGTAGTAGTAGTAGCAGCAAAAATAACAGCAGTAGCAGTAGTAGTAGTAGTGGTGCTGGTAGTAGTAGTAGTAGCAGGAGTAGTAGTAGTAGTAGTAGCAGCAGCAGCAGCAGCAGCAGTAGTAATAATAATAGCAGTAGTAGTAGTAGTAGTAGTAGTAGTAGTGGTGGTGGTGGTGGTGGTGGTGGTGGTGGTAGTAGTAGTAGTAGTAGTAGTAGTAGTAGTAGTAGTAGTAGTAGTAGTAATAGCAGTAGCAGTAGTAATAGTAGTAGTAGTAGTAGTAGTAGTAGTAGTAGTGGTGGTGGTGGTGGTGGTGGTAGTAGTAATAATAGAAGTAGCAGTAGTAGTAGTAGTAGTAATAATAGCAGTAGCAGTAGTAGTAGTAGTAGTAGTAATAGTAGTAAAAATAATAGGAGTAGTAGTATTAGTAGTAGCAGTAGCAGCAGCAGCAGCAGCTGTAGTAATAATAATAGCAGTAGCAGTGGTAGTAGTAGTAGTAGTAATAGTAGTAATAATAATAGCAGTAGTAGTAGTAGTAGTAGTAGTAGTAGTAGTAGTAGTAGTAGTAATAATAGCAGTAGCAGCAGCAGTAGTAGTAGTAGTAGTGGTGGTGGTGGTAGTAGTAGTAGTAGTAGTAATAGCTGTAGCAGTAGTAGTAGTAGTAATAGCTGTAGCAGTAGTAGTAGTAGTAATATTAGTAGTAATAATAGCAGCAGCACCAGCAGCAGCAGTAGTAGTAGTAGTAGTAGTAGTAGTAGCAGTAGCAGCAGCAGTAGTAATAATAATAGTAGTAGTAGTAGTAGTAGTAGTAGTAGTAGTAATAGCAGTAGTAGTAGTAGTAGTAGTAGTAGTAGTAGTAGTAGCATTAGCAGCAGTAGTAGTAGTTGTAGTGGTGGTGGTGGTGGTGGTAGTAGTAGTAGTAATAGCAGTAGCAGCAGCAGTAGTAATAATAATAGAAGTAGTAGTAGTAGTAGTAGTAGTAATAATAATAGCAGTAGCAGTAGTAGTAGTAGTAGTAGTAGTATGGTGGTAGTAGTCAGGGCCTGATTTAACATTAGGCTGAGTTACTAGCCGGGCGCAAGCTTTGACGGATCGCAAAAACTTAAAAAAACTCATGTTGCATTGTACAGCTTTTTTAATGATGGCATTACCGAAATCATGTTATTTCAGGCGCAAAATCTCTTTTAATCGCAAAGCATTTCTTTAGTGAGATAGTTCATCGATTTGGAATTGCAAAGTCAGAAAAATAAGGTTTAAGTAAAAACAAACATTTTTAGCAATTAATAGTGAACAGAAAATTATTTGAAAAACTTTTGTTCGTAGCGTTTCGATTTGCTTCGTGTAAACGTTAAGGAATGTGTGGGTCCATTGTAATATTCTCGGTACTTGTTATAATTTGTCAATGTGCTGGTACCATTGCAATAAATAAATTTACATGATTAAAGTTGAAACAGGACGAACTTTTGTTTACATAACCCGCATGTTTCTAAATAATAAGTAGCGTATAGTGTGTAAGTCGTGGTAATACTCGTCATTTGTGAGGTTGGAAGGTAAATAGAGGAGGCGCGCAAACAGCCTAGGGCGCAAAAACCTGAAGTCAGGCCCTGGTATAGGGTATATAGTATATAGTAGTAGTAGTAGTAGTAATATATATACTATATATATATAATATATATACTATATAAGGTATAGTGTCAAGATTAAGTGTCGTTTTAAAGGAACCTGTGTTCCACCCTGGCAGCCTGTGTATTCAAAAATAGCTTTATTTCTGTTATAAAGCGTAAAAGTGCTAGACGGCCGATTAGTTGTACAAATTGTGGGGCGTGAGGCAGGATGCGGCGTGTTGGCGGCGCCCTGACAGCATAATGTATGGTTTGACGCGAATAACCCCAGCGTTGTCTTGTCTGTCGCGTGTCTACCTCACGACACCGTGGCGTGGCAGATTTAGCCCGTTTGTCATCGTATCGCTGGCCAATTAAACACGCGCGCGCGCGTACATGGAGTACATAAAACTCTTGTATTTAGAGTACCGCTGTGTTCGTGTATAGCGTCCGTGCTCAGAAGGATCACAGTAGGCATCAAAGCAACCTTTGATGTTAACCACTGATTCCTTTCATCAGTGGTAAGTAATTTTTTAAGTCGCGTTAGCGTTGTTACGTTGGTCATTCTTCACTTGAATGAGTCGACTTCATTGAAGTTATAAGGACGTAGCAGGTGACCAATCACATTAATTCTCCTTTCGACAATGGATCCAATCAACATCCTTTTTTCACCCACTGTCCGTGAATGATATTCTTGAAGCCACGTCTTGAAGGGTCAGGGTAGCTCCTCTCCAATTTCCTCAAAGTCTATATGTAGGCCTACATGTGCATATGCTTCAAATGAATCTCTTTAGAAATTAGTACGAAGGCTTACACGCCCAGTGTCATTTTGATTAAAATCAACTCCCGGGCTGTTTGGCCGTGGTCCAAAGTTTCTGACAAAACCAGACGTTTCGGCAGTACCACTGACTGCCATCTTCAATGAAAACGAGCCAACGCTAACGTGGGATGTAGCCTTAACCACGTGTAGTGAAGGCTAAGTGGGATTGAAGGTATGAATCACGTTGTGACAACGCTGATACGAAAAGGTAATCTCATCTTACAGTACTAACGGTGCAATCTGGGTGGAGTGTAGAGAGACAGTTAAATGCTTTCGAATGTTACCCTTCTGGCCGAGCAAGCTATATGAGCAACAGTGTTTCCTCACTTCTCCCGTCTAGTCTGTAACTTTACGTCTAACTTGTCTAACTAGTCTAACTTGTTTCTGCACGTATTGTGTACTCCTTCTCCACGGTGCTGCACGATCCATTGCTCTTCAACATACACATTAAACTAGCCATGTACGAATACAAGAAAGTCAGGGGATTAACGAACAGTCATTGGAAGGAAAGTAGTCACTTTGTCAAAGTTTGCGGTTGACTTCGTAGTATGATAGGGAAGAAAAAAGATTTACACAAAGGAATCTGGAAGTAATAGAACAGCTGGATTTTACGTGTATTTTCCCTTTAACAGTAAACGTTTACACAGCCTTGGCGTAACTAGAAACTTTCCTCGGAGGAGGGGGGTAATGAAACTAGTTTGAAGGTTGAACTTCCCATTTTCCTCAGGACAAATTAGAAATTCTTTTGTGTATAATTTTATTGTATTCATAAATGCTCAAATTTTTCTTGTTATATATATTTTTTTATTATTAATAATAAAAAAATTCATATCTGATGATGATTGTTAGATTACTATCGAAACATATGTATTGTTTAGAAAATAAAATATATTCTTGTAAAAAGTTTTATTATTAATAATAATATAATTTTATTAATACGTTTCATAAATTATTTACGTCTTTTGACGTAACTCATAAATAGTTTTTGAGTAAATCGAGGTGAAGCACGCTTCGAATACGCACATTATTTACCGAATGTTGAGTGAATTTCATTATTAAGAAAACTTTGTTTTATTGACTACGAATTTAATTATTTTATTTTATTAATATTCAAGTAAGTTACGGTAATTCCTTTTATTTGTCCTGTTATTTATAAGCCTTATTTTAACACACGCAACTGGCTTAGAAACAGCTCTATGTCATGGAATTTCGCTGAAATGTTTAATACCTGTGTGAAGGGGGGGGAATTAATCCCCCTTATTTCTTCCCGTAGTTATGACGCTGCTATGCAGCATACACCGAACCACCCAACCCCCGTAGTCAAGCTCCGCACAGAACCCTCTCCACCACTGTCCTCTTTTCTGTGATAACCGTGTCCATGTTATTAGAAATTTCGCGTCTTCCGTCTTCCTCATTCACGTGCTTGGCTGTACGGTATCATGTTGTCGTTCTAAGCGACTCTGCATCGTCCTTCATCGTTACCGAACATGCCCGGCTCAGTTACATTTTAATCTTCTTCCGTCCTTATTCGTGTCTTCTCCCTTATGACTGTGGAACGCGTCAACGATATCGTCTCGTTAGAAACCTGACAGCCTTTCTGGAGCGGTTGACTGCGCCGAACCCGCCGAAGAATTACCCCCTTTTTTGAGTATGGCATAAAGTGTGTAGAGAAGAGACAGGGATGACAACGCGATAACGGTTAGCCGTCTCTCTCTCTCTCTCTCTCTCTCTCTCTCTCTCTCTCTCTCTCTCTCTCTCTCTCTCTCTCTCTCTCTCTCTCTCTCTCTCTCTCTCTCTCTCTCTCTTTCTCCCTCTCTCTGCCACCCACTTACTTCTAATGTTCTCGTCAGCCTTGTTGAAGCCGATTTTCCCGCTAGTAAGCACTGTACAAGACTGCTGTGCGCAGTTGCGAAATGAATGAACATTTTGTTAATCTCGCAACAAGGTGTTTGTCCACAGTACACTGCGCATCTCGAACCGACAGTTCAAAGTCCATCGTCATGTCTACGTTAGGTTGTAAAGCTATTCGTTCTCTCACAAGTGACCATTTTCCTGTGAACGTTTCTCGAGAAGCCCTAAGCAGTGTCCTGGAATGAAGGTTGTATGCAGGAAACCAATTATTTACCTTTCAAAATTAATAGGACCCCTGTTGTATAATTAACATATTAACCTGTGATTCTGTAATTTATGACAGAATTATGCTACGCAGACGATTTAATAATTATAGGAGAAACAGAAATACAGTTACAGAATAACATAAAGGTATTTAATGAAGAACTTAGAAAGAAAAACATGAAGATTAATATACAGAAGACTAAAACTATGGTAATAGGAAATTCAGAAGAGAAACACAGTATAGAACTTGATGGAAAATATTTAGAACAAGTAAAAAGTTATAAATATCTGGGAGTAGTGATTAACAGCAAAGGGAATTTAGAGGAAGAAATAAATGAAAGAGTAGCGAAAACAGGAAGATTATTCAATAGTATTAAATCAAGTTTCCTGGGTAAAAAAGAAATACCCACTAGGATAAAAACAGAAATAGTCAGAAAAATCATGAAGCCAGTATTAACTTACGGAAGCGAAACATGGACAACAAATGAGAGAATAAAAAGCAAGCTAACTAGTATTGAAAAGAGGTTTCTTCGAAAAATAGAAGGGAAGACAAAAAAAGATAGAATTCGAAATGAAATATTTACGAAAAAGTTAGATATTGTTCCTGTAGCAATAACAGTAGAACAAGCACAACTTAGATGGCTGGGACGTGTAATGAGGATGGGGGAGGAAAGACTGGTAAAGCAAGTGTTTGAATCCAGAGAAACAGGTAAAAGAAAGAGAGGACGACCGAGAAAGCTCTGGAAGGATAAAGCCCGCAAAGCTGCAGAAAGAAGAGGTGTAAAATGGGAGAAAATAAAGGAGCTCGCAGGAGATAGAAAGAAATGGAGGGATATGTGGAAAAAGACGACCTCAGAAGACTCAGCTCCAACATAGCTTTACACCGAAAGGTAGAAAAGCTAAGGATTTAGTAAGTAAGTAAGAAGGTTAATTTTACTGTAAAAAATAAAAAAAAGAATGAACATTTCCGCGTGTAGAATGTCGTGGAAGTCTTGAAGGAAGGAAGGTGTATATGCGCAAACAATATTGTACACGTTTGGATCAGTGATGCCAATTTGGGGGTAAAGTCGCTGAACGTAGGGGATTTGGACACTCCATAAGCGACAAAAATTTATGTTTGGGGTTAGCGACTTTCTTGCGGTCAGTTCAAGTATTTTAGGGAAAAATCTTGGTGACACTTTTGATATACAAGAGTCAAATGAAATTATGTACAAACATTATGGCCTTCATTTAAAATTCGTTTCGGCGTTTTTACGCAATGTTCGACCTTACAGAACAAAACGGTAGTAGACAACTTATCGGAAGGAAGTTGTACGTTGCGGTTTTGGTTCAACAGATTTTTGCTCTTGTATTCATTAAATGAAAACAATTCTGCAGTCACAAACGATACTGATAAGCGATGTTAGAGTCAATAATACGCAGTTTTGACGGCTTTAGTTAACGCAGGAAGGCATGAACTGTATTTATGTCCCTTTACGGTAATTCTTTCACTGTCTTGTTGTAATATTCTGTTAATTATGTTGACACGATAATGTCATATTACTTCAGCAAGTGTATTTGATTTTGCTTTGCACGCGTTCGCATAATTATATTTTTACGGAAAAATTTATTTCTACGGTATGTTAAGAGTTTTCTTGACAACAGTTCTTTTTCTTCAGCACTACAGCCCAACGCGACCCTTGGCTTCCAACACCAATCATCTCCAAAGTCTTCTATCCATTGTCATTTCAGTGTAACCCTTCACATCCTTTCTTTCGAGATCTTCTAGTACATCATCCAACCATTTTATCCTAGGTCGGCCCGTCTTTCTTTCTCCTTTTACTGACTTGCACCCTCAAGATTTTCTTTGGCATACGCTGATCATCCGTCCGCTCTAGGTGACCTAGCCATTGTATTCGTTGAAACTTTATGAATCTTACAGTGTCCTCATGATTAAATAGCTCATCTCCATTTCTCATTCTCCATTCGTCATTTAACCAGGATATAAAGACGTCTTACGATCTTTCTTTCAAACCTTCTTGGTGTTACTCGGTCCTTTTTCGTCAATAACCACGTCTCGCCTCCATAAGTAACAACCGGTCTTATATATGTTGCGACTAACGAGTCGGCTTCTCAGTAGTCTGCTATTGGAATTATACTCCCTATTTCCTATTTCTATTGTGTAATGTAAGTTATTGCATGTTTACGAACCTTTCATTGTCTATCATGTTACTCAGGTATCTGAAACTTATTAACGGCATCAAATGAATTATCCTCAATGCATATATTATAAAAATTTCTTGTTCTTTCTCTCGACATCAATTGAGCGTTTGAAAAACCGACTTTAAACCCACTTTTTGTACTTCTTACGTTTCATTATAAATTTTATTTTAAATGTAATTAGTCACATGTTAGTGAGTAAAATCCAATTTTAACATACATTAATTTAAAAGAACTGCGCTTTGAATCATTATTCATAATAACGACGGAAGGTTTGTGTCGACGTTTCGACAGTATTTATTGTCATCATCAGGACAATTTTTGTTGAGTTTTACGACGCCAAACAGACGACTTCGTTCTGATGATGACAATAAATATTGTCGAAACGTCGACACAAATAAATTGAAATTTGTGTTATACTTACTGACCGATCCTCGCTGAAGCTTCCATCGTTAAAATTTATTGATCGACGGTCACCAAGGATTATTTACATTATACGTCACAATAACAACAGGTGAATCGTGCTTCAGGTGCAAGTATAAAGATAAAAAGAATAGGAAAGAAAAATGTACTTGCAAACGTAATTGTTATCTGATAATGTAATATATAACATACATATATTGGAAGAAACGGTAAGAATTACAAAATAAAAGATGCGCAATAAAAATTGTTTATCAAACTTCAGTAACTTCAAGGACGGATGGTTTCCATACAGTAATGTGATATGTAAGACCACATTTGCTTAGTAATCATATTGACTTTGTAGTGACTTAAATAACAGTCTGTTTTGACGATTTTGAAAATATAGAACTCCGATTTTTTATTCAATTATTTGTAAGAACGTGCATGCCTCTGTGTGTGTGTGTGCGCGCGCGTGCCGCGACTTACTAGTCGTGGATTATGGATTTTTTAATTGGGATTATTATTACAGAACGATGTTTTCGTAATAAAATTGTCTTGTTGTTGTACAGCTAAAATAATTAGCCATGAAACAGGCGTCTGGATGCGCAGTGCCAAAATATCTCATTGCGCGTGAGTAGCTCTGACAAATTTTTTTCGGACCAATTATTTTGTGTTCAGAACAACTGCATGGTTGATGTGTCATATGGTTGTATGTCATGGCTGGTCACCTTACACCCAACTTCCTATACTGCCTTCTCTGCTCCCCAACCCCACTACGATCTGCGCGACTTTTGAGGCCAAAAAAGAGAAATCTTCGATTGACCATAAGTAGAAAACAATACGTTTCGCGACCCACGTTTGCCTCAAAATTTTTTATTATTTTGACGAAAATGATACATCGATGAAGTACGGCTGAAACTTCCTTGAATAATCTGTAGAATCTTTACTGGTAGTTAGTAGTAACGGAAGGCTGGGATTTAGGCTGAACTTCGGTTCAGGGATGCGCTACGGAGTGCAGGAACGACAAAGGGGTAGACTGAACATTGAGGAAGCAACTAGACAATAATACATGTAATAATACAAAAAATGAATAATAATAATAATAATAATTTATTATCATTAAAAATTTATATAAAACAGCCCAAAAAATTAAGAGATTAACAAAATTTGTCAAATTTTTTCGAATTCTGGGAGGCGTTCGGTCCACCCTCAGTAAATACGCCTCTGAAAAATACTGGCTGCATTTGCGAGAAAAAGTTTATGATTACATGGGCCTATAAACAAAGGACGTATTTACAGGCAAATAACTCTGTAACAAGGCAGTGTTATACCTGAGGTGGCTTGGGTTAGTCGTCCATGTTGTTTGGGCCGATCTTACTTGTAATTATGATATAACAAAAGTCAATCAACGTACACTACAAGTCTTAATGGGTCATCACGCCCGTGACACCGACCTACCGAAACAACTACGCACACGAATTAAGCGCTATTATATAAACAGCTAGACCCCAAGGTCGCGACCGCAGACAGGACTGAATGTACAGTGTACAGCTTAAAACAAACAATCTACTGCAAAAAAAGATTCAACACGAACTGAAGACAACAATTTGGCAGACATAAACACAGAAATGTACACTGATAATTATACCTGTCAGTCGGAATTCAAGAAACTACAAAGAGAACAAGAGAACACTAAAAAGTATTAAAAGTCAGAATTAATATACTTACTTTTTTATTTAAAACCTCGAGTATCTGATGAATAAATTATGTACATATTACCTTGAGAAATAAGTAAAACTTGTTACTTAGTACTCAAAACGTATTATTGAAACCTTGTCAATGATTTCTTTAGTAATCGTGTACGTAAATACGAAATGTAAATAATTAAATAAGAATTGAAAAAAAAATGTAACTCCCCGGCGGGGAATCGAACCCCGGTCTCCCGCGTGACAGGCGGGGATACTGACCACTATACTACCGAGGACAACAGTTTCAATCGTTCTGCAGTGTATTCCTAATTCAAACGCTTAGCAGTGTATGTTTATAGAACGAACTAATGTGAAAACAACAGTGTATTATTTTCAGTCTCGTTTGCACGCATGAGTTTAGTTGGTACTAGCAAAATACCCGTGCTTCGCTACGGAGTTTCACGTTGTACGTAATTGTTCAATTATTGCTCGCTTAATAGTATAGGATTAGATAGATTGTACAAATTCTCAACTCTTAGTTTGTTTATTTACATTCATAGCAACAGCTATTTATTATTTATTTCTATTATTACTATTTATTATATAACTTATTAGATCGAATCGAAAAAACACTTGCTCTATGTTGGTTCTCCCGTTGCGTAAAATATTTGTGCCAAGTTTGGTTGAAATCGGTCCAGTGGTTTAGGAGGAGATGTGGAAGACCCCAAAGGACCCCCCGAAGGATCGTATCGAAAAAACACCTATCCTATGTTGGTTCTCCCGTTGCGTAAAATATTTGTGCCAAGTTTGGTTGAAATCGGTCCAGTGGTTTAGGAGGAGATGTGGAAGATACATACAATGGGGGGGGGGGGGGTTTGCCCCTTCGGATTTACGTTGTTAGTGTACATTAAAAGGGTGTATTTATTGGAAGTACAGAAATTAGTTTACATTTATCGCACATAATTACGGTACAGAGACGATTTTGGGAGGTTGTGGCTACGTTTATTTAACAATATAACTTAAAACTTAATATTGTTTTCTCACTGCTAGAAACAATTTTTTAAGGCGCGCGTTGAGACACAACCATCTGCAACAGCCCGCTCGCGCGTTCTGACAACGCGCGACAGGCAACCTTTGTTATATTAAATCGGAGGAGGAAGTTGGAGGGGGAAGCGGTGAGTGGCGCCTTTCGGTCCGACGACGGCAGCGGCGTGCGCGTGGGGCACGTGTTGCTCGACTTTTTTCTTTTCTTTTCTTCTTTTTTTTCCAAAATAAAAGTAGCGTAAGTTACTCCTTATAACATCAGCTGTCTGCCAGTGAAAAGCCCGTCAAAATCGGTCCAGCCGTTTCGGAGATTAGCCGGAACAAACAGACAGACAAAAATTTTTAAAATTGCTTTTTTGTTATAAGTACCTTATATACTTTCATATGCATTTAGTAAAAAGCTGTTATTTTGACATTACAAACAGACACTTCAATTTTATTTATTTGTATAGATGACTGAAAAACCGAATTTAATTTCCTTTCCTTTCCTAAGTAAAAAAGAGTACAGTACGTAACCAGTGATATTGGGAATTTATATACTTCATTATAAATCGTTTATAATATTATATTATAATCGTTTTATTATATAATACTGTACTTGAGTATATACTTGAGTCGGGAATCGTTTAATACTTGATTCATCAAAATCGGTCCGGCCGTTCACTGTGTACGAGGGCGAACACATAAAGAAAATATCGGTGTGCAGAACTATACACGACTTCCGTGTTCTAAGATTTATATTTAAAATCATTTTCGAAATGAAATATTTCCATAGAAACTACTCCTTTCTTCAGCTTAACCACAGTACTGTGGTCACTAACGTATACCACCTCACGTTAGCGCACTCAATTTTCACTGATGATGACAGTCGATGGCACTGCCGAAACGTCTAGTTTTACAGAAAACATTGGACCACGGCCAAACAGCCCGGGTAGGAATTTTAACAACAGACTACTTCTTTGTTGCCGATAGCGTAGTACACATAAAAAATTATCCCCTCCCCCTTCATCTATCATTTTCATTTATAGAAAATTACCCCCTCCCCTTCAACTACCCTTTTCATTCATAGATATTTCATCTACTTTTCTAGAGTGGATTACTATGGCCTTCTTTTCAAGATACTTTATTTATCAAAATTAAGTTCTTTACTCTTGTTAAAACATAAAACGGTGCAGGTAAACCGATCTTACTCTTCTCCTTCCCCTTAACCGATCTTCACCAAAAATCAATAGGCCTTGAGTCCTCTACAACTCAGGTACATATGCAAAAATTATTTGATTCTGTTTGAATTTGCGGCAGTTATCGTTCGCCATAGAAAACATCACACGCGCGCGCGCGCACACACGCACACGCACGCACACACACTTCAGAAAATGACTTTTCTACATGTTTTGAGGGTAGTACAATCACAATCAACCCTTATCTCGAACACGATTTTCTTCGCCATCACCATACTTCCATTTCCTTATGGAACATGGAAGTAAAAATCTTACTTGTGAAAACATTACCCATCTTTGTGTGAACCTAGTCGGCTAGTTTTTTTTTTTTACGAGGGTAGGTAAAAAAATTTACTGTACAAATGTCCGGAGCGGTACACAATTCCGGAATCTTTGGGTGTGAGTATTATACCTGACCCACTAAAACCCCACCCCTTTCCTCTTTTGTGACACTAACCTGGAACTGTTTGCACATTACTTTAGGTTAGGCCTATTGTTCTTCAGTCCTAGGGTTATTCTTCTTCTACCAATACCAATATCCAGTGAGAAACTGAGAGAAGTAATACTCGATCTCGCCATGCTTCCTCTCCGCTCACGGCTGCACCTGCTTGATGAGCCTTCTTGTCCAGCAACCTCGTTCTTCTTGCTCACAAGCTTTCTGCCAGAAGCTTTCGCGCCTCTCGGCGTGCAATTTCACCACTGGCCTCCTTCTTCCTCTGAAAGACGATAGGCGGCCGATACTACCGTTTCTACTACTAGTTGTACTACTAATACTACTATGGCTGATGCTGCTAGTAATATTATGATGATGATGATGATGATTAGGGCTGAGCTTAAATTTGAATGTTTCGCCATTCTTTGTCAAGAATTTAGAGATTGCAGTCAAACAGACAGAAGTCTTTTGACATGGCGATATTAAAAGAGCTGAGAAACTCAAGTTCTTAGGTGAGATTCCGACCTTCAAATTAGTGAGAACGAACGTTTTGGTGGAGGCAGATGGTGGAGAGAAAAATGGAGAAAGACGAGAAAGATGGAGACAGCGTTTAGACTGTACCAAAGGACGTAACGAGTCCAATTCACCATCGTATCAGGCCAAATTCTGACACTACAGTGTGGTAGGCAAAGCCGGAATGCTTATGTGCGGCACTCACAATATCTAGTGCTGGACGTTTGGTAACAGAAAGAAAGGAAAGTTCTGGGAACGAGAAAAGTATCAGCAAATGCGTTTACAGTTTGTTTGAGACCAAACCGAGAGCTGTATGGAAAATATAGAAAATCTCAACCACAAGGGCGTATTTACGGGGGGGGGGGGGCGGACCCCCTAGACGGCCGAAAACTTGACGAATTTTTTTAATGTCTTAATTTCTAGGTTGTTGCAGTATTTTTTCAACTGTTTACGACAAACATATAGCTGTTAACTCTTTTTTTAACATATAGCCCCACGAATAGCTTTATTAGTCAACATTACCTTATACGTTTGAAGTATGACATAGGAAAATTAGTTCAGTCAATAAGTAGGCTATCTTGTAAACAATGTTTCAACAACGCGTACTTTTATTGTATTATTAACGTTTACTTTAATGGGACTTATTTCAGCCACTTTAAAGATAGTAATATTTGATTAGTGTTAACTTACTTTTTCTTTTGTATGAAGCCGACCGGTCCTCGGATCCCTCGCTCCGGTCAAATTCTAGATATGCCGCCGCTCGACCACCATAAAATAAAAGACGAGTCTCCTTCTGTGGACACCTCAGAAGGATGGAGGCAGAAAAGCTACCATACAGGATCTTCACCTTCGAGGAGAATAGAAATACAGAAGTACCGTGGATGGTAGAAATTTATTAGGATCTAGAAAGATGTGGAAACACTCAAGAATATGAACGCAACAGACAGGTGTTTAGAAGGAAACCTTAGGAAGTGTAGGGTCTGTCTGATGAGAAACCAGTAGGAATCAAAAGAACGAACCAGCGAATGAAGGAATACTGAGAACGGAGGAAAGAACTCTAGAAAGAGAAGGAAGGTGTGATCTCAAACCGCAGACGGCTGAAACGTAAAAAAGGAAGGGAAAATAATGATGATGATACTAAATAATGGTAATGATGATGTAAATACCGTTATTTGACGTCATACGGCGTCGGGGCGTGTGACCGGATTGAATTCCGATTGAGTCCAACGAGTAGTTAATGTGAATTGTGTTATGTCATCCAGTTAATGCACTTGACATACAATTTGTAATGAACAGATCTGTACCGTTTCAAGGTGTTTCACCGCAGTGGCGAAGACTGTTGCCTCGTCTGCCGCGCGCGCGCGCGAATACTCGCCTATGTATCCGCCTCACTAAACTAGACAGTAGGTAGACGGTTTCAGTCACCTCGCCGTGTAATTCGTTGTTCGTTAATGAGCATATTCATGATCTACTGCTGCTGCTGCTGCTGTGTGTGTGTGTGCGCGCGCGCGCGTGTGTGTGTTGGAGATTTTTATGTGAACAGTTGTGACTTCATGCACAACCTCGAGCAAAGGGGTAAAGACTGCTATCAGTGCTGTCATTAGTTAACATGTGGGTAAAATTTGCTAATCGTAGACCTTCCACGTAAGCGCAAACGCCATGTTTAATGGTTGCACATTTTTCGCGTAAAGATTACGTAGCTGTCTTTCTCCATTTTCCATTATTCTCCATTATAACCGGCATGTAGAAGTACAGAAACGCACAAACAGGAACTTGGCTCTTATCAGAAAAAAGGCGCAGGAAACGCTTTTGTTTACGAAATCAGTTATACCTGTTAACGCTTAGAACTTTGTGGATAAAAATACTAAGAATAAGGACAAGTCTGACTTTCTAAATTCGTATATAAATTTCTGTGTCTCTGAAGATTATGATTTCGTAGGTGCGTGAACTGTCCCTAGCGCACACCACTAACCCCCTAGGGCAAACCCTCACATCAGACCCGTTAAGGCTCTTTTTCTACCTTGTGACCACCCGGCCAAACGAACCATACAAGTTTACCAGGCGAAGAGCAAGAAAAGTCACCACTCTCTATCCATTGGATACATCAACGAGTGGTGCTGGAGCCTTCTCCTCGCAAGGTGACTAACACACTTCTCAGCTATGGCATATAAGAACATAAACTGTTAATTTCTTAGCTAACTTGTACCCCCCCTTTTTTATTCTACCCCCCCTTAAGCATCGGCATAAATGTACGAGGCAGACTTAACTGAGATAAATAAACTGGAATTAGCATTTCTCTTCGCTCTAAACTTAAGCGAATGTCATCTTCCTGTCACCCGACTATTTCCGACGTCTGTCCGATAGCATTCATATTTGTTACATAACTTTATTTGATATACAAAAATTTATTTTCGTAACAAGAATTTCATTCTTGGCGACCCCAGTATAGAGCCACCATTAAGTTAAAACAGTCTGTTAAGAGCTGATTCTGCGTTGTCGATTTCGAAACTTTCGAGTTTTATCAATACAGTGTCGAATAACAGTTTTTAATTAATTTTTCGCGTTTTGAGAAATCTTTAAATTAAAAGAAATTATCTTAGCTATATATTGTGTTACTCTGTGAGCTGCAGAACTCGCTCACTGTTTTGAACGAATGCATTTATTATTTAAATAAACTTCAATATTAGATAGTTTTTAAATTTTCAGAAAATTTACGAAAACCACAATTACGTACAATTTGTTTAAAAAGTAAAATTACAATTGTAAAGCACACATGGAATAAACATTAAAAATTCCCAACTACTGCATTGTTTTTTTTTTAGCATACACGTATTTATAATGCCAAATGATAACTACACACACACCTACATACATACACTGTGTAAAAAAAAACTCCGCTCCACAGTCCGTTAAGGACCAAGGCGTACCGCGCAGCTTTTTGTGTTAGTGTGACGGTGTATGGCTAGTACTACGCGCCACCAGCCGCTAGTTGCGGTATTCACGGCCAGGAGGCGGCGCTGTTATCTCAGCGCCTACTCAGTTTGCCTCACGACACTGAGTGCACGCCGTATGGAGCCTCCGCCGGGAATTGAACCCGGGACCACGAGCGCATCAATCGCCCGCGTTAGCCACTAGACCACCTACACTGTGTATCATAGAAACTTGTGTGTGTGTGTGTGTGTGTGTGTGTGTGTGTGTGTGTGTGTAAAATAGGCCATATGTAATGATTTTTACAAATTACTGATGTAAATAGGTTGAATATATTTTACGATCATAGCTTACAAACCTTTGGAAGGCGGTCGAAAATTTTCAAGTGGTGTTGATAGATATTAATTAAAATTTTGTAAACATTTATTACTAATATATTAAGTAGTAAAGGTATCGAGTCAATATTTTGAATTAGACTCCTCATAACTTGGTAACCCACGTGGGCTTACAATTTTCTTAAAATTTTGACTTTCATTTTAGCCCGTGGTAGGCTAAATTTAAAAAATTTCAGAGTAACCACTGAATTGGGATTACAATTAAAATTAGGATTAGGATTAAAATTACTTTTAGTTTGTAAATTTTTGATCCCTTATTTGTACGCTGGTGTCCTAAATTTTGAAATGTTCAAAACTGATCTGTATACTCATATTTCGTTAGAAGTTTTATAATTTGATAGCCAGCGCGGATTTTTACGATTATTTCTCTAAATTTTAACCCTTCATGTATCGATACCTCAGGGTTTCCGGACCGGCGTCAACAACTGTGTTGAAATTTAATTGACGTATCTCCGGGCTATTAGTCCGTGGTGCACTCCTGCCGCTATTAGATACTTTGCCACAGTACTGTAGTAGTTTACTGTTGAAGATCCGTGCCAGTTCCAGAATCGTTTTTGCACTGAAGATGGTCTCCAGCGGAGAGATCGAAACACACGTCTGTTCATAGCGGCAGGAGTGCACCACGGACTAATAGCCCGGAGACAAGTCACTTACATTTCAATGCTCAACATTTATGCCTCCCGCTCTACTGTTTTTGGGGAAATCAGTGTAAAAACCAGTAGGGGTTTGTGGGGTAAAAGTATGGACATGTTTGTCAAGATTTACGAAAATCTGTTGATGCGTTCAAAAGTTATCTTGAGACATCCTCCAAATAAACAGACAGACAAATGCAGAACGGTGGAATTGAAACTGAGAACTCTTGGTGCTCGTTAAGTTATGAGTTAGAGGTGTAGTAACACTTCTGAGTTAAAGGTGGAGTAACAGTTACACTACGTTTTAGACGAAACCTATTGACTAAACAGTTAAACAATTAAATTAAATCTTTTTGAACATTTTCAAGTACAGTACAGTGGAAAACGTTTAACGCGAAATGACGGGTACCAGCTGCTTTTTTGCGTGTTAAACGGACAAAAAGTGAAACAATATGACATAAATGAACAAAGATTGTGTAGATTACTTACTGTATTGAGTAGTAAAATGAAATATATTTTACCAGAAACAAAATCCGGAAGGCTGAGGATGGCTACAAAATGGTACCCGAAACATGATCCTAATAAGGAAAGAAATATCTTGAGGTAAATTCGTTATAAAAATTAAATATAATATATACATCAAGAAACGGACTGTAGCAAAAAGTGTTTGAATTAAAATGAAATAATGGAACATATTCAGAAGGTATTGACATATAAACTTTTATTTATCCTCCTGGATAATTTCTTGTTAATTTTTGGAAAAAATATGGTTAATTTTTCTTAAAAATTAGTATACACGCACTGTAGCTGTTCTTCAGTTATTCTTACGATTTAGGTTTTCTTCTGCAGTAATGTAGTAATGTCTTTTAAAGTCCCTATACCGACAATGTTCAATTCTTTTTAAAATAGTCCGTAATTTTTTTTTCACACAATTCTGCACTACTTTATTTTCATCAAATTGTTCTAATTATCAGTGTGTTCAAACAGTTCACCTTCCGAATTGGCTTCTAAATATCGATGAAGACGGCTCAGCAAGAAGAGCATATCGTTAGCGGTAGGAACTCGTAAATTTTCCGTGTCAAGTTCGTCGCGCTCTCATTACTTTCATATTTTTAGATTACTCTGTTTGGGGTGTGCATGTGTGGATTTATTTATTATGCAGCCATTCAAAGCAGCAAAACTTTTTCTTGTTAACCGGTATGTTGTATGTAAAACTTTCATGTTAAGCGTACAAACTGTAATTGTAAAGTAGAAGCAACGATCGGTTCCTGAGCCGTATTTCGTGTTGACCTATATTTCGCGTTAACCGTTTTCGTGTTAAACGTTTTCCACTGTGTTTTCTCTTCTTCTTGAGCGTCGTCTTCTATTGCTGTTACGATTCGGGCCACTTTCTTCAGCCACTTTGCAAACTCCTTTCTGGTAGCCGGTTCCACATGAGGAACTTACGAGCGTGTTTTCAAGCAAGACGAGGTACGTTTAACTTTCATTGTCCATACTTGTTACGAAGCCAAACTATTCGCAGTGTCTTCACAATTGGTTCCTGTGAAACTGTTGTCTGATGGTATATGTTTATCGTGTGTTCGAATTTTAACTTTTCTTTCGTTCGGCTCTGAATAAGCGTGAATTTTTAAGATATTTTCCGTGTTCGTGACGCTTATTATTACGCGTCTGTGTAACCAGGTAATTCACACTTTTATTAACTTTTCGTGTTCACTTTGTAGTTTCTTGAATTCCGACTGGCAGGTATAATTATCCAGTGTACATTTCTGTGTTTATGTCTGCCAAATTGTTGTCTTCAGTTCGTGTTGAATCTTTTTGCGCAGTCGATTGTTTGTTTTAAGTTGTACATTCAGTCCTGTCTGCGGTCGCGGCCTTGGGGCGTAGCTGTTTTATATAATAGCGCTTAATTCGTTTGCGTAGTTGTTTTGGTAGGCCGGCGTCACGGGCATGATGACCCATTAAGAGTTGTAGTGTACGTTGATTGACTTTTGTTGTGACCTAATTACAGGTCAGAGCGGCCCAAACAACATGGACGACTAACCCATGTTGCCTCAGTATAACGCTGCCTTGCAACAGACTTATTTGTCTGTAAATACGTCCGTTATTTATAGACCCATGTAATTATAAACTTTTTCTCGCAGATGCATCCAGTATTTTTTAGATGCGTGTTTACGGAGGGGGGACTGGATGCCTCCCAGAGGTCCAAGAATTTGACAAATTTTGTTAATCTCTTAATTTTTAGGCTGTTTTATTTTTTTACAGCTGTGTACACTAGTATAGTAGTAGTTCCGTATTACACAGCATTTTGCATAAACCTGTGAAATATGAAACATAGGAAAATCAATTATTTCTGTAATCGTTATTGAACCTTAGTTTATAACATGCAACTGCTTTAGAAATAGGGCTGCGTTAAATGATTAGGAAATTTCGCTGAAATTTTTAATAGCTCTGGGGGGGGGGTATTGAGGCCAACCCCGTAGTTACGCCACTGAGACTCAGTATGGTGTGCGGGGATAAGCAAGGACAGCCAACTACGGTGACGTGTCACAGGTATGGTAAGACACATTCGTCGTACCTCAGCTTGCAAGCTTCCCTTCCGATACGCTTTGCCCTGCTGAGGCACTTTGATTTCAGTTCAGCAACCACGGAGCTATGTCTCGTGGTGCGAGAATTTCAATGGAAGTCGTGCACCGACCATCCGGAAACCAAATCACATCCAGGTTTGATGGCATTTCTTGCCTTCTCCCTCCCCACATCATCGCTAACTCAAAAACAAGTAGCCGCGCATTGCTGTCGAGACGGTGGCACGTGCCATGTGTGATTATAAGCGTTGAAATACTGGTCGTCTGCAAGACGTGGTATTTAAAACACGAAAAAAAAACTGTTCGTATTTCACAAACAGCAATGTGCGAGAGGTGCAGCGTATGTGTTTACGTACGCTTAGGGCCGAATATATACGGGGGGGGGGCGAGCGTGACCGGTCCCCCAGAGGGTCTGCAGGTTTGTTGCACAGCGTGTACGTTTGAAATATAAAATATATGAAAATCGATTCAGTCAATAAATATCTAGTGAACTATGTTTCAGTAACGCGTATTTGTACTGAGTTGTTACCGTTTACTTCAATGGGACCGATATCAGGATGTTATCACACGTTTTTCAGTCACTTTAAAGAAGTAATGTTAATTACTCTTAACTTGTTTTCCTTTTGTACGAAGCTGACTCGGCCGGACCACCTCCAAGGACACATTCTAGACACGCTGCTGATGTATTCTTACTGGTGAAATATTGTATGAGGATGCACATTTCTGAGCGTCAATGTGGTACCAGGACCACGAGACTCTTTCTCGTTGGTCGCTCGTCACTGTAGTCGGCGCTTTGTAAACGAGAGTCCCTTTCTTACCCTTGATAGCGGTTTAGAGTTAAATTTTATTCGCAACCAAAACTCTGTCAGCGTGCTTTCACTGTTAGAGCATTTACAATGAAGATGGATTGGAAGTGGCTCCAGGAGCTGGATGAAATATTTAGGGAGAATCAGAGGATCTACAAGAGGTCTGGAGGATTGAAAAGTTGGAGAATGACTACATATATATATATATATATATATATATATATATATATATATATTGTTATCTTATCGTGTGTACGGCTACCGTTTTACTCTGCAAAATGTGGATAATGTACAATTTGTGTGTAATGAGTGTACGTGTCTTCTCGATCCGTAGTTCGAATGCGTGCCACTTCTGTAGATTTCGTTCGTGGCGAACGTACGAATAACCAGGTCTTGATGTTCACTAGGGGTGAGAAAGTCCCGGTGGCGCCAAATTGTTTTCTTAAAACAATTAAAAGAAAATTCAAGGGCGTATGACCAGCGCCGCTCAAGCGGTTTGAATAATTCAAATATTTCCGCCCGCCTAGGCCAACTGTAGCATTCAGCAATTCGTTGTGTGTGCTGTGTAAATCGTTAGTCGTCTGCTGAAATGTACATAAAATATTGTGCACCTCCTAATGAAATTATAACACCGTGGTTACACACAATACTTACACATTTTTTATTAGTGATTATTATTCATTTAATACAAATTATTCTAATACAAATGCTCCGGTTAATTATATGAGACAATTACAGGGTTTGACAATCGATATTTGAATTGATACCAGACGTTTAATGATAGCGTCTGTTGAAAATTGTATACAAATTATTAATGTCGTTTGTCATAGGTTTTTGAGGTTACGTTCAAAGGATTACAAATGTTTTAAAAACAATAAAAATACACACCTTTACATCAAGTAAACTTAACTAACATATTGTGTAGGTATATTTTGTTTAGCGCAGTGTAGTAAAAGTGTTTACAAGTTATGGATCATTAACAACAGTTTATATTGGTTAGTTTATAAATTGTCAGTGACTTAAATTTCTTTTTAATCTTTGAAAGTAATGAATTTCAGTTCAGTGAGATTTCGACCTTTAGTGAGATAATTAACGTGAGTTTATTTATATATTTCGGGTAATTTAAGAGGTACTTATCACTTCCGTAGTTATGGCGAATTCATACGATCTGTTATTCATGGGTTATACTATAATCTTCTTTAATTTGCTGGGTTCAGGACATCAGGCATCTTTTTCAGTTTAACTGGTAGTAATTTATTTTCTTTTTTCGTTAATTTGGCCTCAACTTCAATAATCTGGCTCCAGCCTTTATCTTATGTCTTGGTATATACTTAGTAATAACTTTTTCTGATATTTTCTATGTTTTAATGGACAATTTTGGTCACTCGAAAATTAGCGTCTATATCATTAAAGCGTCATACATTCAGTCAAAAATCTAACGGTATTTTTGGCTTGTTACTCCACAGTTTCCATGGTAACGTAATTATTCTACCTGGTCGATCTCAAAATAAACCCATTGTTATCAAACCTTGAATTTTTGTTTAATTTGAATAAATATTTTATAATGGCTATATTTACTTGGGGATAATTTCAATGGTTGTAATCTTTACATAGATGTTCGTATTTTCTTTCAAAGATTAGTTTGATATCTTACAAGATTGGTCTAAGCCATGTATTAATGTTTTAGTCCAAAATGGATAATACTATGCTAATACATAATTTACTTATTTCTAAGTTTTAATATAATTCTGTCATGTTCCCTTTCGTTACACATAATTAATATAGTTTGCCTATTATTTCTTATCAAGGTATTGCTATTATTTTCTTTATAAATTCCTTACTTACTTAAAACATACTAACATATTACTGTAAAACTATTTCTTCTGGTAATTATTGCCTTAAACATTAAGCCAATAACTTCTTTCTTTGAATTAACAAATGAACAAATTTGGTGAGTGTTATATCTACACCATCTCTTTTATAACAGTAACCACCCTGGTGATTTTATACTGAGATAATATTTTTTCTGTTTTTTACATTCAACTTATTCTGTGTCTTTCAGTCTAATATACTTAACTTAATTGCTCATTTAACATGTGCTTATATTTTGGGTTTGTCACACTTGTTTCACTCTTTTTTCTTAAGATTATATGCTGTTTATTTTATTACACTTATCACTTCACTGTTCGTCTTTGTCACTCCCTACCTATCTCTAATTACCCTTATATTTCTCACGATCTCACTATTATTACAAAGTTTTTGTATCTAATGAGTTCATGTCTTTTTTGGTACCTTCAGATTGTCACATATCATTTTATAATATGCAAACAACATGGTATTGTAAATACCTCTTTCAAATAAAATATAACTTTGTATATATTTTGTCATTAAAGTGATAAAAATTGGTCTGAAATGTCATAATTAGTAATAATAACAACAGTTTAATAATGTTAATATATTGTGTTAATTGAAATCTACTATATCTGTAGCAATAGCAATAATGTTATTGAATAAATAAACTCTCCAACATCTTATACTTTCGAACACATAATACTGTAATAATATACACACTGCTGATATAATCTTAGTAAAAGTTCCAAAGTATATAGTAGGATATACAATTTGTTCTCTGATTGAACCACGCACACTTTTCTATTCCCTGTCTGTATGAGTGTAACCTTAAACATAACAGCTGACACATCACCTATAGATAAGGATATACATACAATCATATCTACACATGGTTTTTTATGTATAACAATTGCTGAGATACTGTCATTTACAAGTTACCACTAATAAAAATTTAAACATAAATTATTAACAAATAATAAAAAATTATGCTCTTTTAAAACAATCTTGTTAGTTACTTGTTATGGCCATGTAATTTTTTATTTTCTTCTTTTTTCTTCACTGTCTTCTTGTCTCGCTTTACTTTGGTTGATATCTGGCCAATCTCTGGGGTTGTGTCAACGTCAGTTGTCTGTCAGTCTAGTTCGTATTTTCTTGTTTTGTGATCACCTTTGGTTGTATTCTTCCTCCTTCACTATTGATTATATTTACTACTTTCATTCTCGTTATCATTTATCTATCAAAATATATGGTTTCTTGGCATTTTTTACATACTTTTTTATATCAAATGTGATCAGGGTTTGGCAATGTTATATAATGCCCTTCCACCAAAATTGATCATTTTATAAAACGTGAATTTGAGTTTGATGAAATTATCAATTGTATCGTATCAATTTTTTTTTTTTTTTTTTTTCAAATTCTCCTGCTTTTCATTCATTTTTTTATAATTAATTCTGTATCCTTTAATTCCATTCTTCTCAGTCTTTTCTTCATTATCTTCTCATATTGCGAACTGGCTTATTGACTTTTTATTATAACTTATTCCCTATAAATCTTATTTTTCATCAAAACTACTCTTATACTGATATCAGGGGAACATCATCCCTGCTCAGTAAAATGATTGCTGGTTCATTCAACAGACAATCTCAATTAACAATTCTTAAATATAGTCAACTCGTGACTCAAAATAACAATAATAATAATCATAATCATAATATTTGTTGGGAATCTTTTACTTTTATACTTCATTATAGCTCAGTTCGAGTCATATATTGTTTCATCTTTCTTTATAGATACTATTTGAAGCATTGTTTTTTATTGATACAATTCACATTTTTATTCATTTTTAATTACTCTTTGTTTCATCTCCTTTCACATTATAACTCTTAGAACGTTTATTTCATTTATATTGTTTTGTGATCATTGGTTTGGGTAATTTTACTTCCCCTCTTTCTAAATAGTTGTGGAAGCTGATCATTTTGATTGATATTTTTTCATAATTTTTAAATATCATAGTAAGTTATGGCTTCTTACTAGTTAGGAATTTTTTGTAGCTTATTCCTTTACAGTATGTTATGCTTTTTATGCCTCATTTTTTGGCTAAATATTATGGTAATTTAACCTTATTTTGGAGGAATGTTTTGTAACTACACTCCTCTATTGTTAATTTTTATTTAAATATTGTAGTAAGTTGGTTGCTCTTACTTTATCTGAATGCCTTGTGACTTTTATCTCTCCATTTTTACTTGTTCTAAAATATTATTGAGATATTTGGGTAAGCTTTTCTTACATATCTTTTTTGATTTTTTTTACAATTTTTTATTCATCATAATGGTTTCTCTAATGCTTAGTGTAAGCTGTACTTACGAATGTTTTGGAATTTTGACATTCTTTAGAGATCTTTTCTTCATGACATTGGCAGACTTGTTTGTTTGTCATGTTATTATTATTTTTTTTCTTTATTTAAAGTATTTTTGTTGGTTTTTTACTTTAAATTGTTTTTTACAGTTATTGTTGGTTGTCATAATATTTCTTAATTGAGGCTTGATTGTATACCCCCTTTATTTTCTTGGTGACGGGGTGAGTGATCTCGTAAGTGTTATTGCCCTTGTCTTTTGTTATAGTGTATGGTCCCACGTATAATAATAGTAACTTTCTAGTGATGCCTTCTATGGAACTGGGTAATTCTCTGTTTTTTAAAAGTACCCTTTCTCCTACATCGTACTTAATAGTCTTTTTCTGGTTCTTAGCGTACTTATTCTTTTGTTGCTCTACCTTTTCGGCTATTCTGTTGTAGAATCTTTTTTTCTCGAATTGATATTCGGTGTTGGTGGGGAATTGGATCATATCAGTTATCTCTCTAGGCGGTGGCCGCTCAAACATCATTGTGTATGGGGTAGCTTCCGTAAAGTCGTGGTAAGCTAAGTTTATAAATTCTTCAGTGGATTTCACATAATTGTGCCATTCTCTTTGTTTATCGTGGCAGTAGGTTCTCAGTATACGACCCACTTCTCTGAGTACCCTTTCTCCTGGGGTACCCTTGTTCTGTGGTTAGTGATACTTCTCCCTGCCGCAGGTTAATTATGGCAGAGTGTTGTCTGAGTACATCACACCCCACAAGTAATGAGAAAGGTAGGCCGCTGGCAACAAGAAATGGCATAGTTACTATTATACCTTTGCTATTAAGTTCCAAGGATACTTGTTTCCGGACGGTTTTGTTTTGTCGGCCGGTAGCACCAATGATAGTTATATTGTTTATGGGCAGGGTTGATATGGGTACACTACTTCCCTGCTGTAGTTTATTTAATTCTATTTGGTCGATCAGGGAAACATTAGACCCTGTATCGATCATTATGGTTGATAGAATTCCATTTATTTGGGCACTCACATACACTATTTCATTGTTTCTAATGGGCATCATGTTATCATTTTCTTCGATCAAATCGTCCCTTATATTTTTCAAATAATTAGTACATATTATTGTGATCTTCTTGTCATGTGTTGTCTTATATTCACCCAGAGATTGGTCCAGTGATGGGCTGTCCGCAGTTTTCACTGGCCTTAAGCGTTTAAATGAGGGTTGACCTCATTGCCCCCAACATCAGTAGTGTTTGATGGTTGGTTAGCGTTCGGCTCCTGTTGATTATTCCGGTTATCCACGCTGTGTCTGTGATCTTCTTCCAATGGGTGACTTCTCGTATCGGGTATCTGGTTATAGTACGTTCGCCGATAGTTAGATGAGGGATAGTTTCTTCTTGGGCTCCTTTGTCTTTGCCCCCTTATGTAATTTACCTGTGGCCGGTATCCTGGATTATTGTTCTGATTACTGTTGTTTCCAGGGCGATAATTGTTGTTGTAACCATTTGACGGGAAATTACCTCTGTGGTTGTTACTGAAGTTGTTATTATTATGGTTTCCACTTCTGTTAAAATTTCTGGGCACGTTATTGCCCCGTGTGTTCCCTTGGTAATTGTTAGGGTTATTTATCGGTGACTTATTATCTCCCTGTTGATTCTGTGACAATTGTCCCTCATTGTTTCTGTTATTTCTGAAACTGTACCCTCTATTTTTCCTGTACTGCCACTCATGTTCATGGCTTTCTAGTAAGCTAGCCATATCTTGGATGGTCTTTACCTGGCTGTACATTCGTGCCTTTTGGATGGCGTCGTCGTAGTGGTAAGATAACTGTATTACCAGACACTCTTCAGGTATACGTGGCTCCAAATTCCTGGCCATGCAGATTTTTCCCAAGAAGTAGGAGGTAAGGGATTGTCCATTCTGGTTTTCATACCTTCCATTGCTCAGGTTATTACGGACCATATTCTGAGTTGACTCAGACCAGTATTTAGCCTTGAACTGAGTCTTAAAGTCTTGAAGGTTTTGGATGTCTGGTCGAGTGGCAGTCCACCAGTTGTCGTATGTCTCCTTGAACATTTCGTCCAACATCCCTCTTATTGTAGTCCATCGAGTCTCTCGATTCTTGAGGATTAACTCTTCTACCCTCTTCAAGAATTCAATAGGGTTTCTTTTATAATTACGGAAATTGATGGTATCTCTGTTGTCTGTATTCATGACATGATTATTATTACATGGTCGGTCACGCCAGGCATCCACTTCTTCCCGTAATGATTCTTCTGTTCTGCGCATTTCGTCAATCCTCTGTTGGTTTTTGTCTACTTTGCTATCTACTTTATTTAAGTTACTGTAAACTCCTTCCATTCGTTCTCCCAAGTCTGTTCGTACAGCTGCTACCTCTTTCTGGTTTTCTTCCCGGACTTGGTGTATGTCCTGGTCTATCTGGGTACATCTTCTGACTGTTTCTTCATGACCTTCCTCAATTCTTCTCTTATTTTCTCCTTCGAGACGGTTCATTTTATCGAGTACTTCCTTGCGGACTCCAGAAACATTTTCGTTGGTCTTCTCTAGCTTCTCCAATGTTTCCTCTAATTTGTCGTTGATTTCCGTAACCTGCTGTTTTGCTTCTTCTCGGTACTCCATTAACTGGTGTGCCATCTGCAGCTTCATTTCTTCTTTATTTTTCTCGTGGTCCTTCTTCAGCTGTCCCTTCAATTCTTCGTTTCTTTGCTGAATTTCCTCCATCAATCGTTGTTGTAATATTTCATTATTCTTGTTAATGGTTTGTCTCAATTCTTCCTTCTGTTTCTGAAAATTGTCCTCCTGTTTTTTAAAATTTTCGTTTGTTTCTTTCTTCATTCCGTCAAACTTATTGTTCATCTCCTTCAAACTCTCTTCATTCTTGTCGAATTTATTGTTCATATTATTCATCATTTCCATTAATTTTAGTATGTTTGGGTCTCCTCTAAATTCTCCCTTGTCGCCCGCCTGTAATTCCGTTTCTTCGTCTTGGCTTGGTTCTGTTGTGGTTATTATTGTCTCCACTTCTTCAATCGGTGTTCCTTCCTCTTCTTCCCCTCTGTTTTCTTCCATCTCCTTCTCCTTTGCCAATTTTTTCGACACTCCTCTGGTGTGCATTTTGTAATCTTTCGTAATCGCCGCTAGAATTTATAGGGTTTAATTGTATAAATTCTTTATTATTCTAGCTCCACTAGTTGGCGCGCCAATTTGTTATCTTATCGTGTGTACGGCTACCGTTTTACTCTGCAAAATGTGGATAATGTACAATTTGTGTGTAATGAGTGTACGTGTCTTCTCGATCCGTAGTTCGAATGCGTGCCACTTCTGTAGATTTCGTTCGTGGCGAACGTACGAATAACCAGGTCTTGATGTTCACTAGGGGTGAGAAAGTCCCGGTGGCGCCAAATTGTTTTCTTAAAACAATTAAAAGAAAATTCAAGGGCGTATGACCAGCGCCGCTCAAGCGGTTTGAATAATTCAAATATTTCCGCCCGCCTAGGCCAACTGTAGCATTCAGCAATTCGTTGTGTGTGCTGTGTAAATCGTTAGTCGTCTGCTGAAATGTACATAAAATATTGTGCACCTCCTAATGAAATTATAACACCGTGGTTACACACAATACTTACACATTTTTTATTAGTGATTATTATTCATTTAATACAAATTATTCTAATACAAATGCTCCGGTTAATTATATGAGACAATTACAGGGTTTGACAATCGATATTTGAATTGATACCAGACGTTTAATGATAGCGTCTGTTGAAAATTGTATACAAATTATTAATGTCGTTTGTCATAGGTTTTTGAGGTTACGTTCAAAGGATTACAAATGTTTTAAAAACAATAAAAATACACACCTTTACATCAAGTAAACTTAACTAACATATTGTGTAGGTATATTTTGTTTAGCGCAGTGTAGTAAAAGTGTTTACAAGTTATGGATCATTAACAACAGTTTATATTGGTTAGTTTATAAATTGTCAGTGACTTAAATTTCTTTTTAATCTTTGAAAGTAATGAATTTCAGTTCAGTGAGATTTCGACCTTTAGTGAGATAATTAACGTGAGTTTATTTATATATTTCGGGTAATTTAAGAGGTACTTATCACTTCCGTAGTTATGGCGAATTCATACGATCTGTTATTCATGGGTTATACTATAATCTTCTTTAATTTGCTGGGTTCAGGACATCAGGCATCTTTTTCAGTTTAACTGGTAGTAATTTATTTTCTTTTTTCGTTAATTTGGCCTCAACTTCAATAATCTGGCTCCAGCCTTTATCTTATGTCTTGGTATATACTTAGTAATAACTTTTTCTGATATTTTCTATGTTTTAATGGACAATTTTGGTCACTCGAAAATTAGCGTCTATATCATTAAAGCGTCATACATTCAGTCAAAAATCTAACGGTATTTTTGGCTTGTTACTCCACAGTTTCCATGGTAACGTAATTATTCTACCTGGTCGATCTCAAAATAAACCCATTGTTATCAAACCTTGAATTTTTGTTTAATTTGAATAAATATTTTATAATGGCTATATTTACTTGGGGATAATTTCAATGGTTGTAATCTTTACATAGATGTTCGTATTTTCTTTCAAAGATTAATTTGATATCTTACAAGATTGGTCTAAGCCATGTATTAATGTTTTAGTCCAAAATGGATAATACTATGCTAATACATAATTTACTTATTTCTAAGTTTTAATATAATTCTGTCATGTTCCCTTTCGTTACACATAATTAATATAGTTTGCCTATTATTTCTTATCAAGGTATTGCTATTATTTTCTTTATAAATTCCTTACTTACTTAAAACATACTAACATATTACTGTAAAACTATTTCTTCTGGTAATTATTGCCTTAAACATTAAGCCAATAACTTCTTTCTTTGAATTAACAAATGAACAAATTTGGTGAGTGTTATATCTACACCATCTCTTTTATAACAGTAACCACCCTGGTGATTTTATACTGAGATAATATTTTTTCTGTTTTTTACATTCAACTTATTCTGTGTCTTTCAGTCTAATATACTTAACTTAATTGCTCATTTAACATGTGCTTATATTTTGGGTTTGTCACACTTGTTTCACTCTTTTTTCTTAAGATTATATGCTGTTTATTTTATTACACTTATCACTTCACTGTTCGTCTTTGTCACTCCCTACCTATCTCTAATTACCCTTATATTTCTCACGATCTCACTATTATTACAAAGTTTTTGTATCTAATGAGTTCATGTCTTTTTTGGTACCTTCAGATTGTCACATATCATTTTATAATATGCAAACAACATGGTATTGTAAATACCTCTTTCAAATAAAATATAACTTTGTATATATTTTGTCATTAAAGTGATAAAAATTGGTCTGAAATGTCATAATTAGTAATAATAACAACAGTTTAATAATGTTAATATATTGTGTTAATTGAAATCTACTATATCTGTAGCAATAGCAATAATGTTATTGAATAAATAAACTCTCCAACATCTTATACTTTCGAACACATAATACTGTAATAATATACACACTGCTGATATAATCTTAGTAAAAGTTCCAAAGTATATAGTAGGATATACAATTTGTTCTCTGATTGAACCACGCACACTTTTCTATTCCCTGTCTGTATGAGTGTAACCTTAAACATAACAGCTGACACATCACCTATAGATAAGGATATACATACAATCATATCTACACATGGTTTTTTATGTATAACAATTGCTGAGATACTGTCATTTACAAGTTACCACTAATAAAAATTTAAACATAAATTATTAACAAATAATAAAAAATTATGCTCTTTTAAAACAATCTTGTTAGTTACTTGTTATGGCCATGTAATTTTTTATTTTCTTCTTTTTTCTTCACTGTCTTCTTGTCTCGCTTTACTTTGGTTGATATCTGGCCAATCTCTGGGGTTGTGTCAACGTCAGTTGTCTGTCAGTCTAGTTCGTATTTTCTTGTTTTGTGATCACCTTTGGTTGTATTCTTCCTCCTTCACTATTGATTATATTTACTACTTTCATTCTCGTTATCATTTATCTATCAAAATATATGGTTTCTTGGCATTTTTTACATACTTTTTTATATCAAATGTGATCAGGGTTTGGCAATGTTATAATATATATATATATATATATATATATATATATATATATATATATTTCATTCACTTTCTGCTACAGTCCGTTTCTTGATGTATATAATACTATAATACTTATAACTATTTTACCTCAAGATGTATTTTTTCTTTAGGGACATGTTTCGGGAGATCCTGTTCTCCCATCTTCAACCTTCGCCATCTTGCTTCTGGTGCAGTATTTGTGTGTTGGCTTCTGGATGTTATTATGGTGGTTTGTTGGTCTTTGGTCCTTCAATGTTGCATTATTGTGTGTGGTTGTGGTATCTGTTTTTGTATTTTGTGTATTTTCGATGTTGAGTGCTTTGAATATTGTGTCATGTTTTGTATTGATTTGTATTTGTTCTGGTATTAATTTGTTTTGTGTTTTATGTTTGTAAATCTGTAAATTTTCCCAAATGTTCATTATGGTGCCTTTGTGTGGTATATGTTTTATTAGTGTTACATTGGTTATGTCTGGGAATTCATAAAAAACGTTATTTTGAACACCTAAATGCATACAAAAAACCAAACATATATAAATCCAATTTAGCCACACATGCAATAAACACAGGACATGAATTCCCAGACATAACCAATGTAACACTAATAAAACATATACCACACAAAGGCACCATAATGAACATTTGGGAAAATTTACAGATTTACAAACATAAAACACAAAACAAATTAATACCAGAACAAATACAAATCAATACAAAACATGACACAATATTCAAAGCACTCAACATCGAAAATACACAAAATACAAAAACAGATACCACAACCACACACAATAATGCAACATTGAAGGACCAAAGACCAACAAACCACCATAATAACATCCAGAAGCCAACACACAAATACTGCACCAGAAGCAAGATGGCGAAGGTTGAAGATGGGAGAACAGGATCTCCCGAAACATGTCCCTAAAGAAAAAATACATCTTGAGGTAAAATAGTTATAAGTATTATAGTAATATATATATATATAATACGCGAATCCACGACGGGGGGAAATTTCTGTCTCCCAAATGGTCACTTCAAAGGAAATTTATTTCGTTGTCTTGTGATTGTAGAATGGTTTTGTGTCTGTCATTGTGATACAAAATTCATATCTCATTATGTAAGTTCGTGGTTTTCTTCTAAAACTAGGCCTACTGTAAATTGTAAGTGCACTTTACCACCGTTGTTGTGTAATGTTTTGTGTTTTACACTTTAGTTATTTATAACCCGTAAAGTAAGAGAAATGCTGCCATTCTTAGGTTTTACTGTTGTCATAAATATGAATATGTTCTTAACCCCACAGCGATACACTTCTGGGGCAATTGCCGGTCCCTCTAATGTGAACACTGGAATTTTATGTAGATTGCAAAAGATACAGCTAATAAATTGTCAATTACATTATTTGATTGAATAAAGTATAACACATACCTTGTGTCGGTAGAGTTTCTTTTAAATGCTGAACTCACGTACACGCAGTATGTTGCCTGAGGTCGTGATGCTGGATGATGAGATGAAAGGGGTTAGTGGCGTTGTTACGGAAGGCCTTCCCAAAGGGATGCTGCGGATGTTGCTGCAGATCCTTCACTAACGAGGCCACTAGATGTATTATAAAACACTGAATTGACATGTATGATTTGTACTCATGAAATGTTCACGCGCACTGTTGTCGGCGAACTGAAGTTAATTGAATGTAAAAAAAATATATTAAATGAAAACGTGAACTAAGGTGATGCCACAGATGTATTGTATAGGCATACTTTGATCTAACAACCTCCACACATGAGATGTGAGTAAGTACTGATTTGAATTGTTCTGTCCTGTAGACTTTGCTTAGCCCCACTAATGGGGTGATTGGTTTTGACCAATCAGGATGCATAAATTTAATTGTAAATTAAAATCATGTTCAAACAATGTCTTGTTACATTAATAATAGTAAATAAAAATATGATTATATATATATATATATATATATATATATATATATATATATATATGTATATGTATATATATGACGCAAACTAAAATAAGTACTGTCCAACAGTGTTAATTTTTTTCATACATAACTTAAATGAGTAGTGTGTATTTTAAATTGTAAGTGAATATTATTAAAAGATCTGACAAACATAGTTACCACTTTATACTTGTACGTTAATAAACGTATTGTGTTGATAATATCACAATTATCTTCACTCATTCCTATCATTTATACTTTAGACCATTAAAGGATGCCAACTTTTCATATTCCCCCCAAAATTGCTTGCTGGATCTGCCACTCATCTGTTATGGGGGGTTGGGGTGTGTACTGTAGTGCACACAGTACTTTGATGCAGTCGGTGGAAAGGAGGGAAATAAGGGAGCGGTGTATGCCAGGCTGGGAAGTGAGTGAGATACTGATGAAACGTTTGCGGTGCAGACAAGAAATATTGGAATGCAGTACATGATGTCTACAGGGTTATAAGGAACAAGGAGGCGGAAGATAGGATGAGATTGGATGATATACTGAGAAAGAAAAAAAAGAAAAACGATAATAGGAAAGAGAAACGGTCTGCCTGTGTGCTGATGAACGTATGTGATTAAACGTGCACCCAGACATCGGACAAGAATGTTTTGGGTTTATAACCCCGTGACGGTACCAGAAACTATTGAGAACTACTTTTTACGGAAACCCCGAAACACTGAATAAAAAATTGTTTTGATAGTGAATTACAACCATGACTACACTCAGAATACAGCACAATCCACAAGACAAGAGGCATTTCAAATAGAGTCGTCTAAGTTAAACTCGAAGCAGTTTTGCTTTACAATGGAAATTCGCTCCGTCTGTACCTGCTGCTATGCATACATTAACCTGTTCCCTGAAAAACTTAAAATATAAAGATCATCACTGACAGGTATGTGGAGATTTTATTCAAAATACATATATGGTGCTTTCTCTGCATGTTACAGTCATTATAGATCTTCAGATTTCAAAAGAAAAAAAAATTAGTCCGCATAGGCATTGTTGGAGTTTGGAAACAAGAATATCCAGTACATTCTGTTAGGTGACCATGATAAAATCATACTGACACCAGTGGTACATCTAGAATTTGACCTGGGGGGTCCGGGGTCGGGTCGGGTTCATACTAAGAAAAAACAAGTTACGTCAATCAACATTACTATCCTTAAAACTGGCTGAAATCAGTTCCATTAAAGTAAATGGTAACAACACAATTAAAATACGCGTTATTGGAGCATTTTTTACTAGATACTTATTGACTGAATTGATTTTCCAATATTTTACATTTTAAACGTATACGCTAATGCTGTGTAATAAACCTGTTTGTATATTTTAAAAAGAGTTACTACTGCATTAGCGCACACAGCTGAAAAAATAATAAAACAGCATGAAAATTAAGAGATAACAAAATCCGTCAACTTTTTGTACCCTTGGGGGGGGGGCTCCAGTCCCGCTCGTCCCCCCCGTATATACGCGCCTGATTGCCACCTTTAAATATTAAACTCGGGCTAATGAAAAATTTTTGAAGGCAACGAATCAGGAAGGAGAAGCTTTCAAGTATTTAACTAGAAAATTGTCTCTCCTGAGTGATCCCAATGCCGATGAGGTCATCATTTTTGGCCCGCAGATTTGTGAATATTTTAGGACGAAAGGGTCATTGAAAGAAATGAGAAAGCAGATTGGAAAGCTTTCAAATGTGTTGTTGACAACTTCTCGGGTAATCGAAGAACTGAAAACTACGATGTACAGTTAATGAACGTGTGACGAAATACAAAGTATTAGGTTGCAATGTGCCTCTTAAAATACAGTTTCTTGAATCACATCGTGATTTCTTCCCAAGGTACAGTAAAAGACGAATGATTCCAACAAGACATTTCAGGGATGGAAACTTCTCACGTATGGGGACAAGTGGAACCATCTATGCATGCTGACTGTTGCATTTTGTTGGAATGTGACATAAAATGCCCCAGAAGTGGACAAATGGCAAACAAAAACAAAAAAAACAGAAACTCTCCAAGTAGTAGGAGTTCCATACTTGTATATGGAATCTAACGATGACAGTACATAAGTTTCGATACCTTGATATCAAGAGATAAAAAATATTCTGACGTCATGTTTTAGTTTTTCGCTCTATTTTTGGTTGAAATTTACTATTTTGGCAAAGGAAGGAGCCAACGTTTATTTTTTGTTTGTTGACATGTGACAGTGAGAAACAAGACCATCCTTCATGTCAGGATAACATTATTTGAAAGTTACACAAGCAAAAATTAAGTAAGCTATCTGTCAAAGTATAACAAAATATAAATTTCAGAAAACATATTTAAACAACATAGTTTTAGTAAGATTGTTACAGGCGGTTCGTTTTGTTTCTGTTATAGTCAGTTGTAAGAGTAATATTGTTATCTGTGGTTCATTGTATTATTGAAATTGTCAGTTGTTAAGAGCAATTGTCGAGAGTAATTCATTTTTTAAAACAAGAACTTTTAGTCAAAATGTTTTAGTTTTAAATGGATTCTCGCGTAGAGTATAATAACTGACAGATATTTTAAAACACAAGCCACCTGTGAGGGCATAAAGTTCAATGTTTATGTGCTGCTAATGCACAGTCAAATCCGCTGTTAAATCAGATGTGAAGTAAGGGTGGGAGGCTAAAGATCGAAATCACGTGTCAGATAAAGAAACAGACTTGGTAAAAGTACCGTATATCTGGAAAGGGAATGTTACGAAAGTAAAACCTTAATGAACTCATGTCTAGACGCAACACACGAACGTTATCGTAAACTTCATATCACGTCGTGGGGTAGTCGGTGTAGCAACTAACTTAAAAGCTAACCCTATTTTATCCTAAAAACTTAGAGTGAAGTAACGAATAGTTAGACGTTTCACTTTTGCTAACCAATGAAAGTGAAGATTTCAGAATAAGAAAACGAGTTTGCCCCGCTACTAAGGGTACATCTATTTTAAGACTATTTACACTGAAGAACTCCCAGAAGCAGGTTGACTTAACATTAGGCCTACTAGAGGGGCGGACTTCTTCCATCACTGCATTTTTCATATAATGCGACGATTCGGCTACACAACAAACCTGTAGCCGTCTTCAGGCAAAAACAAACACTAAAACATCACAAACAAAAAATTTACAATACTCTGTCTCGTAACCGACACATAGTCAAAACATACCTAAAGTATTGCTTAAAAAACAAAACAAAAATGTATAAATAAAACTTACCCACTTACCAATCTTAGAGATGTCTTATAGCGTTCATAGTTGGTAAGTTTTATTTATTATTTTTACTCCCTGTCGGTTGTGAGACAGGGTATTGTTTATTACTTCATGTTCCATAAGGAAATGGAAAATGGTGATGGCGAAAAAAATCGTGTTCGAGATAAGGGCTGATTCTGATTGTACTATCCTCGAAACATGAAGAAAAGTCATTTTTCGAAAAGTCTCTGTGTGTAGAATTTTTTCTATGGCAAACGTTAACAGCCGTAAATTCAAACAGAATCAAATAATTTTTTGCATACGTCCGTGAATTGTAGAGGAGTCAGGGCCTACTGATTGTGGTGAAGATCGGTTAAGGGGAAAGGGTAGTTTACCTGCAACGTTTTATGTTTTAACAAGAGTAAAGTACTTAATTTTGATAAATAAAGTATCCTGAAAAGAAGATAATAATAATCCACTGTAGAAACGTAGATGAAATATCTATAAATTGATAGTTGAAGGGGTGGGGGTAATTTTCTATAAATGAAAGTGATAGTTGAAGGGGGAGGGGATAATTTTTATTTATATGTCATGTAAACTACGTTACAAAGAAGTAGTTTTTTGTTAAAATTCCTTCCCGGGCTGTTTGGCTGTGGTCCAATGTTTTCTGCAAAACCGGAGTTTCGGCAGTGCCATCGACTGCCATCATCAGTGAAAATCGAGTGCGCTATACGTTAGTGACCACAGTACTGTGGCTAAGACTGAAGAAAGAAGTAGTTTCTATGGAAATATTTCATTTCGAAAATGATTTTAAATATAAATCTTAGAACATGGAAGTCATGTATGGTTCTCCATACCGATATTTATTTTAAGCGACGTTTCGGCTACGCAACAAACCTCTGTAGCCGTCTTCAGGCAAAAACAAACACTAAAACATCACAAACAAAAAATTTACAATACTCTGTCTCGTAACCGACACATAGTCAAAACATACCTAAAGTATTGCTTAAAAAACAAAACAAAAATGTATAAATAAAGCTTACCCACTTACCAATCTTAGAAATGTCTTATAGCGTTTATAGTTGGTAAGTTTTATTTATTTATTATTTTGACTCCCTGCTGGTTGTGAGACAGGGTATTGTTTACTTTTTATTTGTGGTGTTTTTTAGTGTTTGTTTTTGCCTGAAGACGGCTACAGGTTGTTGCGTCGCCGAAACGTCGTTTTTATAAAAAGAAGCAATGATGGAAGAAGTCCGTCCCTCTAGTGGGCTTAATGTCAGTAACCATGGCCGGCTCTAGTAGAAGGTCAGAACATTAAACGTGGCAGCAACACTGGAACCAGGTGATATTTTGAGGCCGACTAGACGATCTCTTAATTTATGTATTTCAATAATCAAATCGCGTCATATTTAATTGCCGGTTAACAGCAGTTTTATAATTCTTCACTTTTTGCAAATTGAAAGTGTATTATGTAAAATACTGTTATATTATTTAAGAAATATAATAATTAACTCATTCATATGATACGAATTCAATAAATTGAAAAAATTAATTTATAAGGCCTAACACTAATTCACTAATTTCTTCAACTTAAACGTATAATACTAAGTGCGCACAGACCTATAATTTAGATTTAGCTCTAAATAGGACTACTCATGATTTTAGTAATGCTATGAAATTAAATCAAAATATAACAGGTTCACTTTAGCTATTTTATTACACTATGCTTATAGACCTCAGACGCAATATTGCCACGCTTAATGTTCCAGCCTTTTACTAGAGCCGGCCATACAATAACCCATCATGGACGTCTTTTAAAGAAACAGGTTGATTTAATTGTAGGACGATTTAGAGAATACACACAGTGTCTCACGTTTAAGAAGATTTATTATTTTCAGAGTTTGGTGTTTTATCAGAACCTATCTAGCCAATGACTGGCAAAATTATTTTCCTTTTTAATTACAGTATTATTATTCCGGCTGTACAATTATTTACACATTTTCCGGAACCAAAGATTACAAAAGTGATTGAATTCTCATCTTCCACTGCTGCTTGTCCATCCAAAGATCTTCAATTTCTCGTTCTCTTAATGTAGTATGAATTTCTTCTATCCAGGAATTTTCTTCTTCCTGGTGGGGTCCATTCCATAACTCTCCTTAGCAATCTCTCCTGTGCCATTCTTTTCGTGTGTCCATACCATTTTTTTTTTTTTTTTTTTTTTTTTATAAAATCAACAATTGTTTTCACATTCGTTTTGTCCTTAATGATTTTATTTCTAATTTTCTTACGTTCTGGGTACTCTTGCCGTTTTTTTCTTTTTATTTTCATTAAAAAAAAGTAGTAAATATACACGTACGTTTTTTTTAATCTGTTTAGAACTTGGGCGATGTTACTGTTCCTTGTTATCGTGGACGAACTCGTAAAACTGCTAAATCAAGTCATGTGTGACAAATATAAAAAGAAAAAAGCCAGTACTCACCTGTCTATAGTCAAGACCTGCTGCTTCTGTCCATATCATAACAGAAGTCCCATTTGTAATGTGTAGCGGTTAACATTTGTAATAATTTACCCTTTATCTTGTGGTTTCGGTTTAGGATTTAAAGCAATGTAATATTAAAATTGCACTAATCCATTATAGCTTGTTTACGTATAAATTGTACAGAGGTTCTCACTCAAAGGAAAAACATTGGAAATATGTTATTTTCTTAATTTTACCTAAATTGTTTGACTCTTACTAGGCTATACTAGCATAGCTAGAGAATATAGTGTAGGCTTCTATGGGGCAGAATTGTGCAAGTTAAATCAAAGAAATAAATCCAGTATCAGAGCTATGGGGATGGATTACTCGAGATGATGCTGTAGATGTTAAATTTGTTCGTACACCTAAGGCGAATGCGAAGGGAAAGATGGCCAAAGAAGGAATAAGAACGGATTCCACCCGAGAGAAGGAAAAAAGAAAAGCGTAGACATTCTTGGAGAGAAGATGTTGAAGACGCCGTGAGAGGAAGAGGACTATTTGGGTCGGCAGTGATGGAACATTGGATGCGAGAAGCGGAGACAGTCATAACAAAATCGCTAAATGATTATGATGCGTGTAACTACAAAACCAGTAAAATCTGTAGCTTGTGAACGTTTCGGTTACTTTTTGTCAGGAAGAATCCATTCGTCAAGGGGTTTGTAGTCGATTTCTTATCTTTCTGTTGTTTATTGTCAGCGATGAGATTATTGTTGCTGACGTAGGTTTGCGACAGAGACACGTTACAGCTTTACATAACGTTGTTAAATTGCGAAACGTTTCTTCTTCTACAAATTTTTTATCTCCAAACACCATGAATTCTTGATCTTTTTTAAATGCTTCTACTGTATTGTCACAACAGTTGTAATTCTCTACAGTTTTTATAACTATTTCCTTCAAGAACACTAGGAAAATTTACACAAAGCGATACTATAAAGCAAGGCGTTATTTGAAAGAAGGAAGTACTAGATCTCTTGGTGACAGGGGCGTATTTATTTGGGGGGGAACGGACCCCCCCCACAGAGGGTCGGAATTTTGTTAATCTCTTAATTTTTAGGCTGTTTTATTATTTTTCCAGCTGACACGCTAATATCGTAAGTAACTCTTTTGTTAAATATACAAACAGGTTTATTACACAGCATTAGCGTACACGTTTGAAATATGAAATATGGGAAAATCAATTCAGTCAATAAGTATCTTGTAAAAAATATTTCAATACCGCGTATTTTTATTGCGTTGTTACCGTTTACCATTGACTTTAACCACTTTAAAGGTGGTTATTGACTAGTCTTAACTTGATTTTTCTTTTGTATGAAATGAAGCCGACCCCCCCCCCCCCAGGCTAGATACACCACTGTTTGGTGATCGTACTGTAAAACTAAAAGTTTATAGAAGATACTGAGTCCAGTACGAATTGCGAATGTACTAGTTAGTGGTGGTCACGCTGATTTCCAGCTCTTGCTATAGACTTTGAACCGTAACTTAGAGACGCGTACTGGACAAGCACCTCGTTGTGAGGCTAAGAAATTTCTCATTCATTTACACAAGCGCATATGAGTCTAGAATAGTGTGTAGGTCGGCTGCAACAAGGCTGGTGAGAACATTACAAGCATGCTAGTGTCACAAAGAGAGAGAGAGAGAGAGAGAGAGAGAGAGAGAGAGCGTGTGAATGAGACAACAAACTGTTACCACATTCTCGCATCCTAGTCACCGTATACTGTACTTTTAAGTGGGGGGGGGGAGGCTGAGAATAACCGTATTCTTTAGTTCGCTCCTCGCATTATTTCACTGTTCAAGAAAGGCCGTCAAGTCTCTAGAGTAGAACCTCTGTTCACCGAAACAAGGGGGGGGAGGCGGTTTCGGATAATAATTAAGATGTCATGTTTTAAAGTTTGAGGTAAAATAACTGAAGGTAGTATACAATATTATCAAAATATTTTAATAAGAATCAAACTATTTACATAAAGTTATTTTTTAAAACTAAATTTATGATTAAAAAAAAACGGCTGTTTTCCTTTGCTTTTTCTTTTCACATCCCTTTCTTGCAACAATATCTCGCCATAGCTTCATTAGCAGAATATCAGAGGGCTTTGATTCTTCAGATTGTTCGATTAACCGCAACACTATCTGAAAATATAAATAAAACTCCGTGAGAAAAACACGTATTTCATATAGCCTATTTTAATGTTCAAACCCAAAATAATAACTCTTACTCCTAAGCCATTAAAGATCTCGTCAGCGGTGTCATAGCTGCTGCTCTCTTCTCTGTCACGTCTTCGCCATCCCTTTGTTGCGTGAACCATAGAAACAGCCTTTACTTTTTCGTTTTGACACGTCTTCATTGTTTTCTTGTTTGGCGTCTTCGAATCATGCTCTTCAAACTTATTTTTCATCTTGACCCAATCAGAAACAGTAGTAACACCAACACCAAAATCGGCTGCCACAGTTAGCAAAATCTCGTAATTTTGAATTCTTTTAGTTGCCTCCAATAATTCTTCAATCGTTATCACGACCCATTTCCGCTTTGTTAACATGACGCACAATTTGTTACGTGTTTGTTACATTAGTTTTCGTGTTTTATTCGGAAAACAAAATTTCATTGTAAATATCGGGAATATTTTTTTTTTTGGTCGGTCGTTTCGGTTAATGCAGGTTTTACTGTATACGTCCATTGCTGTTTCCGCACTCTTGGTAACGGCTCGTTTGCAGACTAATGTTGTAGGCCTACATGCGATTGTTGTTCCGCAAGTACGAACAAAGTCATGCACGGATATCACAAACGTAAGAATGTTTTCACACATTCGAGAAACAGCTATCAAGTCATCAGAAACTTCTCTTACACAATTGTGGGAAGCAGAATTTGAATAACACGACGTATGAAACGTAACTCGCATTTCTGCAGGAAACGAATAACCTGTATTTTTATTTCCTTTTACATTCAGGCCGATAATTGATGGGAACAATAACGTCCGTCAAGATCCGTTCACACGATTACAACCCTACTGTGTGGTTTCTGCACAAACTGCACTATTGTTTTCGTACCGATTTGCGGTCTGTCTCACTGGTTGATTCACATATTAACAATATTTTATTTTGTTGAAAAATAAGTTTATTATTTAATTTTTTATTAAAGGTTTCATCTAGTCACCTCTTGTCCATTCTTAACATGTGGTTTTCTCCTTTGTCTGATTTTGACACAACAAGGTCAGTGCTGAACTGTACATTAAGACTGTAAACAGACGATGGGCAAGAGGAAACAATTCAATATGGAGACATTAGGGTTTATAATCTAGGTGGTGGTGACAACAGTAACAATAATAATAGTAATCATGGTAATGTTAGGAGGCTAGTGTTGTAGTTTGGAGACTATATAATTATGAGACTATATTATAATTTGTCCGTACATAGGTACAAAAGGGTACCGGCAAATAAATCAGGTATATTCCCCATGACGTGAGAAATAAGAAAGTCTGGTTCGCTGTTGTCATTCCACGCCTAACGAACCATAATCAATATAGCTGAAAGTGATAACGAAATACGCTCCACTGGGCTGTGAATACAAGGAAGATTTGGAAATTGCAGTCTGTTAAAGTATGCCTTTGGTAATCGTAACAAGCAGAAGCATTGTATTAGAGTTTACATACAGACCTGTAACGTAGAATTACTAGTGATAACAATCGGGAGTAATAATAATAATATCATCATTATCATTATTATCATCATCATCAGTAGCGTAGCTAGGCTTTTTGGCGCCAGGGCAAGGAGATCGTGTGCCGCCTCGCCTCCACAATTACAGGAGGACAAAAGAGCAAAAATTAAGGCTCATCCAGTGAACAAAGTACTAATAAATGCAAATGTGTAGATTTTTGTATGAAAGCACGTCAAGCAAACGTCTTAACAATATTTTTTAGTCAAAATTAAGAAATTGCACATTATATTATTACCGGTATTCAGTTTGTATAGTAACAAATGTAGACTATAAAAAAAGGTAGTAATATAACAAATTTATGATGTAAAAATGTTCTAATGAACATGCAAATTCCTTGTAGGTCTAAAGCGCATCGCCAAAACAATATCAACTTAAAGTTAAACAAAAAATTACATGAAAAGTAATAAAATAAATCACCTACAATTACAGGTTAATATTCCCGTCTTCTAATAATAAACACTTAATATTTATTTTTTAATATTTAGTAAATATTTAAAACGAGACATTTTAAAATGTAACTTTCCTGGTCTGCAATTGCTGCAAAGTGGGTTATTAAATCACTATAAACTATAATCTAAAGACAATAATCTAAATGCAGTGTCGTTTTTAACTGAAAGTATCGCTAGATTTGATACCGTGTCTTGAGATATTGTTGATCGTAGTTACGATTTAATCAATTGAAGCTTACTAAACGATCTTTCACAAGAAGACACAGACACTGGCAAAGTAAGAATAAGTTTTAAAGCTGTTGCTAGTGTTTTGTAGGTTTCTAATCCCATTGAAGAAATGTATTGTAGTAGTCCTGAGGTGTAAAGTCTTTTTGTTCTCGGTTAAATTTTTCCCTTTTAAATAAAAGTATGACGTCTTTCAAGTCACTGAACAATTCTTCATCGTTTAGGTCATGTGGATACAGTTTTGCAGGCACTGTACACTAATATTGATTTGGGAAAGCTTTTCCTTAAAATGTACCCATTATTTAAGTACGCCTCAAATTTACAGAGGAACCCAAAGCGTTTTTCTAACTCTTTTATGTTAGAGAAACGGCTTGAAATTACAACTGACAGTTTGTCCAAATTTCTATTAGAGAACGTCGCATTTCTTGCCGAACGGTTAATGCAGAATCGTCTGCATACTCCCCTGGGATCGTGCGGTTCCTTCTTATCCTTTTTGTTATATTGACACTCCATTCATTACATACCTGCTCTGCCTTAGTAACGACATTGTCACACAACTCATTCCTCCAAACTTTTAATTTGTCCGTTAGCTTCTCCAGAAGTGTCAAAAATTATCTGTCAACCATCCAAAGAATAATAAAGTATTTTAACTCGTTATGCACAAAGTATATTTTTATACGTTAAAAATGTATCCAAGTATTTTGACAAAGCCAGAAAGTTTCCAGGAATTGGATTGTTAATAATTGACTCTCGATGTCCTATCAGTGCCAGATTATGTTGTGCAAGAGTTTGTACAGTGCCAAAGGACCCGTTCGAGGATTTCTTTCCATGTCTTAACTGCTTTACACTTTTGTTCCTGAAGTAGATCATCAATAAGTCCCCCTTTGTTTAAACAACGTTCCAATTTCTTCCATTCAAAAACGCAAAGCGATGCGCAGGGCTATTTTCATGATCCTGAATACGGGGATTTAACTTTCGCCACGATGAAAACCCATTTTTACTATTGAAATGGGTTCTTTGATAGCTTTTTTGTGTAAATAAAGTGCAACAAAAGCAAAATATAGATTTTTTGGTTGGAGAAAAACACATCCAAGTGCGATTTACCTTTTCGCCATTTTGCAAGGTTTTATCAAACCAATACTTGTTTAAGGATCGTCCAGCTTCATCTTCAGGAAAATGACTGTCCTTATTCTGCATCTGACTTGTTCCTCTATTCACCATTATATCTCGGAAGGATTGAGATTTCTCGCTTGGCCAAGCTCTCATATCTTGTAGAGCAGCACCGGGAACATGGTCTACATTGTTGCTTACTAACGTTCGGTCCTTCATCGCCTGTAGTTTCAAGACTGTACGGTCCAACATCAACCATGGAACTAGAACCAACTGATCTTGTAACTGTACTTTGACACTTTCACAGTTTGAAGTATTCACGTCGTTAACTTTGTTGTATTATCAGCAGCCTCGTCGCTAATAGCATCCGTTTTATGATCGCAAGTGGATTCCTTGGTGATTGTAATATTTTGACACTCAGGGTTCGATTTTTCTTGAATAAAAGACTTCATAAAGTCTTTGGAACTAGTTGTAGTTCTTAATCTTATACTAAGAAAATCTTATATCCCTGTAGTTCTTAAGGAATAGTCATATCAAAGAAACAAGTTGTTTGTAGTTTTATAAACTGAAAACAATTTTTTCAAGTCTATGCTCACTTTTACGCCCTCCTGGCTATGCCGCCCGGGTCGGCTGCCCCCTTGGCCTCCCCCTAGCTACGCCTCTGATCATCATCATCATCATCATTTTCTTTTTAAGTGAGCGAAACCTTTATGTACAGGCAAAGAAAACCGTCTGGCCCCTGGTGTGGGAACCCATACACTGAAAAACATAGGCCTACTTCTAATTCAGTCAGTGATATCCATCCTGGAACCACTTAGCGCATTACTTCGGGATGGAGCCTTATCGAGTTCCTTGTACTGCCCGTTGGGCTGTCAGGAAATAAACTCCGGGCCACTAATGTTATTAATTTCAGACGTTTCGGCCTCACCTCTGGAGGCCATCGTCAGTGCATAAAACGATTCACGCAACTGGCAAAGAATTCCACAGTAGGCTACTGTGGCTACTGACGAACTTCGTGTCAGTTGTGTGAATCGTTTTATGCACTGACGATGGCCTCCAGAGGTGAGGCCGAAACGTCTGAAATTAATAACATCAGTGGACAAAGGCCCAATAGCCCGGAGTTTATTTCCAACACTCTTGACTCCGGCCGTGAAAGGCTTAGAAATAGAATTGGGCTTTTAATTTCTTGTAGGACCCTCTGAATAAATGCAGAAATGCGGTCCCATTCCTTCTTCCCATGAAGAATAATCTCAACTACGTACACCCTCAGGTAAATTTTTTAGGAGGAGGGGAAATGTATTTACGCACGAACTGTGGGTCTTCCAGCTCAAGCGGACCATCCACTAAACCCCCTCATCCGTCGAACGAGCACCCGCCTGGGACCGTTTCTCACACTACTTCAGGCTAGGCGATTTGCTGCGTCCACTCGACTCATATCTACATTGATCTACTCTATAGACGCTCCAAGCTTCTCTTATTCACACTAGGATGCCCTCTTCGTCATGTGCCACATGATTCCAGACGTCCTCCTCTCTTAGCATGGCTCCGACGACGTTATCTGGAGCTATTCTTCCAATTATTAAAATTATTATCAGCGCGGTAAGGTTCCAAATGCCGATAGGTGTTAATCGCGTGATCAGACGTTTCGGCCTCACCTGTGGGGGCCATCGTCAGTGAAAGGGCTTAAAAACTGGCAAGATGTACTGGCAAAGGCTTTGTCACTACTGTGGTTGTACTGACGAATATGTTGTCAGTTTTCAAGTCCTTTAACTGAAGATTACCTCCAGAGATGAGTCTGAAACGTCTGACCAAGCGATCAACACCTATCGGCATGAAGAATTTGGAATACCATGACCTTACAGCCCGGATAATAATTGTGACGCCGACCGTGAAAGCGTAAGAAACAGCCTGTTCTTCCGCAACCATAGGCGCTCTTCTTGTCGTCCGCCTATCACAGTAATAATAGTAATATTAATGAGAACAACAACAGTAGCAACAAAATAATCATCATCATGTTTCTTTCTTCTTTATTTGTTGCACCATAATAAGCGTTTGTTTCCAATGATTTACGCCCACGTAAAAATGGCATTTTTATATTGGAGTAAAGTTCTACGAAACAGAGAAAAATTTGCATCATATTTGGGAGCAACGTTGCGAAAATTGTATTATTAGTGAAAATTATTGAAATGAAGTTTGTTTAATAAGTCGACAAAATTTTTGAATGTCTTAGAGTCACGTTTTGAATTCCTCTCTCCTTTTGACCGCAGCTTGTGTCAGCGTACACGCTTCCGTGCCGTGAAGTTCAGTAAACGTGTCGTTCACATTATGGGGCATTGGTGTGCACTGTACTGATGAAATGTGAAAAGTGTACACATTGTGGGTAAGGGAGTGAACGCCGAGACTTATTGCAGTGTCAGCTGATTTGGCTACCTTCCAGGTACAACCGATAAATCTTGTTACTGCTGTTCGTTTAACACTTTGTCATTATGCATGTATGCACGTGTATGTACACGACTCTCTACGCGTATAGTGTCCTCTCATCGAGTATTCCTGCTATAGCCACTGTCATGTAGAAAATACATTTGTGTTCAAAATGGCCGCTAGGGAGCTGGTAAAACATGTTAACAAATAAACTCGGTAGACGTCTGCAAATGTTTTGTGAGTCCTGACAAACGTTTCAGGGGTTATATCTGAAGTGAGGGAACGTCAGCACTTCAGGAGGGGAGGGAACCTTGATGGTATTGAATAAGACTGAGGGGATTAGTGGAAAAATCCAGGTAAACACAATACAAATGTTGAAACTCTCCTATTAGTTTTGCATCAAAACAGAATTGGATAATTACAAATAATCTATAGGAAGCTTTTATGTTTAAGAACGTATAAGTTAAACTATGTCTATATAATTTACTGTCTAATATAAAGGCTACGTAAATAATTTATAACTAGGTAGAAACAACAGTTTTTAAATATAACACCAACTGTATTTAAATTATGAAATGAATTAATGGTGATATTGCAAAATCAGTTGAAAAATTTGTTGGATGAGATTGATATCCCTTTGTGAGATCTCCATACCTAAGGGGAGAGTTTTAATTCTAACATACAACTAAGCAAAAATATATTGCATTGGGAAGGATAATGTATGGAGATGATATGTTTTCTATTTCGCTAAGCTCGGATCGGATTAGTTAGATATACTATCTAATTTAATCTATTAAATTAGATAATAGATTATCTATTATACTAGATATACTATCTAATTTAATACTATCTAATATATTAAACTATTAATTATTAACATTAACGATTTAACCCTATTGTTAAACAAAATAAAAATTTGATTTAAATAATTCATATTATTTATTCAAAACAGATAGCAAGTCAAAAATAAAGAGAGGGAATAAATTAAAAAATATACCAGCCATATATAATTTATTAATATAACCCCTCTAAAAATTCAACTTAAATTGTAAATTGATGAATATGCTAAAATTTTTCGAATTGATGAATAACACAGCCCCCCCCCCAATGAGCCCCAAATACATGATAAAACAATAAATAAAATCAGTCTTATATCTAGATAACTCAATAAAATAATGGGAATAGTCCTCTGAACGGTTATAATTAAAAAAGACACTAATCAAGATAACCCATCAATTACTGAAACATATCAATAATGGAATGGAGGAGATCCAATTTTAATTATTAAACTAATTATAATAAAATATTTTACCTGAAATAATATTCCTAAAATAACAACAAACAGGAATAATAATCTTGAACCCATTCTCTGAATAATAAAATATTTAATTATTGACTCAGATGAGTAAACTCTCATTTTATTCATTATAAAAGGCAAAAATGATACCATATTTATCTCGACTCCCATTCAACAACCCAGCCAATTGTTTGAACAAATCGCCAATATAATACCAAAAAACAAGAATGCCACAAATACTATATAAGAGGAATTTTTTTTAATTAAAAAGAGGATAATTTTCCATAAATGAGGTATGAACCCATTAGCTTAATTTTAGCTTATCTTTTATATGTTGTAGTTTATGAAGAACATTAATTTTTGATATTAAAAGACAGTTTAATTCTGTCAACATAATAAGAGTATAATATTACATAATTTATTCTATCAAAATAACCCTTTTTGCTCAGGCACCTTATTTTTTTTTTATTTTTTTAATTTTATGTATGACTTATAATATCTGGTATACCTTTTTTTATACAATAGACTTACAGCTAATACTTAAATTCGCAACCTCATGAACTCTTTCCCTCATTTTTTTGCATTTCTATTTACTGATTAAAATAAATTTACGGAACTGAATAACTAGTAACAATCAAATATTCAGCTAAAATACAATAATTACATCAATTATTGTACAGCCACATTTTGCAAATCTGGTCCATAAAATATATGATTACAGTATGGTTATAGTTAAATTAAAAATATTAATGCTAATATTACTGTATTACCACATTTATATATTCATATATAATATATATATACATATGTGTATATATATATATATATATATATATATAATAGTATGTTTTTCTTTTTTTTTTTTAATTGAAGTATAAAAAAAAAGAAAAACATACTATTATTATTATAAATATTTATATATAAATATATATTAATATATTATTTATATATACATATACATATTTATATATACATATTTATATATAAATATTTATAATAATAATAGTATGTTTTTCTTTTTTTTTATACTTCAATAAAAAAAAGAAAGAAAAACATACTATTATATACATATATATATATATATATATATATGAATATAATAATATAGTAATATTAGCATTAATATTTTTAATTTAACTAAAAACATACTATATAAAATCATAAATATTAAAAAACCAGGATTACTCAAATGAGTGAATATTATTGTAAAAGCTCTGATTACAAAGGTTTGATGCCATGATTTATAAATTAATGTGAAAATAATAAATAAATATATCTCAAAAAATTCACCAGCCATGAATTCTTATTTTTATTGTGAGGAAACATCGATTAAAAATAATACATTTTTGAGTGAATATTGCTTTAAAGGGATTGTTTGACATTTTGGAAAACTATGTTATTAATAAATAGGTAAAAAGAGGAGTTTTATTCTAGCTTGTAAATTAAATATTTAATTATATTACATGCATAACTTTAAATTGATTGAAAATTATCTAAATGATAATTATCCGTAGCGCAGTATTAAGTATTATTAATTTTAGAGATAATAAATTTATTTATAGAGGACAAAATTCGTGCCAGCAGTTGCGGTTACACGATTCTCTAAATTTAGTTATATTAGTTTCAGTTAAAAATAAATTAATATTAAGTTTTTTAAATTTTGGTGAAATAATGTATAAATATGTGTTTACTTTTATGTCTGAGAAACTTTTATCTAAAACTAGGATTAGATACCCTATTATTGAAAGTGTAAATAAAATAACTAGATTATTAATAGTTATGATCTTTAAATTCAAAGAATTTGGCGGTAATTTATCTAATCAGAGGAATCTGTTTTGTAATCGATAATCCACGATAGATTTTACTTTATATAAATTTGTATACCTCTGTCAAGAATGCTTTATCAGAATAATTTTCATTTATTTTATTAATAAAATGTCAGGTCAAGGTGCAGTTAATTTTAAAGAAAGAATGGATTACATTATTATAAAAATGAATTGTTTTCTATAATGAAAATCATGAAATTGGATTTGAAAGTAAATTTATTAAATATAGTTTTTTGAATTTAGGTTCTAAATTATGCACATATCGCCCGTCACTCCCACTATAAAGTGGGATAAGTCGTAACAAAGTAGCTGTACTGGAAAGTGTGGCTAGAGTGCAAATTAGAGCTTAAGGCATATTATTTACACGAATAAAAATTATTGATTTATCAGTATAATTTGAATAATAATTTAAATTTATGATTAATTTATTGAGATTATTTTAAATAAAAATAATTATTTAGTTTTAGTACTATTTATGGAAAAAATATTTTTAATTGAACTGTGAAGATTAAACAATAAATATAAAAAAGTAAAATTATAATTTGTACCTTTTGTATCAGGGTTAATTAATTATATATAAAAATTTATTTTTCCCGAATTATGGTGATTTAAGGTTATTTGTTAATTATTGTAATATAAATATTAATAAAATAATTTTAGTGATGAAACTTCTTTCGAACTATAATATTTCTGGTTTCTTAAGAATTAAATTTAATTTAAAATAAATATTATAACTTATATTTTAATATAAAGTTTTATATTTATTTAATTATATTGAGGATAAGCTAAATATAATTTCTATAATATTTTAGGTTTTAATTAATTAAATAGGCTTGCAATTAGCCTTTTTATGTAAGTTAAATTTTATTTTTTATTTAAATACATTTAATATATTTTAGGTATGTACAGTATTAAGAAAATTAAATTAATAAAAATGTTTTTATTAAAATGATTAAATTAGTAAATTACAATAAATTGTATTTAAGAATTAGGCAAATATAATTTTCACCTGTTTACCAAAAACATGTCCTTTAGAAAAATATTAAAGGTCTATTCTGCCCAATGATATTTCAATGGCCGCGGTAAATTGACCGTGCAAAGGTAGCATAATAATTAGTCTTTTAATTGAAGGCTTGTATGAATGAATGGATGAAAAATTTTCTTTTTTAATTAAAATAGATTGAATTTAGAGTTTAAGTAAAAAATCTTAAATAAATAAGTGGGACGAGAAGACCCTATAGAATTTTAAATAAATTTATTTTACTAGGGTTTAGAATTAACAACTGGAAAAATTATTTTATTTTTTGTTGGGGTGACATTGTAATAAATAAAACTTTAAATGAATTTTTCATAAATTAATGTTTAATTGATCCAATTTTTTTGATTATAAGATTAAATTACCTTAGGGATAACAGCGTTATTAGTTTGGAGAGTTCATATCGATAAATTAGATTGCGACCTCGATGTTGGATTAAGAAAAGAGTTTAGGGCAAAATCTAAATATTCTAGGTCTGTTCGACCTTTAATTTCTTACATGATCTGAGTTCAAATCGGCGTGAGCCAGGTTGGTTTCTATCTACTAATATATTTTTGATATTAGTACGAAAGGACCATGTCAAATAATTTAATTTATTCTATTTTAGCAAAAAGTGCATTAAATTTAGAATTTAATTATGTAATAATATTACATGTAGAAAATGTTTATAATTACTATTTTAATTACTGCCTTGTTTATTTTAATTGGTGTTGCATTTTTAACTTTGATGGAGTGTAAGATTTTAAGATATATTCAAATTCGTAAGGGTCCAAATAAAGTAGGATTTATTGGTATTTTACAACCATTTTCAGATGCTATTAAGTTATTCTTAAAAGAGAGAAATATGCCAATGCTATCTAATTATTTAATTTATATAATTAGACCTGTGTTAGGTTTATTTAATTCTTTACTATTATGAGCTATTTACCCATATTTAATCAATTGTGTTTCATTCAATATGGGTATAATATTTTTTTTTTTTTGCACAAGAATAGGAGTTTATAGTCTAATAATTACAGGCTGATCATCAAATTCTAATTACGCTATATTGGGTTGTATTCGATCAATTGCCCAAACTATTTCATATGAAGTCAGTCTTGTATTAATTATTTTGTGTCCTGTTGTGATAATTGAGAGTTTTAATTTAATTGAATTTTATTTTGTTCAACAATTTATATGATTAATATTTCTGTTTTTTCCTTTGAGAATTTGTTGAATTTCATCAGCGATAGCTGAAACTAATCGATCACCATTTGATTTTTCTGAGGGGGAATCAGAATTAGTTTCTGGATTTAATGTTGAATATAGAGGTGCAGGATTTGCATTTATTTTTTTAGCTGAGTATGTTAGAATTATCTTTATGAGTATAATATTTTGTTTAATATTTCTAGGTAGAAAAATTAATTCTTTAGTTTTTCCTATTCAATTAACATTAATTTCATTTTTATTTATTTGAGTTCGAGGTACTCTACCTCGTTATCGCTATGACAGGTTAATATATTTAGCATGAAAATCATATTTACCAGTAAGTTTAAATTTATTGATTTTTTTTCATGATTAAATCTATTATTTAATTCATTAAAAATTGTCTTATTATCAAGTTAATAGAATTAATTTTCTTTTCTTTACTTTCAAAATAAATGCTTTATTTATAAGCTAATTAACTAGTTAATTAATTTATCTCAAAAAGATTTAATTATTGGATCTAAAACAAAATATATAAAATAAATCGTTGTTAAAAATATTCCGATCTTAATATATGGGTATTCAACAGGACAAGCCCCAATCCAAGTTAATAAAACTAGAATAATGAACAAGTATCAAAATAAGATTTGATTAATAGGATAATTTAATAGTCCTATAAATTTTGAATTGTTTATGAAGGGAACAAAAATAAAAATAAAAATTGATATGAATAATGCAATTACTCCTCCTAATTTATTAGGAATAGATCGTAGGATTGCATATGCAAATAAGAAGTATCATTCTGGTTGAATATGTTTTGGAGTAACTAATGGGTTTGCTGGAGTAAAATTATCAGGGTCGCTTAATTTATATGGTTCAAGTATAATATAACAAAAAAAATAACTAAAATTAATAAAAATCCTAGTATATCTTTAATGGAAAAATAAGGATGGAATGGAATTTTATCATTATTTGAATTAATCCCAAGTGGATTATTTGACCCCATGACATGCAAGAAAATAAGGTGTACAATTGTTAATGCTAAAACAATAAATGGTATAATAAAATGGAAAGAATAAAATCGGGTTAATGTTGCATTATCAACAGCAAACCCTCCTCAAATTCAATTCACTAAGGCCGTCCCAAGATATGGAATTGCTGACAATAAATTTGTGATGACTGTTGCTCCTCAAAATGATATTTGACCCCATGGAAGAACATAGCCCAGAAAAGCAGTGGCTATTAAAATTAATAAAATGACCACTCCTACAGCTCAAGTTTCAAAATTTTTATATGAACCATAGTATAGTCCTCGTCCAACATGTAAATAAACACAGATAAAAAATAATGAAGCTCCATTTGCGTGTGAAATTCGTAACACCCATCCATGATTAATATCACAACAAATATGTCTTAATCTATTAAATGCACTTGCTACATGTGCATTATAGTGTATTGACAAAAATAATCCAGTTAAAATTTGAATAACTAAACATATTCCTAATAACGATCCATAATTTCATCAATATGATAAATTCGTAGCCGCCGGTAAATCAATTAGTGAATTATTTATTATTTTAATTAATGGGTGTGTACGTCGAGTGATGCTTAACATTTGTTAAAATTTTCTTCGTAAAGGAGACAATTTAATTCTAATAATATTCACAACAACAATCAATGTAAATAGAAGATAAATAACTAACATGATAGTTATTATTCCTGACGGAAATATGTATAATTTTTTAATTATAAATCTATCAAATAAATTATTTATTTCCAATAATTTATTAACGCTATCTATCTTAAATCTAATAATATTTATAGTTATAATCAAAATTCAAATAATCGTGTTTGATATTAATAATTTTATTGAAAAATAAAATTTTTCATTTGAAGCAATTCTTGATATATACATAAATAAAATTAATATTCCTCCAATAAAAACAAGAAATAAGATATAAGAAAAAAAATAGGAATTTATGTAAAATATACAAATAATTCTGGTAAGCATTGTTTGTATTAATAAAATAGACCCCATTGATAATGGGTGCTTCATAAAAATAAAATTTATTGATAATAGAATTGTAATTGATATTATAATCTTCATACAGAAGATAATTTAATAAAAATGTAAGCTTTGGGTGCTTAAAATGATTTTTTACTCTTCTGAAGTTTTAAAATTATTAATTTATCTTAGATTTACAAGATCTAAATTTTTTTTAAACTATTAAAACAAATGAACCTATCACTACCTTTATTATATTTAATTATATTTATATCGGGCATTATCTCATTATGTTTAAATCGAAAACATATCATGATAAGTTTATTAAGATTAGAGTTAATAATTTTAAGATTATTTTGTATATTTTCTGCATTTCTGTCAATTGAATTAAATGATATATATATATTAATAGTTTTGTTAACATTTAGTGTTTGTGAAGGAGTTGTAGGATTGTCAAGATTGATCAATCGGATTCGATCACATTGTAATGATCAATTATTATCAATATCTTTAAAAACATGTTAAAATTAATTTTATTTTCATTATTTTTAATCCCTTTATTATTTAACATATGATTATTAAGAAATATATTAATTCTTTTAATACTACTTATCATCTTATTCTTCAGAAAAGATTTAATTATACTAAGATATAATATATATATAGATAATATTTCATATGGATTAATTATTCTTACAATTTGAATTACTTTCTTAATAATTAATTCTAGTCCTTTATATAAATATAATAATATGAATTTATTTTTATTTATAGTGTTATTATTAATAACATTATTAGTTTTATCATTTTGTTCATACAATATTATGATATTTTATATGTTTTTTGAGACTAGTTTAATCCCTACTATAATTATTATCATAGGATGGGGATATCAACCTGAACGAGTGAATGCTAGATATTACTTGTTGTTTTATACTTTATTTGCATCTCTTCCCATGTTAGTTTCAATTATATATATATATATATATATATATATATATATATATAAATAATATGACTAACATTATAATGTTAATGAGATCAAATAATAAGTTTATCTATTTGGGAATAACGTTAGCATTCATAATTAAGGTTCCATTATTTATGTTTCATTTTTGATTACCAAAAGCTCATGTTGAAGCACCTGTTTCTGGTTCTATAATTTTGGCTGGAATTCTTTTAAAATTGGGAACTTATGGTTTAATTCGTGTTATATATATTATGCCAGTAATATTTACTAATTATAGATTTATTTGGATTTCTATTTCATTAATAGGGGGAATTATAATTAGATTATCTTGTATAATGCAAATTGATATAAAATCTATAATTGCATATTCTTCTGTAGCTCACATAAGATTAGTTATTGGAGGAATTATGACAATAAATATATGAGGTATAGCCGGAGCATATTTTATAATAATTGGACATGGTTTATGTTCATCTGCTTTATTTTGCTTAGCAAATATTTCTTATGAACGTTCGGGGAGACGTAGAATCCTAATTAATAAAGGAATATTAAGATTTATGCCTTCAATAACTCTCATATGATTTTTAATATCTTCTAGAAATATTTCATGTCCTCCAACAATTAGTCTAGCAGGAGAAATTATAATTTTAAATAGATTAATGTCTTGAAATTCATTATGTATAGTTTTCTTGTCTTTTTCTTCATTTTTATCAGCTTGTTATAGTTTATATTTGTATTCTCATACCCAACATGGAATAATTTTCTCGGGCTGTTACTCCTTCAATTCTGGAAACGTACGTGAATTTTTTTAAATTATAATACATTGAATTCCATTAAATTTAATTATTTTGAAAATAACATTGTTAATATAATTCAATTAGTTTAAAATAAAACATTAAATTGTGGATTTAAAAATATAAATTTATATTGGATCATTACTAAAAATAAACTTAATACATATATTTTCTTAATTTTATTAATTATAAGATTAATAATATTAATTTTATCAATAAATATAATTATTTTTGATTATGCAATTATAATAGAATGACTAATTATTACAGTCAATTCATGTAATATTTATATAACATTAATTTTTGATTTTATATCAACTTTATTCCTTTCAACTGTTATATTTATTTCATCAATAGTTATATTATATAGAGGTGTATATATGATAAGTGATAAATATATTAATCGATTTATTTATATTATTATAATATTTGTGATGTCAATAATATAGTAAGTATTCTCATTGGATGAGATGGATTAGGGTTAGTGTCATATTGTTTAGTTGTTTATTATCAAAATTTAAATTCTAGAAATGCTGGAATATTAACGGCATTAATAAATCGTATTGGAGACGTTATAATCCTTTTATTAATTGCATGAATGATAAATTTTGGATCTTGAAATTTTATATCTTTTATTAATAAAATAATAATGAGTCCAATAATTATACTAGTTATTATTGCAGGATTTACAAAAAGAGCTCAAATTCCTTTTTCTTCATGACTTCCAGCAGCTATGGCTGCTCCAGCTCCAGTATCGGCCCTTGTTCACTCATCAACATTAGTTACTGCAGGAGTATATCTAATTATTCGATTCAGAAATTTAATTATATCATTTAATCTAATTCAAGTATTTTTAATGTTATCAGTACTAACAATAATTATATCTGGGCTAGCTGCAAATTTTGAATTTGACTTAAAAAAAATTATTGCATTATCAACTTTAAGACAATTAGGAATTATAATATCAATTTTAATATTTGGCTATCCCATATTATCTTTTTTTCATCTTATTATTCATGCTCTATTTAAGGCATCACTTTTTTTATGTGCTGGAGTATTGATTCATAGATTAATAAATAATCAAGATATTCGTATAATGGGCTGTATAAGTTATAATATACCAATAACTAGAACATTCATAAATATTGCTAATTTATCATTATGTGGAATACCCTTTATGAGAGGGTTCTATTCAAAAGATTTAATTATAGAAATAATATGCTCCAGAAATATTAACTTTTTAATTTTATTATTGATGTATGTTGGAATTGGAATAACATCCTTTTATTCTGCCCGATTAACATACTTTTCAATACGTATAAATTTTAGTTATTATAATTTTAGTTCACAAAACGAGTCATTTAATAGTATATTAAAGAGAATCATGATTTTATCTATTTATTCAATTTTATCAGGGTCTATATTTAGATGAATCATGTTTAATAATCCTGCAAGAATTATCCTTCCCATCGAAGGAAAGATAATAGCAATGGCTCTATCTTTTCTAGGATTATTAATTGGATATGAAATATCTATGTTTTCATCTATAGTAAAGAAATTTACAAGAGAGTTTATAAGTTCCATATGATTTTTAAAACAACTATCAACCTTTCATACTCAATTTCTTATTTTAAAAAATTCACTTATATTTCAAAAATCAATTGATTTGGGATGAGGAGAAAAAAATTGGACCTCAAGGCATGATTGAATTAATAAAATTAATCATAATATTTAATATTAGTATAAGAAAAAATAATTTCAAAATTCAAATAATAACATTTATTGCTTGATTTTTAATTATTATATATTTAAATAGCTTAAGCATTAGAGCATAATATTGAAGATATTAAGGTAATAAATATTTTTAAATATTTACAAGGTTTTTCCTCTCTTTTCAATGAAAATGAAATGTTTTATAAACTTTATAAATAAGGAAAAAACGGAGTTTAACCACTTTAAAAGCTAGTTAGCAGCTGCTTTTATTCCTATTTCCTTTTAATTGGAAATTATATCTTCAATAACTTTATTAAAAATAAAGTGCCTTATTTCTGGCTTCAATTAATAAACAAAGGAACAAAGATTCTTTTTTTAGGTCGAAACTAAATGTATTTATTACTTCATTGCTTTTAAGAATGGCTAATATGAGCACCTATTGATTGCAATTCAATAATTATGATTAAATACATCCTCATTAAATTCAATTTAACATACTATTTTTTCATTCATGATATAAGCCCAATATTAAAAATAATAAAAATAACAATATCACTAAGTAAATTTCAATAATATTAATAGTTGTTATTACAATAACCATGGGCATAATAATTACTAATTCAACATCAAAAATAAGGAAAATGACTGCAATTATAAAAAAATGTCTTGAAAAAGGAATTCGAGATGACTCAAAAGGATCAAATCCACACTCAAATGGAGATGATTTTTCACGATCAATAATTGATTTAGTTGACACAAAATATAAAAAAGTTATTAAAGTAAATAAAATTAATAATATCATAATACAGTAACCTACAACATTGAAAATTATTCTATTTAAAAATTAATCCTTTTAATTGGAAGTTAAATATACTTATATACTAACAGAATATTTATCTACCTCATCAGTAAATTGATACATATAAAAATAGTCAAACAATATCGACAAAATGTCAATACCAAGCAGCTGCTTCAAAACCAAAATGATGAGTTCTAGAGAAATGAAATTTCAATTGACGCAATAAACAGATTATAATGAACGTTCTTCCAATAATAACATGGATCCCATGAAATCCTGTTGATACAAAAAATGTTGATCCGTATACAGAATCTGAAATACAAAACGATGATTCAAAATATTCATATACTTGAAGAATAGTAAAATATATTCCTAATATTAAAGTTAACAAAATACCATAAACAGATTCATTATGTTTACTTTCTATTATGGAATGATGAGCTCACGTAATTGTTACCCCAGAACACAATAAAATTATAGTATTTAATAAAGGAATTTGTATTGGATTAAAGGGCATAATTCCAGAAGGAGGCCAACTTATCCCAATTTCTATAACAGGTCTTAATCTTCTATGAAAAAATCCCCAAAAGAAAGAAATAAAAAAGAAAATCTCTGACACGATAAATAAAATCATTCCTAATTTTAAACCTCTCACTACAACTATTGTGTGAAGTCCTATAAACGTCCCTTCGCACGAAATATCACGTCATCATTGAATTATAGTTAAAATCAAAATTAAAAATCCAAAAAATAATAAAATAAAATTTTGTATATGAAATATTATTACTATACCAGAAACAAAAGTCAGAGCCCCGATTGAACCCGTTAAGGGTCATGGTCTACAATCAACTAAATGATATGGATGATTATTCATTAAGATACTTCTCTATAATACAGAGTTCTTAGAACTGTAAAAACATAAGATTGAATTACACAAACTGCTGATTCAAATAATATTAATAATATCTGAATTAAAATAATTAGATTTATATAAATTTCTAAATTAGTTGATCTATTTCCTAATAATGTTATTAGTAAATGGCCAGCAATTATATTTGCTGTTAGACGGACAGCCCCGGTCGAATTAAATTTCTGACAGTTTCAATACATACTATAAAAGGTATTAAAATTATTGGAGTTCCTATTGGAACTAAATGACAAAACATATGATTTGTATTGTTCAAAAATCCAAATAAAATAAAAGTCAGCCAAAGAGGAAGAGCTAAACTAAGAGAAAATACTAAATGTCTTGATCTAGTGAAAATATATGGAAACAATCCGAGAAAATTATTGAATAGAATGAAAATAAATAAAGAACAAAACAATAACGATCTACCAAAAGATCCTGAACTTATTAGTAAATTTAATTCAAAACTTATTGTATTTAAAACTTTATTAATAGAAATTATATAACGACTAGGGATATATCAAAACCCTATAGGTATAAATAATAATAAAATTAATGAGCTTAATCAATTTAATGAAAATAATCGTGTTGATGGATCAAAAGTTGAAAATAAATTTGTTATCATAATCAGTTATATAAATTATTAAAATTATCAGTTAAATTTATCCTTGGAATTTTCATAAAAGAAAAATAAATAAAAGTTATAATTAAAGTAACAATTAACAAAAAAAAGAAAAACAGAAAACATCAATTTATTGGAGATATTTGTGGAATAGAAAAATACCATTCTTAGTTTCTTGAATCTGACAGATTGATGTTTTATAATAAACTAACTTTTCGTCATTAAAAGTAATCGTTAGTTACTATAAATTGGTTTAAGAGACCATCACTTACTTTCAGTCACTTAATGAATAGCTCATTAATCAATTAATAAAACAATTTATACCAACTCTTTCAATAACAATAGGTATGAATCTATGATTTGCTCCACAAATTTCAGAACATTGACCAAATGATATACCAGGTCGATTAATAGATATTCTTGCTTGATTTAATCGACCAGGCACGGCATCCACTTTAATTCTCATAGATGGCATAGCTCATGAATGAATAACATCAAATGATGAAATCAATAATCGAATTTGAGTACTAAAAGGTAAAATCGTTCGATTATCTACTTCTAATAAACGGAACTCTCTAATTAATATTTCATTTTGAGATTTTATATAAGAATCAAACTCAATATTTAAAAAATCTGAATATTCGTATGATCAATATCATTGATGACCAATAATTTTTAAAGTTATTAAAGGTTTATTAATTTCATCCAATAAGTATAATAATCGTAAGGATGGGAATGCAATAAAAATCAAAGTTAAAGCTGGAAGAAGTGTTCAAAAAAATTCAATTAACTGCCCCTCTAATAAAAGTCGATTAACAATATTATTAAATATAATAACTGTTATTATATAAGTAACAATTGAAGTGACAATAATTAAAATAGTTAAAGTATGATCATGAAAAAATATTAATTGTCCTATTAATGGTGATCAATCTTGCATATTAATATAAGATCAATTAGAAATTTCTAACAAAAATTATTTTATATATGAATCTTAAATTCATCGCACTTCATCTGCCATATTAGAATTGAACTAATAATGGAATCTCACTATATGAGTGCTCAGACGGAGGAAGTTTATGTAACCATTCAATAGAAGAATTTATATTAGTCGAATATAAAATCAATCGATGTGAAATAAATCTTTCTCAAATAATAAACAATAAAAATAAAATTCCAATAAATGAAATTCTTCTTCCAATAGAAGATATAATATTTCATGATATAAATGCATCAGGATAATCTGAGTACCGACGTGGCATGCCTCTCAATCCTAAAAAATGTTGGGGAAAAAAGGTTAAATTTACCCCAACAAACATAATCAAAAAATGAATTTTTAATCAATTAGAATTTAAAGATAATCCAGTAAATAAAGGATATCAATGAATAAATCTTCCTAAAATTGCAAACACTGCACCTATTGATAACACGTAATGAAAATGGGCCACAACATAATATGTATCATGTAATACAATATCAATTGATGAATTAGCTAAAATCACCCCAGTCAACCCACCAATAGTAAAAAGAAAAACAAACCCTACTGCTCATAAAATTGAAGGTCTTATCTTGATTTTAACTCCTCTCAAGGTTGCTAATCATCTAAAAACTTTAATTCCAGTTGGAACAGCAATAATTATTGTAGCAGAAGTAAAATAAGCTCGTGTATCAACATCCATACCAACTGTAAATATATGATGTGCTCAAACAACAAATCCTAAAATACCAATTGATATTATAGCATAAATTATTCCTAGTGACCCAAAAGATTCAATTTTTCCTCTTTCTTGAGTGATAATGTGAGAAATTAGTCCAAATCCAGGCAAAATTAAAATATATACTTCAGGATGCCCAAAAAATCAAAATAAATGTTGGTATAAAATTGGGTCTCCTCCACCTGAAGGATCAAAAAAAGAAGTATTTAAATTCCGATCAGTTAATAACATTGTAATTGCACCAGCCAATACTGGTAATGAAAGCAATAATAAAAAGGCAGTAATTAATACCGCTCATACAAATAAAGGTAACCGATCCATATATATTCCCGCTGATCGTATATTAAAAATTGTTCTAATAAAATTAACTGCGCCTAGGATTGAACTAGCTCCGGCCAAATGTAAAGAAAAAATAGTTAAATCAACACAAGCTCCTGAGTGTGCAACGCCTCTTGACAATGGAGGATAGACTGTCCAACCAGTACCTGCACCTCTGTTAACTATTCTACCAATTAATAATAATGTTAATGAAGGTGGTAATAATCAAAAACTTATATTATTTATTCGAGGAAAAGCCATATCAGGAGCACCAATTATCAAAGGAACCAATCAATTCCCAAATCCTCCAATCATAACTGGCATCACTATAAAAAAAATTATAACGAAAGCATGAGCAGTAACAATCACATTATAAATTTGATCATCTCCAATAAAAGATCCAGGAATGCCTAATTCAACACGAATAAGAACTCTTAAAGTTGTACCCACTATTCCTGATCAAATTCCAAAAATGAAATATAATGTTCCAATGTCTTTATGATTAGTTGAGAAAAATCACTTATTCATAACTAATCATTGATTTATTCCCAATTGAGATGACTGAATTAGGTAATAAACTGTAAATTTATTTATGGATATATTTTCCTCTCAATAATCTAATCTTTCTTCCTTATTTTTTTTATTTTTATTCTTTCTTCAGTCTTATATTTAATAATAATATTAAATTGCAAATTTAAAGGTGATTAAAATAAATCTAAGGCTTACAAGAAATTATATTTTTAACTTTGAAGGATAATAGTTTTATTAACTTAAAACCTTATTAATTCATAATATTAAATAAGGTTACAACTATAAATCCAATCAATAAAGAATTTACTATAAATAATGTATTATTTAACCTAAAAGTTGACAACTTTAAAGATATATTGTTTATCATCAGCCCTGTCATTACAACTCGTAAATAATAAAATAACACTAATAAAGCAGTTATTACTAAAATTAAACATAAAAAATACATTTTATTAACCAAAAGACAATAAATTATCATAAATTTTGGGAAAAATCCTAAAAATGGTGGTAATCCACCTATTGACATAAAAATAATTATTAACATTAACGATTTAACCCTATTGTTAAACAAAATAAAAATTTGATTTAAATAATTCATATTATTTATTCAAAACAGATAGCAAGTCAAAAATAAAGAGAGGGAATAAATTAAAAAATATACCAGCCATATATAATTTATTAATATAACCCCTCTAAAAATTCAACTTAAATTGTAAATTGATGAATATGCTAAAATTTTTCGAATTGATGAATAACACAGCCCCCCCAATGAGCCCCAAATACATGATAAAACAATAAATAAAATCAGTCTTATATCTAGATAACTCAATAAAATAATGGGAATAATCCTTTGAAGGGTTATAATTAAAAAAGACACTAATCAAGATAACCCATCAATTACTGAAACATATCAATAATGGAATGGAGGAGATCCAATTTTAATTATTAAACTAATTATAATAAAATATTTTACCTGAAATAATATTCCTAAAATAACAACAAACAGGAATAATAATCTTGAACCCATTCTCTGAATAATAAAATATTTAATTATTGACTCAGGTGAGTAAACTCTCATTTTATTCATTATAAAAGGCAAAAATGATACCATATTTATCTCGACTCCCATTCAACAACCCAGCCAATTGTTTGAACAAATCGCCAATATAATACCAAAAAACAAGAATGCCACAAATACTATATAAGAGGAATTTTTTTTAATTAAAAAGAGGATAATTTTCCATAAATGAGGTATGAACCCATTAGCTTAATTTTAGCTTATCTTTTATATGTTGTAGTTTATGAAGAACATTAATTTTTGATATTAAAAGACAGTTTAATTCTGTCAACATAATAAGAGTATAATATTACATAATTTATTCTATCAAAATAACCCTTTTTGCTCAGGCACCTTATTTTTTTATTTTTTATTTTATTTTATGTGTGACTTATAATATCTGGTATACCTTTTGTTATACAATAGACTTACAGCTAATACTTAAATTCGCAACCTCATGAACTCTTTCCCTCATTTTTTTGCATTTCTATTTATTGATTAAAATAAATTTACGGAACTGAATAACTAGTAACAATCAAATATTCAGCTAAAATACAATAATTACATCAATTATTGTACAGCCACATTTTGCAAATCTGGTCCATAAAATATATGATTACAGTATGGTTATAGTTAAATTAAAAATATTAATGCTAATATTACTGTATTACCACATTTATATATTCATATATAATATATATATACATATGTGTATATATATATATATAATAGTATGTTTTTCTTTTTTTTTTTAATTGAAGTATAAAAAAAAAGAAAAACATACTATTATTATTTGAAAATGGGAGAACAGGATCTCCCGAAACATGTCCCTAAAGGAAAAAATACATCTTGAGGTAAAATAGTTATAAGTATTATAGTAATATATATATATATACATATATATATATATATATATATATATATTATATATGAATATAATAATATAGTAATATTAGCATTAATATTTTTAATTTAACTAAAAACATACTATATAAAATCATAAATATTAAAAAACCAGGATTACTCAAATGAGTGAATATTATTGTAAAAGCTCTGATTACAAAGGTGCCATGATTTATAAATTAATGTGAAAATAATAAATAAATATATCTCAAAAAATTCACCAGCCATGAATTCTTATTTTTATTGTGAGGAAACATCGATTAAAAATAATACATTTTTGAGTGAATATTGCTTTAAAGGGATTGTTTGACATTTTGGAAAACTATGTTATTAATAAATAGGTAAAAAGAGGAGTTTTATTCTAGCTTGTAAATTAAATATTTAATTATATTACATGCATAACTTTAAATTGATTGAAAATTATCTAAATGATAATTATCCGTAGCGCAGTATTAAGTATTATTAATTTTAGAGATAATAAATTTATTTATAGAGGACAAAATTCGTGCCAGCAGTTGCGGTTACACGATTCTCTAAATTTAGTTATATTAGTTTCAGTTAAAAATAAATTAATATTAAGTTTTTTAAATTTTGGTGAAATAATGTATAAATATGTGTTTACTTTTATGTCTGAGAAACTTTTATCTAAAACTAGGATTAGATACCCTATTATTGAAAGTGTAAATAAAATAACTAGATTATTAATAGTTATGATCTTTAAATTCAAAGAATTTGGCGGTAATTTATCTAATCAGAGGAATCTGTTTTGTAATCGATAATCCACGATAGATTTTACTTTATATAAATTTGTATACCTCTGTCAAGAATGCTTTATCAGAATAATTTTCATTTATTTTATTAATAAAATGTCAGGTCAAGGTGCAGTTAATTTTAAAGAAAGAATGGATTACATTATTATAAAAATGAATTGTTTTCTATAATGAAAATCATGAAATTGGATTTGAAAGTAAATTTATTAAATATAGTTTTTTGAATTTAGGTTCTAAATTATGCACATATCGCCCGTCACTCCCACTATAAAGTGGGATAAGTCGTAACAAAGTAGCTGTACTGGAAAGTGTGGCTAGAGTGCAAATTAGTGCTTAAGGCATATTATTTACACTAATAAAAATTATTGATTTATCAATATAATTTGAATAATAATTTAAATTTATGATTAATTTATTGAGATTATTTTAAATAAAATTATTAACTATCGATGACTCGTTGTTATTATTATTACTATTATGTATTATAATATTTCGGATATTACCCATCGTTTTTCTACACAATCGAAAACAGGGACTGAGATCGTCCTCAGGTGTAAATAAATTTTCTAATTTTTTTTGACATCATATTGAACAGAACTAAATGGATATCGTCACAACATAGGCCTACCAACAAAAAGATTACATATTAGAAACAAAGAATTTTTACTTACCAAGAAGCCCGTCTGAGAAGGGATTTCATCTCTGGACACAAAACAAAAAAAAACTACCTGACATATTTTCTTTGTACCTTGGCTAAATGACCGAAATATAATATTTAATAGCAATAATAATGACAGTTAGATATGTTAGTAATTATTAGCACTCATTTGTAAACAGTTAAGAGTCCAAGTTAGATAGGATTAAAATAAAACCTATAATTTTTTTAGATCAATCTGTTTGTATAAGTGTCAGTTTAAAATGTGTAATATTTAGAAACACTATCTTTACAGATACGCTTATCGGTGCACAATGTAGACAGTCATACAACATAAGATTTAATTCCATTTCATTCTACGATACGTAGACATTTAACCATACCGTACTCTGCAGAACATTTCAAGCAAGAATTAAATATAATTAAAAAAAAAAAAAAACAGCCATCAACAATGGGTATCTAGCTAAGGCAACAATAGATAAATTAGTATGCCAAAAACATAAGAAACAGTTGTTAAAGCAATTTTTATTTGGATGACATCTACATACAGAATCAAGTTAAACATCACATGTCTTCAGTTTTGTTTCTAGTTACGATCAGCAATAGACTAAAAAAAAAAAACAATTTCAGCCAGTAAAAGCAATCTAGCGTCAATTTTAATGAACTTCAAACAACGAAACAACCTCCAAATATTGTAGAAAGTAGTGGAGTGTATCGGATCCTCTGTAACAACAGCTGTTTCGCCGTCTACGTCGGCCAAACTGGCCGTTCCCTACGAAGCGCCTGATTGAACACGACAAAGGTATAATAAGTAAAAAAATGCTACATAGGTTTTGCTGAACATTGTATAATGGAAAATCATATGTTAAACCTAGGCAGTATAAAATTATTCCAAGCAGAATGATCACTGTTGCACACCACTATATAAAAATTATCCCGATTAGCGCTTTCAAGCTTCACAGCTCATCGTCAGATCGGAATTGGACGTCAGATAGCAATTCCGATCTGACGATGAGCTGTGAAGCTTGAAAGCGCTAATCGGGATAATTTTTATATAGTAGTGTGCAACAGTGATCATTCTGCTTGTGATTTCAACCACTAACACAACTTTCTTCATTAAAATTATTCCGCCGTAGTAATGAAGGGGCTAGTAGGCTTGACTACAGATAACAAAGGTTAAGAAAGCAGAAAAACAAATGGAAAACATTACTAACGAACTTATAGATTTTGCAGTATCACCATTAATTCTGACCATAATTTAAATACTGTTTTCTTATATGTACATAGTTATAAATTATTTTATACACACTTCTCGTAATTGCAAATTATATAGACGTGGTGTAATGTATAAGGTACTAGATACTACTGTAAATTATTTGTAATTATCCAGAAACTGTACTTTGTTTAGTTGCTAATTGTACGAGGACAGATTCGACCTTTGTTCACTAACACCCCACTACGCAACTGATTTCATGCCTACACGAAACTAGTTGCAGGGTAGTGAAAACAGGCTGCAACTGTTGTGCAATCAGTTGCAGGGTAAGCATGTCGTCTGTACTGCTATTATAAAGAGGTAAAATTTGTTTGTATCGTTGTCGGGGCCAACTTCAGAAACTACTGATCCGATAAAGAAAATAAAATTCTTTCACCACCTAACCAATGCCCCACAACTTTTTTTGGAATCAGTTGGATGCAATTAGTTGCGTAGTATAACAAAGGCCTAATTGCTTACCTGGATTTTCCCAATCGTCCCCTAGTCGTATAGCCTACAATACCATAGGCACGCTCCGCTCCTTACATACTGTTGAAGGGAAGCAGAAGAAGGAGAAGAAGATTACGTTGATTACGAAGAAATCAGAAATCTAGAGATTTCAACGAAACAGCCTGAAATAATAAATAATAATTGTTTTGAATAAATTGTTTACAAGAGATTTTATAAATGTGTAGTTTTTATAAAATGTAGCTAGCAGTATAGCCTTAACGAGGATTCAAAGTAAGACGTTTCTCTTTCTTGTATAAACTAATCCATATGTTACAGTCATCTATATGACTGCTTCACGGCTAAAAATTGTAATACTCACGTGAGTCTGTGTTTTTTTTTTTGTGCAGTTCATTATTTTTGACTGGTCGCTGGAAATCGCAGGGAATGGAGCTGAGCCAATAAAAGTTTCGCCAGTAAAAATCTGAACCACTGGACTTCCCCCGAAGTGTCACATCTTTATTTAAATTAGAGCTTCAAAATTCGTTTGGTCGATCGTTTACTGCCCCCACAGTATCTTGATAATCCCGACGTCATGGGCATTCGTTGTATGGACTAACGTGGTGTAATTGAGTGAATCCTTTGTCGGAATAGTACTGGTTTGTGGATTGATTTTGAAATTGTCAAGCGTTTAATGATAGTCTTGAGAAATCGTGAAGACTCCAACGGTTTTAGATCGAATCGATAAGGAGGCATACAGAATTGCGCTGTGTTTTGCAGTTCCAAATATATCCATATAAGAGCCACAGTCCATCTCACTGATCACAATGACCGCTTCCGCAGTCTCTTCTAAAACACCTCCCAGAAATATGTCATTTCTCTGAAAGGAGAATATTCCGCAAAAACCTTGGTGCTCTCCTCAAGACCCAACGCGACCCGCCCGTTACTAAGAATATGTAATTGTAATGGCAGTTGTCACACATGTCAACTAGAAGCATTAAGTACTCTTGTCAGTTTTCATAAGCGCGCACTATAATTGGGCGTCGGGAAACGGGAATGTAAACATTTCAAATTGTGTTTATTTATGTGAAACACATTTAGGCCTATTATCCGTCAATTTCTTGTACCTATATCATTTTATTCAGGTCAGAATATCTCGTATAGTAGGGTTCGTCTTCAACGTATATCGTCCTTCATAAGACTCCTGTCTGTGTCGGCATACAGTGTACACGTGATGATAGAAATCGAACACTAAGCTCGAGATGCGCATTGTACAAACACCTCGTTCGAGGCTAACAAAATTTTCAGTCATTTCGCAATGCGCACAACAGTCTTGTGCAATGTTTCGTAGTGTGAACATCCGCTGCAAAAAAGTCTGGCGAGAACAATGGAAGCATGTGTGTGACAGAAGGAGAATTAGTGAGTAAAGTGAGACAGTAAACTGTTTCGCGTTATTTCCCCTCACTCCTTTATAGAGAATTTAAGTGGGGGTAATTCATTCGCTGGGTCTGCGCAGTTCAGCAACCAAGAAAGGCTGTCACATTTTTACTAATGAACAATGTCATTTTATTACTTTTGAATGACACTCGGTAGACCATGACAGCATGAAAACATCTGACATACTTATACTGATTTACAGAAAATTATCTGGTTTGCACATTTTCTAATTTACAGTAATGTGTCAGCTACATCACGCTGGAAATCTGACCGGTTATATCATGAACTTTCTGCCTGGCACGTCAGCCTGTCATCCTCCTGATGACAACCCTCGCTTGGTTAGTTCGGCACTTGGTAAACCAAGAAAACTTGCAGAATCTGCTCGAACCGGCTCGGGTTTCCTCGAGGCTGTGCTACCTCGACGTGGCAGCAGTCTGTAGCGGCCAAAAAAGATTTTGCTGTACTGCGTCGACTGGGTCCAGGCTCTCCGAAAGGTTTTGTACTCTAGCCTCTTCTTTGTACAGTCACGCCCCCGATAACTTAATCTTCCGAACGCGGCGATTGCCAAACAACCTGACATGTCGCGTCTGTTAGTAAACTCTAGAGAACCACGAATATTTTGTTTTAGACGGGAGCCTCTCCGTGGTGCTGCCACGTCGTCTGCTTCTTCCCGCGTGGATCTACTCCGATAGTCCGTATGGCCAGGGAAGTACATGTCCTCGCAGCACCCAAAGTAGCGCTCATCGGACTAACCCCAGACAGGGCAATATCAGTTGGGGTGGAAGACGCCCCGCGACCCGTCTCTCTGTCGCCTATGTGTAACACGAATATTAAAATAAAAATATTGAATATTCATTGTAGTAAAAAACGAATATTCACTGTGACTCATCGGACTAGACAGAAGGATGGGGAGACAGCTAATGTTTTTGAAATACGTATAATAGTCGGTGTATGATGTTGCAGTCGCCCGCGAATACCAAGTTGGCAGGGTGAGTGGAAGTGTGTTGTCATGTTCATTTGAAAAACATCAGCCGCCACCCCTTTCGCTGTCTGACAGTCCACCCGATGACTCATATCGAATATTGATTGTGCCCAGTATCAAATAAAAATAAGTTTTCTGGCTTTGTCTTGATACTTGATAGGTATAAAGTATTTCTTAGCCTAATAACAATAAGCAGACTTGTGACTTTTGTCTTCAAAAGTTACACCCCTTATTTTATTCATTTTTATCAAGCTGTGTATATTCAGTAAATAACATCAAACACTTTCAATGCAATATAGTATCGTTGACTCTTGATTACGGTAAGCTATAAACATCATTGTCCTCTCTCTACTGTCTTTCTCATCCCTTTCCACCCTCTAGACAGTAGTCTCTTTCCCCCTCCCTGTCTTAGAAGGCGCGAGCTGCTCTGCTTTACATTCCACCCGTTATTTATTATTTTATTTTTTGTGTTAGCCTGGAAATCGTGCTTTAGAGATTCGTATACTTCACGCCCTTCATTGTAAACACACTGCCAACGTATTCGATATCCTAAGTTGGAAAAAAAAATTTGGACTTAGAATAGCGTTTAAAATTTATGCCAGCAGCTACATTATCAGACAACTGTTGAAACCGCAGTTATAGTGTATAAGCGTTTTTAGAACAACGTGTTTCAGACGACGCGCGTGCCCTACAGGGTAGTAGCTCGGCTTCTCCTGTTTTTGACTCTTAACATAATGCGTCTCTCGTCATCGAATAAATTGGAAAATTCGAAATCTGGTGTGAGTTTTTTATACGCTGCACGAGGGATAACCGCTGAAACCCTGCTAGATACATGTAGGACCTGCATATATACAACTATTATTTCGGATTTGTGGAGAACTTACAGTGGAGAATCCAAGGGATAAACTTGACGGACAATCACACATTTTGTACATCCGGTCATTGGGACATATACTCAGTCGATTGAGTCGTTGTGAGCGCGTGTAAATGTGGTTATTTTTTCGGATTAATTTCACTGTACGTATTGTCAAATGACGTCTTTGGTATTGGAGGAAAGCCATTTACAATAACTTTGTATCCTTCCGACTGTAACAGTTCATAGACTATATACGGTTTAATGAAAGATGAACAAATGTGATGAATATCTGTAAAATACCTGCTGATTTATTCATTTAAAACACCCGTACTGATTGCGGAAATCGGCTGTGATTTTTCCTCTCCGTTTCCTTTCTCATGCCATGTAATATGTATATAAAATTACGTAATGCAATGCTGATTTTGTAGCTTCTGAAGATCGTAATACTTTGAGATTTTCCTTATGTTACACGCGGCTTTACTACGGACCTCGTACGTTTAGAGTAAACGTTAAGAAGTGGGAATCGCCGTGACATTGAATGACGTCGTAGCTCGATCCAACCAAAAATTCGCACTAACCATTAATTTATTTTACAAAACGAAACATTTTAGAACGATACTAGTACCTCTCTGAACGACAGAACTCGCTCACTGTTTACAACTAAATATATATAGGCCTAGTGTTAGGTCAAAACAAATTGAAAATTTTCAGATTTGAAAGGTGTGAGTAAAGAATCTTCGTATGTTTGATTCCTAGCGCTAGCGGAGAACACTACAATCAGATGACCATGCGTCGATCCTCATATTTTAGGTTTTTATTTTATTTTTTGCTAACTTGTAACTGATATCAATACATAACCGGTAACAATAACATTACATTTTTGTAAACATAGCTTATAGGCCTAAACATTTTGAAGACTGTCAAAAAAAGAGGTGATGGCAGATGTTTTGTTTGGAAATTATTGAAAATACCGAGCTCGTATTTTGAATGGTATTATTTATAATGTGTGCACCACATTCATTATTTTGGCTTTTACAATTTTCCAATGTTTTGAGTTCAATTTTTGGCTTTTGGTACAGTTAAAAAAATTTCAAATAGACACTACATTCAGAATTCTCTTTAGTTAAAATTCTCTTTAGTATGATACCAGACATGGATATTTAGTTTTTTTTTTCATTAGTCATCCCTTTTATGAGAATTAGAGGCAGACCCAGAAAGATATGGTTGTTTGACGTGGAGGAGGATTTAAGATTTATGGTGGCGAGGGGATGGAGATGGATGTGTAGTGAGAGGGCGGAATGGAAGAAAGTCATTTAGCAGGCTGAAACCTATGCTGAGTTGTAACGCCAGGAATAGGAATGGAGGATGTCCTAAAAATATCAGATTTTCAAACTGAACATGACATTCAGACTTTTGTTAAAATTCTCGTTAATTTGATACGCCACATGGATTTTTGCGATTCTTTTTTCAAAATTTTATCTTCTCACATTTTTGCCTTCCCCTCCGTAATTTTTGGACTGGGGTCAATATAAAAAAAAACAAAAAACAGTAGGGGTTTCTGGGGTAAACGTGTGGGCACACGTCCCAAGGTTTACGAAAATCTGTTGATGCATTCAGAACTTATCGTGATACATAGCGCTGTGATATGGGGGGGGGGATCAGAGGATCAAAAATCTCCCCCCTCTCCCAGAGCTATTAGAAATTTCAGCAAAATTCCATAATCACTTAACGTAGGCCTGTTTCTAAGCCAGTTGCGTGTGTTAAAATAAGGCTTATAAATAATTGTAGAAGTAAAAGGGATTACAACGTTTGCAAATTAATAAACATAAAGGGAAGTCCAACCTTCAAGACCTTCAAGGGAAGCCCCCCCCCCTAAGGACAAACTCCTAGTTACGCGACTGATGAGGCATAACCCAAATAAGTAAACAGATAAATGCCAAACGGTCGTGTTAAAACTATAAACTCGATTCGCTCGTTCGATTAAACGGTGTACAATGAAAATGCTAGTGAAATTATCAAGAAAGAAGCTCCATGTCGATGGTTCTCCTGAAGATGCGTGTCTCTAGACAGAATTATGATGATCTTTAATTAATTAGAGGGACCATTGCTTCTTCAGACTTCGACCATATGTGGCAACGACAAATCTTGTGTAAGGTGGTTCGTGTGGTCCAGGAAGTTGCAGGTGATAGTCTGGAACGCACCGATTCAATGTCATTTCCGTCTTTACGAATAGTTTGGTTGCTAACGTACAACACAGCACGTTCACTATTACTCGTAGTTAAGGCCTCTTTTATTCATCCGATTTATATCGTACCTACGATAAAAACTCGTACGACATGTAGAACAACAGAAACAAGTGGACCGTTTTATGCTTGTACGATACATTTATCGTTCCGAACTCAGAAACATATCGTGGTCTCCTAGGAAACGGATCAGATAAAAATTCGTTCGAGTTGTCTAGATACATAGGCTGTAGCGGTTCCTTTATGCACTCGTGCGAGTTTTGTATCGTGTGACTTTCAGACATCAGTGCTACCAACTTCCTGGTTGGCGTCGCGAGGCAGCTATGCCAAGCAATCAGTGGTACTCACGTGATAGTATGATTTTCTTAATTTGTATTGTAAATATGGAGACATTAATACTGAAAGACTCATTGACAAAATCCAAAACGGGAGAGCACTACGGGATCCCGCTTCCGAAGATATATAAAACCGATAAGCAACGTACAACACGAAAGATCCATTTTTAGTACTGATGATGGCAGCCCTGAAAGAGTTTGTTCACACCCACGTCCGGTATTTTTTAGGCACAACAGAAATCGGAGTCAACTCGGATGCAAAACGTGTCGTACGATATAAATCGTATACATAAAAGGGGCCTAAGGGACTCGATAACGAGAGCAAAGTGGCTCCAGCTTGCTTCCAGGTAACCCCGTATCGGTATAACTATCGCATTTAAAACGTTACCCGTCTACAAATGTGTGAGTTTTGTTTGTTAATTCTAATAGCCCCAAGTTGTGGTGCCATATACAAATGTGTTTTTTTACAGTTATTAATTAATTTAATTTAATTAAGTATTGAGTTGTAATTAAGATATAACTAGCCCAAGTTTGGGATGCCATGTGCAAGTATCTTTTGTAGTTGTTAATTATTTATGCCCCAAGTTTGGAATGCCATAGACAAATATGTTAATAATTGCATGTGTTAATAAATAATGACTATAATAAAAGTATTTCAGTGTAATTACCTTTTATGTTGCTCGAGCCCTTACTTAGGATGCCATAGATAACTATGGATATTTAATATATATCAATGCAAATTTGATATTGATGCAATCTCATGCAAATAAGTTTTAATTTTGTTTTATTGCGAATAGATTGATTAATTAGTCTCACTCTATGGGCGCCATATGCAACTATGCCTGTTAACGCTTGTATCACATTGGATTAAATATGTACGTGTAATAAGTATGATGAGTACCATTAAGTAATATTCAGATAGCTTTGACTTTGCTATGAGTGTTACTACGTTATCACTAATTTATTCCACACTTGGGTGTAATTTTTATCTAAGTGTAATTACGTAAGGTAAGGTGTACTCGACTCGTACACCAAATTCTGCATTACGAACAATAATTTATTCAGACCTTCTACAATGGTCATCAATTTCTGAAATTAATTATAACATTACTTCGCAATAACATATGATACATTACATTACTAATTCGTTCATTACTTCTCTGATGATTCATCTCGTTATGATAACTTGATTATAAGTAGTTAAGTCATAACTCCTTTACATACAGTACTACAAAATTTCTCTCATTAATGGATTCATATTTCATATTTTTCCTTTCGCATTATATGATTCAGCTTTACTCTAAATGAATTTAAATATGCATTCTAACTAGATCAGAGGTGTCTTCTTTGTGAGGAACAGGACAGTGGCTACTAAACGTAAGTGATACATAAATGTTTTACTTGAGGTACGTATCCGCAACTACGGCGTGTGTTTACGATGATTTCCTCTCTCCTTCGCTCCTCAGGATGGCTGATGACTTGGTGGACACTCATCGTCGTCTGAAATTTACACTATTCACTATCGCTGAGACTTTGCATTCCGGGGTCAACATTCTTTTAGTTCGCACTCGTTTAGAAGTTATATGTGTAACAAAAGTTAGTTAGTACGATCATTTGGATTAGAATTATTCATTTCACGACTTATTCGCGTATGATTGTTACTTCACAAATTTGTTCACAAGCACTGATTGTTTGTACTTTATTTAGTCGGCACAATTATTTCACTTATGAACCTTTTCATTACGATATTTGAAATAGTTAATCGACGTAAATAGTACATTAATTCGTCACACAATCGCGATATTTAGTTCATATTTGCGAATTATCTTTCACGGTTACGCACAACGTCTCTACTTAATTCACACCGTCAGAGTTTTGATCGTCTTTACACAACTCGTTATTATACAAACATTGAATTTGAACTAAGTCCCTTTTAAATTCTACTTCGTTACATACAATACGATATTGCGATTCACCATCAACATTTTACTCCCCACTTTACGACTCGTCAGTATACTGAGATAATACAAAGTCTAATTGAGATTAACCCAAAATTGCTATAGAGAAAACTCCATAACTCAGATTCTTATCGTTACTAAGAATTAGAATAAAACTTCCGATTTTGTACTGGCCAAATAAACAAACTCCCGACGAATATAATACTCAGACGAAATGTATAAGGTAAAGTTGTACTATGGTAAAAACGTATATATCAGCTCCAACAAATAACTCTAAAGCCAACTCACTAACTCTCTTGCTCGTCGTCAACACGTATTTTTATATCTCGAGTCCTTCCACTATTCCCGCATCCAGTTCACTCCTTCCCACCATCTACGTCCTTATTGGTTTCGTCTTCATTTCCACGAAGACTCCTCCCTGAGTCTCTAGCTAGACTCCTGGCTTCATCCCTATTCGCTCTTGACCCTTGTCTCTTTGGTAACGTCTTCTAAAGAACCGCCTTTGCCAAACTCTCGTTCGTGGTAGGCTCATCTGGATCCCTTCTCTTAGATCTTACTGTTTCGCTCCTCCCTTGCTGTAAGACGAAAGACCGAATTTCCTGCCTGTCCATCATCCAATTGTTCTCGTATTTCCATTCAGCTCGTTCCTACTAATTGCTGTCCAGTTACCCATGTGTCTTTTAGTTTAGGCGTGACCAATTGTAGTATTGTCTCCTGACTTCCTTCGTTTCGTTCACACGCTGACGGAGGTCGTTTTCTCGGTAAGCCAGCTCTGTTCTGCAGCTCTCCTGCACAGTCCGTACTCTGCCTGGTAAACAAGTTCCCCGCTGTTTCACCATGCGTGGTCCTTTGTTCATGTAACGTCCGTATGAGTTTTGCCATTGTGGACTCTACATCTGTGTGTCGTCGCTAAGCTCCCACACGTGGCTTGTCAATACTCGCGTCGCCATCGTATTCGTATTCTTGGTAATTGGCTCAGTAAGACGTATTCCTTTGTTTTTCCCATGCCATACTCTTACGCCGAGCATCTGCTATAACCGAGGCATTGTCTTCTCTAGCTGTGCCCACTCCGTCGCTAATGCGTCGCACGTGTCGTTGTCCGAACGGCGGCTGGTTGACTCCAACGTATATCATTTCTGACAGCTGACATCTGCTACTGTTCCTTCTACGCAATAAAAAAAATTCCTCCACAAAATTGCTTTACACGTCGGCGTCAAAGCAGCTATTACCGTGGTAATTAAGTTTTTCTCGCATCAGGGTAGTTATTAAAAAAAGTTGTTGACATACGTCTGCACATGACTGGATCGGTTCCATTGAAGACTATCCGGTTGATGAATACTAATTGTGGCAACGTGTACTCAAAACAGTAATACCATCTTACTAACGGTGCAGTCTGATTGGTGCACGGTGCAATCTGACTAGTGCACGAAGACAATCCCAGTAAGTGCCGCCCAATTAATAACACATTAGGACATCAAAGGCAACACATTAGGACATCAAAGGCAACACATTAGGCTTCCGGGGTTCAGTCAGTAGGGGGCTCCAGGTTAGGAAAATTAAGGTTTTTGGCAAATTTTTTAATTTCTTTGCAAATGGTTTATTGTCACGTCCTGAAACGCAACGCTAGGTCAAGGATTTAATCGATCGATTCCAAAGAATTCTTCTTATTTTTTTGAAATGTACCTTACAACTCTACCTCATAAAGTGTTTACAGATATTGAAAAACAAATACACTTATAAAAGGTAAATTTATTGTAAATATATTCGTATTGAAAAAGAAATGTACATTTTTAAAAAGTTGTATTTCAGTTTCTACTTGTGAAAGGAGCTTCTCTAAACTGAAACTCATCAAAATTATTTGCGCTCAACCATGAGCCAAATCAGACTAAATGGACTAGCAATTTTATCGATCGAAAACAAGTTGGCAAGGAAAATAAGCTTTGATGATACAATAAGAAAATTTTCCGAGACCATTTTAGAAACGGCCATTTTAGAAAGTTCACCTTATTTGCACTAAAAATGCTAACTGACTTGAAAAAAAATTGCCAAGTATCGTTTGCAACAATGATAAATTTGTTTTATGTAAATTTATAAGTTAATTGTAGTAAATACGGTATGTAAGTATAACTTATAAGTTTATTGTATGTTATAAAGTATTGTAACAAATTTAATGCAGGCTATAAATAATACTACTTGTATTATTTCTTTAAATTTTGTAGTTACATTATGAAAGTGGATTTTTATTTCAAACATTACTACAGCTTCTTATAAAGTTTCTAACTAGATGTATCAATACAGTAATTCTTCTTCCTCCTCCTCTTTTTCTTCTTCTTCGTCACTTCAAGGATTAGGCTTGCAGCCTGTCCCCTATTCAAAGCCACCGTTTTCTTGGTCTGCCTCTGTCTCGTACTCCAAGAGGCTTTTACACTCATATACTCTGATACAATAATCAGACAATAAATATATATTATGTATTACATATGTCTTATGTATTACTTAAAGATAAATTGGATTATAAACACCGTGTAATGGGAAGGGGGCCTCAGAAAGAAATCCGTCGCTGGCCTCCAGTGGCCTAGGTACGCATTGTTCCTACTGTTTTAGTAAGACTGGAATCTCGGACGGTGTTGACGCATCTCTGCGCGCAGAATAGTGGTCCGGTCTGCTAACATTAGTTAGGTAAAACACACGAGGAAGTTAAGATTAATATTAAAAAGCACATTAGTACATTTCGTTCGTACATTAGCAAAAGTTTATTTGTTTGCTTGTTATCCGCTGGTTAGTTTGGTTCTCGCTGAATTGATGAGACGATTTCTAGGAACATGAGTGAATATCGGTGTCTATTAACGGTCCGGTACCGTGTTGTTTGTGTTGGACCGTTTCCACCTGTCGATTTATTATCACTACGATTATAGATATTTAAGATAAACAGACTCCTCTCCGCTTTGAGTAAGATGTTTATTTTAATTTCACGTTTCCAGACCGTGAATTGTTTTCCCGAGAGCGATGAGTTCATTATAATCGTTTAATACTGAGCGTTAGTTACACAGTGATCTCCATATACAGCGGTTGCCAGTTTTAAGATAACGGCAGACTGCTGAGTCAAAAGGTAGATAAAGTCGCGGACCTGTTACACCTAAGGATATTAAAGAAATGTACAGTTAAACATGAAACTAAAGTAAATTGTATCTAGTTTAATTAAATTAATTTTAAATAATTAAAATTATATATGGGTTAACTGATTAAAATGGAATTGTCACTGTTTCACGTGAGATCGAATATGGGCTCTTTTTCATGAGAGAATGCAACGTTCGGGGGTGGGAATTTTTGTCCGAAACGGGAATGTTTTCAATCCTTAAAAAAACAGTTGATTTTAAGGAACATGTTTGGCAGGCGGGGCATAGATTAAACTCAGTTGACAAGTATTTACAGTGTTCGTTAGGTTGCGTTTTGGGTTTACAGTAAAATAATGTCAGTGTAATTAGAAAAGTAACTAACAGATCAGACACAGAAGGACTGCATGGAATGTCACTTACAAGAAAACAAATAAACGCGTATTTTAATTTACTTTTACCGATGAATTATTATTTTTAGTCTGCTTATTATTATTATAATTATTTTTTTTTTTACTTATGTTTCCTGCGTATTTAAAATATCGTTTGCATTAAGAAAGATAACTATTTTAACGGTAAATAAGGGTAACATATTGTATTTGTAAATGTTTTTTATGGGTAATACATTTTCGGTGCATTTTATAAACCTAAAAATTGTATTTTTTTCAAACCAAAAAGTGATTTTGCAAATTATTTTGTACTTTTTCAACAACACGGTAATTTTATTATGAGCGACATGCTAAGGACGTATCAAGCGTGTATTTTTTTTGTCGTTTAATAACTTAAATTTCACGACCGAGATTGCCCAAGTTTTTGTTCCACGAGTTCATTTTAGCAGGTGGAAACATCGGTTAACTTCTATCTTGACGGTTGTTGGTGGTCTGATGATTTTAATATTATGACGGTTAAACTACTACTACTACTACTACTACTACTCCACGGCGCTACACCTCACGAAGTGCCATGGCCTCCAGAACGACTTGCCTCCTCTCCTCTCTATCCTGTGCGACTCTTCTCTTCGCCGCCTTCTGACCCCCAGTCTTCTCAAATCTTCATCTACATCATTCACCCTTCTTCTTCTTGGACACCCTCCTCTTGCTCTTCTTCCTCCTGGTCCTCCAGTAAATACTTTTTTTCATTGCCTAATCCTCTGTCATTCTTTGTACATGACCTACACACCTAATTCTACCTTGTTTTATTACTGTGGCGATGTCTGTTCCTTGTGTACATCATACAGTTCGGCATTTGTCCTCATATGCCACATTCCGGCATCTAGTACACCTCCATATATCCTCCTCAGAATCTTTCTTTCTCACCTTCTAATCATATCTTCTTGGGCTGCCATCATGGTCCAGGCTTCTGAAGCATACAATACTAATGGCCGCATTACGGTTTTGTAAATCTGACCTTGGATGTTTTAGAAATGTTTCTTGACTTTAGAATAGAGAGCAAAGAAAAATAGCACCCGTTTCCCATGTCTAGTTTGTCTTGAATCTCCATTGCCATCCGATTTTTTGAAGTCAAGAGGGACGCAAGATATCTAAAACTATGTAGCCTCTCAAATTCACTGCCATTAACTTTAATTTTTGAGATTCGTATTCTGAGAGTTAAAGGGATGAAGGTAATCGTGTTTCTACCGTAATCTTCACTGAGATCAACCTTAAAAAAATTAAGTTAACAAATAGTTCCCTGGTCCAGATCAAATAGTTCTTATCGTTAGACGCTTAGCCAAACACAGACGCCGTATCCTGCTTCGTGACCGTAAAAGTTTAATAATTCATTGTATAAAGCAGTTTCCTATATTTTATGGGGTTTATTTCCTTATATTAATTTTTATTCTACTCATTTAAGCAGCAGTAGGTTCTACTTTTGTTCTGCTGATATATCAACTGACACTGTGTTTAATACTATGTTTCATTCATTGTTATTTAGGTTATCGTGAGACTTTTGGGAACAGCGGAAGGACTTCAGGCCTGAGAAGATAATAATAGGAAATTGGTAAGTGCAGGACGTTTTGCAGTCTTCTATTCGAATACAGTTTTATGTTCCTAAAATTATTTGTGCAAATTATTTCTGAATTTAGTTGAGATTTGTGTTTAAATTTGCGACAAAAACAGAGGCGGATCCACTGGGGACGCGAATAAGAGATTAAAGCATTTCTCTTCAAGAAAAGTATTTTGTTCACAACGTACAATCAAAAAGATTAAAACGTATTAACGGGTTGACGTTAGAATATAAGCCTGTAGGGCGAAGAAATGTCGTAAGAGCTCCGAGAAAATGGAAAGATAGCCTTTCAAGTCGGAACATTCCTGCCAGTGCAGATGAAGTAAGTATTAGTATTCATGGCAGTGGTAATGTAACAGAACTGTAGCAAAACCCTACTCATATGTCTAGTTTTTTCCACGGCAGTCTTAATGACTGTAATGACTGTTTGAAATTCGATCACCCACTCGTATTTGTGTTTTAGATACAAAAATTTCGGAAGGGGCAGAAGCTATATTTGTCCCCTCCCCCACTAACCCAAGTAAAAATTTCCAAGTGTCGTGGTTGTGCGTAAGCCTTATTAAACAAAGGGCTCACTCGTAACTCCATCAGAATTATACTCCGCCCCCCCCCCCCAAACTCGCACCAGTAACAGGGTACGCCATACGCCATGAATACCCTCTTGCCGGACCTCGACTCCTTCCTAACAAAATTCCTTCCTTTCTTTTCCTTTTCCTGGTGTTACAAGCCGGCGTGGGTTTTAACCTGCTCAATGACTTTCTTCCATTCCGACCTCTCATTACACATCGATCTCCATCATCTCACGTTCGTACATCTCAAATCATACTCCACGTTATCCAGCTATCTCTTTCTGGGTCTGCCTCTAATTCTTCTTCCTACCGGTCTCCAATCTGCAATTCTCTTAGCCATTTTTCTGTCATCCATTCGCCTTACGCGGTCCAGCCCGTCAAGCCTCGTACTCTTAATAAATCGGACTATGTTGGCACACTGAATCAGTTGGTCCAGTTCATGGTTCATTCGAATCCTTCAATAGCGATCTTCAGTTTGTACAGTCCACAGATTTTTCGCAAGACTTACCGTACAAATATTGGTAGATGTTGCCCGTCTGTGCTGGTTAATGTCCAGGCTTCGCATCCGTATGTTGCTACCGGTCGTTTAAGACTTTTGTATATAGTCAGCTTAAGTTGTTTGCTTATCCTGACCAAATTAAACCTAAAACATACTAAGAACGCCAGCACTCGTGCCTTCATCAAATCCACTGCAGCCTCCATAAACCGCCTCACCAGAAACACAAAACGACCCTCTTTCCTCATTAACCGACCGCTGGCCCTTGCCAACTCACCGCAGATGAACATCACATATGGCTACACAAGCTACCAAATCCGGTGACACCTCACAATCTTACCCGACTTTCACGCCCCCCCCCCGCCACCGGCCTGACAGTTGCACTCACTAGTTTGACACAAGCTCATTCCACTGACTCCTATACCTAATTTGGCTGTCCTACGCGACATACGCACAAACAGTCAGACTTAAACCTCACTATACTTGGTGGATTCCACCTTCTCAGCGACCAATGCATCTCCCAATAATCAATTTCCAAACCGGTTGAAGGAGGCTTGTTCCCAAAAGATACAGAGACTTGTCCATTTCAGAAGCCTCAAACATAAAAAAAAGGAAAAACGTGTCACAAATCCATAGGTGTACGTATATGTTAGTTTTACGGTTCGCCGGCCGCAACCGGCCACCAAGTATAAATATCGCGTAAAACTGCGGATACGTAGTAAATCTATTTATGTTCGTATTTATGACTGTTTACTCGTTTTGACGTGTACTGGTGGTAAAAATAAACTGAGCATTCACAGTTCGAGGTAGAGATATAATAACACGAGAATATTAACGATCGAGACGGAAAGACCAAACTAATGCCCCGGTTATAATAATAATAACAGCAATAATAACAAATGCCGGAGGTAAGCGTTTCTCGGAAAACAGAAACAGTTCACGAAGAATGACGTCATCCGCCAGTGCCAGTGCCCGGAGGCGGCGGGCAGACAGTGTTCCCGTCCACACACACTTAGCATAGGAAGTCCATCATTCCTGTGTGTGAGTCACCCACCTGCTGCCGGTTTACTAATAGACTAAATAATATACAAATAGCGCGCGTGTTACTGATTGATGGCCGCCGCTTTACGTGTAGAAACGGACAATGATTGGTTACACAAAAATGTGCGTATGCAAACAATGCCAGTCGAAAAGTGGAGCAACTTTTTCTGATTTCAGTTATTTACTTTATTCTGTGTAATATGGTGGTAATCTTCCATTCATAGATTTCGATTTAAATTGTAGTGAATTGTCTGCTTACTGTGGTTCTTCTGTTTTCCATTTATAGGATGTCTTCGACTTTCGAACATTTCGAACTGTTCGTAAGTCGAGTACTGTACGGTACATATAGTAGGCTGTATTTACCATCGATGTATACTATATGGATCACGTGCTGACAGGCAAAGTGAACGGCAGAAAACGTTCCGAAGCACGTACAGCTTCCCCTACCATCGGAGGAATAAAGCGTTTGGCGTTAAGTTAACACGTCTACTAAACGAGTCATTCAGTCAGTAATGCGCTTGTTTTGACACCTTAAATTATTACATTTGCGACAGTTCTACTGAAATTTTGTGCTTATGAAGATCTAACAAAATTAATTGTTTAGATTTTGATTTCATTAACCAAACTTCAATAATGAGTTTTTCAGAAGTAGAGAAAGATTTCAATGAAACGGATATTGAAGAAATTTAAAACTTTAAGCGAATTATGAATATGGTTGAAGACGTTATGTCATACTATAAGGATAACATTCTGTATCATATGTGTGGCTTTATTGTAAAAAAAATTATTTCGAAGTTAAGGTGTGAAGAGTCCATTCATTTACTGATGACAATAACTTGAGCGTTTACACTCATTTTACTGACTTTGTGTCAAGGGGAAAACTAATTAGAGCGTCATCAGACGTTTTAAAGATTGTAAAATATATGTATAATTTACTGACATCTGACACTAAACTTAATAATAAAAAAAAACATGATTATATCAGCTTGCAAAAACTTTGCCGGCACAGTGTTTAGAAAACATATTTCAAACAATGATTTTTCTGAAGACAGCCATGAAGTGAAACTGGACATTATTTTATAAAATCTTGTGCTATGATATTTCTAAGGAAAGAACCGCTGCAGCTACCTTCTCTAAGCTTGGTGTCCGCCAAAAGTTAAATAAACTTGTATTATTTAGTAATGTTAAATGTAAACAATTTTTATACAGTTAATACGTAGCTAATAAAATAAAATAAAGAAATTTAATGTAAATTAGCATTGCTTATTGAACACTTTAACGACCATGGCGAGCGTATACCCCAGCTTCTTTTACGCAATAAACATTCTAAAGTTTACGGCTCACGTCTTTTATTCCGTGTTTCCCTTATTCTTATCTTTATTCGTCTTGTTTCAACATTAAATGTTCATAAATAAGAACGCAACAGAACTGTTTATGAACGAAACAGAACTTAGCGATAAACTGAAATAGTGTGTCAGAATACTGAAAACTTACAGTGAAACAAATGTGTTTATTTTGGAAAAGAACTTATTAAAAACCTCCCACTTCGGAGTCATTAATTGCTAAAATGACATAGCTATACCATTTAACGTAAAATATGCTCCGCTAAAGCAACAAAAGCTATAACAAAGCAGAAAAGTCAGACTTTGTACAGGTACAGTCATTTCTCTTTTTCTTTCTTTTTTTAAGAGCTGTGTAATAAAAGAAAAAAGTATCAACAATAAAAATTAACCTTCAAAATCAGGTTTATAATTTATCATAGCACTTGGAAATTTAAGTTTCCTGTAAATTCACATTAACAGGATTGGACTCGGGTCGATTTACCAATAACTCCACGATATGACCACACTTACTACAAAAAGTACATAATATAGTAACATTCTGAATTAATCATTTTCATACAGTAGTCAAGTTTATAAGCAGTACTAGCGAGAAGAATAAGGAATATGTGCACTTGTGTTAACGCTCATTCACTTCCTCACACCTCCGTTAATGTCCGAAAGTCCGAAGCTGTAGTTCGAAACTTGAATGTCCTAAAGAGCGAAATATGCGAGAGTCGAATGTCCGAAAGTGGAGGACCTCTTGTATTTCGTTTCTGAGGTACACAGTTATTGCTCCCACCAGCGTTTGTAAGATACAAATACTTTAAAAGCTTTCGATTGTACTTCTTTATAGCCACTCGATTTGTCTATAAATTTGTCTGAAATTTTGCAGATTATATCATCCTGCCGATTGTTGTTTTCGACTTTATATTTAATATGTACTAGGTGTATCTAATACGTACACCAGACATCCACTAAATAGATATTTGTGTCTGGTACGTACAGTTGTTTAATATGTACCTGGTATAGGTACCTCGGCCAAAAGGATGACAGTTGGAAGCCTTTGCGGTAATCATGTATTATTAATTGCCTGACACTTACCGACACTGTCTCTGCGTACCAATCAGATTGCACCGTTAGTAAAATGACGTTACCGTTTTCACTCCACGTTGACGCTGCGTTGCCACGATCAGTATTCGTCAGCCATAGCTCGTCACCTTCAATGGGGCCAACTCGTCATGTCCTTGTCATTCTCCAGCCGGTACAGTCGTTGTTTAAGATGTGCAGAAACATGTCACCAACGTACAGTTCGCATGCTTAGAAAGTTTACATGCGGAGTGCTTTCATGTGATAACGTGTTCTTACAACTGTGATATAGTGCACACTAATCAGATTGTCTCGTCAGTATAGTGACAGCAAGATGTCTTGTCCACATGGACTCCGCGTTACCACGATAAGCATTCAGCAACTGCAGTTTATCCCCTTCAGTGAAGACAATCCGTCTTGTCGTCGCCGTTCTGCTGTCAGTGTTGGCCTTTGTTTAAGTGACACAGGGCGTGTCAACAACGCGACCATATGGGTAGAGCTATGATTAGTAATTACGACTGATAAAGAGTTGTTTTGAAGCCGGCTGTAAACGGTTTCAGGGAGATTGTTATGACTACACTCAAGCGAGATAAAAAAAATTAATTACGGTTGATAACAGTTGCTTTGATGCCGACTGTTATCTTTTTGGCCGAGGGAGCTATGTATACCTGGTAATAGATACTTGTATTGGTACGTACTACCTGATACTTGCAATTGATACGTGCACTAGGGATCTTATTGACAGAGTAACTACAGTGTATGCACTTAAAAAATACTTGTGCATGGTACGTACAGCAGATATATTCTCTATATACGTAATCTCGTATCTGATATACAAACGGTATATGTGCTTTATACATGGAAGTGGCAGAGTAGATATTTGCCCGTTCTTCAGTGTTTAACAAAGATTAACAAAATATATTTGTAGAAAGAATGAAGAATCTTCATAAACTGCTTACTAACTATGGACAGATTTATAGTTGAAGTAAAATGCTGTTATATTTCGATTAAAAATGTACGTATGAAATTGGGTTGTAGGCTACTTAATTTCAACCCCTTAATAAAACCATGTCTGATGTTGCCCTCTCCTCAAGTCAGTTTGGCTTGTGTTTATTAGTACTTGTGTCTGATATATTTGCGTGTTTATAATAGATACTTGTGTGCGGTAGGCCTGCGTATGGAAAAAACAGTGTTTCCCTTTTGGCGGACTTGCGGACTGTTTCTGCTGGTGGATAATTTTTCGTCTTGTGTCGGAGCGTCTTTCCATAACTAATAATGTGTTTTGAAATTCTCAGTATTCCACCGTCAGTGGTTGCTGTCAGGTAGTTTGTGTTTTTTGGAGGCACGTTTCTGAGGTTGTTGTATTTGTTGGTACAGGTTGTAAGTACGCTTTGTTGTTTCGACAGGTCGTGACGATTTTAGTAACTGCTAGACAATGGCATGCTCTCAGCAGATTTACTCGTAAACGTCATTACATTTTTTTTTAAATTCATACATTAAACTATTAAAGGTATTAATAATTAACTGTGGCAAAATCGAATGAGGGTTTTTACAAAGTGTGCCAATGAAATTTAAAAACTCAGTAATATGTTTATTTATCGATTGAAAAATTAACGTCCTCGCTAATACATAATAAAATTTAGCTAGCCGCAAAAATAACTAGCTTTTGAACACTGAGATTCTGAAGGTGGCAACCATTTCGACTGTCGAACGATGGCAACCAGTTCTACTGACACGTTCTTGAAGTCGAGTTTTACGTTTTCCATTACACGACGTAACATGTGAACAGGAATTACATCAACGTTGTTATGATCTTTTCTTTGAGTGTTTCGATGTTTCGAAGCGGCGGAACCCTATTCACCTTACTCTTCAAATATATCCACAAGAAAAAATCGCTTATGTCAGGTCTGACGGTGTCACGGGCCATGGAATGTTGCCATACGTGGCGATAACGTAGTTTGGAAACAAATGTTCAACTGCATCCATTTATCGCCTAGCCGTATAACTGGTTGCTCCGTCCTGTCGAAACCAGTGTTTTCTGTGACTTCAGATCTTCTGCTACTTGAGGAGACAAAAAGTCGACATTCGTTTGGACGTATTGCTCTGATGTGATGGCAATCGAATTCTCATTGTCGTCCTCAAAGTAGGGAATAACTGTTGTAAAGGACGCTATTGCACACCACACAGCAACTTTATTGCTGTACAGTTGTTTCTCGGGCATCACGCAAGAATTGGTTGTTGCCCAGTACCGAAAGTTTTGTATTATAGATAATGTATTATACCGAAAGATAGATACCGTATGTAGTTACGCGACGTTTTACACGGGCTGTGTGAGCTGCAAGATCGCGCAATGCTCGTGCATCTTCTCGATCTTCCCAGACGCGGCTTTCATATTGTGGCTCGATTATTCTACCACCATTCAGGTCAGTTTTGTCACATACTGCGCCACACAGCCTGAAAACGCCACACTTTCCGCAGCCAGCCAGTCAGTTGTATGTGCGATTTGGAGTGCGTGTTATCGGAGTTCTTGTTATTATGACGTGTGAATTATTGTGTGCGGACAGTCTGTAATTGGAGACTTGTATTATTTAGTGGGGCCACTGTTAAATAGGTGATATTTATTGGTGTCGTACATTCGTATATGTTGGACAATCGTAAGCGTGTACACGAATGCCTTTGTTTATTTGAACTCTAATGAAAGTTCAAAGTAACGACTTCATCCGGTCTCAGTTTTCAGTCACCACATTATCCGTACAACCGTTGTAATGGTATACAGCAACATTACTCATACAAGGTCATTAAACACATGAATTACTAATTATTGATTCATACGTGTTTCAGAACTACTAATTTAAGTAGAAATCGTAAAAAAATTCAAATGGACAAGAAACCAGGAAAACTGAAAACAAACAGAAGTCGTTAAGGATATGATTTAGCCACGAGTAACGGTATTAAAAATAAACTTCCAAACATGTTTGCTGTAACAAAGGTATGAAAACTTATTAACTGAGAAGCAGTGGTCTTATCCATTGCGTAACTTCTTCACGTTTCATTACTTTTTATTGTTACACTCTGTAGTTACAGTGTGCCCTTCATAATGGAAACTAATTAACGTTGGAATATGTTCCTTGTTTTGTAAAAAGTCTGTAGCAATTTGTATAGACTGTCTGTTTTACTGAACTGCCTAGAGCAACTAGAAGTAACTGTAAACTCATAAGAGATATAAAGAGCATTTGTAATAATGTCAAAGCTAGGATACAAATTTGACAAATTGATCGAATTGACAGCGATCAAAATAATTTTTCTTAAATAAATGTCTAAAACAAGGGGATAGTTTGAGTTACATGTTTTAATAATTATTAAGGATTCGGTATTGAAAAATATGAGACTAGTATTCTCCCTGAGGGGCAGAACTCGCTCACTATTTTGAACGTAGTGCATTTATTATTACATAAATTTCAATATTAGATAATTTTGCAACTATGGGGAAAATTACAAAAATCTCTGTTATTCTGTTGTGTCTTTAGTAACATAACAATTCTATAGCACACAGTACAGTACAATATAATAAACAGTAAAAATTCTGATTTGGGTTGTAATTCCTTTTAGTCTGACACGCAGCTGAATTTTCACAACTTTCTATTCCATTTTGGATCCTGTGGTCCCAAAATTAAAAAATTTTTCCTAACACTGTATTCAGTGTTGGTTAAAGTTGCCTTTAATTTGATACCTCACATGATTTTTTGCAATTTTATCACAGTTTTCACACACTGTTTGAGCCCTCACGTGCAAGTATTTTGAAACGTTCAAAACTGAACACTATATTCAGATTGGGATTAAAATTCCCTTTAATTTGATACCTCATATGAATTTTTACAATTGTTTATTACAATTGTTATCTACTGTTTAAGACCTACGTCCATGTGTTTTGAGATGTTCAAAATTGGACACCATATACAGAGTGTAGTTAAAATTCCCTGTAATTTGATACGTCACACAGTATTTTGTAATTTTTTCACAATTTTGATCCCTCACATTTTTGCCTCCCTTCCCCTATTTTTGGGAGGATCGATCTAAAAAGAACAGGATTCTGTTAGGGTAAAGGTATGGTCACGCATTGCAAATGTTAGGAAAATCGGTTGGTGCGTCCAAACTTTATCATGTCCACATACCACAAACAGATTGAGATACAGACAAATGCCAAACGGTCGAGTTAACATTGAGAACTGGCTTCGCTCAGTCAGTAAGACAAGTAATCTTAAAACAGTAATAGGATATGAATACCTAGTTCCTATAAAATTAGATAGATTATTTTGGAGATGACACTCCTGATAAAACCTCGACTCCTTCCTACTCAAGATCAACTGGAAATACTCCCAAACTGCAAAACAACGCACTTCCCTCCAATCCATAGCCACCTCCATCAACAGAACTACCCTCAACATCCGCAGACCTTCCTTCCTCATAAACCACCTCCTTACCATAGCCCATGGACCACCTCCCAGAACTCCTTGCCGTCAGAGACAAAAAAATAGAAACACGTACTTCCCATCTTCAAATATACTCCACCTGACATCCTTTCCGAACACATAACATTTTAAATTTCCCTAACTATTTACCTGGTCTTTAGCCCTTTTCTTTGTGTCCCCCGCCCTACCTTGACGCCTCTCTCTGCCGCCTCCCTCCAGCTTTGGCGACTTGCGTTATTCGTCCCAGCTTTGGCTGCACTCATGTTTAAACTTTATGGCACTTCCATTACCTGTTTGGCTACACATTACATCTACACACAAACACACACACACGCACTACTCTACCTCCAATGTCCCTCCATCGTCTTCGCTTCCGGCCTGCACTGGTGTGCGTCTCCTCACATCCTTCCATTAGACTGAAGGGGGCTTGTCCCAGATCAGCTCGAGTCTTGTCCTTCTGAACAAGTCTCAAGCAGCACGAAAAAAATATGCAGATGAATTATGCTTGTAGCTGGCACTGATACATAATGTGTAATGAGGAATGGTAAACTTGAAGGTGGAGATTGACATCAGCAGAACACAAGTAATAATAATAAATAAACAAGAGACTGCGATTGATAGAATCAGTTTGTTCCGTGTGAAAGAGAATTATTATAAGAGGTCTCACCGTTTTTGAATACTTGAGAAGTGTGATTACATATGACGGTAGAGTGATGAAGATATACCCAATAAAGTAAGGAAAGGCCCCATGTATCTATTATGTACTAAATCGACATGTTTTTTATGTAAAGTGAAATGAATAAAAGAACCAAAATGTTGGTAGAGGCCTATCAGTGCGATGACGGTTTCCTCTGTGATGAAACCTGCACTAAAACAGAGTCAAAAAACTACATTAGCAGAGTAGCATGAGCAGCATAAAGCGGGCAGAAAGGATGGGATTATATCAGGATTGTAAGTAGTGAGAAATCGGTATTCCGATTTGGGGAATAACAATTGGAATCATCAGCCAGTTCAATTCTGCCTGTATTCCTTAATTCTCTCCAGAACCGACTGTAACTTTAGGTCTTTCCTTACGTCATCGTTTAGTAGACGATCTCTCAAACTACATCTCTTCACTGCTCGTAAAAATTTCATTTCCCAGGCCTGTATTTTTGAAATATCTTTTTGCAGGAGAGTCCATGTTGCACATTCGTACATTAAAGTCGGCACAGCCACGTCCTCACAGAACTTTATCTGTCTCCCTCTGCGTTTAATTCTTCAATAGTCGTCTTATTGTTCCACAAGTAGGCTATAACTAACTTAATTTATTTAACTTTCTCTCGATATCGTTATCCTTCCTATATGCGATATCACATCCCAATAATTAAAAAGTGATACCTGCTCCAAAACACTATTATCAAGTAACAATTTTTGTTCTTACAGGATTCTTCCCTAGGAAGTCCCATGTGGAACGCATGGTAGACACGCGTATTCCTAAACAAACGTTTGAATATAGGCCAGTGGGGACGACAGATCGTGAAAGACCCTGGAAAAAATGGTCAGAGACTCTGTGAACTCGGAGCGGGCTGTAGCCCAAGCCATGGAGTGAAGAAGAAGAAGAATCATTAGCCATAATGCCAGGATGCAAAGAATAATCTGCCCAAGACCACGCTGAAAATGTAATCAAAGAAAAGCGTAAGAGATTAAGACCAAAGGACGGAGTGCATACAAGGAACAGAAAAAAATTTACGACCTGATAAACCCAGACACGGATCCACGGAAGAGGAAATGGGAGAAATCCACCCCCCCCCCAACCGCAACGGCCACTTCAGACAAAATTTTTTCGTCGTTTCGTGGCTGTACATTAGTTTTGTGATCGTGATTATAATACACAATTCGTATCACATTACTTTAAATTGTAACTGTACCTAATGGGAATGTTAATTTTTGTTTAATACATACCATAGAAACAGTACTGTGTGTACCATAGTAGTGTGTATTTTAAACTGTCAGTGGATATTATTAAAAGAACATTGAAGTGACAAACACACATAAGATTTTATACTTGTACGTCAATAAACTTATTATACGTCAACTTATTGTGGTGATAATAGCACAGTGTATTGTGATGATAATAGCACAGTGTATTCTGATGATAATAGCACAGTGTATTGTGGTGATAATAGCACAGTGTATTGTGGTGATAATAGCACAGTGTATTGTGGTGATAATAGCACAGTGTATTGTGGTGATAATAGCACAGTGTATTGTGGTGATAATAGCACAGTGTATTTCACGCATTCTTATCATTTATACTGTTACGACGGTCTATTGGATCGTCGTAGGTACAGTGGAAAACAAATTACAAGACACCAATTAAGTCACTAATTACCAGCTTTAATTTTCACAGTTGAACAGTTCGTAATTAACAACAAAGTCTCTTACAACAAATCAGATAAAAATTGTTCACACGCTATAAAATGTCAACTAATATTAAAACACAATTGCATTACAATATACCGCCCGATTATAAAACACAACACTTCACAAATAATCTGAACGCACGCAGTAATATCGCCCGAGAATCATTTGTAATCGCCCGACAACAACTCTCGGACCGCACTGTAATTTATCGCGACTATAACTGAAAACTAAGGCCGCTGCCGCCTAGTATTTATACAACGCCCACAGACCAGAAGATTCCAAACTGCGTGTTAGCGCCAGCGTGTACGACGCAATTAATTGCGGCCTTGACACACTCCGGGCGGTTGGCGGCTTCCATAAAAATCTCGCGAATCACGTACACCACACAGATTCCGCTAGATTCGTCTGGAACATTCGATAAACACGTAGATTGTTCTGTGATGTCGTAACAATACTTTAAAACTTTCCATAAGAATTGAAAGAATAGAAGGTTTTAAGACTTTCCATAAGTTCCCCCACCCCAAAGTCAACTCTCCCTCCTATATTGCCTATATAGTAAACCGCTCCTGGTCAGGGGCGGTCCTACCAGGGGTGCAAGGGGTGCACAGCACCCGGGCGCCAGGTCCCGGGGGGGCGCCGCTGGCTGCCCCGGTAGAAAGGCCAAAGTCTGGACGATAGCGGGGCGCGTCGCGCATTGATAAAATACATTGATGCTCACCAGCGCTGCTGTCGAGAACAGCTAGCTCCAAACAAATCTAAACAATTTGATTTTCCCGCGCGCCCGTGAGCGCCTGCCTGAGCCGGCACTGCCCGCTATCATCGGGGAATTCCCGAAACTTCGTTCTTCATCGGCTATACTTGACTGCCATATAGCTGTTTCTGTTACTCTTGTTGTCGTCTAAGGTTGTCGTAGAATATTGCTATCTCCGTTAGCTTTATTTCTTGTGTGTGTGTGTGTGTGTGTGTGTGTGTGTGTGTGTGTGTGTGTGTGTGTGTGTGTGTGTGTGTGTGTGTGTGTGTGTGTGTGTGTGTGTGTGTGTGTGTGTGTGTGTGTGTGTGTGTGTGTTTAATGTTGTTACAGATTTATTTAGGTACAGACAGAATTTGTCATTCACGCACGGAGGTCGTACATTGTTCAGAACACTTTCGCCATTTAATTTGAAAGTTTTTACTGGAAAAAAGTTATTTAATAGTGACTGTGTGTAGTGGACTTTGGGTAGTAACTGTGTGGAGATCTGAGGTGTGGTGTCATTGTATTATTAAGTCAACTAATCAGTTTCACGATTTATGAAAGGGAAGTATAGTATAGTAGAGTAGGATTATTATTGGTTCATGTTTGAAATTATTGTTTTTCTGAGATTTTTGAAGTTATACTTCTTTAGGCGCGGTGCGTGAAAATCATCGCAGTGTATTTTGCAATGAAACGAAAAGGTGAAACGTTAGGTGGAAGGTTGCGGGGGTGTCGTGTCAGGGGGGTGGGACGGGTGAGTCTTAACAACGACCGTTTCGTCGCTTCACGTAGCCGATTTAATGCGTTTGAAAACATAAATTGTCTTAGTACGGCATGTATGTGTCCTTTATTAAAGATTTTTTATCCACATGTAGTCAAGTGTATATATGAGACAATGGTGCTATTGAAATTGTATAATATTTTTCAAGTAGCAAAATAAAAAATAAATTTTCAGATGAAATTATAATTTTTTCCAGTTGCGAGTTCAAAAAAGTAGCCTGTGAGAAACTTTTTTCCTGTTCAAGATAGATTTTACATTAAGCGGGTGGATTGTACAGAATCGATCAAATTTAGTTTTTATCGAAGTCGTAATTTTCTATTTTTATCGGTTTCCAAATTATTGAAGGTTTCGTACAAACTTATTTCAGCACTTGGCGCTCGGCGATCGGCTTCTCGGATACTGTGAGTGTGCTAAGCCATCGTTAGTAAACAAGTTATAGTAATTAATTTCATAAACACTTACGTTTAATTTAAAACATAAAGCCTGTATCTTGAACGCGTAATTTACTAAGGTACAAGTTGAAATAAATTTAATTTGTTTAATAAATACAAATTATTTATTTCATAATATAGGCCTAGCTTCTTCTCAGACATGTCGTTTTCAAAAATTCACAGTTCTGTCACCGTTCAACTAATGGTTATCAGACTTTGACAGCTTCTTTATACAACACTGTAGTTGTAAGCATAGCAACCATATTTAATGTTGTTTACTAGAAACCTTTCAGGCTATGTACTTATCAATACTCCCTCGTAAATTGATGCAACTGCTAACACCGTACGGTATTTGCATTCCGTGAGCATCTCGCGTCTGTTTCAGTGCGTGCGAGTTAATTTATCGATTTTCAAAATTAATTTTAATAATATATATATATAATTATAGGAAAATAAATATTGTGAATGAGTTTAATTAGAAAGTGTAAATCATACAAAAGACATATTAAAATTTGATTATTTATTGAGTCGTCCGATTTAATCTTATTTTTGCAAAATTGATATTACAGTAGAGTCTCGTTTTTATTTTGTAAATATTGTGGCCCTGTTGTATTTAATATGACAATACAGTGATACTGCTGCTTTCGTAATTTGATTGTATTTTCTCATTCTATTTTCCTGATCCCCTATTACTGTTTATCCGTGTCATCCGAGAATTTGCTTATCCGAGGTAGTTGCGGTCCACATTAACTCGGTTAATCGAGACTCTACTGTATATGTATTATTTTCAACTACATCTACATCTACATATAACTATGAATAATGACCTACAGTTTCCACAACACGACACAGCTCTACCATTGCTGTATTTACGCGATATTTAGAAAACGTTTCAACAAAACAATTTGTATCATATTTCTCATACCATAAGCCGCTGATAACCCACGTGCCCTTTCAGTCATCATCAGAAGAAGCAGTGGAACTAAACTAATCGAAATATATTTGATGAACTCAGTTTTATATGACAACAAATTCTTGAAAACTTTTTAAACTGTATAAAAAATAAATATTATTTTATTCAATTTGATTATGTTATTTATTCAAATATTTATTCATGGTATTTAATGTCGTCTTTCGATCGTTTGACTAGTTCAAAATTGTTTAAATGCGAAAAAAAGATTCTTTTTGGAGTAAGAAGTATAACTTCTTACGTGCGTACATAAGTACACACATTTCAATTTTTTATTTATTTTTAGATGTCTGATGATACTGATGTGGTAAGAAAAAAAAACTTTCTGGTGCACAGAGCCGGAAAAGAAAACTGGAGAAGCAATTAAATTTGAAAAAGAATACTAGCTCCATTAAAAAGTTTCTTCAACCGGGCCCGTCTTCAGCTTCTGAAGATCTAGGTACAGAAGAAACCCAGGACGTTTCGGCAGAACCTTCTCCACCGACGACGCCGACAATTGTTGGTGTTGATCCAGACCCCACTGAATGTGACGATGTATCTATGGAAGAGCTAATTGGAGAAGATGCAATGAATGATCTTGCATTATGGCCTCAAGTGATATCAGATAAGCTTAGAATATGTTTAATAGATCACGGACCAGTACAGATAAATAATTATGCCTATCCAACGAATAATAAAAATAGGTCGTTTTCGAATTCATATTATACAAAGAAATTATCAAATGACGAAACCATTAAAAGAGACTGGCTTGTATACTAAAAATCAAATGATTCTGTTTATTGTTTTTACTGTAAACTTTTTAATGTTGATGTCACTCCTTTCAATAATAAAACGGGTTACAATGATTGGCAGCACTTGTCTAGAAGCATAGAACGTCATGAAAAAAGTGCAGGACATCTAATGAGGGTCAAGAAATGTCTAGATTTAAAAACTGATATTTTGAAAGGAAAGACTGTAGACTTTATGAATCAAGCAGAAATTGAACGCGAAAAAAAAGATGGACGGCCGTAATTGAACGCATAATTAATATTATTTATTTTCTAGCGAGGCAATGTTTAGCATTAAGAGGGAAGTCAGAAAAAATTTTTCAATCTGACAATGGTAATTTTTTAAAACTTATTGAATGTGTTTCTAATTTCGATGAGGTGTTAGCGGAACACGTTGCTCGCGTCCAGAAGGCTCAGACTCGTACGACTCATTATCTCGGTCATAAAATTCAAAATGAAATTATTCAACTTTTGGGAGACAGAATAAAGAAAACTATTATATCGAACTTAAAACAATCAAAATACTTTTCTATAATTTTAGACTGTACTCCTGATATCTCCCACGAGGAGCAGATTTCAGTCGTTGTTAGATTCGTTTTTCTTAATACCTCTACAAAGAAAGTTGAAGTGAAGGTAATAAAATAGGTCTGCAAAAAAGAATCCTAGAAATGAACCCACGAGCATTCTACGTTCCTTGTGCGGCACACAGTCTTAATTTAGTAGTGAATGACGCCGCTAAAAGTTCATTAGAAATAACAAACTTTTTTTCCATCGTTCAAGAAATTTATGTATTTTTTCCGCGTCAACTGCTCGTTGGCAAATACTTATTAGCGAGGTACCTACTTTGACTTTAAAGCCGTTGTCTACTACCCGATGGGAGAGCCGAGTCGAAGCGTTAAAAGCTCTTCGTTTCAACCTAGGAAAGGTCTATGACGCCTTATATTCAATTTATTCTAATCCTAGCAGAGATACCGACACAAGAAACGTAGCTAATTCTGTATTATCAAAATTAAAGTCGTTCAAACTCATCTGATCCATAGTTATTTGGTACGACATATTATCCAAAGTTAATATTGTCAGCAAAGCTTTACAAAAATCCGACGTTGTTCATCCAGAGGCAGTCAAAATGATAACTCAAGTAAAATAGGGTTTGATCGAAACTCGAACTGAGTCCGCGTTTAGGGAATTGATCAGTAACGCAAAAACAGTGGCTGAAGAGGTTGATGCTGCGATAGAATTTCCCGCACCGACACGTCCCCGTCCCAGAAGACGATTATTTAACTATGGGGCTGTAGATGAACCTATCACAGATCCAGAAACCCATTTTAGAGTAAATTTTTACTATTATTTGCTTGACACCGCTATAACAAAATTAGACGAACGTTTCGAACTTTTAAATGAAAGCAACATAATTTTTTCTTTTTTACAAAACCTAAATAATTGGAAAACATTAGACTCAGAAGGAAAAAGAGCGCATTGTTCAAATTTGCAAAATAAATTGAGCAGTGGTGCTGGTTCAAATTCGGACATTGATGAAAACGATCTGTTCAATGAAATCGAACTTTTACCAATGTTCGTCGACGATTGCACTACCCCGTTAGAAATTTTGAATTATTTATTTTCAAGGAATTTAATTTCAATATTTCCGAATTTATCTACTGCGCTTAGAATTTACCTAACATTACCAGTCACAGTGGCACAAAGTGAAAGATCTTTTTCTAAATTAAAATTAATTAAAAATTACCTAAGGTCGACATTGTCGCAAAGTAAATTAACTAATTTATCTCTAATCAGTATTGAACATGAAACCCATATTGAAACCAGTGACATTGTGAGGGATTTTGCTAATGCAAAAGCACGAAAAGTAGATTTTAATATTGTAATATCTTAGTTTTTAAAAAATAAATGATAATTTGAAAAAATCTTCTTTCTTTTTTAAGCCTTAAAAAGAACGATATTTCAATAAAGCGGTTCAATAAAATAAAGCTTTCATCCAAAATGTCATTAGGTGTCGGTTACTAGGGCTGGATTGTCATTCAATTGAGCTCCAGTAGCCACCTACCAAGGGGGGGGGGCGCCAAGGTATTGCTCGCACCCCGGCGTCGAATAGGCTAGGGCCGTCCCTGCTCCTGGTTTACCGCAAAGGAAAGAATAGAGTCTACAATGACGACACACATAAGTAATTGAAAATGTCTATTATTGAACACCACGTTTCGGAGAACACGTGGTTTGATCAGGTGAATAGAAAACCGGATGGCAGGTTGTCCAAGTAAGCTTGGCAACACAATCCTGTTGGATCAGGAAATATAGTGAGATCTGGGAAGAGTTATGATGTGGACGTAATTATTGCTTTGCGACCGGAACAGACAATTCGCCTCTCCTTTGATGGAAGAAGAAAAAGACATACTTCACAGTGTTCTTTAGTTTTCTTCAGTCTCATGTTTTATGAACATTGAGAACACACACACACACTCTCTCTCTCTCTCTCTCTCTCTCTCTCTCTCTCTCTCTCTCTCTTAACCATCTTCCAGCCCTTATATGACTATCACAATTATTATTCTTCTGTCAAAGATTATCAGAACTGTTCTGTGAACACTTTATCCCACTCGGTATTACACTGTTGGACGTTTCATTGTTTGCTAAGTCTTTTTGGGAACAAAATTAACAGTGTTGCGCACCACTATGTAGGTAATTCCCGATTAGCGGTTTAGCGCCTTTCAGCTCATCATCAGATCGAAAATATTTCGAGAATTATCTAAACAGCGGTGTGCAACAGTTTAATTTCTGTTTGCGAATATAACCGCTGACATAAATTTATTATTAAAAAATTAAGAATTCTTCTTCTTCTTCTTCTTCTTCTTCTTCTTCTTCTTCTTCTTCTTCTTCTTCTTCTTCTTCTTCTTCTTCTTCTTCTTCTTCATTCCAGGATTAGACGACATCACCTGTTCCGGTCTCTATTTTCAAGCCATCTTTTGCGTGATCTCCCCACACCTCTTTTCCCTTTAAGCGCGTATTGTAAAACTTGTTGAGGTAGCTTTTCACTTCCATCTACCTATATGTTCAACCCATCTCAGCTCACGTACCTCGATTCTTGCAGTTACAGAGAATACACCCAATTCATGTCTTATCACATCGTTTCTAATTCTATCGTTTCGTGTACACCCTTTTACGTGTCTCAAGAAATTCATCTCTGCAGCTTGTATAAAACTTGTAATTTTTAGATAATACTGTACCCATGTTTCGGAACCGTATAAAAGAGTGGGTACTGCCATAACATTATAGAACTTTATTTTTATTTTTGATGTTTAAAGATATAAATAAAAGAAAATGGTGTGCGCGAACAAGGCTGACGGGCCACAACGAGCTGTCGTCGACAAACACGTGTATCCGTCTTTGAGAAACTACACGTGACTGTCGGTTGCATAATGCTTCGCGCACATTCTTGGCTAACATATATACGCAAGAAGAAGGAAAATCTACCAGAAAAATAAACTTAAAGAAAAGTAAAGACGTAACAAATTGCGTGTATGTAATTGCGACATATAGGCTACATGTGGGAATTTTTATTCCATTATTTACTCGTGTTCGCTTGCAGTATGGAAGTCACATCTGCGTTTGTTGTACGTATAAGATGCATGTTAGTATTTCATTGTTGGAAAGTTTAAGCAGTTTATTTATGTTGGTTGCATTGTTGTATAAACCCGTATTTGTACTTTACTATGGGAGAACGCTGTTTCCTCTTATATAACGAAAACGTTACCTTGATTATCCTTACAGTGTTCACGACAGGAATTCTCCGGCAGCCGTATTTCTCGGATTCCGTTTCAGAACACAGCCCGATATGACGTCACATCTTTCTATCGTAGCATAACTACGGTGAAAACGTAAAAGCAGTGAATATTTGTAAAACTTTTTTCACTTTCGGTAGATTTTGAACAGTGGAGTTCCTGCGCTCTGACCGTATGCTGTACAAAAAATATAAACTACTTAAGGGACTCCGACAATTTTTTATTTATAATAAAATCTCATTGTTTAAAATGTGTGAAAAATAAAAATCATTGTAAAATAAATTTTTCAAAAATGTTGTAAATTCTAAAAATGCCATTTAATGTCAGCGGACCTCCTTAACGAGACTTACTGCAGTATTGTAAGCGTGCAATACTTACAAGAGTATGAGCGTTTGGTGTACTGTGTCGAATAAATTGACGCTGAGCAAGATAATTAAATCATTTTAGTCTGTTTCTTCAACTGATGCATTATACATTCACATTTAGCTGACCCATTTAAGGTGAAATTATTCTGTCGCCGGTATCCGTGTCAGACCCCTTAACATGCCTTGAAAGTTTTATAAAACTTTGTTCAGACATCGTTGAAATGAAAAAATTAAAAGCATTCACAAAAAATTCATTACTTTCTTTTCGTGAAAAACTAATGTTCAGAGTAAACTGACATTATAAACTACGTTGGTAAAAAAAGTAACGCGTTCGAGAAATTTTAGATATTTAGATAGAAAAACATGCAAAGTTAAAGAAAAAACTAAAATTCTGATTGAAAGTAAGAGCATCAGATATACCACCAGCAGCCATAAGAAATTTTGTGATTTTTTGTAGCAGTTAGCAGTGTCTTGGTTCAGGCGGTACTGAAGATCTCGACAAATAGGTAAAGACTCAAGAAGATTAGAAACGGGAAACAGGGCATACTTTTCCTTTAATAAACTCATCATCAAGGGCGTATTTTAGGGGGGGGCGCAGACCCAGAGAGTTCAAAAAAGTTGACAAATTTGATTAATCTCTTAATTTGTAGGCTATTTTATTATTTTTTAGCTGTTTACACGAATACAGTAGCATTACAAACACGTTTATTACACAGCATTTGCGGTACACGTTTGAAACATGAAGTATAAGAAAATCAATTCAGTCAATAAGTAGGCTATCTTCTAAATAACGTTTCAGTAACGCGTATTTTTACTGTGATATTACAGTTTACTTTAATGGGGCCTGATTTCAGGATGTTATCACACGTTTTTCAACCACTTTGAAGATAGTAATGTTAATTAGTCTTGAGTCGTATTTTCTTTTGTATGAATCCGACCCCCCCCCCCCGACGGTCACATTCTAGATACACCACTGGTCATCACCGTCCGTCATTTTACATATGATATTAGACCCACGGTCTGTTCCCTGTTCTGCCCGTGGTACTGCTCGCAACCACTGCCAGACTGCACTTAACCACCTACTGTGGGTTTTGTATTGTTGATGTTCGCTTATAGATGCCCCGTTGTTAATGACTGCGATCCGCTGATTTCAGTTTTGTCCCAACAGTAGGTAAACGGTTGAAGTGACACGACATTGAAGCGAAGCCACGGAACAACACGTGGAGTAAACTCCATTCGCATCCTCTAAACTATCTCGCCTTCGGATTAAAGTTTTCTGAGTAAGTTAATTTATGTTGTGCAACTAAGCTTAGAAAGTATAAAACATTTGGCAATTAAAATCGTACACTCAGGAAGATGGCGTCAGATGTAACAGACAGATTCGAAGCAAACGGTCAGGGACTAACATGTGATGACAATGAAATGTTGAGTGGAGAATTGTACGCAACTTCGGTCAGTTCCGAGACCATCGCCCTCACGTAACTGGTTGCGAGAATAAACAGGCGTCATGGCGCTGATGTCGGCGATAATACCCAACTGTTACTTACGAGCGACAGTTTATTCGTCAATAAAATTTAAATGATTTTGTGTGTGTTACTTTTCAAACAAATTATTCCGTAAAACTATTCAAGTTTTATATCCTTATTATAGCAATCACTTCTTATAAAAGAGGTGGAGCCCTTTTCTTGGTTACTGAATACATGGATTAGTTTGAGTCAGACCTCAGGTCTGTTTTCTGCTCTCGTCTTCAGTTCAAATAAATCTACAGTTGACATCTTCCATTATCTGTGTAATATATTTGAAAGAGAGCGTTTTATTGGTACCTCCTTCATTCCGTCCGTGAATGCCTCTAGTATTGTCCATTCTGTTTTGAGCAACTTCTCATGATGAAGGATATGATCTGTTAACCTTACTTTCCTATTTTCATACTACGTAGTCCAGTTACCGTTTTTACTTCAGCTCTCGGATAAACTTCTTCATTAGCTAATTTGTCTCTCCAGTTGATCTTTAACGTTCATGTAGTACACTGCTTATCTGTAATGTTCAAATGAGTAAACCGTATTTATTTCTTAATGATTATCGGGCGCGATTCATTCCCATACATTGCCTCACTCTGAAAAAAATGTTTTCAACAATCTTTTTCTGGTCACCCACATGGTCAGTTTGTGAAAGGCTACTTTCGCTTGAGAAGTCCTTCTACTATTGATTTAATGGATCCCAGTGGCGTATCTAGAATTTGGCTTTGAGAGGGGGTTCCGGGGTCAGGTCGAAACAAGTTAAGACTAATCAACATTACTATCTTTAAAGTGGCTGAAAAACGCGTGGTAACATCCTGAAATAAGTCTCACTACAGTAAACGGTAATAACACAATAAAAATACGCGTTATTGAAACATTCTTAAAAGATACTTATCGACAGAATTGATTTTCCTATATTTCATATTTCAAACGTATACCCCAACGCTGTATAATAATTCTGTTTGTATATTTAAAAAAGAGCTACTACTATATTACCGTACGCAGGTGGAAAAAGTAAAATAAAACAGCCTAAAAATTAAGAGTTAACAAAAAGTGTCAATTTTTCGACCCTCTGGGGAGGGAGTCCGGTCCCGTTCGTCCCCCCATAAATACGCCCCTGCTGCACCCTTTTCCACATATGTGATTTTGCTTTCTAAATAAGTAAAGTCCTCCAACAGTCTGCAGTATAGACGGTCTTCATTAGTATCTACAGTAATCCAGTGTAGTCATCGAGACTTACCGGGAAATACCGGCGGCGCGGCGGTTAACAAAATCCCGTGTCTTCGATAGTGGCGGATGATTCAGAACGTTTTGCCGTGGCGTCAAGTAAATTATTATGCGTCTACTTGAGATTCGTGTACAAACATGTACAGTGTTCGTGGAAGATGCACTCGATTAGAGGGAGAGAGCGATCACGAACTGTTACTGCGCCCGCCCACCACTTTCTGTTTCCGTTTTATCTCACATCATCGCGTCTCTTTGTGTCTGCCGGGGTTTTCCGTACTCTTTCGTGATCACCATAAATGCGGTTTTACCATAGTCACTGTTTAACACAGTGCCTGGTTTAACTGACTGCACTCACCTTGTGCTCGTTTTGCTTCGCTCGTGAGTAGTGCGATATTCTTCCAGCTAGTCATTTTAAAAATATTACATGTGTCACTGACCGAATAGTCGCTCGGCACGTGGTAGAACAATGCAAGCAACAAGGTGATGGCTCTTCCCACACTTCTTTATGGGTCTAAGAATTGGACTTTAACGAAAGGCCAGGCCAGGCCAGCATCCAAGCGGCTGAAATGAGATTTCTCAGGCACGTGGCAGGGTATACTCTCCATGATCATAGAAGAAACACAGATATACGGCAGGAACTGAATATTATGAGTATACTCGACAGGTTCGCCCAGTATCGACTGAATTGGTGGGAACATCTTTGGCGAATGGATGACTGCCGCATCCCCAAACAACTATGGAACTATAAGCCGAGGGGCCGGAGAGGTGTGGGACGTCCGAGGGAGCGCTGGAGTGACCAGCTGTAATATTTGCCTGTTTGAGACCGGAACAAACCATTCTTGGCTTAAACCTTGAAGATGATGATGATGATGGTGAGATTTGTATCGGCCATCTGAGGACCACATGCCAGTTTCAATTCATTATGCCCTGTTTTTTTCTTGTTCTCCAATATTCCTTCATCTTTTCAGTATGTATCTTCTTCCTGACTTCAGTCCTCTTTGAACCTGCGTTTTTATCCCTCCTACCCTGGACTCTTTTCATTTTTAACACTTTTGCCCGAAAAACTTCTCTTTCAATTGCTTCTTCTGCGTTTATATTATTTTTTCCAAATCCTTTTTGACATCTTTAATCCAACTTGATGTTGACTTCTTTCCCCACAGATATTTGAAGATCTGTTTTGTTAACCTATTGTCGTCCATTCTATATAAATGTCCAAAAAATACTAGTCTTCTTTTTCTCACTATTTCTGATATATTTCATCATTACTTCTTAATTTTCAACCTTCTGAAGTTTTTCGTGGGCCTAATATTTTCTTAATAATTCGTGTATTCGATATTTCTAGTTTGTCTAAATTATAATTCAATGCTAGACATTGACTTGCATATAGCCATTCTGGCCTCACTACTGTACTGTAATGCCTTATTTTCGCATTTTTAGATACGACAGAACATTTTATTGATACTGAATTTAATAAATAAACACTTGGTATAGTTCTGCAGATAATTGTTATTTTCCTGACAATTGTTTGTTGTTAAAATTCCTTCCCGGGCTGTTTGGCCGTGGTCCAATGTTTTCTCCAAAACCAGACGTTTCGGCAGTGCCATCGACTGGCGTCATCAGTGAAAATCGAGTGCGCTAACGTAAGGTGGTATACGTTAGTGACCACAGTACCGTGGTTAAGGCTGAAGAAAGAAGTAGTTTCTAAGGAAATATTTCATTTCGAAAATGATTTTAAATATAGGCTAAATCTTAGAACATTGAAGTAATCTATGGTTCTCCATACCGATTTTTTAGTTTACAATATCGTTTTTATTGAAAAGTTGTTTAACGAAATATCGACTAAACACGCTGAACTGAAGTGACAATCGACGTACCAGCGTACGAGTCGTATAGGCCGACTGGGGCCGTGACACTACATGGGGACCCTCAGGTCATTTCAGGGGGTCCACACAGTGAAAACGACATGAGAGACTAGGATAGGAGGCTTATACTGCTAACGTTAAAGTTTCTTTGCAAAAAGGAAACAAAGAGGTACATAACAGAAAAAAAAACTTTCGATCACGAAAAACGTCATTTCTGGATAAATATGTCGCCATCTTTTTGTAAAAAAAGTTCCATGGCTCTATGGAGCAAACATAATTGTTTTCTATAGAATTTCCTATTTCGGTTTGGTTGGTAGAACAGGTTTGAGTCGGATGAGTCGTTTTTTCTAATACAAACACTGAATCGCCTAAAAATAAAGAATTTAAAATGGTCTTGGACCTTAAAGCAGTACAACCGTATTGTTTCTGGTCATAAAGCAGAAATATCTTTTATGAGAAAAAGTTTTGAATTAAAATTTTTGTATAATTGTATTTTGTATTAACTATAAAATCAAAGAGAGATGGATTGCTCAGCTGAATTGGATGCCAGACGATAGGTTGCATAAGGAAGTTTGGCAGTACAAGCCTATTCGGCAAAGAAGAACAGGAAGCGTTAGTGAAGTGGATGTATTCCTTTAGGACCGGAACAGGTGATTCACCTACTCCCTGATGGAAGAAAAAGAAGGAGAGGAAGTAAGGTCTGAAGAGGGCCGTGGTCGGAAAAAAGTGTTGAAGTCCTGATCTACGATGTGTGTCAGTGCGTGTCGGTAGTCCATTGAGTATCTCCGCCGCCACCCTACTGCGAAATCTGAAGAGGCATTCGCTCAGTAGTGGGCCAATGCCGACGACGACGACGATTCTTATCTTTACTTCTGTATTTCGCATTTATGAATTATTTCAAATTATCACTTTTAGGAGTTTTAGAAATCTTTACTTCGGCTTGTACTTTTCCGATCTTCTTTGTGGACTTACAAAGCCTTTTGTCAGTTGTATAGGTTATATCTCCAAACCAAAGCCGAACACATTCTCTAGCGGAATACAGGCAGTCTACAATTCGTCTCGGTTATTGGCGATGTGTTTAATTTCTCGCCAGCATTTTCACAGCGTTTTTGATTCCTCGATTAGAATTCTTAACCGAGTGATCTTCGCTCCCCCGTGCTGCAAAAATCTTGTGAATTCTATTGAGTGTGGCTTGTCACGAGATGCCGTCCACCGCCTTTTTACGAGTGTGGCGCAGCCAGCCCCATTTTTCTCCTTGGAATTTTTTAAACCGGTTTCCGAGAGTTTTGTGATTGGCCTTCCAGAAAAGTCGTTATTTTGCGTAGACAGGGCCCTTGATTTTCCTAGTAATAATTTTTGTGACTTTCCAGGACACAGCCTCATAAGAGAACAGCTTTGACACTGGAATCGAAAATACAAATCTTAGTTTTATCAGATGTAGTCTTCAAGTGTGTGTATGTGTGTTTTGGGAATTTGTCGTCTTGAAACAGGGCAAACGACGGGAAGTCCCTACTGGCAATCCCTGTTAAAAGGAAGATACGATAAGAGTGAATGCAGTGTGCTGATTCGGTTGGGTTTCAGCTTGATTGCAGCTTCCGGGTCATGCCTGATGACTGCTAGAGTAAAACCGTGCGGATCATCTAGACAAGTTCCTAGAACTGCGTAAGATGACATCAACGCGATTATTCGGTATCGAATGGCGTTGGAATTTTGACTGCCTGTGTTGCCGATTCGGACGGCAAGTGCAAACTAGAGTAGGCAACGCCTTGGAGCGTCGGTCGCTCCCCGCGAGGCAGATAGCCTCCGTGGTAGATGGCGCCAAGCAGCGTGTTCAGTCATGCTTCGGTATTAAGTTCCCTGAGGAGAGACGGGAACGCTGAAAATGCTAACGTGTTAAGCAGTACATTTACGGATTCACGAAACGTGAGTTTTGTTGAAAGTCGCGAATAAAAAGCGAGGTAAACAAACCAGAAATAAGACTGTTTGATGAAGCGGCAAAGCGAAATTCTAAACACGTCATAAAATTAGAAGCCAATTTGTTCAAGTAACTGAAAACCATTAACGTATACAAACATCAATAATGTTTTGAGTGTGTGCGTGCGTGTGTAAGCGCGCGAGAGAGAGAGTGCGAGGGAGGGAGAGGGAGAGTGAGAGAGAGGGGGTGAGAGACAGTGTATGTATGCATGCAGTTTGCATAATTCCCACAGTGTACACGGCGTCACAAGTAAGACAACGAGAATTGTTCCACTTCGCTTGGTACTATTTAGACACATTACATGCAGTTTGCATAATTCCCACAGTGTACACGGCGTCACAAGTAAGACAACGAGAATTGTTCCACTTCGCTTGGTACTATTTAGACACATTACATGCAGTTTGCATAATTCCCACAGTGTACACGGCGTCACAAGTAAGACAACGAGAATTGTTCCACTTCGCTTGGTACTATTTAGACACATTACATGCAGTTTGCATAATTCCCACAGTGTACACGGCGTCACAAGTAAGACAACGAGAATTGTTCCACTTCGCTTGGTACTATTTAGACACATTACATGCAGTTTGCATAATTCCCACAGTGTACACGGCGTCACAAGTAAGACAACGAGAATTGTTCCACTTCGCTTGGTACTATTTAGACACATTACATGCAGTTTGCATAATTCCCACAGTGTACACGGCGTCACAAGTAAGACAACGAGAATTGTTCCACTTCGCTTGGTACTATTTAGACACATTACATGCAGTTTGCATAATTCCCACAGTGTACACGGCGTCACAAGTAAGACAACGAGAATTGTTCCACTTCGCTTGGTACTATTTAGACACATTACATGCAGTTTGCATAATTCCCACAGTGTACACGGCGTCACAAGTAAGACAACGAGAATTGTTCCACTTCGCTTGGTACTATTTAGACACATTACATGCAGTTTGCATAATTCCCACAGTGTACACGGCGTCACAAGTAAGACAACGAGAATTGTTCCACTTCGCTTGGTACTATTTAGACACATTACATGCAGTTTGCATAATTCCCACAGTGTACACGGCGTCACAAGTAAGACAACGAGAATTGTTCCACTTCGCTTGGTACTATTTAGACACATTACATGCAGTTTGCATAATTCCCACAGTGTACACGGCGTCACAAGTAAGACAACGAGAATTGTTCCACTTCGCTTGGTACTATTTAGACACATTACATGCAGTTTGCATAATTCCCACAGTGTACACGGCGTCACAAGTAAGACAACGAGAATTGTTCCACTTCGCTTGGTACTATTTAGACACATTACATGCAGTTTGCATAATTCCCACAGTGTACACGGCGTCACAAGTAAGACAACGAGAATTGTTCCACTTCGCTTGGTACTATTTAGACACATTACATGCAGTTTGCATAATTCCCACAGTGTACACGGCGTCACAAGTAAGACAACGAGAATTGTTCCACTTCGCTTGGTACTATTTAGACACATTACATGCAGTTTGCATAATTCCCACAGTGTACACGGCGTCACAAGTAAGACAACGAGAATTGTTCCACTTCGCTTGGTACTATTTAGACACATTACATGCAGTTTGCATAATTCCCACAGTGTACACGGCGTCACAAGTAAGACAACGAGAATTGTTCCACTTCGCTTGGTACTATTTAGACACATTACATGCAGTTTGCATAATTCCCACAGTGTACACGGCGTCACAAGTAAGACAACGAGAATTGTTCCACTTCGCTTGGTACTATTTAGACACATTACATGCAGTTTGCATAATTCCCACAGTGTACACGGCGTCACAAGTAAGACAACGAGAATTGTTCCACTTCGCTTGGTACTATTTAGACACATTACATGCAGTTTGCATAATTCCCACAGTGTACACGGCGTCACAAGTAAGACAACGAGAATTGTTCCACTTCGCTTGGTACTATTTAGACACATTACATGCAGTTTGCATAATTCCCACAGTGTACACGGCGTCACAAGTAAGACAACGAGAATTGTTCCACTTCGCTTGGTACTATTTAGACACATTACATGCAGTTTGCATAATTCCCACAGTGTACACGGCGTCACAAGTAAGACAACGAGAATTGTTCCACTTCGCTTGGTACTATTTAGACACATTACATGCAGTTTGCATAATTCCCACAGTGTACACGGCGTCACAAGTAAGACAACGAGAATTGTTCCACTTCGCTTGGTACTATTTAGACACATTACATGCAGTTTGCATAATTCCCACAGTGTACACGGCGTCACAAGTAAGACAACGAGAATTGTTCCACTTCGCTTGGTACTATTTAGACACATTACATGCAGTTTGCATAATTCCCACAGTGTACACGGCGTCACAAGTAAGACAACGAGAATTGTTCCACTTCGCTTGGTACTATTTAGACACATTACATGCAGTTTGCATAATTCCCACAGTGTACACGGCGTCACAAGTAAGACAACGAGAATTGTTCCACTTCGCTTGGTACTATTTAGACACATTACATGCAGTTTGCATAATTCCCACAGTGTACACGGCGTCACAAGTAAGACAACGAGAATTGTTCCACTTCGCTTGGTACTATTTAGACACATTACATGCAGTTTGCATAATTCCCACAGTGTACACGGCGTCACAAGTAAGACAACGAGAATTGTTCCACTTCGCTTGGTACTATTTAGACACATTACATGCAGTTTGCATAATTCCCACAGTGTACACGGCGTCACAAGTAAGACAACGAGAATTGTTCCACTTCGCTTGGTACTATTTAGACACATTACATGCAGTTTGCATAATTCCCACAGTGTACACGGCGTCACAAGTAAGACAACGAGAATTGTTCCACTTCGCTTGGTACTATTTAGACACATTACATGCAGTTTGCATAATTCCCACAGTGTACACGGCGTCACAAGTAAGACAACGAGAATTGTTCCACTTCGCTTGGTACTATTTAGACACATTACATGCAGTTTGCATAATTCCCACAGTGTACACGGCGTCACAAGTAAGACAACGAGAATTGTTCCACTTCGCTTGGTACTATTTAGACACATTACATGCAGTTTGCATAATTCCCACAGTGTACACGGCGTCACAAGTAAGACAACGAGAATTGTTCCACTTCGCTTGGTACTATTTAGACACATTACATGCAGTTTGCATAATTCCCACAGTGTACACGGCGTCACAAGTAAGACAACGAGAATTGTTCCACTTCGCTTGGTACTATTTAGACACATTACATGCAGTTTGCATAATTCCCACAGTGTACACGGCGTCACAAGTAAGACAACGAGAATTGTTCCACTTCGCTTGGTACTATTTAGACACATTACATGCAGTTTGCATAATTCCCACAGTGTACACGGCGTCACAAGTAAGACAACGAGAATTGTTCCACTTCGCTTGGTACTATTTAGACACATTACATGCAGTTTGCATAATTCCCACAGTGTACACGGCGTCACAAGTAAGACAACGAGAATTGTTCCACTTCGCTTGGTACTATTTAGACACATTACATGCAGTTTGCATAATTCCCACAGTGTACACGGCGTCACAAGTAAGACAACGAGAATTGTTCCACTTCGCTTGGTACTATTTAGACACATTACATGCAGTTTGCATAATTCCCACAGTGTACACGGCGTCACAAGTAAGACAACGAGAATTGTTCCACTTCGCTTGGTACTATTTAGACACATTACATGCAGTTTGCATAATTCCCACAGTGTACACGGCGTCACAAGTAAGACAACGAGAATTGTTCCACTTCGCTTGGTACTATTTAGACACATTACATGCAGTTTGCATAATTCCCACAGTGTACACGGCGTCACAAGTAAGACAACGAGAATTGTTCCACTTCGCTTGGTACTATTTAGACACATTACATGCAGTTTGCATAATTCCCACAGTGTACACGGCGTCACAAGTAAGACAACGAGAATTGTTCCACTTCGCTTGGTACTATTTAGACACATTACATGCAGTTTGCATAATCACCATAATGATTCCTTCATGTCCGTTCTCCATCTGAGGGCAAGGGGATATAACACAGTACTGTGTCATACTATTCAGCTTCTCGTTATCAGGTAAATCAGTTCAAACAGCCTGTCTGTAAATGAAGAAAACAGGCAGTTTTTTTTGGCTGAAGGTAAAGTGCCACACCGTTTTAGTATGTAGAAAACCATCTGGATTGTCACACCGTAAAGTAGATAAGAAAAGTGTCAGATCGCAAAGGATGAACGTAAGTAAATTGCCACACCACGACCGCGAAGGACTGCTGGTACTGTATGTGTTGACCATTAATAAAGTAAAATCCCTTTACGTATGAGTTGTTTCATTTGATTTCCCACTGTAGGATTTCTCAGGATACATGTTTTTGATAAGTAATGATGGACATTTGCTGTGATTTGGTAAAAAGAATATTGGTGTAGTAAAAAATTCATTTGTAATCATGTCTGTAAAAGAAATGTTCAATGTATCAAAGGAATTAAATACTAAGTTTTGGCAATGTGTTTTAGTCTTTGTTAAATTAGGTTGAACGTTTTTGAATAATTTGAATAATGTATAAAATAATAATCAACTTTACAGACTTTTGGACACGATCAATAATACTTTTTGTGTGTGTTTAGAAATTATTTATAATCTAATATTTATATATTTATATTTACACGAATATAAGTTAGTATGACTTTGTGTATGAGTTATTGAGACATGTTTTCAATAATGTTTATACTTTAATTAAAGACTCTTACAGTCTTAAACGTACACGTACTATACAAACAGTAATGACCTTTTCCAATATTTCGCAGATTAAAATGCTAATTTTTTAACCTTTTCGCATAGATTACGATGGCACTACCAACTCTTGATGGTTACTTTGTGAAAATGTATGTGAGGCATTAAACCGAGAGATACGTTTTACAGGATAGCATTTATTTTAACATCTAAACTAAATCAGGTGATAATTCTTTTCTCGAACTGCACGTAACGGGAGTATAACGCAAACAACACATATAGAGGTGGGCCGATATACCTATAACAGATATTTTGGAACGATATTTTTGTGGAACGGGTATAACAGTGACTGAAAAGTTAAAATACCGTTCCGGATTCAACTATAACTGAAAACTGAAAAGTCGAAATACCCGTTCCGATTACTCGCGGCCTCACGGTTCCGAGTCCCGGGACCCCCCTACGCAACTAACGAATAAACAAGTGAACGAGTACCACGACTACACGAGTACAAAGCCATTTTTTGGTGAATACTTGATTCTGCGCATGTGCCGATTACCATACAAGTACGAAACGAAGCGAAACAGTGAGGTTCAGAATATCTCTATGCCAAAGAGACGAAGCTGTTTTCATACTGATGTTACATTCATTCTCGTATGTTATGCAGATATATAATACAGATTATAATAACAAATTATATATTATACTAGTCATCAACTTGGTAAATTTTAAAAAAGCGAATTACATTGTGTTATAACCTACAGAGTGGCATACAGTACTTTTTGTTAATGTGATTTCGGAGATGATTTTAACTTCACTGCACACCTCATGAAAATTTGTTGTTGTGGTATTACGTGCACTCTAAATTTCATTGCCTGAGTTTCGCAACTGATATCAATCAGTCAACTGAATCAATAATTTAATATTAAATCTGTGTCAGTTTGTTTACTCCTAGTGAAAACGTAAATTAGTATTCCCAAAGGGAGATAGGCCTATATATTCTCTTGTTTCGTATTTTCTTTTAAATAGTAACAGGTTAATAAACTCACAGTGTAAAGTAACACTGTTAATACGTTTAGATTCAATTTATTTCTTATAAAAAATTATATAATACAGGTATATGTATAATATGTATATAATAACTGGTATTTGTACGTGTTACTTTTTTGAAGCGGTTTGTTCGTACCTGTTATTTTCAAATACTAGTTCAGCACACCTCTAACTTACCAGCAGTTGTTCTGCACGGTCGTGGTGTGGCAATTTACTTAACGTTCATCCTTTGTGATCTGATACTTTTCTTATCTGCTTTACGGTGTGGCAATGCGGATGTTTTTCTATATACTAAAACGGTGTAACAAATCACCTCCACGCGGTTGTCTTTTTACATTTTCTTGCTTGTTGAAATAACGCAGTAGATCGACCTGTCGTGGATCCAAACTGGTGCGTATTATGATGATTGTGTCGAACACGTGCGCGTGGGGTCTTAAGCGAAGACGTTGAAGACGTAACCTCTTCGTATAAGGCGAAATATTGTTTGTTTATTGAACCGGCTTTTTTATTTCTCCAATGGCTCCAGCACGAATCAAGAAGCGCCAATCACAACGAAGGTGATTTTACAGTGGTTCTTTCATTAAATTGGACAGTGTCAGTAAAAAAATTATGTACGTAACACTTATGCTTTTAAAATTGTCAAGTTTGACACTCTAAGAGTAGTGACACAATATTGTAACTACAACTAGGGTTGCCAGATCAAAAATCAGGAAGCCGAACACAGCTGTTTTATTTAGCCGGACATTTTACCCGAAAAGCCAGACAGCAGTTTTTACATTAACAGCCAGGATTTATTATCTTCGTTCGATATTAGGTGCTTGCGTATATACAGGCCTACTACATATTAAAAAATAAAACGACATCAGCTTTTTTCATACATAAGATTGGCTTATTTACATTACACATACAAACATAAAAAGACACATGAATTAAAAAGAAAGACAAGCTCGGTCCGACCGCTGCACCAGTGGTGGGCAAGAACACTGGGTATGCTATATACTGTACCTGTATAAAGTCCGACTTTTCTGCTTTGTCATAGCGTTTGTTGCTTTAGCGGAGCATATTTTGCGTTAAATGGTATAGCTATGTCATTTCAACAATTAATGACTCCAAAGTGGGAGGTTTTTAATAAGTTCTTTTCCAAAATAAACACATTTGTTTCACTGTAAGATTTCAGTGTTCTGACACATTATTTCAGTTTATCGCTAAGTTCTGTTGCGTTCTTATTTATGAACATTTAATGTTGAAGCAAGACGAATAAAGATAAGAATAATGAAAACAAAGAATAAAAGACGTGAGCCGTAAACTTTAAAATGTTTATTGCGTAAAAGAAGCTGGCGTATACGCTCGCCATGGCTGTTCAATAAGCAATGCTAATTTACATTAAATTTTTTTATTTTATTTAATTAGCTACGTATTACCTGTAATAATTGTTTACATTAAACATTACTAAATAATCCAAATTTATTTAACTTTTGGCGGACACCAAGCTTAGAGAAGGTAGCTGCAGCGGTTCTTTCGTTAGCAATATCGTAGCACAAGATTTTATAAAATAATGTCCCTATTAATTTGATAAGCTTCACTTCATGGATGTCTTCATAAAAGTCATTGTTTGAAATATGTTTTCTAAACACTGTGCCGGCAAAGTTTTTGCAAGCTGATATAATCATTTTTTTGGTATTAAGTTTACCGTCAGATATAATCAATAAATTATACATATATTTTACAATCTTTAAAACGTCTGATGACGCTCTAATTAATTTTCCGCTTGACACAGAGTCAGTAAAATGAGTGTAAACGCTCAAGTTATTGTCATCTTTTATCAGTAAATGAATGGACTCTTGACACCTTAACTTCGAAATAATTTTTTTTACAATAAACCCACACAGATAATACAGAATGTTATCCTTATAGTATGACCTAACGTCTTTAACCATATTCATAATTCCCTTAAAGTTTTTAATTTCTTCAATATCCGTTTCATTGAAATCTTTCTCTACTTCTGAAAAACTCATTGAAGTTTGGTTAATGAAATCAAAACCTAAACAATTACTTTTGTTAGATCTTCATAAGCACAAATTTTCTGTAGAACTGTCTCAAATGTAATAATTGTAAGGTGTGAAAACAAGTGCATTACTGACTGAATGAGTCGTTTAGTACACTTGTTAACTTACCGCCAAACGCTTTATTGCCCCCCATTGTGTGGGAAGCTGTACGTGTTTCGGAACGTTTTCTACCGTTCACTTTGCCTGTCAGCACGCGATCCATATAGTATACATCGATGGGAAACCCTAACTAAACCGCGCGCGCGCACGCATGTGTGTTAAGAGTTTGTCATAGATTACGCTAAGTGTCATAAACTGTCCTGCAGGTAATGAAGCAAAAGGTCAACACAGTGGCTGCTGTTGGTAAGGCAGCAGTAACGTGTCCACAAGGAAAACACTCGCTGGCCATGGCGCTGCATACCTGTTGAATTCCAAGGACAGCCGGTGTATTCTTAGATCCTAATGTCTCGTGGTGAATTGCGTCCTGAAGGCATGTTACGTCGCCGCTAAATAATTACACATTTGTACGCTCCAAACGTGTACTGCGTTGTAATATGACAACGCAAAACGTTGTTTTTGAATTTCTATTAAAAGAAAAATTTACTACGAGTCAGTTGAAAAGTTCGCGGAGCGACGTCTGTAGCTTTACGCAGGGGTGCCGATCCCTATGACGTTCCCCCCAATTTTATAAAAAATCCCCTCTTTTTCTGACAAGACCTTTTCTCTCTTTTAGAGTAAAATTTCTTACCTAATCGAGCAAAGGCCGGGGCTTTATAACACAAAACTATTACAAAATATTGCCTTTTACCGAAACGATATATTGATTGTACGTAGTTATAAACTAAAAAAATAAGGATTTCTAATAATAAGACACAAATTAATAGTTTCAGTAAAACGTGATTTGTTTTACAATACCAGTACTCTATGACTTTATTGAAAAGATACGTAATTTTGCAACTTAAACGTCTCACTTAAATCTGTTTTTATCGATGAAATGTTATACAAATTTCAGTCTATTTTTGGACCTTTTCGTAGTGTACTAAAATGTAGCAGAAAGCAAGATAAATAAAAAATATAAACACAAAGTTCTATTGCACACTGTACTTTATTAATACAGTAAATAAAAAATAAAATGTATTTCAAAATTACATTATCATAATATGAATAATGTAATATTTTAAGCTTACAATCACAATATTTGTGGTATCTGAAGTTGAAACATAACTTATAAGTAAGCAAAAAAAAAAATAATAATAATAATAAGTAAGTGTTTTTAGCTGTTCAATATTTTTTGTCTTTGTTTGGTGGAAAGGCAAACTTGTCAATGATTTCTTTGTGCGGAATCTTGCCGCTCGATAAGTCAACTGGGTAGATTTATCGTGCGTCTGATACGTGTCCGTTATAAATTTTTTACAGTTTTGTAAAATTGGGGAAGATATTTCATGCAATAGTAAAAAAATACTCCCCAGAAATATTCTAAATGTCGCCAATGGCACCTGTAGGCACCCCTGGCTTTAGGATAGAACTAAAATTTTCCGTGTATCCTATGGTTCATATTTTATATAAACACCTGATATGTTCCAGATCTATCTGTCAGTTTATTCGTTGTTTACCAGCTGGTTCTAAATTTACGTGTCACGCGTGTTTTGAAAAGCTGGACAAAATAAAACATCATGCTGTGATTATGTGTTTAAAAAATGTCTTGCTCCAGTGGAAATTCACAGTGAAGTGGTAAGTATGTTAGGAGATGGTGTACCTTCAAAAATAATGGTCTTTAAGTGGGCATACATCTATTGAAAATGGTCCCCGCAGTGGACGGTCAAAAAACGTAACAACTCCAAATGCGGCAGCCATCTTGGAAAGAATTCTTCATACCAAGTTCTTGAATTAAAATATAAGGTGATTCAGTTGGAGATTACAATTTTAAGTTGGCAATACTGTTTTCTTGTGAAAGATAAACAGCTGATATTTGAAATTAGTCATTGTTAAGTATTGACATTTGTTTTTATGGAGCGCTATTCGACTCAAGAACGTATTTTAATTGTTAAAACCTATTTTTGAAATGGAGAAAATTTAACTAACACGATTCGCGCACTGCGAAATGACTTCGGTAACCATAACCGTCCATCACTTACCGCGGTTAAAAAATTAATCGAAAAATTCAATAGAACCGGGTCAGTGTTGGATGTGCAAAGACCAGTACGTCCTCGTAGTGGCCGGTCACTCACAAATATTACCGCAGTGAGTGCCAGTGTCCATGACAATCCGTCGACCTCCATTCCCCATCGTTCCCAGCAGTTGGACCTTTCATACTGCACCACGCAGCGCATTTTAACTAAAGATCTACATTTGCATGCCTACAAGATCGAATTGACCCAGGAATTGAAGCCAACAGATCATAGACAGCGTCGTGCCTTCATTGATTGGGTGTTAGAGAACCACCAAGTTGAGGGCGATTTTGCGAAGAAAATCATATTAGCAATGAAGCTCATTTTCAACTGAATGGGTATGTAAACTAGCAAAATTGCCGCATTTGGGGACTTGAAAATCCACGAGCCATTCTCGAACAATCAATGCATCCACAAAAAGTCACTGTTTGGTGCGGATTTTGGGTCAGCGGCGTGATTGGGCCGTACTTTTTTGAAAATGCCCGTGGTGATGCAATAACAGTCAACGGTGAACGTTATCGGGAGATGATAAAAAATTATTTTTGGCACCAATTGGATGATATTGATGTCGAAGACATGTGGTTCCAACAAGACGGTGCCACTTGCCACACAGCGCGAGAAACAATACAGTTGTTGCACACATACGCTCGTATGAGAATACTCGTGATCTCTACAATGGCATTTATACTTATATTACTCTCAATCGACGGTCTTCCAACACCATGTACAAAATTTTTTTGTAGTGATATCTGGAGTCGTTTCACTTTTTCTACGTCCGCTGCGGGGATGATCTTAACTGCTCGTACAACAACGTTTAAGCTCAAATGCCCGCTTCCAAACCATCGTTGTTGAAGGAGCAGCGCGTCCTAACACTTTTACCGTTTCGTTGTGAATTTCCATTAGCGCTAAAACGTTTTTATCAAAGAATTCAACCAGTCACAGTGCCAGGGCGTTTGATTTTGTCCTTCGAAAACACGCGAGACACGTAAATTCGAAACAGGTGGTACACAACGAAATAATTGACACATAGATTTGATTTTAACAAGTGTTCACTTGAAATATAGATTTTTTGGTACTGAACCAATAACCGTACCCGCACTCATTTTAGATATTTCTATTATGTGATTATTGGCATCGATATGTAATGAATATCGCATATAATTTTATTTAGTAAATAGAAATCGTGAAAATGTACTTTCATATGTTATATAATAGTTTGTTCACGATTGCAATCGTGTTTCATTGTCATATTTTTTACGAAAAACGTTTCTAACAATAATGTAGCTCTGATGTGTACTTGTGATGAATATGCCTTTTTATATAAAACAGTACTCGCGTTTGTAAAATAAACAACCCGAAGTAACTACCCGCCTGTTACTATACAATGTGCCACTTTTTGTGACAGTATACATGTCTCCATTTTTTGGCTGAACTCGTTTTCCACTAGTACTCGTTTTTTCACTAATACTCAGCTTTTGTGCAGGTCACTGGAAAAAGCAACCAAGTCGAAGGAAGGCGGGATGCTATGCATGTCTCCAATTTTTTGTTTCGCAGAAAATTTGCTTCCAGCGAAGTTTTCGAGATTTTACTGAATAACACAAAAGAATATTGACCACCTAACGAATAACAAATCTTGTTTTCATTTGTTAATACGTTGTTATTTTGTTTTAATCTTACTATTCAGAAATAATTGTATTTTTAATTTTATATTTTCTTTTGTTGTTTTTGTTAAAAATACGTTACGTTCTTTGTTTTTAATGTTTCCCTCTTTCAAATGTATAGACACATTAAACGTTATATATTTCCTAACCATGGCTTTTATTTCTGTAAACAGAAATCTGAAAACCAAAAAACATTTTTGTCTAACCTCACAAATGAAAACAACACGTATTTAACGGTTTACATTAGCAAATAGAACAATTTACAATTAGAACACCTCTTCTTCTTCTTCACATCGTAATATATCGATACAATCACACATTCAAAACGTCGAAAATGTAGTACGGGTACGGATGCTGGGACAGTTCCATTTTCTTAACACGAGAAAGTTTAGTTCTACCGCTAAGCTATAATGTCGCTCCGCGAACTTTTCAGTTGACCTCCTATTGATTTATTCATAATCCTGTTTCATTATAAAAAATAGTTACTATGTACACAATCCGCATTCATTACAAAAAAAAAATTACTATTGACATGTATATAATCCTTAAAGTAGGGCTACCAGACTGTTTGCGCGTGGTTTGGCAAACATGTTTTTTGTGTGAATACCGTTGTTTGTATGAAGGAAAAATAATCCCGTTCTCAACAGATTAGTTATTGGTTAAAATTCGTCTTGAATTTATTCATACACGGTTATCCGCCACGGGTCCGGTACCCAGGAACGTGACGGGAGGTAACTACAGGCAGATTATAAAATGTCAGATCTCTATATACTACATATTTTATGTTTAATACTGGAAAATATATACGCGTTGTATTATAACCAGTGATAGTTCTGCACTGGTTAGTTGCTCAAGCTACTTACTTGCAAAACTCGCTGGCTATTTTGTACGAAATACATTTATTATTAGTTCAAACACTTTTTGCTACAGTCTGTTTCTTGATGTATGAAATATATTTAATATTTATAAAGACTTTACCTCAAGATGTTTACTCCTTATTTGGAACATGTTTGGGAAGCCTTGTGTTCCCATCTTCAGCCGTCCTGATTTTATTAGATACATTATCATTTTAGATAATTTTCCAGACAAGTGTAAGGAATATACTCGTATAGTAAACACAAACATTTCGAACTACTCCATTAGTTTTTAATTAACTTTATAACGATAATGTGTAAATGACAAATATTTTTTTCCTAGCTTTTAAAGTTGATATATGTTTCCATAAGGATCTACAGGTGTCTATATGTAATACTTTTCAAAAATGTACATAACTTCTAACAGTACATGGTAACCTTTTCTTTGGACACATTAGGTTACAAAGTTTTTGAAGGGAGTCCAAAATCAAAATGTGCAAGGAATGTTGAGCTAATAATTTTTGTCAGATAATTAAAGATACCTTGTTCGTATTTTGAATAAATTCCTCATTACATGATGCCTCACATAGACTTTTTTAATTTTCTTACAAATTTGATGTTCTGGTGGTCCTAAAGTTAAAAAAAAAAACATTAAAAAGGCAACATTCTTATTTAGATTAAAACGGCCTTTACCATTGCAGTTGTCTAATACCCGTCCCTGAATTTCTCAATTTCTTTATAATTTTTGTCACACTGGTACACTAAAATTATGGAATTTCAAAAATCGAACATTATATTCAGATTCTGGTTAAAATTCATTTTAATTGACATCCCACATAGATGTCTGCGATTTTTTTCAATATTTTGATTCCTCACATTTTCGCCTCCTGCCCTTTATTTTTTTGGGGGGATCAATCTCAAAAACAATAGAGGTCGGTGGGGGTAAAAGTGTGGGGGCCTCTCATGCATAAGTTTTACGAAAGTCGGCTGGTGTGTTCAAAAGTTATCTAGACGTGTGGACAGATAGACAGAGACGTGCCAAATTCGCGTCGCTCGTTCAGTGAACTTTTCGAATGCACGTTGCAAGTACCATTTGTTATATTGTAGGCCTATAATTTAAAGTCCTGCATAAATGTTGAATTACTGTTTCTAGTCCCATCCACTACGACGGGTCTCACATTACTTTCTGATATTCAGTTGTTATTATTTATTCCGCATACTTCTTCTTCTATGGTGTCGCAGTTCAGAGTCGAACTGTAGCCTCCATAATCATCTGTCTGCATCGTCCTTTTTCCCTGTCCTTGACGATCGATGTCCATCGTTGTATTTTAAGTAAAGTATCAGCATCCCTCGCCACTTCGTCAATCCAGCGGTTCTTGGGTCTTCCGACAGGCCTTCTACTCTCGATCTGACTAAACAGTACCTTCCTAGGTAATCGGTTGCCTTCCATCCCAATTATGTGCCCTGCCCATTGCAATCTATGCAGTCGGATGGTGGTGGCCAGATCATTGACTTTATATAGCTTGTATAGTTCCTCATTGTGACGCATTGTCCATATCCCATTGACTTGGATTGGTCCATATATTATTCTCAAAATTCTCCTTTCAAAGGTTAGCGGCTTGTTTGTTCAGAGTCCAAGTCTCGCTACCATATGTTATCACTGGTCTGATCATAACTTTATATAATGTGACCTTGGACTGATGGTGTATATTCCTTGTCTTGTCAACGAAGCATATGCTCTATTTGCGACCTGTACCCTTTTCCTTATTTCATTTATTTCTTCATTATCTTCTGCCATCCAACGTCCCAAATATTTAAACTGATTAACTATTTCCAGGTTTAGTGGTTCGATTTCAAACTGTTCAGTATTTCCGGATACTAAGGTTATTATTTTTTCCTTATTACAAGGTGTAGACCGTCATTAATTGACTAAACGGTGGGTTTATACGTACAAGGTGCGCGCGACGGTCAAGGGAGTTTGAAGGGATACTTTACAACCTCAAAAAGGTCTGTCAATACAAAGTGCGCGCGGAGGCAACTCTTGGGGTGTATACAAGGTGCGCGCGAGGCAACGTTTTATTTACTTAATATATTCTCTTACTTCAGTTCCATCTTGTCACTTCTTGTAGTAGTTTCGTCACGCGTTTTCGGAACGATCGTTCTATCTTCAGACACAGCCTATATACACCTTATACGAGATCGTCAAACATTAAAATTTTAATTAAACTGGAATACATGAACAACAAAAACTGTTTCACGTACATGCTACTTGAACAGTATAAATGGATGCCTTTCGACATCTAAATATTGTTGTCTTATTCGTTTAATGTAAGTTGTAGGCGTAAACAACCGTTTGTCACTGAGGGTAACAGTAACAGTATGTGGAACATCCAAGAGACTGTAACGGACCAGTTAGAGGCACTGAGAGTTGCAGAAGAGTGCGCTAACTCCGTCGCTTCCCAACCGAGCAACTAGGAATAGGATACAGTTGTAATACGTCTTCTCTTTTGCTGCTAATGTGGATATAGTGTCCATTGTCTTCTTCTTCAGGTTAAGACAGGAGAAGAATTTCAGGAGAAGAAATCATCGTTGCGATTCCAAGTGTTTGATGCTGCTGCCCAGTACAGGTCACTTGAGGGACAACCAAACACTCACCCACAGATTTCGCAACCACAGTTTCCGTCTTCTTCCTACAGCCCTCTTTTCTTCGTCTTTTCTCTACGATACATAGAGTACTTTGACCCACGTACTACACACCGAGATATAATCATTTCTTCTTCTTGTTGCTCTCAACGACAACCACTTCTTTCCTCGATCTTCTCAAAACGTCAGCATTTGTCACTCTACCCACTCATCTGATATCCAATAAATACGTCTGTAAAACCACATCTCAAACGCTTCAAGTCTATCTTCCACGCTTGAGGATCCATGCTTCAATTCCATAATGAAGATTCGAAAAGACATAACACACCACCAAATAAATTTTCAAAGCAAAGTTCAGGTCGCGGCCGCACAACACTTTTTTCATCTTGATGAAGGAGGCTCGCGCTATTTCAATAATTTTGTTAGAAGGAATTTTAACAGCAGACTACTTCTTTGTTGCCGATAACGTAGTACACATATACAAAATTATCCTCTCTCCGTGCAACTATCATTTTCATTTTTAGATATTTCATCTACCTTTTTACAGTGGATTATTATAATCTTATTTCAGGATACTTTATTATCAAAATTAAGTACTTTACTCTTGTTAAAACATAAAACGTTGCAGGTAAACTACCCCTTTCCCTTCACCAAACCGATCTTCACCAAAATGAATAGACCTTGAGTCCTCTACAACTCAAGCACATATGCAAAAAATTGTTTGATTCTGTTTGAATTTGCGGCAGTTATCGTTAACGGCGGCCATAGAAAAAATTCTACACACAGACACTTTTCGGAAAATGACTTTTCTTCATGTTTTGAGGGTAGTACCATCAGAATCGGCCCTTATCTCGAACACGATTTTTTCACCATCACAATACTTCCATTTCATTACGGAACATGGAAGTAAAAATATTAACTTGCTTTATACACGTACCATTTACAGTAAGAGTTTCGCCTCACTTATGAGGGTTTTTAGAAATTCTCATGAATTTTGTCTTCTTGGAGTTTAACGATACGCCAATTCCTCGCTGACCGTACTACTTTATTCACTCACCTCTGCAGATCCTCCACAGCTCTCTCTGCCAAGACAGCAGTATCTTCAGCATAGCGTATGTAATAATCTGGATTCCATTAATCCATTCTATACTTTCAGTTTCATTACTCTACAGAAAAACTTTGTGTGTGTTTTGGTGCTATTATACGAGGCAGTTGAAAAGTTCGCGGAGCGACATCTGTTGCTTAGCGGTAGAACTAAAATATTTTGCACGTTGTAAGTCATATTTCTTGTAAACACCTGTTAATTTCCAAATCTGTGTGTCAATTTACTCATTGTTTACCAGCTGTTCGAACTTTACGTGTCACGAGTGTTTTCAAAAGTAGACAAAATCAAACATCGTGTTGTGATTGAATTGTTTGTTAAAACGGGTCTAGGGTCAATAAAAATTCACAATGAAATGCTAAATGTGTTAGGAGATGCTGCGCCTTCAAATCTGTAATTTGTAAGTGGGTATCATTTCATTGTGAATTTCCGTTAGCGTTAGACCATTTTTAACTAATAATTCATGATTTTGTCCATTTTTCAATACACTCGTGACACGTAAATTTTAAATAGCTGATAAACAGTGAATAAATTGAGAAATAGATTTAAAAATTAACAGGCGTTTACATGAAATACGAATCTGGCAGCAAACGAAAAATGTTAGTTCTAGCTGTAAGCAATAGACGTCGCTCCGCGAACTTTTCAACTGACCCTAGTATTTCTGAAACGCGTCGGAATCCGGAAGTGAAACATGTCGAGTCTGAGTGAAAAGCATCGTTCCTGATCAGTTAGGAAACATGACGCATAAGGGTCATATAATCAGAAAATAAAATGTCGTTAGGGTCATATGCATAATACGGGCGCCGTTATAATTTTTAACCAGAACAAATTTATGTGAAAATACCGCTTACTTGTCCAGGGAAAGTCATGTATGGTACCGCGGCCAGTGTTTCGAATTATTACTGAATCTTCAATAAGTTGGCGTCACATAAATTCGTAGTAATATTAACCGTTTGCTCCACTTTATTAAAGGTATTGTTTATGTAAAATAAGGCTAACACGATCAGTAGGTTCTGAAGGCAAATTCAAATTTAACATTCAACTTTGGAATTGGATTATCAATGTTCCCTCGAGTTTGAGTAATGAATATATGTCCCCTGGATATTTTACTACCATATCGAAGGGTAAGACGATGGTAGGGCCGCCACTTTCTGCCATTTGTGGTTGCTAGAGGCGGATAAGGCTACCTTGAACGTTAGACTTCCTTCTTTAACACACATAATTGGCTTCGAAATAGGCCTACGTTAAGCGGTAATGGAATTTGCTGAAATTTCTGATAGCTCTGAGGATGGGGGATTGATTCCCTCGTAGTTACGCCACTGGGTGGACCAGAACACCAGACAAAATACACACAGTGAAAATTGTTGTGCTACAAATGCCACAAGATGTTCTGTAAGATGAATTTCTGCAGCTGTGGAGAATCTCAAGCCTTAGTATACGTACAATCTTAAGGGACGATTTAAAGTTACAACCGTACAAAATACAGATTCAGCAGAAATAAATCCAAAACGATTACGAACAGTGTAAGGCAATTCTGTGTTGTAAGACAATGAAGCTTTCTTACGTTTACTGACTGTGGACATGTGACGAGACTTATTTCCATTGTAGAGGTGTTGTCAGTAAACAAAATTGTCATCATTTGTCAGAGGACAATCCCCGACAACTGCGTCTCAGCGACCTTTACACAGTAAGAGAGTCGCAGCAGTGGCGTAACTAGGAGTTATTCTTTGGGGGGGGGGAGACTATCTTGAAAGTTGGGCCCTCCCCCATTTTCCTAAGAAAATATCGGTATGGAGAACCATACATGACTTCCATATTCTAAGATTTATATTTAAAATCATTTTCGAAATGAAATATTACCATAGAAACTACTTCTTTCTACTTACTGCTTCAGCCTTAACCACAGTACTGTGGTCACTAACGTATACCACCTCACGTTATCGCACTCGATTTTCACTGATGATGGAAGTCGACGGCATTGCCGAAACGTCTGGTTTTGTAGAAAACATTGGACTACGGCAAAATATCCCGGGAAGGAATTTTAACAAAAACTACTTCTTTGTTGCCGATAACGTTGTACACATATATATATAAAATATATGCATAAAATTAATGGCTTGTATAAGTTAATGATTGATCTCCATTAAGTAGTGCTCAAGTTTCCAAAGTTTTAATATTATGATGTCCGTAATTAAAACATCAGAGCAGGTTTAATGTGAATGAGGGTACACTGTGGACAAAAATTTTCAACATTTCCTATTGAGCGTAGCTTAGAGTAAAGCTGCGAATCTACAGTGTATGTTTCACAGAACAAACACGCGAAAAAGAAGGAGCGCTCCGAAGTCACTCATGGACCCTCAGCATCTTGCAGAGGGTCCATTCCCTAAAGACGAAAAGTCTGTCTATGAATCGTTCCTCTGTAAACACGTGCAGTTACATTGCCCAACGATCCACAGGAAGCAAATTGATGTCCATTTTTTCGGCTTTCGGCTGCAAATGTAAGAAAATAAACATGAGTGAGGCCAGAAATAACGTGAATTGTGTGTGTGTGTGTGTGTGTGTGTGTGTGTGTGTGTGTGTGTGTGTGTGTGTGTGTGTGTGTGTGTGTGTGTGTGTGTGTCTTACCTGCCTTTTTATTGCTGTAGGCATAATAATAAAATGGAAACGTAAACATTACATAACTGAGATATGCTTGCCTGCCACGAACGATATATTATTTTATACATGGAGGAGTTCAGTGACATACACACGTACAGAAGAATTATATATATAAAGATATTAACTCATACATAATTTACATTAAAATGAAAAAATTATAATTTTATTGCCTGGCAACAAAATTATTTTATTTTTAACAATTACCATTGTTTCAAAAAGTTTAAATGAATTTTCAAGTACTTTACTGTTGTTAAAACGTAAAACGTTGCAGGTAAACTACCCCTTCCCCTTAACCGATCTTCACCAAAAACAACAGGTCTTGAGTACTCTACAAATCAGGGCTGTATGCAAAAAATTATTTGATTCTGTTCGAATTTGCGGCAGTTATCGTTTGCCATAGAAAAAAATCTACACACAGACACACAGACAGACACACACACTCGGACACTTTTCGTAAAACGACTTTTTTTCATGTTTTGAGTGTAGTACAATCAGAATCTGCAATAATCTCAAACACGATTTTTTTTGCCATCACCATACTTCCATTTCCTTAAGGAATATGGAAGTAATTATAATTTTATTCCCTGCCAACAAAATTATTATATTTTTAACAATTACCATTGTTTGAAAAAGTTTACATGAATTTTCAAGTACTTTACTGTTGTTAAAACGTAAAAGGTTGCAGGTAAACTACCCCTTCCCCTTAACCGATCTTCACCAAAATCGAAAGTCCTTGAGATCTCTACAATTCAGGGACGTATGCAAAAAATTATTTGATTCTGTTTGAATTTGCGGCTGTTATCGTTTGCCATAGAAAATACGCTTGATAAAAAAACGTTGCAGGTAAACTACCCCTTCCCCTTAACCGATCTTCACCAAAAACAATAGGTCTTGAGTACTCTACAAATCAGGGCTGTATGCAAAACATTATTTGATTTTGTGTGAATTTGCGGCTGTTATCGTTTGCCATAGAAAATAACCCTTGTTAAAAAAACGTTGCTAGTAAACTACCCCTTTCCCTCAACCGATCTTCACCAAAAACAATAGGTCGTGAGTACTCTACAAATCAGAGCTGTATGCAAAAAATTATTTTATTCTGTTTGATTTTGCGGCAGTTATCGTTTGCCATAGAAAAAAAATCTACACACAGACAGACAGACACACAGACACACACAGACACTTTTCGAAAAAGGACTTTTTTCATGTTTTGAGTGTAGTACAATCAGAATCTGCAATAATCTCGAACACGATTTTTTTTGCCATCACCATACTTCCATTTCCTTAAGGAATATGGAAGTAAAATATCGGTATGGAGAACCATACATGAGTTCCATGTTCTAAGATTTATATTTAAAATCATATTCGAAATGAAATATTTCCATAGAAACTACGTCTTTCTACTTATTGCTTCAGCATTAACCACAGTACTGTGGTCACTAACGTATATCACCTCACATTTTCGCACTCGATTTTCACCGATGATGGCAGTCGATGGCACTGCCGAAAAGTCTGGTTTTGCAGAAAACATTGGACTACGGCTAAAGAGCCCGGGAAGCAATTTTAACAAAAAACTACTTCTTTGTTGCCGATAACGTAGTACACATATAACAAATTCTCCCCTCCACCTTCAACTATAATTTTTAATAATAGAAAATTACCCCCACCCCGTTCACCTAACTTCTTCATTTATAGATATTTCATCTACGTTTCTACAGTGGATTACTATGAGCTTCTTATCAGGATACTTTATTTATAAAAATTAAGTACTTTACTCTTGTTAAATCATAAAATGTTTCAGGTAAACTACCCCTTTCTCTTAACCGATCTTCTCCAAAATCAACAGACCTTCCGTCCTCTACAATTCAGCGAAGCATGCAAAAAAATATTTGATTCTGTTTGAATGTGCGGCAGTTATCGTTCGTCATTGAAACATTTCTCTTGTTACAACATAAAATGTTGCAGGTAAACTACCCCTTTCCCTTAACCGATCTTCACCAAAATCAATAGACCTTGAGCTCTCTGCAACTCAGGGGGTGCAAAAAATTATTTGATTCTCATTGAATTTTCGGCAGTTATCGTTCGTTATAAAAAAATTACCCTTTTTAAAACATAAAACGTTGCTGATAAACTACCCCTTCCCTTAACCAATCTTCAACAAAATCAACAGACCTTCAGTTCTCTTTAGTTCAAAAAGGTATGCAAAAACCTAGTTGATTCTGTTTGAATTTACGGCAGTTACCGTTCGTCATATAAAAAATTACCCTTGTTAAAACATAAAATGTTGCTGGTAAACTACCCCTTTCCCTTAACCGATCTTCACCAACACCAATACGTATGCAAACTCTACAATACAGGGCTGTATGCAAACCATCATTTGATTCTGTTTGAATTTGCGGCTGTTATCGTTTACTATAGCAAAAATTACCCTTGATAAAAAACCGTTGCAGGTAAACTACCCCTTTCCCTTAACCGATCTTCACCAAAAACGACAGGTCTTAGGTACTCTACAATTCAGGCCTGTATGCAAACAATTATTTGATTCTCTTTGAATTTACGGCAGTTATCGTTCGTCATAGAAAAAAATACCCTTGTTAAAACATAAAACGTTGCCGGTAAACTACCCCTTTCCGTTAACCGATCTTCAACAAAATCAACAGACCTTGAGTTCTGTATAATTCAAAAAGGTATGCAGAAGAGTAGTTGATTCTGTTTTAATGTACGGCAGTTATCATTCGTCATAAAAAAAAATTACCGTTGATAAAACATAAAATGTTGCAGGTAAACTACCCTATTCCCTTAACCGATCTTCAACAAAATCAACAGACCTTGAGTTCTGTATAATTCAAAAAGGTATGCAGAAGAGTAGTTGATTCTGTTTTAATGTACGGCAGTTATCGTTCGTCAAAAAAAAAATTACCCTTGATAAAAAACCGTTGCAGGTAAACTACCCCTTTCCCTTAACCGATCTTCACCAAAAACGACAGGTCTTGAGAACTCTAAAATTCAGGGTTGTATGTAAAATATTATATGATTTTGTTTGAATTTGCGGCTGTTATCGTTTGCCATACAAAATACCCTTGATAAAACAAAAACGTGGCAGGTAAACTACCCCTTTCACTCAAACGATCTTCACCAAAAACAATAGGTCTTTAGTACTCAAGAAATCAGTGCTGTATGCACACAAAACTTATTTGATTCTGTTTGAATTTGCGGCTCTTATCGTTTGCCATAGAAAATACCCTTTTAGAACATAAAACGTTGCAGGTAAACTACCCCTTTTCCTTAACCGATCTTCACCAAAACCAAAAGGTCTTGAGAACTCTACAATTCAGGGCAGTATGCAAAACATTATGTGATTATGTTTGAATTTGCGGCTGTTATCGTTTGCCATAGGAAATACCCTTGTTAAAACATAAAACGTTGCAGGTAAACTACCCCTTTCCCTTAACCGATCTGTACCAAAATCAACAGATCTTGAGAACTCTACAATTTAGGGCTGTATGCGAAACATTATTTGATTCTGTTTGAATTTGCGGCTGTTATCGTTTGCCAAACAAACAAAGTTACCCTTGATAAAAAAAAACCGTTGCAGGTAAACTACCCCTTTCCCTTAACCGATCTTCACCAAAAACAATAGGTCGCGAGTACTCTACAAATCAGGACTGTATGCAAAACATTAGTTGATTCTGTTTGAATTTTTGCGGCTGTTATCGTTTGCCATAGAAAAAAAATCTACAGACACACAGACAGACACACACACACAGACACTTTTCGAAAAACGACTTTTTTCATGTTTTGAGTGTAGTACAATCAGAATCTGCAATAATCTCGAACACGATTTTTTTTGCCATCACCATACTTCCATTTCCTTAAGGAACATGGAAGTAAAATGAGAATTTCATAATTCTTTCCGTATAATTTTGTAAATATATTTTATAAATTCTTTCCGTTTCAATGTTACTGGGTAAACCAACATGAATTATAAGGGTTGAAAAAGTATGAAAAGCGCTGATTTCAAAATATACCATCTTGAGTAAATGTTACTCAAATTGAAGGTAAATAAAACTCATGTCACTAGGAATCACTTTAATGGTAAATTTGAATTCTTAGTAAATCTTTTAATAATGAATCTTTCCGAAAATATTTTGAAAAAACCCGGTTATATTACGCCTAAGGATTCTGTTTCGTGAGTGGTATAAGCACCTTACAATTCGTGCAAGGTACGCTATTTTGTATATAAAATCTCATTCTTCCGAATTAAAGTGAAGAAATTGCTTTTCTAACTGTGCAAAGACGACGGTTGAAACCATAGAGATATCAGCCTATAGGAATAATCATTGACTGATTGTCATTGTTAAGAAAACTCTTAACTTTATAAAATAATAATTTAATCAATACTCGGTATTAATTCTAACTTCATTGAATGTTAATTTGCAAATACTGTAATTCCTTTTATTTCTGTAATTGTTATTGAACCTTAGTTTAATACATGCCACTGCTTTAGAAATAGGGCTGCGTTAAATGATTAGGAAATTTCGCTGAAATTTTTAATAGCTCTGGGGGTGGTATTGAGGCCAACCCCGTAGTTACGCCAGTGAGACTCAGTATGGTGTGCGGGGATAAGCAAGGACAGGCAACTACGGTGACACGTCACAGGTATGGTAAGACACATTCGTCGCACCTCAGCTTGCAAGCTTCCCTTCCGATCGCTTTGCCCTGCTGAGGCACTTTGATTTCAGTTCAGCAACACGGGGCTGTGTATCATGGTGCGAGAATTTCTATAGAAGCCGTGCATCCGGAAACCATCTCACATCCAGGATTGATGGCATTTCTTGCCTCCTCCTTCCCCACATCATTGCTAACTCAAAAACAAATAACCGTACATTGCTGTCGAGACGGTGGGACGTACCATGGGCGCCAGTGTGTTTGAGTGTAAACGTTTAAATACTGGTTGTCTGCAAGACGTAGTATTTAAAACACGAAAAAGCTGTTCGTATTTCACAAACAGCAAAGTGCGAGAGTGCAGCGTTTGTGTTTACGTACGCTCAGGGCCGAATATATACGGGAAGGGGACGAGCGGGACTGACCCCCCAGAGAGTCGAAAAAGTTGACGAATCTTGTTAAACTCTTAATTTTTAGACTGTTTTATTATTATTTTATTTATAGCTGTTAGCTGTTTACGATAGTACATTAACAACTCAATTTAAATATACAAACAGGTTTGTTACACAGCGTATACGTGTGAAATATGAAATATAGGAAAATCAATTCAGTCAGTAAGTATCTCCTAACCAATGTTATGGTAAAGCGTATTTTTATTGGGTTATTACCGTTTACTTCAGTGGGATTGATTTCTGGATGTTATCACACATTTGTCAACCACTTTAAAGATAGTAATGTTGATTAGTCTTGTTTTCTCTTTTGTATGAAGTGGACTAACCTGGACCCCCCACCCAGCCCAAATTCTAGATACGCCACTGTGTACAGTGTGTTTCCAAAAGATAGAGTCAAACTTCAGTAAATGATTCTGCTCATTAAACTGAAGGAAAAGCGTCCAATAAACGTATGTCGAAAATGCTTTGTTTCCGTTCTGTATGTCTGATGTGTTTTTATAAAAATAGTAAATTACTACCCAACAAAATGACATGTAGAGTTGAAATTTGTTAGGCCTATACGTAGTAAGTGTAGGTCTACTATTTCGTATAAGTACAAAACAAAGCAAAATGTTAACTTAAAAAATGTTCAAAATGGCGGCTGATTGAAAGTTTTAATTTTAAATTTCACAAAAATTAGTACTTACAACCAAATATCTTATTACATAACAAAATTATCCCTTTTATTCGTAATCCAATTATGGAATTCAAAAAGCAAAAACGAAGATATTACAGCTATTTTATAAGAAAACATAGGCCTATTTTCCGTATAGTTATTGTTTGGCCTGTTTTGTTATAAAAGAAATGTAATATCTCAGTTATTTTTATCCGAATTCCGTGAACAAGGTATCATTGGATTATGAATAAAAGAACTAATTTTTATTATATAATAAGACATTTTTGTTGACATTTTTAATTTTTCTGCAATTTAGAATTACAAAAAAATTCAATCAGCCACCATTTTGAAAATCTTAAACATGACGTTTTGATTGTTTAATACTTATAAGAAGTACTAAACTTACTTTGTATACCAAATTTCAACTCTGTCTCATTTCGTTGGGTACTAATCAATTAAACACACACACGCGCGCGCGAAGCATTTCGACAATGTTTATGGGAATTTTCGTTTTGTTCAGTGAGTAGAATCATTTCCCGAAGTTTGTCACCATATTATAGTAACATTCTGTGTATACATTTTTTTTTTTAATAACTGAAAGGCGTAACAGTTTGGTTGAATTTTAAAACTCCTTTTTTTTTGCCACTCATTGTATATTTCATTCTACATTAACTGTTAAACAGCGGTTTGGTCTGTATTTCACAAGTGACATAGGACAAGTCCAAAGGGTAGCAGAGCTCATCTTCGACTGGTCGCTTTCTGAACTGCCGTTTACTCTAAAGACGATTAATCGGCAGAGGCGTATTTACGGGTGCCCCCCCCCCCCAAGATAGTCGAAGAATTTGACGATTTTTGTTACCGTCTTTTATTATATTTTCAGCTGTGTTCGCTAATATAGTGGTAAGTATAGTATAAATATACAAACAAGTGTATTGCACAGCATTTGCGTATACGTTTGAAATATGAAATACTGTATAGGAAAATCAATTCAGCTAATAAGTATCTTCTTCTAAACAATGTTTAAATAAATTGTATTTTTTTGTGTTTATTGCCGATCCCTTTAATGGGATTGATTTCAGGATGTTATCACACCTTTTTTCAACCACTTTAAAGGTAGTAATGTTGATTAGTCTTAACGTGTTTTTCTTTTTTTGTATGAAGCCGACTCGACCGGACGTACCATCGTCAGTTGCGACCGAGGTAGAAATTTTGAATCCGGTCAATTGCGATCGATTGTATTTTCATGTTATAATAATAATAATAATAATACAGAAATTACCATTATAATTCTGTTCATTCCTAACCTAACCTAATCTAACCTAGCCTAACCTAACCTAACAAAAATATTGGAAGAAAGAGGTTACTCGCCCAAATAAAAAGTTGCAGAATTGTAATATCATCTAAGTTCAGAATAGGAACGTTTCTAAATGTAGATTTGGTCAGTAAGCGAAAGTGCGGGGCGCAATTGACCGTGTAAGAACAGGTAAAAACGTTATTTCGTCGCAACTGACCGAGACCGGACCGGGGACTCCCCCTCCAATACCAAATTCTAGATACGCCACTGTTAATCGGTAGTGACTGATCGGTGACGGTGATGATGAACGTGATAAAGATGGCGATGATTGTGAAGATGTATCATCGGCGATGAGCGAAACGCGACGTTTATTACGATGATACTGATAGTAATGCTAACGACGACAAGACTATTATTGTAGCCGTGTAAACAGACAGTGACTGTAGGTAAAATACGAACCGATGTTGGTTTTGAGTTTTAAGACGTCCGCGGGGCATCGTTGCAGAATGACTCGGCAGTTATACGGCTGTGATTTATGTTATTGTTTCAGTCTGCTGGCCGTGACCTTGTACGTCCGGGTCTCGTTCAATGCAGCTTCCCCACCCCACGGCGTACGAAACACAGTAAGCACGTGATTATAATTATTACATAACATTTATACATACATGCGTTCACGAACACGTGCATTACGTATTAGTTAATTTTTCGTGTTCTGAATAAATAATCGTGTTTGTACCCTTTTTTTTTCTCCACGACTGTCGCCGCGTCTTGAGATTATTTTCCACCGCTTTCTGTCCGTTCGTTCACCATGTTTCAGTCCTCTATTCTCCATGGCGGTGTTTATTCCTTGTGTTCATCCAACTGTTGTTCGGCCTACGTCTTTTTCTCTTGCGTGTAAATCCACCCAATCATTTGTTTAGATCGTCTCTTTTTCACGAGCCTGCGGTAGCTGCACCACCTCAGTACGGTCATAGTTTCAAGTACAGGCCTACCGATGACCCCCATACGCCCTATAATTTCTGTGCCCACTTGGTTTGATGATACGACAAGAGTAAATGGCCTGTACTGCGCTTCTCGAGGCCAATCCGGTTTCCTACCGGTAAATAAACAAATTTACAGGCCGCCGCGTTACAAGCGCTGCGCGGGTTAAGCTCGGTGTTAGGGCTGTTACCTCCTCACTGTCTCCACGCCAGCAAAACTTTCTGCCAACCTTTATTTAAATCTGCCAGATACGCTGTACCGAAATGATCCTCTTCTACGACAGACACGTGTTGAAAATTTTGCAGACTAATGTCGATACGGTTACAACACAATCCATAAAGATACCGTACGTATTCTGTTTTAATCGCATCACGTTTGCAATAAAACGTAGGCTAATGTTTTCGCTTGCAAGGTTAGCTTCGTTAGGTAGGGTTTAAACATAATCCCACAGAAATAAAATGCATCCATTATGAACAACGTTTTAAGTGTAAAATGTTCAGCTTCAGCATGTTTATGAATGATGAAAAAGAGAACGCTTGTATGTTACAACGATGCTTAGTTCAGTTTCTTTTTAGTTGTTTTTACTTCCATGTTCCGTAAGGAAATGGAAGTATGGTGATCGAGAAAAAAATCGTGTTCGAGATAAGGACAGATTTTGATTGTACTACCCTCAAAACATGAACTCAAAACACGAAGAAAAGTCATTTTCCGAAAAGTATATGTGTGTGTGTGTGTGTAATGTTTTCTATGGCGAAAGATAACTGGCGCAAATTCAAACAGAATCAAATAATTTTTGCATATGTGCCCGAGTTGTAAAGGACTCAAGGCCTATTGATTTTGGTGAAGATGGTTAAGGGGAAGGGGTAGTTTACCTGCAACGTTTTACGTTGTAACAAGAGTAAAGTACTTAATTTTAGGAACATAAATAATGTATCCTGAAAAGAAGGTCGTAATAATCCACTGTAGAAAGGTAGATGAAATATCCAAAAATGAAAAGCATAGTTAAAGGGGGAGGGGTAATCTTCTATAAATGAAAATGATAGTTCGGTGTCCTGTAAATCGCCACTAGTGACAATCGCCACCAGGGACAATCGCCACCAGCAGGGGCTTCCCCACCACCTCTCGTTAATATTTAAAGCTTGGACTTCGCAGGCCTGGTCTGCCTTGAACAGTTAAGTGAATTTTACTGATTCCCATCACACTTTTCACAGGCTTCGGATTGGCTACATGCAATATCTATTGCATAAATTATAGGCGTGTTTAAAATCAGCTATTGGCTTCGTCAGTTACTTTGAGCTCAAATTAAGCTCCGTCACTAATATTTACTTTATTTACATTATTTACATTTTTTTACTCTCATAAGTCAACGTTTTTATAGTAACTCTTCAAAATTTTTGGAGATGAGAAATTGTTTTCAAACAAGTGACAATATCACCACTTTCTTCATATTTTTAACCGTTCTTTCCAGTCTGTCATCTAGAGTCATGTAAGCAGTTTTCCTTCGTTTACCTTCCATGTTGAGCTGGGCCCTTATTAGCGCACTGCTGTGCTCTCTGCTTCTTTCTTAAAACAGTTGATGAGGTCCTTGACTCGAAGATTCGGTCTTCCAAGTTCGGTATTAATTTTGTTGTGCCATCCCTCGACAGAGTTGGTGGTTCGATGACGCCTGTTGTAACAACTCCAAAGCTCGACTGGAACTTCTTCGTTTTCCATCCATCTCTCCACGAAATAGTCCAAAAATCCAGAAAGTTTTTCATTGTCAGGCACTCTGGAATGTATTTCCAGCCAGCCGTCGGGAACATCCTCAGGCCGAAGAAACGCCAAAGCAGCACACATGCGGATGATCATTCTCACTTCTTCGTTCTTCATATACTCACAAGCAAGTCCCAAATCTTTTTTGAACTTTTCTCCAGATGCACTTTCTCATGTGAAAGTAGCAACCTTTTACGTCTACTGCGGGAAATACAACTTTAAGGGCAGAAATTGCTGCCGATTCAAAATCGACTGTCACCGTCGCTGGATTCCACTCTGGTATGGCCTCAATAAGAAGGCGGAAAAGTCGAATACATGTTTATTTCCTTTTTTTGGCAAGAGAGCAAATATAACTGGATATATATTTGTTTCGTTCTTTGAGCTTCCAAAGTCTGCATGAATGGTATAAATTTGCGAAACTTGTTTACTGCAACTCTTAAAAGTGCCATCCATAAAAACATCTTGCTTACTTCTCAAAGATTCTTTTCCTAATGCTCCACTAAAAATAATAAGTCGCCCGCCTGTGTTGTCGTCTTTCAAAAGAAAACTACTTCCATCTGTCATGGTAAGCATTCCCATTTCCAGAACAACTTCTTCAGATGATTCCGGTTCTCGTTGATTACCTTGCGATTTGGCCCTGTGGCGATATCTCTTCGTAACTTGCTGATCTGACATTTCGGTTACAAAATCATAGCACATGTTGTGGAGATTACCCATTTGTTCGGAGTATATTTTAGAAATTTCCTCGTCGCGTGCTCGCTTCTTCGCCTGATTGAGAGCCTTCAATACTTCTGAGCGAGCATCATCCGGAGGACCACATTGATGCTCGCTTGAACACAGCACTTCACCAAGTTTGCTCTTGATTGATCGTCGGCAACGTGTGGATCTCTGTCTTGAACAGCACCAAGTTACAGTCCCATCTTCTTTGGTCCTTTTAATATTGTACGCGTAACCTTGGTAGTGGGCGCATGGCTTCCCATGACTGTTCGTTGACACTTCCATATAACCACAACTAGAATGCACTAAATAACTATGACCGGAACACTATGACACTCAGAGCAATAACGAGAGAAAGCGGGGCCCAGCGGGCGGAGGGGATGGTCCTGCGGAATTTCCTGTTATTAATCCAGCGGTCATTGCCTCAGGGGAGGGAGCCGGGGACAGTGGGTAGCGATTGTCACAAATTTTAAGCTGGTGGCGATTGTCGCTGGTGGCGAATGACATGTATTCGATAGTTCAGGGGGGAGGAGATAATTTTTTATATGTATACTGTATTACGTTATCGGGAACAAAGAAGTAGTTTCCACGGAAATATTTAATTTCAATTTGTCAAACACAAAACTCGATTTACAAGGAACACACTTAACTCGTTAGAAATTATCTAGCCGAATTCAAGTAAACGATTTTAAATATAAATCTTAGAACATGGAAGTCATGTATGGTTCTCCATACCGATAATCATACAACATGCGTCAGTCTGTTACAATAGTTATTAAACGATTATGTTATTAAACGACACTCTTATTAAATGATGTCTATTGTCAACTATGAGTTTTGTTTACTTTAAACAATAAACCATAAAAAGCAGAAACATTCTTACCTAATTTCACGCGTTAACACATTAGGTATTTTCGCATTACATTCAGCAAATAAATCAATCATTTACAAGTGGTACACTTCTTCTTCCTCACTGCGTGGTGTATCGATATTATCGCGTACCTACTCAAAACATCGAAAATGTAGTGTAGGTAGGGTTATCGGTAAAGTACCGAAATTTGATTATTTAACCCTTCACGGTTTTATGATAATAGGATTTGGATTTGTGTAATATTAAAAATAAAAAAGTAACTAACTGTTGTAACAAAAGATATTTATAGTAAAAAGTGCATATCTAAAAATGCGAAAATAAGGCATTACAGTACATTAGTGAAGCCAGAATGCCTATATGCAAGTGAGCAAGTGAATGTCTAGCATTCAGTTATAATTTAGACAGACTAGAAATATTGAAAAGACGAATTATTAGGAAAATATTAGGCCCACGATAAGCTTCAGAAGGTTGGAGGTTAAGAAGTAATGATGAAATATATCAAAATATAGAAAATATAACAGAAACAATGAGAAAAAGAAGGCTAATATTTTTTGGACTTATATATAGAATGGACGACAATAGGTTAACAAAGCAGATCTTCAAATATCTGTGGGGGAAGAAGTCAACATCAAGTTGGAGTAAAGAAGTACAAAAGGATTTGGAAAACAATAATATAAACGCAGAAGAAGCAATTGAAAGAGACGTTTCTCGGGCAAAAGTGATAAAAATGAAAGGAGTCCAGGGTAGGAGAGAGAAAAACTCATGTTCAAAGTGGACTGAAGACAGGAAGAAGAGAGAGACACAGTGAAAAGATGAAAGAATATTGGAAAAAAAGAAGAGAACAAAGAAGAAAGAATTGAAATTGGCATGTGGTCCATAGATGGCCGATACAAAAAAATATGTACTCATCGTTAAAGTGGCCGTGCGCGCGCGCGTGTGTGGCTGAATGCTTGTGTGAATGTTCAACACCCAATAACTAACGCTTGGTCGCGGTAAGCGTGTTGCAAATTCTGGTCTTCTTTTAAAAATAGAAAGTACAGATTCTTTTTAAGTTTGGGTGTTTCCTGCTGTACGGTATTTGTTTTGAGCATGACGTATCGGTTGTGTTTATTTTTAGACACAGGAGCGTGTACGCGTGGAATGTGGGTGTGTTACTGACGTGTTCTGTTGACCGATTGCCACACGCTATCTGTCCACAGACGTCCCGCCGCGCCGTTTGCTGTCTGCGGGCAGTCATCTCTCTCAGTAAGGCCTCTATTACACTAAGCAGATGATTACAGGAAAAGTTGTGGAGGCCAAATATTGATGGTTGCGGTAGTCGAATGGTGGGGTGGGTGGGGGTTAAACGAACACATTAAACAGGAGGCAAACCTACTATACTGTATACGTGCATCACACATAGTGCTGTCGTATGAAAAAACAAATATAGAAAGTTACTGTTTTCCAATCTTTGAGCAGTCAATTTGTGGGAAATTCCAAGTAAGATTGTGTCGAGACAGTTCACCTAACAAGCATGATGCAAGCGACTGATCATCATATTTAGGAGAAGCAATGAAACCGCAGAATCTTTCTTTCAACCTGTTTACCTTTTATTATATAAACGATACACTATGAGTATTTGAAAAACATAAAACATAAGGAACTTCAGTGGTCTCAGCAATTACAGCCAAATAATCCGCTTCTTGTATCTTACTCGTTATTTCTTCATAACATATTTCTAACATTAGTCTATATTTAAAAGTTCACTTTGAATAGTTTTTGAGGTACCCTAAAATACAGTTACTTCCTCTTAATGATTTTTCATTGATGTGTCAAGCTCAGAACTGAAACCAATTAAACCTCGAAATATACGAGGAGCTGATGACGATTCAGTCTCATCATGACCCCGCAAAGGTAATTCAAAAGCTCCACACAAGCGGACACAGTTTATTGTATTTAAGACGTACCGATTACTGCGTACTCTTTCGTTATGTAATACAATATTTCGTATATATTCACTGTCCAGCTGCTGTGCTATACGTACCAAAAAGAGAAAACTGAAAAGCATTCTTTATATGTTCTTTATATGACTGATTATTTCTTATTTTTTCGGCTAGATGATTAATATCTTTCATTCCGAATTTTGTTCACGGATCCTCCCCTCCAAACAATAAACAATAAACAAAAAACAAAATGAAGAGTTTATTTTGTCACAGCCACATAACCAGTCAGTATTTTCGTAATATTCTAGTTTAAATAATCGATTAAATTGTCGACTGCCTGATTTTACAATTTGATTTATTGTTAAGGGAGGCATTTAGAATCCTAGTGTATCGGTTCTTAACGCTATTCATTTTAAACTAAAAAACAAACACGTTGTTTAAATGCACGCAGAATCAGTAACTCCAGAAAGACAAACACAAAAGCACACAGCAGCACTAAACAAATTGAAGAGTAACGCACGTTCTCCCATATGTGTGTGTAGTAAGCTCTGCCATTTACTCTTCAAGTTGCAAGCGGCCTGTTGCCTGCGCGCCACATTTGAATAGTACGTGAACATTGCCGCATAGAATATAATACGCTCTCCGTTGAACTTTATGACATTCTTAACTGCTTAATGTCTTCGTATATTATTTTATAGTTTAGTTATTCTATATTGGTGGTCGATACAACCATAACACCAGCCGCCACTGACTTACTGCAATCGGTTGCACGGTCTGCAATCGATTGCAAGACAGTTGCAAGTCGTGCACCTGCTCGTGCAACTATTTAGTATCACATACTCGTTGTGGGGCATTGATTCAAGTGTAGCCTATTACACTACGCACGATTGCACGCAATTCGGCTGCGCGCGCATTCTGTGGACAGTGAAGACATTTCATGACATGCGACCGGTATGTTTTTTTTACAAAACCGTCAATATCTTGAAAACAAAAAGGAGGATTTTATTGAAAAAAAACAAAGTAAAATTTGCAAGTTTGTCTACAGTACATTTCGTTCGCTTTACACCATACAGCTATCTCTTATAGAACAAAAGTTTGTCGTCATGCCGAAAATTTCACTACACCCAAACTAACAAAAAATTTCGTGACGTGGGACCGTTTTAAGACTCTGTTCTTGAAAATGATTAATTATCGGTTAAAGTGTGTGTCTAAAACCATCCTGAACTTCAAGGAAATGGTGGGGAAAGAATTTTTTTTATCTGATCAGTCTGAGGTTAGCCTGGACAACGAAACAAACTTTACCTCTTTAGAATAGTAGCCTACTATAGACGACATGCTTACTCTGCAACTGATTGCAGAGCTTTTACTAACCTGCAACTAGTTTCACGTAGCCTGCAATCGGTGCATGCAGTCAGTTGCGTAGTATAATAGAAGACTTAAAAATAAGGAAAGACACGATTAAAACAGGCAAGACAAAAACAGGTCTTATTTAAAGTAATCTTCTTCTTCATCGCCACCATCATCATTAACTTCTCCTCCTCCTCCTCCTCCTCCCAGAATACAAGCGTATGACTTGTCCGTGTTGAACCAGGTTTCCGTCTTTTCCTGTATCGGCCAAATTGTTTCTCCCCGCCTCTGTTTGATTTCTGTAGTTAAAAATTTTGTTTTATCTGTTTACTATTCTTTCATTAAATAATTTATTTTATTTTCAGTTGTTGCGTGTATGCGTATATAATATAAACTATTGTGACAAACAAAAACGGATCAGAGAGAACATTTTCATTTAATGTTGGCATTAGATAAACGGGAATATATTACGACGGTCTCACGGATCGTCGTGTTGTACTGTGGAAACAAAATACAGAAGCCAGTGAAGTCGTTGATTACTAGCTTTAATTAGGCCTAGTCACAAATAACAATTTGAAATCAAAAAGGTGCTCTCGTACAATAATTCAAGTTAAATTTGTCTACACGCAAATAATAATGTCAACTATTAGCGTTCCGCACTAATTATAATAAATACGGTAATCAGTTTACACTAATCCGCAACAGTAACTTGATCCGCACTCTATAATCTCGCTAGGTGTAACTGACTTCTAACTTTGCTTTGATTAGATGTCCGTCTTTGGACCCGTGGTTGGCTTGCAACTTCCGGGACGTTCACGATGACTGTCAGATGACTAACTTCTAAGCCGACCGCTGTTGCTTATACTTGTGATCAACAAGCATCAGGATTGATTTTATTTACATAAATATACAAGAGTTGCAGATTTTTAAACTTGTCTCCTTCAAAATAGTCCCCTTTCGCAGCCACACACTTCTTCCAGCGCTTTCCCAACTGTTCGAAGAATGGCTTAAAGTCATCTTTTGTAAGAGGCTTTTTCTTTACATGTATGTTAGGGTGTTGGTGAGAGGGTAGTTGAAGGTAGACGTGAGAGGAGTAATGGGTACATTACAGAGGGAGAGAGAGAGAGAGAGAGCGAGAGAGAGAGAGAGAGAGAGAGAGAGAGAGATAGAGGTAAGTTTGTGCATTGTAAACGGCAAGCAAAGTGTGTGTCCGTGGACGTGATTTCAACAATGATCTACATTCAGACATATCGGCTCAGTTACAAGGAACTAGTTCTTCCGTTTCCAAAATGATGAGTGTAACGCAATACTTCCAGGTAGGAAAGGAGGCTGTAAAACTGTTCCCCACGACTTCTCGAGGGTCATGTTTATTGCAGGCCTATTGTTCGCGCAAGAACACTTTGAGGCCCCACACGTATCACCTGTTGCCTTTTAATTTATTAATTAATTTCATATTTTGTTTTAATGTATTGAAGCGGGTGTTAGTAATCATACCTTATGCATCAAGTGTGATCTGAAGTGTTTTCTGTGTATGCGTTTCAACACGAAATAAATTGTAATTTGTTTATTTTTAGAAACTAAAGAAAATACTAACCGCTTTTATTACAGTATAATTGCGAATAATAAGTAATACGTTTTCCATTAAGCAGAGCGTTGGAAATCAATTCAACTGTGAGTGCAGAACACCCTACTGGTCTTTCGTGACTCAACTCCGTAGGTGTATAATCATGAGCCTAATTGTATTGACTTCGGTTGTTACGTTTATATGGTTAAAATGCAATTTATAACCGCGTTATTACTTTGTGGACAGTTGTCTTCTAGAGAACTATAGGCAACATGCCGACACTGTTGCATGTCCATAGTTGCGTAATTGCTTTCATAGCGTGCGTATGACCTTGGTTGGCACTACTAGCGTCTACGCGCAGATATAACTCGTGGGCAGCGCATACACAGAGACGACAGGACACTAACTCCAAGGAGCAAATCCAAGTAATTGCTTTGGATTTGCTTCTTAACCATTAAAATTAATTATAAATGTATCACTATTGACTCGGAACAATAATTTTTATAAAAAATTAGTGTTCCGAGTCAGTAGTTATATATTTATAATCAATGAACACGTCATGGACAACAAAATCCAGGAATTAAAATTACTTTAAGGTACTACATGAAAATTGAAATTTTTGTTATTAAATATAATAATATAATAAATATTAAAATATGATTACGTTAAGCTAATATTTATTATTAAGAAAAATCGTTACAAGAAATAGTTTATGCCAACCAACTAAATTTATTACAAAACCGCCAGTATCTCGAAAACGAAAAAGCGGATTTAATTGAAACAAAAACCAAAATAAAATTTGGAATTTTCTCTAAATTTCACTCGCTGACACCATATATCAATCTCTCATAAAACGAAAGTTTGTCGCATGCCACAAATGTCACTACATGCAAATTAAAAAAGGAACTTCATGGCGTGGAACTGTCTGAAAACTCTGTTTTTGAAATATGTTAAAACTATCGGTTAAAATTTATGTCTAAAACCATCCTCAAACTTCAAGGAACTCGGTGGTGAAAGAATTTTAAAAATCAGATCAGTTTCTGAGGTTATGTCGGACAATGAAACACATTCGCCTGCCGGCTCTCGCGCTCTCAGCCCCACCATGCCAGATTTGCGGCTGCCCACGATTTATATCTGCGCGTAGACGCTTGTCTTGGTTGGCATGTACGGCCGTTTCACAGAGAACCACCTGTCTGGCCGCGATTCGATGACTGAGCATTGTGTACGGTGGGAGAAGCATGGCCGGGTAGAGACTGTCAACGTTAGAGAAGCTCAATTTGCGCCGGTAGGGAGAAAGGTGGGGGTAGACGACAATATGGGTACCCATTCCCCCTATTCCACTCTCGTGTTTCACTGCGCATGCGTTTCTCTATCGTTGACAACCTTTACTACGGTAGGCTAAGTGGGGGTAAACCAAACGGCTAGTACTGTCTGGCCACGACTGGATGATCGAGGCTGCTCTCTCCCACCACAAGCGGCCGCTTGTGAGCGGGGTAGGGTGAAATATACTAGCAGTTTGGTTTACCCCCACTTAGCCTACCGTAGTACTCGGTCATGCTTCTCCTACCTTACACAATACACATATTTCACCGTACCTCGCTTACAAGCGGCCGCGTAGTGGGGGAGAGCAGCCTCGATCATCCAGTCGTGGCCAGACAGTAGAGGTGTGCTAAACTAGTATTTGAAAATAACAGGTACGAACGATACCGTTCAAAAAAAAAAAAACACGTACAAATACCTGTTATTATATACTTATTCATTTGAGAAAATTTACAAGTATACAAACACAAAACAAACTAATACCTGAACAAATACAAATTAATACAAAACATGACACAATTGTCAAAGCAATCAACATCGAAAATACACAAAATACTAATATATACACCACGATCACACACAATAATACCATACCAATGTAAAGTGGCAAAGGCCAACAGGAAACCATAACAACACCAACCAACACACGATTACTTCACAAGATTCAAAATTAGGAAGACGGAGGATGGGAACACTAAGTATCTCGAAACATGTTCCAAACAAGGAAAAAACATCTTGAGGTAAAGTTATTATAAATATTAAATATATTATATACATCAAGAAATAGACTGTTGCAAAAAGTGTTTGAATATATAATTATTGTACATATACCTGTATTATATAATTTAGTAAATTGAAAGTATAGAAGTAAATTGAAACTAAAAGTATTAACAGTGTTACTTTACACTGTGGCTTTACTAAGCTGTTATTGTTTAAAAGAAAATAAGAAACAAGAACATTTATAGGCCCATCTCCCTTTGGGAATACTAATTTACGTTTCCACTAGGAGTAAACAAACTGATATAGGTTGCTTAATATTAAATTATTGATTCCATTTTGGTTAAACAAATCAGTTGCGAAACTCAAGCAATGAAATTTAAAGTGCACGTAATAGCACAACAAAGAATGTAAAAAAAAAAACAATTTACGTGAGATGTGCAGTGAAGTTAAAATTATCTCCGAAATGACATTAACAAAAAGTACTATATGGCCTATCAGCCACTCTGCAAGTTATAACACAATATACGTAATTCGCTTTTTCAAAATTTACCAAGTTGGTGATCAGTATAATATATAATTTGTTATTATAATCTGTACTGTATATCTGCATAACACACGAGAATAAATGTAACATCAGTATGAATTTTTTTCATTTTTAAAAACATCTTCGTCTCTTTGGCATAGAGATATTCTGGACCTTGCTGTTTTGGTTCGTTTCGTACTTGTAAGGCAATCAGCACAAGCGCAGAAACGAAATTCAGCACCAAAAAGTGGCTTCGTACTCGTGTACTCGTAATACTCCCCTAATACTTGTAGTACTCGTTTACTTGATGTTACTTGTGTACAAGTATACTTGTAGTACTCGTGTACTTGTTGTTACTTCTGTACGTGTTTACTCGTTAGTTGCGTAGGGGGGTTGAATCGGAACAGGTATTTTAACTTTTCAGTCACTGTTTTATCCGTTCAGTATCGTTACAAAATACCTGTTATAGATATATCATCGGCCCACCTCTGCTTTTTCTTTAAACTCCACCGTTTGGGCGTTTTTCTGTCTGTCTACTGTGTGGGGTATGTCTCATGAATGCGTAAAATGTGGCACTCGTGCCCATACTTATGTCTTACGGACTCGTATTGTTCTTTAAGATTAATCCTCTAAAAATTAGGCGGACGGGAGGCAAAATGTTAAGGGTCAGCATTCTATGAAACATCGCAAAACTCAGTGTCATCGTCGGCATTATCATCAGTAGCTCCACAGCCCACCATGGTCCTCAGCTTCCCTCAGGATTTTCCTCCGGTCTTCCCTATCCTTAACCAGTGTCCACCAATTTTTCACTCCAAGCACTTCCACGTCTTCTAGGATTCCATCAATCCATCGTAGTCTAGGTCTTCCACGTCCTCTCTTTCCTTCTGGTGTGCATTTCATAATCCTCTTAAGAAGATCCTCCTCATTCATTCTCAGTACATGTCCTGCCCATATCAGCCTAGCTATCCTGATTGATGTCACAATATCAATATGAATATATAATTCATAGAGCTCTCTGTTGTACCTCATTCTCCACTCTCCACCTTCCCTAATGGGTTCATAAATTTTCCTAGTATTTTCCTCTCAAAAGATGCAAGTCGAAACAGGTCGCCCTGTATCAGTAACCATGTTTCACTTCCATATATCACGACCGGAATGTTCTAATGCTCTATGTAGTCTAGCTTTGGTTTCACGGTGTAGAAGTTGTGATTTAAAGTATTTCATCAGCCCATAGTAGCATCTGTTAGCATTCTGAATTATTTTACTTATCTCTTCATTTATACCATTGTTTTCATTTACCAGAGAGCCCCAATACGAAAACCTTGAGACCTTTTCAGAGTTAAAATTCATAATTTTTAAATAAAATTCATAATTTATTTTTAAATAAAAATTCATAATTTTTAAATGTGATGCTGATGTGTTACAAGTTCTCCTATTATTTATTATTATATGTATTTAGTTTTCTCCTCATTTACCCTTAGCCCAGTTTCCACAGCTGAATGGTATAATGCTGTGAATGCCTTCTTTACATCATTCTCTGACCTTCCTATAATATCTATGTCATCGGCATATGCCAACAATTGAATGGATTTGAAGAATGCAAAACTCCATGTGGGTTAACAAATTAAAGATATTTAATTAAGAAAGTTGTGTTAGTGGTTATAATCACAAACAGAATTAACATTGTTGCACACCACTATAGGAAAATTATTCCGATTAGCGCTTTCAAGCTAAACAGCTCATCGTCAGATCGGAAATCCGATCTTGAAAGCGCTAATCGGAATAATGTTGCTATAGTGGTGTGCAAGAGTGTTAATTCTTTTTGAATTCAAGATAATTTCAACAAGAATCTGATTATTTGGAAATTGAAATTTTTTAGGATACTAGGATTCACAAATTTTTTAATTTCAAAAATGTTTTTGTAATTTTAGGGGCACCACGGGTCACAAATGGAAATAAAGATTTTAAGAAAATTATAAAAGAATGTGGAACTTTATTCAAACACAAACGCGGTGTCTAATAATAATTTGACAAAAATTAACATCTGTCAACATCCGTTGCAAATTTTGGGGCGACTTCAGATAGTTTGTAAGCTATGTTTGCAGAGAAATTTTATATGGGCCTTAACTATCTATGGAAACATACATAAACTTAAAAAGCTAGTACTAAATCATTTGTCATTTCGGCATTATAAATGTGTATTGTGTGTTTGCATTTTGGTTTCTCTTTGGTGGTGGTATAGTGTGAGGTGTAAAATTGTTGCAACAGGCCGTGGGCGCAATACCTACAATATAAAGAAAGTCTAATACATACAAAATGCTTTCTTGTATGTAGGCTAATATAATAGTGTTACGATGGTCTCACTGATCGTCGTATGGTACAGTGGAAACAAAACACAAGACACCAATGAAGCCACTAATTACCAGCTTTAATTAGTCATAAATAACAGTTTGTAATCAACAAGGTATTAAAAAATGTTAATACTCGTACAATAGTTTAAGTTAAATTTGTCCACACGGAATAATAGTGTCAAGTAATAGAGTTCCACACTAATTATAGCACAGTAAACACTTTGACTAAGCCTCAACAATGACTCGATCCGCCCTAAGGAAATCGCTCAACGTAACTGACTGACAAAGCCATTCTTGCTTTTATAAGTCGCGCAGGGTTTCAGAATAACTTTCCATTCTTACTGAGGTGTGCCGTCATAATGAGTATTTCAAGTGCTATCAAGAACAATCTGAAAAGGGTACTTGAGTGCTACGTAAATGGACGGCCTTGTACAGACGAGGCACGCTGGGTTAGTCGAGAAGCGGGTAGAAGGACATTCGAGAGCGTTCCGTAACAGCCGTTACAATAGTTTTGGTTACACGAGAATACTGAAAGTTTATTCTCTACTAGCAGGTACCCGCGTCTTCTCACGCGAATGTTTGTATATGATTGTTGTGGTAACTGTCGAGTTGGTAAATTGCTAATGGTACATCTATATTAATAATATTCTTATATTGTAAGTTATGAATATCCAAAAAGTGCGAAGCAATAGATCCATCATTCATGTTTCCTCGATTCGTAAAATCAAAATTTGATAATTTAGTAGATATTTATAAAAATGCAGTAACACAATTAGATGAACATCTTTTATCGAAAAAATTTCGGAATGCATTAAGATCGTACAATTCAGCTTTTCAATTTACACCATTCGGAGCCAATGAAATAGTCGAAGGGAGCTTCATGCCTACTTTCAAAATTCAAGGGCAAGTATATCACCTCATGGGATCATTACTCCCCACACAAAACGAAGTACCAAAATTTCTACAGATGTATTTCATAGCTGATTATTTACAGCAAGCTGAAACAAGAATGGATCATATTTGTAACTTGAATAAGACATTAGTAGCAGAACGTCAAAATTTACTTCACGCAATCAACCCATATGTTAGTGAACTCAAAAGTGCGTTTGAGTTTCTAACATCTGCGAATAATAATAAATCAGTACAATATTGACGAGATATTATGGGTCGAATTCCTGATGCTGATTTGAGTTTATACAAGGAAAGCATTGAAAATTGTTGTTTACTACTTTTACAAGATTTAGTTACTTCTGTCGGTGGTAATCCGATAGCTCAATACGGATTACCAAATCCACAGTCTACCGTGCAAAACATTTAAAAGAATATCTTTCTGAAACCACTTATGACAGACAACAGCTACTTTCTACAGTTGAAGAGAATGAAATATTACTGACAGACGAACAAAGAAATATATATCAACTCATTCTTCAGTTTACTGTAAATCTGGAAATGCATTTTTCCTTGATGCATTTCCTTGACCCCTCACATTGCCGCTTTGACGATGGAAGCGTCATCACGAGACTTGAAGTGGAATGTCCTACCTCCCCTCTCCATTTATTCCAGATTTAGCACCGTCGGGCTATCATATTTTCGATCCAAGAGATTTTCAGGAGGGGAAAAATTCCAAACTCGAACGAATTCCAAATTGACGCTGCAAGAACGGGTAACATGCAGTCATAAACATGTCTGAGAAGCTTCCTGACTGCAAGGACAAGCATATTGTAATGGGACAAAACCGTATAGAAAATTAGCGTTTAAACATATTTGAATATCCCTCGTATACTCACATCTAATATAATATATAATATCCTCACAAAAATATAATATCCCCACACACACTCACATGTATACATAGATGGATGAAAAGGCAGGAAAGAGAAAAATATGTGTTATTTCTGACTTGTTTGGTCCCGTTCAACGGACTACTGACTATGGTAAAGACACTATTTTTCGGAAACAGTATGAACAAGTTGCAGTACTTGTATTAAAGGTATAGCGTCGTCCTTCATTTGACGTCTTCCTTGCGAGTACCCACTGTTGGTTGTAGCGTACCCTTTGGTTGACCTACAGTGCTGTATGTAAACAAACAGCCGGGCACGTTATTTTAACAAAAGAAAGTACATCGTTCCGAGAATCACAACCTGTGACTTGGCGTGGTGCGAATGACGTAAACAAAACATTGTGAATTTTCACACTTGTGAGTAATGTTGTCACACTCGCCTACAACGTGACACCATAACATTCTAAAGTAGGCATAACGTGAGTCTGCCGTATGATGGTACATTCAATCTTTTCAAAGCGCGAACACCGTGAATGTCTGATTATAACTTACTGCGTAAATGAGACGTGCCCACCTCGTATTAGTCATATTTATATACTTAAAAAAAAAAAAAAAAACTGGTAAGAGCACAAAACTGAGACTTAATCAGCGTCAGATTCTGAGTAGACATTTAGCCATCTGGCAAAAAAAAAGTTCCTATAACTTACGTTTTTGAAAATAAATGTTTTGAAAAATTATATAAATTTCTTGATTTCGTTGAATGGTCAATAATTATTTAGTTATTATCAGGGCTTGATTTCAGGGGGAACGCGCCGGAACGGCGTTCCGAAACCTCTTCGACACTAAAATAAATTACCGAAAAAATATATGAAAATAAAAACATGATTATTACAAAAATTTACTATTACTTTTTAAATTGTGCGCCTCATCAGCCCCATTACAAAACTAAACATTTGTCAAAATCAAACACCAGCACTAATCTTTATCTCAACTACTATGGTTAAAAAAATGTCTCAATAACCTATGGAGAAAATGAAACATAAAAACTGGCTTCAAAATTAAAATTACATGAAAGGTAACTCATTGGGAGTTACTTCCGAGAATACGTATGTGCATTCCAGAATTTTCCGGAGTCTTTCTACTTGGAAATATGCTATTGAATCAATAGCAGTAACTTCAAGTGAATGTTAGAGACCTGATTTCTGGCTATCATACAGCATTGGATACACTTACTTACTTACTAGCCAACGCCCACCCTTGGCTGTTGGGCCATTAGGCGGCGCGCTGACCAGTAGAGACGCGAGAGCCTTGCCGTACCATCTTCGTCTTGGACTTGCGTGTCTGAGATCAAGGCTGGACATGCAATTAGGTGATCCGCATTCATGGAAGCGTATCCACAGAGAACACATTCAGGAGACGACAACACGCCAATGCGGTGCAGGTGGGAGGCCAGGTAGTCATGACCGGTTGTAGTTCTAAAAAGAGCAACACTAGTTGCTCGGGGTAGAGTTCTGTTGATGGGGCCGTCCGTAACCAATGTTGCCCATCTTTTTCCCACACAGGCTCTTAATTGTTTTTCTTTTAGCCATAGGCTTATTGAGGAGTTTATTCTTGCTTTCGCAGATGCATATGAGCTGGGGGTCTCCGGCTGAGGAAGTGCTGAGCCCTTTTTGGCTAGGATGTCGGTTTTTCATTTCCCATGATGTTGACATGGCTGGGTACCCATTGCAGTTCAATCTGCCAGCCTAATTGTACAAGGTTCTGCAGTTCTCGCCTACACTCAATTGTCAGGGAGCAGTTTGTGTCACCATTTGAGGTCACGTTTTGAATCGCTGCAGTCGAGTCTATGAGGAAGACGGCTTTGTTAGGTGGTGAGATCTTGGCAAGCTCAATAGATGCTGCCTTTATGGCTGCTACCTCTCCGTCATAGTTGCTTAGCCGGCCTCCTACAGCGAGGTGGCCTTCAAATAGAGAGCTGTAGAAACCAGCCCCTGTTGCCCCTGTAGATGGTATAGAGGATCCGTCTGTGTAGATTAGTATCCACTGCTCAGCGGGAAAACGTTTTTGTACAGTGTGTAAGGCTGCTTGACGAAGCTCGGCTTCATTCGACTCTGTTTTTGTCTTATTATGGTCGAAGAGTTTCAGGTTAGCATTTGGGAGTTGGCTAAAGAATTCACGGTGATGTATAAATGGTGCTGCGTCATTTGGTTCCATATCATATTTGCGTTGGAGTTCTTCATAGATCGCAATCGGGCATTTCTGAGTTTTCAGCCTTTCTGTCGCTGTTTTATAGTTATTCCACCGTTGTTGGTAGGCTCTTTTACATCTCTCCCAGGATATGAGGCACAGCTTTTCCCGTCTTACTTGGATAGGTTCGACTTGCAGTTGTGACTCCATGGCAAGTATAGGAGTTGATTTCGGCGCACCAATTATCGTTCTAAGGGCTGCATTTTGGACCAAGTGCAGTTTCTAGCATTGGATACAAGGAGTAAGGAAAGGTTAAGAAACAAATAATATGACGACACAATGATGAAACTATGGAAACGTTTTTAAAATGTCCGAACCACCGAAACCACCACTTAGAGTTTGATTGAGGCTCCGGGATGACGTCATCATGAGTGACATGTTTTCGATTGTCGTGCGGCTAACCTGACGATGAAGCTCTTTAGAAATATCAGTAAACTTGATTACCTTTTTAGATACAAGTTTATACGTATGTTACATATTTTATAAGGTTTTAAAAATGTAGACTTCCTTTGTAATAACCTGATGTAAATGTATACGCTAATATAAAATATACGTATATTTGTGTCTGTACAATTTTTGAATTGATGCATTCCGGCACCTATAATTTTAGAAATTGGTTATTATCTTGTAATGTAAATAGAAAATTTATTAGTTTATCGTAAACTAATTAGTAGTTTTAATTAGTAGTATTGTATTAAATAAAAGATTTATTAGTTTATTGTAATTTAGTAGTTTAAGAACTGCTTATTCATTGATTGTTTGAAATTTATAGCTTATATGTCAAGTAAGTTTAAACGCGTTTTAAAATTTCTAACATTAAGAATATCATTTGTTATTATAATGAACTAAAAAAGTAATTTCATGTATCTAGCAACAAACCGTTGCTAGATAAATGATTGTTCTGCTCTCTTCTCTTTTCTTGCCTTTTATTTGGCATTCTACCTTACTTTGAACTGTTGTTTTCTGGTCAGCTTAGGCTTGTTTTGCATATTCCCGGGTGTTAACGTCGCGTTTTGATCCATCATCGGATGTCTTCTCACGGACTGGCGTTCCGGCTTCAGTTACGGCCTTTCCACTACAACAACGGATGTAGGACAAACAAGAGACATCCAACAATGGACCAACAATGGGAAACCCAAAACAATAGCGATAATTAATCTTCGACAGCACAATGTTATCACAGTTACAGAACAACGCTACTTTAAAATAGAACTAGACCATACTGTGGATCCTCCTTTTTACTTCTATGTTCCTTAAGGAAATGGAAGTATGATGATCACGAAAAAAATCGTGTTCGAGATAAGGGCTGATTCTGATTGTACTACCCTCAAAACATGAAGAAAAGCCATTTTCAGAAAAGTGTCTGTGTGTGAGAACTCAAGGCCTATTGATTTCGTAGCACGACGAATGGGTACAGCGACAAAAGGGTACATGCGACATTACGGTACAAGGCGTTGCCGTGACACTTGATGAGGGTTAAACACGAGGCCATAAATACTTGACAGGCGACATTACGGTACAACGTCTAGTAATTTACATTACGGTAAATGCAAGATATTTCCACGAAAACAACCCTTACACCAGGTAGCCGCTCCCGGTATATATTAGCTGTAGTTCATATTATCTGTAGCTCATTGTGAATATGGAAGTGGTACTAACTAATAAGGGAAAGCCATCGGCGCATTACCTTGGCTACGGTTATCGCAAGCATAGGGAAAACGCGGAGGGAGTTGTGTCGTGGTTGTGTTTGAAGCAGCAAAGAAAGGGATGTAAGCGAAGATTGAGAAGTAAGAACGGAGACGTACTTGAAGTTGCAGACCATCAGTGTGGGCCGCCAGATGAAGCACTGTTAGAAGTAAAGAAGCAAATCTGCAAGGTTAGTTTCGATGTAAACAAATTCGAAAATACTTCCATCTGACAACATTATACTATAATATGTTATTTCTGAATGTAGCAAATTCATTTAAATTAACCAAAAGTTATTCCTTGGACCACAGCATCCCAAAGGACCGCGAATTTCCGCGAATAAATTTTTTTATTTTTTTTAATTTGATATTTTTATTTTTTTAATTAAATTGATTTGCATATCCGCGAATATATGCCGCCTTTCGCGAGCCTAAATCACTTTCACTTTCTAATTTCCGCGAATATAATTTTTTATATGCAGCCTTTCGCGAGCCTAGATCACTTTCACTTTCTACTGGACCACAGCATCCGCGACTTTTTCGCTGATCTGTGTCAAGATCCGCGACTTTTTCGCGTATCTGGACCACAGCATCCGCGAATATAATTTTTTTTTTTATATGCCGCCTTTCGCGAGCTTAGATCACTTTCACTTTCTATCACTTGATGCAATATTAAATATATGATCGGGGAGTACCAACCTTGCATGAGTTCAAATTTGTTATAATGTATATTAAATCTATATGATCAGGTTTACCAACCTATGGTGGGGGGTTCCGACTTGAAGCATTATAGTGTATATATTAAATATATGATTAGGGTTACCAACCTTGCATGAGTTCAAATTTGTTGTGTGTTATAATGTATATTAAATCTATATGATCAGGTTTACCAACCTATGTATGGGTTCAAACTTGATATGTGTGTGTATTATAGTGTATATTAAAATATATGATCAGGGTTACCAACCTTGCATGAGTTCAAATTTGTTATAATGTATATTAAATCTATATGATCAGGTTTACCAAGTATCCCTCCTCAGACGCTGGTGTTACTTTGCATTTTTGCATTAAATATATATATCGTAAACAATGAAATAATAATATTTCGTCATTGTAAGATTTTAATAAAACAATTATCAGTTTAAATTCTCTCTCTCTCTCTCTCTCTCTCTCTCTCTCTCTCTCTCTCACACTTGTTGTGTATGTTTCTCTCTCTCTCTATGGTCAGTACCGCGCGCATGTATATGAAATTAGAAAGTTTATATTTATTCGACAAATATTAACGCCCTCTCTCTCTCTCTCTCGCTCGCAGACGTCGGAAGCAATTCGAGGTCATTGACACGACTTTACACTGACACATTGCAGTCTCTCACTCTCTCTCTCTCTCTCTCTCTCGCTCTCTCTCTCTCTCTCTGGGTTAAGCTGGTGTTGTACGTTACTAAAATCATAGCAAATATTTTCATTCTAAGCATGTATTACTGTTTAGTAATAATTACAGCCCCAACAAAGGATATATAAGTTTGTGTACATGGATTGTATATTGCAAGTACGGAATTATTATTTAAATCCGATATCTGTTTTTATTAAAATCATACAATGTCAAAAGAGGATAGTTGTCTGTTACGAACCAGTACTAACTCTCCTATATGGCCGTCGCTCGCATCATCCGTATTTAAAGTTCGCTACTTCCAGTACACATGGCCTCTGTAACAGATTTGGTCTCCAACAGGTGTGATTCGAACGGTAAGAGCAAGAACAATATGAACAAGGCCAAGGACATTATATGTCTAGTATCCCTCCTCAGACGCTGGTGTTACTTTGTGTCATAAAATCTCGTGGCACTCAAGATAAGAGACAATACGTTTGCAAAAAACGACAAAATTGAACTTCTGGAAACAAAATTGTACGGTTTGTAAGTAATATCGACAACACAGGTCAGCATTTTTCGGTCATTGACAGATAAAGGGATCGTCACATTAGGACTACTGACTGCTAAATCCAGTAGTACAAAAACTTAGATATTTGTTGAATCAGTAGCAAAAAAATGTTAGATCTACTGTTTTCAGCGTACATAGACATTTGATAATATTCCATTTTGGTTGTATTCGTGAAGCCATAGTGTAATGGCTGTCCTTGGAAGTCATGTAACCCTTAGTGTTTGTGCGGGAATCGTAGTCGGATTTTAGTTTCTGTCATGTCTTTCGTCCGTTTGTGTGCAGGTTGTCTTTACAGTCATGAAAATCATTTCAAGAGGTAAGCCGCATTGTATTGTTCGCGTACCGCGAGCATATGCGGTGGTGATTGCTGTACAAGAATTCTACGGACTGATGTGTTACGAAATTAGCGTGGTAACCAAGTTCTATGACATAGAGCGCGGGTTTCTCCGTACAATTGTGTAACGTCGCGTAGCATTTTTGTGCGATGTTAAGCGACCTATAAAACGTAATGAACCTGTTGTGCCATGATGACGGAGTTGCACAGATGCGTGTGATAATAATAATAACAATAATAATATAAAGAGGTCGCGTGCTCAAACATTATTATTATTTCGCCTTTGACATGCTCCTTGTCAGTGTGTAATTTAGAGGTAGCGAATCTTTTTGCCATTCTTCTGCCGATGATAAAATGTTCTCTGTAGAGTTATTCGTCAAGTTGTTGGTGTAACAATAACATGGTGTAAGCTACCTCTCGTTTATCCATGAGAATGAGTGTTCGGTGTCATCTGCCGTGAGGGTAAATAGCGCCTTATTTTCGCTATTATTTACAACGGTACGGCTAAAATACTAGTAAGCGTAATCAAAAATTACTTCCTACCCTGCTAACAACATCAATGGATGCATTTTGAGTACGTGGCTATGAAAATGATCCGGACACAGGTTATGTCAGGTTGTAATAAGTTAGGCCTCTCCAGTTCTATAATTTTCTACAAAAAATTAGTTTTGTTTCCGATTAAGTATCTCCATTTTAATTACTTTTAACACTACACTGAAAAGTTTGTAGTTGTGGGTAGAGGAAAAAATATCAGGAAAGGTATCCGTAGTATGTCATACGATAGTGAAGGAAAGATTTCATCGATATTTTGACATGTTCTCTCGCATATGTTATAGGTTACAGTGGATAGAGATTCGGTTAGAACATGTGCACACTAAATAGGTAATTGTAAGGAAAATAAGAAATTACTGTAATAGGTAAGTTGTTCAGTACTACAGGAGTAGAAAAATATTTTCATATTCATCATTGTCGTAAGGAACTCACACCCTGATGGAAGGACACACAAGGTGCAGTACAAAAATCCTCCCAGAAGGTCCTTCCAGAGGGCGACTGACTGTACGCTATCATTAAAATTATACAAAACCACTGCTGTCCCGATTCAGATGTACGACAGTGAGGAATGTAAGCGAGACATGTCTACAATTTGAAGCAGCTGAAGTGCTTTCTCTGAGAAGAGTCAAGGGTTCCACACAGTTGGACAGAACGACTGCATTCGGAACGAGCTAAACGTCTATAATCCGAACCAGCGAATAGACGATTACAGATTAAAATGGTGGGAACACGTCGACGGAATGGACGAAAACAGGCAAGCAGTCCAGCGGGCAAGTGTGACATTAGAAGTCGTGGAATGTGAGAACAAATTTATGTGACTTTACCGAGACGGAACAACCATTTATGTCTAAACCATGAAATGAAGAAGCAGAAGAAGAAACGACGTAGTTCGTTTTGTCGTTATTTGGTAGTTGTTGCCTAGCTATGCAATAAATTATTACCTTCAACTAAAGGAAATTCTGATTTTTATGTAGTCCTTCGACAACGCAGGCTTTACGTTGTACCGAGCAACACTCCGCGTGCTTTTACGGAAAATGTAACATGCGCATGCAATAACGTCACTTAAGCTGCTAGTTGGACATGTTTATGACAGCAGTTTCATGGGATGATTTGAACGGTTTGTTTCATCGAAAACTGTCTGCAGGCGAACATATATTTCTGATGTACACGGTTATGTAAACAGAATAGAGAACATGAACTATCAGCCCAAGTAACCTACAATAAATATTATATTTAATCGCTTTTCGTTATAACCGATATGAAATGCCACAAAATGACTACAATTATTGCGTATAACGGAGGATTTATGCCAGCTTTAAATAACAGAAGATTTATCTGAATGGTCAGGCGGCACTAAACGTAATTTCGATTCGTTCCAACGTGCCGTTATTTACCGGTTTAAATACTATGTATTCCACAGCGTTGTGATTTATACAGTAAAAGTGATAACGAAAACGAAACGTCGGTCGGAACGGTTAATTAGGCAGCATAATGGTAGGCGATTTGACACGTACGGACAAGTTCATGACAGCGGCGGCGATGATTATTGTACGTAAGAAGAAATGTAAATGAGCTGTGGAGCCATGACGGCTGTGTACATCAATTGCTTCACAACAATACGGACTACACCGTTATCGTACAACAATGGCTTTATACAGTGATTATTGTTGTATTGATTTTTATTCAGCGATTGTCGAAGCCTTTCAGTTTTCTTTGTCTGTTTAATTTCAGTTGAAGCTAATTCGAAGCGATTGCCTGTTACATTTCGTCTTGTCGTCTTTACATTTCCTTAGTGTAACACATAGTTTTGTTTTGTGGCACGCGTATTATCTTCAGAAGAAGGTCCGTTAAATTTATTTTTTAAGACAAACCTTAATCCCACGTCACCGGATTACATATGACCTATGATGTTGGAATCGTTGTTAATTAACACGTAGACCGATTTGTATTGGTTAATTTGTAGACGTGTTGAATTTGTTTAATAAAGGACTTGTCGGAAAATTTCTTTTCCGACCACAACATTAATCCTTTGCGTCAATTATTTGGCCATTAAGTAGTTTTATCAGTAAGTAAAATTTCGTCATTTCTTGAAGTGTTGTTTATAAAAATTCCATATGCGGCAATTACAGTAATTTACAATGCAAAAGCGATGTTGTAAGTAATCTTACAGTTATAATTTTAAATTCTTTTTTATACAAAATTATTAAGAAATTTTAAATAAAATATTTAGTATCAATGTTTAAATATTTCCAACAACTATGTTGATTAGAAGTGCTGTAAGTTCAATAACAATGTTCGCTACGTAACGTATTCAAATCTGTTTACTCACCTCTTAAATGTTGATGCACGCAATTATCGATTTCACAATGAGGTATGAAGGCTAATTGCATTCTTCACGTATATATATTGATGTATCTTACAACGGTAGGGTAGGGGGTAGCTTGCGTGTTTGTTTTGAAAGTCGATGTAAGTCATTGTCCGCCGTTGGAAACTTTCAGAAGTTAGCGATACTGAAAGTATTTTCATGCATTAGTCAAAATTAGGAAAACAATGCAGAGAGAGAGCGAGTGGACACACATGTAAGTAGCTCGATACTCAGTGACAACAACACACACACACACACACACAGTTAATATTTGTCAAATATATAACGAGTGAGAGAGAGAGAGAGGAGGGGTCATCGACCGTGATGGAAAAGCTTTACCTCACTGCTTTAAGAAGTTAGCGATACTGAAAGTATTTTCGGTCAAGTTAACACGACTCTTTTTAAGAAACATTCTATCATTTATTTGATGTCGATACCGGTATTAATTATAGATTACACTTAGTTCCATTCACTTCCATGTTCTTACAAATACTTGTAATTAGTTTCGTTAATAACTAGGCCAAAACATTGTCATTACATGTCAACTCTTCCGTCTGTCTCGTAAATTTTGCGCAGCACTGTTTGAGTCTTATCTTTGTAAATAAAGAGCAACAGCAACAGTGTCGTAATACTCTACTTATTTGAACAAGTCCTGTATTAAATGCACTTGTTAATGTTTTAATGTGAACAATTTTACGTTTAAATAAAATCTGTACATACAATAAAATTATGTTTCAGTTATTACTTTTACAAATACACACAGACGTTAGGGAGAGACTGCAATGTGTCAGTGTAAAGTCGTGTCAATGACCTCTTGTATTACAATGGTTTAGCATAGTTTCTTACTGAAGGCTTGTACGCTTTAAATTCAGCTATACCTAAAATATATCTTCAATTAGGGTCATTGTACACACACAGTGGAATGCTTTCAGAAATTTGCGACACACACACACACACACACATACATACACAACGATGTTTCTACTTATTTTAACAAGTCCTGTATTAAATGCACTTGTTAATGTTTTAATGTGAACAATTTTACGTTTAAATAAAATCTGTACGTACAATAAAATTATGTTTCAGTATTAATGATATAAATATTACTGTTTTATTAATTTAAAATACTGTATATATATATATATATATATATAACCTAGGAACTTCGCAGGTGAAGAAATTAATTTCTATTTTTCATCTGTAACGACATGCGTGTATAATTTTAATTTATTTCACTATACACCTTCGCCACCGCTGCTACCACAGTCGTCAGTAATAAAAAAAAAGAAGAAGAAGAAAGATCAGTTAGGAAACGCATCAGTACTCGTTCGAAACTGAAACGATTAACGTACCTTACGTCTTACGTCTTACGTCTTACGTCTTACGTTTACGTTTTACGTCTTACGTCTTACGTTTTAGTTTCACATCTTACGTCTTACGTCTTACGTCTTACGTCTTACGTTTTACGTCTTACGTCTTACGTCTTACGTTTACGTTTTACGTCTTACGTCTTACGTTTTAGTTTCACATCTTACGTCTTACGTCTTACGTTTTACGTCTTACGTCTTACGTTTTACGTTTTTTTATTCGCGGAACTTCGCGGATGCTGTGGTCCATTGGGACTGATGTTAATCGTTTCAGTTTCGAACGAGAACTGATTAGCAATTGTGTTTGCGTTCGAGAAGTTTAAACCCTTCCTAGAACATAAAGAATTCCTTTTGGAAACCGTCAATCAGGCGTTATCTTGGTTATTGAATCACCCTAAACAGTTAGGACGAATTGGAAGGTGGATATTGAAGTTAAACTGCTACAAATTCAGAGTGCAGCATATAAAAGGTACTCAAAACGTAGTCGCTGATACCCTGTCCCGTATGTTCCAGTCGCCCACTAAAACTCCTGAAAACAAAGAGAATCCGGAAATAGCACATGCTAACGCCGTAATTACTGAATTCCCCCTTGCCTTCACAAACATTGCCCTGTATCAACAACAAGACCTCTCACTGAAGCCTATTATAGAACAACTTACGCAAGGTATTAAATCCAAGAAGTACGTATTGAATAGAAATGTACTATGTCACAAGATAAGAATAATAGCCCCGGATGTAATTAAGCCCATGCTGATGGAATACTTCCATTCATCTACCATAGGAGCCCATATGGGAATCAATAAGACAATACATCGTGTTCGAAAGGAATATCATTGGAACAATATGAACAGCGAAATAGCCAACTTCGTAAAGAAATGTACATTATGTGCCCTCAGTAAACCGGCACGAAATAATCAAGTGAGCCAAATGATTTCAGAAATCCCTAAGACCCCTTTTTCTAAACTTTATCTAGATTTCTCAGGTCCATATCCACGATCCAAATCAGGCAATACAATGTTACTCATCTGTGTAGATTCGTTCACTAAATTTGTTTGGATGTATCCCATGCGACGAGCATTAGCGTCGACGACTGTAAAAATATTACAGGAAAGACTATTTAAAGACTACGGTACTCCAGTACGTATAGTATCTGATAACAGTCCACAGTTTAAAGCGAAAGAATTTAGGAATATGCGTTTCAAGTTAGGGATAGACCATATAACCACTACAGAGTATCGACCGCAAGGCAATATTGCTGAAAGGTATCTACGAAACCTCAAATCTGCGCTAATCGCCTATCATGCAAACGATCACACGTCGTGGGACCAAAACCTATCCTGGATTCAATATGCTTTTAATTCAGCTTATCACGAAGGTCACAAGTCGACCCCGTTTGAGTTACTGTACAAATACCGACCAAACCACCATTTGTCCACAAGATGGAATATACACGATCTGCTGCCTCCGCAAATAACGGATAAGCAGATAAAGCGAATATGGAATAAAGCCCGCTCTAATTTAAGAGCAAACTTAGAGAAATCCAGAAAATACCACTGCATTTAATACAGGACTTGTTCAAATAAGTAGAAACAGCGTTGTGTGTGTGTGTGTGTGTGTGTGTGTGTGTCGCAAATTTCTGAAAGCATTCCACTGTGTGTGTACAATGACCCTAATTGAAGATATATTTTAGGTATAGCTGAATTTAAAGCGTACAAGCCTTCAGTAAGAAACTATGCTAAACCATTGTAATACAAGAGGTCATTGACACGACTTTACACTGACACATTGCAGTCTCTCCCTAACGTCTGTGTGTATTTGTAAAAGTAATAACTGAAACATAATTTTATTGTATGTACAGATTTTATTTAAACGTAAAATTGTTCACATTAAAACATTAACAAGTGCATTTAATACAGGACTTGTTCAAATAAGTAGAGTATTACGACACTGTTGCTGTTGCTCTTTATTTACAAAGATAAGACTCAAACAGTGCTGCGCAAAATTTACGAGACAGACGGAAGAGTTGACATGTAATGACAATGTTTTGGCCTAGTTATTAACGAAACTAATTACAAGTATTTGTAAGAACATGGAAGTGAATGGAACTAAGTGTAATCTATAATTAATACCGGTATCGACATCAAATAAATGATAGAATGTTTCTTAAAAAGAGTCGTGTTAACTTGACCGAAAATACATTCAGTATCGCTAACTTCTTAAAGCAGTGAGGTAAAGCTTTTCCATCACGGTCGATGACCCCTCCTCTCTCTCTCTCTCACTCGTTGTTATATATTTGACAAATATTAACTGTGTGTGTGTGTGTGTGTGTTGTTGTCACTGAGTATCGAGCTACTTACATGTGTGTCCACTCGCTCTCTCTCTGCATTGTTTTCCTAATTTTGACTAATGCATGAAAATACTTTCAGTATCGCTAACTTCTGAAAGTTTCCAACGGCGGACAATGACTTACATCGACTTTCAAAACAAACACGCAAGCTACCCCCTACCCTACCGTTGTAAGATACATCAATATATATACGTGAAGAATGCAATTAGCCTTCATACCTCATTGTGAAATCGATAATTGCGTGCATCAACATTTAAGAGGTGAGTAAACAGATTTGAATACGTTACGTAGCGAACATTGTTATTGAACTTACAGCACTTCTAATCAACATAGTTGTTGGAAATATTTAAACATTGATACTAAATATTTTATTTAAAATTTCTTAATAATTTTGTATAAAAAAGAATTTAAAATTATAACTGTAAGATTACTTACAACATCGCTTTTGCATTGTAAATTACTGTAATTGCCGCATATGGAATTTTTATAAACAACACTTCAAGAAATGACGAAATTTTACTTACTGATAAAACTACTTAATGGCCAAATAATTGACGCAAAGGATTAATGTTGTGGTCGGAAAAGAAATTTTCCGACAAGTCCTTTATTAAACAAATTCAACACGTCTACAAATTAACCAATACAAATCGGTCTACGTGTTAATTAACAACGATTCCAACATCATAGGTCATATGTAATCCGGTGACGTGGGATTAAGGTTTGTCTTAAAAAATAAATTTAACGGACCTTCTTCTGAAGATAATACGCGTGCCACAAAACAAAACTATGTGTTACACTAAGGAAATGTAAAGACGACAAGACGAAATGTAACAGGCAATCGCTTCGAATTAGCTTCAACTGAAATTAAACAGACAAAGAAAACTGAAAGGCTTCGACAATCGCTGAATAAAAATCAATACAACAATAATCACTGTATAAAGCCATTGTTGTACGATAACGGTGTAGTCCGTATTGTTGTGAAGCAATTGATGTACACAGCCGTCATGACTCCACAGCTCATTTACATTTCTTCTTACGTACAATAATCATCGCCGCCGCTGTCATGAACTTGTCCGTACGTGTCAAATCGCCTACCATTATGCTGCCTAATTAACCGTTCCGACCGACGTTTCGTTTTCGTTATCACTTTTACTGTATAAATCACAACGCTGTGGAATACATAGTATTTAAACCGGTAAATAACGGCACGTTGGAACGAATCGAAATTACGTTTAGTGCCGCCTGACCATTCAGATAAATCTTCTGTTATTTAAAGCTGGCATAAATCCTCCGTTATACGCAATAATTGTAGTCATTTTGTGGCATTTCATATCGGTTATAACGAAAAGCGATTAAATATAATATTTATTGTAGGTTACTTGGGCTGATAGTTCATGTTCTCTATTCTGTTTACATAACCGTGTACATCAGAAATATATGTTCGCCTGCAGACAGTTTTCGATGAAACAAACCGTTCAAATCATCCCATGAAACTGCTGTCATAAACATGTCCAACTAGCAGCTTAAGTGACGTTATTGCATGCGCATGTTACATTTTCCGTAAAAGCACGCGGAGTGTTGCTCGGTACAACGTAAAGCCTGCGTTGTCGAAGGACTACATAAAAATCAGAATTTCCTTTAGTTGAAGGTAATAATTTATTGCATAGCTAGGCAACAACTACCAAATAACGACAAAACGAACTACGTCGTTTCTTCTTCTGCTTCTTCATTTCATGGTTTAGACATAAATGGTTGTTCCGTCTCGGTAAAGTCACATAAATTTGTTCTCACATTCCACGACTTCTAATGTCACACTTGCCCGCTGGACTGCTTGCCTGTTTTCGTCCATTCCGTCGACGTGTTCCCACCATTTTAATCTGTAATCGTCTATTCGCTGGTTCGGATTATAGACGTTTAGCTCGTTCCGAATGCAGTCGTTCTGTCCAACTGTGTGGAACCCTTGACTCTTCTCAGAGAAAGCACTTCAGCTGCTTCAAATTGTAGACATGTCTCGCTTACATTCCTCACTGTCGTACATCTGAATCGGGACAGCAGTGGTTTTGTATAATTTTAATGATAGCGTACAGTCAGTCGCCCTCTGGAAGGACCTTCTGGGAGGATTTTTGTACTGCACCTTGTGTGTCCTTCCATCAGGGTGTGAGTTCCTTACGACAATGATGAATATGAAAATATTTTTCTACTCCTGTAGTACTGAACAACTTACCTATTACAGTAATTTCTTATTTTCCTTACAATTACCTATTTAGTGTGCACATGTTCTAACCGAATCTCTATCCACTGTAACCTATAACATATGCGAGAGAACATGTCAAAATATCGATGAAATCTTTCCTTCACTATCGTATGACATACTACGGATACCTTTCCTGATATTTTTTCCTCTACCCACAACTACAAACTTTTCAGTGTAGTGTTAAAAGTAATTAAAATGGAGATACTTAATCGGAAACAAAACTAATTTTTTGTAGAAAATTATAGAACTGGAGAGGCCTAACTTATTACAACCTGACATAACCTGTGTCCGGATCATTTTCATAGCCACGTACTCAAAATGCATCCATTGATGTTGTTAGCAGGGTAGGAAGTAATTTTTGATTACGCTTACTAGTATTTTAGCCGTACCGTTGTAAATAATAGCGAAAATAAGGCGCTATTTACCCTCACGGCAGATGACACCGAACACTCATTCTCATGGATAAACGAGAGGTAGCTTACACCATGTTATTGTTACACCAACAACTTGACGAATAACTCTACAGAGAACATTTTATCATCGGCAGAAGAATGGCAAAAAGATTCGCTACCTCTAAATTACACACTGACAAGGAGCATGTCAAAGGCGAAATAATAATAATGTTTGAGCACGCGACCTCTTTATATTATTATTGTTATTATTATTATCACACGCATCTGTGCAACTCCGTCATCATGGCACAACAGGTTCATTACGTTTTATAGGTCGCTTAACATCGCACAAAAATGCTACGCGACGTTACACAATTGTACGGAGAAACCCGCGCTCTATGTCATAGAACTTGGTTACCACGCTAATTTCGTAACACATCAGTCCGTAGAATTCTTGTACAGCAATCACCACCGCATATGCTCGCGGTACGCGAACAATACAATGCGGCTTACCTCTTGAAATGATTTTCATGACTGTAAAGACAACCTGCACACAAACGGACGAAAGACATGACAGAAACTAAAATCCGACTACGATTCCCGCACAAACACTAAGGGTTACATGACTTCCAAGGACAGCCATTACACTATGGCTTCACGAATACAACCAAAATGGAATATTATCAAATGTCTATGTACGCTGAAAACAGTAGATCTAACATTTTTTTGCTACTGATTCAACAAATATCTAAGTTTTTGTACTACTGGATTTAGCAGTCAGTAGTCCTAATGTGACGATCCCTTTATCTGTCAATGACCGAAAAATGCTGACCTGTGTTGTCGATATTACTTACAAACCGTACAATTTTGTTTCCAGAAGTTCAATTTTGTCGTTTTTTGCAAACGTATTGTCTCTTATCTTGAGTGCCACGAGATTTTATGACACAAAGTAACACCAGCGTCTGAGGAGGGATACTAGACATATAATGTCCTTGGCCTTGTTCATATTGTTCTTGCTCTTACCGTTCGAATCACACCTGTTGGAGACCAAATCTGTTACAGAGGCCATGTGTACTGGAAGTAGCGAACTTTAAATACGGATGATGCGAGCGACGGCCATATAGGAGAGTTAGTACTGGTTCGTAACAGACAACTATCCTCTTTTGACATTGTATGATTTTAATAAAAACAGATATCGGATTTAAATAATAATTCCGTACTTGCAATATACAATCCATGTACACAAACTTATATATCCTTTGTTGGGGCTGTAATTATTACTAAACAGTAATACATGCTTAGAATGAAAATATTTGCTATGATTTTAGTAACGTACAACACCAGCTTAACCCAGAGAGAGAGAGAGAGAGCGAGAGAGAGAGAGAGAGAGAGTGAGAGACTGCAATGTGTCAGTGTAAAGTCGTGTCAATGACCTCGAATTGCTTCCGACGTCTGCGAGCGAGAGAGAGAGAGAGAGGGCGTTAATATTTGTCGAATAAATATAAACTTTCTAATTTCATATACATGCGCGCGGTACTGACCATAGAGAGAGAGAGAGAAACATACACAACAAGTGTGAGAGAGAGAGAGAGAGAGAGAGAGAGAGAGAGAGAGAGAGAGAGAATTTAAACTGATAATTGTTTTATTAAAATCTTACAATGACGAAATATTATTATTTCATTGTTTACGATATATATATTTAATGCAAAAATGCAAAGTAACACCAGCGTCTGAGGAGGGATACTTGGTAAACCTGATCATATAGATTTAATATACATTATAAAAAATTTGAACTCATTCAAGGTTGGTAACCCTGATCATATATTTTAATATACACTATAATACACACACATATCAAGTTTGAACCCATACATAGGTTGGTAAACCTGATCATATAGATTTAATATACATTATAACACACAACAAATTTGAACTCATGCAAGGTTGGTAACCCTAATCATATATTTAATATATACACTATAATGCTTCAAGTCGGAACCCCCCACCATAGGTTGGTAAACCTGATCATATAGATTTAATATACATTATAACAAATTTGAACTCATGCAAGGTTGGTACTCCCCGATCATATATTTAATATTGCATCAAGTGATAGAAAGTGAAAGTGATCTAAGCTCGCGAAAGGCGGCATATAAAAAAAAAAATTATATTCGCGGATGCTGTGGTCCAGATACGCGAAAAAGTCGCGGATCTTGACACAGATCAGCGAAAAAGTCGCGGATGCTGTGGTCCAGTAGAAAGTGAAAGTGATCTAGGCTCGCGAAAGGCTGCATATAAAAAATTATATTCGCGGAAATTAGAAAGTGAAAGTGATTTAGGCTCGCGAAAGGCGGCATATATTCGCGGATATGCAAATCAATTTAATTAAAAAAATAAAAATATCAAATTAAAAAAAATAAAAAAATTTATTCGCGGAAATTCGCGGTCCTTTGGGATGCTGTGGTCCAGCGGTGGTGGGGAGAGCGTAGGAAAAAATCTTGGACCGTGGGAACGGCGGCATCTCTTTGATCTAGACCGTGGGAAAGGCGGCATTCCTTTGTGAGTTAGAACTGTCATTTTCCCTCTACTCTTAAGGTATTATTCCTTAAGGTATATAATCAATGAGATTTTGATTTTTTTAATTATCCATATTAGATCAAAAGATATAGGCATTTGTTTATAGCGCGCGCGTGTTAAAACGGTCCCACCGGCTGCCTCGTCTCTCTCCACATAGGCAGTATATATACAGCACTATTATTTATTCCGCAGCTCATTTATTTATGATTTGATCGAAAAATGCTTATACACGTTTTTGTGTAAAATGTTCCGCTCTACATTTTTAAAAAGAACAATTTTTTCTGTAAAATCAATATTTAATGAACTACAGCTTGGTCCGATCCTCCGACGAATTTTTTCCCCTATTCACATGTTACGAATCTAACGTTCCTCGCCTAAAAAGAAAATGGGCTTAAACATACATTACCAGAGAAGCTTGTTAGAAAAGTGCGCTTAGGGATGGAAGTCTCTTCCTAAACACAAGTCATATAAAATTGTTTATAAAATGTCCTTGCAACAGTCAGTTTTCTCTTTGTTTATAGGCAAAGAAGCGGGCACGAGAGGATTCGATTTCTATATCTCAGATATACTCCGAAGAACTTAGCGATCTTCATAACAGAGGGTATGATTTCGTCACAGAAATGCCATCAACTTCCACTGTTAGAAGAGTACTGCAAAGAAACAGAAGTGTCGCTCGAGGAAACCAGAGGGAGCCACAATCGCGTGATGAAATTGTCCTTGATGAGGGTTGTTTAAGGATGAGTGATGGCAGCAATTTTCTTTTGAATGACGATTCATATGCTCAAAGAATATTACTTTTCAGCGGTGAAAAAGGCCGAGAAAGCATGAAAACGTCAAAAATATTTTTTATGGATGGTACATTCAAGAGTTGTAGCAAACAGTTTGCTCAAATCTACACAATACATGCCGACTTTGACAGCACAGAAGAAGAAACCAATGTGCATCCGGTAACATTTGCTCTGCTGCAAATAAGAAAAAAGAATCGTATGTCCGGATGTTTCGCCTCATCCTTGATGAGATTCCCGAATGGAAGCCTCAAAAGATTAATGTAGATTTTGAAGCTGCAGCAATCTCAGCGCTTCGAGACGTTTTCCCGGAGGCAGAGATCAACGGTTGTTTCTTCCACATGAAAAAATGTTTGTGGTGGAGGGTCCAAGAAATTGGGTTAACGAGAGAATACCGTGAAAACGAAGAAATCCGACAGTCAATCAGGATGTGTGCAGCCCTACGTTTTTTGAAACCAGAAGACGCCGAAGAGGGATTTGCCGAGATACACTCACAAGCACCGGACAACGAAAAACTCACAGAGTTTTTTGACTACTTCGTAGACCAGTGGCTCGAAAATGCTCATGTCCCGGTTGAGTTGTGCTCCTGCCATCGACGAAGACACCGAACAACTAATGCTGTTGAGGGGTGGCACCACAAAATAAACAACATTCTACACACCCCTAATCCCAAGGTGAGAGATGTTGTAGTGCTTAAAAAAAGAAGCAGAGAACACCAACTGCATGTTCATGCGAATGGAGCTCAATATGGAAGGGAAGAGGAGGAGAACCAAATACATAAAGCTCGACGAGTCTTTAGAAAGAGCAGTGAAAAAGTACGAAGAAACAGGGGATATTTATTCTTGTTTGAAATCCGTCTCTTATCTTCAGAAACTAGATTAAGATTTTGGTTAAGAGGCATTTTCTAAAATAAAAAAATAAAACTAAAAATAAAAAATAAAATAAACTACAAAAAAAAGACGAAGCGAAAGCTGATTTTAAACACGCCAAAATGATGGTATTTGTGTGCACTATCATTTTGCCAGTCCAAAGCCTGGGAAAAGTGTGATGGAAATCAGTTAGAAAAACCTAATCAAATAGCTTAATTTAGGTCGCAGGATGGATAGGATAATTTGATATACTAAATAACCGGGGGAAAGTTGCATCAGGTAGCTAGGGACTAGACGTTGTACCGTTTTGTCGCCTGTCCAGTTTTTATGGCCTCGCGTTTAACCCTCGTCAAGTGTCAGGCCATCGCCTTGTACCCTTTTGTCGAATAATTTCTGTTGTACCCTTCTGTCGCTGTACCCTTTTGTCGTGTAACCATTGATTTTGGTGAAGATCGGTTAAGGGGAAGGGGTAGTTTACCTGCAACGTTTTATGTTTAACAAGAGTATGTGTACTACGTTATCGGCAACAAAGAAGCAGTTTGTTGTTAAAATTCCTTCCCGGACTGTTTAACCGTTGTACAATGTTTTCTGGAAAACCAGACGTTTCGGCAGTGCCATCGACTGCCATCATCAGTGACAATCAAGTGCGCTAACTTGAGGTGGTATACATTAGTGAGCACAGTACTGTGGTTAAGGGTGAAGAAAGAAGTAGTTTCTAGGGAAATATTTCATTTTGAAAATGATTTTAAATATAAATCTTAGAACATGAAAGTCATGTGTGGTTCTCCATACCGATATTTTTTATTTATTTACCGTTGCAACTTTTAATTCTCGTAGGTAAACGAATTTTATTACGAGTTTTTTCAGCACCTAGAATTGTTCACTTTTTAGTGCTAAACATAAACTGAAAATTTAAAGTCCACACATTTAGCCTATGTCGTAAAACTCAAGTTTTCGCGATCATGACGAGCCGAACAGTTAACTGTGCCGGCGCTGCGGTTGGATACACTTAATTCAGATACCGTGTTGCATGAGAGTTATTGGGAAATAAAGTGCGGTGCAATTTCAATACAGTCGAGTGTTATAGTATTGTGTTTTTACTTCCATGTTCCGTAAGGAAATGGAAGTGTGGTGATCGCGAAAAAAGTCGTGTTCGAGATAAGGGCTGATTCTGATTGTACTACCCTCAAAACATGAAGAAAGGCCATTTTCCGAAAAGTGTGTGTGTGTAGAATTTTTTCTATGGAGAACGATAACTGCCGCAAATTCAAACAGAATCAAATAATTTTTTGCACGCGTGCCCGAGTTGTAGATGACTCAAGGCCTATTGATTTTGCTGAAGATCGGTTAAGGGGAAGGAGTAGTTTACCTGCAACGTTTGACGTTTTAACAAGAGTAAAGTACTTAATAAATAAAGTAATTTTATTTAATGTTAAATAAAGTATCCTGAAAAGAAGGTCACAATATTCCACTGTAGAAAGGAAGATGAAATGTCTATAAATGAAAAGGGTAGTTGAAGGGGGAGGGGGTAATTTTTGTATTGATGTTATAAATTTATTCGACCTACACGAACAGGGGAGGGGTTATTTTCTTCACGTTTGGTATTTATTTAATGAGTTTGATGAAATTAAATAAAAACACATTTAAACCTTTTCGAACAATGTTAATTAAACAATGTTAATTGTTCAAAATAAAATAATTTTGTTGCTAGGCAATAAAATTATAATTTTACTTCCATATTCCTTAAGGAATGGAAGTATGGTGATGACAAAAAAAATCGTGTTCGAGATTATTGCAGATTCTGATTCTACTACACTCAAAACATGAAAAAAGTCGTTTTCCGAAAAAGTGTATGTGTGTGTGTCTGTCTGTGTGTCTGTCTGTAGATTTTTTTTCTATGGCAAACGATAACTGCCGCAAATTCAAACAGAATCAAATAATTTTTTGCATACAGCCCTGATTTGTAGAGTACTCACGACCTATTGTTTTTGGTGAAGATCGGTTAAGGGGAAGGGGTAGTTTACCGGCAACGGTTTTTTTTTATCAAGGGAAATTTTTTTTTTTTGGCAAACGATAACAGCCGCAAATTCAAACAGAATCAAATAATGTTTCGCATACAGCCCTGAATTGTAGAGTTCTCAAGACCTATTGTTTTTGGTGAAGATCGGTTAAGGGAAAGGGGTAGTTTACCTGTAACGTTTTATGTTTTAACAAGGGTATTTCCTATGGCAAACGATAACAGCCGCAAATTCAAACAGAATCAAAAGATTATTTGCATACAGCCCTAAATTGTAGAGTTCTCAAGACCTATTGTTTTTGGTGAAGATCGGTTAAGGGAAAGGGGTAGTTTACCTACACGTTTTTTTAACAAGGGTATTTTCTATGGCAAACGATAACAGCCGCAAATTCAAACAGAATCAAATAATTTTCTGCATACAGCCCTGATTTATAGAGTACTCAAGACCTATTGTTTTTGGTGAAGATCGGTTAAGGGGAAGGGGTAGTTTACCTGCAACGTTTTTTATCAAGCGTATTTTCTATGGCAAACGATAACTGCCGCAAATTCAAACAGAATCAAATAATTTTTTGCATACGTCAGTGAATTGTAGAGGACTCAAGGCCTTTAGATTTTGGTGAAGATCGGTTAAGGGGAAGGGGTAGTTTACCTGCAACCTTTTACGTTTTAACAAGAGTAAAGTACTTGAAAATTTTATTTAAACTTTTTGAAACAATGGTAATTGTTAAAAATAAAATAATTTTGTTGCCAGGCAATAAAATTATAATTTTTTCATTTTAATGTAAATTATGTTTGAGTTAATATCTTTATATATACAGTGGAACTTGGTTATTACGGCCTCGGCTGTTACGTCAACTCGGGTGTAGCGTTATTTTGTCATAAGTCCGGTCAAACTGATATCTTTAACATTATAAAAATTCCCGGTTTTAACGTCACTAAATATTGTACTACTCTGTTATAGCGTCAAATATTTCTCAGATATTTTACTCTAAATTTCATATAAACGTATATATGTGCGCGTGCGCGCTAGCCCATGGCTACAGACATACATTGTATGCAAGCAATAAGCACTGTAACAGGACTGCCGGCGCCAGCCATTTTACGTGCTCCAACGGATGGCTAGATCGATTTAAGGCCCGACACTCGATTTCCTTTGCAAAAATTTGTGGTGAGGCAAAATGCGTAGATCTGAACGTTACAGGCGATTGGGTGCGTAACACTTGGCCAGAAATTAGACGATCATATAAAGATGAAGACATCTTTAATGGACATGAAGCTGGAATTTTTTATAAATTAACTCCAGATAAGACTTTCAAATTTAAAAATGAAAAGTGCGTTGGTGAGAAGCTCTCTAAACAAAGAGTTACAGTTTTTGTTTGTGCGAACATGACGGGAACCGAAAAAAGGAAACTTTTAGTTATCGGGAAAAGTTTGCATCCTAGATGTTTTAAAAACATCAAAAAACTTCCTGTAAGTTACACTGCCAACATAAAAGCGTGGACGACTTCTAGTATTTTTGAAGATGACTTCTGTACGTGTGTATGTCACTGAACTCCTCCATGTATAAAATAATATATCGTTCGTGGCAGGTAAGCATATCTCAGTTATGTAATGTTTACGTTTCCATTTTATTATTATGCCTACAGCAGTAAAAAGGCAGGTAAGACACACACACACACACACACACACACACACACACACACACACACACACACACACACACACACACACACACACACACACACACACACACACACACACACACACACACACACACACACACACACACACACACACACACACACACACACACACACACACACACACACACACACACACACACACACACACACACACACACACACAATTCACGTTATTTCTGGCCTCACTCATGTTTATTTTCTTACATTTGCACGCTTTTTAAATGGAAAGTGCCGAAACCCACACCAACATAACGCGTACAAACCGAAAAAATGGACATCAATTTGCTTCCTGTGGATCGCTGGGCAATGTAACTGCACGTGTTTACAGAGGAACGATTCATAGACAGACTTTTCGTCTTTAGGGAATGAACCCTCTGCAAGATGCTGAGAGTCCATGAGTGACTTCGGAGCGCTCCTTCTTTTTCGCGTATTTGTTCTGTGAAACATACACTGTAGATTCGCAGCTTTACTCTAAGCAACGCTCAATAGGAAATGTTGAAAATTTTTGTCCACAGTGTACCCTCATTCACACTAAACCTGCTCTGATGTTTTAATTACGGACATCATAATATTAAAACTTTGGAAACTTGAGCACTACTTAATGGAGATCAATCATTAACTTATACAAGCCATTAATTTTATGCATATATTTTATATATATGTGTACAACGTTATCGGCAACAAAGAAGTAGTTTTTGTTAAAATTCCTTCCCGGGATATTTGGCCGTAGTCCAATGTTTTCTACAAAACCAGACGTTTCGGCAATGCCGTCGACTTCCATCATCAGTGAAAATCGAGTGCGATAACGTGAGGTGGTATACGTTAGTGACCACAGTACTGTGGTTAAGGCTGAAGCAGTAAGTAGAAAGAAGTAGTTTCTATGGTAATATTTCATTTCGAAAATGATTTTAAATATAAATCTTAGAATATGGAAGTCATGTATGGTTCTCCATACCGATATTTTTTACTTCCATGTTCCTTAAGGTGATGGCAAAAAAAATCGTGTTCGAGATTATTGCAGATTCTGATTGTACTACACTCAAAACATGAAAAAAAGTCGTTTTTCGAAAAGTGTCTGTGTGTGTGTGTCTGTCTGTCTGTAGATTTTTTTCCTGTGGCAAACGATAACAGCCGCAAATTCAAACAGAATCAAATAATTTTTTGCATACAGCCCTGATTTGTCGAGTACTCACGACCTATTGTTTTTGGTGAAGATCGGTTGAGGGAAAGGGGTAGTTTACCGGCAACGGTTTTTTTTATCAAGGGTAATTTTTTTTTGGCAAACGATAACAGCCGCAAATTCAAACAGAATTAAATAATGTTTCGCATACAGCCCTTAATTGTAGAGTTCTCAAGACCTATTGATTTTGGTGAAGATCGCTTAAGGGAAAGGGGTAGTTTACCTGCAACGTTTTATGTTTTAACAAGGGTATTTTCTATGGCAAACGATAACACCCGCAAATTCAAACAGAATCAAAAGATTATTTGCATACAGCCCTAAATTGTAGAGTTCTCAAGACCTTTTGTTTTTGGTGAAGATCGGTTAAGGGAAAAGGGTAGTTTACCTGCAACATTTTCTTAACAAGGGTATTTTCTATGGCAAACGATAACAGCCGCAAATTCAAACAGAATCAAATAATTTTTTGCATACAGTCCTGATTTGTAGAGATCTCAAGGACTTTCGATTTTGGTGAAGATCGGTTAAGGGGAAGGGGTAGTTTACCTGCAATCTTTTACGTTTTAACAACAGTAAAGTACTTGAAAATTCATTTAAACTTTTTGAAACAATGGTAATTGTTAAAAATAAAATAATTTTGTTGCCAGGCAATAAAATTATAATTTTTTCATTTTAATGTAAATTATGTATGAGTTAATATACATGTATAAAATAATATATCGTTCGTGGCAGGCAAGCATATCTCAGTTATGTAATGTTTACGTTTGCATTTTATTATTATGATTATCGCAATAAAAAGGCATGGAACACACACACACACACACACACACACACACACACACACACACACACACACACACACACACACACACACACACACACACACACACACACACACACAATTCGCGTTATTTCTGGCCTCACTCATGTTTATTTTCTTACATTTGCACGCTTTTTAAATGGTAAGTGCCGAAACCTATAACAACATAACGCGTGCAAGCCGAAAAAGTGTCCAGCGTGGATAGCGATTTCCTTCCTGTGGATCGCTGGGCAGTGTAACTGGACGTGTTTACAGAGGAACGATTCATAGACAGACTTTTCGTCTTTAGGGAATGAACCCTCTGCAAGATGCTGAGGGTCCATGAGTGACTTCGGAGCGCTCCTTCTTTTTCGCGTGTTTGTTCTGTGAAACATACCCTGTAGATTCGCAGCTTTACTCTAAGCAACGCTCAATAGGAAATGTTGAAAATTTTTGTCCACAGTGTACCCTCATTCACACTAAACCTGCTCTGATGTTTTAATTACGGACATCATAATATTAAAACTTTGGAAACTTGAGCACTACTTAATGGAGATCAATCATTAACTTATACAAGCCATTAATTTTATGCATATATTTTATATATATGTGTACAACGTTATCGGCAACAAAGAAGTAGTTTTTGTTAAAATTCCTTCCCGGGATATTTGGCCGTAGTCCAATGTTTTCTACAAAACCAGACGTTTCGGCAATGCCATCGACTTCCATCATCAGTGAAAATCGAGTGCGATAACGTGAGGTGGTATACGTTAGTGACCACAGTACTGTGGTTAAGGCTGAAGCAGTAAGTAGAAAGAAGTAGTTTCTATGGTAATATTTCATTTCGAAAATGATTTTAAATATAAATCTTAGAATATGGAAGTCATGTATGGTTCTCCATACCGATATTTATTTTAATTTAAATCATCTATGCGTGAAGATCCGCAACCACGGCCCAGCAGGCCACAAAATAATTTGTTGACACATAATTACATGATTATATAAATATTTAATTATTGCGTGATTATCTGCGTGATTCAGTTTCTTTATAAAAATAAAGTACGTAATTTTGATGGATAAAGTGACTCGAAAATAACATTATATTAAACGACTGTCCCATAATAACACAAATATCTATAAATAGTGAAAATAGTTTGAGGGTGGGGGTTATTTTTTCAAATTATCGGACCGAATTCAAGTAAGTGATGTAAATATAAATCTTAGAACATGGAAGTCATGTACGGTTCTCCATACCGATATTTTGACGGGTGACGATCAATACAGAGAAATCCGTAGCGATCTCTTTCACGCGTAAGCCCATCTCCCGATGCCAGCCCCTCTCCCTGGAAGGGAGGCCCGTCGCCTACAAAGAGTCGGTGAAGTATCTAGGCGTTCGGCTCGACCGGCACCTTTGCTTCAACGCCGACGTGACGGAAACCCTCGGCAAGGCTCGCGCGGCGTCCGAGCCAAATTATCCCCGTTTCTCTCATGTCGCAGCCGCCTGGCCATGCGATCGAAATTAACTATTTATCTTTTATTTCTCAGTTTAGTACTGACCTATGCGGCCCCCGCATAGTGGTCTCTTTTGTCCACCACCAATAGGTGTAGGCTGGAAGCTTTCCAGTCCAGAACCCTCCACCCCTTGTCGGGGTCCCCTTGGTTTGTGAGGAACGACGTGATTCGAAGGCTCTCCGCGTTTCTACCTTGTCTGCCTTTGTCCGGTCGCTAGCTGTAACTCTCTTTGCTGCAGCCTCGACCTCAACCTTCCCTTACCTGTGAACTATCAGCGCGTCAGAACCACTATCGCCGATTCGGGTCAAGCGCCCTCGGGCGCTACTTGATGACCCGCCATAAAGCCATCCTCGAAATTACATTAACCCACAGCCGTAGAATTCACTACTGAAACTGTCCTTTATTCCTTCCTTGCCCGCCTCCTAGCACGCTGAGCCAGCTGCTTGTTGCTGTTATCTTGGTCACCGGCACGGGGGCTCTCCGCCTCTCGGTTTCCGTTTCCAGATTTAGGCCACCTGTCGACTGATCCAGACTAAAGTTTATCTTCTGGCAGCCATTGGGCTCGACCCAGATGCTGCAGTCAAGCCACGGGTGCAGTGCAAACCGATATTTTTATTTCGATTGGTTTTGAGATTTCTTTATTTTGTGATTTTATTGTATACTGACAGTATCACAGCCTCTGTTGGTTTCACATGTACCCGAAAAGATGTCGTGAATTATCTTCTTTTGTGATACCGTTTTATGTTATACCTTTTTTACCGTTTTAATCTTCTTTTTTATGCCGTTAATAACTTCAGTAGTAAAACAGTACGAAGAGGCGGCCATTAATGTCAAAGTAGTTAGAGAACTTTACTAACAAATCATTATTGCCCTGTTGAATTTTATATTATAGCTGTTAGCGATAGATCATTGTCGTAGTGGCCGTGAATTACTAGCGAGGAATTTGCAGTAATAACGGGACGTTCTGGCGTTGTGAGACGTTTACAGTGCGTCAACTATGTGATGGCATCGTTCAGAAATTTAATAACCACAATGTTTCGTCGTTAACACGGCACAGTGGTGGGCGCTAAATTGAAAATATAGTGCGATATGTCGTTTCCAAGGTTCGGGCGTCGAGGAATCCATCCAGTCGTATAATTAATTCACACGGTTTATGCCCGTTTCGCGTCCTCCGTTGTGTGTAATATTCATGGACACGATGATAATCAACAAACGTTCATAAGAAGGCCAGAAAATTTACGTAGAGTATCTAAATTTGGAAAACATAAACATCTCTGAAGAAGAGACGTCTGCAAAATATAAAAGTATATATTGCGATTGGGCGGCTATACCTATATGGAATACAGTACGAGAAGAGAAAGTAACGATATGCAATAAAGGAGAAAACGAAAGGTGATGGTTGTAGGAGAAGAAAACAAAATGTGAAAACCAGTAGGAATAATGTTGGAATAATCGAGAACGTGTCAGCGCCTGACAGTGACATTAGACGAAAGTGTCGGCATGGAAAATCATACATGACTTCCATGTTCTCAGATTTATATCACTTTCTAAATGAAATATTTCCATAGAAACTACTTTTTTTTCCAGCCTCAACCACAATACTGTGGTCACTAATGTACACAACCTCACGTTAGCCCACTCGATTTTCACTGATGATGGCTGTCGATGGCACTCCCGAAACGTCTGGTTTTCCAGGAAACATTGGACCACGGTAAAACAGTCCGGGAAGGAATTTTAACAACAAACTACTTCTTTGTTGCCGATAACGTAGTACGCATATAAAAAATTCCCCCTTCCCCCTTCAACTATCATTTTCATTTATAGAAAATTACCCCCTCCCCGTTCAACTTCCCTTTTCATTTATAGATATTTCATGTACCTTTCTACAGTAGATTATTATGACCGTCTTTTCAAGATACTTTATTTATGAAAATTAAGTACTTCACACTTGTTAAAACATAAAACGTTGGAGGTAAATTACCCCTTCCCCTTAACCGATCTTCACCAAAATCAAAATTGTCGCGCCGCTGAGGTATAAGAAGAAGACACACTGCTTTAGCCTATTAAGAAAATGAGCTTTTATACCTTCAGTCATTCTGATTTCATTCAGGTTGTTGCAACGAAACTTCTCTGTTGCATGCTTATGTAAAATAGTACTTGTTTATCAAAACAGTGGCACAGAACAGCAAGAAATCCAGAAACCCAGGGGAGCGCAGAGCGTTATAATCGGAGTACTGGAAACATGTTACGTGCTTGGTCGGTTAATAATTGAAGTACTGACTGGGTAATAGTTTGCCCTTTTGTCCAGTTGTAAAAAATTCCTGTAAGCGTCGAGTTCTAAGCAGAAGACTAAACCAAAATTAGGCCTAACGTCAACGAATATTATTCCGGCAGTTTTACAAACATTTAATGCAGAAGAAGATTTGGAACAATTTGAAGGAAGCCGTTTAGAATTGTAAGCTATATAGGAAGAAAATACAAATTTGGAGGGATATTTAGAGTAAGATACTTGTTTAAAAGATCTAAATGAATCCCAAGTAAGATTATGTTCGTCAGTTGAGATGAGCATTCATATTCATTGTGTTAAGAAGATTGGAGAGACCTTTAAACTGATTAATGAGATTTATGTTTGCAGCCCTTGCAAAGGACAAAACAATCTGCAGTAGGACTTCAAAAATAATATGGAGGGCAGGAAAGAGCAGCAGAAAAAAATGATCGAAATTACTGCTAATATTAAAACCTGTTGAAGTTGGGGACTTTATTATCTATACATAAAAAACTCAAAGTCTGAGGATTTATGGGTACTGAATACAAATCCACATCGTTATACCGATTGCCACCAAATTTTGCACAGATAACCTTTGACACAAGGCGAAAAACACTGTCTAACTCGGAATTTGATATTTTGGCCCGTTCGCACGATTTAGGCTATTTTAATTAGCCTTTTCGTTGACGCGTATAAAGATGTCAACACCATGGAGACCAGAATTAATTACCATTGTAACAAGTAAATAAACAAAAGCTATGTAGCGGCATCGGAACTGTACATTTATCCATTCCTGCAGTACATTTTCGATATTTTATATAATATGCGATTGTATCGATATATTCCGATGTGGAAAAGAAGAAGTGTACTAATTGTAAATTGTCCTATTACTTAATGCAAAGCGAAAATACGTGTTGTTTTCATTTGTGAGGTTAGGTGACAACGGTTTTTGGTTTTTCGTTTACTGCTGAAGTAAATAAAACCCATGGTTGAGGAAAACAACGTTTAATGTGTTATACAATGCTTCTAACACAGTAACACTTAAATTAAAAAATTTAGCGTTTTTGATTTAACAGGTACTTTATAAATATCTCCAAAGGCTTTATAAACGGGTACTTTTAAATCTCCAAAGGCTGTTACACCAACATAATAATTTAGTACAAGTTAAAATAGTACAAGTGTTGGTAACAGGTTTGGAGAGAATTTGACTAATGAGTAAAAAATTGTTATACGAGCTGACAATATTGCTATTGTCTATAGACAATAAAAATTATATTAAAATACTTATTTTATTAAAAGTCAAATATTCGCGTGCGAAGCCGTGGCTAACAGCTAGTGTTGAATATTCCAAATGTTGACCGAGGACTGCTAGCGTGCCAAAGTGTGATTAGAAAAATTCTTGACTCAAGAATAATGTTTATCACATTGAAACAAATGGCAGCGTATTAAGATGTCCATGCTGTGTGTAGAATTTATCTAAGATTGATATATGAAATCATTTAGTCGAATTCGGTTCGATAATTAAAAAAAAAAATATCGAATTTTTACAAATTGAAATGAAATACGTATTTCCATAGAAACTATTTCTTTGTTGCCGATAACAGAAACTATTTCTTTGTTGCCGATAACGTAGTACAAATATAAAATATCGGTATGGAGCACCATACGTGACTTTCACGTTCTAAGATTTATATTTAAAATCATTTAAATATAAATTGAAAAATTTGACAAGTTTGATAAATTTAAATGAAATACTTCCATAGAAACTACTTCTTTCCACTTATTGCTACAGCCTTAACCACAGTACTGTGGTCACTAACGTATACAACCACACGTTTCACACTTGGTTTTCACTGATGATGGTAGTCGATGGCACTGCCGAAACGTCTGGTTATGCAGAAAACATTGGACTACGGCCAAACAGCCCGGGTAGGAGTTTTAACAACAAACTACTTCTTTGTTGCCGATAACATAGTACACATATAAAAAATTATCCCCTCCCCCTTCAACTATAATTTTCATTTATAGAAAATTACCCCCACCCCGTTGAACTAGCCTCTTCATTTATACATATTTCATCTACGTTTCTACAGTGGATTATTATGATCTTCTTATCAGGATACTTTATTTATCAAAATTAAGTACTTTACTCTTGTTAAAACATAAAACGTTGCAGGTAAACTACCCTTTCCACGTAACCGATCTTCACCAAACTAAAGAGGCCTTGAGTCCTCTACAACTCAGGTACATATTATTTTATTTTCAACTCAGGTTAAAAATTATTTTATTATGTTTGAATTTACGGCAGTTATCGTTAGTCATAAAAAAATTACTCTTGTTAAAACATAAAATGTTGGAGGTAAACTACCCCTTTCCCTTAACCGATCTTCACCAAAATCAACAGGCCTTGAGTTCTTTACAATTCAATAACGTATGGAAAAAAATATTTGATTCTGTTTGAATGTGCATAACACAGTAAACACTTTAAACTCTCGTATACAGACTAACTCTGTGTAATTGTTGTCGATCGAGGTGATATGCTTTGTAGAGTCAGCGTTACTAACAACCTGACTGATTATGTACCCGGACTATTCCCCCTGGACGATCCTCTCTAACATGAAGAAGAAGATGCCAGGACAAAACCGGACGGATGGCAACCTAATGAAATGGAAACCCACTCCAAAGTCGTGTTGAGAACTACCGAGTCAAAGTAGTTGGTGATGCTGTCCATTGTTTAGAGTCTGCAACTCTGCCTCCACTAGTCCATTACTGTTGCTGTTACTTTTCCTGTATACGTTTTTAACACCCAGTTTTTTCTCTCCTTACGTTATTATGCCAGGAACTGTGATATGAATATAATTGCTTTTGTGTGTGTTGTATTATGTGTTTACCAAAATGTTGAATCGAATTGTCTGATGCACTACTACGTGTGTTGTAATAAATGGTAAAACTTTCTCTTACCATTATTTTCAATAAATAAAATTCCTGTGTCTGTTCCAAATTGGTAGATTAATGCTGGGACACTCTGTATATTTTAATTTAAATATACAGTGGAACTCGCTTATAACGAGCTCGCTTATAACGAGAACTCGGATGTAACGAGCAAAAGTAGGAGATTTGTTTGGTTTTTTTATCTTAGTAGTGATAATTAAACTCGGTTTTAACGAATAGGAACGCACTAGAGACTTGGGTATAACGAGTATTTTATCGCAGGCTTGTTCATGGATTAAGGTCCTAATAAACGTTCGTTACAATACAGTATTTTTAAACATTCGTTTAAAATCATTAACGCAATTTAGTGAAACTAATAAGTGTAAGTAATGAATTCGTGGAATATTTAAATAAAGTACAAAACTGTTTTGATATCTACTGATACATAATTACTAAACAAAACAAAAAAAGAGATGACTTTTTTAAGGTTAATTAAATTCTGTGTGCGAAATATAATTTTGACGATTTCATTTCGAACGTAGAACAAAAAGACAAATAAATTAGAGTGAATTTTCTTGTAATTTAAAAATACATATTGTACATGTGGCATGGAAAGTTTTGCGTTTTCTGTCAGATAGGCGGCTGATTTTTGGTAAGTTTTAACCACACATTTACGTTTACTATATTTCGCGAATGCACTGTACGTCAACATTTAGCAAAGAATATTAGCGTCTAAGAAATGTGTAAAGTCTAAATTTTACTTTTAAGCGTAGAATGTCAAACATTTGTAAATTTTATTGTGCAAAGCCTGTTCTATCATAGATTTTTTTTGTTGTGTGTTCGATAATCACGGTATAAAAATGTAGGCTTGCGAGTCGAGAACTTGGATGTAGCGGGCACCCGGTTTTAACAAGGACGTTTGTCCAGTCCCTTGAATCTCATTATAAGGAAGTTTCACTGTATTTAAAATGTTTACATTAAGAATGTTAGTTGTTATTAAACCAATAATTAACGTAATCATTTCCTAGCAACATACCGATTAATTCTCGTTACAGTATCGTTTTTCTCCTAGTGTTAAGCCGTGGTCCACTGTTAGGTGTTTTGTCTCAGACGTTTCTGTTACATCTGCAGGCAGTAGAGGGGACATCCAACAATGGAAAACCCAAACGTCTGGGTAGAACAGGTGACATCCAACAATGGAAAACCAAAACAAACGCTAACATGAAACTGCGGCCATAAGAAAGTCAGAATATAAAAACCGATCAAACATTTAATCTTTTTTGATACGCATTTGGTCTCTCCGAAAAGGTCTTCGTGTAATATCCAGTGGCAGTGAAATCTGTCTTTACATTTATACTAATTGCCCCACACCGGTAGTGACTAACTGAAATATATTTTCGTCTTCTTAATTGGTGCTGCAGATCTTGGAGAGACTTGGCTTCCTGGACAGTCCGCCTCCACTCGTCTCGATCCTCTGCTCTCAGTTTCCACGTTTTATACCGAGCCTGCGCTGGTCCATCTCAAGACCACCCACCCATCTTTTCTGGACCAACCCCTCCTTCTTCTTCCACCAGGTCTCCCCGTAAAAATTTTCTTCAATGTGGATGTCTCTAACATTGTCTGGACATGCCATACCCACCGGATTCTACTTTTCTTTATTTCAGTGACGATATATGGTTCTCCATAGGTTTGCTGGATTTCTGCATTCGTCCTTATTCTCCATGCTCCTTGGACATTCAAACTGAAATATATATTTTTCTCAAAATTTTAACTCATTCCATATTGTGAAATCGTTCCATGTATAAATTGCTCCATTAACTGGTTGATCGAGATAGAAAGATTTGGAATGAAAAATATAGGCTAAAAACACTAAAAAGTTGGTTGCTCGAGATAGAAAGATTTGGAATGAAAAATATAGCCTAAAAACAATAAAAAGTAGAACGACTTTACTCAAATTTATGAGGGCAGTGCAAAGAATAACAGCTTTTAACAGCAACTATGAATTTACTTTTAGTTCGTGTATTTACACCGTAAGATAATCTAATCCATAAAATTGTTGTACTTTTTGTATATTGTATAATCATATAATACATTATGATATATTATTCAATGTAGTTTCTTCTGCAAGTTGTATATTATTATTGTTTTACTATGGATGTAATTTATTGAATATATTGCAGTAATACTTTGAGATATGTTAGTGTTTGTGTTAATGGTTTAAAGTATATTACGCAGTTTCTTATGATAAGAGAACTGGAGAAAATAAATAAAAGAAACTATACCTAAATTCTTCTTCTTTTATTCTTTTCCCTTTGGCAGTTACAACCCCTTGTGGGATTTTTGCCTCCTCAACAATCCTTCTCCATTCTGCTCTTTCCTCGGCCATTCCTCTCCGCTTTTCATTAGATCTTCCTTCACGTCATCCTTGTAGCTTTTTCTAGGTCTGCCCTTCATTCTTTGATGCCAAGGTTTCCACTCAAAAGGCCTTTTTACAATTTTACTCTCATCAATCCATGCAACATGTCCAGTCCACGCGACACGCAGTGATTCAATATATCTTACCACGTCAGCTACTCTTATGAGTCGAGTCGAGTCCGTGATTCATCTGAATTGTCCACGTGCCATCAATATTTCTTATTGGTCCGTACGGAAATTAAAAAATAAAATTAATGGCGTTGAAACGTGAAATGTTGTATTTTATGACACTGAAGGTCAATAGAATGTAAGTAAACACCATTTGGCGTTGTATTCCAGATTTTACGATTCACAATAAATGTATAGACATTCCGTAGACCAGTAGTTCAATTTCATTCCTCCAGCTGAAGAAAAAGTTTCCTTACTTTGACGAGCTACGAAATTTCAATTTTTGTATTGATATTTTAAACCTTCTTAATCAACAGTTGTAAGTATTTAATGGGAAATGTTTGATAATTTTTAATATAAGCGTTAATTTTTAGCATAATCGAAATTTATAATATGAATGATGATTGTAGCATCGGATAAGTTGTAGATTGTAGATCGTGTCATAATCAGATATATTGAGCACTGACTGCCAAACAGCGTTTAGGACACATGAGGTCACATTGTACTGGTTTCTAGTTGTTCTTGATTTAATTTTCTTTTTAGTGAGGTTAAATGATGCACTTAACCTTATGGTAGTCTAGTCGTATTCTTTGAGCAACGTTAAACGCCTTCAGCCTTCGGTGATTCAGCGATCCCTTTTTTGCTGTTCGTTCATGACATCACTAGTTTTGATACGGAGGAAATTTCTACAGTTTAAATATTGATATGAATCACCTGATTTATTCATCGCATTGATTAATTTTGGCAATGTCCGCATTGTTTGGTTCGGAAACGTGGGCGCTTTGGCGACGAGATTCGAGTAATCAGCGCAGCCGAAATTCATTTTCCTTGAAGTCTAGTGCGCTGTTCGGGAAGGGCAGGATATGAGACTGAGAACTGAGGACGTGCTTAGTGATGCTGCAGAAGTCCAAGAATAAGTGGAAAGAGCGTGTGTTGAGGGAGGGGACAGAAGAATTGGCAAGAGACGTTTTCGCGTATAGACCTCGAGATAGGAGAGTCGTTGGTAGGGCCCGAAGCCGCTGGGAGTGATAGGATGGAGGAATCCTGTAGATGTGCGGGCAGACGAAGAAGATATTGGATTCATTTACATAATTGTCTATACTTTCATGACCTCAGAAACAGCTGCCATAATAAATAAATATTGTAAATAATATAATGACTTACCAGTAGACCATGTCTTGTTTTCAGATCTTAAGAAGTGTGACTTAAGATTTGAGATAAGGGCTAATTCTGATTGTACTACCCTCAAAACGTGAAGAAAAGTCATTTTCCGAAATGTGTCTCTGTGTAGAATTTTTTCTATGGGGAACGATAACTGCCGCAAATTCAAATTTAATGAAATAATTTTTTGCATGTGTGCCCGAGTTGTACAGGATTTAAGGCCTATTGATTTTGGTGAACAACGGTTAAGAGGGGTAGAGGAGATCGGTTGGGGTAGTTTACCTGAAACGTTTTACGTTTTAACAAGAGTAACGTACTTAATTTTGATAAATAAAATATCCTGAAAAGAAGGTCATAATAATCCACTGTAGAAAAGTAGATGAAATATCTATAAATGAAAAGGGTAGTTGAAAGTGGAGGGGGTAATTTTTCCACGTTTGGTGTTAATTTAATGAGTCTGACGAAATTAAATGAAAATGCATTTAAACTTTTTCAAACAATGATAATTGTTAAAAATAAAATAATTTTGTTGCCAGGCTATAAAATTATACTTGTTTTATTTTAATTCAAATCATCTATGCGTGAAGATCCGCAACCACGGCCCAGCAGGCCACAAAATAATTTGTGGACACATAATTATATAAATATGTAATTAACGCGTGATCATCTGCGTAGTTCAGTTTCATTATAAGAATAAAGTACCTAATATTTATAGGTAAAGTGACTCGAAAATAACATTATATTAAACGACTACCCCATAATAACAGAAATATCTATAAATAGTGCAAAATAGTTTGAGGTCGGGGGATATTCTTTTAGAAATTATTGAACTGAATTCAAGTAAATGATTTGAAATATAAATCTTAGAACATGGAAGTCGGGTGTGGGAAATTTTTTGTGCTTAGGTGATGAAGTGTATTTCCTTCGCAATATTTAATGTCGCTAAGAAAGTTGAGGATCTATATTTTTTTACTCGTTAGAATGAAATAGAAACGTGCTAATGTTTTTTCTTGTGCGATAACTTTAGAAAAATATGGGATAACGACTTCAATCTTGTACATTGATTGTATTCAAGTCGCTGTAGAACGTTGTGCCTTCTCAAAAAAAGCTGGAAGATGGTATCAGTACTTTTTTCATTTTGACGGAGGAAGACTTCGATGTTTCTTTGACGACTCTCTTTGATAACTGTGTGACTGTTGCTTCGTACACAGCTGTTCATGTAATGTCTCATGTTCTTTAGGACCTGTTTCCCACCCCGAGCCAAGTGGATCACCTGAATCCCTGTCGCTAATCCAAGAGAAGTCTTTGTCATTTGGCAGAACAAACAACTTATTTTGTGAAACGTTCGATTGCTATGAGCTTTTAAAAGACACGAGTAAAAATAAACGAAGATGATGATCAAAGAACAGAGCAAGTGACTTTAAGCAGGCCGTTTTCATAATACTGTAAAAGGAAATAAGAATTACCGTTTGCGAACAATAAATTGTATTAGATTTAATTAACTTATAACGATGATATGTGATAACAGAGGATTTGTTAAATTGGATAATAGTCTCGCAGTTACTTCTCGTTGATTATCGTAAAATCTGAAGACCCCAGACAGAGGTTCCAGTGCACCTAGGTTCAAATAATCCGTTTTGCAGTGTCTGTTTAGAAATCTTCGTGTTATGCCCAACCTTACAGCCAGTTTCGCTTCTTTATTTCTTCCTGCAGTGTGGATTAAATCTGTAGACCGGTCGAGTTTTCGCTCGCGTATCCTTTCCACGAATTCTAAAGTGATAATTCTCTCCTTGTTGTTGGTTATTAATTTAAGCTTTCGAGCTGACTAATTATTATAACTACTTTCCGAGCTATCAGGCTGGGGTCCTATGTTGTTAAAAGCAGACGTTGTTTCAACCACTCCATTGGTGGCCATCTTCAGTGCCTGAAGGACTAGACTTTTACTGACACGATCTCCATCAGTAACACCACAATACTGTGGCTAACGATCACGGTCTGATAACCCGGAAAGTATTGACGCCGGGCGTGAAAGCTTAAGAAATCACTTAGAGCTGACTGTTGCCAATACTGAGTTGTGTGAACCGATATTTTCGCAGAAGTCGCGAGTTTCCGTATCGCTTTGTGCTAGGAGCCAAGAAGAAAATCTGCTGTGCCCTGTGGCGGAGATACATTAACTCTGAGACAAAATGGCAATCAAGACAGTGTTCCCAAATCTCGTAAAGAGCTCCAACATCGGATGGACTCCGTCTCGCAAAGATTCTCAGGACGACTTGGTCGAACTGCGTACCTGCAGCTTTCATGACGCACACGTTCATTACAAAAAAAAGTTTGAGGTGTTTGAAACAATTCAAAACAACAATAACCTAGCAACGGAAACAACAATTGGATTTTTTCTAAATACAGTCGTTTATAATCGCCATTATGACGACCAAATCGTAGGAGAAGCTGACTTAGTGAGATATATAAAATCACTGCGTAGTGCATGGATTGGACATCAGACACGAGTGAAGGAAACTGGAGAGAAATGGCCAAGGAAAGCGCAGAATGATTGAGGATTGTTGAGGAGGCAAAAACCTGCAAGGGGTTGTGACTCCCAATTAAAAAATAATAAGACAAGAAGAAGATTTTCTGTATGAACCGTTTCTTTTATTTATTTTCTCCGAGTATCCTTTTATCGTAAGAAACTCTGCTTCACTCCAGGGCGTTTCAAAAGATATCCAATTTGTCCTGTGTAGGTCATGCGGTCAAGGCAATGTAGCCGTCACAAAATCTTTTCATTCTTTTAATTATTTGGAGTTTCATTATTACTCCATGTCATTATTAATCTTCGTTTTATTTTTATCATTTTATTTTGATTAAAACAGTATTGGACCTATAGGCTCATTTTTATAGGTGAGCCATTAATTTAGAATACACCTATATCGTTATTGTTATGTACAAACAGGCCTTACGAGAGGAGCGAATGCTGTTGAATTGTCCCACGTCATTGAAGTTTGGGAACTGCCGTCATTATGTAGTGGGAGTACAGTACTATACGTGGCATTTGTAAGGTATTCAGAGGATGGGAGCATCGTAAGGGTGAAAACAAGCAACAGGTCCACTGTTATGCAACATTCATATTTATTCATTTCTTATTGTCAGTATCACATTTCCTGTTTTTTCACATAAATAATTTATTATTATCATTAATTTATTTAGTATCTGTTTAATATTTACATTTTAATACACAGACATAGAAAAGGGAGGACAGTGAGTTTAATAATAACAAATAGTTACAAATGAACACAAGAATGAGACAAATGAGTGTTATCGGTGGGTAGAGGTATGCACCTCCAGTTTGTCGCAGATGTATGAAAAAACAAGTCTTCTGTAATATGTAAAATAAATAAATACAATCAGGCAGTCTGCTTCTGTATGATTCAGCGAGTGTATAAAGAAGCTTGTTACTGTTGAATGTACACAATTAGCCCGGACAAAATTCTGTTGATTAACTAACTATAACGGGTAGAATGGTCATTTCTGCATATGCCTCATTCCATACCATATCAACCAAAAACACTTAACGTTTGATTCGTGTCATTTAATCGATGAAACAATGAATTTTTTATACGTTTTCGCGTAAAAATATCATGTTTTGTATTTTCACTGGTTTTGCCAAGTCATTGTGTTTATACCTTACATTTTTTAGAAATTTTAAAATTTATAAAAATATTGAAAATTGGCAAATATCATTACATAAATCTAATTATTTCTTTTTCGTCTAGTCTAAGAGAAGTTTCATTTAAGTCTCTGACAATTTACTATGCATTTACAGGGAACGAAAACTATATTTGACTTGGAATATTTACAGATTTTTTGTTTGCAGATTCAGACAGTGTAACTTTTTTTTAAAAACAATCTGTGTTAGATGCAGAAGTAGTTTCCACATATTTCCGAGCTCATTTCAACAACGTACGAGAAAAACACATTTTAAGTGAACTTTATTGTACACAATAACTGTAGAACTTTACCAACTTAGGCCTACATCAGATAATTTATATAATGTTACAAACACAAGTTTATGGTAAATCTATCTATCAGGTGAAATTGTATAATAGTAAAATTGGATAATTCCTAATAGTATTATCCAATTTCACTTGATAGATAGATTTACCATAAACTTGTGTTTGTAACATTATGTAAATTATCTTATGTAAGTTCGTAAAGTTCTACAGTTATTGTGTAATTTATATTTTTCTAAATTAATGATTGTTATTAATACCAGTAATGAGTGAAACATGTTAAAAATAACTTTTAATAATTACATAGTTGAACATCCCTTAATCTGTTTTTAGCTATAACATATTTTAGTATGCTATATGTTGACTGGTATATGAATAAACGTTTTCTGTACCAATCTAATATCTAATTGTTGATTATTGCTTTTATAATTAATTAAAAAATACCATTACATTTAGTCATTTAAATTGTAATAGTGTATAAATTAAGTTCTGTGACATTATAATTTTCTCGTTGTCTTAATGAAGACATTTGAAGATGTAAGCAAACTATTTCAACTCCTTCACATATACAATGATACATACATACGCATGCACACGCGTCTCCGCACACACACTCACATACACAATCACGTTCATCCAAATAATTGTTCTGTTGTGTTTGACATTTCTTTTGTATTCATACACAGGTCCTGATGATGACAATAAACATTGTCGAAACATCGACACAAATAAGTTAAAATTTCTATTATATTTTTGACCGATCCTCACAAACCCCTCACTGAAAAATTCATTGATTGACGGTTACTACGAATTTAAGGATGTAAAATAAAATGTTTATTAATGCATTTGCCCCAGTGAGAACAAATTACTACAGTGTATTTTAAAATCCGCTATACATTGATACTCCCTCCAGATTCTAAACGGGGAATACTTTTACCGCAATGAATTCTGAAATCTGTGTACAACTCCTTCTGCAACAATATTTGTTGAGTTCCTCGTGATATCATTGTATCGAGATTTCCCTGTAACCCTGAGGCGTCGAACAAAAATGTTTGAACGAAGTACAGATTAGAAAACAAATAAATCAAACAACTTGCATCGATATGTCCTGCTAAAATAAAATTAAAATAAAAACCTATATCTTTAAAGGTATAGAGGTATATCCTATAGCAGTGGTTATCAAAGTGGGGTCCGCGGACCCCTGGAAGTCCGCGACAATATTTCAGGGGGTCCTTAGACACTTTTAAGAAAAACTGGGATATACCGTAATATTCTCCGATTTTTGTGTGCTCTAAAATGTAAATCTAAATTTTAGAATCTTAAAACAATTAGTAGAAGATACCAGTATTATTTTTTTTGGTTCATACTAACTGTAATTGTAAAAGTAATTTCAAACTAATAGCTTTAATAATGTCTTTAAATCATGTCGTGTAGCAGATCTGTTTGTCAACAGAACTGACTAGACCTCTCTCTTACACTACAAAAAGAAGATTCATTAGCAGAACTTTCAACTGACAGTTCATTAAAATTACAGTTTTCGCAATTACAGCGAGCTGACTTCTGGTTATATGTAATAACTGACTATCCTGAACTCGCAAAAAAGGCTTTGAAGCGTTTAACTGTGGTTCCCTCTACTTATTTGTGTGAAACCACATTCTCCCTGCTCAAGTACTTGAAGACAAATTTAAGAAATAAACTTGATGTCGAGAGTGACTTAATATTGAAATTACCAGACATTAAACCCAATATTGCAGAGCTAATTGTTCAAATGCAGCTTCATTGTTCACATTAAACTATGTTTGATATCATTAATATTATAATTTTGCAAGTTAAGAGAATTTTGATTTTAATACATTTTAATTAAAATATAAGAGTTTCTATCGTATTTACTGTTTGTTTTATTTCAGAACTCAGACGGGGTCCGTGAATTTTTAAATTATTTGAGGGGGTCCGTGGACAGAAAAGTTTGGAAACCACTGTATTAGAGGTTTACCTTTATAGGCATCTTTATAGGTATGTACATTTTCGTAGCAGGCAGAAGTGATAATTCATTATCCATGGTTGATATGGCAAGAAATGAAATCGTTGTAACATAAGTGGGCATTTTAGAAACAATTCTAATTTAAAAACTGATATAAAAAAATTAAATTTTAGCCGTTAAATTTAACAACGTTACGTTTACCATCAGCGAACTGAATCACAGGTTTGTAAAGGGGACGGGAAGATACGTACATTTATGCTGTTACAATCGTTATTATTGTCACAAGTGGTTACAGTATGTGGTCGGCGTGGTTTGATCATTTCATTCGACTTTGGATGGAGACGATCCTCTCTTCCTGGACAGTATCGGCGATCGTTTGGGCGACTTGTTGGGGCTGTCCTGGTTCTCCGGGGAGAGTGACGGCGAGGTGCCCGCCGTGTTGCTGTCGCGACGGGCCGACAGTCGCACCATCGTGTCCAAGTGACGGAACCTGAGGGCAACAGATAATAATAATATTATACTTCAGCCTAAACAAAATAGCCTATGCTGTACTTACCTTCGTCCAGTTAAAATTCAGAATACGTATTTAATATTTAATGATCACGTTTTAACTTTAAATTACAGATATCTAAAACTAAAAGCGATCTGAATATATAAAACATTAATATCGGTATGTGAATGCTGTTTCCGAAGTGAACGTACACTAGGCGCCTGTGCTATTTCCGATGCACTTGTTTTGAATGCGTATAATTGTCTTGCAACTATAGAGGATCTACAATTTAATGTCGGTTCCAGTCCATGTCGTTTTACTAAAGTCCAGGTCTACCAGCAGATGGTTTGCTAAAGCCAGATTATATATTTTTCCGGATAGAAGTCGCATTCAGACTGTGTTGTGTAACGATATGGTATGTCACGGCCATTTCAGAAGACTGCTAAGTAGAACTTTTTTAAATCAAAAGGAAATCATAATTTTTACTTCCATTTTCCATAAGGAAATGGAAGTATGGTGATGGCGAAAAAATCTTGTTCGAGATAAGGGCTGATTCTGATTATACTACCCTCAAAACATGAAGAAAAGTCATTTTCCGAAAAGTGTCTGTGTGTGTGTGTAGAATTTTTTCTATGGCGAACGATAACTGCCGCAAAGTTAAACAGAATCAATTAATTTTTTGTATATATGTCCTTGAGTTATAGAGGGCTCAAGGTCTGTTGATTTTGGTGAAGATCAGTTAAGGGGAAGGAGTAGTTTACCTGCAACGTTTTATGTTTTAACAAGAGTAAAGTACTTAATTTTGATAAATAAAGTATCATGAAAAAAAGGTCATAATAATCCACTCTAGAAAGGTAGATGAAATTATTATAAATAAAAAGGGTAGTTGAATGGGGAGGGGGTAATTTTTTGTATGTATATTACGTTATCGGCAACAAAGAAGTAGTTTGTTAACATTCCTTCCCGAGCTGTTTGGCCGTGGTCCAATGTTTTCTGCAAAACCAGACGTTTCGGCAGTGCCATCGACTACCATCATCAGTGAAAATTGTATACGCTAATGTGAGGTGGTATACGTTAGTGACCACAGTACTTCTGAAGAAATAAGTAGTTTCTATGGAAATATTTCATTTCGAAAATGATTTTAAATATAAATCGTAAAACAAGGAAGTCATGTATTGTTTTCCATACCAATATTTAAGTGTAACGGAGTAAGAAAATTCAGAACAAAGAGACTGCCAAGCGTTTCCTTTTAAGCCAGGCACATTTGCTAGTACCCTTCATTTTGCTGAACTCCAAAAATGTAATATTAGCAGAAAAATAAAGTGGCAAGAATCTTCCGTCAGCGAGAATAGTCAGAGAAGTTCTCGCGGGAACCTACGTGACAGGAACTTTTGTCTTACAAGGTGGGGAAATCTTGCACCCAAAACACCTGTCGTTTCTTACCTGGCTAACAACTATCTAAAAGTCAAATTGAGGAAAAAGCCAGGTGAGAAACGAGGTAATAAATATGATTTACAGAAGAACATAGATGAGAGTTCCTAAAGAGAGTGCGAAGAAGAAGTAAGAAGGATGTGCGTGTTAAGTTTCGGAGTGGGCGTTACAACAAAATGTAAGAAAGACTAACTATTTAAAAGTTCATGAATGGTTACTCGCTTTCAAAACGCATGGTATAATAAATACCTAAATATCAAAAGTATAAGTTATTATAAAAATTATTAGTTAAAATTATGTTAAATAATTGCTAAAGTATTTTCAAAATTGTTGCTTATTTTATAGTTACTTTGTATTAATTAATTCTTATTCTCAGTTTAAGCGAAACGGCATAACAGAATTTGTAATCAAATTAATATCAATTGAAGAATTTAAAAAATCGTGTGAACTCCCAAGCGAAGTTATTTTTGAATTGTTTGGTTTTGATAATATAATAATAATAATAATAATAATAATAATAATAATAATAATAATCGTCATAATCATAGTAATAATTAATAAGAAATCGTTGTTGTTCTTGTGGCACTGTCATGATGTAACTCAGTGGGGATATTTGCCACATCCCCAAACAACTACTGAACTATAAGCCGAAAGAATGGAGAAGTGTGGGACGTCCGAAGAGGCGCAGGAGTGAGATCAATTCTGGACTTTGTCTACTTGGGGTCGGAACAAATTACTGACGATGACGATGAATAGAAACGAGTTATATAATAAAGCGCGTGCGCGCGCGTCTGTGCGTTTGTACACTCCGTATAATCATTTTTAATGACACGCGCGTTCAGTTAGCGGCATATATTATAACTAGCTGAAGTACCCGTTCTACGCCCGGGTGGCGAGCGTTTTTATTAGCACATATTTAATTATTTATTGGCATATATTAAATACATTTAATTACATATTGGCTATGAAATTTAATTATTGGGCGAAAACTTCTTTGTAGACCACATTTTTGGTGTAAACTCTGTGGTCTTTCTTTAAGTTGCCGTGTTGGTCAGTTCCTAAGACTTTTACCTTGACTTGCTGAAAGGACTTTTTTCTTGAAAATGCAACATAAAGTTGTCCATGACTGAATACTGAAGATGGCAAATAAATACCAACTGAATCCAGTGTTTCCCCTTGGCTTTTGTTGATGGTTATAGCAAAAGCAAGTCTAAATGGAAACTGCTTTCGTCTTAGTGTAAAGGGAAGGTCAGGGTCACTGGGTGCAAGAATAACTCTTGGAATAAATACCCTGGTACCTTTAAAAGATCCGGTCAGGATTTCACAGTCAATGACTTTTGACATCATTTGCTTGACGACCATTCTGGTGCCATTGCAAATACCTCTTGTTGAGTTAAGGTTTCCTAGCAACATTACTACTGCACCAACTTTCAAGTTAAGTCTATGATGAGGCATACCTCCAGGTGTTAAGCTGTTCAAAAACTCCATTGGACAGTTTGCTGCCTCCTCGGCATTTGTACTGTCTTGCTGAATAGAATCTGTGCTGGTATAGCATTTCAATTCAGATTGAATTCGTCTAAGGACATTTTCATTAAGTTCAAGTGACTCGTGGTTTTTTGGAGTCAGGATTGCACGGTTAGCAATGCTGTCATCTCCTGATTGGATGACCTCAGGAAAGACAGCAGCAACAATACATCCATTTTCAATGCAGACTGGAGGAATTTCGAAGATCCCTTCCTCTAATCCAGGCTCTTGAGTTTTCCATTCCCAAGTTTTAAAGCCAATCGGAAAAGCCTCGGTGTTCTGATGGGACATTGTCCTCATTGGCACGCATGTTTTGGTCTAACTTTAGGACCTGAATATTTTTCCAACACTTACTATTCTTCATGCATGAAGAAAGTATTTCGGTTCTGCTGCCATGTGGAACAACAGGGTGAATTTGTCTAAAATCTCCACCGAAAAGAAAGACCGCACCTCCAAATGGTTTTTTAGAAGGAACTTTTGGATCTTCAGCTAAGAGTTCTTTATACAGTGTGTCAACTGCATTTACTCCATGTGCTGGGGCCATTGAAGCTTCATCCCAGATTATCACTTTGGCCTTTTCCAGTTCATTTGCCGTATTAGTCCCATGTCGAACATTACAGGTTGATGTTTCATTTATTGGAATAGGCAGCTTGAAACGACTGTGGGAAGTTCTGCCTCCGTCAAGCAAAGTTGCTGCTATGCCTGTAAATGCACATGGCAAGACTAATTCATTTTTGCTACGCACATAGTGCATGATTGTGTTGTAAAGGAAGGTTTTACCACTTCCGCCAGGTCCATCAATAAAGAATAGACGTTTGGGTAAGTTAGGGTTTTCAATTGCTTCCCTGATTTTGTCGAAAGCCCTTCTTTGCCCTGGGTTGAGCATTTGAAACTTGTCTTCGAACATGGTTTTTTCGGCAATTGGATCGTAATATTTTCCAGAATGGATTGGCTCGTCATAGCTGCCGACTGGAAGTTCTAGGCCAAAATCTACCAATGACTTTCCATGTGTTCGAAGGACAGATTTAATTTCTTTAAGCGTCAAATAGAGAGCTTTTTCTCCATCAGGAAAGCGTCTCTTATAGTCTTGAATAAGATTGTCCTTATGTCTGTCGAATAATGCTGCTGCATCCGACGGCTCACACATGATACAAATAAATGCAAACAACTGCCTAAGTTGTACTGGCATTTGATGGGTTGCAGCTTCTGTTAGGCAAGTATCCCATTCTGAGTCATCATCAGTTAATCCCCTTGCAATGCATGCTTCTTGGAAAGTTGCAAAGGGGATAGGATTTCCTTCGACCGTTCTTAGGTCCTCGAAAGATGTTGCTCCTCTAACATTGAGAAGGAGAATTCGGAGGAACCATTTTTCTCTATCCGTGGGACTTACGGCAAACATTCTACCAATTGTAGTTTCATGTCCTCTAAAACGTGGTTTCCATTTAGAATTTTTGTCATCCCAGGTATAGTGTTCGGGAATTTCAATATATAAATACTCTCGGGCATTAGGGTCTTCCTGATTAAGTTTAAACCAAGCCAGAAGTTTGGACTTGGTGGCTTTTTGCTGTACAGCTTCAGCTTCCTTGCCTAGTATAAAACATATTGTATGCTTGTCCTCAAGGTGGACATTTAATCTTTCCACATGATCAGTTTGGTGGTGCATTTTGTATTCCCTGAGCCTCCAGCATGCTTCAGGTGCACTTACATATCGGGTCTCCAAGTAATTTTTTACTTCGTCCCATTCAATAGTAGCTTCCTGTTCTGTGGGAACAGTAACGAATTGAATATTTGCACAGTCATGCCCCTTGTAAACGTATTTGAAGAGGTATTTAACGCTTTGAATTGAGCTACAAATCTCTACGTTAATGTGGGCGTTGTATTTCAGAGACAGGTATGGGTTGTATGGCACCACCCATCTGTTATTCACTTTGTTTCCCCCAAGTTCAACAAAGTTACCATCATGTCGGCGTTGATATTTTGGGTAACCATTGACATTGCTGTTGGTCTCGGCACAGAAATCTTTTGGGAATTCTTTTGTGCATTTGCCGTTTTCCATACACTGTGCGTTTGGATTTAATGGACCACATGGGCCGTGTACCATACAGGATTTTACAATTTCATGTAGCCTCGGGTGGGCATCTTTATCAGGGAGTTCTGCAAACAATTTTGTCAATTCTTTCATTCTCCCAGACTTTGTCTTCCGGGGCCATGAATAGCAATATGTGCCCATGTGGTAGACCACGTTTTTGGAACTCGATCACGTGGAGCATAGCCCTAACACGTCCAAATCTATGGTGTTTGGTTAAGTCTTCAAGTAGCAATTTCAGTTTCAACTCAAACACTCTTGCTACTAAATGAGGTCGGTCGCATGGTTGCTGACCGGGAAGTAAGTTTTCCCTGATTTCCCTCCATTTAGGATTGCACGTGAATGTTACAAATAAGTCAGGTTTGCCGTATTTCCTGACCATGGCCATAGAATCTTGGTAATTTTGAGCCATATTTCTTGGACTCCCTTGGAAGGTTGAAGGCAATATAACTTTCTTTCCAGGCAATATGTTAACGTCCTCAAAATTGTGGTTGTTCACAAATCGGTGAAGAACATCATAGCTCTTACTGTGTTTTGATTTTTTCGAAACCAATTCAAACGGTTTGCCTCGGTCTTGCAATAGGCATCAACCATGAATTGGTGAGTCAGCTTTCCTGCGTTGAGGAACTCGTTAAAGTTTCCATCACGAATGTCAAAATGGTATGAATACCATTGGAAGCTGGGACACATTTCCTTGACCAACAGCTTTCTTCAGATCTGTGGTCCACCCTGAATCCCCATATGGGAAAAGCAAAGGGTAGCACATTGGGTCACAGAGTCTACTCAGGATGGATATATTTTGTAAAATTCCGCTTTTCGGATAAATTGTAATATCCCGATTTTCTGGGGGTGCACCATCTGCACTGTGAAAAACGGCACCAATTTCTCCTTTGGCAGTGGGAGCGTTGGTTCTGCCGGGGAGCACATTATTTACTCTTTCTCTCAAGAAAGTCATGCCATATTCAATTGGCGTTCGGTTTTCCCGATTTGCCTTTAGCATTTCGTCTTGTTAAAATTTGAGCATGTTCTTGTATTCTCTAGAGAACGGATTGATATCTCCAAGAAGTTTTTGGAGGTTCTCCATTACGACACGAATGCATCCATTGTTTGCTTGATTGTTCATTCTTTCTGTCAAGGCTTGGGCCGAATCCAAAATGTACAGTTGGGCATACTTTGGTAATTCACCTTGATTTGGGTGTAATGCAGATGTAGCGTGATAAATTTGCCCATGGATTCTGTAACAGAAAGGACCTGAAAGTCTGGTCACTGATTGGTCAACTTGTGCTCCCAGTGAGGCAAAGGCCATTGCACTGTTGTAGGATCTTATGTTTTCCATGAAATTTTTGGAATTTGGATCAGATCCATTCATGTAATTTGTAATGAAGGGATGCATTCGTATTTCATCTAATGCAATCGTCCCTTTATGGCAGCGATTTGACATTAATTCATTTTTGAAATGCGTGGCATTGCAAAATGGACATTTAGCGTCCATTGGGCCAAGATAACTTTCTTCAATTTCGTCTTCATTGAAGTTTTCGGGAAGCAACGCGGTGTTGCGGGATCGGACATATCTACTCAGACGTCCTCTTTGATGTTGGCGTGCAACCCTTTGTCTTTCAGCGTTTGACTCGCGCTCTTGTTGAAGTTGATTTTGTGGCATGTTTTCTCTGTGTTGCCGGTGACTTACAGCATTAGCTTCACATTCTGCTTGAAGCTGCTCTTCTGACATGGCCGCTCTACGGCGTCTTTGAGCTTCAGCATTACGTGCTTTTTTGCTGCAATTTCTTCAGCAGTTGGTGGTTGCTGGCGTTTAGGAGGCATATTTGATCGTATTTCATTACTTATTCATTGGATCATCAGAAATACGTATAAACATAAATATCACAATTAAAACATATACAGAAATATAGGACAAACAAAATTTGTTTACAAAATATATAGACGTACCTGTATACAAAATTACAAAACATATCAACACAATCGCATAGTAAAAACTTTAAAAACTATAGGAACGGATAAATGTATACATTCGATGCCGGTAAATATCATTTGTTTATTTACTTGTTACTATGGTAACATACCGATGACTGACACACTACCTACCGCGTTATATTATACAGAAATATAGGACAATTATAAAATATATAGACGTACCTGTATACAAAATTACAAAACATATCAACACAATCGCATAGTAAAAACATTAAAAACTATAGGAACGGATTCGATGCCGGTAAATATCATTTGTTTATTTACTTGTTGCTATGGTAACATACCGATGACTGACACACTACCTACCGCGTTATATTATACAGAAATATAGGACAATTACAAAATATATAGACGTACCTGTATACAAAATTACAAAACATATCAACACAATCGCATAGTAAAAACATTAAAAACTATAGGAACGGATTCGATGCCGGTAAATATCATTTGTTTATTTACTTGTTACTATGGTAACACCGATGACGGACACACTACCTAGCGCGTTATATTATAGATTTGAAATTTTCGTTAGCTCAAGTGTGTTACGTAGCAACGGTAACAACAATTGAGTTTTTTTTAAACTAAACATAGATTTTTAATAAATTATTTCTACAGACTTGTATTAGAGAATTATTAACAATTTCTGAATATGCAAGTTGTTAAGCTTTCACGGCCGGCGCAGGTGTCTAGATTGGCAAGGTGTCCACCAGTTCATTTCAGAGGTAGAGACAGACGTTATGCCTGACAAGGCCCACTTTTGTACCAGCACGATCTAAGGTGGAAAACAGCGTCACGTGCTATCAGATTAGCTTGGCAGGACAGCATGCCAGATCCTATTCGATAGGAGGCTTTATCCCCTTCCAGAATAGTAATAATACAATAATAATTTCAACACTTTCTGCGTAGTAAATGCGTGGGAGCCTGGAACCCGTTACTCATGTCTGGAACCGTTGACGTAACTAGGCTCAGGGGCCCCTGGCAAATTTTCAAGGTGGGCCCCTGAAACTAGTTCTATAGATTGTTGTTCCTAGTGTTTTATAAAGTACGATTAATTTCCATACCCACTGAATCTACTGGCTTGTTACTAGCCAAAACCGGGTCAGGAATGGACCACCAAGCTAGCGCCGCGATAATGAAATATGATGATTGGCGAGGCATATCCCTCACCTCTGGAGTAATCTATAGGTGAGGAATATTAAAAAACATGACAAATGAAAACAACAACATTTAAGTGGAAAGAAATTCGTGGTAATTATTTGTAGTTAAATTTTGTAAATGTAACATTTTTCATGCCATATTTTAAAAGTCCTTTCGTCTGGCTTTGATCTCGGTAAAGTTATCTATAAGTTCCTCGAAGTCCAGCTTCCTAGCTTAGTAGCTACCGACTGCTCGATGGATAGAACCACAATTGCTCATCCACTGGTAGGAACTGTTCGTACGGAGTATTTTCAAATTTGGTGTTTAGCGCTACAATAACAGGTTGCAGTTTGTGAAGTATGTCTGTTGTAGGGTCATCTTTATGCTTCAGTTTAGAATTGTCATTGAAGTGAATGCCAGAACGTATTTTTTCAAATTTTTTAAGACCCGTAGTCTCTTTAATTTGGGTAAAACCTGTTGTTTGTGACCAGTAGAGTCTAACATTAGGATAATGGACAACTGTCATATAAATAACAATGCGTAAAAACCTTTTGAAATCTTGTTATAGTTGGTTTTGCGGGATCTTTCTGTGTGCTATATAAATTTGATTCATCAACAATTTTTGCAACTAATTTGTCATCAAGAAAGTCGGTAAAGAACTGGTATGGTGTACTAAGATTTTGTATTGACATAGGATATGTAGTGTCACCTTTAAACTGAGAACATCATTATTTAATATTCTTTTTTTTTCAGATTAAGTTTTTAAAATTTTCTTTAGATAATACTGGGCCATCTATTCTTACCTTACCAACATTTTCTTTATTACAGTAACTGTTATTATCAGTATTACTCATTACAACAATGCCTTCAGTGTTCATTACTACTTGATCATCACTATGATAATGATGCAGACTTTCCTGGTCCATGTTGCTTCTCAGATAATGTGTTGTGATTCTTAAGTTTTGAAAATGAACGCCACGCACTAGCTGTTGCGACAGGAATGGTCAGAAACAACGTCAAAGCTGTACAAACTGCCGGAAAACTAGAATATTTTTGTCTGGAAAAAAACACCTTTACTTTGTGGGCCTCTGGACATTTGCCAGTCTAGCCACACGGTACTTATGCCCCTGTCTGGAACACCTGTTTCGAATGTACCAAACTAGTCTACTTTAAGGTATAGGGATAATATAAGTGTCGCAAAATTTTCTTTATTCATTGCAATATATTGATGATGATGATGACGACGACGACGACGATGAGGATGATGGTGGTGGTAATTCCTGTTTGTAACACCGACTTGGTTTAACTGAGACAATATAGCCATACAAGGAAGGTAGTGTGACTATTATTACGCTTCTGCTGTCAGTTAGTGTATCAGATTCTCATTTCCATAGACTAGGGCTGAAAAAGAACAGCGATTTAACGTGTGCCGGGAAAAGTGTCCGTTTCTGTCCGGCGCAAATAAGTAGTTTCACTCAGGGCTGCATGAGACAGCTTCGCCATCCAATTAATTTTTACAGTTTCTAATACTTTATACTCAGTTTATCTACCCTGTTCTCAGTTCTATATAGGGAAACGAAAATTTCCCTATAGATTTAACGTAACACGTGTGTGCTACATTAAAAACGTCTTTACTCTTCGAGTATTTCAGTTACAAACGATGAGTTGATTTACATTTCACAATTCGTGGTGGTATATCTGTTACACAAAAAGCCTGGAATTGCATGCGTTGTTTTCATCGTAAACAAAGATGTTTAGAAGTGGCAACTTTCGTTTGGCGTTACGGAACTGCGTTAGACAGACGTTTACAGCAGTCATGAATAGGTCGGTGTCAGGAGTGTAGACAGAAGGGGTTTTGGGAGTTGAAACATTCTAAAACTTTTTTGTTCACCTAAAAAACGTAATAGTGTCTCCATTCGTTGTCCTTTCGAGTTAGGATGTGATAGTATTATAATCTATTTGAATATATATAAAAATGAATTGTTGTCGGTTTGTCCTTTATCAAATCTTCATTCTTTAACCGATCTGGACCAAAGTTTGCATGAGTATTACTTAAACCCCAGAATCGACACTAAGCGATATATTAACCTATTAACAGTTGGTGTGTTCTTCTTCCTGTATCTGCCCTGTCCCACCTTACCTGCCATTTTCTTATGGCCTCTCTTCTGACTAATTGAACCCCAGAATTACCACTACCTGAACCCCAGAATTGACACTAAGCGATATATTAAGCTACGAGTATTGCTTAAACCCCAGAATCAGCACTAAGTGGGCGTGGTACTGTCTACGAGACATATGAATAGACCCGCAATCCTGTCCACTGTGTAAAGAATGTGAAGGTCACTGCTTGCAAAGTGAATAACAACGCTGTCTGCAATATATCAACCCGCAGCCCGCAGCACAGTTACAACTCATAGTTGTTTCTTTTATGCAGCACGTACGTGTTCCTGTAATGTGTATTGCCGTGAGTTGTAAATATTTTGTTATATATGTTTTAAATTGCTTCTTCTTTCGTACCGTGATCTTTTTTTTGTTAATCGTGTGCGTGTGTATAAATAGTCTATAGCAACAATTCCATTATTTTTTATCTTAGACTGATTTTATCATGAGTGTTGAACGTAAACGAGGTGAAACAATTCGAAGCACAGAAAGACAAGTGATTAGGAATGTTATAAAACAGTGTGACCGTGAGAAAGACGCAAAATCGTTAACAATCCCAATAAACAAAGCTACTAAAAGAGCTGCATTATACTGTAACGTGTCAGTTTGTACAATAAAAAATATAAGAAAAGAAGGAAAAGATCGTCCAAGTGAAACACTAGGAACACCTGGTAAGAAACGTTGTGCGGAGAAACGGACAGCTTCGGTCGATAACTTTGACCGTCGTGTCATTTTGAATACAATACACGACTTTTATGTAAATAAAAAAACCGTACAAACTTGTAAAAAATTGCTCCCGATCTTAAAAGAACGGATTAACTTTCAGTGGAGTGAATGGACTTTAAGAAAAATTATGAAAGAGATGGGGTTTGTGTGGAAGAGGTGCATGTCCAAGAGAAATATTCTCATTGAGAGGCCTGACATTATCAATTGGCGATGTAATTACCTGCAAAAATTAAAGAAATACAGGGAACAAGGAAGATGTATATTTTATTTAGACGAAACGTGGGTTGATGCCAATTTAACGTTTCACAAGTGCTGGCAACACCAAGAAGTTGACGGTACAATGACGACAATAAGTGCATCAAACCGTTTAATAGTAGCGCATTTAGGATCAGAAAACGTATTTTTAAATAATGCGGAATTAATTTTTAAGGCAGGTAATTCGACAGGTGACTATCATGGCCAAATGAATAGTACAAACTTTGAGAAGTGGGTCTGTGAAAAGGTCATTCCTAATCTCCCAGCGAATTCGGTTGTTATATTGGACAATGCACCGTATCATTGCCGGCAAGAAGATAAACCACCATCTCAGTACTCGTTGAAAAGTGACATGTTAACTTGGTTACGGAAGCAAGGCATTGAATGCGATGCATCTATGAGGAAATCTGATCTCCACGAAAAAATAGAAAAAGTGAGACCAAAAATAAAATTTTTGCGGTCGATACGTTACTTCAACTTAACGGCCATGAGGTGCTGAGAACTCCACCATACATGTGTGATCTGAGTGCTATAGAGCTGGCGTGGTCAAAACTTAAATATTTTATAAGGTCACATAATACAGCTGGGGACTTTTCTTTAACGAGACTACAACAAATACTTTCTGAAGGATTAGCTGCTATAACACCAGAAGACTGGTCTAGTTACAGTAGGCATGTAATTAACATAGAAAGTGAATATTGGCAAAAGGATGTAATACTGGAAGACGCGATTGATCGTATCATTGTAAGTGTTGGGGGTTGTGATGAAGATGACACCGATCTGAGCAGTGATGGAAGTGACGAATCTGTCAGTGATAGTGATTTAGCGCGGCCACTGGAGTAAAATCGTGAGTTCTTTTAAAGACAATTGAGTGAAAGTGTTTTTTTCTTAAGCTCTAAGTAAAAACTATACAATTATTCCCTTACACCTAGGCCTACTGGAACTACTTTATTTCGTGTAATAACACGCATATTCTTTCTTTTTTAATGGCGTTTCTTCGTAACAGGTTAGTAGAAATTTCTGTTCGTATTGTTTTACTTTTTAAGGCAGTAACAAATTTTGACCCGTTTCATCAGTAAACGACTACATCGTTTAATGTTTCTTTTGTTAACATACACAATTCAATATAACCATTTCATTAATAGCTTATAATCTTTGTGGTACTTTATGTTATAAAGTAAGAATATAATATAACCGTGACATAACCATTTCAATATAGTTATCTGGGCAAAGTACATAAGATACAAAGATAGTAAAAAACTTAATGCAGACCACAGTCAAAAATTCTACAGCCAATATTCTCGGAACAGACAGTGCACATTACGTGTGACGTCACTCCCCTCTTTCACCCGCAAAAAGCGGGCTATTCTCATATCTCGCTACCAGTACACACCCCGGCTCTGTGACCATCAAATTAAAAAGTGCTTAGTGATAAATTGAATACCGTACTGAATAAAATATATATACAGTGCACGAAAAATTACTAGTAAAAAAATAAAATAAATAATTGTAGGCTATAGGCCTAATAGTAAATGTATTGTATTTAATAGACACGTAAATGTAAGAGTTGATTATCTGCAAAATTTTGTGAAGAATTAAAAGTAAATTCAAAACTATTTATAAATCTTTTATCTTTCTTCCATTTTACGCGAGCAACGCCGGGGTACGAAAGCTAGTAAGCAATAATGATGAATTTTTTGTATTTACAGAAATTTGTTAGGACAGGGGTGACCATAGTTCTTATCGTCTCCACGTTTGTAGAACGCCACTCTCGAAATTTCTGCATGTTTCCTTGCTAAACCCAAACAGTGTCACAACCAGATGCCAAATGCCAGAATGGAAGAGACAATAATAAGTTACAATCTTTTTTTAAGTCCACAGGACCGTTGAGACACGAATACATGCAATATTTTATTTTTCTTAAATATATTTTTTCTTAAATAACAAAATGCGCGCGTGTGTGTGTTTTGAACACCAAATGTATGAGTGCGGAAGATTGTTCAATCGACGATCTGTGAGGCTGTGCGGGACGATGGGCATGCCCGTCGCCCGCTCGTATGCTGTGCCCGGAGCTTTAAGTAGAGCTCTGCCGCAGGGACAGTAGATAGGGGGATTTAGGGCGTGGCCTGCTACCGGCCGTGGGATTGTTCAATTACGTGAAGTTTTCAAATCAACGAAATAAACGAATCGAATGAAACGAATCTATCTCGAACAATATGAGAACACTTCTGCGAGGAAATCCCTGATCAGGAAAATGACAACACAGGAACTGCTGTTGGTGGTGTATATCATTAACGGTCTCTCGAGGAGCATTCTAAGAAATATGAATTGTCAGAGTCTGTCAGTTATTCTTGGTTTTTTATACAACTAACGTTGACGCATACGTTTTGTGTCGTTCCATTGTTGACAATTTATTGACCTTTCTGTAATGCAGTGATTACAGTGGGTCCATTTATGGAATATCCTTCGATAGGTATCGTTACGTAAGAGTAGGATCTTACTCTAGAGAACGCAACTATAACTTGCCGCTGAATGTAATGCCGCTTCTCCATATAGACGGACACAGCGACCGGTTCACATTGCGGTTTTCAGTAACCGTGTTCTTAGCTGAGTATTGCCACTAAGAGAAAAATACAAACAAATTACACGTTTCAATAACACAATTTTCAGGAGAAGTTTTTTTTTTAGAACGCTCTCAGAAGCACATGTACGTGTCTTCAGTTAGTTTGGATTTCTTCAGAATACCTTCACCTCTCGGACTATTTTACAGAAGAAAACATTAAATATTAGTTAACTCTCCGGTAAATTAAAATATGAGTAGTCCGGTGGCGAATTTGATTTGTCAGACACGTTTGAAAATACTGAAAAGCCTTAAGACAGAAAACGTTCTACAAAAAAAAAAACTAAATTTTAAAAACCGTCTGCCGTCATCTTACCGAGAGAGGGCCCGACAATCGCACCTTTCTTGGGCATGCAAATATATTTGACAATGTTTATCACTAAACTGATAATATGTTTATCATGAAAATGTTTATCACTTATACTGATAATATAAAATAAAAAGAAAAGTTTCAGGGTGGCTTTAGGAAGGGCAAATCCTGTCCAGAACAAATATTCACTCTGAAGTCAATAATCCGTCACAGGCTGTTGAATTCAAAGGAGATTGTAGTAACATTTGTTGATTTCAAAAAAGCCTTTGATTCTGTTGATAGAGAAACCATAGATAAAATAATCCGAGAATTTTGTGTTAAATCTAAATTGGCAAATCTAATCCGCGAAACCCGTACGGACACAGTCTCAAAAATAAAATTAATGGGAGAAATATCTCAACCATTCAAAATAAATACAGGTATAAGACAGGGTGATGGTTTATCCCCAATTCTTTTTAACTGTGTCCTGGAGAAAGTAGTGAGAATTTGGTATGAAAAATTAAAAGAATGCAAAATATCACCAATCGTGTTGGGAAGAAGGAACAAACGTATTGAAATAAACTGTTTGGCATTCGCAGATAACTTTGCTATACTTTCTGAACATCTGACATCTGCAGTAACACAAGTTAATTTTTTAGAGGACATAGCCAGTAGAACAGGGTTAAGAATTTCTTCAGAAACCAAATTTCTCACAAACATTAAAAACGCGCCAAAGTTCTTGGTAACAGATATTGGTCGAATAGAGAGGGTTCGAAAATTTAAGTATCTAGGCGAGATAATTCAAGAGAATGGCTTGAAAAAAATCTGCTATAGAAGAAAGGATTCATAAGATGGAAAGGGCATATGGTATAACTAAAGATATTTACAATAAAATGTGCATATAAGGCACTAAAAATGCGAAAATAAGGCATTACAGTACAGTAGTGAAGCCAGAATGCCTATATGCAAGTGAATGTCTAGCACTGAATTATAATTTAGACAAACTAGAAATATTGGAAAGACGAATTATTTGGAAAATATTAGGCCCACGAAAAACTTCAGAAGGTTGGAAATTAAGAAGTAATGATGAAATATATCAAAGTATAGAAAATATAACAGAAACGATGAGAAAAAGAAAACTATTATTTTTTGGCTATTTATATAGAATGGACGACAATAGGTTGACAAAGCAAATCTTCAAATATCTGTGGGGGAAGAAGTCAACATCAATTTGGATTAAAGAAGTCCAAAAGGATTTAGAAAAAAAAATATACACGCAGAAGAAGCAATTGAAAGAGAAGTTTTTCGGGCAAAAGTGTTAAAAATGGAAGGAGTCCAGTGTAGGAGAGAGAAAAACGCAGGTTCAAAGTGGACTGAAGAGACACAGTGAGAAGATGAAAGAAAAGAATATTGGAAAAAAGAAAAGAACAAAGAGTAAAGAATTGAAATATGGTCGTGTGGTATGTGATCCTTAGATGGCCGAATAAAAAAAAAGTTATCGCAGGCTTTTTACAAAACGAAATTGTAAAAGTACATTGAAATATGTTTTGACACAAAATTGTCTGAATTTTTCAAGTATTGGCGATTTATTATGATTGTTGTTGTGAATGGTATTAATATTAAGACCGTTTCATTGTTTTGTCTTTAGAAAGTTATTACAAATGGTTGTCTTAGAATCTATAGGCCTGTCTTAAATGTTTCCATTGTTTGGATACAGACGAGATATATGGAGACAGAGGGAGGAAATGTAGATTACGGTATTCTTACCGCATAAGATTTTAAGAAAATAATGCAAAATAAAAAATTAAACTTCCTGAATTAAATTATAATGTGCACGTTATACACGTTATTTTAATAATAGTACGTGTATAACGTACCATTATTAAAATACTGAACATAAAAAAGTATTATTTTTTGGGGAGGGGGACTTTCAAAGCTAAAATTGTGTATGAGGCCATCGTTACTGCCGTGGGCTTCGAGGACCTTAAATACGCCCTGATATAATATTTCTAAGGATAATTACGGTGTACTGCGTATTTATGCAACCGGACGCGGTAACTGGATTGTCAAACTGTCCTCCCTCGCAGTTATCACAGACTGTTTATTCGTTTTGTAGTCGTCACGTGTTTTCACGTTTCTTCCGTGTTACTTTGTTAAAGTTCTGTATAGATGGTTATATTCTAAATTGTATACGGACAGAATTTTTAAATGGGGTAAAATTATTTATTGACAAGATGAAGAAGAGGTCTTGTATTGCAGATACATTGTCAGAAATCTACAGAAACAGGAATGTGAAGAGACATCATTGGGTTGAAGTGTGCACTGTGTTTTCGTAATAACTTCACAGACTCCATCGTTGTATAACAAGTGAATGGCTGAGGTGGTAGTACACGCAGTCCAGCTCTGTTCAGCGCTGACGATACGACCGCAGTGCCGTAATGGGACGGTAAATTATTGTCGACAACCTGACGATACAAAACGTATGCGTAAATAAGGCCTAATGATAGGGACGAAATACGATTGGCTCTCTTTCGCAAAAGTTTCTGTCTTTATTGCCGTGCCAATTGTAGAATAATGTCAGGAAACACCTAATTTTAGGTGTCTACATTAAGAATAAAATTCTTCATCTTAATACAGTTGACCGTAGCTTTTATGTCCGGTTAAGGACCGTGTTATACTGAGATTGCGTTAGCGTGGCGAAGAGAGATTGAGAGAGTTCGACACCGTCACGTGCGCTTGTGAGTGTGGGGGCGCACTACGTTATTTATCTCCATCAATGTAGTTACGTTGTTAACATGTTTCTGCACATAACGGAAACAAAAGCTCCTGCCTTAAGCACAATGACTATGACAAGACTTCGTCGGCTCGGCTTCACTGAAGGTGATAAGCTGCGGTCAGTGATTACTAATTGTGGCAACGCTGTGTCCACGCCGACAACTCGACCGTGTCGTCTTACTAACCAAACAATCTGATTGGTGCACAGAGGCAATGTTAGGCAGTGTCGCACTTTTAAAAAATCTGTATGGAGAACCCATACATGACTTCCATGTTCTAAGATTTATATTTAAAATAATATAATAATAATAATATAATATAATAATAACTTGAATTCGGTTAGATAATTTCTAAAAAATATCCCCCACCTAGTAAATAGAGTTTTATGTTTGACAAATTGAAATGAAATATTCCCAAAGAAACTACTTCTTTGTTGCCGATAACGTAGTACACATATAAAATTAATGGCTTGTAAAAGTTAATGTTTGATCTCCATTAAGTAGTGCTCAAGTTTCCAAAGTTTTAATATTATGGTGTCCGTAATCAAAACATCAGAGCAGGTTTTAGTGTGTATGAGGGTACACCGTGGACAAAAATTTCAACATTCCCTATGCTCAGAGTAAAGCTGCTAATCTACAGTGTACGTTTCACAAAACAAACACGCGGAAAAGAAGGAGCGCTCCGAAGTCTCTCATGGACCCTGAGAATCTTGCAGAGGGTTCATTCCCTACAGTTCCCTAAAGACGAAAAGTCTGTCTCTGAACCGTTTCTCTGTAAACATGTGCAGTTACACTGGCCAGCGATCCACAGGAAGCAAATCGCTGTCCACGTTGGACACCTTTTCGGCTTGCACGCGTTGTGTTGGTGTGGGTTTCGGTACTTTCCATTTAAAAAGCGTACAAACGTAAGAAAATAAACATGAGTGAGGCCAGAAATAACGCGAATTGTGTGTGTGTGTCCTGCCTGCCTTTTTATTGCAGTAATCACAATAATAAAACATTAGAAACGTAAACATTACATAATTGAGATATACTTGCCTGCCAGCATATAGGCTATTAAACTATATATTTTCACTCATACATGATTTAAATTAAAATGAAAAAATTATAATTTTGTTGTCTGGCAACAAAATTATTTTATTCTATTTGATTCTGCTTGAATCTGCGGCAGTTATCGTTTGTCATAGAAAAAATTCCACACACACACACACACACACACACACACACACACACACACACACACACACACACACACACACACACACACACACACACACACACACACACACACACACACACACACACACACACACACATTTAGAAAAATGACTTTTCTTCATGTTTTGAGGGTAGTACAATCAGAATCAGCCCTTATCTCGAACACGATTTTTTTCGTCATCACCATACTTCCATTTCCTTATGGAACATGGAAGTAAAACATACTGTTACAGCAAACGCTTCCGACTGTCAACCGTTTGGCCGAGGCAGTATTACAGGCTATCCGTAACCTCTGGCAGCGAACTAAATTATGTAACACCTTCAACAAAATCTGCGGCCACCACATTTGCGCGATTTTAAAATGTTTTGTTTTTGATATGTCTGTAGTGCCCATTTGATAAAAATCTTTGTTTCGTTTTATGGCAAAACGAGCAGACCGGTTTAATTATTCCGTTCGATGTCAATTTTACAGACACCTACTCACTAAGACGAAGTTTTTTTAAAAATTCGTACAAAACATCGGACACTATTAGCGTGTGCTGAAGGAATCGTTTATTTTATTTTTATTGCAGTGTAAAATTAAATCTTCACTGTTTCATGACTTTGTTAAATGTTGGATAACTATTAATGTAACGGTTATATTTCCACATTAGTTTCTTGATTATAACGAAACTAGCTGTTACCCGCGGCTTCGCACGCGAATATTTGACTTTTAATAAGTATTTTAATATAATTTTTATTGTCTGTGTCTACATGGCGTTCTGTCAGCTCGTATAACAATTTTGTACTCATTAGTCAAATTCTCTCCAAAGCTGTATTTTAATATAATTTTTATTGTCTGTGTCTACATGGCGTTCTGTCAGCTCGTATAACAATTTTGTACTCATTAGTCAAATTCTTTCCAAACACTTGTACTATTTTAACTTGTACTAAATTATTATGCTAGTGCAACAGCCTTTGGAGATTTAAAAGTACCTGCTTATAAAGCTTTTGGAGGTATTTATAAAGTACCTGTTAAATCAAAACGCTAAATTCTTTATTTTAAGTGGTACTGTGTTAGAAGCATTGTATAACACATTAAACGTTATGTTTTCTTCAACCATGGCTTTTATTTATTTCAACAGCAAACTAAAAACAAAAACCTTGTCACCTAACCTCACAAATGAAAACAACACGTATTTTTGCTTTGGATCAAGTAATAGGACAATTTATAATTAATACACTTCTTCTTTTCCACATCGTAATATATCGATACAATCGCATATTATATAAAACACCGAAAATGTACTGCAGGAATGGATAAATGTACATTTCCGATGCCGCTAAATAGCTTTTGTTTATTTACTTGTTACTATGGTAATTAATTCTGGTCCCCATGGTGTTGTTGACATCTTTATACGCGTCAACGAAAAGGCATAATTGAAAGGGCCTAAATCGTGCGAACGAGGCAAAATATCAAATTACAAGTTAGACAGTATTTTGCGCCTTGTGTCAAAGGGTACCTGTGCAAAATTTGGTGGCAATCGGTGTAACGGTGTGAATTTGTATTCAGTACCCATAAATCCTCAGACTTTTGAGTTTTATATGTACAGATAAGTGAAAAATAACGAGTTATTTATGCTTAAAATTTCGCAATAGTTTTACTCACAAAAATTTACCCCCCCCCTTCCACCAAGGCCTTCACGGAACATTAACCTTCCAAGAAGCAGTAAATCCTGGTCTGGTTACATCCCTGTATGGTGAGCGTTACGACACGCAACGTATAAAGCGTTTCAAACATTATTCTGTGTATTAGAAAATGTGGAAATCGACTTCCGAGCATCGTTGAATTCGTGCAACGTTTGTATTATTAATGTTATACAAGGTGTAATTAAAAAGTATCAGGATTGATACTGGCAATGCCAAGTCAGCTGACTTGCCTCCGAAAAAAGCGACACATACGTTTACTTTACAGTATACTAATTACTCGGTAGGCTATAAGTTTTATAATAACAGCTGATCTGGTTTGTTTACAAACGCCCATTGTTGTGTTGTGTGTTAATCTCATTTGGCGCATTTACCATGTCAGAAAAAATTGATCAAAAAATTTGTATCAGATATTGTCGAAAGTTGGTAAAACATGTAAAGATAGATTTGAAAAGTTAGAGAAGATTGTGTGAGTCGTACACAGGTTTATGAGTGGTTTAAGGGGTTTTTTAAAGATGGGCGTGAAAGTGTTGAGAGTGACGAACGTTCAGGAAGGCCTTTAACCAGCAAGACTGTAAAACAACGTTGAGCATGTGCGTGCTGCTGTGCGACAAAACCGCCTAATCACCATTCGTGAACTAGCAAATGATTTAAATGTAGTTTCGGATCAGGTCAGTCCATTGTTACTGATGAGTTGGGAATGAGACGTGTTTCTGCAAAGTTTGTACCAAACGTGCTCACAGCTGACCAAAAAGATGTCCGGGTATCAGTCGCTCAAGACCTTGAATGTGCTAAAAACGATGAGAACTTCATTAAATCGATCGTAACGGGTGACGAATAATGGGTTTATGGATAGGATCCAGAATCTAAGACCCACTCTTCAGAGTGGAAGACGCCAAATTCTTCAAGACCAAGAAAGGCAAAAGAGAGCCGAAGCAAAGTCAAGACCATGCTCACAGTTTTCTTTGATCACAAGGGGATTGTTCATCATGATTTGCTCCACCAGGCCAAACAGTAAACCAGGATTACTACATTTCTGTTTTGAGGCGATTGAGAGATGCAATTCGACGAAAAAGGTTACAGTTGCATCAAAGTGGTGAATGGTGGATTCAACACGACAATGCACCCCCCCACACGTCACATACTGTTCAGTATTTTCTTGATAAACACAATATTCCACAACTTCAGCATCCTCCATATTCGCCAGATATTGCTCCCTGTGACTTTTTTCTCTTTCCGAAAATCAAAAATCAATTGAAAGGGAGATCATTTCAAGACATAGAAGAGATAAAAGAAAATGCGACGAGAGAACTTAAGGCTCTTACAGAAGATAACTTTAAGACATGCTTCGAACAGATGGGAAAGCGCTGGAAGAAGTGTGTGGCTGCGAAGGTGACTATTTTGAAGGAGACAACTTTACAAATCTGTAACTCTTGTATATTTATGTAAATAAAATCAATCCTGATACTTTTTGATCACACCTCGTAGTTTTCAGTGGTGTTTGTTTTGGTCCATACTGTACTTTATACCATAGGCTTGAGACGTTTAAGTATTTCTCTAAACACAGTTCGTTGTGATTTTCTTGGAATCGATTACGGATGGAGTAGTTGAAACGATGACAAGGCACATTCGTGACGAGTAGTTCATTATGGTATAATGTGTCTGTCATCTACGTTTCCAGCCTTTCTACTTTCCCCTAACTCGCGTAATGGTTCGTTATCTAATATTACCTAATATTACTTATTTATAATTTTTTTTAAATACGTCAGTGATGGGGTATTAACATTAAGGCCTGTTAGAGAGACGGACTTCTTCCATCACTGCGTTTTTTTAGTATAAAGCGACGTGTCGGCTATTTAATAAACCTGTAGCCGTCTTCAGGCCAAAACAAACACTAAAACATCACAATTAAAAAATTAACAATGCTCTGTCTCACAACCGACAGGGAGTTAAAACATACTTTACGAGGTAGTTATCAAAATAAGGTTTACAAAGTAAGGTAGATTTCAAAATAATATGAACAAATCTTTGGAATCGATCGATTAAATCCTGGACCTCTCCTAGTGCAAATAAAACATTTGCAAATAAATTTAAAAAATTTCCAAAAAAACTTAATTTTCCAAATCCGGAGGCCCCTTACTAAGTGGGGCCGCCCGGGGCGGTCCGCCCCCACGCCCCCTCTTTAATCCGCTATTGTATGCAATGAATAGTAGGCTATTGTACATTATTCCGTCGATTATAAGTGGTGTGATACATTTTTTTTTAAATAAAACATTAGTGCTGCTGAAATTTACACAGGACATTTGTGAGACGAAATCTAGTTTCATCTCAAGTGAAGTCCCATGTGAAATAAACAGTTAATGCATTGGCGACCAGGAGCGAATCCACGGGAAGGGGGAAAATGTCCTTCCCCTTAAATGGTCAAATCAGACTAAATTTTCTTCTTTGTCTTGTGATTGTGAATATGATACAAAATTCATATCACAGTATATAGATTCATGCTGTTATTCTAAAATTAGTTTAAATCGTAACTGTAATTTACCAGTATATGTTAATTTCTGTTTGATACATACCATAAATGAGTAATGTGTATTTTAAACTGTAAGTGAATATTATTAAAAGAACAATGAAATGACAAAACTCAAATATGATTGTATACTTGCACGTTATAAACTTACTGTGCTGATAATAACACTGTATTTTTATCTTCACTCATTCCTATCATGTATACTTTAGATCAGGGGTCTCCAAACTACGGCCCGCGGGCCGGCCGATGCTACGTGCAGTTTTTAAATATATCGTTAAAATACTTAAAATATTATAAAATTTTACTAAATAACTAAACAAGAAATAAATATAAAATCAAAGTACAGTGCTGACTTGTCAGACGAACACTTGAAATCCATTCTAGTGATAGGAGCATCAAAATTTGACCCAAAATGGACAGACATTATAATGTCAGAAGCAACTCCACACATCTCATACGTACATAAAAAAGCTAAAAAATAATACATAAGAAATATCTTTGAAAGTTATTTTTTCCTTACTTTTATTAACATTATTTTGAATAAATAGATTTGTTTTCTTTGGATAAGTCTGCTTAATTTTTATTTTAATAATATTTTATTGACTTGATTATTTCGTAAAGTTAAAAAAAATAAGTTTACAATCTGTGTGTGTGTGTGTGTTTTGTTGGCCCGCCTGACTTCCAAGATTTTTCAATTCGGCCCTAAAGTCAAAAAGTTTGGAGACCCCTGCTTTAGATCATTAAAGCGCCGGTCCAACTTTTCATATCTTCCCCCAAAACCAACTCTTCCCCCTCCACAAATACCTAGCTGGATCCGTCCCTGATGGTGAAAGTCCTTGTCTGCGAAAGCAGAAAGTTCAAGCAAGCACCTTCAACCCCAAAAGTCGTAGCCACTGTTTTCTTGAATAAGAAAGTTTTTTATGAAACGCAGAACGACTGACTGTTAACGCTGACGCGCGTGCCGTAAAGCCTTGGCGAAACTTCGATATTCCATTCAAAACGAAAGATGTGGCTTGTTGTCCACCTGGATCGCGATTTTACGTCACCTAAAAACTGTCGAGTTTCACTTTAGCCGGGAAACTTTTGTTCGCCTGCTAAGGCGCATTGGGGCACTAAGTAATTAACATTATAGTTCGACAATTTAAAGGCACTGAAAAGATTGCACCGATTATAAAATGAATCGACAAACTGACGACAAACTGAAGAATAGCGTTACTAACTGTATCAAAACACAAGAGCCGGAATTTTGTGACAGGGAATTAGAAAGCTATTGAAACGATATAAAAATATCGGTATGGAGAACCATACATGACTTCCATGTTCTAAGATTTATATTTAATATCATTTTGAAATGAAATATTTCCATAGAAACTATTTCTTTCTAATTCTTGCTTCAGCCTTAACCACAGTACTGTGGTCACTAATGTATACCACCTCACGTTAGCGCACTCGATTTTCACTGATGATGGTAGTCGATAGCACTGCTGAAACGTCAGGTTTTGCAGAAAACATTGGGCCACGGCCGAACAGCCCGGGAAGGAATTTTAATAACAAACTACTTCTTTCTTGCCGATAACGTAGGCAAAGAAATTATTCCCCTCCCTCTTAAACTATCATTTTAATTTATAGAAAATTACCCCACCCCTTTTAACTACCCTTTTCATTTATAAATATATTCATCTACCTCTCTACATTGGATTATTATGACCTTATTTTCAGGATACTTTATTTATCAAAATTAAGTACTTTACTCTTGTTAAAACATAAAACGTTGGAGGTAAACTACCCCTTCCCCTTAACAGATCTTCACCAAAATTAATAGGCATTGAGTCCGTTACAACTCAGCCACATATACAAAAAATTCTTTGATTCTGTTTGAATTTACGGCAGTTATCGTTCGTCATAGAACAAATTACTCTTGTTAAAACTTAAAATGTTGCAGGTAAACTACCCCTTCCCCTTAACCGATCTTTACCAAAATCAATAGATCTTGAGTACTCTACAATTTTGGTAGGTATGCAAAAAATTATTTGATTCTGTTTGAATTTGCGGCAGTTATCGTTCGTCATAGAAAAAAGTATACACAGACGCACACACAGACACTTTTTTCGGAAAATGATTTTTTTTCATGTTTTGAGGGTAGTACAATCAGAATCAGCCCGAAAAAAAACACGAGTTTTTCGCCACCACCGTACTTCCATTTCCTTATGGAACATGAAAGTAAAAACGCCTGAAAACCAGTGGCTTAGCAAAAAAGGAACAAGAAATACTAAAAAGTTGGAAAGCACAATTGTACGACGTGTTTATGGTCCGGTTAAAGAAGATGAACAATGGAGAATATGAAATAGCCAGGAGACAGATAAGGTATTAAAGCATGAGGACACTGCAAGATTCGTAAAGGCTCAACGAATACAATGGCTAGGTCACCTAGAGCGGATGGATGATCAGTGTACGGCGAAGGAAATCCTCGGGCACAGAAAGAAACAAACTGAACAAGGTGTAATTTACACAGTCACTCTTTGTCTAATACTATGCATATACAAGTGATTGGTTAGTATATGTATGTTAATGTTTATGTAAGTGAGTGGTTAATACAAGTCTGCTGGGTGGCGTCGGTAAAAGGCGTTGAGTGCGTGTCAAGTGCTGTTCCCTCCGCCACTCGTGCACAAACAATACGAGTACTTACGAACACATACAACATACTCATGAGCTCATAAACAAATTGTTTGATCATTTGATGACGTAGTCCGCTACGATCCACTAAGCTGTGAGTGCATTGATTATATCTCACGACTTTGTTTGATGTAGCGATTCTCGTGAATCATTTCGCGTTTCTGTTACTACTCCGTATTAAAAAGAAAAAACGATGTTAAGATTTCACACCGGATTTCCGTGCTCAAGTGTACTCATCCGTTTTGGATCCTCTCATCACATCGCATCACCGTTTTGTGACAACCCGTTATCCATCACTTTTAAATGTTTACTCCTCCTAACGTTTTCTGAAATATATTCTAATATAATATATCGATCCTTGGATGTGACACTCTCTTATGTTGGGTGAGATAGATGTGGACAAAAAATAGAGAAGTTTAATCATATGTGTGGAACGATAAGAAGAACACCGAATGGAAACGTCAGAAGAAATACTCTTTTGAAATTTTATAGAGTGATAGCTGCGCCATGCGGCCTTTATGGCAGTGAGACTTGGACACTGAACGCAAAGACCCAAAGCCGGATACAGGCTAGTGAAATGAGATTGAGATTTTTACGATCAGTAGACTACTAGGAGTATCACGGAGGGACCGGCTAAGAAACGATGATATAAGGAACATCCTTGGAATATACAACCTAAACGAAAGGATAAAGCAATACAGACGGGATTGGACAGACCTTGTTGAAAGGATGCATAAGAACAGGACACCAAAACAAATTTTGGTTTATAATCCGAAAGGACGGCGGAATATTGGAAGACCAAAGAAAAGATGGTCGGACCAAGGAATGCGCAACGGTTCGTAAGGTCCACAGCCTGAAGAAGAAATAGAAGAAGAAGAAGAAGAAGAAGAAGAAGAAGAAGAAGAAGAATTTATCGCCCAGGTGACATGACTACGTGTGAAACAAGTTATGTAGAGTTTCATAACAGATGAGGTTATATTCCTTTTTCACTTCTCGATTTTTTGTGAAATTTGCTCCTTTTGGCGCGTGAAATCTTTGTCCTTGGACTGGCTCTTGTTTACTGTACCGTCAATGAGAGAAACGCGCACGAAATTCTCCGACAATCACAAACGATGACTCGCAAAAAAAAGAAACAGATTATACCGGTTCTTGCTTTGAATCATTTAGCGTGGTTCGTAATGTACGCTTACTGTTTTTCATTATTTCTTTCTACTTATGACCAGTGCCACTTGCGACCATCGCACAATTTTATCCTCGTGTGATTACCAAAATCAGTAGGACCTTTTAAAAGTGTCCCACCTAAAATCATTCGTAGACCTGTAAGTTCAATAGATTAGGCCAAAGCCAAAATTCCACAGTGCTGTCTTACAAAACCATTTGCAAGAAACAAAATTACAGTAATGTACAATTAGTTTCTTTAATCGTTACTTTAAAATTCAGGAATACCATAATACGGATAGCTGTATTTTAAAATTATATTGCCGAATTAAAAAAATATTGCGAAATGGCGAGGCAGTATATGTACGAGTTAGTTATGTATGAAATTAGACCTACTAAGTAAAGGTCGAAAGGCCAGAAATAGTAGAATTGTGTACAGTTGAAATATATTTATATACTTTTTATTTATAGATACGTGTTTTTTCTTTTTACAGGATCTTATAGAGGATTCGGTAAATAGAAAACATCCCAGGTAATGTAGTATTATGCATTATTCTGAATTCAGTTTACAATATCAAAAAATAATTTTGAAAACACTCATACTGCATTGCATTGTTAGAGAACATTTTGAATACAGTACAGCCGAGATTGTGTAAATCTTAAATAAAAAAAATCAAATTAAACCGTATATAAGTCTGTTCCAACATTTAGAAGAGTACAAAAAAATGGAATATAGCGCAGACGCTATAATTATACCATCTTTACAGAGAGCTGGACATTGTCAGGATAATCAAAATATATATACGCTAAGGTAGGGTGGACACATAGAGAGAACGGAGGGAGGAGAGCCTACGAAACATATCTTGCAGCAGAAACCAATGGGTAGCAGAACGAGGGGAAGACCCCGAAGTAGATTCGAAGGTCATATAGAGGAGGACCTCAGAAAGCTGAACATAAGAAACTGGGAAGCCAGGGCACGCAGTAGGGAAGATTGGAGTCAACTCTTGAAGGAGGCCATTCTTCCAAGGGTTGTAGACCCACGGCTGATGATGATAAGCCTTTTCCATTTATATGTGAACATATAATGTATTTTCATGTTTATTCATATATATTCAATAGATATGTATTTTTATTTAAAAACAGTTTCTAAGTACGTATACCTAGACTTCGAAGAATGGTATTCCATATTTCGAATTTTCTGTAATCTTAATTTTTGATTCCGTTCACATAATATTTCCGTCCCGACAGCATACTTCTGACTTCTGTTTATTCGGTTCCGACAGTGTTTAAGTAGAATTACATTTTTTTAGTATTGCGAGCCGATCGAAATCGAAGTATTACCTGTCCGTTTGGCGCTACAGGTAAGGCGGTTTCTCAAACCGTATGAATAGGCGAGTGCAACGACCCAGTAGTAGGCGAGTTGTAGTGGTATTCTATGAATCAGAAGTCGCTGCGTTAGAGTGCGCGCGCGCAGCTCCTGCCTGAAAAAAATTACTGTCGATTGCGTAATATTACACAAAAAACGCTACAGAAGTCTTATATAATAATAATGGGTAATAAAGCGTAGAGGCTGGGACATTGTTGGTTCCGAGAACAGCCTTCACGGAGAGCTAACGTAAGCAGAAAGATCGAAGTGAGGCCAGTTTCCAAGAACTTGCTGTCTCTATTCAACCAGAAGTTGGAGGAAGATAATGGCAGGCAACAAAGTGTTAATGGGATTTTCCGGCGAATGATTCATGTAATCTCATTGTCCACCGGCTGAAGTGTACGCTGTTTGACGGGACGTGGGGTGATCAAGGCTAGACGGGTGCGCTTAGAATCCGTTGACAACGGGTTGGAGGAATTTCCGATGTAATTAATCGATCAGTGATTGTCAGCGTGCGCTGTAGAATGTCGATATCCGTATGCATATTGTGTTTTACATAATGAACCGGTTTAAATTAAAATGTCGAGTAGGTCATTGCCATCATACGGGAGACTGCACTGTCTTGTTCCAACTTTGTTACATAATGTCTCACTCAGTGCCGGATCCATATCCATAACGCTAGGGTATGCTGGAACACCGGGCACCAGGGCCCCAGCTGTCAAAGGGGGCACCATCCAGCCCTAAATCACAAAAACGTTTTGGAGATAATAAATGAAAAACGACAAAAAACAAATGTCCTCAATCCAAATTCATAAAAAATACATGTGCACAATTTTCGACTGTCTTCTAATAGAATTGAAGCACTTTGTACGTCGAGTAAAATTGCAAGAAAGAAGTTTTTTTTCAAATCATTTAAATGAAGGTGATAGATTCCATGATACTACAGTTTGTCCTCTCAAAGTATTAAACTGGATAATTGATTGTATAGTGATTGATGTATTTCCGAATATATACTTTTGACGACTTCCAATAGCTAACTGCGAATCTGAAAAATCATTTTCTTTATTAAAACGCATTAAAGATATGTTGAGGTCAACTATGGGAGATGAGAGATCTTCGTTAGCAAGATTGAATATCGAAAGCGAGGTACTTGACTCGCTCGATTTAGAAGAAATTATACAAGACTTCGTTAAGGCAAAATCAAGAAAACAGTGAATCGATTAGTATTTTCTAAGTGTAAATATTTGTTGTAATTTGAGTTTAATAAAATAACTGTTAACTTTTTAAATTATGTATGCCATTTATCAGTGTAAATAATGGATAAAAGGTTGAATTTTGAATCGTGGGGGGGGCACCACTGTGATGGCACCACGCGCTTCTAATCCGCCCATGGTCTCACTGCGGTGTTTGCGAACAGACTTACGTGAAAATTTGAAGCATTAATGACGTACAGATAGAGTAAATTGTTCAGACTCACTCACACTTCAAGGCAGACCCCCCTTCACATTAGCGCTGTGGGCCCCAGTACCAGGCTCCTAGCGGAGTAGTGGATATATGCAAAGGATTTATGTATAGAGTTGAGCCATGAGTAGTTTGACAAAAGTATTTGGTAAATTTTAGTAATGGACGATATTATTAAGTTCGCTCATTAACTGTATACAATTCTAAAACTGTTTTGTCAGTATCTATTTGACCGGGTTGTGCACAACTTTCATCGATACCTGCTTTACCCCCAGATAATCCCTTACTAAGTACATCCATCCACCTCTTGGTTTAGGCATACCTCACGGTCTCATCCTGTACTTCCATCTGCATCATCCTTATCCCCACATGTGATTCTTCTTTTCTTCTCCCATGACCATACCACTGTAGTCGTCTTTCTTGTGGCTTCTTCGAGATCGCTAATTCGTTCGTTTTTCCTCTTATTATGTCGTTCCTGACTTTAGCCATATTGGTTACTCCACACGTGCACCCGAGCATTTTCATTTCTGATACATCAAGTTTTTTGTCTCTTGCGTTTACAATATACGTGAGATAATTTAAAAAAAAACGCGATTTTTTAAAGAATATTCACGAATACCTTAGAATAAATGGATAAAGCAAAATTTTATACTGTTGAGAGAGCTTTGGTAGCAGATATCTTGCGAATTCCGATCAGATTCTGGAGAGACTGACTCTTCATAGATGCATAGATGTCTCCCTCCCTTAATGAGGTTATCGAATCGCGCTACTAATCCAGAAGGGTCTGGGGAGGCCTTCAACAATGTTTAACATGAAAATAAATTCGCTGCCAAGCTTCGGCTCCCAGTATTTTTTAATTGAAACCGTGTCTATAGACATTATTTTAATCTCGGTTTTGAAAAATATTTCTGTTTGAGGGTTCCCAGCCCTTCCAGCAAAAACATTCTCTGTCACTCCTGCTTCTTCTTTTTTTTTCAAATTGTTCGAGACAGGCCCTTGTTAGGACCAGACTCAGGCTGCTCTGGGGCAAGCCCCCTTCAGCCGTATGAGTAGGAGAGTCGGTTGATTGGTTGGTTTCGCACGCCAGCGCTGGCCGGCCGTTGACAAGGCGGAGGTATCTGAAAGTTAAGAGAAAGTGTCTGAGTTGGTGTTGGTGTGACAGCCTCCTGGAGAGGGTGAGAAGGGTGTTTTAGTGCCAAACTTCAAGACATAGGCGACCAGAGACACGCAACGTGTGACGCTGAAGATGGCGGGAAGCGTCGTAATGGCGTCAAGGGATCGGCGTGGAAGAGTTTTTGTAGGTTTTATGTTAGGTAGTTACGTTTTGTGGAAGTAATTATTTAATTTTATTATTGCGTAGTAGGGATTAGATTATGATTGTGGACGTTGCAGAGGAGCTGTGTACAGTTGGGTTTATTTTATTTTATTTTATTCAGTTTGTTGAATCCAGTTTAGCTCATTAACCGGGTCCAGAGACCCTCCTGATACGGGTTCTTCTGCGTCGATTTCTGGGTGGAGGCTCATCCGCAAGAACCAGAAGGCGGTTGATGAGGAAGTAGGGGCGCCGTGTATTTCGAACTGGCCTCTTGATGGGAGTGGCGATGGACTGTATTGCTGTGCGGATTTTGGCTGTTGTGGCGTATTTCCAGCGTATTTTATGGAGAAAGGCGTCTACGTCAGGCAGTGGTGTATTCAGGGCATATAAAGCGGTGTTTGAGGTTTTGGTGGGGAGAAGACGGCGGTGCATCCAACGTAACGCTCGTCGCTCTGTGATCCTGTAGGGGTCCTGCTTCACAGCCAGTCCCCCCGTCCCGTTGGTATCGCTTAAGCGATGAGTACCGTTTCTTTATAAAATTCCTCACTGGCCACTGTTTTCCTTATCGTTCTGCATGTTTCAGTTTTCTGTTGTCAACTGCGCATGTCTCAGCACCGTACATCATCGCTGATGTAACTATACGTTTTTTTATACTTTTCCCTTAACTTTAGCCTAACTTTAGATTATATGATCACATAGCACCCCTAACGTCTTTCTCCAGTTAAGTCATTCTGCTTGAACTTTGCGCCATCCAGATTTCCGTGTCCGGTCGCCACTGAGCTCACACAGGCTTATTTAAACTTATCCACGCTGTTCAGCTTTATCTCTGGCAATCTGATTTGATAGCTTTGGTTCCCGTTGAAACTCAGATATTGCGTCTTATTTTTGATAATCTTAAATACTGTGTCCTCCAGGGAAACCTCCAGTGTACCAGTTTGTCCCTCCACAACGCATCTGCTGTTATGCACAAGAGACGTCTGCAGATATCATGCTCGAAAGAGATCGGTCTCTTGTCCCAAGACATATTACATTCATAATTACTTATATATAACATATACGTGAAGTTTCACTTTAACAAATCGATTGTCATAAAAATTAATCCTCTCGCTGATCAACGAGGCGGAAAATTTGTAGCGTGTAATGTTCAATCACGGGAAAAACTGTTCTTTACTTGAGGAAAATTAACAATACCGTGTTTACGGAAGAGAAGCGCATCTGCGGTGTCATCAAACTCTTTTGTAACGCGTGTGTATAATCGGTTAATAAAACTTTGGTTTTTCCATAAGTTATGAAATGTCTTCATTAGTATTCGTCTGCATTGGTTACCTACCATCCGTTCAGCAGGTATTCCCTGACACGTTCTCTTTACCATGCGAGAGGGGGAACATCGGCGGGGGGGGGGGGCAGATTTGTCCAATTTTATCGATCCCTAAATAGCTGTTTATAACGCTGACTTTAAGAAGCCTGTTAGCTTGGTTGGCCGTAAGATACACATAATTCACCACAGGTGTATATCGTCTTTTGTGATTTGTGCGTTTGAATAGTTATAATGTCAGTTAAAATCATCGGAAATAGAGAAAGATCTTCCAAACAGAGTGAATACACAAGTATATTATGGTCTATCTCATAGAAAAAAGAAGAAACAAATTTTCTATGTATTTCCTTTTTTCGTTACTTTTCCCGGTTGTTTTAGAAGCGTTTTCTATTTAATTAAAATGTCGTTTCCGGTAAGAAAGGGCACTATTTTATAATAAACTAAATAGCATTTGTAAATGAGTATATTTTTTATATTAGAAGTGTGTACCGGGCTGTTTGGCCGTGGTCCAGGGTTTACAAACAAACCAAACGTTTCAGCAGCCTTCACCACAGTACTGTGGGCCTGACGTTTGACACCCCGCGTTCAGGTATACTCGAATTCAACTGAAGATGGCAGCCAGTGGTGCTGCTGAAACGTTTGGTTTGTTTGTAAACCCTGGACCACGGCCGGTAGCTACATACTTCTAATATAACTGACACCGGCCGTGAAAGCCTTAGAAGAATATTGCGTATATTTTTGTTATTAATAAACGTAAAAACGTTAAATGTATTTTATAATCTGATTTTCTTCAAACCAAAAATAATTATATATAAGATTTTAATTTTTTTCAACAAAACAGTTTTTTTATAATAATAGCATGCAGATGCACATTAGAGCCGCCTCTTTTTGTTGTTTTAGATCTATAGGTTTTATGTCCATGTCCGTCTACTTTACGAAACGTGTCCTCCTATGTCGACATAGAAAACCAAAACTATAATGCCGGAGATAACGTGACAAAACTTGGGGTATGTGAGAGAACCACACCAGTACGGAACTGACCGATATAATAAATAATCCCTTGTTTACGTTGAATTTGCAACCAACAGAACGGATTCGGTTACGGGGACGGTTAATATATTTATGGAAATCTACGGTTCTTTGTTTACATTTAATTTGTACGCCGCCATTTGGAAAATAGTTTACAACCCCCCCCCACAATTGATATTACCGCATGAGTACAGTTCCTCAAAAAACGACATCATTCGCAGTAATTTGGTTGGAGATTTGTTACGAAGACTTTTGTTCGCGCCGTACATTCCTGTTTTTACTTCCGTGTTCCATAAGGAAATGGAAGTATGATGATGGCGAAAAAATCGTGTTCGAGATAAGGGCTGATTCTGATTGTACTACCCTCAAAACATGAAGAAAAGTCATTTTTCGAAAAGTGTCTGTGTGTCTATCTGTGTGTAGAATTGTTTCTATAGCGAACGATAACTGCCGCAAATTCAAACAGAATCAAATAATGTTTTGCATACCTGCCTGAATTGTAGAGGACTCAATGCCTTTTGATTTTGGTAAAGATCGGTTAAGGGGAAGGGGTAGTTTACCTGCAACGTTTTATGTTTCAACAAGAGTAAAGTGCTTAATTTTGATAAATAAAGTATCCTGAAAAGAAGGTCATAATAATCCACTGTAGAAAGGTGGATGAAATATCTATAAATGAAAAGGGTAGTTGAATGGGGAGGGGGTAATTTTCTATAAATGAAAATGATAGTAGAAGAGGGAGGGGATAATTTTTTATATGTGTACTACATTATTGGCAAGAAAGAAGTCGTTTGTTGTTAAAATTCCTTCCCAGGCTGTTTGGCCGTGGTCCAATGTTTTCTGCAAAACAGAGCTTGTTTCGCTTCGCCAGTGCCATCGACTGCCATCATCAGTGAAAATCGAGTGCGCTAACGTGAGGTGATGTACATTAGTGGCCACAGTACTGTTAAGGCTGAAGCAAGAAGTAGAAAGAAGTAGTTTCTATGGAAATATTTCATTTCTAAAATGATTTAAATATAAATCTTAGAACATGGAAGTCATGTATGGTTCTCCACACATAGTTCTCCGATATTTTGTATGCCTCCAGGTTTGATGTTCAGAAACCTGTACTCAAAGTTGAAAACATTGTAGGCATCTAATAGCCACTCTTTTTTTTTTTGTAATTTGGTCAAAATTGTTTTGTGAAAATTTTCAGACGTTAGTCACGTTTCAGTATGTTAGTCTAATAATTACGTACTTTTAGTAAAACAGAATGAATTTTTGTTTAAATTCAACAATGAACTCTCAAAATTCGGAATGTACAAATTTTAGTGACCCTACTTTATAATCACTTACTAATATTTGCTTAGGAACAGTACTTTAGTCGCATAATTGTCGACTATTTACTGTAAAGGCCACTCCAGGATACAAATTATAAGGTCCGACTCGCCTCCTTCAGTCGTTCTTGTAATTAGCGTTCGGAGGAAAAGTCTGATTACAACTTACGTACGTTGACTGCAGGCTGAATACAATCAGAAACCATACTTTCAAAGACTGTCTGTTACTATCTGTGTACAGAAGTCGACCAAAGCGTATATCGACAAACACGTTTGTGACGAAAAATGAGTGAGCTTTAGCGAAAAACGTAAATATAGTTTGAATAGTCAAAATCATTTTTCAAATTATCGTTCAGTGTGCTTTTTCCGGGAGGATGACTACAAGATATTGGAGGTGAGCGAGTTTTTACAAAATAATGTAATATTGCGGCTCCTGCTGTTTTGACTCTGGGCGGCGTATAAACCTCCAAAAAACTCTTCAACCAGTTTGTTAAAAAAACAGTAATAATAAATAAAAATAAAAATAAACGTGACCAGACTCATCAGGAGCAGGAAAACGAACACGTTGGTTGTGTAGGCGTGGTATATTGCGATTATGTAACAGGTATAAGATTTATATTTTTTACGTGTCCCCTTGTCTCAGTCACGGTTTGCTTTGTTACTATTATTTATTATTATTTCCTTGTTTCTGCCATTCACCGTCTTTTTTCCTTCAACTTTTTCCTTCCGATCTATTACGAATTACGGGTCTCTTCTTGACATTGTTTCCAGCCAGTCTGCTGCTGATTATTTCCTTGTTTGTATGCCAATATTTGTCACATTCGTTTTTCAAAGCACTGTATATATTTCGTCCTAAATGACCACATCGCTTTAATGAATTTTTCTCTAAAGTCGGTATTCCCCGCTGTTCTGTAATGCGAGTTTGCGCCCCGTGAGCGGTCTCGCAGAAACGTGCCTTTAAAATGATTTATACAGTATTCATGAAGTGTTGGTAACACGTTTTTTTCAGTTGTCCGAATTGTTGGTATTCACAACCGTCGCACAGTGGGGCCAAACACCTAAAAGCTGGCCAAAAGTCGAAAAATGAAGTTACTATTTAGGTCGTTTGAATTATAAGGATGGTTAGAGTAACAGTCCAAGATTCAGCGTGTACAGGTGAATGGTCGAAAAATACTAGTAGCTTAAAGTAGCACAATACATATATAACGTTAATTTGTTTAACTCTGTATTAGTCGCGTGGCACGAACAACATGAGAAGGCTCCCGTGAAACTCAATTTCACTTGCTGTGTCTTTTGAAATATAAAGGTTTTTGCAGTAAAATATTTATATTATCTTTCAACAACACCCACAGAACTTACAAAATTAAATTTATATTCTTCAGTCTTCACGAAAAAGTAAATTGTAGTGAAGCATATCGTTTACTGAATGTAAGTGGAAAAGAGATAGAACGTCTCGACTGGCTTAAAACGTGGCGATTTGCTTACGTAGGAAGAACCCGCCTCTAGTTTTAGGCACTCACAAATCGTAGCAGGTGCATGGGAATTTTCATGAGGCAAGTGTTGTCGAACGTGCGCAATGAGTTGTGACGCTCTATAGCGCGCGTCTATCGGAGGCTTGTTAGACAAAGCGCAAAATTTATTTTGCAAAACCGCCTTTAATTTGTTAATGAAACGCTTTCTTCGGAAAAACCCCAAACGTACAAAATGTGTAAGAGTAAAAAAATTAGCAATTTTTTATGAATAATTTTTTCAAAAAACCGGGTTGTCGGTACAGAACGGGGCCGTAATCGTCCGCTTGCATGCTCGTACCCTTCACTTCAAGAAAGGTTATTTTTATGGCCACTAAAAAGGTGCATCTATTGTTAAGAGGGTTTTACAGTAGACTATTGCGGCGGCCCCGTCCAGCGGATTGAGTGGCATTTTCCGTTGCATGCAACTTTAGTTGGCTCAAAAACATTTATTTTATTAACATTATGTCATATATTAATGATAATATTTTCGTTATATAGTAATAATAATAATAATAATTATTATTATTATTACTATTTTATTGTTAATACTTATTATTATTACTATTATTAATGATAATGAAGATTATTATTAATTTATAGGCCTAATTTAGAACTAAAATATTTCTGTCATTTTTTTGATAAGAGAAATTTAATTTTGTTCACATAACATTATTACACAGACTGCGACGTCTTTCAAAGGACATCACCGGGATCCTTCCTACCCGTCGCCTCATGTCTTTTTTTCATTTTTGACCAGTGGCTCTTGATGTTCTGTGTATGAATGTTCATGTCACTGCAGTATACACAGTTCAGCGACTGCTAACTCGCAAATGAGTACAATCTTTACTTTGTAGAGAATTGCAGCTCCTCCACATGTTCGTAATTATAGTAGTTCCAGACTGAACGTTTTTCTCAGTTACATCCAACAAAGCGTTAGCATCCCGTTTATTTACATCTTTCAGGAAGAATTTTTTACTCCTTCTGTCTATCTCTCCGATTACCCACCGAATCTTCACCAGTCGATCCCCGTTACACTTTCTCTTGCGGAACGCACTTTCGTCTATTACCACTGTGTGACCAACACCACCAATTTTTGTACTGTTCTGTGACAAAAATATAGTTAATATTTTCCGAAACTCGGAAATTAATTTTCTTGTCCTTTTCATATTTAATTCGGTTTCTTTTGTAATTATAGAAATCGGGTATTTAAAAATCCACGCAAAAACGCACTACACGGGTTCTGTTGGATTCCGCCTTATGCCAAGAAACGTATTGTCTCGCTCGCAGATTCTTTTTTGATCTACATTGGTTTGTCCCGCATCTGTATATCACAATTTTATTAAAACCTTTGGTGAGATACATTTTACCCCACACTTCAAACATTCAATCCTGTTGCGTGTAATGATTCAGCCTGTCATACATTTCCATATTCCGTTGTCCCTCACGTAATTTCTCAAAGAATTAATACTTTTAAAATACAACACACAAAATAATATAAACTCTTGAAACTTTGAATGTGATTATGAACTTTAAATACAAAAATAGCTGCTCGTGATTCTTATAGTATCTCACGTGTTGCACTTATGAGGAAAAATAGTAATGCTGAATGTTGGAGGAGTGGGGAAGGGGCGCCACCAACGTGGCCCGTCTGGCGGACGGTTACCGCCCCATCCAGTACCGAAACCATACTTTATGTCTATAGTTATGCATAATCCCTACTTTAACACAGGGAGCTAACTCAGGAATATTGTGATTATTGTGATTAACTCAGTTAAGTGATTATTGAACTTGGCTGACGCTGGTAATAGCATTGGAGGAAGGAATTGACCCTCCTGATTCGCCCCCGTAGTTATGCCACTGCGTCAGAATAATACTGAGTAACCAGCAGCATATAATGGATAATCTGAGCACTTGGAATACTGTAAACCTAGACAGTCATAAACGTACAGTATATGCGTTTTGGAATAAAATAACTGAATATTCTCTAAAAATAAAATAGTGAATTCTTTGGTGTTAACAAAATTAAATTTCTCTTATCAAAAAAATGAAATAATTATTTTGTGTTAAATTAGGCCTATGAATAAAAATCATGATCATCATTATTATTATTACTATTACTATTATAAAACTGTATTAATATTTACATTAATATATTACATAATGTTATATATAATCGTGCCCTATTAATATAACACAATAATAGAATAAATGTTTTTGAACGAACTAAAGTTATATGCAACGGAAAATGCCACTCATTCCGCTGGATGGGGCCGCCGCAGTAGGTCTACTGTAAAACCCTCTTAACAATAGATGCACCTTTTTAGTGGCAATAAAAATAACCTTTCTTGAAGTGAAGGGTACGAGCATGTAAGCGGACGACTACGGCCCCGTTCAGTACCGACAACCCGAGTTTTATTTTTTTTGCAAAATATGGTATGGGATATCTAATTTCATTTGATATTGAAAAATTCTGTTTAATTTTTTTAACCTCAACTTATTTGCATAGATAAAAATGTCGCTTCTTTCAACATTTATATTCCTTGGACGTAATACAATATAGGCTACATTTCTCAAGTAATTTTTTAATAATTTTTAAAATAAATATTTAATCAGAATTAATGCTGAATAAATCATTTAATTATGGTATCTATATATTAATACGTGAAGAGAAAACTTTGTACCCCTTTTTAAGCATATTGCGCGCACGGAGGAGTGTGAGATTTGGCATAGTTAAAGTTTATATGGAGAAGGAGTGCAGAAAGCTAAAATTTATATATAATATGTGTTACAAATACATTAAATTAAATAAAATAAAACATTCATTTGCACTTGAAAATTCATTTAAACTTTTTCAAACAATGGTAATTGTTAAAAATAAAATAATTTTGTTGCCAGGCAATAAAATTATAATTTTTTCATTTTAGTGTACGTTAATACTGCCAATGTCAAACACATAATAGTCTGTGGTCAAACAGTCGCACAGAGTAGAGATTGTCGCCAAAGAATTTTAAAATGTTGCCAACAAATAATTACTGACAGATTGACTGAATGAGCTGTGAATTTTGTGTGATTTCAAATGTTCCTTTTTCAATAGTCTGTGGAGTGTATGTCAAGGCAAAAAAGCGTTTATTTTATATTTTGTATATTAGATATCTGTGTTTTATGTATTAATGTGCAGTTGAAAGTGAAATACAGCGTGCTTAATATACACCTGTTGCAAAAGGAAAATTTTGTAGCAGTAATTTGAATTGACTTACTCTCGCCTAATTATTATTGGTGGTTTCAAAAAAGTGAGTACATTTTATTATTTTTAAATTAAACCCTGTCTAATCTTAGTTTCAGTAATTTCATTACATGTTTTTTTTTTACATTCAGATATTCGCACCTACTTCCATTATGCCTCGACATAGAACATTGACGGGTCGGAGTGAGAGACAAAGAAGAAGGAATATATATTCGCGTGAAAGTCAAAATGATAATAGACCAAATGCAAATTTAAATAGTGTAAATAGGATAACATTGACGGGTCGGAGTGAGAGACAAAGAAGAAGGAATATATATTCGCGTGAAACTCAAAATGATAATAGACCAAATGCAAATTTAAATAGTGTAAATAGTATACAAAATGATGAAATTATTTTGAGGGATACATTTAAATGCGCACTGAATGTCATTCCAAGAAATTTTAATACTTTTGATTGTGGATTAATGCATTTACAATGCAGGTTTTGCAATGCAAAACATTTCGAATCTGAGGTCACTTTAGGTGAAAGGACTGCATTCACTTCATGTTGTCATAAGGGTAAAGAAATATTACCGGCCTTAAGTCAAAATGAATACTTTAAATCATTGTATGATGGACTTACTTCAAATGAACCTTCAATAAAAAGAAAGTCAAAAAATTATTTTGAAAACATTCGTAAATTCAATTCATCATTTGCTATGGTTAGCTCAGAAGCTAAAATTTCGGATACAGTTACGCGTGGAGTGTATCATTTTAAAATACATGATGTTTTTTACCACAGATCAGGTCCAATGACTGCTGGATATGGTCGCTCACCATGTTATGCGCAATTATATTTTTATGATGTTCACACTGCTGCCAATTATAGATTACGTGAACACTATAATCAAACATGCAATAACAATATAATGCGCGAAATCTCTCTTGAATTGGAACGCATTAATCCTTTCGTTCGGTCATTCATTGCAATGAAAGATCATTGTCAGAGAGTTGAAAATCAAAATAAAGAAATTTGTATGCTCATTAAAGTAAATCGTGATTTAGATCTACGCCGTTATAATGATGCAGTTCAAACTGATGTAGCAGTAATATTTAGTACAGTTGATGGTGAGCCACCCTTTGAACGAAATATGGTTTCGTTTTCAAAAGTTAATGGTACCATTAAAAATATGTCTGTTTTGGATTCATCATTGGACCCTTTAGCGTATCCATTACTTTTCCCAAATGGTGATACTGGGTGGCATATCAATATTTCTCATAATGTACCAACTACATCTAATTCAAGAGCGCCCAGAAATAAATTAACCATGCTTCAGTATGCAGCCTATCGACTTGCAATTAGAGAAGATTTTAGCATGTTGCACCATTCACAAAAATTATTTCTGCAGTGGATAGTTGATATGTATGTGAGAATAGAGGGCACAAGGTTACATTTCATTCGACAAAATCAAACAATCTTAGGTCTGAAGTTTACAACAATTTAACAGATTATTTAGAATTGAACCCCAATGCCAATAATGTTGGCCGTAGAGTAATTTTACCATCTTCATTCAATGGATCTCCAAGAAATATGTATCAGAATTATTTAGACGCAATGTCAATTGCACAACATTTCGGAAAGCCTTCTTTGTTTATTACAATGACTTGCAATCCAAGTTGGCCTGAAATAGTTAGCAATATTGGTGTAGGTGAGTCAGCTAATTTTCGACCTGATATTGTTGTGCGTGTATTCAAGTCCAAACTGAAAGCATTAATTGAGGGCCTTTCACTAAAAAAAATCTTCGGTAAAGTTGAAGCACTCATTTATACAATTGAGTTTCAAAAGAGAGGTTGCCTCATGCTCACATTTTACTCTCTTTAAATGAGCAAGATAAAATTGTTAACGCTACCGATATTGATAAAGTTGTATCTGCGGAGATTCCTAACATTCAGACACATCCTACATTACATGAATATGTTGTAAAACACATGATGCATGGTCCATGCGGTGTACTTAATCCAAATTCTGTATGTATGAGAGATGGAAAATGCACAAAAGATTATCCAAAACGATTTAATGAATTTACATGTGAATCATTAAATGGATATCCATTATACAGAAGGCGTGATAATGGTATTAATGCTGAAGTTCGCTGTAGTTGCCTCGACAATCGTTATGTTGTACCATACAATCCGTATTTACTTGCCAGATTTAATTGCCATATAAATGTTGAAGTATGCACTACAGTTAAAAGTGTTAAATATATTTATAAATACGTGTATAAAGGCTATGACAGTGCATCTGTTGAATTAGGTTCAGAGAGAAATGAACCAGGTCAAGAAATACAAATTGATGAAGTTAAAAATTTTTTAAATGGCCGTTATGTCGGATCAACTGAAGCTGTATGGCGCATCTATGAATTACCAATGCATTTTCAATCACATGTCATCGTTAGACTTGACATTCATTTACCGCGTAGACAGAATGTTTACTTTCGAGAAGGGCAAGAACGTCAAGCAATTGAAAATGCAAGACAAACAAAATTATTAGCATTTTTTGAATTGAATCGATCAGATCCATCAGCGCATGAATATAAGTATATTGAAATTCCTTTGCATTATGTGTGGGAAGATTCCCGAAAAAAATGGAAGAAGAGAAGGCGTGGAGGTGATAAAATCATTACACGCATATATGTAGTATCACCAAAAGACATCGAACTTTTCCATTTACGATTGCTTTTATTACATGTCTGTGGTCCAAAATCATTTGAGAATGTTAGAACATACAATGGAATTATATACACTTCTTTTGTTGAAGCGTGCCATGCTCGCGGCATTGCTTCAAATGATAATGAAAGGCGCGAATGTTTAAATGAAGCAAAAGAATTACATTCACCAAAACAAATGCGAAATTTATTTGGTTACATTTGTGCATTAAATGTGCCAGCCAATGCATTGGCGTTATGGAATGAATTTAAAGTATATCTTAGTGAAGATTTTTTGAGAGATTACAACGAAGAAGTATCCTTTAACACAGCTCTATTAGAAATTGAAGATATTTTGAATGTTCATAATTTGTCATGTCAAGAACTTGGTTTACCAGTTCCCACGTATTCGCAGAGAACAGACGAAGCAAATGCTATTGATCCAATAGAACAAGAGTTTCTGTTTTGTGAGCATTATGAAACTGCAAATATTGAACAGCGTAATCTAATTGATCGTGTGATTCGTGAAGTTTTGCACCATGATACTGGATCTAATGTTTTTTGTTTAACTGCTCATGCAGGTTGTGGAAAAACATTCACACTAACAGCAATCATTCACAAATTAAATTCGCTTAATCTAAGTTGCATTGCAACAGCGTTCAGTGGCATAGCTTCAACTCTATTACTTGAATAGACCCATTTTGGAAAATTCTGTAGCGAATATTACCGCAAATAGTAGCTATGGACGTTACATAAATTCATCATCATTGATAATTATTGATGAAATTTCTATGTGCCCACTGCAAGTGTTGAAAATCATAGATAGATTATTGCAGGATCTATGCGATGAAAATGATAAACATAAACCATTTGGAGTGAAAACGATACTTCTGTGCGTTGATTTTCGGCAAATCTTACCAGTTGTCCCACATGGATCACGTGCAACTTTAATTGAAAATTGTGTCACGAGTTGGCATAAATTTGTTTATTTTCATAAAGTAACGTTTACTCAAAATATGAGAGCCTTACCAAGTGAAAAGAATTTGTCGAATTCTTGAAAAAAATTGGTAATGATGAAGCCCCACAATTCCCTCAGTTTGGTGAAAATATTATTGAAATACCTTAGCAATTAATAAGAGATGAAAATAATATTATTAATGAGGTGTATGGAAATATTTCCGAAAACATACTCTCAGATAACATATTGAAGTCAGTTATTGTAGCACCTAAAAATGATGATTGTACTTTTATTAATACTGATATACTTAATGGAATACCAGGTGAACAGAAAACATATCATAGCTACGATAAAATAATTTGTGATGATGACAATGAAATCAATAACTATCCAGTAGAGTTTTTGAATTCTTTGACTATTAGTGGTTTGCCACCACATAAGTTAGTATTGAAAGTTAATTGCATCGTTTTACTGATCAGAAACTTAAATACAAAGGAAGCATTAGTCAATGGAACAAGAATGCGCATCAAGTGTATGCATCGTAATGCTATTGATTGCGAAGTTTTAACTGGAACCGCACGCAGTAAGAGAATTTTGATTCCACGTATAAATTTAACATATTCCGGTACTGTTTTACCATTTAACTTTCAAAGAACTCAATTTCCAATTAAACCTGCCTTTGCGATGACAATAAATAAGTCTCAAGGACAAACATTCGAAAAAATTGGAATTTTATTGAGGCAGCCAGTTTTTACACATGGTCAATTGTACATCGCAGCAAGTAGAGTTCGATCATTCGATGGTTTGAGATTTTATATTTCCGAATATAATGGCCAAGGGCATTTAGCAAATGATGAAAGAGTTTTTACAAAAAAACATCGTTTACACAGAAGTTCTGAATCATTAAATTCACTTTCAAACTATTTAAGTTCAATGGACAACATTTATTTTTTTAACCGCCCGGTTTTTTTGATTTAATGGAAAAATATATGAAAAAATACGAGGCAGGTATTTTTTATTTCATTTTTTATTTTGTATTAATTTTTTATTTAAATTTTATATAATTCGTAAAAGATAGGCAAAATAACCGTGTAGCCTTGGCGAAACCTGGTCAGTATGGCAATAAAAAAAACCCAAGGAAATGTCAAAAAACACGTTATTGCTTTTTAAATATGGCTTAGCCAAGCTAAACCTCATTTTTCCTATCTTTCATGTTTTTCAAATAACTCGAAAATTAATGCATAGAAAAAAATTAAAAAATTAAATAAGCTTTGTAGCAGATAATCTTCAAACTGTTATCGAATTTTGTACCTTACCAAAAATGAAATGTAATCCACTGGAATTGAAAACAATGTATCTTATACTTCTATGAATGTCAAGTCTCATTTTTATTAGCGTTTATTTGATTCAATAATAACATGAGAAAATTAAAACTGACAATGAATTATATCAAAAAATAAATACGAATACAAGCTGCAATTGTTTTTTTCAACTGTTACTAACATTAAATTTTAAATTTCATAGGTATTGCAGGGAATTAAGGCAAACAACACACGCTAATGACGTATTTGTACACGCTCGCAGCTGACGTAATAGAACAAAAATCAAAAAAATTATATGCAATGATTATAGAGGTATACTCTTTGACAAAAGAACCTCAATAACGTTCAAACTTAAAAATTTAATGAATTACGGTCGAATTTCGACCACTGGGCGACCACTAGTTTTATATAAATATTTCAATAGTTAGCAGCATTTTTTTGTTACAGTGATTTTCTTAATTAACTTAGAATATTTTGAGCAATCATTTTTTTCTAAACTACACCATCGTTTTCTTTCATACAATAATACTTTTTCTTGTTCTTCACTACTACATTTGCTTCGGAATAGGTTACTTATCTAACTCGCATAAGTCTATGTTCAGTTACAATATTAATTATTAAACAATAATTATATATTCTCCCTTATAAATTAATTATCTTAATTTTTAATGTTTAGTATTTAATAATTAATTTTAAATATATTAGCATTACTAATCAATATCTGTATATATTCTGTGCCTCAAAGGGTAAACTTTTAAAATAACAGTGATTTTTTTTTAATTAATCACCTTAAAACTATTTCTTTCTTGACTGTGCTTTTCTAAAACAATTTTTTATTCATATAATTTTTTCATTTGCGAATTTAAGTCGTAATCAGCGATAATCAGAAACGACAAAATTAGATTTTATTAATATTAATTTTTTTTAACTTTTCCGGCCGCCAGAATAGCCGAATACATAATTTGGAAGACGCACTTTCGCGTATGTCGGTACATTCAGATCCATTTGTTTCGAGTCTGCAAAAAAAAAAAAAAAAAAAAAAAAAACCTATCAACCGAAGCATTGGCCTTGCTACTTCCACCCGAAATTCCAGGTGTTATTGATGTTGGTTCGTCATCTGTATCCTCAACGGACAACGATTCCAATGATTCTACTGACCACGAAGAGTAGCGTAAAATTATAAATATTTTTAAAATGACATTTTGTATTTATAATTTTTAAGCATTCAAAATAAATATAAAGCAAAAATACATTGCTTTGAATGTTTTGAATATTTAGTATCTAGTGACCACAAAGACCAATAAACAGTTCATTTTTTCCAATTTTGTCCACCATGTTGGAACCGCTATTTTGTTTTTATAAATGTGGACTTCAGATTCGTAATCAGCGACCTTAAAAACCTATAAGCAATTTTTTTATGGGGGAAAATATGAGATTTTACTATTTTTGTCCGCCATATTGGATCCGCCATTTTGTTTTTTGAAATTTGGATTTCATATTCGGAATCAGCGACCCAAAAAACGTATAAGTAGCAAATTCTAGATCGATTTATAAATGCCTTCATATTTTGGCCAGCTTTTTGTCATTCGGCCCCATTGTGCGTCGCTTGTCTGGAAATGAGCAACAAGTAACTACACAACCTCACGCATATCTCTATGCACACTAGACATTGTACAGTAGAGGTGAGCCGATATACCTGTAACAGGTATTTTGGAACGTTTATTTTTGTGGAACGGATATAACAGTGACTGAAAAGTTGAAATGCCTGTTCCGATTCAACGATAACTGAAAAGTCGAATACCCGTTCCGATTACTAGCGGCCTCGCGGTTCCGAATCGCGAGACCCCCCCCCCTACACAACTAACGAATAAACAAGTAAACGAGTATTAAGAGTACACGAGTACAAAGCCACTTTTTGGTGCTGAATACTTCATTCTGCGCATGTGTCGATTGCCATACAAGTACGAAACGAAACAAAACAGCGAGGTTCAGAATATCTCTATGCCAAAGAGACGAAGCTGTCTTTAATAAATGAAAAAAATTCATACTGATGTTACATTCATTCTCGCGTGTTATGCAGATATATAATTATAATAACAAATTATATATTATACTAGTTACCAACTTGGTAAATTTTGAAAAAGATAATTATATGGTGTTATAACCTACAGAGTGGCTGATAGCCCATATAGTACTTTTTGTTAATATGATTTCGGAGATGATTTCAACTTCACTGCACATCTCACGTAAATTTTTTTGACATTATTTGTTGTGCTATTACGTGCACTCTAAATTTCATTGCCCGAGTTTCGCAACTGATTTGTCTAACCAAAATGGAATCAATAATTTAGTATTAAACCTATGTCAGTTTGTTTACTCCTAGTGAAAACTTAAATTAGTACTGTATTCTCAAAGGAAGATAGGCCTATAAATTCTCTTGTTTCTTTTTTTTTTTAAACAGTAACAGCTTAATAAAAGTCACAGTGTAAAGTAATGCTGTTAATACTTTTAGTTTCAATTTATTTCTTACAACAAATTATATAATATATATATATATATTTATAAATAAATTTACCTCAAGATATACCTTTTTTTCCTTATTAGGAACATGTTTCGGATACCATCTTGTACCCATCCTGAGCCTTCATATAATACATTTATAATACATATAAATGTATTATATACATCAAGAAACGGACTGTAGCAGAAAGTGATTGAATATATATATATATATATATATATATATATAATTTATATGGATATGTATAATATATGGATATGTATAATTTATTTCCGGTTTTTGTGTCTGGTGAAGTACATATGTGTTTGTTGACTATAATTATTATTGTGGCTTCCTGTTGGGTTAAAACCGGAAGGCTGAGGATGGGTACAAGATGGTACCCGAAACATGTTTCTAATAAGGTAAAGAATATTTGGAGGTAAATTCATTATAAATATTAAATGTAATATATATATATATAATAGTCATATAGTAACAGGTATTTTTACGTGTTATTTTTTGGAACGGTTTCGTTGGTACCTGTTATTTTCAAATACTAATTTAGCACACCTCTACTGTACAGTAGAAGTAGATGTGACGTATATTTCCTTGTGGTTTATGAGCAGAAGATGACGTGTGAGAGGGAAATACCATGTGTTCGCCCAGTTTAAATATGATTCCTAGTTAACTGTTACTTTGTCATAATCCTTTATGCTTTAGGTATTTGTACGTATAGCGTCTACATGGGTACACGCTCAGGGATACTTCTTTTCCCCAACGATACGTGAGATTCAAAAGTGATTGGCAGTCTCACTGGTTTCATTCTCAGCACGAGACGTATCCGTTTATCTGTTTCTCGTTATTTTAATATTTAAGTCAAATATTTAAAATTCCTCTCGTATATGTGTGGTTTTATTTCTTGTCCCGTTGTCACCGACCGGTTGTGTTCTTTGAAAGTTCTGAGTAAATTAATTTCCCCATTATAGGGTAGCAGCCTATTAATGGATAAGTCATGTGGAGTCAAATATCTGCCAATCATAGTGTTAGACAAGGGTGCACTATATCACCTGCTCTTTTTAACATTTATGTTGACGATCTGGTAAGGAAATGAAAACATCTACTGGACCACATGAGATATCATGAGACAGGTATTTGAATGTGCTGTTGTTTGCTGACGACTTGCTTGTAATTCGTAATACAGAATCTGCTTTACAAGAATCTGTTTTTATGCTTCGTCAGATTTGCAAACAATACAATGTGCAAATCTCCACTAGAAAAACAAAGCTAACGATATTTCGAGGCAAGGAACCAATAAGAACAAAAGTAATGATTAAGATCAAATGGTAGAACAGATGAGCCATTTTAACTATTTGGGAAATGATATTGGCTACGATAAGAGTTACGATATTGATGTTAAGTAAGGTAAGTTCCAGACGGTCTGAGGGAGAATCAACCGTATTTTTAGAAACAAGGTACGTCGAGATACAAATTTATGGCGGTCTCTGTACTGTGAACTACGGACAACAATCGAGAAACAAGAAAGTAAAATACAGGTCTGGGAAATGGCGTTCTTAAGAGGAGTTAAAAGGTGTTCTAAACTTGACCATATAAAGAGTGAGCCAATAAGATAAGAATTAAAACTTTTTAACTTGCATGACAGTCTAAAAGATTATAAACAACGGTGGAAAGAACACTTAGAAAGAATGTCTGGTTCAAGACGGCCCAAAGAAGTCTGTAAATATAACCCCGTAGGACAGAGGTGTGTGGGTAGAAACAGGAAGAGATGACTGGAGGATCTTCGAATGTGGAACAGGCAGCACCTTGCCTATGCCGTCAAGATGATGATGATTTCTTGTCCGTTTCCTATATCCTACTACAAGTCTTAAAAATTTAATTCATTCCCTTGCCATTTTCATTTTCTCTTTTCATTCGATTCCATATTTCATTCCCATTTATGTTAATGGCAGGAACGAACATTACCTTGTAAAACTTCAGTATTGTCTCTTTGCTAACTTTATTTTGTAGAGATCTCCTTGTATTGTCATGTTTGTAATTGTATCTCACATTTTTCTGTGTGATCAAAATTATCTGAAGATGATATAGCGCATCCCAAGAATTTAAATTTATTGTCTTATCTAATGTAATATTTGTTTTACAGTCTAATCCAAAGTCCATCACAGGGAGTCCAGAAGTCGCCTCCACCTCAAACCGCTGTGGGGGTCCTTATTAGGGCCGCCAGCCTTAGCCACAGTACTGTGGTTTACTGACCGTAGACCTTTGTCATTGTTCAGTCCTTTCAGCACTGAAGATGGCCACCGATGGAGTGGCTGAAACGTTCGGACCACGGCCTGACAGCCCGGAAAATTTTAATAACTACGACGCCGTCCGTGAAAGCCTAAGGCCTAAGGCCGTCACTGGTTTGTTTAATATCTTCATCGAGGATTGTCCATCTCTATGTGACACTCGGTCGTCCTCTGCCACGGGAAGTCTGTGGGTTCCGTTATTGGCTTATCGCGTGAAGTGGCGCACGTGTTTTCTAGGGTGCTGTCCATATAAATCCGTTTTCTTCTGTCAATTTCTTTTTCAACCGGGTTCTGGTTTGTTTTACTCCAGAATTCCGTGTTCGCGATCTGGATTTTCCTGATTTTCAGATTTTGTGACTTTCCAGATCTCGCGACCACATAAGAGGATAGACTTGTTGACGCTAGTGTCGAAAATACGGAATTGAGTTTTCCTGAAGTACAGTCTTGATGTCAGATGTATTTTTTTTCTTTTTAGAATATCGAACGACTTTCTGACTTTTCGAATATTCTCTCCAGGACACGATCAACGCCCTCGACTTGGTCTAGTTAAACAAACTCTGTCACAGTATCAGTGGTAGATTTTTTTGTACAGATGGTTCATAATTTTATTTAAATGTGTAGGCGACGATGTTTTGGTTTGTTTGATTTACTTTGAGAACCATTTGTTTCGATAAGCGTAAAAAAAGATGCACTCAACTTGAATGTATGGAGTGCCGCACTCTCAGAATAGCAAACTACTCGTACTTTGGTGTTCACGCGGTCACTTTTACGCCTTCCTGCGTTCCACGTATATTCGTAAGATTCTCCTTCGTTTGGCTATGTTTCAACATACCATAATGGTATGTTTGCTTATTGGCTTGTTGGTTGGCAGCGAAAAGCGTACGTACCGCGAATTTCAAAACTTCGTCACCTCTATTTTGAAACATGGTTTTAAAAATTCGTAGAAGTATTTCTTTAAATACTCTGTACAAAATTCGTATTATGTCATAGCTGTGGCAATTGAATTTAAACAAGCAACTGTCGTTAGTCATATTTCTCGCTCATATGTTTTGGCAAGTATTCGGGATGCTGTCCGTTGCTGCCGTGAACGGGATCGTTACATTCCGAACAACCTGCCGGTTCCGATTGGTACGTTCGTCGTTACACTTCACGAATAAGTTATTTATGGCTCTTTTATAGCCACTGCCGACGAAAATTAAGTTATGTCTTGCATTATTCATCATGATTAGTACCGGTGTTATGTCGGCATTGTTCGGTTTTAAGTAAAACAAAAAGAATAGAGATAGGTAGATAGATAACTAGAGAAAGGGTAGAGTGGGAGAGAGAGAGAGAGAGAGAGAGAGAGAGAGAGAGAGAGAGAGAGAGAGAGAGAGAGAGAGAGAGAGAGTGCATTAATGTATATACATGACTTTTAGTATTTCAATTGATTTTATTTCTACAAAATCCACGTAAATTGCTGCAGTTAATCTGTTTTCTTTTCATACTATTCAGTATTCTTTTGTATTTGTAACGTTACCTTTCCGTAACGATGACATTCACTTTGTTGTATTTTTTTTAAATTTTGTTTCACTAATAAATAACAATTAAGTGATTTTGTTTTGCACGGATTTTGATACACGTAATGACGCAATTAAACTTGTCTCTTATCATTAGGCGATTGTAATTGAAACATCAAGACATGACAATTGTGACCGGTTTTGTCCGGTTCGGTTCGGTTTTTCTGTCTTCTGTAATCAGCGTCAAACTGACTCCTGAAGACAAATTATAATATGAATACTCTTTTCGTGCTTCATCTAAAATATTAATTTTTCTTTTTAAAAAAAATCTGTCATTACAATTATATTTAACAAGCCAATTTGCGAACATACAGCACCTCCCAGTGGCATATTACTACTACTAGGAGCTGCTGTTACGGGCGGGGGGAGAGATGAGACTAGGTTGAAGTTTGGACTCCCCGTTTTCCTCAGGACAAATGAGAAACTCAGGATTCTTCCCATCCTGCGTCTCAAAAGTTTCTAAGTAAATCGATGTGAAGTATACTGCAAATAAGTACCGGTACGTTATCTACTAAATTCTTAGTGATTGCCAACTGCTGAATTAATTTAGTGTTGTACAAAGGCTTACACGACCGGTGTCATTTTGATTAAAATTAACTCCCGGGCTGTTTCGCCGTGGTCCATAGTTTGTGACAAAACCAGACGTTTCGGCAGTGCCACTGATTGCCATCTTCAGTGGAAACGAGTCAAACGCTAACGTGCGATGATATACATTAGGACCACAGTACTGTGGTTAAGGCTGGAGATGTTCCGTGAACACTACTTCTGCTTATAAATTTGTTGGTTGTTGCTATGGATTCCTGGCTGTTTGCATTGGTGTTATTGTTTGTAGGCGTGGTATATAGTTTTGTTTTTGAGTGTTTGCTCACGCCTGGAATGGTAATGCGTACGGCTGTTTCCATTGTTTATATACTGTTGCGGCCAGTCAGCTTTCTCTGTCCATGTTTTTCCATACTTACACTCTACATACTGAATCGTATGTGACAGACGCCTGCGCTCGCCTCGCCTCGCTCGCACTATATAGGCGTCGAAACGGCGGGTTATTAAAAACATTACTCATGTGTTCTAGACTAGAGGTGTGCTAAACTAGTATTTAAAAATAACAGGTACAAACGAAGCCATTCCAAAAAAAAATAATAATAATACGTACAAATAGTTGTTATTATATAGCTATTGTTACACGATTACGGAACGTTCTACATGTTTCTCGGTTATCCCAGGAGAACCAGCTGTAATGTTGTGTGCGTACGTGATTCTTAACAGGCGTTAACGAGACTGTTCAAGACTCACCGGTCCTCGCGCGCGCTGTGTTCAAGGCCACAAGCAATTACGCTCTAGTGTTGACGTGTTGACATATAAATATGGGCATTCAGCGGTGATTAGTTTGAGTTGAAGTAGAGAATTATTCAAGTGAGGTTCGAGTTATTGTCGGGCGATTTACATAGTGCGTTTAAGTGGTGTATTAGAAAAAAAACTGCTTATAGTGTGGGATTCGTTATAGTTGAAGTTATTATTTGTGTGGACAGATTAACTTGAATTGTTGTACGAGAATAATCTTGTTGAATAACTTGTTGATTACAAACTGTTAATTGTGATAATTAAAGCTGGTTTTTAGTGACTTTATTGCTGTCTCGTATTTTGTTTTCCACTGTAGCATACGACGATCAAGGAGGCCGTCGGAACAGTATCATACATATACCTGTATTACGTATATAATTTGTTATAAGAAATAAATTGAAACTAAAGGTATTAACAGTGTTACTTAAAGCTGTGACTTTATTAAGCTGTTACTGTTTGAAAGAAAATAAGAAACAAGAGAATTTATAGGCCTATCTCCATTTGGCCTAATTTAAATTTTCACTAGGAGTAAACAAACTGACATAGATTTAATATTTAAGTATTGATTCCATTTTCGTTAGACAAATCAGTTGCGAAACTCGGGCAATGAAATTTAGAGTGCACGTAATAGCACAACAAATAATGTCAAAAAATTTACGTGAAGTGTGCAGTGAAGTTAAAATCATCTCCGAATCGCATTAACAAAAAGTACTATATGGCCTATCAGCCATTCTGTAGGTTATAACACAATATAATACGCTTTTTAAAAATTTACCAAGTTGGTGACTAGTATAATATATAATCTGTTATTATAATCTGTGTTATATATATCTGCATTATACTCGAGAATGAATGTAACATCCGTATGAATTTTTTTCATTTATTAAAAACAGCTTCGTCTCTTTGGCATAGAGATATTCTGAACCTCGCTGTTTTGATTCGTTTCGTACTTGTATGGAAATCGGCACATGCGCAGAATCAAGTATTCAGCACAAAAAAATGGCTTTATACTCGTGTAGTCGTAGTACGCGTTTATTCGTTAGTTGCGTAGGTGGCTCCCGCGAGTCGGAACCGCGAGGCCGCGAGTAATCGGAACGGGTATTTCGACTTTTTAGTCACCGTTATATCCATTCCACAAAAACAATCGTTCCAAAATACCTGTTATAGGTATATCGGCGCACCTCTATCACAGAGATCGAAGCATTAGATTGCAACGCTTGGCCCTTTAACGAGCCATTTCTGCTAACTCCGTTAGCAACTAAGAGGATATCACATGTGGATATCACTTCATTTAAACTAACAACAGTATTATAAGAAAGAGCTTACTCCCCCACAAATGAAAAAGTTACAGAATTGAAACGTCATAGAAGACTGGAACTGTAAGTTTCTAGTAGTTACGACGGATTCGGTCAATCACAGATTCGACCCAGTGAAAGTGCGAGGCGCAGCTGACCGTGTTAGCTAAACGTCGTGTGGTCGTAACTAACCGAGACCAATTTCCATAAATTGTCCTTCCATAAGTTTGTCCGTTCGCTAAAAACTGCTTCATTAAACTGACTCAAGTGTCCAAGAAATATTCTTTCTTAACCTTAGCAACTGGTGGTAATGAATAGGTTATTACAGTCTTCACGTTTTCAACTCATTCACAATTGTCTCTCTGGGGTTCTTGGATTATTTGTAAGCCGCTCTTTCATGCTTACCGTTCTCGTCATAAGGCTTCTACAATTTTCCATGTTAAAAAAGTTTATCTAATTATTGACAAATTTTTAATATAAAACCCTCAATGTTTAATTAGTCGTTTAATTATAATGTTATTTTCGAGTCACTTTGTCTATAAAAATTAGGTACTTTATTCTTACAAAGAAACTGAACTACGCAATAATCATCCCTCCTTCTCAACCGATCCCCACCATTAATGATATTTACACTTTCATACTGTAATAGTTTTATCATATATAATTTATAAGGTATCCTATCCTTCAAAATTAAATATTCGTACTTTACTTGATTTCAGCACAGCAATTTTCAAAAAACCACCCCCTCCCATTTCAACTACCTACTCCATTTATAATTACCTCATTTACCATGTTTCAGTGGATTAATATGACTTTCTTTTCAGGGCACTTATTTATTAAAATTAACTACTTCACGCTTGTTAAAACACAAAACAGTGCAGGTAAACTACCCCTACCTCCTAACCGGACAGCCTGGTTGCCTGGCAACAAAATTATTTTATTTTTAACAATAACCATTGTTTGAAAAATTTTAAGTGCACTTTTATGCTCTGTATGACGGTGGTTGGCGTGTCGACCCTTGGCCTACCTGCTGTCTCTCCCCCATTGTAATACTTCCGCCCGGGCTCGACAGCAGCTAATTGCCGCGTGAGTCACCTCACTGTGCGTCCAGTATGAAACAATTTTTTTTTTGCCTCGCCCAATACTGGTAAAATTTTGTTATATTTGAAATCAGCGAAATAATACGATGAAAATGACACCAAACACGACTAAAAAATATTAAATTTGAAGGTGTTTCAAGGTAAAAGCTCAACAACTACTTTAATACACATCTTCAGTGCATAGTGCTTTATAACGCCCAATTTTTAATATTCCGTAGTCGTGTTTGGTGTCATTTTCATCGTATTATTTCGCTAATTTCAAATATAACAAAATTTTATCAGTATTGGGCGAGGCAAAAAAAAAAATTGTTTCATACTAGACGCACAGTTAGGTGACTCACGCGGCAATTAGCTGCTGTCGAGCCCGGGCGGAAGTATTACAATGGGGGAGAGGCAGGTAGGCCAAGGATCCACACGCCAACCACCGTCATACAGAGCATAAGTACTTTATTCTTGTTAAAACGTAAAAAGTTGCAGGTAAACTACTCCTCCCCCTTAACCGATCTTCACAAAAATCAATAGGTCTTGAGTCCTCTACAACTCGGGCACATATGCAAAAAAATGATTTGATTCTGTTTGAATTTGAGGCAGTTATCGTTCGCCATAGGAAAAATTCTACACACACACACACACACACACACACACACACACACACACACACACACACACACACACACACACACACACACACACACACACACACACACACACACACACACACACACACACACACACACACACACACACACACACATTTCGGAAAATGACTTTTGTTCATGTTTTCAGGGTAGTACAATCAGAATCAGCCGTTATTTGGAAAACGATTTTTTTCGCGATCACCATACTTCCATTTCCATACGGAACATGGAAATACAAAATACTGAAAATCAGTCGAACTTTTCACAAGTTGTAGAAAGTTTTTTTTTATTTTTGAATAGTAGAAACGGACACGCACATAGGCCTACGATAACTTCTCATTTATGAGGTCTTGTCAGACGACTTCTTTCTATAACGTTTAGAAATCACAGGTTACCTATCTGTAAGTATTTCGAATTCAGTTTTCTGGCATTTGCTTCCTACGAAACATGCAGTTAATAGTAAGTACTGCATTCCCTGGCACTAGGGCGCTACAGCGTCCACAAAACCCAAAAGAACAGAGAAACAGATGCAAATAGGAAAATAAAAATGAACTACTGTACATAAGAAATGAGGATGCGCCGCGAGCAAGGTGTGACCAGACCCGGACTGCCGTGGGGCATACGATAGTAGTCATTTTCCTCTTCTATTTCCTTGATTATTTGCTTTTTTGTTTCGTGTCTGATTCAAAATAGGTGGCGATGACTCACGTGTGCCTACCGGGGTTAGTGCTTTTGATTATTTTAACATACGGACGTTAAATTGAACATCGCCGTGTTTTTTTGTTAAATAAACTATTCGTTTATTTTCACCAATAATCCAATTTATTTGCACACATAATATTTGAATCGTTTAAGTTCAAACTATTCTTTTTTTGGAAGAAGAGCTTTGAATATCGGTGAAACCGACGTTTGTGCTAGAAGATGACTGTGAGGTTATGACAACAATTTCACATGTTTCTTTTCAAGTTTTAGTCCTGAAGATCGTGCCATTTTAAGAATCTAACAAAACCTCACACTTGAAAAAAACCAATGTTTATTCACAAAAGCATCGATTCACTAATAAAACCATCTGTTAGTATAGTATTATTGTCGTGTTGTTTATAATCAGCGGTTTGATACCAACCTAAGCAAACCAAATAAAATAATTTACTTACTATAATTAATTTAATTTCTGGGCAGAAAAATTTCAAATAGTAATATGCAACAGTTGAATAAAAATCTCACGTTCGTATTTTCTGGCAATGCAGCTGTTCAGAAAAAGTGCTATAAAATATTTACTATTCATCCGATTTTAATAAATGATGTATCGTTTTAAACAGAAGATTCTAGAGAAAAACATAATACCATTTTCTGAGAAAGTGATATTTTGTACCAAAATATTCTTCCGAGTCCCCAAAGTGTTGCACTACCAAATAACCAGCACACGCAACGTCTACGAATCCCAAAATGATGCGGGAAAAAGTAAAATAAAGAAATAAAAATTAAATTAAATACGTAACAAGTAGGTTGCGCTTCGAACAAGATTCAGTGGTGACCAGACTCAGACTGCCGTGGGACATACGATTAGTAGTCATCTCCTAGTCACGTTTTCATTTTTGGGTTTCCTCGTCTTTTTTCGTGATTATTTGCTTTTTTCTTTTGTGTCTGATTCTGTTTTACTTGGTCATGACTCACGTGTGTCCGCTTACCACAGTTAATATATTGGATCCGTTTAACACACGGGTACGCACATTAAATTATACACCTCCGTATTTAGGTAACATTAAAGCGCGTTTTTTATAAGTACTGTGTGTGTGTGTGTGTGTGTGTGTGTGTGCTGTATACATAATTATTTCGACTGTTATTGACTTAAAAGCCTCTGATGATGCTGATTTTTTCAGTGAAACGTGCGTAAGATATTAAAACAACAAAAACGCAATACACTATTTGCAGAAGAAACCATATTGAACAATATCACAATATTATACTGTATATATATTATTATTATTAATAATAAAACTTATTACAAGAATATATTTTATTTTGTAAATTATTATGTTTCGATAGTAATCCAACTGTCAGATATTAGTTCGATGATAGTTTGATTACTATCAAAACGTATGTAATTTACAAAATAAAATATATTCTTGTAAAAAGTTTTATTATTAGTAATACTATAAAATATATAACAAGAAAAATTTGAGGATTTTTTATATCAACGTAATATCAGTGTATGTGAGAATAGAAGCTAGTAATTCTTTATTTTAAAGAGCCTTAACCCTATCTTACGAATTAAACGACATGAAATAAAAGTATTGAGATTCTCATACTTCGTCAGATGTTTAATAAGTTGTGTTTAATTAAATTGTTGAGGATTTGTTAGGGGCAATTAAGTTGCATGTAATCCAGGTAAGTTACCGAGGTAGTTAAACCGCGTCGTTTAGTCGTTTATTGAGAAAGCAGTCTTAACTACGTTAGTCTTAAGTGTGTTGAAGGTAATCAGACTATTCAGAGGGGAGTGTTAACTACGTTAGTCGTAAATAAGTTGAAGGTATCAGACTATTGAGAGTGCAGTCTTAACTACGTTAGTCGTAAGTAATTTGAAGGTATCAGACTAACGAGAGTGCAGTCGTAACTAGGGTAGTCGTAAGTTGAAGGTATCAGACTATTGAGAGTGCAGTCTTAAATACGTTAGTCGTAAGTAAGTTGAAGGTATCAGACTTATGAGAGTGCAGTCGTAACTACGGTAGTCGTAAGTTGTAGGTATTAGACTATTGAGAGTGCAGTCTTAACTACGTTAGTCGTAAGTAAGTTGAAGGTAATCAGACTATTGAGAGGGCAGTGTTAACTACGTTAGTCGTAAGTAAGTTGAAGGTAATCAGACTATTGAGAGGGCAGTCTTGAGGCGTCAGTTGCGAGTAATTTACTTGATAACAGGTTGTTGAGAGGTTACTGATAACAGCGTCAGTTATAAGTTGTAGCTAATCAAATCATTAAAAGGATTTAGATTACTGCATCGGTCATAAATAAGTTGTATGTAATCAAATTATTGACAGGGAGTCTTACTCACGTCAGATGTACAAAAAATGCCTTACTTTGAGCATGAATGTATTTCTGTCTGAGTTATGTCTTAGATACGATTAAGATCTTCTTCTTCTAGATCTCAAACACTAAGACAAAAGCAATGGCCTTCCTAGGGAAGGACCCTGTAAGAGCAACAATTGTATTTGATAATAGTGTTTTGGAGCGGGTGTCTCATATAGGAAGGACAACGATGTCGATAGAAAGTTAAATAAATTTAGTTATACCAGTGGAGCAATAAGACAACTATTGAAGACCAAAACGGCGAGAGAGACACAGCTAAAGTTCTATAAGGTCGTGGCTGTGGCGATTTTAATGTATGGGTGTGAAACATGGATTCTCATGCAAAAGGATATTTGAAAAATACAGGCCTCGAAAATGAAATTTTTAAGAGCGGTTAAGGGATGTAGTTTGAGAGATCATCTACGAAACGACGACATAAGGAAACGTCTGAAGTTACAGTCGGTTCTGGAGAAAATAAAAGAATACAGCAGAATTGGAAGTCCCGTGTGGAACGCATGGTAGGCACGCGTATTCCTAAACAAGCGTTTGAATGTAAGCCAGTGGGGACGACAGATTGGAAGACCCTGGAAAAAATGGTCGGAGACTCTGTGAAGTCGGAACGGGCTATGGTCCAAGCCATGTAATGAAGAAGAAACGATCTTCTTCTTCTATCAGGAACTATGCGAATCACCTGTTCCGATCCTAAAAGAATATATATAGGGTGATTCAAAATTGCACGGCAGTCTCTCGGAACCTGATTCAATAGTTAAAAATAATAAAAAAGTTCATATCAACATAGGTCCGAAAACGGTTCGTTAGCGAGTTACGGCTCGTGAACCAGTTAGCCCTGATTTCTGCTACTACGGTAAAATGATGGCATACTGAAATTCGTGGGGTATAAAGTGAAGGGTAAATTTGGTGGTTTCTGTTGGTTTTTGATCTGAAAAATTGAATAAAAGATGTCCCAGGCCTCTATCTTAATTAGGTTTTAAGAAAAACTGGGTAAAACACAAATAATTGGAGTCGAAAAACACACAGTTTTAGATTTCGGATAAAATAACTTCGTTAATTTGCTAATAAACAAATAAAAATTTCTAACCAACTTTGTAGAGAATTTAATTATGAGAAAACTGATGTGTATAATGTCTATTAAAAGTAAGTACACATTTGAGAAATTTGACTTTAATTAAAAACAAAACAGGCCAAAATGCGCCAGAAAAGTCTTACAATTTCAAGAAATGGCATTGTAAACTTTCAAAACACCTACACTTGGGCAGACGAAAACCCACGAGACTGCCCCCAAGGCATGACCAGCATACTTTTTCATTTAATGTGTGGTGCGGTCTTCTGGGTGATAATTCGTTAGGCCCTTTTTTCTTACCACCAAGGCATAATGGAAGACAATACTTACATTTTTTCAAACGCATCTGATGTAACTCTTGGAATATTCTGTTATATAACACGGTCTATTATATAACAAAATAGACCGTGGAAAAGACACGATAATATTTTGTTGAATGTCAAAATCTCGGTTAGCCGGTACATGGAAGGAGAGACATTTGGTTGTTTAGTAAAACATACATAGATGTACTGTTGCACAGGGTTGCGCAACCCGAACACAGACCGACCCGTTGAGATGGTAATGAAGCGCCGTGCTGTACGCTACAAATTGGGTATTGTTTTAGACGAGTCACGTGTGTTTCGTCATAGGTTTTGCTCTTCTTTTAAGCTCTCTAAGAACTGGTCGACTAACCGTACAGTCACTTCAACGAACGCGTTTCGTATCGTCACCGTATCGTAAATTTTTGAACTCTCATTAGTGTATATCTTACATATATACTTTTTATGAATAAACAATATGGATCAAAAATATATGAAAAAAATCGGTATGGAGAACCAACCATACGTGACTTCCATGGTCTAATTAATTATAAAATTATTTTTAATTGTGCACTCAGAACGAAATCAAATATATCACCATGCTTTTGGTAAGAACGCTGAGAAAGATAATCAAAATACGAATTGTATATAGTTGTTAATATTTTAAAAATAACGATTTAAATTATCTTTTATTTAACAACGCGAAAGAAAGCGAATACCGCCCGGCGTTTATTATCTGTGAATTTCTGAAAGCGAAAAATTACATATTTTGTTTACGTATACGTGGTTACATAGCATGGAACGATATCAATTGTTAATATTTTATTGAAATTTTTAAATTTTCGGTCGAATAAATTTACAACATCAATACAAAAAATAACCCCCCCCCTTCAAATACCCTTTTCATTTATAGATATTTCATCAACCTTTCTACAGTGGATTATTATGACCTTCTTTACAGGATACTTTATTTATCAAAATTAAATACTTTACTCGTGTTAAAACGTAAAACGTTGCAAGTAAACTAGCCCTTCCCCTTAACCGATCTTCACCAAAATCAATGAGTTCTCTACAACTCGGGCACATATGCAAAAAAAATATTCAATTCTGTTTGAATTTGTGGAAATTATCGTTCGCCATAGAAAAAATTCTACACACCCGTACACTTTTCGGAAAATAACTTTTCTTCATGTTTTGAGGATAGTACAATCAGAACCCTTATCTCGAACACGATTTTTTTCGCGATCACCATACTTCCATTTCCTTACGGAACGTGGAAGTAAAAATGTATGAAAAAATGCAAATTCTTTCTACGGGACAGTACGTACTTTTTCAGGCCCCACTCTATTAAGAACTTTCTCAGTTTTGTCTACTGAGCGTCGAAAGTAGAAATGATTCCAACTGGCTAAAACTGATTTAATAAACTTAGCGGAAACTACACGTTTGTTGGAACTACATTGTTCCACATATATTGTCTAGAATTTACCTAACTTAACATCAATAGAAGATATATTAAATAGATTATATAACTGACGAATATCCGTATTCCAGCTACACCTCTACCAACATTTCTTATCAATAACGCCGTTTGAAAAAAACCTCGTGGTCCATAGCACTCTTAAGTGTATTGTCATATTACACTGTCACTTGAAAAAGTTAATGTTTCGAATGAATAAAAAGAAAGCCATGTATGCAGTGGAAACAATGTGCTTTCAAAATGTGAACCTCCTCTTAAAATTGAACGAAGAATTCTTTGGAAAATTTATGGCCCAAGAAAACCGAAGATGGGTACAGGGGTAGACCCAAAGAAGAGCTGTACAGGGATCTGGAAGATCTGAAACGGCTTTCCGAAGGAAAAGACTGAGATTACGTGGACATATGGTTCGGATGGATCGGTCCAGATTAAATCAACAAATTTTCAACTATATTTGGCAACTTTTCAGTCTGAATGGATTTACACCAAACAACTCAAGGAAGAAATGATGAAAATTGGTATTTCTTTGAACGACTGTGTGGATAGAAATACATACAGAAACAAAATTCAAAATCTTGAGGTTCTCTGCGGTAAGAAGAAGACGAGAATGGGGTGGGCAGTGGAAAGGAAGGCGGCGCATAGTGTGCGAATGAGGCCCTTCTGGCAGGAGAAGAAAAGGAAATGATATTCGCGTGGTCCACGGCTAGCCTGTTTGTGTAAAAAAAAAAAGGCAAAGAGGAAACCGAATGAAAGTATAATCATCAGCAGTCTCATTTTCGTTTGACGTAGCGTAACATTCGCGGGGTTCATTTTAATTAAAGGCTGTCACCGGCCTGCAGTACAGCTAGTATCACTTTACATTGAATTGTACGATTTAGTAGTTGGTTGTTTCCCGTTATAAAGTTAATTGCAAGTAATTGTTGTTTATGTTATCGTGATTACCCGATACCACGTTGCGTAACGAGGAAACGGACAGTTGCCACGATGTGAGTTATGTGTACAGTACCCGGTCTGTCGTAACGCAAGGTTAACTGCTGTCCGTCAACAAACGAATGACGTATCTTTGGCAGCGTGCGTGGTCTATTGTGTTGCCAGGAGAGGACCTTTGCACACATACCACCAGCGTTGAACCCAATTAAAGCGTTACATCCGTTCGCCAGACCTGACTGTAACCGGCTGGAATCGTTCCGTCATCGGCTTGTCTTACACATAATCGGCCACTGTCAGCGCCCGTGTTACCGGCCGTTCGGATTTGGCCAGACATGTCCGGCTACCTTAATCAAAGCTAAATAAATGTAATGTGACGTAAATTAATACAGTCGATTGAACGAAGATTTCACGCGGTTGCGTAGCCAGGGTTCGTCGTTTCCATGGTTTCGGCGTATTTACGGGGGGAACGAACGTGACCGGACCCCCCCCCAGAGGGTTGAAAAAAGTTGACGAATTTTGTTAACCTCGTAACTTTTAGGCTCTTTTATTATTTTTTTAACTAGCAACTCTTTTTTAAATATACAAACAGGTTTATTACTCACCATTTGCGTATACGTTTGAAACATGAAATATAGGAAAATCAATTCAGTCAATAAGTATCTTTAAAGAATGTTTCAATAACGCCTATTTTTATTGAATTATTACCGTTTACTTTAATGGGAATGATTTCAGGATATTATCTCACTTTTTCAGCCACTTTAAAGATACTAATGTTGATTAGCCTTCTTATTTTTTGTAAGAAGTCGACTCGACCGGACCTCGGACCCCCCCCCCCTCCACCAGGGCCGAATTCTAGACACGCCACTGGTCGTTATGTTGGTAGTAGATATTTGTCATTAGATCTCACCTCTAAGGTTCCATTAATTTATCCAATGGAACACTCCATAAACCCCCTTGGTTACGCTGCTGATTTGACACGGACACTTGATTGCACAAAACGACTACTCCTTCAGCATCCCCGGACGCCAGACGGACGGATTTTGGATACTGACGGAAATCGACATATATTCACGCGCTTAGATTTTTAATATGTCACCGTAATTCGTATAACCAAAGCAGTTTCTTACATCAAACTAAGAAAACGCAAAACAGACGACAAAACGTACATCGTTGGCAAAACGTGATTACCCCAAGCGCTTGGAATCCTCGGCCAAACCCGTTAGTTTGAAGGGACTTTCACATATCTCGTCTCCTTGAATTTAAGTTAACTTCGGTTTTCGAGGAAAGTCTAATAAAAATAACTTTGTGCTCAACGGATGTTCACAATCAGAATCCACAAATGTAGAACTGTACCAGTGAGCAGCTTACTCCGCTATACAGATTAAATTCTTGGTAGAACTCGAAAAGATCACAATTACAAAACTAGTCTTAAGATCGACGAACTTTGTTCGGGAACTGACACATAATAGTCTGAAGCTTATGATCTCCTTTTTCTAATTTTTGTTTATCGGAGAAAGAAAACAATAATATTTACACTTATTGGGTAAGAACCGATGCCGAGTTAAAAGTACTTTGCACAACGGAAAGCGATAATCGTCACCGACATAAAAGCGCGTACAATAAGATGGCTCGGGTACGAAAAGACGTACGCAAGTTGGGGATCCGAAACTGGAGGCATCTGACGTCAAGGAGAGACGAATGGAAGAGACAAGTAGTCGACAAGCCCTTTGCTCTCAACGGGCTGTAGTGCCTAGTAATAATAATAACAATTTGGAGAAGGAAAAAGGTACTACAATCAATATATCTTAGTTTAAACATATGAGGGCAATTATATTGTTACGACGGTCTAACTGATCGTCGTATGGTACAGTGGAAAACGAAATACAAGACACCAATTACGCCACTAATCACCAGCTTTACTTATCACAATTAAACAGTTTGTAATCAACAAGATAGTCTCTTACAACCAATCAAATAAAAATTGTTCACACGCAGTAAAAATGTCAACTAATATAAAACACAATTATATTAACACAATAATTCTTCACTTCGACAAAAACTCGATCCGCGCTAACAAAAATCGCTCACGTAACTGAACTGACAAGCCGGCTGCTATGGCTTTATATAGGCCGCGCCTATATATGGGTCCTATATTATATGGGTCCAGTATAGCTTTCCCTCCTTACTCCACGCTGGCTTAATGCGTATCTCAAGCGTTCTTGAATACACTAGAACCCACTTGAGAGGAGCCTTGACTGAGCAACACCTGCCACAATGAACGGGGGGAAGAGTGGAGAATGTTCCCCCCGTAAGGCTTCTCGTAACATTGCCATATGCTTAAGCCTGTTCGTCCCGAACTGGCAAACCGTCTCTGAACTAATACTTGGCCAGGCGATCTAGGTGGACGACCTTGCGAAGGATAATTCTGTGGTTTTTCGAATTCAGTCTCGTGTGATCCAAACATAAAGTTCCCAGGAACACAAGTCTTCCGCTCAACCGCTAGTTTTGCTGGAATCACTCCCGTTGAGTCATGTATTGATGACCTAAACACCACTGCTTGATCCACGTCTGTTTGGTTCTCGTCAACAACCTCTTGCGTAACTTCATCTTCAGTAACTTTTCCCCCGGGCGCTTCTATTGACTCAGGAACAAACAAGGGGTTTTCCTTGACACCCATAGTTGCTTTAGTCACTTCTTTTGCCGTTTCACGTATTTGTACTTCCTCTGCTAGTTCTTCTTTCATTTCCGCCTGGAATAGGAAAGGTTCCTCTTGACTAGACCTGTTGACTTCTTCGCCAATGCCACTTGCTTGACTGAATGGTTGGCAGACCCTGACATTTTAGCCATGGAAAGCTTTATCTTCTCTTGGCCAGCCTTTAGGACGTTCTCTCGTAAGTCCACAACGAATCTGTAGGCATTCATAATGTTCGTGCCAAGAATCACTTCATCAACAATGTCTGCAACAAGCGTTTGGTGGCTAAACTCGAGAAGACCCAGGGGCACACGTACGTCTATATTTCCTAACACATTGACGGGGCTTCCAGTCACAGTCTGTATTGCACCAGAGCTAATTTGAGGCCATCGGTTCCTTATTAAGTCAGAGCGCACAATGGACACTGTAGCGCCCATGTCAACTGTAGATGAGGTTGGTTTACCTTCCGCAAAATCCATTAACGATCAAGTTTCCACTGGTCTTATGTAACGTGGAAACTATGTGCTGTTCTGGGGCTTTACTTCTCCAATTGGTGCGATCACTCGGTATTTTATTCTTCGAACAGTCTACCTGTAGATGACCACGTTTCCCACAGTTGTAACACTTCGGTCTTCTGTCTTTATCCTTTGGTTCGAAAAATCGTTTCGGCGTTGCTGACTTCTTAAACTGTTGTTTTTGAATCGTCTCTTTATGCCGGCTGCAATGACGATACTGTGGTATTGGATCCGTTTCGCTACAATGTGATGGCATACTTTGATTAATGTAGGTCGCCGACTTGGCAGCTTCAAAACGGAGAGCATGAACTAGAGCGTCTGATATATTATTATGCCGTGCCATTCTTAACACTTGTTGTAATTGACTGTCTCTGACACCGTCAATAAAAGTAATGAGAAAAATCCACTTCCGAAAGTCCTCCGATTCTTCGGGATAAGCCAATCTTGTCAGTCGGTCGAGATTCGCTTCAAATTCTTGAAGGCTCTCCCCTGAACGCTGTCGCCTCGCTTTAAGTTGAACACGGTATACTTCGCACAAATGCTGGTCACCGTACTGTAAATCCAGAGCTTTTGTTAATTCGGCATAGATGTTCTGACTGTCAGATGGCACTTTCTGTATTAGCTCTGCGGCAGGCCCTTTTAAAGCAAGAATTAGTGAAAGTCCTTTCCCTTCTTCCGTCCATTTATTTAAGTGAGCGGCAGCTTCAAATTGGCGAATATAAGTTGCCCTATGAGTGCTTCCATCAAACGTTGGGGCCTTTGCGTAAACTGGCCCCAGTACAGACAATGCTCCTATCATCTGACTGGTATCCATTTTATTTTTATCAACTACCACTAACACCACTCTTCTACAAAGTATCCTATGTTTCCAGTGTTAACCGTTGTATCCCACTTCTGACACCACTGTTACGACGGTCTAACTGATCGTCGTATGGTACAGTGGAAAACAAAATACAAGACACCAATTACGCCACTAATCACTAGCTTTAATTATCACAATTAAACAGTTTGAAATCAACAAGATAGTCTCTTACAACAAATCAAATAAAAATTGTTCACACGCAATAAAAATGTTAACTAATATAAAACACAATTGTATTAATATTAACACAATAATTCTTCACTTCGACAAAAACTCGATCCGCGCTAACAAAAATCGCTCACGTAACTGAACTGACAAGCCGGCTGCTATGGCTTTATAGGCTAAAGGCCGCGCAGAGGTCCAGTATAGCTTTCCCTCCTTACTCCACGCTGGCATAATGCGTATCTTAAGTGTTCTTGAATACACTAGAACCCACTTGAGAGCAGCCTTGACTGAGCAACACCTGCCACACTTGGCGGGGGGAAGAGTGTGGAGAATGTTCTGGGTTGTTCGGTAGGCTTCTCGTCACAATGTAGGCGGAACCAAAGGAACGCGCGTACTTTGTGTCCGTGTTCCACGGATCCCACGACACGTGGCTTGTGGCTTTTGTCAGGGCAGCGGGGGACGAACGGGACTGGATCCCCCCCCCCCAGGGTCGATAAACGTTGACAGGAATTTTGTTAATCTCTAAAGTTTTGAGATGTTTTATTAATTTTTCAGCAGTGTACGCTAACAAAGTTGTAACTCTTTTTTAAATATACAAACAGGTTTATTACACAGCATTTGCGTTAGGTTTCAAATATGAAATATAGAAATGATGTCAGTCTATAAGTTTCTTGTTGACAATGTTTTAATAGGACGTATTTTTATTCTGTTATTACTTTGCTCGGATTGATTTCAGGATATCACACGATTTTCAGTCTCTTTGAAGATTGTAATATTACATAACCTTAACTTGTTTTTCTTTTCTATGAATCCGACTCGACCGGACACCCCCCCCCCTTCAAGACCAAATTATAGAAACGCCACTGGCTTTTACAGGGCCACTCTCTCTTGCAAGTTTTGACAAGATGCAAGTGGCATTACTAAGTAAAATATCTCTCTTCTCAGCCGTTTGGAAGTGGTAGCGTCAGTCTGTAGGTCCTACTTATCTGTAAGAGAATCTATAAAATCGCACACGACGGGTAAATGCAGAAAGGTAAGACTACTGAACTGATGACCAAACAGATGAAAAAAGAAAACATAAACACTCTTGTGAAGTCTTATAAGTATCGTAAAACCCTGAGCCGCACTTAATTAGGCCTATATGACTGACGCTACAGTTTCTTAACACTTTAACAAACGTATTCTGTTATCATTTGATTCAGTTTTCAGTTGTCGTTGAATAACCAAGATTCGCGGTCAGATAACATTATTACGTGCAAAGAGTGACTCACCTGACTGGCACCTTGCTTCCGCCTCCGTCGTCTAAACTCTGAAAGAGAAACGCCAATGGCCAGCTGATCCAGGACGCGCTGTAACCAACAACAGTCTTGTATTAATCTGCAAGGCTCTGTAACTTCAAAATCATGCATGAACATGAACACTGTCATGACGCACCCCGCACGAACATGCATATTTGCATGTATATAAAAATATGGATATATAAAAAATACATATACTATGCATTATATAAATATTTGTACGAAAATAAATGATCAAAATAACATCAAAATGAACGTTATCAAAATATATGAATGTATCAAATATATAAGTTAGCGTAAAGGAAGAAAGCTTCCGTTGTATTAGGAAAATAAAAGTTTTTCTATAAGTAAATTTTATTATATTATAAGTTATAACCAATAAAATAAAATAAAAGGTACGAATAAAGTAAAATTATTTGAATAATTAAAAATTATTCTGGTAATACGAGGCTTGGTCAAGAAGTGTGGCAATTCCCACCGCTACAAGTGTCCTACTAAAAAACTGTTTGTATGTGATGTTGTTACACATGTTAGTGACAATTGTCTAACATGTTAGCCCTATTTGATGCTTAGTTAATATTTCACAGCTAATCGAGTAAGTCATCCTTTCGTGTATTAGGTAATTTTTATGCCATTCTACCATGCAAGATTGAAGAACATGGATTAAATTTTGTGTAAACTGTGAGATAAACTGCTCTGTCCTGGTAAACGTGTTCAGAAGGCTTCTGGTGAGACTGCTGTGCGTGAGCAAGCAGTTTCCAAGCTTCAAAGACTGCCGTAAATGAGTTGAAGGGCATGGTTGTCAGATGAAGATTATGTTTTTGTGTTCCACGAAGTTTCATCGCCAGGCGCAATCGCCAGGTAAATAAAGAGTTCTTTTCGGACATTTTACGCCATTTGTATGAAGCCATTTGTAGAAAACGGTCAGATTTACGGAAGAATAATGTATGGAAATTGGAGCTCGATAATGCGCCTGGACGCACGTGTTAAGAATTTTGCCGGCTAGGCAAACGAAAACGTCATAATGATGACACAGCAACCGCCGTATTCACCAGATGTGTCCCAACGCGATCTTTCCTCCTCCCAATAGTGATAATTTCCACAAAAGGATAACGTTTCGCGACCGTTGCAGACGTAAAACAAAAATCGCTAAGCTAGCTCAAGGCTGTACTAAACAGTGCATGCTTGAAATATTTTGAAGACAGCAAGACGGCGTTACATTCGACTGAGACTACTTTGAAGGGGTCTCAAAATATAAGTATCTATGAATGAAGGCATATTTTTTAAAATAAACAAGAACTGCATGAACCTTTTGATCAAGCCTCGTACAATGTAATAGTCAATAACTGCAAGACACTTCAAAAACTGTAAACAGTTTTTTTTCTTCTGTTAAGGCCACTTCGGATCGCAGTGCACATTTTGTTCTTTTCTCTCTTTTTTTTTAGTAGGCCTAACTTTTTATTGTTTCACTTCTGCTCTTTCTCTCTCCTTCTGTGATTTCACGTCGCTTCCTAAACTGTTGATGTTTTCTTCCAGCTTGAATTCATCTATTATTTTTCTGTACATATTCCTGCCCTGAATAATTATAAAGGAAAAGACAAAGGTCTAGACCGAATGTACGTATTCGTCATTATTTGTGACACTAGGTAGTAAAATCACGGGTAGTAAAATAACACGTGAACTTGCGTATTCAAATTCATAGCAGAGGTTTTCTGTTGTACCATGTCTTGTTATTTCTATGTATTCGGTTATATTATCATTTATTATTATTTTCAGTCCTCTCTCCATTTTCTCGCCATCTATATTAATTGCACCTTCTTTCAAAGATTTTTGTTTCTATTGCCAAATGTCCTTCGCGTCTTTTCGACGGAAGTTTCCTCTTTCGACAAAATTTTCAATGATCTTTCCGTATGATTGCGGCTGAGTTTCGCCCCTAACACGTTGAATCTTCGTGTTGAACTCGGTATGATTTGTGGTTTGTTAAAAACAAAAACACGATATTTCATAACCTCAGTGGGAAGAAGTCGCGTAGTGTCAAATCACAAGACCTCTCGGTGCCCAGTTTCTGTTCGCCATTGCGTCAGTTGAGAGACGGGCAGGAAATTTTTGTCGCAATAAATCCGTTGTTTAGCGCGCAGTGTGACAGCTTCCTCAGCCCTCCTGTAACTTGTCTTATCATCTAATTGAGGTCACAAAAACTTCGTTATCATGTTGTGATGACATTCGCCATGCACTATTACTGAATTTCCACCCACATTTTCGAAAACATTGATGCAACCTCTCCGATATCCAAAAAATCTGCGGCAAACCGTACTTTAATTTCAACGGCTTCTTACAAATCACTCAAGAGTTCTCTGTACTCAGCCGACAGTTTTATGATGGAGAGCTCGACAATTTTGTTTTTTGACGTACCTATTCTGTTGGAAATACTCTTCATCGCCAAACAGGAGTCGAAAGTTGGAATCTAAAGGTGTATAATTCTACAAGTCAATGGCAATACCAGTCGTAGGCCTACTACGGTCGAACTACGATAAGCTGAACCTGTCTACTTTAAATAAATTGTGCTGCATTTATCGAGAGTCCAAATGAACTGAAAATCAACGAAGACAGTTAGGTGAAATTCAGACTGATGGAAGCGAAATCAGTTTTTCGTAACTTGAACATGAATAAAAACTACCAAGGAAAATGTGTTTCAAACGTGGACGGAATAATAGCGTATGCCTACAGCCAGTTCTGGCGGAATATGCGAGATCAGCAATTATTTGTGTATAATCGTTAGGCTGTTAGCAGTGCAGTTTTAATAAAATTGTGCAGGAGCCAAAAAGAGAGGGTTGAAAACTAATGACACTAAGACCCAGGTGACGAGGAATAATAGGAGGAAGCGATGAAAAATATATGTGGCGATATTCAAGTTTGAAGAAGCGAACAATTTCACTTTTCAACACAGCTTACTCTTACCTTATGTTTTACTAGGTTTTAACGAGTTTAGAAAAAGTATATAAAAAAGGATAACGAGTAATATTAAAGGATGAAAATATGGTAAGGTACCGTACGACAGAGTTTAAGACGGTTTGTACGTGTACATAGGAGACAAGAGGGAGAGATTGGAAACAATAGCGAGTGGAAACCAAAGGTAACGAAAAGAAGAGGGAGACCAAGAGTAACGTGGAAGGGCCAAGAAATGGGAGACACAGAAGTTGAGAGTAGTGGCATGGGGAGAAAAATGTCAGGACAGGACAAAACGGTTGAAAGATATTGCAGACACTGGAAAAGGACACACCAAAATACAGTTCACAGAGAAGAATGAAAAAAGTAACCTTCTCCGAAAATGGAAAAGTGACCTTCTCCAGAAAAAATGGGATCAGAAAATATCCTAAAGAACTGCTTTAAATTCTCCAATGGAGTGTAAAGCGAATCGTATATATTATTCAAGCCATTTTAGACAAACTAATCCGGTCATGTTGCACTAAATGTTTTCAGCTTTATATAAACAGCTGCTTTAATTATTACTGTATATTTGCTTTAAAAATGGAAGGTTGAAACCAGTAGCAGAGGTGTAGCTGTCGGAGGAACAGAATGGTTTCAGGAGGGGAGGATCGTGTATAGATCAAGTTTTTATATTGAGACTACTGGTAGAAAAGGAGGGAGTTCAATCTGGAAACTCTTTTTGGTTAATAGATATCGTGAAGGCATTTCGTAATGTCCAGAGATCATTGCCGTGGAAAGTCATGGCCTATCGATATTTTCCAAAATATCTGACTGTTGTACTCCAGAGCTTCTATAACACAACATCTGTTAACTTAGATTGGAATGCGAGGTTGACAGGCGACATTCGTATGAATAAGGCTGTTCGGCAGAGGTGCCCTGACGTGTTCGAATACGGAAGGCGCAAGTGGTTGACTCAGGAATATTACTTTCTGGCCACATCAGATGAATTCCCTGCTCTACGCTGACGATAGAGCCAACGATACCAGCGTACGCGGACGATAGATTGCCACTTGACATTCTGTTCAAGAGACAGAATGTGAGTTACGCAGAACGGCATTTGTATTATGTAATGTCTTGCAGGGATTTGGGCTGATGCGGGTCTCTGCTCTCTTCTATATCAAAAGTCAAGACTTTCTTTGCTAATATCCCATTAAAACGAAGATAGTTGACGACGATGACATCTTAAAACAGGTTTGTCATTGTAATCTATTTAGGATGTAGTATCTCATGTGGGATTGGGATCATAAATTGCCACGTTTCAAAAGGACCTGTGATACAATTTGTAGTGCTCGTGAAGAAGAAAGCTAAGGCGGACATGTTCATAAAGTTAATAAAACAAAAGCCGCCTCTACATTCCTCTATGGGTGTGAGACGTGGATGCACGGAAAGAAGGAGGAAGATTCAGCTGCAGAAATAAAGTTTCTGAGAAGCGTCCAGGACTAATACTCTTTCTTAGACAACAAACAGAATGACGGAATCTGTCAATAGTTAGGGAACTAGTTTTTAAATGATATCGTCAATGAGTATATAGGAGGGGTTGATGTGGACATTTAAACCGAGTTTTACCTGAAAGGCTAGCAGTGGCAGTCAGCGTACCGGCTGATTGGAAGGAGAAATGTCGGTGTCAGCAGATTGAGGAGGAGGTGGGTGGTTCCGAAATAGGTCAGTTAGGGGCTGTTCCTTGGAGTGTGGATAATAATGATGATGATGATGATATTTGCTTTAGAACAGTAAACTAAATAACAATTCAACATATGTAACACGTGAAAAATTGAATTTGATATTTATATTTCAAAATGTACTGCAGCAACCTAACACGTACGCAAGCCAGTCTATCTTGTTTTTGAGGTATTATATTTAACTCTTTCATCGCTTGAACTTTTATTTAGTAAACGAGAACTCTTATTGTTTATTCTCTATTATTCAGCTGTGGGGATCCGAACTTTTTATAACGAGAACTACCCTCGGACCCAATTAGTTTGAATTTTCAAGGATATACGAGGTGTGTGTTCAAAAAAGACCGAACTATTTGTGTAGCACGTCCAACTGCGCATAGAGCGAGCTGCACATTTAAGTGCTGCTAGCGACAGGTTTTTACGCCGGAACGCCGTTATCTTCGTCCCGTCATGGTCGTCAGTGTTCGAGCTACACGCGCTGTAGTGGACACGCGCACACACCGTCTGGCGGATCTTAACACAACGTGTGTGTATACAATTTTGCTGCTAACTCATAAAATCTTTACAGAGTAATTTCCATTGCATTCCAAAGTTGTCATTACCATTTGCGTTGGTACCCAGTTGTTGACCTATTTCAAAACGAGTCTCTTTTTCTGATCGTCAGTCAACAAACGCAGGAACAATTTTTGAGTGATACGAAATTTTGATACATTTAAATTTGTCTATCAAAATTTCATTTTAGGATCTTATATGGATGCGCATTCTCTCAGAAAGTCTCGTTAATTAAACGATGATTTACAGTTGCCACATCACAAGCTCTCTTCCCATGATCTTCGACATCGCTTTGATCTGCACCGACCATTGTTTTTACCCTCTTTAAAATTTCTTAAAATAATCGTTCGGCTCATGCAGGCCTCTGCGTATGCTTAATCGAATAACCAGACTGTCTCTGTAAAGTTTTAACCTAATCTCAAGAGCACGGCTAAAGTCGGTTGAGGGCGGAGCCTACTGAGCGCGCAACCTTGAACAAATCAGTCGGAGCGGTGTTGCCACACTGATCGCGTACTATTTTTAGACTATTCCTGGAAAAGGTGACTTGACTGAACACATCCTGTACCAACGTTTTTTTCCTTGTTATGATTCAGTTGAGTGGGAGCGTTCGAACTGTTCAGTTTGTGACAAGTGCTATCCGATTTTGAAGTGAAGTTTCAAGTGTTTAAAAGTGTTTTACCTTGTGTAATCATGGAATTTACAGGTGTTAACGCCAATACTTTTAGAAGTACAGGAAAAAAAGGAAAAACCCTGCATAGTGGTGAGAGGAACATTGTTTGGAATGTATACAATTTTTTTAAAAAGCTTTCGAATCCGCAGTTTAAGGAAACTGTTAACTTTAATCAACGTGCAAAATTGTGTAGTTTAGCCTGCAATATCAGTGAAAAGACTGTAAACAGAGTTTGCAAGGAGGCTAATACAACAATGAATGAAGATCCATCTGATAAAACATTTTCAACCCCTGGAAAAAAAGAAAAAGAAAATGTGAAATGACTGAAATGGACAAATTTGATGAGGACGTTGTACGGAGAACAATATTTTCGTATTATGATAAGGGAGAATTTCCAACAGCAGAAAAAATAACTACAGATTTAAGAAACAGTTTAGGCTATAAGGGTTCAGTTTGGTCGACTCGTAGACTGTTAAAAAAAATTTGTTTCAAATATCGTAAAATGAAAGACGGAAGGAAATTTTTAATGGAGAGAAGTGACATCGTGGCATCACGCTTAAGATTTTTAAGGACAATGCACCAGTTAAGGCAGTCGGAAGATAAACGTCCTGTTTATTATTTAGACGAAACATGGGTCAACGAACACCATAGTCTGAAATACGGTTGGCAAGATAACAACGAATCATTTGGCGTTAAAGTACCCCTCGGTAAGGGAAGACGGCTTATAATATGCCACGTTGGGTCGAATGAGGGATTTATGAAAGACTGTGAATGGGTTTTCCAATCGAAGACTAACAGCCAAGACTATCATGACGAGATGAATGCTCAGTCTTTCAAAGAATGGTTCATCTCATTCCTCAACCTACTAGAGGAAGGTTCCGTAATAGTAATCGACAATACCCCTTATCAATCGGTGCTGGCAGAAAAAATGCCAACCACTAACTGGAAAAAAGAAGAAATTCAGAAATGGCTTACCGAAAAGTGTATTGCTTTTAGTCATAATGAAACTAAGGTGGAACTCTTAGAAAAGGTTATGCCATTTAAGAACAAAGAAAAAACTTACGAACTGGATGTGATTGCCAGTTTAATCATTCAGTGGTTAGACTTCAACCATATCACTGCCAGTATAACCCGATCGAGCTTATTTGGGCAAAGGTTAAGAGGGACGTTGCTGAAAATAACAAGACATTTAAGTTGTCTGATCTCGAAACGCTTGTCCGTGAAGCACTTGGCCGAGTGACCAAAGAGGACTGGCAATCGCGCATTAAACATGCCGAAAAACTACAAGAAGATGATGTTGACAAAGAATGTGCAAGGGCGGATAACCCTGATAAAATAGTGATCAATTTCGTAGATGATAGTGATACGGACAGCAATTATTCAGATACTGAGTGTGACAACGACGACAGTGCGTCAGAAGTGCTAGCCACCCCCCTCGATGACGAGCAGATATTGCCGACACACTAACAGCAATTTAAGGTAGATTCACTTCAATGTCATGCTGTCAAAACCTAATAATTTATATTTGTAATATTTAACTTAAATTTATAATATTCTATTCAATTAATTATATAAAATGTGTCGATAAGAGAATTTTGGCACACTGCATTCTATATCAGCGCTACAATCTGTAGCAAAGCACACAACCAAATTGTCGGCGTGTCGCTAAGTGTAATATAACGTGTCTAACTTAATTTTATTAATAACATGACAGTTATTTTGTAATTTAAATTTAATAAATCAAAATAACAAAATAAATTGTTACAAAGCACATTTTCACGTTAATAAACTACTACAATAAGAATAACTCAAAGATATCTTGGCATAAAAATACAATAGTATATAATACAATGTCCGCTCTTTTACAAATTGGAATATAAGTATTTCTTTAATGTAGAATAAAATATCACTATTCTGTTAATAATTGTGACTTAATAAAACCAATTTAAAAATTAAACTGTTTTTCAGTATAAACATCTTTACATCAGATTAGATTACAATAAGAAACAATAATTTTATAAACGTTTTATACATTACTTATTAATTATTTTAAATTAAAAATGTCATTACTGTCTTTAATAACACTGTGATAATAGATGAGCGAAAAATAGAATAGATATAGCCTATATTTATATAAAGTATTATAATATACTTTTTTATTTATAATTATACTTATTTATTTATTACTTTATTATACTTTATTTATATAAAGTATAAATACTTTATTTATTATTATAAAAGATATACTTTATAATAATAAAATTTATTTTATTAGTTATTTATTTACCGGTAGTTAAATAATTGGAGCTTTCTATGAAGACAACTACTATACATTTGACAACGCTGCGCTCTCACCTCGTTGGCTGCATCCCAACGGACTTCTCCCGTGCTCGGGATAATAGTTTTGTCGCAAAGTTTCATACGCACACGTTGTTCTTTGAGGTCTTTCGTAATCACTTTGTGACTAATCCGGCGGCCCGCGTGCACATGTCACCACTCAATCTGATATACCTCAAAGACTAATGCTGATAGCGGAACAAAATAAATGCAGTTTGTTGTCAAAAACTATCGCTAGGCGCGCTCAATGTCGCTGTGCGTTGTTTGTGCGGGTTCATGTGTTATTCAAAAAGTTCGTTCTTTTTTTTTTAAGCACACCTCGTATTGTGTACACAATTGTATTAAAGGTTCAGAATATGCCACTGAACAAACACTAGTCTCTGGGGTTACATGGAATATTAATTTCAATACATGGAGTGTTACGTGTAGTGTTTCATGTAGTATAATTACAATAACGTCATTCGCATTTCGTCAGCTTTAGGGACGTTCCGTCTGATGATGGTTACCGTACCGTGCTGACGGTGACGAAACGTGTATTAGGTTTTGTAAATTATTTATTTCTATTGAAAAATTAATTAATATTTTAATTAACGTTTCCGTGCAAGAAACGTCAATCATCATAGACACATCACGCGCCCACGTGTGTTTTATAAGGACGACGTGGTGTGTGTGTTTCGCCATCACGTAAAACCGAACAGAATTGCGTCTAACGGTGACACTATTTAACGTACTCAATGCCACTACGTGTAACACTATCAGGGTTCTGGCGTGTACGGTTTGGAGACGAGTAAAAGGGGAGAGACGAGCCATATGCTGAAGAGATTATCGGCGAATATCAGTCCGGCTTCAGAAAAGGAAGATCCACCATAGACAAAATAAATACTCTCAGACAAGTTCTGAATAAAGCGTAAGAACAAGATATAGACGTCTATAATATTTTTGCTGATTTTAAACAAGCCTACGATTCGATAGATAGGGATAAACTATCTACAAATATTTTATACGAATTCGACATACCAGTGAAACTGGTAAGGATGATAACCTTGACAATGGCTAATACAGAAGCTCAAGTACGAATACAAGGACACATGACAGAAGGATTTGTAATCAATCGAGGGTTAAAACAAGGAGACGGACTGACCCCGACCTTGTTTAATATAGCTCTAGAACATGTAATCAGAAAACTGTCAGTAGGAAGAAATAACGTACTGACAAACAAATCGGTCCAATTAGCAGCCTGCGCGGACGACATCAACATAATGTGTCGGACAAAAATGCAGCAGAGGAAACGTACTTTGAGCTCAAAGAACATGCTAGCAATATAGGCCTCAAAATCAACAAAGATAAAACAAAAATATTAGTGCAGACTAGAAGACAAAGAAACTACGGAACAACTGACATTATCGAAAGGTGGACAACTTTAAATACTTGGGAACCAAGAAAATGGCACAGAAGAAGCCGAAATCCGGAACAGGATAGTCCAAGCCAATAAAGCGTATTTTGCTACATCAAGTATCGTCAGATCCAAAGACATCCACAGAAACACGAAACTAAGGATATACAAAGCAATAAGAAGACCCATCCTAACCTGCGGCTGCGAACGTGTATCCTGAACTCCAAAGCAGCAAACACTACTGATATCTTTGAAAGAAAAATATTACAAAAAATCCTGGGAACAGTTAATGACGTACACAGCTGGACAATAAGATATAACTTTGAATTATATCAAATGTATACCGCTAACACAATACATAAAACTACAGCGTCTAAGGTGGGCTGGTCATGTAGCCAGGATGGGAGAAGACAGAATACTACGAAAACTATTGAATACCAAAGTCTATGGAAAAAGATCAGTGGGAAGACCGAGGAGAAGATCGGAGGACGCGGTGGATGAGGATGTGAAAGAAATACTGAAAGTGCGTTCCTGGGGAAGGATGGCTACCGACAGAAGAGAATGGGGGGAAAAATTGAAGCAGGCCAGGGCCCAACATGGGCTGTAGTGCCATAGGAGAGAGAGAAAAGTGGAGAGTCAAGCAATGAAGCAACGGAAAGTGGAAATTCGTACGATATTTGTAGAATCAAAAGTTGAGGTTTCCAGAACCGGACACACGCATTTTACCGCCATACGCGACGAGTAGCCATTTCCCTTCAACTAAATAAGTTGCACAACTGGAAATAGAGTTAGTAGCGTTTTAAATTGATTAAACTCGTGTATTGTTAAGCGATCTACAGTATCATACTTGAAGCCCATTCTCTTCAGTTAAAGTCTGTAGAAAATTTTCAGTTGTTAAAAACTAGACACGTTGTTTTTAAGAACACGTATGTCCCAATGGCAGTGAAACTTGGGCACTAAATGCAAGCCACTTCAGTGCTACTCAAAGCCAGTAAATGAGATATTTAAGACGAGTGGAGGGTAAAACTCGCAGCAACCGAGTCTTAGAAATGTTACAATAAGAGCAGCATTAAAAGTAAGACCAGTGGTTGACACAATAAAAAAATCCCAAATGAGATGGTTCGGACACCTTCAGCGAATTGGTGATAAGAGACTTCCCAGGAAACTATAGGCGTATGAAGCAAGAAGCACGGGACAACGATCTAGAGGAAGGCCCAGAACGACATGGCAAGACAATGTGCAAGGCTTCTTGGAGGACAGGGGCAGGGAAGGGCGCTTGCTCTCCAGAGGCAACAGTGGCGATCTCTTTGCAACTCTTCGACACTCTAGGGTAGAAGAGGACGCGACTAAGACTAAGACTAAAAACTAGACGAAAACATTTATTATAAATAACAATATGATCACTAAAAAGGAAATAATAAATTGTCTTGTCTTTAGATAGAAAACTGACTAGACAGTGTGGACGAAAATCATTTATTGTCACAGTAGGCCTATTACAAAATTGGATTTAAACGCAATTTAAAGAACTCTTTCTTAATATGGACATAAAAAATAAAATTATTTGACGGGTGACGTTAAAATAATGAATGGGATTTACAAAGTAAAAGACTAAGAAACTTAAGAATTTTGTATGTATAATTTTTACCCTTTCAACTTGCGAATTCTGCAATCAGTCGTTTTAGTTCAATGTCTTGGCTAGGTCGCTTTCAGTTGCTCTTGTGCGAATTGCCTCTTAAACTCATTGATTGTAAGCTTTTACAGATTTAAGTGTATAAAACCTTCTGTCAGCACTTGTAACGGATATTGGTATAGAATCGAAAGAATCCCAAAAACAAACAATCACTACAAACTTGATGGGAGAAAGAAGCATGGGATGTCCACAGAAAAGGTGGCATGAATAGTTGCAGAATAGACAACAAGAAATGTTAAAGAGGAGAATAAAGCATTTAGAAAGATACAAATACCTATCCAGCGTAGTGAATAAGGAGTGAATTCGGGAACAGAAGAATGGCGGTAGCGAAGGTAGCGTTTACTAGGAAAAAGGGCATCATATGTAGAATAAACTGGACTGGATCTGTCTATAGGAAAGGATTTGACAGAAGAGATTTACGTTAATCAAGGAGTGCGTCAAGGCTGTACCATATCTCCAACATTGTTTAATGTCTGTATTGATGACATAATTAGACACTGGAAATTATGAGTTGAAAAAATAAGTAACATACATACTTGAATACAACGCTGTTTTCGGATGCTCAGCCAATGCTCCAAAACAATGAATGCGAACTCCAGAGATCAATGTTTCAGGTAAAGGAAGTCCGTTAGAATTAAAAAAGGAAATTTTGCTGTGCAGAAGACAAAACTATGGCTTCTGTAGGATAATACCCCTTGCGAACTAAAATTGAATCAGGTAATATGAGTATAGAGCGGGTGTCACATTTCCGCTGTCTTTGTTGTGATGTCATTTATCACGTAGATCATGATGTCGATCATAAGTGGCCAAGTTTTAGTGTGTGTATAATTCTTAATTACGACGTATCCTTCATATAACCCTTTCACATACTGGACCATAAATTTCCGTGAATATCTCTCTTCCAAAAGTAAAAGATTACTCATTTATTTTGGCAATAGCTGATGTTAAATGTACAAAATAGTCGCACACAGTACAACAGTAAGTCGCATTACAAAAAAATAAATAAAATAATGATAATCATAATAGTAATAATAATACATGCAACTTTGTCGAAGTTGTTGAATGTTGTTATTGAATAATACAGTTCAACTTATAAACACCGCTTTTCTCTAATTCAGGCGTTATTTCAGTGCTACTATTCTTTATATAATCAAAAACTGTTTTTGTATTTTTTACCGCTACATCTATATTGTGTTTTTCAAAGCACTTGATTATGTTCCGTTGAACGGTGTTTATAAGTTGAACTGTAAACAGTGTGATATGGTTTACCTGGTGAAACAGGACGTAAGTTCGAAATTAGATTGAGAGAGCACGCGAGAGGGAATACCAAGCTGGATTCCGACCTGGAAGGTCTACAATCGACCAACTCTTCTCGGTAAAACAGATACTAAGATGCGGATGGGAACGTGATATTGATGTGTACCAGATCTTTGTTGACTTCAGGCAAGCGTATGACTCTATTAATAGAGACAAACTCTACACCATAATGCATGAATTTGGAATACCAGGCAAGCTGGTAAGATTAACCCAAGCTACTATGCAGCAGACTGAAGCCCAAGTAAAGGTGGATAGCCAACTAACTGAACCCATAAATATTACACGGGGACTAAAGCAGGGAGATGGGTTGGCCCCAACACTATTTAATATTGCATTGGAATATGTAATTAGAGGCTTATCAATAAATAGCTCCAATCTGTTAACAAATAAAACTGTACAGATAGCCGCATATGCAGATGACATTAACATCATGTCAAGACGGATCACGGCAGCTAAAGAAATATTTATAGAGCTTAAAAACAAAGCCAAGGAAGTTGGGCTAGCCATAAATATGGATAAAACAAAAATCCTTATCCAAACAAGAAGGGACCAGGTTCATAACAACATCGAGATAGAGGAGGACACAATTGAGGTGGTGGACAATTTCACGTATCTCGGAGTGAATCTAGCAAAGACTGGATCAGAGGAGCCGGAGATCCAAAGACGGACCACCATGGCTAACAAGGCGTACTTCGCATTGCTGCCATCATTTAGGTCTGGGGATGTGCACAGGGAAACAAAAATGAAAATATATAGGACTGTCATCAGACCGGTGCTATGCTACGGGTGTGAGGCATGGGCAATCACACAGAAAACAGTCGACATAGTAGACACCTTTGAAAGGAAAATCCTCAGACGCATTATAGGCCCAATACAAGAAAATGGCTCATGGAGACTGAGATACAACAACGAACTGTATCAAATATATAAAGAGATACCAGTCTCAAAATTTATAAGAATTCAAAGATTGCGTTGGGCCGGACATGTTATGAGAATGGAGGGTGGCAGGAACCCTAAGAGGGCTTTGCTGGGTACATGGGAGGGAACGAGACCTAGAGGTAGACCGAGGAAGAGGTGGGAAGATGGCGTTGCAGAGGACGCGAGAGACATGGGGATAAGAAACTGGAGGAGGGTTGCAGTGGATAGAGTGGATTGGAGGCGGAGATTGGTGGAGGCCAGGGCCCGACTTGGGCTGTAGCGCCGTGTAAGCTGAATTGTAAAAAAACAACTTAGGATTAAGGGTTAAAAAAACTTTTGCAAACTCTTTGGCTTATTTGGTCATTTTGGGGCTAATATTGTAGTAAATTAACGCCACCACATTTGCTACCGCATGTATTATTATTATTATTATTATTTTATTTATTTTTTTGTAATGCGAACTTACTGTTGTACTGTGTGCGACTATTTTGTACATTTAACATCAGCTATCGCCAAAGTAAATGAGTCATCTTTTACTTTTGGAAGAGAGATATTCAGGGAAATTTATGGTCCAGTATGTGAAACGGTTATATGACGGATACGTCGTAATAAAGAATTATACACTCTTTAGGGATATTAACTTTATAAAGTGTATTAGATTATAAACTTTGCGGTGAGCTGGGCATTTGCTGAGGATAACGGAGGATGAAATACTGACGAAAGTCTTGACGATGCAGCAGGATGGAAGAAGAAAGAGAGAGGCAGCCCAAAACTGCGTTGGATCGATCATGTGAGCTGGCTGAGGGAATGAAGAACCATGGTGTCACATCGGGACCGTTGGAGATGGTTGGGAGGCCAAGAATCAGGAAGCTTGGGTTGTAGCACCAGGGATGATGATGATGATGATCAGGATCATGTACGGGATTAGGTGGCTGGTTTTAATATCCAAATGATATTGTAACCAAAGATATGTAAATTTTTATGGAAACTTTTTTCGAGTTGTTCGAGACTGACCCTTGTTAGGACCAACTCAGGCTGTTGTGGGGGTACCTGAAAGTAAAAGAGTGTGTCTGAGTTGGTGATGGTGTGGCAGCCTCTAGGAGAGGGTGAGGGGGGTTGTTTTAGTGCCAAACTTCTTGATGGTGTAGCAGGCTCTAGGAGAGGGTGAGGGGGTTGTTTTAGTGCCAAACTTCAAGACACAGGTGACCAGAGACGAGCAGCGTGTGATGCTAACGATGGCGTGAAGCGTCATTTTGTAGGTTTTGGGGACAGGTTTTGTAGGTTTTATATTAGATATTTATGTTTTGTGGGAAGTAATTATTTTATTACTGCACAGTAGGAGTAGATGATGTTCGTGGACGGGGCAGAGGAGTTGTGTAGAATTCAGTTTGTCGATGCCAGTTTAGTTCATTAGTCGGGTCCAGGGACCCTCCTGATGCGGGTTCTTCTTCGTCGATTTCTGGGTGGAGCCTCATCCGCAAGAGCCAGGAGGCGGTTGATGAGGAAGTGGGTATTTCGAACTGGTCTATTGATGGGAGTGGCGATGGATTGTACTGCTGTGCGGGTTTTGGCTATTGTGGTGTATTTCCAGTGTAGTTTATGGAGAAAGGTGTCCAAGTCCGGGAATGACAAAAAGTCTATCTATCTTTATGTCATTTTGAATAGTTCAGATTTTGGAACTGTTCTCAGACATCTCTCTCACGCACACGGGCGCGCGCCCACACACACACACAAACACACAATCACTTACATGGGCGTGTTGATTGCGACTCCGTTCTCCTTGTTGGCCTCGCTGTCGTCTTCATCTTCGTCGTTGTCGCCGACGTGAGAACCGTGTCGTCTCGAGCCCGGAAGGGCTTTGGCGATTTTCGGATTGTACAGTTTCGGATCGCTGACCATTCGCACGAAGAACGACCTCTTGTAGGCGAGGTCTTTCTTCTCCCGGTCGAGCAGGTCGAACACTTCGTCCGCGTTCTCCTGAAAACAAAAGAGTTACTAAAGTTGTGACAGTGGTTGGCATGTTTTGTGACATGTTAATGCTTATCTGATTCATGCGTCTAATATGTCTCGACATTCGCCTTCGTTTAGCTCAACTTTAGTTGCACACGATGAACTAACCTAACACCAAGTAGGACGATTGTCTGTATCGCCGACATCCAAATTTCGGTACCGCTCAAATTTTCAGTGCGCAATTGAAAGAAACTAAAAGAAATTCTTGAATGCTCTTATGATATTGCTTTGATTTAAAGGTTTAAAAATGAACAGTACCCACTGATGTTCGTCGTTCAAGCGAGTGGATTGCAGTTCGTAGTATCGTACATACTGAGGCCTGCATTTCCGTGTTCATAAAATTAGTTTTTGTAATGAATAATGGAAAAGTTAACAGGAGTATAGCAAAGTATGACAGGAAAATTTCAAACAGCTGGTAAAAAGTGAATAAATTGACAGATATATCTGGAAATTAACAGGTGTTCACGCGAAGTATACGTCTTCCAACACATGAAAGATTTTAGTTCTACCACTGAGCTATAGATGTCGCTCCGCGCACTTTTCAACTGACCCTCGTAACTGGACCGTTATAATAAAAGAAAAACAAAATAAAATAATTTTGTTCAAAAAATAGTAAAACGTTATGTGCTTAAATATTCCTTTTTATGCTATATTTCAATTTCTAAATTAATTTATTGTAATATTTTTTTGGTTATTGGACGGGGTACTTCGTTCCAAATAATGGGCTTCTTTGTAACACTGTGGGCCAGGCTTATTGTATACTGTATAGGATTGGTCCAAGATTTCGTGCTCTGCCCTGCTACAGCCCTACGTTGTTGCGCGCTTGGAACCGTTCCAATCCCGCATCCTTCCCCCTGGTACGTCCGCAACGACGTTATCAGATGTTGGTTGAAGGTTCCTTCCGTTGATGAGTTCGTGCGTTCTCTGGCGCTTAGACTCTTCACACGAGCCTCTACCTCATCCTACCCACACACCCAACGCTTAGTATAGACGACGGCCGACCTCCACGAAAATTCCAACGTCCCCGAACCCTGCTCGATGATCCCCCCCGTATGCATTCATCGCCCCTCACCGCCGCCCATGCGACAATTGACCATCAATCCTTTCCTCTCTACCAGTCACAAAAGTGGCACTCCTAATCACCTCCGTCATCTCCATTCTAAAAATGTTTCACCGCCACTTCCTTCCCTCTTCCTTTGGAGAAAAAGAAAAACAACTGTAGCGAATCGCTCCGGGGCTCAGCACCACCTTAACAGCCTCCTTCCCTCCACGTAGGAGGAGGGTTCCATTGCAATTCAGGCACATGACTACTCAAGAATTTCGACGCATCACCGGGTTTACCCGGACACTGCAACCACTGGGACACGTCAGCTTAGCTGCCCCACAATTGGTCTTGGTCTTCGTTCTCTGTCACAGTGGAACCACTAAGCATGCCTCATCGCAGTATGGGTGAAACTAACTTTTAAGAGAAATAATCAGACGTGTGTTAAACCGATTAACAGTGTTGTTATTAATGACCACGAAAATTTACGATGGAGATTGTACCCCCATTGTGTGTGTGTGTGTGTGTGTGTGTGTGTGTGTGTGTGTGTGATTTCGTCATACTGTATTTAAGCGTAGTTCAACAATCAACCAAAACTCAGTTAAAAAGAAGCTTAATATATATTTAAAAATCATAACATGAGCATGAAAGCCGTCCTGTTTATGTTACATTTCTGTTATGGTGTTTTTTTGCGCCATTAAACTGGGTTTTAGTCGATTTTTTGACTAAATGCAGCATGAGGAAAAATGAAACTATGGACTGGGCCAGAACCGCTGAAGTACTGTATATACTACTTGTATGCTATGTATAGGATTATGTTCATTTTTTACACGAACAGGCCAGCCGTGGACCACGCGAATATCATTTTCTTTTCTTCTTCTGCCAGAAGTCCCTCATTCGGATAATATGCGCCGCCTTCCGTTCCACTGTCCACCCCATTCTCGTCTTCTTCTCACCGCAGAGAACCTCAAGTTTTTGAATTTTGTTTCTGTATGTATTTCTATCCACACAGTCGTTCAAAGAGATACCCAGTTTCATCATTTCCTCCTTGAGTTGTTTGGTGTATCCGTTCAGACTGGAAAGTTGCCAAACATAGTTGAAAATTTGTTTTAGACCGAACCATATGTACAAGGAATCTCAGTATTTTCCTTTGGAAAGCCGTTTCCAGATCTTCCAAATCCCTGTACAGCTCTTCTTTGGGCCTATGCCTGTACCCATCTTCGGTTTTCTTGGGGCCATAAATTTTCCGAAGAATTCTTCGTTCAGTTTTAAGAAGAGGTCCCAAATTTTGAAAGCACATTGTTAAGGAATTTCTCTTATTTATGATTATATTTTTATATTGTGCAGGACAGTTTTATGGAGTTGTCCTGTTTGCAGCGAATCCTGTTGCCGGCGACTCTCATCACTGTCGCTCGGACTAAATAAGTCTACTGAATTCTTTCACAGAAGCCCTATTTTTAATAGAACTAACAGGTACTAAAATTTATAGTTTGTTTTCTTAAAAAAAGAATTGTTTTTCTGAGATAAATATTCGCTGGTGAAAAATAAGCAAACAGTACACTACAAACAAGATCTCATTATTGCCGATGAAATCGGAACAAAAGTAGGAGCATATAGCGTACATTCTCTTGATTTCATGGGGAATAGAATATTGAAGGAGTTAAACATTACTTAGTAAGTCCACTTTACTTAAGCGTCACTTTGTTGTGTAAGTTTGCAACGAGTTAGATAAAAGGGGTGAGGCATTCTTGAATGCTTCAGGCTGATTTCTCTGATTATCGTATGATGCGCTTAAAGTTCACTTGCCACATTATGCCATTAAAGATATAGATCAGCGAGGAACAGTGTTACGTAAGACAAGCCGAAATGTGCGTACGCTGACGATGTTGTGACAGTAGCAGATATAGACAGCGGCTAGTTGAGGTATACGAAGAGCTGAATCAAAACTCCGCTGGAATGGGACTCAATTTAAATATCAGCAAAACTAAATACGTGCTGATTTCTGCATCTGAAAGGAGACGAAAACTTTATAATTTGTGCATGGAGGATAATTCATTTGGTGCAGTTAGTAAGTTCAGATACCTGGGTAACATGATAAAAAATAAAGGGTCCATAAACATGACAATACATAACAGGATACAAACAGGAAATAGGGCATATTATCCCAACAACAGACTACTGAGAAGCAAACTGATTAGTCGTAACACAAAAATAAAAATAAATAAGACACTTATCAGACCGGCTGTTACTTATGGAGGCGAGACATGGACACTGATAAAAAACGAACAAGAAGCACTAAGAAAGTTTGAAAGAAAGATCATAGGACGTGTTTATGGCCCGATTAAAGAAGATGACGAATGGAGAATAACAAATAACCAGGAGGTAGATGAGCTATTGAAGCATGAGGACATTGTAGGTTTCATAAATGCTCAACGAATACAATGGCTAGGTCACCTAGAGCGGCTGTATGATCAACGCATGCCTGAGAAAATCTTGAGGGCGCAAGTCTTTAAAAGCAGTAAGAGGGGCCAACCTAGAATAAGATGGTTGGATGACGTGCTAGAAGATCTCAGAAGATTAGATGCGAGGGGTTACACCGGGAAGGGAGTGGACAGGAGACTTTGGAGACATTTGGTGTTTGAAGCCAAGGCTCACTTTGGATTGTAGCGCTGAAGAAAATAAATAGTGTTTAAAAGAGCTGTATTTAATAGTTTGATCGTTGTGGTGATCGTTTAGTGGAATCAAACTTGGATTTTTTCGGAAAATGAATAAAATCGAATGTCGTTCAGTAATAAAATACTTTGTTATTAAAGGGTTAAGTACTCATTAAAAGTAAAAATAAGAGGCATTCCACAATCGTTTTCAACAGCGAATTCAAACGTGGTCGTTCTTCTTTTTGTGACGATTTTGTGAAATCCTAAAACAATACTACAACTGACGAAAACGTAAAGAAAAGTACACAATGCTCTGTTAAATAATCAACGCGTTCTGTGCAGTGAATTAGCCTTTTTTTTTTTTTTGCAGAAAAAGCGCATTTTATCAAGTCAGTTCAGCTGCTCACACTTTGTGAAATGCACTCGAAAGCTTCATGAATTGATGCGGTACAATTTACTACCGCAAGCACAAATGTGTCACCAGTACCTGTTCGCGAACCTGAAGAAACGGTTCGCTGGAAAGATTATACCGCCAAAGAGGAAGGTAATCGGCGATACAAATTCATACCTATTTAATTTGATCACAACAGTCAAACTAGTAAAGTTTTAGACAGCTAAAGTAACAGTCTATAACAGCTATTTTAGACGTTATGATACGCCATCTGACGCATTGAACTTGCTACTAATTATACTCATTTGACACTCCTGGCGTTATTCTTTTGTTGAAATTGTGTAATATAATGAAATAATTGTCTTGTTACGATATTGATTGATGACTCGTTGAGCACTTGGTGAAACATATTAATACAAAGGTTTTTAAAAAATATATAAACACGTGGTAAGTTTCACAGTTTTTATTTAATTCTGACAGCTGTTTTAGCTTATTAAGCTATTCTCAAAGAGAAGGAACAACTAACTAACGAAAGAATGTAAGGGTGGTGAACGTGTGTTTAGGGTGTGTACCCGGACATTATAAAATACACTCTGCAGAATGCGATGCTACTTATATCGGACACTGTGGCCGTGCTCTGAAACATCGCATTTCTGAACATAAAAACCGATTTTAAGTAATACAGATTTTACAGATCATTGTTTACAACACAATCACTTTGTAGATACAAAAAACATAACACTACTGCACAACATACAAAAAAGGTAAAAAAATGGATTTATTAGAAATTGTAGAAATTAGAAAAGCAATCAAAAGTAACAAAAATTTAACAAACGAACAAATTGAATTCTGTGTATCCCCTTTATTAAAAGTTGTTATTTACTTTAGTTAATTTTTATATTTTAGCTTCCGATTATACTTAGTTTTTACAGATACTTGACCTTCCCACTAGCTTCTCCACCCCCTCCATCTTACACACCCCACACATGTCCGGATACACACCCAGTGGCGTAGCTAGGCTTTTTGGCGCCCGGGGCAAGGAGATCGTCGGCCGCCTCACCTTCACAATTAAAGGGCGATAAAAGAGCAAAAATTAAGGCTCATCCAGTAAACAAAGTACTTAATAAATGCAAATATGTAGATTTTTGAATGAAAGCACGTCCAGCAAAAGTCTTAAGAATAGTGTATTTGTTAAGTCAAAATTAAGAAATTACATATTATAATATTACTGCTATTCAGTTTGTACACATTTATTATTAACAAATATAGATTATAAAAAACGTAGTAATATTTCGACGCAGCGAGCATGTTCATCATCAGTTATTGATGAGTATTTGAGTATGCGGTGTGTTTTTGGTTTGTGCGGCTTGTGGTTATATCTACAATACTTCATGTGTATGTCATCATATTCATACTATTACTAAAAATCGAGTTTTAAAAATTTTATTTGAAGCTGATATGAAACAAAGTAAACTCAGTGGCTCCCAGTTTCGGAGAGGAGGGAAGAAAGATTAAGAACTACAACAATGAGTTTACAAAGATTTTTATTAAAGGAAAATGGAACCCTGAGTGTCAAAATATTACAATCAACAAGGAATTAACTTGCGATCATAAAATTTATGTCGTTAGCGACGAGGCTGTTGATAAATACAGTTAAGTTAACTATGTGAATACTTCAAACTGTGAAAGTACAGTTACAAGGTTCAGTTGGTACTAGTACCATGGATGGTGTTGCAATATTAAGTTACATGCAATAAAGGACAGAACATTACTAGCAACAATGTAGACTGTGTTCTCGGTGCTGGTCTACAAGATATAGGAGCTTGGTCAAGCGAGATATGTCAATCCTTTCGAGATATAATGGTGAATAGAACAAGGAGAGAGGTACATGTCAGTTGCAGAACAAGGACAGCCATTTTTCTGAAGATGAATGTGGACGATCCTTAAACAATTATTGGTTTGATAAAACCTTGCAAAATGGCGAAAAGGTAAATCGCACTAGGATGTAATTCTCTCCAACTAAAAAAATCTCTATTTTGCTTTTGTTGCTTTTCCACAAACAAACTATCACAGCAGCAATTTCAATAGTGAAAATGGGTTTTCGTTGAGGCGAAAGTTGAATTTCAAGATCTTGAAAATAGTTCTGCTCATCGCTCTGCTTTTTTGGAATGGAAGGAATTAGAACGTTCTCTAAACAAAGGGGGACTTATTGATGATCTACTTTAGAATCAAACGAGTAAAGCAGCTAAGTTATGGAAAGAAATCCTCGAACGGATCATTGTCACATTACAAACTCTGGCACTGAGAAGACATCGAGAGTCAGCTACTAACGATCAGAATCTTGGAAACTTTCTGGTTTTGTTAAAATACTTGGCTAAATATGACCCCTGTCATGAGATCTCATTTGGATTCAGTCTCTCGTAAATCTGGGTGTATATCGTATCTTTTGCCAACTATTCAAAATAAAATAATAAACCTGTTAGGAGAAAGAGTGCGCAAATATGTTATTACTGCATGTAAGAAGGCGAAGTACTTTAGTATTATATTTGACACAATACCAGATGCCGCACATGTAGAACAGATGTCTCAGATTATAAGATTTGATGAAATTAAACGTAATTCTCTTAATATCAAGGAAGACTTCGTAGATTTTATTCCTTTGGAAGTGAAAACAGCGGAGGGGATCACACAAGCTATTACAAGTAAACTTGAGAGAGATGGATTGAATCTTTGAATTAAATTTGATGGATTGAATGGACAAATTAAACGTTTTGAGGAATGAGCTGTGTGACAATTTCATTTCTAAGGCAGAGCAGGTATGTAATGAATGGGGTGTCAGTATCACAAAAAGGATAAAAAGGAAGCGCACGATGCCAGGGGAGTATCCAGACGATTCTCCCGTTCGGCAAGAAATGCGACGTTCTCTAATAGAAATTTTGGACAAACTGTCAGTTGAAATTTCAAACCGTTTCTCTAACATAAAGAGTTAGAAAAATGCTGTGGGTTTCTCTGTAAATTTGAAGCGTTTGTAAATGATGGAGATATACGTTTTAAGGAACAGCTTCCCCAAATCAATTTTAAGTGCACAGTGCTTGCAAAACTGCGTCCACATGACCTAAACAGTGAAGAATTGTTCATTGACTTGAAAGACGTCATACTTTTATTGAATAGGGCAAAACTTAACGGAGAACAAATGGATTTTACACCTTAGGGACTGCTGCAATACATGTTTTTAGTGGGATTAGAAGCCTACAAAACACTAGCAATAGCATTAAAAATTTTTCTTACTTTACCAGTGTCTGTGTCTTCTTGTGAAAAATCGTTTAGTAAACTTATATTAATTAAATCGTACCTACGATCAACAATATCTCAAGACAGGGTATGTTTTGTATGTCTCAATCAGCTCAAGGAATTTGTATGTTTATTAAAACATTTTTATGTTATAAATATTTCATATTACTACATTTTGCGTATACATTTGGTACTAATTAATGTATACAAACTGAATACCGGTAATATTATAATATGTAATTTCTTAATTGTGATTTAACAAATATTCTTGAGACGGTTGCTGGACGTGCTTTCATACAGAAATCTGCATTTATTAAGCACTTTGTTCACTGGTTGGGCCTTCATTTTTGCTCTTTTGTCTCCTTTTAATTGTGAAGCGGGGCGGCCGACGATCTCCTTGCCCCGGGCGCCAAAAAGCCACTGCTCCTGGCTATGCCGCCCGGGGCGGCTGCCCCCTTGGCCCTCCCCTAGCTACGCCTCTGTACACACCCTAAACACGTGTTTACCACCCTTACATTCTTTGTGTAGTTTAGTTGTTCTTTGTCTTTAAGAATAGCTTAATAAGCTGAAACAGCTGTTAGAGTTAAATAAAAACTGTGAAACGTACCAAGTGTTTATGTTTTTTAAAAACCTTTGGATTGTCTTGTTAGTTAGTTAGTTTGTGTGCGTGTGTGTGTGTGTGTGTGCGCGTGTGTGTGTGCTCGCGCAAGCGCGCTGTGTATGATTTATTACGTTCACTGTTAGAACACATTAAACACAAAGTTGTCGCAAGTTGAAGTATCAGGAAAATATTGCCATTTTTATTTAATATCGGCACACAACGACGTGGCCAGCCAATGGAAATGATGAACCGGCACACTTCATGCCACCTAGTACACCTCTCCGTGTATTCCTGGGAAGTCACTACCATTATGCAGGGGTAGAGAATATGTCCGAATGCGCGAACGTGGTTCGGGGGATATTTGGGCTGCCCGGGGAAATTGTTATCATTGACGAAAAATACAAATCACGACGAAAATATCAACTGATGTTTTATTCACATCATTTTCACAATTATTAACTAGAATAATTAATCTTTAAAATAAATTTTGAAAAAAAAAACATTCATCCTAATAGAACAAAGATAACATCATTCCTCGCGACCAATGCCTCATACAATCAAGTTCATATTTCTTGTTCATAAGATAATTTTTTGAGTAAATTAAGTGTCTGCAACCTGTATTTTATTACTTCTCTTTTTATCATTTAACACATACAATAAATTGGTGTAAAACATAAGAAACCCTCGCGTTAGTTTTGGGAAAATTTCCTACCGAGAAAATTGTGTTCGGGGGAAATTTCTGGGGACTGAACATTTTCTGCACCCGTGCCATTATGTACACGGTGGCTATTGCCGGAAATTAGAATCGACTCCAGTTTTATTCAACAAACATCTAACAAAAATAAGCGCCAATAAAATGCTGACTGGCTTGTTAGTGTTAGGTTTGTTAGTGTGTGACTGCTATCAGTTATTAAGTATGAAACCTGAGACTCGTTATTAAAGCAAGGTATGTTTTAGCTGATTTATTTTAATATAAAATTGGTTCGATCCGTTTCTGTCTGTGAAAAACCGTATTTGTCTCCAGAAATTAGCGCACGACTTTATCTGTGTCTCCAGTTGACACACAACTGGATCGTGTGGTTCCTTGACATCTAGATAATCTAGTCGTCCTTAACGGAGAGTTTTAATTCAGATCCTTTTGAAAATTATAAACTGTTCTACACTTTAGATGAGACATTCGCATTTTTTCCAAGCGGTGTCGAATTATAGGGATCGTAACATGAGAAAGTAAATAATTACTATAACTCGTAAATATTAGAATCCATTTTGAATTGCTAAAAATGTTGATTTTATTAGAACTAGGTGTGAATGTTAGTGAAAATCTTGCACCTATTCCGCCGTCGCCGGTTTTGATGTCACAGGTATTTTTGTAACAAACTTTTATTTGTCACCTACCTACATGCCAGGTAGGTATTCAGATTTAAACGACCCTTGTCCTTTCCCTTGGCTACGTGCTGTGCAGTCCCTTTGTAAGGTCTTCGCTAGAAATACGACTTGCAATCGTTCCAACGATCGATAATTGGAAAGTGTTCACCTGTTACGTAAGTTAAGTAGGCGTTTTCTGAATATCCGTGACTTTTATTTAGAGTTCAACGTTTTTTAGAAAACGATCCATTGAGAAAAGTTGATATTTACAGACTTTTTCATATCTTAGCTGCGTCGACCAAGAAGTGCTGCCCAAAACGATGATGATATTGGCGTAGTTTTAGATAACTTATACAAGATTTTTCGTAGTTCCTTACACGATTCAAGTGTGGAAATACTTGGAAATGGCCCGTAAACGAAGCTACAGTTTCTTCTGGCCCGAGGTTTGCGGCTGATATCCAACCTGACCGTCCGAAACGCTCTAGGTGTCCGTTTCCTGGACACTTCCCGAAAGTTCTACCGGGAAATGCATAGCTAAATCATTTTCGATGCACAATATTGCTAGATGATTAAGTCGCTATTGACTAGTTGTGCTTCTTTGCCATGTTTTCAATGAATTTGCCAGTCTGCTGAACGATCTTTCAGCTGAAGAAACAGTAACTGGTACTGTACAAAACAGTTTAATGGCGAGACAGACATTGGCAAATATACCTTGCAGTTTTTTGTCGTAAATTGCATTCAGAAGTCTAATTGGGGTTCTTTTAGTACCGAAAACTGTCTTGTGAATACTTTTAAGGTGAAGGATTTCGTGCAGAAAGTCTTCTGACAAATCTTTCTCATATGTATTTACAAGGTTTGCTGCTTTTGCGGTAAGTTGACCGTCTAAGTTCTGGAAGCTCAAAATGGGTGAGAATAATTCACATATGGTATCTGCTGCTTCAAATCGTGTCATTAAATCATTGATAATAAAATCCAATACTGGGTAAACTACGGAAATTCTGAAATCTTGTTCAGGTTCTATAGAAATTTTTCGGTTTTCGGGAAATTGAGGTTGCACTCCTACTGCTTCAGCAACTACTTTTGTTTTTTGAACAACACTTTCCCACGAGTCACGTAAGTGCTGCATCTCTTGCACTAAGTCTCTTATAAGTGCGGTCTCGACATCAAGAGATATTCCTTTACTTTGTATGACAACGTTCTTGTTGTCAATACTTGCTAATATTTTGTGCCAAAACACTGTCATTAGCAGACCTTTATAAGATCTGAAATATTTTTTTAGGCCTTTAGTTGTGTTCAGTGCTGAAGGAGTTAATCCTGTAGCCATCTCTCCAAGAATGACATCTAACACAGCAAGTATGCCGGGATAATGTTTAACAATTGGGCGCACAGCTTGAATTCTTTCACTCCACCTTGTTTCTGAAAGACTTTGAAGAGATAATGTTACGTGTTTTTTCAATACTTCCCAGTGTGCAGGACTGTGAGCGAACAAAGAGTAGAAGTTTTCTATATTCCCGAAAAACGTTATAACATCTGGGTTGAGCTTTGCAGCGTTGACTCCTACGCGATTCAATGAATGTGCTCTGCAGGGAGAGAACAAGGCACATTTGTTCTTTTCTAAGATGCGGGACTTAACGCCGTTTATTTCGCCACGCATATTTGCGCCATTATCGTAGCCTTGCGAACGCAATCATGGAGAGGTATATTGTTTTTTTCCAGAGTTGCAAGTATTTCTTCAGTTATTTTTTCTCCAGTTTTTCCAGTAAAATTCATGAACTCAATGAAACGTTCATTCACTTCGAATTCGTTTCAGTCTTGGTTTTGGGATATGTGTCTGAGAATTAGGACGTTTTGTTCACTGTGAGAAATATCTGGTGTTGCATCTACTATTATTCCGTAGAAAATTGCGTCTCTTCTTTGGTCAAGAATGGTTTGGAGAACTTTGTCTGCACAAAGGCCAATAAACTCATTTTGAGAATACCACGACAAATAATGTGCATGTCCTTTCATACTTTTACCGTCCACCTGATTTTGTTGAACTTTGGTAGATGTTGTCGTGTCACTTCATCGTACTTTCCAATCAACTCTAAAATTTCTAAAAAATTCCCATTATGAACATCTCCAATCTTTGTGTTCTCTCCTTGAAAAGCTAAACCTCTAGATGATAAAAATAATGTTACGTCTACAAAAATTAAAAATTAAAAATCGCAAGAGTAAAGTGGCACTTCCGATTACCCGATTTTAGGATGGACGAAAAAATGTACGCGGTTCCAAGAAAAAAACGAAGTAAACATACCTGTAAAAACTTTTGGCGCGCCGGCGAACAAAACAATGAAGTAATACACTAACCACGTGGCAGATCACTTTCAAACTGAACATAAACATTCAGCAGAGCTTATCCCACAGATATTCACATACCGTAAACATTCGTAAGTAAACACGCATTGTATAGGCAAACATCAGCTGTTTTTGTTACTTTTCAAGGCTTCCAGAGAGGGCAGCACTAATCACAAAGCATTTCTAACGATGTCATACCATACGGACAATGTTGTCGAATACCGCAGCAAACGGAGACGTTTTTTAAACGATGTGGACTATAGGCAAATTTGCTCAGCGAACGGAGACAAATTTATTCGACTACAGTCGAATTACGCGGCGAAAGGGTTATTAATTCTTCCACTGACAATAATGAAATTAAAGCGTATTCATGTCCACGTGGGTGAAGCCGCGGGAAAAAGCTAATATTTTATAAAGAAGTCGCTTTTTGTCTTCTGTTCATCTCACTTAGCTATCCGACCCACCACGCCGGGTCCCCCCTAATCCCGGGCCCCCAGGCTAGAGCCCCGTCAGCCCCCCCCTTGTGGGGGCCATGGCCATCTGTACCAAGTCCAGTCCAGGGCCTCGGCGAACTCTGACCCTGAATTAGACCATTTATAACTGCAACCCTACGGCCGGTTGCAGGCCACATCTAGCAATCCCCCCCCCCAAATACATCGTGGGCGACGGGAGTTCTATTGAGAGCGGGCAACGGACTTGCACAGCCCCTAATCGTCATGGTTGTCTGCGTGTATTAGACGTTCATGAACGCGTGCGCCCTCGCGTGTTGTCTAAACGTTATTACTGATGAAATAATTACAGCAAACGAATTTGGGTAACAGTTTATTGATAACAGAATAAAATTCAAATGGTAAGAAATAAAAACATATTGTTTGAAGTAAGGTATACATGTGTAGTTACATTCTCTGTGTAGTTGTATAGCCCTGTAAGTAATTGTTTTGTTTTTGTGGTTGTAAAGTAAATGTAGGAAAACCAAAGTAGTAGGCACTGAATACATCTGTATGTTACGTGAAATATAACAAATAAAATATTCAGGAAAATTATAAACTTCCGGCTAAATAATTAATGTTTGTGTAGATAATAATTTACAGATTATAGTCTAAAGTGAATAATGTCTGTAAAAAAATTGAAATCGTATATTTAATTAATTTCCAAAGATATTATATTGGTATAGAATTGGATTGGCATGTCACTGACTGGAAAAACGAAAAAATGATAATTATCATTCAAACCTAAGCCGATTTTTAAAAGGTTTGATTTTTCAAATTAAACAAATGGCGTTTCTGTTTAATTTTATAAGGTACCAAAAGGCTGTCGATAAAAAAAGTATTCGTATCGTTTTCGTCTATGAAGACTGGTGTGACAGAGTTCGTGCGACTCAAAAAGTGTAAATCGATTTTTTTTTGTCAAAAGTGTGGTTTCAAAGAAGGCACAGCGCACGTGTTTAGTTATTTTCCAATCGATTGGGCGTGAATTCCGTCGACGTGAGGTAGTCCGGTTTCGGTCGCACGTCCGCCTAATCCGTGAGGTTGACTATTAATCTCGTTTAGTCTCCACTGAACGTTAGTCCCCGACGGCTGTTCAAAAAACAATCGAACGCCGGCCTTTCTTCGTAGACAAACTGCCCGAAGCGGTTGGAGACGATCGCGTCTTCTGTTTCGTTCAGATACACGGACTGCGTTTTGGCGTCGTACAGAACGGCCATCACTTTCAAAGGTACGCATATTACCTGTTCCTTCTCGGCGTTCGTAGACTCTAGCAGTTCCGTTGCAAAGTCTGTAATTATCTCCCACGCTTTTTCTGTAACAGAACAAAACATGCTGTGTGAACATTATATGAAACAGAATTATGTAGGTGAAACTACAATAGCAGTATTATTAAAAATAGTAGTCGTGCTAGTAATATTTATTATGTTCTAATTTCTAATATCTACGAAAATTAATTACAAATAACGGAAACAACATAGCGAAAGAATGAGCAAAATAATTGATTTCTCAATTTAGTACAGCCACTCTCTAATCAGAATTTTTTGACTCCATTTTACAAATACAGTCTCTCCGTACGGGAAATAAGTTTATTATGATACAGTGAGTTAATACTGTCTCGGCCAAAAGGATGACAGTCGGAAGAAGCCTTTGATGTAGGCCTATTAATGTGTTCTTATATTTTCGGCAATTCCCGACACAACCAGTCAGATTGCACCGTCAGTTAGATGAGATTCCGTTTTCAGCTTCCCATCTTCAATGGAGCCGATCCGTAATGTCGTCGTCATTCTGCTGTCGATGTAGCCGTTGTTTAATTATGTGCGTAAACATGCCAGCAACGTAACCACATTGGTGTCAGATAAAAAATTAATTACGACTGATTTTAATTAATTAATACGGTGATGCCAGATAAAAAAAAATAATTATGAATGATGTGAATTAGTTAATCAAGTTGCTTTGATGCCGACGGGTAACGGTTTAAATGAGGGAGCCATATAACTGACATTCAGAGAGAGCTTACAGTGAGCCAATTTCCGTCTTAATCCTAAACCAACACAGTCGCATAAACACTGAACACTTACCGTCATATTTTGTAAGATCAGGTGGGCGTTTGAAAAGTTTGACTCAAAGGTTCGTCTGAACTTCCATTAAACTGAGTGCTAGTGAGTTTTATGAGCAGTGATACGTACGCGGTATCTGAGATTATGTTTAGCTATCTCATCACGATTTGTTAGCGCATATGAGTCGCTATGCAGACGGTAGTTCCGAACCAGTCTGCGCCAGCGACTGTTGACTAATAGACTCTGGAGCACGAAGGAAGACGACAAGGGTCGGCTGCGCGCCAGCAACACAGTATCACGTGATCGTGTGAGCCAATAGGCGTTTATTGCTAGATGTGGCTGACAAAGAGAAAACACGCCAAGTATTGTACAAACAAGCGGGGAAACCGGAGCTTGTTCCAGCGTTGCTAAATGAGAGGCGAGAAGCGCCTAGAGGTAGAATAAAGTGGCAGTTGACGTAAATAGTCTGGCAACATCGCAGTAAATCGCTGCGTCTCTCTCTGTCGCCTTCGGTCCTGCTCCCGATTTCTAACTGCGAGTTACGGCCGAGCAACCAGTGCAGCACCAGGTTCCATTCCAAGTTGCTTCTGTTCGAAGAAAATTTGGCGCTGCCGTATTAGTCTTCGATCTGCATGAAGTGGTAGGTAGGTATTCATACGGTTTGAATGAACCAGAGAGACTACACGTCAGTTGCTTCTGTTCCTGGTGAAGGTGAACAGATTTTTCTTCGTTGGCTTTGATTCTTCACGTGTATAAGACTTCTTTATTATATCCAGGTGCTTTTCTAATCTGTAGAGTCGACTAAGAGATTCAGATCTGAGGCCAGGATGGCTGTGCGTTGTAACCATGGTTGAGCTTGTAGTAGGGAACTCTGCCGTGTAAATCGGATACAGTGTTGGCACGAACAATAGCTCAGCACAACTGCCGATCCCATTTCAACGAGATCAGAGTATGCGTGAAAATATCAAATAACAAGCAAGTGTAGGGCGTTATTTACAGTGGGGACGAACGGGACCGGACCCCCCCCCCGCGAGTATAGTTGACGAAAGTTGAGAAAGCTCAAGAGGTCGAAAAAGTTGACGAATCTTTTTTAATCTCACAATTTTTAGGCTTTTTATATTTTTTAGTTGTATATGGTACTTACTATTTTTTGATATAACAACAGGTTTATTACACAGCATTTGCATAAACGTCTGAAATATGAAACATTGGGAAATCAATTCAGTCCGTAGGTATCTTCTAAACAGTGTTTCAATAGCATGTTATATTTTATTGCGTTATTACCCTTAATTTTAATGGGATTGATTTCAGACGTTGCCACACGTTTATCGATTACTTTAAAAATATTAACGTTGATTTGTGTTCACATGTTTTTTTTTTATGACTTGACCGGGCCCTCCGCAGACAAACTTCTAGATACGCCACTGAGTCTTAAAATATGATTTAATAAGTACACGTACATATAAGGAAGAAATGTTTTCAGTTTGTAACACAGGCATGTCTACCACACTTTCCTAACAACTGAAGTGTTACCACACTCAAGCCCAAACTGTAGATACGCCACTGCCTGAAGCAGTATCGAAACTAACCGCAGTGGAGTCAACGCAAAACACGTCGGCTGCAGGGAGATACGTAGGTATGCTCGCACGTGTATACAGAGTGTTTCCAAACTTTGGGAAATAATTCTAATTATTAAACTGAAGGAAAAATGGTGAATAAGTGAATCGTTTTCCGTCTACGTGGATCTAGGTGTTCTTTTTATAAAGAACTTAATTACTGCCAAATAAAATGAGATGTGGAGTTGAAAATTGAAACACGTAATATAAGTTTACCATTTCTTATAAATACAAAACAAACCAAAGTGTTATCTTAGAAAATTTCGAACTGGCGGCTGATAGAAATGTTTAATTCTAAATTTCATAAAAATTGGTATCTATAAAAAAAAATATCTTATTATTTGAAAACTTAGCTGTTTTATTCGTAATCCAATGGTATCTCGTTTATGGAATTCAGATAAGAAACAACGGGGATATTACATTTGTTTTGTAACAAAACTGGCCAAACAGTAACTAGAAAGTCAATACGGCAAATGTTTTGTTATAAAAGAAATGTAGTATCTCCGTTGTTTTTATCTGAATCCCATAAGCGAGATCCATTGCATTACAAATAAAAGGGCTAATTATTTTTGTAACAAGAAATTTTTTTCAAAGTATTGATTTTTGTCAAATTTGTAATGCAACTTTTCAATCAATCGCCATTCTGAAACTTTTTAAGATAATACTTTGATTTACGATTATCTTCTAAAACTTCCGGGCTGAAAGGCCGTGGTCGATTGCTTAAAATACTGCTAAACGTTTCGGCCGCACCACCGGTGGCCATCTTCAGTAGCGAAAAATTGTGTTCGAATAGATGACACGCCGAACACGTCTCCCAATGGACTGGGAACAAGCAACAGTGAGTTACGGCTACGATGCCTCTATTTATAACTTTTTGTCCACTTCAGGTGTATCGCGCGGACCAATGAGAAGCCAGCTCGTCATACTCGATTCTGATTGGCCATGGAAAATAAACCATGCCAGACACTATTTAAGGAGATGCTTTCACCTAGTCAAGGTAACAGCAAGGCAACATGCAGTCATCGGGTATCACCCGGACACTGCGACCACCGGAGCACCCGTTCGACCGGGCCGATGTTGTCTCGGCTATTGGTCGACTTCGCCCTAAGAGGGCGCCCGGCGATGATCGTATCGGAGCGGCGGCGCTACAACACGCTCCCCCTAGCCTCATCAACTTGGTCCACGAGCTGTTCAATGGATGTCTCCGGCTTCATTACTTCCCCAGCCTGTGGAAGCGTGCGAAAATCATCATGATCCCCAAGCCTCGCAAGCTGCGTATTGACCCCTCAAACCATCGACCCATCTCGCTGTTGCCAGTCATATCGAAGGTGCTCGAGCGCCTCCTGCACGGTCGGTACGCGCCTCTGCTGGATGGTTTCATTCGGCAGGAGCAGTTCGGCTTTCGCAGGGAGCACTCGACGACCCTTCAACTCGTCCGGGTTGTTACCCATTTGACGGACGCCTACAACAAGCATCTGTCCTCCGTCGCTGTATTGCTCGACGTGAGTAAGGCCTTCGATCGAGTCTGGCACGAAGGCCTTCTCTACAAACTGGCCCACTCCCCCCTCCCTGCCTCATTCGTTCATTTTCTCCGATCGTACTTGTGCGATCGTATCTTTAGGGTATGCGTCGAAGGGTCGTACTCATCCGTCCGACCAGTCGCCGCAGGCGTACCTCAGGGATCTGTCCTTGGCCCCGTTCTGTACCTCGTGTACACGAACGACCTGCCTGTTCAGCCTGGAGTCACTCTCTCGCTCTATGCGGATGACGCTATGTACCACGCCAGCTCAGCGAGTCTTGATTTCGCGGCTGGCCTGGTGCAACGTCAGCTCGCCGTACTTCCGGACTGGCTACGGAAGTGGAGGATGGCGGTCAATGCGGAGAAATCCGAGGCGATCGCCTTTTCTCATAAATTAACTTCCCGCTGCCAGTCCCTCTCCCTTGAAGGGAGCCCAATCGAGTGGAAACGGACTGTAAAGTACTTGGGCGTCACTCTTGACCGACGCCTAAGCTTTGCACCTCATGTCTCTCTGAGTCTCCAGCGCGCCAGAGGCGTCAGAGCCAAACTATTTCCCTTTCTCTCTCATCGGGGTTCAGTGCCTGTGCGCACTAAACTCACCATCTACTTGCTCTTTCTTAGGGCAATCCTGACTTACGCAGCCCCCGCCTTTTGGGTACTACTCAGCCCGTCCGTTGTCGCCCGTTTGGAAGCTTTTCAATCCCGAACCCTCCGCTACATCTCCAACTCTCCCTGGTTTGTCAGAAATGATGCCATCAGGCGAGGGTTGAAGGTTCCTTCACTTACCGAATTCGTTCGGTCCCTAGCCCTCAACCTATTCTCCCGAGCCTATGTCTCGACCCATCCCCACATCCGTCGACTAAGCACAGATGTCGGCCCACCACCTAGACGACACAAACGCCCCCGAGCTTTGCTCGACGACCCCCCATAAGCAGTTACAGAACATCTGCCCGATCCCCCCGACCTTGAGTATTTTCACGCTCCTCCTCCTTCCTTCTTTCTCTTGTCCGTGCTGGCGCTCGGCGACAGACTAGAGGGGGGTCTGCGCTCGCCCTAGGTGTGCTTAGTGCCGCCTCTGGTGGCCGCTGCCTCCTCCTACGCTCTCTCCCGTGCGCCGACATTGCCGCTTGGCAGCCCTCGGAGACTTTTCCTGAGCGGTTAGGGGCGCCCTACCCGTTGTGGGAGGGTAATTCCTGCTTCTCAAGCGAAAGGTCTTCGAGGTCTCCCCCATTCAGCCGTCACGGGTCTCTTCGAGGTCCCAGGGTCCATGAAAAATCGAACATCCTGTCCCTCCAAAATAAAATTGCTGGAGGTTCCATTCCTTTGAAAGCGCGAGATCGCTAGCCAAGGTAACAGCAAGGCAACATGCAGTCATCGGGTATCACCCGGACACTGCGACCACCGGAGCACGACTAGCTGCTGCTCCGTACACCACTGGACACTGGACACTGGACACCGGAGCACGACTAGCTGCTGCTCCGTTCAACTCTGGACTCTGGACTCTGGACTCGGCGGTTCATACAACGAAACCAAGAGCTCCGCGGTGCTATTCACAAAGCGCCGGAAAGAACCACGAGGCCGAGTGAGACTCGGTAGAACGTATTTGCCCTGGTCGAGAGAAGTAAAGTACCTCGGTGTCCACCTTGATCGTCGGCTCACCTGGCGTGCCCACGCTGAGACGATGCGACAGAAAGCGTCCGCTCGTCTCGCGCAACTGTTTCCGTTACTTGCCAACAAGGCTATGACCCGCAAGCTGGGTAAGTTGATTGTCAACGCGTACCTGTTGCCGATCATTACCTACGCTCTTCCCGTCTGGGGTTACCTCGCAACCGTTCATAAAAGAAGGTTGCAAAGCGTTCTCGATAGAGGGCTTCGGCTAGCGGCCAAAGTCCCCTATCGGTTTTCTTCTCGTCTCCTGAGAAGAGGACTCGGTGTCCGCTCCTTGGATGACACCGCAAGGCGACTTGCACGTAAATTTTACGTCCGAGCTGCGAGGACCCAGACAAACCCACTCATAGCTGGCCTTGGCAAGTACCGAACACGTCCAGGTGATTCTTGGAAACGGCCTCGACAAATACTGTACTAGTCGACCTAGTACGAGCATGTCGTTGTAGCGACCAATAAAAATTAATTAATCAATATTCCGTCTGGACAGGACCACTAGGCAGGAGCCCCTACCGGAGGCTCGGTACTAGGATACCATTGGGTCGTCTCACGACGCTCAACCCAACAGCTCTGACCACTCGGCGGTTCATAGCGACGGACGCATTCTTATGAATATGGATGGACTCCAGATGCAGGCGAGTGAAGTAACCCCGGACAGAAGACAACACGCGGGCTTCATCAAACATCACCCGGTGATCGTCGTGGGACCAAGCGTGTTCAGCAACTGCGGACTTTTCCGGCTGGCCCAGGCGGCAGTATCTCCGATGTTCAGAGAGGCGCGTCCGGACACTACGCTTCGTGGTGCCTATGTAGACCTGGCCACACGTACAAGGAATACTGTACACCCCGCACGACGAGAGTGGATCCCTGGCGTCTTTCACCGGTCGCAGGAACTGTTGGATCTTTTTGGTTGGCTTAAAGATCGTCCTGACGCCCCGCTTACTCAGCAACCTGCCGATGCGGTCAGTCACGCCCCGGATGTAGGGCAAGACAGCAGAGCCAACAACCTCAGGCAACACCGACTCGTCCGGCCTACCAGATCTTCTCGGCCGGGCAGCTCTCCTAACCTCCGCAGCAGAATAGCCGTTGTACTGCAGTGCTTTCTCGAGATGCCGAAACTCATCTTCGAGATACTGGGGCTCACAGATTCTTCTTGCCCGGTCTACCAGAGTCTTCAGCACCGCCCTCTTCTGCCTAGGATGATGACACAAGACCCTCTTTTGATATCTGCACAAGACCTCCAATCATCATCCTAGGCAGAAGAGGGCGGTGCTAGAGGCAGGCATCCGAGGACTACCCCGAGACCAGGCAGATGAAATACGTATGGAAGCTTCTAGGGCCCTTAGAAGGGCCGCTCCGCCAAAATGCAATCTTCTGTCGGCGGAGTTGCGAGCCTTGAGGGAATTGAAAAGGGATGAATCCATTGTCATTGTGCCGGCGGATAAGGGGAGCGCCACTGTGGTCTTGAACACCGAAGACTACCAGCGGAAGATTGAAGGTTTTATTAGATCCGGCCACTTATCGGAGGCTGAACAAAGATCCGACTACTACTGTTCTAAGAAAAACGGATTCTTTGGTTAAGCAATCTTCTCTGGCGCCTGATGTGAAGACGGCCGTCCGGTGTTCGGAGGCCCTTCCCCCTCGTCTCTATGGTTTACCGAAGATCCACAAGGAAGACGTTCCGCTGAGGCCCATCGTCAGTGCTATTGGCTCGCCTACTTACACCTTGGCAAAGCACCTCACTGGATTGCTCAAGCCGCACATCGGGCAGACGGATTCTTTCGTCCGGGACTCTTCTGATTTCCTCCGGAGGATCCGGGAGTTGGTGCTGGAGCCTGGCGATGTTCTCGTGAGTTTTGATGTGGTCTCTCTTTTCACCATGGTCCCTGTTCAGGAGGTCTTGGGGTATTTGGGTGACCTGTTCTCGGCGGACATCACTGCTTTGTTCCGGCAGGTCCTAACAACGACCTACTTCCAGTGGAATGGCGGCTTCTATGAACAGTTGGATGGCGTCGCCATGGGAAGTCCTCTCAGCCCTGTGATTGCAAACTTCTATATGGAGAAATTTGAAGAGTTGGCAATTTCATCTGCGCCTCTGAAGCCGAAGTGTTGGTTGCGGTATGTGGACGACACTTTCGTGGTCTGGAGCCATGGGGATGAAGAGTTGGAATGCTTCCTTGGACATCTGAACGCTGTGCACCCTCGCATACAGTTTACGATGGAGCGCGAGAGTGGTGATCAATTGGCTTTTCTGGATGTGTTGGTCCTGAAAAGGACCGATGGCAGCTTGGGACATAAAGTTTATAGGAAGCCAACGCACACCGACAGATATCTGCACAAGACCTCCAATCATCATCCTAGGCAGAAGAGGGCGGTGCTGAAGACTCTGGTAGACCGGGCAAGAAGAATCTGTGAGCCCCAGTATCTCGAAGATGAGTTTCGGCATCTCGAGAAAGCACTGCAGTACAACGGCTATTCTGCTGCGGAGGTTAGGAGAGCTGCCCGGCCGAGAAGATCTGGTAGGCCGGACGAGTCGGTGTTGCCTGAGGTTGTTGGCTCTGCTGTCTTGCCCTACATCCGGGGCGTGACTGACCGCATCGGCAGGTTGCTGAGTAAGCGGGGCGTCAGGACGATCTTTAAGCCAACCAAAAAGATCCAACAGTTCCTGCGACCGGTGAAAGACGCCAGGGATCCACTCTCGTCGTGCGGGGTGTACAGTATTCCTTGTACGTGTGGCCAGGTCTACATAGGCACCACGAAGCGTAGTGTCCGGACGCGCCTCTCTGAACATCGGAGATACTGCCGCCTGGGCCAGCCGGAAAAGTCCGCAGTTGCTGAACACGCTTGGTCCCACGACGATCACCGGGTGATGTTTGATGAAGCCCGCGTGTTGTCTTCTGTCCGGGGTTACTTCACTCGCCTGCATCTGGAGTCCATCCATATTCATAAGAATGCGTCCGTCGCTATGAACCGCCGAGAGAGGGTCAGTGGCTGTGCGGGACGAAGGGCTTGCCCGTCGCCCGCTCGTGTACTACGTTCCGAGCTTCAGAAGAGCTCCTGCCGTAGGGACGACTGATGTTCTGGATTTAGGGTGTGGCCTGCTACCGGCCGTGGGTTTTCAATTAATTATTTAATTGAGGGTGAGTGTTCGCCGAGGCCGGGTCCAAGATTCTCCTGGCACAGATTGGTAGCGACCGAGGGCGCTAATGAGATGGTTGCCCTGGAATCGGGCGGAGCGACGATAGAATTTGCGGGACAGTGTCCGTATAGTGGCGTCCAGGGAACGAACACGCAGGGATTCACGGATGGTTTTGTTAGATGTCAGATAATGGGCTTTGCATGCCCAGCGCAATCCTCGGTCGAGGAGAGACTGAAGCTTTCGCTTATGGGTCTTGGCCAAGTAGCCCCAAACGGGCATCGCGTAGGTAACCATCGGCGCCACATACGTGGAGACGATAAGCTTCCCTAGGCGGCAGGTCATGGCGTTGCTACAGAGTATGGGTCTGAGTTGATAAAGACGATGGGCGGTCTTTCGGGCTACTTGCGCAGAGTGTGTCCGCCAGGTGAGACGTCGGTCGAGGTGAACCCCGAGGTACCTGACCTCTCGAGACCAGGGCAGAAGTGTGTCGCCTACGTAGAGTCTGTCGGGGAGCCTAAAGCGTCTGGAGAAGACTACTGCTGTGCTCTTGGCTGCGTTGATGGCAACTCTCCATTTCTCTGCCCACTCAACGTATTCGTCCAATTGCTCCTGGAGCCAGATAACGGCCGTCTCAGCACGACGATCGACAGCATACACTGCCGTGTCGTCGGCGAACATGGCCAACCTGGTGCCAGGCAACTTGGGCACGTCGTTGACGTACACAGAGAAAAGCAGGGGGCCCAAGACGCTTCCCTGAGGGACACCAGCAGTAATAGCCCTTTCCGAGGAAAGGGTGTTATCAACTCTCACGCGAAAGGTTCTGTTCCGAAGAAAGCTAGCAATCAGATGAAGGTAGCAATCCGGAAGCAGAATCTCCGTGAGTTTGTAAAGTAGGCCTGGATGCCAAACACGGTCGAAAGCCTTCTCGACATCAAGGAAAACGGCGACGGTCTGCTCTCGCGAGCAACCGGCCTCGGCCACGGTCTCCACGAAACGCATCAATTGATGCGTCGAGGAGTGCCCAGCACGAAAACCGAATTGCTCGGGGACCAGAATATCGAACCGTTGAAGGTGAGCCGTTAGCCGCCGCTGGACTAGTTGTTCGAAGACTTTCGAAGTGGACGACAGCAGGCTGATAGGCCGGAGGTTCTCGGCGAACTTGTGGTCTTTTCCCGGCTTCGGGATCATCGTGACCGTAGCCGAACGCCATTTCTTAGGAAAGTAGGCGAATCGGAAGCAGGCATTGAACAAATCGACCAGGAAGCGAACTCCCCGGTCCGGAAGTCTCTGTAGGGCGGTGTTTGTAACACCGTCCGGTCCAGGGCTCTTCCGGGGCCGAAGCGCTAAAAGCCTGTCCGTTACCTCTTCCATCGAAGTGGGTTCAGGTTCGGATGTGATCGGGCTGCCGAGAGAAGCCTCAACTTCGGCTTCTATCTCCTCGTCGGAGTCTGGGTCCCCGGACGGGTTAGGAGCAAATTGTAGCTCCAGGTACCCGGCCAGGAACTCTGATTTCTCGTCCGGCTTGGCAAGGGGATGTCCACCAGGCCCGTTGATGGCCGGGAGTGGAGGACGGCGCCTCTTCCCGGTCATCGCGGTAGGTATCCTGTAAACGGAGGAGTCCCCCTCCGGTGCATCATCTGCCATTTTGGCGACCGTAAATTCCCAGCAGCTTCGTCGGAAGGCCTGCAAGTCACGACGTAACTTGCCGGCCGCCCGATTGAAGCTGGCCTTGTCGTCCGGATCTCGCGTCCGCTGCCACCGTCTCCGAAGTCTGTTCTTCTCTAATATGAACCGCCGATTGCATTGCATTATGGATGCGGGGTGTCTTTGCACCCGTGGCTTGATTGCAGCATCTGGATCGTGTCCAATGGCTGCCAGAAGTAAACATAGTGCTGGTACAATGTCGACTGGTTACCTAAGACTGGAAAAGGAAACCGCCAACCAGTTAACTGAGAAGGCGGGGGAGTATAACTTTTATTTGTTTAATGCACTGCCGCTGGTACCGATTCGAGCAACAGATGTTGCCCGTTTCAAGTCCAGTCAGCAGACGCCCTGAGGGCGTCGGTCGCTCCCCGCGAGGCGGAGAGCCTCCGTGCCAGTGATTGATGACAGCGACAAGCAGCCGGCTCAGCATGCTAGGAGGTGGATAGGAAGGAGAGAAGGACAATTTGGTGAAATACTCTGGTCTAGGACTGATGATTACTTGTTTTTGTTTAATTTAAAGAGAATGGCGTTATGGCGGGTCATCAAGAAGCGCTCGAGGGCGCTTGACCCGAATGGGCGGTGGTGGTTCTGATGCACTGATGGTTCGGAGGTACGGGAAGGTGGAGGTCGAGGCTTTAGCAAAGAGAGTTAGAGCCAGCGACCGGACAAAGGAAGTCAAGGTAGGAACACGGAGACCCCTTCGAATCACGTCGTTCCTTACAAACCAAGGGGACCCCGTCAAGGATCGGAGTGTTCGGGACTGGAAAGCTTCCAGCCTACATCTGTTGGTGGTGGATAAAAGAGACCACCAGGCGGGAGCCGCATAGGTCAATACAGACCTGAGAAATAGTAGATAGATGGTAAGTTTCGTGCGCATGGCCAGGCGGCTGCGACACGAGAGGAAAGGAGATAATTTGGCTCGGACGCCGCGAGCCTTGGCAAGGGTTTCCGTCACGTGGGCGTTGAAGCAAAGGCGACGATCTAGCCGAACGCCTAAATACTTCACCGATTCTTTGTAGGCGATGGGTCTCCCTGCTAGGGAGAGGGGCTGGCATCGGGAGATGGACTTACGGGTGAAGCAGATCGCCTCGGATTTCTCCGTGTTGATCGTCACCCGCCATTTCCGTAGCCAGTCCGGAAGCTGGTTCAACTGACGCTGCAGCTTTGTACTCGCAAATCGCGGGGACAGGGAGCTGCAGTGATACATAGCATCGTCAGCGAACAAAGACAACGTGACTCCGGGCAAGACAGGCAGGTCGTTCGTGTACACAAGGTACAGAACGGGGCCGAGGACAGATCCCTGAGGTACGCCGGCGGCGACGGGTCGAACTGTAGAACAGGACCCGTCGACGCTCACCCTGAAGGTTCGGTCGCTGAGATACGACCGGAGGAAAAACACTATGGTTGATGGTAGAGGGGAATTGGCAAGTTTGAAGAGAAGACCTTCGTGCCAGACTTCATCGAAGGCCTTGCTCACGTCCAACAGTACGGCGGCCGTAGCCGCTCGCCTGTTGGTGGCGTCTGACAAGTGCGTAACAACGCGGACCAATTGAAGCGTGGTCGAGTGCTCTCTGCGAAACCCGAACTGTTCGCTGCGGATGAAACCATCTAGCAGCGGCGAGATGCGAGCCAGCAGGAGACGCTCGAACACCTTCGAGATGACTGGCAAGAGAGAGATTGGACGATAGGTTTCGGGAAACATGCGCGGCTTGCGAGGCTTCGGAATCATTACGATGTTGGCAGATTTCCACAGGCGGGGAAAGTACTGTAGCCGGAGACAGGAGTTAAACAGCTCAAGAACGAGGTCAACGCCTGAGGCCGGGAGATTTTGTAGAGCAGCGGCCCCGATCCGGTCAGGACCGGGGGCGCGACGGCGATTTAGTCGGCAGATAGATGAAACTAGTTCATCCCTGTCGAACGGGAGGGCTGGGATTTCGGGAGGGCGTGAAAAATGTCCAGATAGGAAGTCACGGACTTCTGCCGAGTGGGCAGGGTCCGAGACGCCTTGGTGAACAGTAAATTGCACCTCCATGCAGTCGGCGAAGACCTCGGCCTTGCCTTCTGATGAAGATACAACCCCGTTCGGAGTTTCAAGTGGGTTGCGAGTTCTCTTCTCGCGGGTCAGTCTACTCGCCGCTCTCCAGACGGAGGCGTGGTCGACTTCAAGAGACTCAAGGTATGAGTCCCATCGATCAGAGTTTACGTCCCGCAGTAACTGCTGGACGTAAAGAGACTGGGCCTGAAAGCGCCTTTTGACGCCGGGATCACGGGTTCTTTGCCATCTGCGGCGGAGATTGCGCCGTAGCCAGATGGTGTGGAGTACTTCCGCAGGTAAGGCCGATTTACGATGATTCACCTCGAGAGTATATGTGTGTCGATCCATGACACCTTGGACCAACTCCTGAAGATGAGTGGCTCGGAGATCCAAATCGTCACAAGTGACGATCGGGTCCGCGGGGAGTGATGGTAACCGCCGTGAGAGCTCATCATGGTAGGATCGCCAGTTGACTCTCCTAACAATCTGAGCGGGAGGTCGGGGTGAGGCCGACAGCTCACGGGCAGTTATAAAAAGGGGATTGTGATCGGATGAGAGATCCGACACTGACGAGACCTGGATGTGATGGGTCACGTCCTTGGCTATGACAATGTCAAGGACGTCCGGTCGATGACCGGAAAAGGGGAAGTGAGTAGGGTCTTCTGGGCCGATGACTTGAAGTACCGGGTCGTCGGAGACGAACCGATACAGAGATTTTCCGTAGGCGTTGGCTACTCTGCTGTTCCAGGAGGGATGCTTGGCATTTAAGTCGCCGGCTACAATGGTTGGTAGGGGATGATCGAGGAGAGCGTCCCACTCCTCGGGCGGTGGAGGTAGCCGCAGGCCGGGCCGGAGATACGCCGCAACAACGCGCAACTCCGATCCGCCAGCGTCTATCGCCACCGCACAACCTTCAACAAGAGATGTATCTAAAGGGGGTAGTGGCCTGTGGGATATCCGCCTGTGGACTAATACGGCTGTCCCCCCCGAGGGGCGACAGCCAGGCCGTTGGGGACGATCCTGACGAAAACAGATGTAAGATGGCAGGTTGAAGGTATGGTAGCGAGCCAGATGAGTCTCGCAAAGGAGGGCGACATCAGCGTCGTACTCCGTTACGAAAGTCATCAGTTCAGATCGTCGAGGGACTACCCCATGGGCATTCCACGCAACGATCCTAAGACTCCTAGCCATTCAAAGGAAGAAGAGGAAAGAGGGTAGACAGTGATTGAAACACCAGGGCGAGAACCGTGGTTGTATCCTGATGTTGTTTACCAAAGTTTCAGCCCAGGCAGTCAGGGGGTCCACCGGGGCCCGGGAAGATTCCCGAGATTCCGGAAGACGGACCTGGCTGGCCTCGGCCGGTGTTGCAGATGGCGCAGGGCTCGGGGACGGACGTGGGGTCTGCTCAGTTGGGAGCTTAGGTTGATGGCTGGGGGCGGGCGGGGCCCGCTGAGGTTTTACAGGCAAGGCCTGTGGAACTTGTCGCTGACGGCGACGAGTGCGCTTCGGTTTGGAGCTCCGAGGAGCGGAAGGCGGGACTGATGTAGCGGCCACAGCCGCGTATGAAGGACCGGGCGCTCCGGCAGGCGCCGGGACAGAAGGGACTGCAGGCGGCGCCGAAACGTCGACTGCAGGCGGAACTGGGGCCCTGGGAGCAGCCGGAACTGCTGCCGGGGCCTGAGATGATGCTCCGGAGAGAGGTGGGAAGGCCTCTCTGCGGTTAGGGAGGGGAACTGCAACACGGCCTGCCTGCGCGCCAGGGCGAGCAGGAGTCCGCTGCAGCTTCATGGCTGATATAAAGTCCCTACATCCTCTATAACTAGCCGGATGGTCCCCGCCGCAGTTGCAGCAAATGGCCGTGAACCCCGTCTTGGGCTTATCACACCCACGATGAGGTTCAGTACATCGCACGCAACGCGGAGGGTGATTACAGAATAAGCTGGAGTGGCCAAACCTCTGACAGTTAAAACACTGCGAGGGGCCTGGCCGCGGGTCAAATGTACGAACTTGCACCCGAAGGTGCAGGAAGTTTTGGAGGCCATAGACCTCCTCGAACTGGCCTACTTTGAGTAGTTTCACTAGGAAACTATTCACAGGACGGCGATCTTCCCCCTTGCCAGCATGCAGTACACTTACCGCCGTCGGTGAACCGCCGAGGTGAAAGCATCTCCTTAAATAGTGTCTGGCATGGTTTATTTTCCATGGCCAATCAGAATCGAGTATGACGAGCTGGCTTCTCATTGGTCCGCGCGATAGACCTGAAGCGGACAAAAAGTTATAAATAGAGGCATCGTAGCCGTAACTCACTGTTCAGTCTGAAGGCGTTCCGACGTAGCTGTTGGGAACTCGACGTGGCCCGAACGGGGGATGCGGAATCGCAATCTCACCCGTACAGAATACCTACCGCATTGACGGGACGGAGGCGCCGACCTCCACTTCCCGCCATTGTTGGACCGTTCGGTCGACCCCTGGGTCGCCCGGAGGAGAAGGCCGAGTACTTGGGCTTGTGTTTCGAGCGACAGTTCGCTCCCAACCCGCCCATGGACTGGGACTTCGACGAACAAGTCGAGATGGCTGTGGAAGACTTTCTGTCACTTCCGATCACGACGGAGCCCGAACCCATCTCTTTGGAAGAGGTCTCAGATCGGCTCGCTGAACTTCAGCCAAGAAAAGCTCCAGGCCCGGACGGTGTTACCAACACCGCTCTACGACTTCTTCCCGAGCCTGGAGTTCAATTCTTGACTGATTTATTCAACGCGTGTCTTAGACTGGCCTACTTTCCCAAGAAATGGAGAAAGGCGACGGTTATCGTGATCCCGAAGCCGGGAAAGGATACCACCCGCTCGGAAAACCTCCGGCCTATCAGCCTACTCTCCGCTACGTCCAAGGTTTTTCAGCGCCTCGTACAGCGTCGTGTACGAGAACATCTAACCAACTTTGACATGCTGGTCCCCGAACAGTTCGGCTTTCGTGTGGGGCATTCGACCACTCATCAACTGATGAGACTGGTGGAAAGCATCACGGAAGCCGGGTGTCGGAGAGAACGGACCGTTGGCTGTTTCTTAGATGTTGAGAAAGCCTTCGACAGCGTATGGCATGATGGCCTGTTATTCAAACTTAGGGAAGTCCAGCTCCCGGACTGCTACCTCCATCTGGTTGCTAGCTTTCTGACGGAGAGGACCTTCTGCGTGAGAGTTGGCGATTCAGTCTCTTCCGAGAGGCGAATCACAGCCGGCGTCCCTCAAGGTAGTGTTCTAGGCCCCCTTCTGTTCTCGATCTACGTCAACGATGTGCCGAGACAGCCTGGAGTCCAGATAGCCCTCTTCGCTGACGACACGGCCGTATTTACGGCCGATCGTCATGAGGAAAGGGCCGTCCTACGACTGCAGCGCCAGCTCGACACGCTCGTGGACTGGACTGAGAATTGGAGAGTGCTCCTCAACCCTACCAAGAGTGTAGCCGTCGAATTCTCTAAGCGACGGAAGAACCCCGTTAGGCAACTACGTATCGGCAGAACGTACTTGCGCTGGTCCAACGAGGTCAAGTACCTCGGCTTACACCTCGACCGTCGGCTCACCTGGCGTACCCACGCACAGACAGTTCTTAAGCGAGCATCCACTCGCCTGTGCGCACTGTTTCCACTCCTGATCAGCCCAGCCATGACCAGGAAATTGGGTAGGATGATCGTCGGCGCGTATCTGCTGCCGGTCATTACCTACGCCTGCCCGGTCTGGGGTTACCTCGCCGCAATGCATAAAAAGAAGTTGCAGAGCGTCCTCGACAGGGGGCTTCGGCTAGCGGCCAAAGTCCCCCGTCGCTTCTCATCTCGCCTTCTAAGGAGAGGACTTGGCGTCCGCTCCTTAGACGACACTTTCAGGCGGCTTGCACGCAAATTTTATGCACGTGCGGCGAGGTTCCCAGACAATCCTCTAGTGACTGGGCTGGGAAGGTACCGTATACGCCCAGGTGATTCGTGGAAACGCCCTCGGTGTATATTGCGCTAGTGTAGGCTAGCACAACAGCCGAGAATCGGCCTGCTATAGAGCACACGCCCTACTTGGGCAGGGCCACGAGGCAGGAGCTCCAGATGGTAGCTCGGAACTCAGTTCCCGTGCGGTTCGTCTCTGCGACGCACAACCGCAAAGCCCAGAGCAAAAAAAAAAAAAATAAAAAAAAAATAACTCACTGTTGCTTGTTCCCAGTCCATTGGGAGACGTGTTCGGCGTGTCATCTAATCGAACACAATTTTTCGCTACTGAAGATGGCCACCGGTGGTGCGGCCGAAACGTTTAGCAGTATTTTAAGCAATCGACCACGGCCTTTCAGCCCGGAAGTTTTAGAAGATAATCGTAATGACACCGGCCGTGAAAGCCTACGTATGAAGAATACTTTGATTTGTTTAGTACCTACAAGAAATGATAGAGGTACTGTGTATACCTCCTTATATCATTTCATTCGGCAGTAAATAAGTTGGTTTAAAAAAAAAACACCAACAGACACACAGACGGAAAACGAAACTTTTTCTAGACATTTTTTCTTCAGATTAGCGAGCAGAATCATTTGCCGAAATTTGGCACCCTCTTTTGTAAACACTGTGTACATATAGCCTACATTGTCTATGTCTGTTACTAATAAATGGTATTTTAAACGTTCGAAAAATGTACTGAAAACTTACTTATCCGTACATTCCTGTCCCCTTCCATCCCGTAGAAAGCACATCCCGTCTCCCTGTTCACATTTCTCAGGCACCGGAAATCAGGGATGCAGAATATGTCCGAACGCGCGAACGTGGTTCGGGGAAAATTTGGGCTGCCCGGGGAAATTTTTATCAGTGACGAAAAATAGAAATCACGACGAAAATATCAACTGATGTTGTATTCACATAATTTCTACAATAATTAAGTAGAATAATTAATCTTTAAAATAAGTTTTAAAAAGAAACAATCATCGTAATGAGAACAAAGATAGCAACATCATTCCACGCGAGGAATGACTCATAGAACCAGACACTTTAATGGTGAAAAATACCATTTTACGAGATTTTCATCAACCAATCGTATAAAAATATTCAAAACTTCAAAAGTTACTACACAAAGTCAGTCTCCACAAAGATAAAGGAAGGCTGCCTTTTCTTAATGACTTGAACTCGTAATCATAATTACACTCATTACAGGTAACCGTCTTTATGAAGTATTATTAATTTTATCATAATAATAAAACAATTTTTCATACAGTACCTTTAACAAAAATAGGTAAACAGTCTTACAGACATTGAATCGACAGATGTTTTATTAGCCCTACAATATTTATGTATGTTCTCAAAATAAAACAGGATAAATTTGTATTTTAATAATTACCGTATTTAATAAGTAATATTTTTAGCAGGTCTGTTAGATTAAGCCTAACACATTTATTTTATTTCATTGCCCTCTTCACTGATCATCTCCCCTTTCAGCCATCACGTTACAGCCAATATTAACCTATTGTGTTTGTTGAGTTGTGCTTATTAATGTATTTTTTGTTTATAAGATAATTTTTTGAGTAAATTAAGTGTCTGCAACCTGTATTTTTATTACTTCTCTTTTTATAATTCATCACATACAATAAATTGGTTGGTAAAACATAATAAACCTTTGGGTTAGTTTTGGGGAAATTTCCCACCGAGAAAATTATGTTCGGGGGAAATTTCAGGGATCTGAACGTTTTCTGCACCCCTGCGGGAAACTACGACCGCCCCCCGCAATCTCTCAACCAATACCATTCCTTGAGGAATGTTTTGTACAAATGTATCATACAGGAGTATAATGCCCCACAACTTAATGCCTGCACCGTTTAGCAAAGCCCTTTCTTCTTAAAACCACTCAGAGCCTCTTCGGTACTCTTCCTCTTTACCAAACTTGTTTTCGTGGAGGAAGGGGGCTTCAAGCTTTCGTCTCTCCTCCTTCCTCCAAAGTCCAAGGCTACAGCGATACATGAAAACTCTCCAAAGGACTTAGTACAAAGGACTTACCGTCCAGCAAGGTTTAGGAAATATATGCTTAAGAAAAACTGTTTGTAACACGTGGGACTGTAATCAAGTTAAAAATAAAATCGAAAGAGTAAATGAATTAATATTTTATAGTTAAGAAAGTTGTGTTAGTGGTTATAATCACAAACAGAATTAACACTGTTGCACACCACTATAGAAAAATTATTCCGATTAGCGCTTTCAATCTTCACAGCTCATCGTCAGATCACTTTAGACTATAATCTGTAAATTATTATCTACACAAACATTAATTATTTAGCCTAAAGTTTATAATTTTTCTGAATATTTTATTTGTTATGTTTCACGTAGACATACATATGTATTCAGTGATTTCCAATCTGACGATGAGCTGTGATGCTTTAAAGCCCTAATCGGATTAATTTTTTTATAGTGGTGTGCAACAGTGTTAATTCTGTTTAAAATTGTATAAGACACGCAGTTGTAAAAATTGTACAATAAAGAGATACGGGGAAAGGAAACTAGAATACGCGGAAATAAAATTTAAGCTTGTCAGACAGAAACGTGTTGTAAAAGGGAGGGTACAGCGATAAATTCGTTAAATGATTCAAATGTCTGTCATAATTGAAGTTTACAATACAAGAAAATATTTTAACAGATACAAAGACCGAAGGAAAGCAGTTACCAATAATCTAGTAAAGGGTTGTCGGAATTCGTGAGAGGTGAGAGGATGATCGTCTCGGGAAATCAAAAGAGGACACACTGCATAAATATGGCGATAAAACAATGATGACGACGACGATGATGGTAGATGGGCGTAAATGTTGATTGCATATGCTGTAGGTTCGGCAGACGTGGTCCGTGTACTCACAACAGTCAAAACGAAAGTCATATCCGAATACCTACGAGGGTCAGTTGAAAAGTTCGCGGACCGACATCTGTAGCTTAGCGGTAAAACTAAAATTTTTCGTGTGCTGCAAGATTTGTATTTTATGTGAACTCCTGTTAATTTTCAAATCGGTCTATCGATTTATTCATTGTTTAGAAGCTGTTTAAAATTAACGGGTGTTTTTAAAAACGGACAAAATCAAACATCGTGGTCTGATTGTTTGTTAAAAATTGTTTAGCGCCAGCGGAAATTCAAAACGAAATTTTAAATCTGTCAGGAGATGCTGCGATTCGAAACCAACGGTTTGTAAGTAGGCTTGTCAGTACAAACGTGATCGTACGAGCATTGAAAAACGTGGTCGCACTGGACACCCAAAAATGCAACAACTACAGATGCGGCAGCCATCTTACACAACGCTTTTTCACACCAAGTTCTTGAGTTAAAGCATAGCGAAGGTTAAAGTATGATGGACACGCTCATATGAGATGCCTATGATTTCAGCAATGTCATCCACTCCTCAATCTGCGGTCTTCCAACACCTTATGAAATTTTTTCAATATTGCCATTTTTTGTTGCACTTTTTGGACGTCCATTGTTGGTCCAAATTTAAAAAACACGCGTTACAGTAAAATTTCAAACAGCTGGTAAAAATTGAATAAATTGACAAATATATCTGAAAATTAACAGTTGTTCACGCGAAGTATACGTCTTCCAACACATGAAAGATTTTAGTTCTACCACTGAGCTATATATGTGGTTCCGCGAACTTTTCAGCTGTCCCTCGTACAACATCTCACATCTTCCTCTGGTCCTATACTTTCTGCCTTCCCTTACTCATTTCCTCTTCACTGCACCCCCCCCCCCCATCTTCGAAGTTAATTAATCCTGCATGAATCAGCCAGTGCCCAACCAACCTGTTTGTCTTCGTTTTATTTCTTTAGAACTTCCGTCTTCTCCCATTGTTTTCAGGACTCTTTCACTTTAGTCTCGTGTAGCGCCACATTCCAAACGGCACCTATTGTTCGTCTTATCAGCTTTTCGTATATTGTACAGGTATCGCACCGACATCGTACACTTCAGAAATTCCTCCCTAATTCCAGTATTCACGACAACAAGTTTTCTTCTGAAAAAACGCTTTTGGCTTGCGCTACTCTTATTTCCGTAGCCTGCGATACTGCCGTCAGCTTGCTCTATACGGTTCTTCCTAGTTTTAATATAGAAACAGTGCTTATAAACAACACGTCCAGACTACGAGGTGGCAGTACTGTGAACATTACATCTTGCAGCCATAAGTTTCGTTTACATTTATAAGAATTTGCAACGACGAAGTTAACCTTACCAAACTGGGAGTTCCGTAGTTTTTCTAAGTGTTTGTTTTGTCTCAGGTCACTAAAACAGAGATCAGTAACAATTCAGCAACGCTATGCAATAAATTTTACGGTATTGATTGATGACTCGTTGGGCACTTGGTGAAACATATTAATACAATGGTTTTTAAAAAATATACAAACACTTGGTAAGTTTCACAGTTTATTATTTACCTCTGACAGCTGTTTCAGCTTATTAAGCTATTCTCAAAGAGATGAAGGAACAACTAAACAAAGAATGTAAGGGTGGTGAACATGTGTTTAGGGTGTGTATGATGGAGGGGGGAGAGGAACTAGTAGTAAGGGAAGGTCAAGTCTGTAAAAACTAAGTATAATCGGAAGGCAAAATATAAAAATTAACTAAACTAAATAACAACTTTTAATAAAGGGGATACACAGCATTCAGTTTGTTCGTTTTTGTTAAATTTTTGTTATTTTTGATTGCTTTTCTAATTTCTAAAATTTCTAATAAATCCATTTGTTTACCTTTTTGTATGTTGTGCAGTAGTGTTATGTTTTTGTTTCTATGAAGTGATTGTGTTGTAAGCAAATATCTGTAAAAGTTAAAATCGCTTTCTTGTGTTCAGAAATACGATGTTTCAGAGCACGGCCACATTGTCCGATATAAATAGCATCGCATTCTGCAGAGTGTATTTTATAAACTCCATTTTTCTCTTTGTAACTTATAAACTTACAAAACCTTTCTAATAAAATTTTATGTCACACATCAAGAAAAGGTGAACAGAAACATTTAAGGATGTAAAACAAGCTTACGGAGAAGAAGTATGAAACTGTGGAATATGAACCCTGTTGTGGACGACCGAACACAACAAACATAAAGAAAACGTGTACAAAGCGAGGGATCGCATAAGTCGCGTGTAGCAACGATGTCTGGTTACGAACTGAACTTAAATAATCAGACTGTTCGTGAAATTCTGGTTCAGGAATCGAGCCCGACCAGAAACTGTTATCGACTTCTGTATGTTTCATCATGATATCAGTCCGTGTTACACATCATTTTCTGCGAACAAGGATTTGGCCTAAAAGGGAATTTCTGTGTGGTGCCCCAACCACGTCACTCCTCTGACCTTAGTCCACACGATCGTTTCCTGTTTTCCAACGTTAAGGAAATCCAAATGATTGTGACAGACTCGTTGAAAGCGCTGAAGGTTGAAGACTTCCAACACAGGTTTATTTAGTGAAAAAACGCCTTCCTATGCAATGTGGCTTTCCAAAGGAACTGATTTGAGGGAGATACGATTTTTTGTAGTTAAACTGTCGATAACTAATTTTATATAATCATGGTTTTTAGACAAACCATGTAAATTTACATTATTATCAATGGTTCTTAGTTTCCAATTTGTAACGCTACAAACTTTGATGAAGAGAGAGAGATAGGGTCTTTTAAAATATCATTCGTCATCAGATAATTCGACAAACCGAAGCCTATACGGTAGTCGTTTGTTTTATTATATTTATCACGTGATTGCGAAGGCAAGGAATATTAGCAATCGTGTAGCAATTACTAAGGCAAGCAATATTGCGTGGTGCACCGGACTAGAAGCCACAAGCCGATTACCGGCATTCAGCGGTTTCACTTTTAAAGCGTACTGTTTTCCTTCTTCCGCCGGAAAGTAAATAAGCGTTACTTTATCAATTTATGTCCGACCCAGTATTGTGTACACTCTGTTTCATATGTTAGTACTTTTTCTGAACAGTCGTGCGACACTTGTTTTGTTCAAGCAGGGTTCCCACAGACCTGGAAAGTCAGGGAAATTCACTGTCTGTCAGGGAAGGACGTGTAAATTTGCTAAAAGTCAAGGACAAATCAATAAAACTGGTGAAAAATCAGGGGAATTTCATAAACCATAAAAAATACAGTAATTGTTTATAGTTTTATACATTGTAGAAATTTACATAGAAAAAGTGTTATAAACTGAGAAACAAACTGTATTTTTTTAAAGTAATATACGATGACAATACAAAATGGCAAATTTAATATAATTTAAATTTGTGGAGCCCCACGATCTTGGAGCGCCAAATTTATGCAACGATACAACTGCATAAGTAAATATAATATAAATTTGTGATGCCCCACATTGGAAGCGATATTTCTTATGCAACGATACGATATACATAAAAATAGGCGTGTCTGGCCTCACGTTCAAGAACGACAAATTATGTAACAATATAACATTTAATTTGGGTTTCAGGTGTATCTGTAATAAGAACTCTATGTAACTTGTAACGGTATTTCAAATTTATTTGATATTAATAAAATTGTGCACATGGCACTTACTTCGACTTAAAACATTCGTTATTATTTCGTTATTATGCCGTAAGGCTTATGCTATATACATCCTTACTGACTAAATATTCTATTCTACTAATTATTGTATTAACGAAAAATCTCATTTCCAGACTACTCAGTCAATTAGTGTGTTTAAAAATATCAATATTTAAATATTTTCGTATATATTGCAATGTAACTCAAAATATATCAATAGTTACTGAATTTATCTTTTGTTTCTCAGTACTGATTTATATCAAACGCTAACTTTTACTTAAATGCTTTGTATTCTTTTCATTTCAATACTAATTTGAGCTCTTGTTTACGTTAATCTTATTTCAATAACATCTATGATTTTAATTCAAATTTTACAATAAACATTGACTCTTACTTTTAAATAGAACAAGAATGTCCTTAATTGTCTTTACGTTAATTGTTCGATTAAGAGATAAATAAGTTGTTTATCACCTTATCGTCGTCAATCATACTCAATCATTGGATCCCTCTGTAATCGTCCTCGTCTCGAACTTCAGCATCACTCGCTCTTCTCTTGTCCAGCGTCGCCTCTCTCTTCTCCTCTTGTCCAGCGTCGCCTCTCTCTTCTCCTCTTGTCCAGCGTCGACTTCCTCTCTCTCTGTGCAGCGTCGCCTTTCTCTTCTCCTCTTGTCCAGCATCGACTCTCTCTCTGTCCAGCGTCGACTCTCTCTCTCTCTCTCTCTCTCTCTCTCTCTCTCTCTCTGTCCAGCGTCGTATCGCTCTCTGGAACTTCTCCTCGTGCTGTTTCGGACGTCAGTTGATCTTCTTACTTAATTTTGTTACTACTTAAAAATTGTTTGTTTTACAATCCAGTTACATAACTGTATGTAACTGGAAGGATGAAACTATTTACAAAAATTTAAATATTCTGTGCGGACGGGCAGAAGCTCCCGCTGCACCGTGGATGATTTAAGAAAGAGAACCACTGTAGCTTGTGTGTCCTATTTACACCCATGTCTTGGTCAACACCTGCAGTGGTACGAAATCGACATGTCTGAAATTGTTTCTGGGTTCAGTTCCCCCACTCTTTGTCAATTTCGCTATTTCTTATATTTCTGCGAATTGCAGAGTCCTGTAAGTATACTCTTATACTTATCTTATAACTATTTTTACAACACATGTTCACCGTAATTTTGGACATTGCAATTTAACCCTTTCGATTTGTACACAGTTATTTCACTATTACACTCGTACGGTGTGGCACTTTCACATGGTTTTCGTACACAGTATTTAGTAAATTTTCTTACATTTTATTGTGTTTTTGGATTTTACTTCTTAATTATAGTTTATGAATAATTACGGAAAAACAGTAATTATGCAATTATTCATCTTGGGGTGGTAAACTCGCCTGCATAGACCTGCGTTCACAGACACTAGCAAAATACTGGTGTACACACTTTCAGTTACATTTGTGTGTGTGTGTGCACGTCGATTCAGGTCGAAACACCTGTTCATATTTTTGTCTGAGCCAAGCTTGCAATCCCTGACATGCTTATTTCTAATACATTATTAATTATTTACAGTTTATTAGGTATATTTAAATTTTTATATTCAATGCTCAGTACATCACTTATTTGTACTGTCGCAATACATACATTATGTTAGTGTATTACATTTTATGTGTAAGGTAGGTTTGAACATATTTGAATTTCCCTGTCTTTTGTCAGGTGTCACTGCTTGTATTATGTCACTAGATTGGCAGTAATGCAGTGTCCCTCTTTCCTTCACATGTTTCCCTTCAGGTTAGTTGCTTTCTTATGAGTGCGAGCCATTCTTGAGGAGATTTCAAAGTTCATTGCCACTTGGGCTATGTCTGTATTCAGATTTAATTGCTTTGATGAGAAGTTTATTGGCTCTGATTTCTATCAGACTTTTAAAAATAAACTAAAGGGTTACCAAACACCAAGTGTTTTAAAAATGAAAGTGGTAGAACTGGCCTAACCAATGCGGAAAATTGTGAAATACTTACAAAATAGTTTGATCAACTTTTAAATTGCCCGGAACCGATTCAGAGGTTAGAACTGTCAGACATTTATGAAAATTTTGAAGAAGAATTTAGACCTCCGACTATCGAAGAAATAGAAGAAGTAATTAAAACTTTGAAAGATAATAAAGCTAGTGGAGAATACTCCATATCAGCTGAACTTTTGAAATGGTCTCTACCAAAGATAAAAAATGATCTACAATTAATTTTTGAAGAAATTTGGAAAACAGAAAAAATCCCAGAAGAATGGAAGGTGGCCTTAATACATCCGCTGCATAAGAAGGGTGATAAGCAAGAGGTTAATAACTACAGAGGAATATCTTTACTTCCAGTTGCATATAAAATATTTTCAAAGATTCTATTGAAGAGAGTAGAAAAAACATTGGATAGCCATTTGGGTGAATATCAGGGTGGCTTTAGGAAGGGCAGATCCTGTCCAGAACAAATATTCACCCTGAAGTCAATAATCCGTCACAGGCTACTGAATTCAAAGGAGATCGTAGTAACATTTGTTGATTTCAAAAAGGCCTTTGATTCTGTTGATAGAGAAACTATAGATAAAATAATCCGGGAATTTGGTGTTAAATCTAAATTGGCAAATCTAATCCGTGAAACCCTTACGGACACAGTCTCAAAAGTAAAATTCATCGGAGAAATATCTCAACCATTCAAAATAAATACAGGTGTAAGACAGGGTGATGGTTTATCCCCATTCTTTTTAACTGTGTCCTGGAGAAAGTAGTGAGAATTTGGAATGAAAAATTAAAGGAATGCAAAATATCGCCAATCATGGGAAGAAGGAACAAACGTATTGAAATAAACTGTTTGGCACTCGCAGATGACTTTGCTATACTTTCTGAACATCTGACATCTGCAGTAACACAAGTTAATTTTTTAGAGGACATAGCCAGTAGAACAAGCTTAAGAATTTCTGCAGAAAAAAAAACAAATTTCTCACAAACATTAAAAACGGGCCAAAATTCTTGGTAATAGATATTTGTCGAATAGAGGAGGTTCGAAAATTTAAGTATCTAGGAGAGATAATTCAGGAGAATGACTTGGAAAAATCTGCTGTAGAAGAAAGGATTCATAAGATGGAAAGGGCATATGGTATAACTAAATACATTTACAATAAAAAGTGCATATCTAAAAATGCGAAAATAAGGCATTACAGTACAGTAGTGAAGCCAGATGCCTATATGCAAGTGAATGTCTAGCATTGAATTATAATTTAGACAAACTAGAAATATTGGAAAGACGAATTATTAGGAAAATATTAGGCCCACGAAAAACTTCAGAAGGTTGGAAATTAAGAAGCAATGTTGAAATACAGTATATCAAAGTATAGAAAATATAACAGACACAATGAGAGAAAGAAGACTATTATTTTTGGACATTAATATAGAATGGACGACAATAGTTTGACAAAGCTAATCTACAAATATCTGTGGGGGAAGAAGTCAACATCAAGTTGGATTAAAGAAGTCCAAAAGGATTTAGAAAAAACAATATACATGCAAAAGAAGCAATTGAAGGAGAAGTTTTAGGTCAAAAGTGTTAAAAATGGAGGGAGTCCAGTGTAGGAGAGAGAAAAACGCAGGTTCAAAGTGGACTGAAGACAGGAAGAAGAGACACAGTGAGAAGATGAAAGAATATTGAAAAAAAGGAAAGAACAAGGAATAAAGAATTGAAATTGGCATGTGGTCCTTAGATGGCCGATACGAAAAAAAATGACTCTTCGCATGCTAACATGAATTGTCGCGGAAAGTTTGAAGTGTATTTAAATACGTAAATGTTTATATGTTACGTCTATGTACGTATGTATGTTATACTCAAACACCGGATTCGGCCAATGAGCGACATTTTTCCCCACGATGCGATGTGGGGAGACCAAAATACCCATAACGCGACGTGGGCATTTATATTAGGTCATTGTCCGAAACTAAATGTCCACAACGCGTTGTGGGTAAACGCAGTTGCTCAATAGCCGATGTAGATTTCGGACTTTGCGCAAAATAGTATTACCCACAACGCGTCGTGAGTATGAGCGTTTGTCCACAACGCGTTGTGTATATTTGTTATTTAGGCAAAGACCGAAAATATGGGCACGGCCAACGTGCACCACTGCGTAATTTGTTTTAGTCTTTAATTTTTTAATATTTTTGGTTCGTTTTTGTTTTTGGGGTTTTTTTAATATTTTTTTTATTTTTAACCAAGGTTACATATTTTTTTGAATTTTTATTTCCAAAAAATACAATTGTCAGGTAATGTATAACGTACAATACTTAGAATTAAATGACTAACTTAGTGCCTATTTAACAGTACTGAAATTTTACATTGATGTTTTACTTTTTTATTAATTTTATTGACCATGAGGCCTACTTATTAGCACAAGCTGTGTTGCTGTGGCATTTGGAATTGTATTTTGAGTTGTTTTTGAAACACTTGCACGATTTTCCTGCACAACGTTTTTTGCAACCGCATTTCACGAAACCTTGTTTTGACCCAGACGCCACCAATGGTTCATGTCTTACATTAATTGGTTCTTCGGGTACCTCGTCAGTTTTTATAAATTTATTTTTAATCACTTGAAATAAATTGACTTCTGGCAAACTGTTTGTCCAACGTTCCATGTTTTGTAGCAAGGGTGTGAAGATTTTCATTTATATTCATCACGACTGCCATCACATTTCGAGGAGCTAATCGCCCACGATCAACCTCAGGTATGTTCACCAATACATTGTCCCCTACCGACACGGGTGTTAGCTTCTTTTCAGTATTTTTCAACATTCGCTCAGCCTGCTGCTTTAAGCCAATTTTACACTTTTCTCGCGACACGCTCAGCCTCATTGTGAGAAAAGTTATTTCGGTGTTTGTACAAATACGGAATACCCACAACACGTTGTGGACAAACGCTCATACTCACGACGCGTGTGGGTAATACCATTTTGCGCAAAGTCCGAAGGAAGAATCTACATCGGCTATTGAGCAACTGCGTTTACCCACAACGCGTTGTGGACATTTAGTTTCGGACAATGACCGAATACAAATGCCCACGTCGCGTTATGGGTGTTTTGGTCTGTCCTCATCGCGTCGTGGGCAAAAATTTCGGTAATTGGCCGAATCCGGTGTTTGAGTATAACATATGTGTGTGTGCGCGCGCGCGGGTAGGGGCGCAAAAACTTACGAAAAAACAAATTAAAAAAAACACTTATGTTGAATTGTATGTATATTTTCATGACTATGCAACATATATATACTTTGCCGGAATCACATTATTTCAAGCGCAGAATCTTTTTTAATCGCAAAGTGCGTTTTTTTTTAGTGAAATAGCTTATCGATTTGTAACTACAAACGCGAGAAAAATTAGATTTGAGTAAACAAAAATTTTCAGCAATTAATAATGAACATAAAAATTATCTGAAAAACTTTTGTTCGTAGCGTTTGACTTACTTTGTGTAAACACGTTAAAGAAAGTATGGGTCGTTTGTAATATTCTCGCTACTTATTATAATTTGTCAGTGCGTTCATATGCTATTGCAATAAAGAAATTTATGTTCTCAAAATGGAAACAAGACGAATACACACACACACACAGCACACATACACATATTACGCCCAACAAATAAAACCCAACCCAGCACATATTTATTTTTATGCAACCCACATGTTCCTAAATAATAAGTAGTCTATAGTCTTATGAGCAAATCGTGTGTAATACTCCTTGTTTGAGAGGTTGAAAGGGTTTTTTTTTGGGAGGGAGGGAGCGCAAAAATTCATCAGCCTAGGTCGCTAAAACCTTAATCAGGCCCTTTATATACGAGGTGTGTTCAAAAAAAGATCGAACTATTTGTGTAGCACGTCAACCAGCGTAAAGAGCACATTAAGTGTTGGTAGCGACAGGTTTTGACGCCGGAATGCCGTTATCTCAGTCCCGTCATGATCATCAGTCTTCGAGCTACACATGCTCGAGTGGGCACGGGCACACACCGTCCGTCGGATTTATAACGAAGTGAGAATGAAGATCTTAACACAACGTGTGTGTATAAAATTTTGCTGCTAACTTCGTAAAATCTTTAAACAGCAATTTCCATTTCATTCCAAAGTTGTCATTACCATTTGCATTGGTACGCAGTTGCTGACCAGTTTGAAAACGGGTCTCTTTCTGATCGTTAGTCAACAAACGCAGCAAGAATTTTTTAGTGGTACTTAAGTTTTTCTATCAAAATTTAATTTTACGATCTTATATGGATGCGCATTGTCTCAGGAAGTTAAACGGCAGTTATACGATGATTTACAGGTACCACATCACGAGGTCTCTTGCCATTATCTTCAACAGCGGTTTGATCTGCACCGACCATTGTTTTTGCCCTCTGTAAAAATATTTAAAATAATCGTTGGGCTCATGGAGGCCTCCGTGTATGCTTAATTGAATAACCAGACTGTCTCTGTAAAGTTTCAACCCTGTTTTGCCACAAAGTTTCATAGGCACATGTTGTTCTTTGAAGTCGTTCTTAATCAGTTTGTCACTAATCCGAGGGCCAGCGGGCGCACGTCTCCACTCAATCTGATATAGATCAAAGACTAGTGTTAATAGCGGAACAGAGTAAATGTCGGTTTGTTGTCAAAACTAGGTGTGCTCAAAGTGGCAGCGCGTTGTTTGTGCGGGTTGATGTGTTATTCCAAAAGTTCGGTATTTTTTTTATCACACCTCGTATGTCAGTGTTTTGGTAGGAGATAATCGTCAACACTGAGCAAAACTTTCAAAAAGGTGTAGATAGACGTGTTGCGGAGGGGCGTACCTACGTCCTCGTCGGTGGCGTTCTGGGCGACGGGGCAGAACCTGATGACGTACTTGTCGTTGACGGACGCCGGTACCATGTGCATCTTACCGGACGCGTTTATGTTGCTCAACAGCTTCTCGTTCAACTTGTCGCTGCCCTTCAGTCGGAAGCACACTAGTCCTAACTGAAACAACAACAACATTACACTTGACATTTAACACTATTGTTATCTGAAGATTTTTGTACACAGTAATATTAGACAGTATCAGGCTCTTAATATTAGGCATCTTCTCTCTTACAACATATTCAGATTCAGAGCTTACTGCACAGCCGAGATATTTGAAACAGCTCACTTGTTCTAAAGTGCTGTTGTTTATAACTGTCTTGGTTATATTACTGGATATTTACCTTTAAAGGCCATGGTTTTGGTCTTTCCTACTGAAATTGTCAGTGAGTACTCTCTTGCCACTTCTTGTAATTGAAACATAGCTCTTTGCGAATCATCCTCGTTTTCTTGAATAAGAACTATGTCATCCTATGACATATGACACTGTGTCATCACTATGTCGTATGACATAAGAACTATGACATAAATTTAGGAATATTTGTGGTACAATTCATAGAAATCTTAGAAATAAAACAAGACAGAGCACAAGGACTAAATTTTATAAGACAATTGTAATACCCACGTTGATCCATGCAAGTGAGGCGTGGGTCATGACAAAAAAGGAAAGCGGCAAGATTCAGAGTGCTGAAATGCAGTTTCTTCGAAATACTTTAAATTATATATTGCAAGATAGAATAAGGAATGAAAATATCAGAGCAGAACTCTAAGTAAATGACATAAATGAAATTACTACAATTTACAGAAAACAATGGTGGAATCATCTGCAAAGGATGACAGAGGATCGATTAGCGAAAGCGGCACTGAACTATAAAGCCACTGGTAGAAGAGACGTGGGTCGTCCGAGAATGAGATGGGTGCCGGAACAGGTTTATATAACCTAATCCTTGAAGAGGAGGAGAAGAAGAAGAAGAAGATATTAGACATTTGGGTCCATTAGTTTCGTATTGAAATTAGTCTTCGTCAGAGGCGGCTCACTCACGAGAGCACACGGTAACGTGCCCCATCAGAAAATTACTAAATAAATACATATTGTATAAGCAGCGTCATTTGAATTGATCGCTGTAATTTGTAACAGTGGAAGTCTAACAGAACTTTGGCAACACCAAAACAAACGTGGCAACATAGCGATGGGCAAGAGGATGCTGTGCCCGTGGTATTACTACTCCTTTCTACATTTTTAGGACATCTCCTTTCTAGAAGAGGATGAAATAGGACATGAAGAGCGTGGGGAACCTATCATGATGGAAGAGTTTGAGAAAGCATTAGATGAGCTGAAAGGAATTAAGGCGCCTGGTATTGACGATATTCCAGCAGAGTTGCTTAAGACGGGAGGAGAGAAACTAAAAACAGCACTGTATGAATTGGTCTGCAAAATATATGAGACAGGAGAATTGCCAGAAGACTTTTCTGAGTGTATCATAGTGCCAATACCTAAAGGATTGAATGGTCGATCATGCAGAAGGATTACAGAACGTTAAGCCTGATGTCTCATGCATCGCAAATAATTACCCGAATCATCCTTCGAAGAATAGAAAGAACGTTTCGGCCCCCACCATCGTCAGTGTCTAGATTGGCATGATGTCTGCCAATTCACCTCAGAAATGAGGTAGAGACTATGTGAGAAGGAGGCGCACTGTTATCAACTTTTGTAGCGGCACGATCTAAGCTTGGAAGCAGCATCAACCAGTGTGCTATCTTCTGAGTGGCTTCTTGGGAGCACAGCGTACCAGATCCTATTCAGTAGGAGGCTTTCTCCCCTTCCATTCATCGCGAAGGAACCATCTTTGAAGACGCCATGTGTAGCCAACAGTAGGCCTAGTAGGCACTCTCCGGCGACAAGATCTTGGTGTCCTCAAAGAGAACGCGATGGTCAGCGTCGTAGGACCGAAGTGTTTGTCAACAATGACAACTGTGGACCACGGCCTAACAGCTCGGCCGTGAAAGGTTAAGAACCTGCAGAGCTTTGCAGGCTTGAAAGGAATATGAAATACAAAGAGAGAGCGAGAGAGAGACAGACAGACAGACAAGAGGGGGTAAACTACCATAGTCGACAGAAATACTATTGTTCACATTACAGCACTAACAAAACTGAATAATATTAAAATCTTATTTTAATTTCTCGGAGCTTTTAACTTCGAAATAGATTAAAACCTCCGCTCAACAGTCCGTTAAGGACCAAGGCGTACCGCGCGGCTTTTTTGTGTTAGTGTGACGGTGTATGGCTAGTACTACGCGCCACCAGCCGCTATATAGTATACATCTATGGCCGCTAGTTGCGGTATTCACAGCCAGGAGGCGGCGCTGTTATCTCAGCGCCTACTCAGTTTGCCTCACGACGCTGAGTGCACGCCGTACGGAACCTCCGCCGGGAATTGAACCCGGGACCACGAGCGCATCAGTCGCCCGCGTTAGCCACTAGACCACCTGGAGGCTCTTCGAAACAGATTACTTACATTTGAAAGACCTAAATCTGTATCTGTTTCCTCTTACCTACCAATATTTCTACTGTGATCAAAGCTACTATCAATGGTATCGGTGTTATCATCCGGTGGCGTATCTAGAATTTGGACCGAGTCGGCTTCCCCTTACAAAAGAAAAAATAACTTAAAACTAATGAAAATTACTATCTTTAAAGTGGTTGAAGATCGTGTGAATAATATCCTGGAATCAATATCATTAATCCAACTATCAAGCGAAGCAACATCCAACTGTATTCATTCCTTTCAGATCTTGGTCTTCCTCTTCCTCTGCATCCTTCTGAGCGTGCATCCACGAGGATCCGCAGCTTCCTTTCAACCATTTCATTACATACCCAAACAGCTGCAGTGCTGTCCTCTCCATTACCTCAACAACTGTTAACTAGCGAAACAGATTTCTGACTGTCATATTCGTAAACGGTAATAACACAATAAAATACGGGTTACTGAAACTTGTTTACAAGTTACTTATTGACTGAATTGATTTTCCTATATTGTATATTTCGAACGTATACGCAAATGCTATGTAATAAATCTGTTTGTTTGCAAATTAAAAAAAAAGTTACTACTAATTAATTATCTAGCTGAAAAACAAAATAATACATCGTAAAAATTAAGAGATTAACAAAAACGTCGTCAACTTTTTTGACCCAGTGGGGGAGGGGTCTGGTCCCGTTCACCCCCCCCGTAAACACGCCCCTGTTGTCATCATCCGAATCTGATGTGATTTTGTCAATAATGTGTGACTCTGTCCCATCACTTTCCCTGCTGTACACGTCTACCTCTTGCAGTACCCTAACTAACAAGAATGAATTAGAGATATACCTTATTATGTAAATTAATTTTATAACTAATTTTTAATACGGTAATTAATTTTTTGTGTGTCGTACAACGTGCAATTATGCTAATTTATGCATATACAATTAATCAATTATCCAATTAGATTAAATGTGTCAAAATTGCTTTGTTTACGTGAATCTATTAATTACTCTGATATAATTAACTGTATTCATTAACGATTAGCATAATCACTGAGACTCTTTAGTGTTGTTTAAACGATATTAGAAAATTTATTACAAATAATTTAATTAACGTTAGTGTTTCGTTACTGAGGTAGTGACAATAATGAACGCAGGAATACTTAACAAATAAATACTTATTTATTAAACATCATTCAAATGAACTTTTGAGACATAAATATAAATTATGACCTGTAAATACAATTAAGAAAACATACATGAATATAAATCACAATATATATATCCGTTTTGTTGCTTGCTGTAAAACAAAACATACATACCATAGACATACATAAACATAGACATCAAATATTAATTATCCTACACTAATGCGTTCATTTTGCCTCAGATGAGTAGCTTTTATGTTTAATATTATCATAGTAATTGACCTAAATTCTCAAAGTGTGGTTTCTTTGAAAAGAGACAGAGCAGGAGTTTTTATTATAATATTAATAACATGAGGATTTTACTTGAGGTAGTGAGTATCCATAGTTCCATCGGTGAGAATCACTGTTCACTGATGATCCATGTAAGTAGAAATTCCGTAGATTTTGTGTTGTCATCACTTTGCACTCGCGGGTAAGATTCACTCCCGTTGGTGTTGTTGTTAATAATGAAAGTTTATAGAGTCTTGTGTTGCATACGTGTATTCATTATTAGTAGTTGTATACAGATAATTGTCTGTCGTTGAACTGCTTCGTGTTTTATATATGTTTAATTTAGTTGTATCATGACTGTGTGCAATATTAAGCACGAGTGTTATGATCGCTAATTCACTTATTGTTTCTGAGTTCGCACGACTGAGATAGCGATACCTTAATCATAGTGTGTTCCGATATCGACCACTGTGTTCGTAATTGTCGCGCCGAAGTTCTAATATCGAGTCTTTCGCTCACTTATTAATGTTTAATTTGCATGTCGGAATGCTCTTAAAGTTTAAAGTATCAAATTCAAGTTCTAGCGATACTTATATCACTCCACACTTCGCGTTACTGCGGTAGACTTCCGTAACTTAGTGAAATACGATTAACTGATTGAAAAACTGCATGACTGTCTGAGAAAATTTTAATAACTGAGAAACTGAGCAACTGATAGACTGGGCAACTGCGAAAACTGCGAGCACGCGTACCTCGTAAACAGTTTTTATTAAGCGTCATCTACCAGAATGCAATTTTCTGTCGAACACGCCTCTTGTCATCCTCGGTAGTCTAATATTTCCTTCCACTCTGGACATCTGTGTTTCTCGGCACCCTGATTCGCTGTTCTGGTTGTCACCATGACGACAATCCTCTCCACCTGCTTCTTTGGAAGATGCTAGACTCTGGTTGGTTATCGAACCTCCCCTAACGTACACGGCGAAAGGGCTTCACACTACTTCTTAGAATGTAGAGTAATTGCTCGCCTGTCCGTCAAACCTTTGTTCTTGTGACTCTCCCAAGGTCTGCTGTTGTTCCTTTACTAACAATACGTATCACCTCGGTCATCGTTTGACTTCCCTAGTCTTTTTTCTGTCAATTAACAGCTTCTTGCTCGACGTCACCCCAAGATGCCTCCACGGTCCGTCGTCATAAATATCGGTTGTCATCCTAACGTTGCCTCATGCTGTGTGACACTCTTGACTGTATTCTTTTGGTGTACGTTGTTTTGTCTTCATACTGGGTAAAACCTTTCTAATTCCTTTGTGAGTGAGTATCCTTTTCTTAAAGCTCGCACGCTCCGAATTTAACCCTACAGCATGCACTCGCTTCAATTTCCACGTATCCGTGCCACTAGGCTCTGCTTTTGTTCAGTTTGTTGTGGTGTTGTAAATCTGAGCTGAGCTTGGTCTGTCACAGTCGATCCTATTTCCCTTTTGTTGTGTTATGTTAGGCGTTCTCTTATTGTCTTGTAGCTGGCGTCGGGTTGACGTGTTGTTAAATTGTTCTTATTTATTGCTCTGGCTTGGGTTGGTGACTTGACGTGTGCTAACGTACTTCTCGATCATAAAATTATGAAATTAAAATTTTTTGATAGCTATAGTCGGCCAACAATCTTAAAAGGTCTGTGCAATGGAGTAAGTGTGACGCTGGCAGTGTCAGTGAGGGTTTTGCTGAGGTATTGACGTAACCCCACGTTGTAGTGTGATGTATACATCATCTGTTGTAACAGTTTGAGTAAACTGAGGTTAATAAAATTGTGTGTGTGTGTGTGTGTGTGTGTGTGTGTGTGTGTGTGTGTGTGTGTGTGTGTGTGTGTGTGTGCTGTTCGTAAGCACACTTCTCGTCATCATAAATTATACGGCGAAAAACTTACCTTGGCCTTCTGTGCTTTGGTAGTATTATTTATGTATCCCGTTTTCAAAAAGCAAAATAGGTAATTTTATTACGTGGAGGCGTAACGATTTATTGTTATAAATGAACAAAGGAGGAGGCATTATTGTTTAGCATTTTCAACTACTTTTGTTTTACGTTAACTTTATGTTGGGAGATATGGAAGCTTTAATATCGCAGCGAGTGAAATATTTAAGCAATTCATCCATTGTGAAAGAATCCGTATTGTGCAGATATGTATTTACATCTTGGCACTAATCATCCCTTATATCTCGTACTGTATAAAACCATCTCTGATTGGTCTATAGGCATATGTGGGTCAGCTGAAAAGTTCGGGAGCGACATCTGTAGCTTAGCGGTAAAACTAAAATTTTTCGTCTGCTGCAAGATTTGAATTTTACGTGAAGTCCTGTTAATTTTCAAATCTATCTAGTGTTAAAAAATGGCTTTATGTAAATAGTTTGATTTTTAGTAAAATATTTTGATAATATTGTATATTGCCTCCAGTTATTTTACCTCACACTTTAAAAAATATCTTAATTATTATCCAAAATTTTGGTAAACCGAAACCGCCTTCCCCCCTTTGTTTCTGATAACAGAGGTTCTACTGTAGTACTATTCAAAAACGCATAGTTCGTGTGACTTTCTATCCCATGGGCATTTCTACGAGGAGGGGACGAACGGCAATTTTCTTAATCTATTAATTTTTATACTTTTTATTATTTTTTCTAGCAGTGTGCGCTAATATAGTAGAACTCCTTTTTAATTATAAAGAGGTTTATTACACAGTATTTGTTTATACGTTTGAATTATGAAATATAGGAAAATCATTTCAGTCAATGAGTACGGTATCTTGTAAACAATATTTCAATAGCGCGTATTTTTATTGTGTTATTTCAGTTTATTTTAATGGGACTGATTTCAGGATATTATGACCCGTTTAAAGACAGTAATGTTGATTAGTCTTAACTTGTTTTACTTCCATGTTCCATAAGGAAATGGAAGTATGGTGATGGCAAAAAATCGTGTTCGAGATAATTGCAGATTTTGATGGTACTACCCTCAGAACATGAAAAAAAGTCATTTTTTTTCTTTTGTATGAAGCCTACTCAACCGGCCCACAGGCAAAATTCTAGATACTCCACTGATCTAAACAATCACTTTTTACATATATTGTATGTAGTTATGTTTTACATATATTGTAAGAATATCATTTTGAAAATGACACAGGCAGTAGGCTAAATTAGTCCTACAGAACACACTGCGAAAAGTGACAACATCCTCCGGAAGGTGAAGACAGTCGCTTCGCTTTTCATGATTGAACAAGTTAATGAGAGTTTGTTTTTTCTCTTTCCACGCTCCAAACTGCATTCATGTTGTCCTATTAAACAGTTTATCATATATTAATTTATGGTCACTACTAATTGGAGGATTGCATTATTACAGTAATAACTATAACGCACTTTTATAACTCGATACTTTTATGTACGAGGGTCAGTTGAAAAGTTCGCGGAGCGACATCTATAAAAATAGCTGAGTGTGCTGCAAGACGTATATTTCGCGCGAACACCTGTCAATTACGACGACCACGTTTACACTCAAGTGCCTACTTATAAACCGTTGGTTTTGAAGTCGCAGCATCTTCTGACACATTTACAATTTCGTTTTGAATTTCCGTTGGTGCTAAAGAATTTTTAACAAAGAATCACACCACGATGTTTGATTTTGTCCGTTTCTCGAAACGCGCATGACACGTCAATTTTAAACAGCTTCTAAACAATGAATAAATTGGTAGATAGATTTGGAAATTAACAGGAGTTCACATAAAATACAAATCTTGCAGCACACGAAAAATTTTAGTTTTACCGCTAAACTACAGTTGTCGCTCCTCAAACTTTTCAACTGACCCTCGTAAATGCCACATAATGGCGTTTATTTATATTTTATGGCTTCATTATTTATATAAATGGAAAAGCTGCATTTAACTAACAACTCTTTGTTTTATTTTGTATGAATGCAAGTAAAAAAAATATCAGAGTTGATTGGGAAAATATCTAGCGTTTAAAACACATATAAAGGGTTTAAAAAAATTTATTGTACGGTCGCTGCGGGACCATTTTTACGGTCCGTTTTTATCGGAAATACGGTTTTCACGTCTTCTTAGGATGGCAACACTGCGGATGATGTACAGCGTAGAACGTCATGTGAAGAGATTAAGGCTCAACCCTGGAACATGTACGAATGGATACGGATGATGATGATGATGATGACAATAATGGATCTTGGACATGAACTCTTGGAACGAAGAAAAAAAGTCACATGTACTGTGGTAAATAACAGTATTGGAAATAGTTTGAATCAGACGTGCTCATCCCCCCCTCCTAAGGTCATGGCGCAGTTCCCCCTCAAGTATTCCGAAATTCCCCCAATATTTGATTTCATGGGTAGGGGGTCACAATACGGGGGTATGGAATAACCCCCCCCCTGTTAACGGTGGATCTTGGGGATTTATCCAAAAATGTTTGAAAAACTAAAACCATTTAAGCAATTATTGGAATCAAAAAAGTAATTTTATTTTTTTTTATCAATGCAAAAAGGTTTTTTTTGTATGCCTAATTTATAACTAACTTATGAGATTTGTAAACGCGTGGCCAAACCTGGCCCATCATAATTAGTAGTACATTAGGCCTTATCAAGATAACCTAACTTGATTTTGTAATTGCGTTCTTTTTCTTAACTGATCAAAAGTAATTTAAAAGTAAAAGAAAAAGTTTGAATATCGCGAAAATTAATTCTGCCCCCCCCCAAATTACAAAAATTGCCTTCAAAAATCCCCCTCAAAAATTTCAGTGGTGCGACTTACACCATTGCACCATGCTGTGGGGACCCCTGGTTTGAATATTGTTAACAATGGCGTGGTCTGGAACCTGCTACACGACAGAACGTAATATTATGATGATGATAATGGTGGTGGTGGTGATGATGATGATGATGATCACGATCATGATCATGATGTTAAGTATCGTTACGTACCTTAACATCGTTGCAGACTTCGAACCGTTTGTCCTTTCTGACCAGACCCTCGAACATCTTGGCCAAACGTATATGGTGGCGAATATACTTCTGCAGGCCGGATATGCCGAAGCTGCGCATCACAAACCACAGTTTGAGAGAACGGAACCTGCGACTGAGCGGCACTCCCCAGTGGCGGTAGTCGATCGCCGAGTCGGAGTATCCGTGTTGCAGGTAGAGCGGATCGACGACCAGAGCCGACGTCAGACGGATGCGATTGCGCACCCACATCGTCGAGCAGTCGAAGTTCACCAGTAGCCATTTGTTTGGGTTCGTGTTGAACGAATCCGCGTACTCTATACCTGAACATAACGTGTACAATTCACAATACTTCAAGCTGAATACGTGGTGTTTCCAAAATGCCAGTTGAAAAGTTCGCGGAGCGACATCTATAGCTCAGTGGTAAAACTAAAATCTTTCGTGTGCTGCAAGACGCATATTTCGCGTGAACAGCTGTTAATTTCCGGATACATCTGTCAGTTTATTCACTTTTTACCAGATGTTTGAAATTTTCCTGTCACGCGTGTTTTCAAAATGCACCAAACCAAACATCATGTTGTGCTGAATTCTCTGTTAAAAACATTTTAACGCCAAAATAAAATCAAAACAAAACTGTAAATGTGTTAGGAAATGCTGCGCCTTCAGAAACAACCGTAAGTGGGGCACACTCGAGTTTAAACGTGTCGTACAAGCACTGAAGACGATCCCAGCAGTGGACGTCCAAAAAATGGAACAAAAAATTGCATTATTGAAAAAATTTCATAGGGTGTTGGAAGACCGCAGATTGAGGAGTCGATGACGTTGCTGAAATCATAGGCATCTCATATGAGCGTGTGCATCATACTTTAACCTTCGCTATACTTTAACTTAAGAACTTGGTGTGCAAAAGCGTTGTGTAAGATGGCTGCCACATCTGGGGTTGCATTTTTTGGGCGTCCAGTGCGAGGGGGGGAATCATCTTGAATGCTCGTACGACCACGTTTAAACGCAAGTGCCTACTTACAAATCGTTGCTTTTCAAGTCGCAGCATCTCCTGATATATTTACAATTTCGGTCTGAATGTCCGTTGGCGCTAATAGTGGTGTCCAACAGCGATAATTCTGTTTGTGATTATAACTACTAACACAACTTTCTTAATTAAACTTCCGAATATGTTTAGTTTTACCGCTTAGCTACAGTTCTTGCTCCGCGAACTTTTCAACTGACCCTCGTAATGAATCCTATTCAACAATAGTTAATTAGGCCTACTATCGCGTTAGAAAATGAAATTATTCTCGTCAGAATAGTTCCCCTGGGAAATCACATCACGAAGTTATGTTATTTCAGACACAGTGTTGTGTAGATACTCGTCCAGTTCATTATTTATTAGAAAGAGATGTGGTCTCCATGTACCCATGATTCAGTAAACATGTTCCTCCAGTGTTTTCGTAACACTTGAGTTCAACAGTAAACATACTAGAGGGACGCCCTTCTTCCATCACTGCCTTTTTTTATATTAAGCGACGTTTCGGCTACGCTAAAAATCTGCAGCCGTCTTCAGGCCAAAACAAACACTGAAACATCACAAATAAAAAGTAAACAATACCCTGTCTAGCAAACGACAGAGTCGAAACATACCAACGTATATACATAACAAACGAAATAAAATAAATAATACCAACTATATGGAATCTATAAAACACCACACACACAAACATACACTCACTGAAATACACCACAAATCTCACATGAACACGCAGGTTTCCATAGTTTTCTTAGTGGGTAAGTTTTATTTATTTATTTTTGTGTGTGTTATGTATAGGCCTATACTTTAGCATGTTTTGACTCTCTCAGGTTGTTAGACAGAGTATTTTATATTTGTGATGTTTTAGTGTTTGTTTTTGCCTGAAGACGGCTGCAGATTTGTTGTGTATCCGAAACGCCGCTTTATATAAATATCGGTATGGAGAACTTCCGTGTTCTAAGATTTATTTTTTAAACCATTTTCGAAATGAAATATTTCCACAGAAACTACTTCTTTCTTCAGCCTTAACCACAGTACTGTGGTGACTAACGTATACCGGCTCACGTTAGCGCACTCGATTTTCACTGATGATGGCAGTCGATGGCACTGCCGAAAACATTGGGCCACGGCCAAACAAGGTGGGAAGGAATTTTAACAACAAACTACTTCTTTGTTGCCGATAAAGTAGTACACATATAAAAAATTATCCCCTCCCCCTTCAACTATCATGTCCATTTATTGAAAATTACCCCCTCCCCCTTCAACTGCCCTTTTTATTTATAGATATTTCATCTACCTTACTACAGTGGATTATTATGACCTTCTTTTCAGGCTACTTTATTTATCAAACTTAAGTACTTTACTCTTGTTACAAATGTTGCAGGTAAACTACCCCTTCCCCTTAACCGATCTTCACCAAAATCAATAGGCCTTGAGTCCTCTACAACTCAGGTACATGTGCAAAAAATTATTTGATTCTGTGTGAATTTGCGGCAGTCACCGTTTGCTATAGAAAATATTCTACACTCAGTCAGACACATACGCAGACACTTTTTGGAAAATGACTTTTCTACATGTTTTGAGGGTAGTGCAGTCAGAATGGAAAATGATTTTTCTTCATGTTTTGAGGGTAGTGCAGTCAGAATCAGCCCTTATCTCGAATTTTTTCGCCATCACCATACTTCCAATTTCTTATGGAACATGGAAATAAAAAAGGCAGTGGTGGAAGAAGTCCGTACCTCTAGTAGGCTTAATGTCATCACTGACGTCTTTTAAAGAAACTTAAATTCAAGTTCCAGTACTGAGAAGATGCATTTAGTCGTGTTAGACTGTGGTTATTTTCACTCCCTGTCTGCTGAAGCTATGTAAGGAGCGTCGCTGGCCCCAGGAGCAGTAGGAGGGCGTTATGGAACAAGTGGGCATTTAGAAGACGATAAAATTGTGTTCTTCTAAGCAGTTAACTGACGCGATCCTTATACTTAATACCCGATTGCAGTTATTGCTAAGTGTATTACTTTGGACTTCTGTAGTCGTTACTATTGTAATCTACACGACGTTTCGACCACTACAGGTCAGCTGTCGTCTTCAGGTGCTTAAGTGGGAATTACACTTTAAAACAAACTCTGTCCCAAAACAAAAGATAGAGCCATCTGAAATAACTATAACGAAATGAATATAAATAAATGAATAACATGATTATAGTTATTTCAGGTGACCATCAGTACAGAGTAAATATGAGGAAGGTCTACTGTGTTCAGGATTGTCCCTTCTTATTAACATGAAAAACTTATAGTTCTGAAAATTCTACTACCAGTAGAGTGTAAACATGTACAGTAGAGTCGTACCTGCTAGCAACGGCTTCAGTTCGGGACAGATGAAAGCGTTGCCCGCGTACGCGGCGTCCACGTGCAGCCAGACGGAGGGGAAGCGTTCGCACACGGCACCGATCTCCGGCAGATTGTCGAACGAACAGCACGACGTCGTGCCCAACGTCGTCGATACGAAGAACGGTATCAGTCCCATGGCCTCGTCCTCTTCCATCGCCTGAAAAGCGCAATAACATTTTACTCGTCCAGTTATATTAACAAAAACTTTTAAAAACATTATCGCCAGAAAGAACTTTGTAAGTAAATTCATCATTGTAATTAAGAGCATATATTGTGAATATCGGGACAGGCGGGATTTGACGGGACACGATCAGAGTAGTGTGCTTCAAGGATAGTGGCACTTGTATTGGTGTCTATTGAGATGTGTGTGTGTGCACGCACATTTCCTAACATATGGAATTTTTAAATTGATACAGATTATCTGAACTACAGAATAAATTAGTCGGAGATAGTAGATAATTCAGAGGATAAATTATTCCTAGTCAAGAAGAATAATGGGATCAAAATGAATATTGTCAAAACTAAAGGAATTAGGATATCTGGGAACAGAAAAAATGAGCATAAATTAGTAATACTTGGAACAATTAAAGCAGTTTATATATTTGGCTAGCATAATAACGAGCTATAGAAAAGGAATAGAAAACGACCGTAGTAGGCTATAGAAAAGGAATGAAAACTAGGGTAGGGATGGGGAAAACAGCTTTAAAGAAGAATGGAAAAAGAAACATTGTTTCTGGTAGGGTAGACTGAATGTTTCATTAAGGAAAGGATTATTGACGAGCTATGCCTGGAAACTGCCACTGTACGGAGCATAGACGTGGGCCATTGGATGCAGAGAGGCAATTTATCTGGAAAGTTATGTGGACCGTAGGAGGACCTGTCTTGTACGTATGACCTAGAAAGGAGATATTGATGGGAAACATAGAGAGAAAGAGAAGATTTTTGAATATATTAAGGAAAGGAAGTCCAACTGCTTAGGATGCATGTCAAAAAGAAACATAATAGAAGGGAAGGTGGTCACAAAGGGAGAAAGAGGAAGTCAAAAGATAACAGTTATTGATGTTATCGAGGAAGCGCTTATGAAATGATAAAAAGGAAGGATGGCTTTACTGTTTCATGGTGTTGTATTTGTTAAGTGTACTTGAAAATTTTTTCGTTTTGTCATCATCTTCAGCAAGGATTAAACCAAAAATGGTTTGTTTAACCCTTTATGGTAGACAATAACAAGAAGAGCTGTCAATTGACAACTCTTCAAATCGTGTATGTGAACTGTCGTTCAATTTGTTTAATGTTCGCAAGTCGAACAGATTACAAATTTACAATAAAAAAAATTACAGAACAGAATCTGATTTTGTAGAAAAAGCGGATTCTATTTAATGCAAAATAAGTAAAAATAAATTTAAAAAATAAACTTAGTATGTCTAATATGCGGTGTTTTCTTTGTTTCAGACGTTCGTGCGTACGGATTAACTTCAAGGGCTGACGGCATCTTCAGGTTACATTGCAGTAAGTTTTATTTACATTGAAAGTAAACTGTAGAAATTGTATAAATGTAGAAACGGTTCCTATTCCGTGAAGTATTCCTAGGCGTTCGCGTCTTTCTTGGCGTTTTCATGGTAATCAAATGAAGGAACACACACGCGCTCAGGTAGTTTCTAGACGAACTGAGGCCGCTAGATTAGGCTTCTCTAATTCAACTAAGTCTAGTCATAGTGAAGGATATATTATTATGCCTGTCATGATTTTTATTTTTTAATACTTTTTCCAATAAAAGTGAATCGTCAGACTTTTTGTGTTTCGCGTACTGTCATAATTTAAAAAATGTCTCCATAAAAAAATTATCCGCAGTGTACTAATTCGCAGTAGCCTTACAGCAAGAGGAAAAAGTATGCAAATCGTGACATGAATAGTTTTCTGTAGGAAAGTGTAATGCGACACAACACAACAGGCGCGCAATGACATGTGGGCGCCCGCGTACCGTCGTGCGAAAAAGTAGATTTTTTCGTTATAGATCAACATAATTCCATTGTCCCTCAGTAAGCTTACAAACAACAAAAAACGCGTATGACCCACATAATACAACTACACACAGGTAGTTTTTGCGATGTCTATCGACAAAGATTTTTGCTCACCTACTTGTCTGAAAGATTATTCGCCCAGACATCTCTGTGCCGATAGGCAGTGCCGTATCTAGAACTTGGCTTGGGAGGGTGCGAGGTCGGGTCGGTTTCATACAAAAGAAGAAAACAAGTCAAAAGTAATCAACATAATTGTCTTTAAATTGGTTGAAAAACGCGTGATAACATCCTGAAATCAGTTCCTTTAAAGTAAACGGTAAAAATACGCGTTTTTGAAACATTGTTAAAAGAAACATTGACTGAATTGATTTTCCTATATTTCATATTTCAAAAGTATACCCTAATGCTGTTTAATAAACCTGTTTGTAAATTTAAAAAAGTGGTACTACAATATTAGCGTACATAGATGAAAAAAAAAAAATAGTAAAGCAGCCTAAAAATTAAAAGATTCATAAAATTCGTCAACTTTTTCTACCTTTGGGGGGTCCTCTGCCGATAGTATTTTAAGTTTTACATAGTTTTAAATCTGACAGCATTTAACTGTTAATCGCAAATACAATTTGGCGTGTCCTACAACTCGTGCGCATACACAATCCACAGAAATTACGTGGCAATTATCCAGATATATAAAAACCAGTTATGGTATAGCGTGATCCCCATCGAGCTTCTACAAAACCAGCCACGAGGACCTTCCACGATTTAGGCTATATTTTGGAGAAATGAACCACCTATTTGGTTTCGCCAACTGACTTATACATATTTTGCCTCCTGAAGTACATCACATCAGATTATTTCTTCGTGATGTTTCTGTGACATCTACGTCTTCTTTGAGCGTTAATAATAAAAGATAAAAATGAAGAAACTGATTGATTTTTATCAGTCCCTGAGTAAATATACCACATACAGAAACACATTATTTGATTAATAACATTACAACGCACCTAAAGGGGGCTTCTGTGATGAATTCCCCCCTTCAATAAGGTAATCCGTCTCAGATTAGTTCGTTCAGACTTAGCCTTAGTACTGCCAGTCCCACTGGCGTCCCCAAGAAAAGGCGTTTTTTAAGCTTTACCCATAAAACTCAATTCGCCCAATAAAATCTACCCAATAGGGAGGTTTTAACCACCAGATATCGTCTCTTTACTACTCTCTTTACTACTACCACAGTGTTTAGTTGTTTTGATAACAGGTATCGTAGATATCAGCTTACTGACAATAAAAAAACGACATTACACAATTATCTTTAATATAACTGTAAAAGACTGTACAGCTTCAAAAACAAAAAAAAAACTGCAGGCGAATTATAAAGGTACAACATAAACAAAAATAAAATAAAGCCTTTCACCACTGTGAGTTCGCCGCTTTTTTTTGTCATACGATATTCTGTTTTATGAATACACAAGTATGTACTCGAATTTTTAAAATTAAATTCGTTATACAGAGTGTTCCATAAACCACTACGCTCAACTTCTCCTCTTCCTTTTTTATTTACTGCAGAAGTGTGACATCGAGGTTGTGTACCATTTCTACGTGGTTATTACCAGTAATAACCGGTTTCATTCAATAAGTGGGGGAGGGGGACCAGTTCCTCCAAAGAATAACAGGTCCACCAAAGACAAATTCCCGGCTATTTAAATTTAGTTTCCAAGACAGTGGTGGAGTTAGTATCGTCCCAGTAGGAACATTTATATGTCCACAAAGAGTGTATGCTACTTCATCAGTCGTTATCAAGAGAATCGAGTTCGTCAGAAAACGTGTTATAGTGCCACACATTTCTACGCGCCTGTCGCTGCAGATAATCTGTAAAGTATTTAGATGGGTTTTGTATCAAAGCCGTATTTGTTTCTTTCTTTTCTTCTGACAGACCACTTCATGGTCTGTTTAATACCGACCCTTGTCCTTCCGATTTCTTAAATAAAAAAAATATAGGCTACCTTTACGTTGGCACCGAGCCTTCAAAGTTATCTTGGTATTAAATTATTCCTCAGGCTTTCACGGTCGGTGTCAGATGAACAATTTATCTTGGTATTGTTTCAGAACAGCATTTATTCAAATAAAACCTACTTCTTTCGCACCCAAGGTGTTGGCATTCACCTATACTTGACAACATTCACCTATCTTCTTCTTCTATGGCGTCACAGTTCGGAGTCGAACCTTAGCCTCCATTTTTTCCTGTCCTCGATGATCAATGTCCATTGTTTTATTTTAAGTAAAGTATCAGCATCCCTCGCCACTGCGTCAATCCAGCGTTTCTTGGGTTTTCCGGCTGGCCTTCTATCCTCGATTTGACTAAACAGTACCTTCCTAGGTATTCGGTTGCCTTCCATCCTAATGATGTGTCCTCCCCATTGCAATCGTATGGTGGTGGCCAGATCATTGTCTTTATACAGCTTGTATAGTTCCTCAACATTCACGTATAATTCACAGAAATGAATTCAGTCGATACCTAAAAAAAAAACAAAATGACAATACTGTACCAATTTGAGGAGCTCTGACTATCGTATTGCTAGTACTGCTAACATTACACGCTTAAACTCTTGAAGTCATGTAGAGTGCATGACAGTTGAAACGCCTGGGTATATAATTCTTTAGAATTTGGTGTATATACATGTTACGTAGATTTTAAATTGAAAAATGGTTATTACAAACAAAAGTATGCAAACAATAATGTGAAATTTTGTCAATAGATTAGAGGTACAAATTTTCTAAAAATCATTCAATGTGACTGATGTGGTAGTTTTTCTTCTCATTTACTTGGAACAATTGCAATCTTTTATTTTTATATTTGTTTTTCTTACAAGTTGATATCTCTCTACCCATTTCGCTTATGGCAGTGAAAAGTGAATTTTAAATCGGAGTGGAGAGAGCAAATTAACAACAGCAGAAATGAAGTATTTTAAAAAAGTAAATGGTAGAACAAAATGACATCAAGTATGGAACGAGGACAGCGGGTCTGTGATTGATGAGAAAAAAATAGTACATAAATTAGTAAATAACTGGCCGGAATGGTATGGAAATATTAGCGTGGATCGGTATAGATTTTCTGAAGATCATAGTAGTTACGGCATAAGAAAACAAGATAGGCAGTACAACGAAACAATAGTAGAAGACAGAGGACGGACAATGTTGTTGTTTATTGTAACTGTCGTGTCGTGCTGAACGAGGCGTTTCGATCTCTACACCATTATCGAGTCCAAAACGAGCTAATGATTGTGATAATGGTAGTGACACCGAAATTACTCGTCCAGCACACAGCAACAGTTAACAGTTCAGCGACAAATTACGGCAACGTTGGGATGATCAAGACTGCCAACACGAGATACGTGACTGAGGAATAAGAAATTTGTGGTAAACGAAGGAAAACAGCACAAGAATTAAGAAAAATTATATGAGATAAGGAGGGGTGGAGGACGTGGCTAAGGGATCGAATTAGTTGACGACCTGCGAGGGTTAGTTGAAAAGTTCGCGGAGCGACGTGTGTTGCTTACAGCTAGAACTAACATTTTCGTGTGTTGTAAGATTCGTATTTCATGTAAACGCCTGTTAATTTTCAGATCTGTCAATTTATTCACTTTTTATCAGCTAAACGAAATTTACGTGTTACGCGTGTTTTGAAAAAATGGTCCGAATCATGAATTCTTAGTCAAAAAAGGCCTAACTTTTATCAGTGGAAATTTACGACATGGTAAATGTGTTAGGAGATGCTGTATCTTCAAAAACAATGGTTTGTAAGTGGCGGCTCGAGTTTAAACCTATTCGACCAAGCAATGAAGATGATGCCCGGCAATGGACGTTCAAAAAGTGCGACACTCACATTGCATGAACGTTTCTCACACCAAGTACTCGAGTTAAAACATGATGTACACGCTAATTTGAGGTGCCTACGATCTCATCAATGTCGTGCACTCTCAATCGTTTGTTCTCCAATACCGTGTATGACATTTTTTTAATGACATCTGGAGTTGTTACTTTTTTGCGGCGTCTTTGCAGGAATCATATCCATTGTTCGTATGACCGCGTTAAACACTACTCCCCACTTACAAACTACTGTTTTTGAAGGCGCAGCATTTCCTAACACGCATAGCATTTCGTTGTGAATTTTCATTGTCTCTAGACCCATTTTAACAAACAATTCAATCATGGCAAGATGTTTGATTTTCTTCACTTTTCAAAACACGCGTGACAAGTAAATTTCGAACAGCTGGTGAACAATGAGTAAACTGTCAGACAGATTTGAAAATTAACAGGTGTTTATAAGAAATATAAATTTTACAACGCACAAAATATTTTAGTTCTACCGCTAAGCTATAAATGTCGCTCCGCGAACTTTTCAACTTGCCCTCGTATTAGGCGTCAGCAGTCGAAAAAAGAATAAGAATAATTCTTGCATAAGAGAGAAGTGGTTACCTGTCTGAGTGTGGCTCCGCGGAGGCTGCACTTGTCGTCGGGTTCTAAGATTCGCAGCTTCACGAACGATATCATGGCCGCCTTCTCGACGCACGAGTGTGCCTCCTTGGAGCAGTAAGCCATCAGTTTGGACAGCAGCAGGCCTTCCTCAACGAACGGATGCTGCTGCTTCAGCTTCTTCAGCACCTGCGCCCGTGCGGCCAGCATCGTCACTAGCACGCACTCGCTCGCCGATGTCTGCAACACACACGTTTAGCCTTGTATAAGATTTCATGTTTGTCAGTAAACAGAGTTTCAGACGCGACTGATCGACAATATTTTTGAAACTGTTATCGACACAGAGACGTTATAGAATTTGTCATCTTACAAGTAAAACACATAAGTTTTTCCGTCATACAACTAATTTGTTGTTATAATGAAATAGTCATATCAGCCCGCTCAGGACCATCCGTAGCTTACGATAACACCTATATAAAATAAGCCTTAAAGTAGTATACCCCCTGAGCTGCAGAACTCGTTCACTATATTGAACGAAGTGCATTATTTATTATTACACAAATTTCGATATAAAGTCATTTTTCAGTTTCAGATTTCATTTTTCATAGGAAAAATTTCAAAAATCTCGATCACTCTTCAATGACAGACGTTTTTGGCAAAATACTGTGAAGCGAAGGGTCGACCTTATTGGCCATATTGTCCGTCACGAGTATTTGATAAAACCAATAACAGAAGGTTACATTGAACGGAAAAGAGGAAGAGGAAGGCCGAAACTCCAATATGTAAAACATTGGTGATGTACGTTGTAATTCCTATGAGAAGATCAAACGGAAAGCACAGAGAAGATCGTGAAGCACAAACTAATCTACGGATTGCTAAGTAAGTAAGGAAGGAAGGTAGAGGACACAGTTATACAATAAACACTACAAAATTTTAAACATTCGGATTTGGTTACATTTCTTTAGTCTGACGCCCTGCTGGATTTTCACAGTTTTTCCAAAATTTTTATCCGTTTTTTAAGACCTAGGTCCCAAATTTTTGAAATTTCCAAAAACTGAACACTACGTTCAGATCTAAGTTAAAATTCCCTTTAATTTGATACCCGTACACGAATTTTTGTGATTTAATCAAAATAGTCACCTCCTTTTTGGGGCAGAATTTTTGAAATTTTCATAAATGTACATTGTATTCAGATTGTAGTCAAAATTACTTCGATTTGATACCTCACATGGGCGCTTGCGTTTTCTAATAATTTTGACCTCCCTCATTTTTGCCTCCCGCTCGCTCCCCTATCTGTGGAGGGATAAATCTAAAAAACAATGAAGTCCTTTTGGGGTGAAAGTATGAACACGCACCCCAAGTTTGGGGACATCAGTTGATTCGTTCAAAAGTTATCGTGAGACATATCCCAAATAGACAGGCGGACAATGCCAAACGGTCGACTTAAAACTGAGAACTGGCTTCGCTTTAATTTGGTTTATGGTTTCGTAATGGTTTATGGTATATGGTATAATATATAAGACGACTTATCGAAATTACACAAAGTGTTTCAAAACGTTTCTGCGTACTTCATAGGTGCATTACTCTCATAAAAATAATAAGGAAAGTTTATGTGAACGTAGGTCTGCGTTTTGTTTTCTGCTTACAAGCGATGGAAGGTTTTGTCTTTTTGGCCTCAAAAGGCAAAACACCGCGACTTTGTCTATATAACAACGTGTTTTAAGTTCACTGCTATTACACAAACCGCATTTAAATATTAAAATTTTGTTAATGCATGTATTCGCAAACACAAAATGAAACTGTTGCACACAACAAGCTGAATATCTGTACTTCGGTACGGATTATAAAATATCGGTATTGAGAACCATTTTTTAAATCATTTCCGAAATGAAATATTTTTATAGAAACTACATCTTTCTTCAGCCTTAACCACAGTACTGTGGTCACTAACGTATACCACCTCACATTAGCGCATTCGATTTTCACTGATGATGGCAGTCGATGGAACAACCGAAACGTCTGGCTTTGCACAAAACATTGGACCACGGCCAAACAGTTCGGGAAGGAATGTTAACAACAAACTACTTCTTTTTTGGCGTTAACGTAGTACACATACAAAAAGTTATTCCTTCCCCCTTCAACTATCATTTTCATTTATAGAAAATTATCCCCTCCCTATTTAACTACCATTTTCATTTATAGATATTTTATATACCTTTCTACAGTGGATTATTATGACCTTCTTTTCAGGATATTTTATTTATCAAAATTAAGTACTTTACTCTTGTTAAAATATAAAACGTTACAGGTAAACTACCCCTTCCCCTTAACCGATCTCTACCAAAATGAATAGGCCTTGAGTCCTCTACAACTCGGGTACATATGCAAAAAATTATTTGATTCTGTATAAATTTGCGGCAGTTATCGTTCGCCATAGAAAAAATTCTAAACACAGACACTTTTCGGAAAGAGACTTTTCTTCATGTTTTGAGGGTAGTACAATCAGAATCAGCCCTTACGAACACGATTTTGTTCGCCATCGCCATACTTCCATTTCCTTATGAAACATGGAAGTAAAAAATGGAAATTAAATTTTCAATCCAGCGTATACTCAGTGTGATAACTTTTATTATCGGACTAAATAAAATGTCTGCAATTAAAACCGACATATCAGAATTCGGATGTAACTTATTTTCTACAAACCCGCAAGGTTTCATAGGAATTGGTTGAAAAAAAATTCACCAGAAAATTGGTTTTTCTAAATCCTCCCGAAACTCCCCTTAAAAGTAAAATGTCTGAAAAAATATTTCGTACCACGCAAGCCTACGACCTATGAAGGATTTTAGTACCAAATTCTATATTCGTAGGCCTTGTAGTTTCGGACATTACATGACCAGTCAATCAGCGGTATTTGGATTTTATATGTATAGGTTCCCGGTCAGCGGTTTCGAGCCTTTCAGCTAGTATTCAGATTAGAAGCTGACATTAACAGGATTGTTATTCTATCTGAAGATGAGCTGAAAACGTCGAAGCCGCGAATCGGGAGTCGTCTATTATAGTGGGTGCAACAGTTGTATAAGCTGCTTTTATTTCTAAAAATGCTTCTGTTTGCGTTTGTTAAATATATGGGACTTCCGAACGAGGAATTTCCAAGTAACGAATACTCTGCGTACGAACTTTTTCGATTCACTGTGATTTAAGTAAAAATGTGAATTTAATTACATCCACTTAACGAATTAAAACATTTTAATAACACAAATGGGATAAATTTTTAGTTCTCAGTTTTTACAGTAATAACGGTAAAGTCAATCAATAATAATAATAATAAATTATAATGGATTGACATTGTAAGTCAATCCATTTGTATAATAATAAAATTATACAAACTCGTAGCAGTTCCTACCCTTACTTATGGCTCAGAAACATGGACAATGTCTGTTAGACAAATATCAAGAATATAGACTGCGGTAATGAAATTATTGCGTTCCATAGCTGGGTACACAAAATTAGATATGAAAAGAAACAATCAGATAAGAGAGGAACTGAAAGTTGAAGATTTAATTGGAATCATCAATAAATATAGAGAAAGCTGGAAACAACACATTAATAGAATGGGCAGTGACAGATTCCCGAAAGTAGCCTTATTGTATCAGGCGAAAGGGAAAAGAAGCCTGGGAAGACCCAAGAAGAGGTGGTCCGACCAGTTTGGAGCCGGGACAGACTAAACAGTCTAAGCCGTAAAGAAGAAGAAGAAGAAGAAGAAGAAGAAGAAGAAGAAGAAGAAGAAGAAGAAGAAGAAGAAGAAGAAGAAGAAGAAGATCCATTATGATTCCGGATGAGTCATACAGACTACGCTATTGTATTGATACGGTTTATGTATTCAAAAACAGTGTAGTTTGTTTCCACTATCACGTATAGCAATAAATATAAGGAAAAGGATACAGGCCGCAAATAGAGCATATGCTTCGTTGACAACTATATTCAATACAAGGAATATCCACCATCAGTCCAAGGTTACATTATGTAAAGTTATGATTAGACCGGTGATAACATATGGCAGCGAGACTTGGACTCTGAACAAACAAGGCGCTAAGATAGTCAGTACCTTTGAAAGGAGAATTGTGAGGAGAATATATGGACCAATCCGAGTCGATGGGATATGGAGAATGCGTCACAGTGAGGAACTGTACAAGCTACAAGGTAATGATCTGACCACCACCATCCGACTGCGTAGACTGCAATGGGCAAGACACATCATTAGGATGGAAGGCAACCGAATAACTAGGAAGGTGCCGTTTAGTCAAATCGAGGGTAGAAGACCTGTCGGAATATCCAAGCATCGCTGGATTGACGCAGTGGCGAGGGATGCTGATACTTTACTGAAAATAAAACTATGGACATCAATCGCCAAAGACAGGGGAAATGGAGGCGGATGATTATGGAGGCTAAGGTTCGACTCCGAACTGTGACGCCATAGAAGAAGAAGAAGTATAGCAATAAAACGCTACAGTTTTATCGCCCTTCTTTCTGACGAAGGTTATGCTGCACGTGAAACTTTATAACGATATTAAATGTTCATTCTAGATAAATTAGTTAACATGTAAAATTAAAAGCTGTGCTGTAACAATTTTAGCTAGTCTGCATTTAAGACTTCTTGCGTTTAGTATGCTTCTACTGAACATAAGACGTGGCGTTGTTAACTGTAGTAGCATATATATTTAGCCTTTTTTTTTTTTTTTTTTTTTTTTTTTTTTTTTTTTGAGGATAATAACAAAGAGTTGAAAATGGTTTATAAAGCTTTATTTATACCTTGCACACAGTCTGCCACAAATACAACTTTAAGATCTCAAACGCTAAGACAAAAGTAAGGCTTTTCTATGGAAGAACCCTGTAAGAGCAACAATTGTATTTGATAATAGTGTTTTGGAGCGGGTGTCTCATATAGGAAGGACAACGATGTCGAGAGAAAGTTAAATAAATTTAGTTATAGGCCTACCTGTGGAACAATACGTGAGACGACTATTCAAGAATAAAACGCAGAGAGAGATACAGCACAGCTGAAGTTCTATAAGGTCATGGCTGTGCCGACTTTAATGTGTGGATGTGAAACACGGACTCCTGCAGAAAGATATTTCAAAAATACAGGCCTCGGAAATGAAACTTTTAAGAGCAGTTAAGGGATGTAGTTTGAGAGATCATCTACAAAACGACGACATAAGGAAAGACCTGAAGTTACAGTCGGTTCTGGAGAGAATAAACGAATACAGCCAGAATTGGAAGTCCCGTGTGGAACGCATGGTAGACACGCGTATTCCTAAACAAGCGTTTGAATATAGGCCATTGGGGACGAGAGATCGTAGAACACCCTGGAAAAAACGGTCACAGGCTCTGTGAAGTCGGGACGGGCTACAGCCCAAGCCATGTAGTGAAGAAGAAGAAGGATAATAAATTATAATCATAACGCATGAGACCACACAACATATTGGAAAGGACCTTTTACATGATACGAATACTTTCTTAACAACGAATTTTTGGTCGTGTAATAAGTTTCGTTATTTGAAAGATCCACTGCATACCATTTACTTTGTACAATTATGCCCTTCATATCACATAACGACGGTCAGTCATTCGATTACCGTTTAAGTGGGCTGCAGGCTCTCTTAAAGTTATTACGTTTCTTTTATTTATTTTTATTTTTTATTTAATGTGTGTTGGGGCTCGGCAACTAACGCCATCCAATCCAACGACGCCTACCAGGAGTGTTGCTCGACGGGATGTTTTCTTCTCTCCTACATTTTAGTTCACTCACCGACAGTGGAAACTCGTACACAGTTAAGATGCAAAACGACATTCCCAAAGCCGATACAGTAATCTTGCTGCTTTTAGGAAGGACAGAGTTCTGTCTATCGCTAACTATTCATTTCCGAGGTCTTCTTTCAGCTTATCTTTTACTCAGTTCTGCAAGATCACTACAATCTTCGATGATGTGCTTCACTGTAAGTATATGTATAAAATAAACGGCTCTCAATATATTTTCTTTAATCCCCATAAAATTTCTTTATTCCTGCCTGGTTATATCCGATCATTAATAATCACCTTATTAATCTCCCTGGCGTCGAGGCATACACGCACCTGTCCATCCTTTTTTGGGTATTGCGACTATTGGGCTGGTATACGGTGAACTACTTTTCTCAATGATATCATTGTCTATCATCCTTTGTATTTCCTTTCTTACGGCTTCTTTTAATGATTGAGCTATCGGGTATGAGTTTCGGTTGAAATTAACTGAATCATGTAATTTTAATTCGCAGATGAAATTTCTTGCCTTTCCTGGCGAGTCGGAGAACACGCTTCTGTATTTGTTGTAAATGTCAATTAGATTTTGTCTTTGTTCCACACTGATTGCTTCCTTTAAGCCCTTCCTTGGAAGACAGTATTTCTTATAATTTCTTCCTCCATAAATCCGATTCTGTGGTTACAAGTTCATTTTTTCTATGGATGTCCTAATTTCATCCCTAACATGGTATGAATGTCGACACTGAGGGGCACTTTGGCTTCCTATTATCTCAGTGGACCATTCATTACATTCTGAATACAGTGTTACTTTTCCACTGTTCAGGTCTATGATAGCAGAGTGGCGCCGTAGCATATCACACCCTATTAACACCTTAAAGGGTAGCCCTTGGGCTACTAAAAACACCATAGGAATTCCTATTCCTCCACTTGTAACATTCAGGATTACCTGTTGTTTTACTGTCTTCCTGTTGCTCCAATAATTATGATGTTGTGGATAGGCAGTGTGGGTATCTTCTCCGTTATGGACTCTTGAATTCTGATCAAATCAGTGTTATCAATTAACGAAATATTAGCTCCCGTATCAATCATCAACTCTGTAGGTACCCCTTGTAGTTCAACTCTCACGTATACAATCTCGCTGTTTGGCTTCGCCTCTTCCGCCACTCTTTCTTCCATTAGGTCATACTGGATATTCTTTAAATAATAATTCCTAATAACCGTTATTGACTCTTCTATTGGGTTAAACGTCCTTATATGCCCTTTTCCTTTTGCAGTGACGGGCCGTCCGGGGTTCTCACTGCAGACCCTCGTTTCCCCTATTCCGGTCATTTGTCACTGGTCGCTCTTGTTCGTCTCTGTGCTGGTTATTGGAGTATACCTCTCTTCTCCCGTCCCAGCTTCTAGACCTGCGACTCTCCGCACTCCTACTCCTTTGTAAATGTCTGTTTTCCTCATCTTGTCTCTGTTGAGTTCTGTACGTCTGGTCGTTATTAAAGCTTCTCCTGCGACCTCGGAATCTATTGTTATTTTGACTCCGGTTGTTGTTGGCCCTAACATAATTTATTCTTTGTCTATTATCTCTATTTTGATCGTTTCGCCGTTCATTTTGTATCTCTGGCCTCCGTCGATTCCTTCTATAATAATCTTCTTGTTCATAACTTTTGAGAAGGGTCTTTACTTGCTCCAATGATCTTTACTTGTCCGCATAATCGGGCACGTACTGTCCCCTCTTCGAAATGGTATGATAGTTTAGTTACCAGACATTCTTCTGGAATCCGGGGTTCTACGTGTCGGGCGATACAAACCTTGCCTAGGAAGTAGGCCGTAGGTGATTGGCCTCTCGCAGAGTTGTACTTCCCGTTGCACAGGTTATCCCTTATTGTGTTCTGGATAGACTCCGACCAATATTTGGTCTTAAATGCTTGTTTAAACTCAAGATAATTGTTCTCATTTCTTATGGCCGTCCACCAATTGTCAGTAATCTGTTTGAAGCTTTCGTCTAACAGATTCTTAATCATGTTCCATCTGTTTTCTTTAGTTCTGCTAATAAGCTCTTCTAATCTTTCTATTCGAGAGGGTTTCTTCGGTACTCTTTAAAGCTGATGGCCTCTCGATTTTCGCCCATTGGTATGTGTGTATAGCTCATTGGTCTATTACGAAGTATTCTAATGCTTCTCTAATATTTGTTATTTCTTTTCGCTGTATTTCCTCAATCTTTTCTTTATTATCCGTGACTTGGCATTGTACTCGTCCTAAATTGTTCCCTACGTCGTTGTATTGTTCATCCATCTTTCCTTGTAGTTGGTCCAACTTCTCTTGTGTTTCCTGTTGAAGTATCTCAACCCTAATTTTAATGTTATCTTCGACGTTGTTTACTTGATTTATTATTTCCTCACGGAATTGTATCGGTGTTTCATTGGTCCTTTCTAATTTTCCATTTGTCTCCATTATTCTCTGTTTTATTTCTTCCCGGTATCCTTCTAACTGTTGTTCCATTTGCTGTCTTAATGTTTCATTATTCTTCTCATTATCCTCTTTTATTTGTCGTTTTAACGTTTCGTTATTTTCCTCCATTTTTTATTAAGTTTGTCACTATCCTCCATTTGTTTCTTTAACACTTCACTATTTTGTTTTAATGTTTCATGGTTTTTCTGCAATGTTTCATTGCATTTGCTTTCGATTTTTTTATTTAGTTTTTCGTTATCCTCCTTCATTTGTTGTTGTAATGTTTCCTGGTTTTTCTTTAATGTTTCGTTATCCTCTTTCATTTGTCTAAACGCCTCTCTCATGAATTCCATCAGGCTATTAGATTTCATTTCTTCTGTGGTTCTGTTCGGTTCTGCCGGGCGTAATATCGTTTTAACTTCTTCAACTGGTGTTGCCTCCTTTTCCTCCATGTCTAGCTCAATTTCCTTGTCTGCTGTTCGTTTGCATGACGCTGCTCTTCGTGGCATTTTCGTTTTTTTTTTATAGTCGCCGCTAGAATAAAAACTATTAAACAATATAACACAATAATGTAATGTTATCTTCCACTTCTAGCCTCACTAGTTGGTGCGCCAATTGTAACGTCTCGTTACTATTTATTAAATATTTTTTATAATGAAAGTAGGCATCACTTTATACGCCAATTTGTAACGTTCTTTATTATAAATTGATAAATACTTTCCAAGTTGTTGAGCGCCAAATTGTTTAATAAAATAAACAATTAAAAAATTAAATAATATATTTCTTGTTTTCTTTTATTTAAATTAACTTACCTCGGTAAATTATTCAAATCAAACTTGGTACCAAAAAATAGGTATTGCCAACTTCTCTTCTATGGTTAAAGAAAAACTAACATTCGAATATAAAAAAAACGTTAATTACAAAAAATAATTATACATACAAATTATATTCATCAATACTCTTTTATTTTTTCTGTAAATTCCTTATATTTTCCTTTAAATCAAATTAAATAACTTTCATCTTAAGTATATTTGTCCAGGCTAGTAAAATATTTTCGCTCAGTGGGTGGCATTCCTTCTTGAATTCACGCATCAGTCTGATAGTGAAATTATTAATTTTTATAATCGTGTGGATCCTTTTGACTACAAAAATGTTAACGAAAATACCCCTTGTGAAGTACAAAACATCATAAACACAAAGTCAGTTATAATATAAGAATACAGTAAATTAAATATAGTATTACAAATAGTTCGTAATCTGAACAGTGTCGGTTTATAGGTTATCTATTTTTTTAAAAGGTTATTCTCCTTTAATAATTCTAAAATACAAAGAAATAATAGTTCAAAATTGAAATAATTATAAAAATATTAGTGTATCAGTTCAGTGATAGTGTAATTAATAATTCTTAAGTGTGTGGAAAGTGTAACAGTGAATTACTGGTAATCGTTATTAAATCTTTTTTTTTTATAATTTAGTACTTAATCACTATACTTTCCTTTTTATTTGTTTTATACACTTATTTAATCACTCTAACACTTTTCTTCTCTTTTAAAATCAATTAACATAATTTTTCTTCTTCAATAATTCTTCCTGTTAGGTCTTCCTTCACCTAACCTGATCTCTTCGGTTCGATTCTGGTTTCACTTTCTTTACTTAGAGTATTACAGATTTTTTGAAGTGTACTGTATGAAATCCAACAAAGAACTAATTCTCGTTTAAATTTTGGGTCGTCAAGATACAAAAAGTGTAAAATTCCCATTGTTGGAAATTTATAACATTGTTATTGATGTCATCACCTTGTAGGATTAAAATTTACAAAATTTTTCAAAATTGATATAATTTCCTTGTACTAAGTACTATCTTGAAGATAGTACCAGTAAACAGCTCTTTTCTTACTGATCATTGTAAGATCTTACATGACCAGTTTCTATTCAGTAATTCAAAAGTTACATTCTTAAAATTTGGCCTACTTAAATAAATTAGGTTAACAGTAATCTTTTTTGATACCTAACTTATTACTGTGGTTGTACAAATAAATTTATGTTAACATAATACATTTAGACACTAGTGGTTACTAATAAGAGCATTAATTTTTTCAAAATCTCTTGATTACACTATAGGCCTTATAATGCCTAGTGTTCTTTAAGCTAGAACTCCTTTTATATAACCAAATTTCTTATTTCTATTACAATTTAACTTTCGTTAATTAAGCCTAGTGAACCACACTATCTATTATTATACATTTTATGGTTTAAAACATGTTTACTATATTGTAATGACCCTTTCTACCTTCCTAGGTAGATGTAAGTTTTTTCTTTGTCACAGCAAATACATTCTTATTTACATTATAGATTATCCATCATAAACACTTATAATTACTTATAACATACTCAGATAAAATACATTATCTATTACATTATATAATAGGGTCTAACACAATTTTTATACTTAAAATTGTTCTCTTTTACGTACTAATCATGTGTAGGTTTTTTAGGCTCATAGTCTTTTATTGTTTTGTACTTCAATATTTTTTTTATTAAACCCTTTTTATGTGGAGGGAAACCATCACGTCATATAATATACGAGGGTCATTCAATAAGTAAACAGACAAACAGTTGTAGAAAAGAAATTAATTGTAGCAGCTGATTGAAACTTTCAGGAGTGTTACCTGGCAACGTCGTTGTGAGTTTTGATCAGCTGTTCAATAATATATTGCATAAACATAACCAGTACAGTTTTATTTACGATGGCGTGTCCTCTTGAGGACAGTACTTTCGAAGAACAGCGTTCTGTTATAAGATTTTTGGATTTGGAACCACTATAACCACTAACTTGGATTCACTGTTTTGAACCTGAATCAAAGCGACAAAGCATGGAGTGGAAGCATCCCAGTTCACCCGCCAAAATGAAATTCAAAACCCAGCCATCGGCTGGTAAGGTGATGTTAACCATCTTTTGGAGCTCCCAAGGACCAATTTTCTGTTATTACCTACAAGACCAACGTACCATCAATAGTCAGTACTATTCTGACATGATTGTGAACAAAGTTAAGCCTGCATTGAAGAAGAAATGTCCGGGATGGCAGAAGAAAGGTGTGATTCTTCTTCACGATAATGCCCGCCCACACATGGCAAAACTGACGCTCGAAACAATAAGAAAGTAGGTTGGGAGATCCTGCCTCATCCCCCTTATAGCCCTGACCTTGCCCCATCTGACTTTTTCTTGTTTGGCCCACTCAAGGAGACTTTGCGTGGTGTCAAGTTCAACATCAATGAAGAAGTGAAGGAAAAAGTCCAAAACTGGCTTCGACATCAAGGTAAAGAATTCTTTGCTGAGGGAATAAAAAAGCTTGTAAAGAGATGGGACAAGTGCATAGACGTTGTTGGAGATTACGTTGAAAATTAAAAAAAAAAAATTGTATTGATTGAATAAAACGTTTTTGCTCCACAGCTGTTTGTCTGTTTACTTATGAATGACCCTCGTATAAATCGGTTCATAACGTTATCCTACGTCTTCCGATCCCTAGTCTCCATTGGTCTCGATCCAACCAAAATTCTTCTTCCAATTCCCGGTCTCTCATTGCCCGATTGATGCCTTCTCTCCAACTCAACCTAGGTCTTCCTCTTCGCCTACGACCATATGGTGTCCATCCCAAAATTTGCTTGGGGAGTCGATTATCCGGCATTCTTTGGACATGTCCAAACCATCTTAGCTGTTTTGTTCTTATGTCGTCAACAATAGAGCATTGTACCCCCATTATCTCCCGGATTCTGACGTTTCTGACTTTTTCCAGTTTTGACGTCCCTGCCGCTCTTCGCCAATAATCTATCTCAGTAGCCTCCAACAACTTTTCTGTTCTTTGTGTTATTGCCCATATTTCACACCCGTATGACGTAATTGGTTTCACAATTGTATTGTATATACGATGTTTATTTTGTTTTGATATTTGTTGGTCCCACAATGTGCTGTTCAGCAATGCTGTTGATTTTCTGTAAGTGCTCCGCCAAAAGTGCAGACGGATCGTTCTTGTCCTTGTAGGTGTAGGAGGTTCGAAGACGTCAAGTTCGTGTGCCCAATGCGCAGTCTCGTGATCCAAACTTGTTCACGACGATTGCGATCACATGGTACTTGCCGTTTACGAACGCTCTGCTTCACGGCAGAAAGTGTTATTACGTATTGTTTTAATTGTTGCATCTGATATTTCCTTAAATTATCGTAAATTTTGTAATAAACAATGGCTTGTACGTCGTGTAGTTTATTAGATTTTCTCATTATTTAACACGTGAATTGTCACCTCATCCATTACGCTGATTAAACGTATTGTTACAGACGCTGAATGCATTCGATGCAAGTTGAATTTCGGACATTTGACGATCTGATTATGAGACAAATACGACGTAAAATTGTTTCCAAAACACATTGACGTATCAGTTTCCAAATCAGTAACGACTGAAATGACAAGCAGTTTGCCTGTTAGAGTAATGGCATCAGAGAGAGCTAATTGTGATCAGCGTACCACATGTCCATGACGTTCTTGTTATTAGATGTCGCGGAATAGCCAGTCACGAACTCTGCATTTCACTGCGGTTAAACGCAACTACGACAGATGCACTGCTCCAGTACACCCCCCGCCCCCTCGGCGGCGCATAGTCGTCCAGAAAAACTTTTAGTTCAAAATTACATCGTACGGCCCTCAGTTCTTAACACGGGTCTGAATAAACTTTTTTTTATTTAAATACATATAAATTTCTAAAAAAAAAATGTCGATCTATATTTTCGAATTATCGACTTCGAAACGTATTACGCCATAAATATATTAATTTTCAAAAAATCAAAAACTATATTATAAATGTCAGGGGATGGGCGTACGTATTGAAGAGCATCTGTTTCGCGGATGATCAAGTAGTAATGCCACAGTGTGCTTCCTCGAGATCCCGATTTTGTTTCTACTGTGCTTCAGTGAAATACAGTACAGTAGAATACCCATGAACAGCCAAACATGAGTATTGATAAAACACAGTACCTATAGCGAATGCAAACCTTAAGCCCCTTTTATGCGTCCGATAACTTCGTATATCGTACGATAACCTACGATAAAAACTATGCGACATGTGTAGAACAACATGGGCCGTTTTATGCACTGTCGTACGACAAATTTATCGTTCCGGACTCAAAAACATATCGTGGTGTCCTACGAAAGGCATCCGATAAAAAATCGGACAAGTTGTGTAGATACACGGGCTGTAATGGTTCCGTTTATACTCTCGCGCGAGTTTTTTATCATATGGCTTTCAGACATCAGTACTACCAACCTTCATTCCTAGCGCCGCGGGGCAGTTGTGCCAAGTAATCGGTGGTATTCACGTCGTCGTGTGATTTTCTTAATTTGTATTGTAAATATGGAAGACATTAATACTGAAAGGCGAAATCCAAAACAGAAGAGCACTATGGGATCCCGCTTCCGAAGATTATAAAAATAAACCGATAAGCAGCGTACAACAAGCGCGGATCCATTTTCAGTACTGATGATGGCAGCGCTGTAAGAGTTTGTTGACACCCACTTCCGATATTTTTTACGCATGACAGAAATCGGAGTCAGATCGGATGCAAAACTTATTCGTACGATATAAATCGGATGCATAAAAGGAGCCTTAGAAAAGCCATTACGTCTAATAGCAATGACGTTTCTGATGAGCGTTGTCGCTACGCCACACTTCGCCCACTACCCCCCGTGTTTATCTCTGTTGGCAGTTTACACACTCATACGACTAGTTGACTCTCCGCGCTCTTTAGTTACGACTAATGAATGATATTAATTCAGCGTAATACATGACCTTGTGCGGGCGGTTGAGTGATAGCGTATTATTCAGTAACTGCAGCTTATCACATTCAGTAAACACCGACCCGTCTCATGGCGTCGGTATTTTGCTACTAATGTAGACTTTGTGTAAGTGATACAAGAATGTTTCAACTACACAGCTGTGTAGGCCTAGATAAAAGAATAATTAAAGTTGATAAGAGTTACTTTCATAGCTGACGTTAATTGTTTCAGCGATTTAAAAATAAACAGGTGTCTGTTTCATTGTACAATTATCACACAAGCGCGCGCGCGTTTAACTTATTGACGACTACCAGTCATTGAGTGCTTCGTGCAAACGTGTTCAAACATTGGTGCTTGCATGTAGTAATTTATGAGAGAGAGAGAGATAGAGAGAGAGAGAGAGAGAGAGAGAGAGAGAGAGAGAGAGAGAGAGACGGCGCGCGCAGTGTCTCGACCCCAAAACGATAATGGGGTTACGTTTGTCAACACTGTTGTCCATAAGCGCAGAATGCTTTTCACTAAGGTTTGCACAGACTATAGTAGCGAATTTTACCTTTCTAAGGAAGGATGGAGAACAAGGGAAATGAGTCGACGAATTCAAATATCTTGGGGTGATGATGAGACAGGAAGGTGGTGGAAACGTGTAAATTAAAAAGCAAGTACATCAAAGTCCAAAAACTGTCAAATTTTGTTGACCTAATGTTTTCGATCATTAATAAAAGGTTTTTATATTTTAAATCTATCTGGTTACTTCATTTAATATAATTATGTAGTGTAATACCTGCCTCACGTAATCAGTGGGACGGAGTTTGCCCCGGGCAAGAGCAGATTCTGTTTGCGATATTTCACTCTACGTTCAGTAATACAGTAAAATGTTTAATGGTAAAGGCGTGTTGAAAAGTATTAACGGCTTCAGTGTATAAAATTACCATAACAAAAGTAGGAATACCCGTGTGTGTACACGACACGAGCCATCGTGTTAAGTGCTCGCGCCTTCCTCTTCCTAAATTGTTTTACATAATGTTTTTAATGTCTTTAAACAAACTGTTTAAGACAGCATAACATTCCTGTGTAAACTGTTAATAAATGTTACACGAATATTATTTGTATGTGTGCGTTTTTCATAATCCGTGCGTTTTTAGATGTAATAAATGATGCTTAAGTTCCAGAAGTGTTTTCTCTCACTTCAAGTTTCTCTCTCTAACCGTGCGCGCGCGCGCGCGTGTGTGATTGGCGGAGGACTTTTCTTGTTGTATCTGAACAACTTTCTTGATATTAGTACTAATTATATTGTACTAATACAATTATAAAATGTTTTTACAAGTGTGTAAAGTTTTAATTCCCTATTTTTTTATTTCTCTCATGTCGTATGTATTATTTTTTTCGACTGTCGAATGTAAATCTTGACATGGCATATATACATGTATATTATATGCTGCTCCGTTTTATTAAAAATGATTTAATTTTAGGTTTTATTTTTTCGAAAACTATGTTACCTGTTATAAAATATTTTTAGGTTTGTATTGTTAAGTTTGTAAGTTTGTTAGTTTTGTGTTGTATTTTTGAAGTACATAGCGCAGTAAAATGAATTGTATTTTTAACCGACTTCAAAAAGGAGGAGGTTGTACATGTGTCCCTATGGTTTTTTTTAATGTGTGTTTGCCGATTATTCAAGAACGGTTGGACCGATTTTAATACTGTTTTTTTTATTTGAAAGGACATGTTCCTGCGGTGGTCGCGTAGTATTTAAAATTGGTATTGGGCCAGTACTGAGTCAGTACCGGCAAAATACTATAGTCTATTGTATACTTAACAATCGTGCTGTGAAAATTCAATAATAGATGTTCGAACGTCAATTAATTATTTCTATCCTACTTGACGTGAAATGGCTTTTTGAGATAACTAATCTTCTTTTTTTTTTAAAGGGCATGATTCTGCGGTGTTTAAGTACTGGGGCCGTACTGGTAATTTAAGAAGTCCATTAGTAACTCTCGATTAAATAGGAACGGCTCGTTCAATTTTAATGAATCGTCTTCTGTTTTTTACAGGGGATGATTCCACGGTGGTTTCATAGCACTTAAAGTTGGATTTACGAAAAAAATCGTTAAATACGGCTAAAAAACGTGTACAACGGTAGGCATATCTATATAAAATTCAAATAACAAGCAAAAAACTGTTCAATGTGAAAATTTCTGAAGTCGCTGTAGAATAAATTATAGTACTATAAATATCTTAAACCGAGTTGGATACACTGCTGAAAACAATCGAAGGCTACGTTTGTTTTACTCGCTGAAAGGAAATAGCCTCAATAACTGAGATAACAATTTAAAACCATTATGTTTTTGAAATCTTGTGCCGGTATGGACCGCGTCAAAAATGTCTTGTATGACAACGTTTCGCTCATATTACGATGAGTATCCTCAGAAATATGTGACGTAGACTAGCTACGTAGAGGTGGGCCGATATACCTGTAACAGGTATTTTGGAACGATATTTTTGTGGAACGGATGTAACAGTGACTAAAAAGTTGAAATACCTGTTAATCGCGGCGACGCTGTTCCGAGTCGACACACGCCGCCCTCGCTGTTCCGAGTCGAGGCACGCCCCCTACGTTCCTATACAGACGCACACACACAAAAAGTATGCAAGTATCAAGTAGAGGCCGGACAGTGAAAATTGAACGCTAAGGTCTCGATGCGCAGTAGACAAACGCCTCGCTGCGAGGCTAACAAAATTGTCTTTCAGTTCGCACATGCGCAGAATAGTTTTGTGCAGTGTTTCGGAATGTGCACATCGGGCTTTGCAAACGTGGTGTATAGTCATTTACAAATTATACTGTGACGACAAAACTATTTGTGTTAATCAGTGAAATTAGTTGTAGGCTACCTATTTACATTTTATTAGAGAATGTATTATTATATTTTAGAAAAATGTTAATAAACTATTTCATAATTGCGCGTATATGTTTTAAGTATTAGTGTGAAACGTACATTAATATGTCCCCCAAAAGTTCCAAATTGAGTTCAAAAACTCTGCATAGAGTGAGGTGGTGTGGAATGTGTATAATTTCATGAAGAGTGAGGCTGAAAGTGGGAAACCTCTCTTAGATTTCCATAAAGTACAAGAGCGTGTTGCAAAAGCGGCGGGTATTTCTCATAGCTCCGTAAGGAGAATAATAAAGGAAGGTCAGCAGCTACACAGTCCAGATGCAGAAGCGGGAATGTCATTTAGCACACCGGGAAAGAAACACCGCGTTCGTATAACGACGCTGTTATCGCATACTCTTCTCTCTCGAGTACTTTTTGAGTGGGGGTTAATTCATACATTGGGTCTGCGCCGATGACTGTTCAGGAATCACTGGCGGGCCCATAAACGAATACGCCAAGGCCAAATACTAGACGTACAAAAATATCGCTGGTACGCAAGGAACAACCAGTATTTCTAATACTAGGGGTATCACCGATACACAAGGAACAACAGATAAACGCGTATTACAAATACTAAGCGTGTCAGAGGAACAGTAGTATTTTAGGAACACCTAGTATTTGAGGAACAAGTAGTATTTTTATATCAAGCGTATTTCGAGTAGAAAGTAGTACGAAGCGACTTTTTCGTCCTGAATACTTCATTCTGCGCAAAGAGACGAAGCTGTTTTTAATAAAGGAAAAATTCATCCTGATGTTACATTTATTCTCGTGTGATATGCAGATATATACAGTAATACAGATTATATGCTAATAAATTATATATTATACTAGTCACCAACTTGTAACTAAAACCGGTTCAGGTTGTAAGGTAAAACTTTATGTTTTTACTCATAAAAAAGTTTGTGTTCCGAGTTGTTAGTGAAATAGTTGTATTTAATTATATTGTGTTATAACCTATAGAGTGGCTGATGTTGAAAGGCGATATTATACTTTTTATTAATGGGATTTTAACTTCACTACACATCTCACGTAAATGATGACATTGTTGTAATGGACATTTATGCACTTTATCTAGTCCTGTTCCTTAAATATCTGAACGAAAACACGATTAACACAAGGAAAGTGGAACAGCTGATATTTTTGAATGCAAATTTAAAATAGTGTTTGATAACTGAAATCCTAGTATTTAAAAAAAAATTCAATTGTTTAATTTTATTTATAATGTGTTAAGTGAACCAGATTGTAATGTAATGTAAATTCTGTGTACATTAGTGAATGAATCTGAAGATTATGCAGGTATGTAATGCATTTAATTTACTTTTGTTGTTGCTTATTATTTATAAGTTTTTATTTATTTATTTATATTTATTTTATTAGTTTTTTTTGTAAAATTTTGTTTATTCTCATTCACTCTTGTGGGTTACTGTTATGTTTTTATTATATGTTTCTGATGTTTTTTCACATTATTTGTTTTGGTATTACGTGTAGGCCTACTCTAAATTATTTAATTGCCCCGAGTTTCGCAACTGATTTGTCTAACAAATGTTTGTTTACTCCTAGTGAAAACTTAAATTGGTATTCCCAAAGGGAGATAGGCCTATAAATTCTCTTGTTTTTTATTTTCTTTTAAACAGTAATAGTTTAATAAAGCCACAGTGTAAAGTAACACTGTTAATACTTTTAGTTTCAATTTATTTCTTATAACAAATTAAATAGTATAGGTTATATAATATCTTCAAATAAATACACAGCAAGTAGGTTTATTAATATATTAATAGGTTTATCTAGGTGAAAATAAACCTACTTGCAGTGTATTTATTTGAAGATATTACATAGGAGACCTGCAGGCAACTCAAAACGAGTTACTTGCAAAGGATACTATAGGTTATGTGTAACTAGTATGTAATAACAGGTATTTGTACCTGTTATTTTTTTGGAACGGTATTTTCATACCTATTATTTAAAAATAACAGTTTAGCCCACCTCTACTGGCTAGCAAACTCAGTTATACGGTGTAGAAGTGGCGGTGGGTGGTCCGGTAAGTGGACCCTGTCCTGTATGTGTTACGCTGTGTGCATTATTTGTGCGGTAGGTCAACTCCTGTACACTCAAGCTAGAAAGTAAAGGGTCCCCAGTCGTGATGAGCGTGACTGCTTCTCTGTTGATGTTATCCTTGTGTTTATTAATTTCTATTGCTTCTAGGACTATTCTGTCATAATACCTATTGCACGACCTTATAACAGATGCGTCCTCGAAGTTTATCGTGTTATTAGTTACGGGTTAATGCGTAGCAATTGCCGAATTTTCAACTGCTACGTTCGTCATATGTCTGACACGTTCTTGGACTCTTCTGGAAATCAAGCGGGCCGTCTGGACAATGTAGACCATACCAGTTGAAAATTGGGCTATTGCTGAGCATTCACCCATAACTAATCACATGATAAACTTCGAAGACTCATCTGTTGTAAGGTCGTGCAACGGTCAATAGGTGTTATGACAGAATAGTCGTAGAAACAATAAAAATTAAAAAAAAAACAAGGATATAATCAATAGAGAAGCAGTCACGCTCATCACGACTCGGTACCCTTTACTTTCTGCCTTGAGTGTACAGGAGTTGACTGACCACACAGCGTAACACATACAAGGCAGGGTGCACTTACCGGACCACCCACCGCCACTTCTACACCGTATAACTGTTTGCTAGCCAGTCTACGTCACATAGACCTGAGAATACTCATTGTTATATGAGTGAAACGTTGTCATACAAAACATGTTTGACGCGGTCCGTAACGGCAGAAGCTTCAAAAACATAATGGACACCGGTCGCGGAAGCGTGTGTGAGAAAACAGTTTAAACCATTTCTCAATCACCAGACAGTTAGCAATGTGTACAAGATGCAGTGTCCTACTCGCAAGACGGCTGCAATATACTTCAAGTTAAAATGTAGGCCTACGTATTCACATAACTTATTAACCTATTATTAATTCGACTTATGTGAATACATTTATACCTCTGTGAGTGGTGTGATCCCGGAAACCCCCTCACTGCGCCACTGTTTCATTCCATTTGCTTGGTATCGACCACATAAGTTTGCATCAGTTACACCGTTAAGTTTGTCTTCCGTTATGCGTTTCAATGTATGTCAGTCCAGTCACTCCGCTCCCTTCTCACTCAATGTGCTAAGCGTATATAGGCCCGCCAGTGATTCCTGAACAGTTATCGGCGCAGACCCAATGTATGATTTACCCCCCACTCAAAAAGTACTCGAGAGAGGAGAGTATGCGATAACAGCGTCTCGCTAACACGTTCAGTCCCTTCAAAACAAAACTTGCACGCTTATGATGTTCTTGCCAGAAATCTATTTACATTTTAACTTTATCTATTTTGTTACTTAACATCACTGATGTTACTTAGTATGTGTAACACAGTACTACATGTAGGCCTACTCATTACTTTTAAAACAGTTATTTACAGTTTTTGATATATTTGTTAGTTGCGTTGTTTTTAATGTACGTAACCTAAATTTATTTTAAAATTATAAATTCCAGAACATTTTGAGTTATTCATATTTAATAATTTTTTTAATATTATTAACAATAAATACAACTTTTCTTACAAGAATATATTTTTTTGTATTTTTTTAATAAGGCACTGTTTCGATAGTATAAACTGTCATCATAGTTTTGATGATGATAATTTATACTATCGAAATAGTGTTATATATTCAAAAAATATATTGTAAGAAAGTTTTATTTATTAATAATAATAAAAAATATAAACAAGAATAACTGAGCAAATATTAATTATTATATTTAATTAAATATAAAAATTTGTACATTTAAAAAATAATATTGGAGTTATTTAACTACAAAAACTATTGTACAGTACTTACGTTTGAAGGAAGTTTTCAGTCGCTGTCAGGCAATACCTGTATTTCAGAGATATTACCATCTTCCTTTTCAGCAAAGTCGTCGGAACTGTCTGAAGTACTCTCTCCTCCAAGACTAATTATGAAGCGGTCTACTGTTTCATCAACAATAGCTTCCTTTTCCAGATATTCTTTTTCAATGCTTTCTACATGTTTGCATCTTTTTTCCCAATTGTCAGCAGTCACAGTTGAAATTTTTTCTTCACATAAGTTTTTCACATCATTTAAATTAAACGTTACATTTTTTTCAGCAACACCTCGCTTAATTTCTGACCACATCATCTCTATAGGATTTAGTTCAGGGTGGTAAGGGGGAAGCCTTAAAACTAAATGTCCTCTGCTTGGCAGAATTTGATCTATTAAGTATGTTTTAAAGTTTGATTTATACATTTTAACAACTTCATAAAGTTGTGCTTTAACCATATCAGGACGGAACGGTATTGCATGTCGTGTTAGCCAGTCTTGCATATCACGTTTCGTAGAATTAGACGTAGGTGTTTTTTCTAGCTGTGCATTGTCAATTACCAACACACTGTTGGCGGGCAAATTCGGGACCAATTTTTCTTCAATCCAACGTCTGTAGTTGTCAGCGTTCATGTTATCGTGGTAATCTCGTGTCTTTTGGTTAGATTTAAAAACCAGCAGTGCGTTTGGAACAAACCCGTATTGACTGCCGGCGTGAACAATAATTAATCTTTGTCCTTTCGCAACTGGAACAGCGTAGGCACCAGGCTGAATCTGATCGTTCCAGGTGTACGGAAGTGTGTGGCTGCTATGAATATATGTTTCGTCCTGATATACTACGGTTCTGCCTTCTTCTCTCAATTTTTTTATGTTTTGTAAATAATGTATTCTCATAGCTCTTATTTCGTGAATTTCTGTTAACAAAGGTCGATTATTTTTAGTTTTTACCCACCTAAAGCCTATTTCCTTCACGATAATTTTTAGGCTACTACTGCTCCCTTTAAAGTTGATAGATTCTTTTAATTTTTCTAACAGCTTTTCTTCAATGTAAAAATTCCGAACTGTTCTCCTAATTACACCTTTATCAAAATCGTCAAGCCCGGTTATAGGTTTACGAACGCGGTGTTTCTTTCCCGGTGTGCTAAATGACATTCCCGCTTCTGCATCTGGACTGTGTAGCTGTTGACCTTCCTTTATTATTCTCCTTACGGAGCTATGAGAAATACCCGCCGCTTTTGCAACACGCTCTTGTACTTTATGGAAATCTAAGAGAGGTTTCCCACTTTCAGCCTCACTCTTCATGAAATTATACACATTCCACACCACCTCACTCTATGCAGAGTTTTTGAACTCAATTTGGAACTTTTGGGGGACATATTAATGTACGTTTCACACTAATACTTAAAACATATACGCGCAATTATGAAATAGTTTATTAACATTTTTCTAAAATATAATAATACATTCTCTAATAAAATGTAAATAGGTAGCCTACAACTAATTTCACTGATTAACACAAATAGTTTTGTCGTCACAGTATAATTTGTAAATGACTATACACCACGTTTGCAAAGCCCGATGTGCACATTCCGAAACACTGCACAAAACTATTCTGCGCATGTGCGAACTGAAAGACAATTTTGTTAGCCTCGCAGCGAGGCGTTTGTCTACTGCGCATCGAGACCTTAGCGTTCAATTTTCACTGTCCGGCCTCTAGAACATTATTACTTGTGGCCGTCTGTATCATACCGAAGCGTCCAATGTTTAACCCCACTTATTGTCCACTTATTATTCCAGAACGAAACGAATACTTATAATAATGTTTTTTTTTTTTAATGACTTAATCCCATACGTTTTACTTTTGCCATACGATATGGCCGACAAGAACACGCTGCGGCGGTCGACACTGTCCGTCGACGTACCGTAATAAAAATATTAGCACGTGATTGCCTTGTAATAAAATTTAATGAAAATTCTGACGTCACGTTTTACGAGAGATTTGCATACGACGCGGCGCGGCGAGGCGATTGAGGTCCATAAAAAGTTTTATACCCGACCCTGCGACCACGTACTACGACCCATCAGTCTGTTTTACTATAATATTAATACGATAAACTGATGTCTCGGTACGATATACGATAGTTACAGATTATCATATTCTGTAAACCGATATTATTTGTAGTGACCTGTGTCGTAAATAGGGGCAGGGTAGGGTAGGGCAGGGGATCCTATCCCCCCCCCCAGAGCTATTCTACTTTTCAGTGAAATTTCATACTTACTTAACGTAGGCTTATTTTTAAGTTAGTTGGGACTACTAACATATGGCGTATAAATAATTGTTATGGGAAGAATCTTGAACATCTCATTTTCCTGAGGAGTCCAAACCTCAAACTGTTTCAGAAACATTTAAAGTCATATGTTCACGTTCAGACTTGTTCATAATAAATATAAGAATACTTATACACAGTTTAACGTTTAGGTCTACTTATTCACTAAACAGTATACACCTATCATGTGTAGTATACAGCGGTTGCTTTGTAAAATTATAGGTGCCGGAACGCATCAGTTCAAAAGTTGTACAGACACAAATATAGGTCTACTTATATTTTATATTAGTGTATAAGTTTACATCAGGTTATTACAAAGGAGGTCTACATTTTTAAAGCCTCGTAAATATGTAACATACGTATAAACTTGTACCTAAAATGGTAATAAAGTTTACTGATATATCTAGAGAGCTTCATCGTCACGTTAGCCGCACGACAATCGAAAACGTGTCACTCATGATGGCGTCATTCCGGAGCCTCAATCAAACTCTAAGTAATGGTTTCGGTGGGTCGAACATTTTAAAAAAAGTTTCCATAGTTTCATCATTGTGTCGTCATATTGTTTTTTTCTTGACCTTTCCTTACTCTTCGTGTCCAATAGTGTATGATGGCCAGAAATCAGCCCTCTCACATTCACTTGAGCATAGCATTCAATAGCTCAAGTGATTGAATAGCATATTTCAAGGTAGACAGACTGTCCGGAAAAATTCTGGAATGCACATGTTCTCGGAAGCTCCCAATCAGTTGCCTTTCATGTAATTTTAATTTTTAAGCAAGTTTTTTATTTCATTTTCTCCATAGGTTATTGGGACATTTTTTTGAACGATAGAAGTTACGATAAATATTAGTGCTGGTGTTTGATTCTGACAAATGTTTAGTTTTGTATTGGGGCTGATGAGGGGCACAATTTAAAAAGTAGTAGTAAATTTTTGTAATAATTAGGTTTTTCTTTTCATATATTTTTTCGATAATTTATTTTTGTATCCAAGAGGTTCGGGACGCCGTTCCGGCGCGTTCCTCCAGAAATCAAGCCCTGGTAGTATATATAAGAAACTAGCTGTTACCCACGGCTTCGCACGCGAATTTTTGACTTTTGATAAGTATTTTAGTATTATTTTTATTGTCTGTGTCTATATGGCGTTCTGTCAGCTAGTATAACAATTTTGTACTCATTAGTCAAATTCTCTCCAAAGCTGTTTTCAACACTTGTACTATTTTAACTTGTACTAAATTATTATGTCGGTGCAACAGCCTTTGGAGATTTAAAAGTACCCGTTTATAAAGCCTTTGAATATATTTATAAACTACCTGCTAAATCAAAAACGCTAAATTTTTTATTTTAAGTGTTACTGTGTTAGAAGCATTGTATAACACATTAAACTTTATTTTTAGATCCATGTTTTTCGGTATCCAAGCCACTTATAGTAAAATGGCAGCTTATCATAGTTTAATACATAGGTTACTTTCCATACCATTAGAAGACAAAGATTTTCACGAAGAACTGAACACGATCAAATACATAGCTAAGGCCAATGGTTATAAAAGATCAATCATAGATAATTTAGTCAAGAAACACAGAAAGAAGAAAAACAACATAGAATTACAAGAAAATAATAGAAATAAAATTAGGTATATAGGCATCAGAATATGGTAACACCCTACCCAAAATTTTAAACAAAGTATTCGGTGGGATAAATATTAAAATGGCTTACCGAACTAATAATAACATTAATAAGATACTCTTACCTAAACATTCAAAATCAATTGAAGACAGGACGGGCGTTTATAAGATAATATGCAATGACTGCGACAGCTTTTACATTGGCCAAACTGGTAGACCTTTTAAAAGACGATTCAAAGAACATTTACCTAAAAAAGAATTTAGTAAAACAGTGTCAAATTATGCGCGCCATCTGATGGACAACAACCATAGTTATACTGATTTCACAACTAACTTTCAACCCCTCCACATATGCAGAAAAGGAAATTATATGAATGCTATCGAAGAATACGAAATATATAAAGCTTACAAAAATAAAAAAACAGAAGAAGTCATCCTTAACGATCAGCTGTATTTCCAGTCCAATCTATTATACGACACAGCGATAAGAATACAGAACAAGGTCCATAGTGCACGACATATAACAACATGAACACTGCAGTCGACTATAGCATGTCGTGGTGCGCACCACCGATATCGTGTGTGTCTAAAATCTGGGTATTTTATGTGTTTTTATGTTTATATTATATTTATGTTATGTGTAGAATTGTGTGTACAGTGTTTTTAATATTTTAACGATCGACGAACTTCAACAAGGGATATCCTGATGATGGGGCATATGTCCTGAAACGCGTTGAATGAAATATAGAGAAAAGGCCACCAGACGGACAAGAAAAAGGTAAACTATTTTACTAATTATTAAACTTTATGTTTTCCTTAACCATGGCTTTTTTTATTTATTTCAGCAGTAAACTAAAAACCACAACCGTTGTCACCCAAACAACACGTATTTTCGCTTTGCATTAAGTAACAGGGCAATTTACAATTAGTACACTTCTTTTTCACATCGTAATATATCGATAGAATCGCTAATATTATATAAAAATCGAAAGTGAACTGCAGGAATGGATAAATGTACAGTTCCGATGCCACTAAATAGCTTTTGTTGATTTACTTGTTACTATGGTAATTAATTCTGGTCTCCATGAGGTTGTTGACATCTTTATACGCGTCAACGAAAAGGCATAATTAAAAGGGCCTAAATCGTGCGAATGGGCCATAATATCAAATTCCAAGTTAGACAGCAATTTTCGCCTTGTGGCAAAGGTTATCTGTGCAAAGTTTGATGGCAGTCGGTATAACGTTGTGGATTTGTATTCAGTACCCTTAAATCCTCAAACTTTTGAGTTTTATATATATAGGTAATTCGCTCACTTGGAATGCCCAAGCGTCACACTTACAAAAATGGTTCGTGGCGCACAGAGGTTTGCCACCATCGGTTAGGTTATGGGGAGTCCAGCCTTCAAGCTCACCTCCCCCCCACCCCCACCCCCGAGCAGCTCCTAGTTACGCTAGTGGTCGTAAGGATGTTTTTATCGTGATCTTTGTTGTATACTAGAGAACTCCCAACCCACATTCAAACATAGTGGACAGTACTTACTTTAGTTTGCGTCATATGTGTATTATCATATTTTTATTTATTATTATTAATGTAACAAGACATTGTATGAACATGATTTTAATTTACTATTAAATTTATGCATCCTGATTGGTCAAAACCAATCACCCCATTAGTGGGGGCTAAGCAAAGTCTACAGGACAGAACAATTCAAGTCAGTACTTGCTCACATCTCATGCGTGGAGGTTGTTAGGTCAAAGTTTGCATATACAATACATTTGTGGCATCACCTTACTTCACGTTTTCATTTAATATTTTTTTTTACATTCAATTAACTTCAGTTCGCCGACAACAGTGCGCGTGAACATTTCATGAGTACAAATCGTACATGTCAATTCAGTGTTTTATTATACATCTAGTGGCCTCGTTAGTGAAGGACCTGCAGCAACATCCACAGCATCCCTATGGGAAGGCCTTCCCTAACAACGCCTCTAACCCCTTTCATCTCATCATCCAGCATCACGACCTCAGGCAACATACTGCGTGTACGTGAGTTCAGCATTTAAAAGAAACTCTACCGACACAAGGTATGTGTTATACTTTATTCAATCATATAATGTAATTGACAATTTATTAACTGTATCTTTTGCAATCTACATAAAATTCCAGTGTTCACATTAGAGGGACCGGCAATTGCCCCAGAAGTGTATCGCTGTGGGGTTAAGAACATATTCATATTTATGACAACAGTAAAACCTAAGAATGACAGCATTTCTCTTACTTTACGGGTTATAAATAACTAAAGTGTGAAACACAAAACATTACACAACACAGGTTATGTTACTCACGTAGGCTATGTTACTCACGTAGGCTACGTTACTTATGTAGGTTAAGTAACGTACTCACGTGCATTTACATTATCCACAATTGGTATATAACTTATTATGTACATTGATGCACGCTGTTCATGGAGACACTATTTATAGAATACACTCGAATGTTCTGTATCAGTGTACAGTACGTTTAGAGGTAGCGTAGTTTAGAACGCTAGAAAAGCGTAGAACGACTCGACTATTCTAGAAAGTTGTTGATACACAAGTGACGTCATCACCAACTATATATAAACGGTAGTAGACGGACAGTCTCGATTCTGAGTTCAGTGGATTATCTTACAGAGTTAGTATGTACGTTTGATACCACATTTGTGGATCAGTATTATATCTGTGTATTTTTTTTTTTACTATTTCTTTTATGAATTTGCTAACTGCTATAATTTTTATTGTTCGACTAAGCTTTTCGTCATCGCTGACATCATCAGGTCTTAAACAACCAATTTTTTTTTTTTTTTGGTTGTGTTAATAATCGATATCACAGTTGTGAATTGAAATTATATTTTCTGTGTTACGTTTTTATTTGTGATACCGGTGATAAACAAGGTGTCGACACTGATAACGAATGTTTTATTCCAATCGCTGCCTAGAATACATCATGTTTAACATGTACTTAGAGAACCTGTTAAGTAGTATTTTAAATGCAGAAGAAGGAGTTACGTTGGAAGAAGAAAACTAAATGATCTGTAAGATTCGTTTTTGGGCGGCTCAGTAGACCAGTGGGTATGGCACCTGGCTACTAATCTAGAGGTCCCGGGTTCGATTCCCGGGCCCGTACCATAAAACCAAGGTGCGTTTTTCATCCCCCAGGTCGACTCAGCCTGTTGAAAATGAGTACCTGGGATAAAATCCTGGAAATAACAATGGGCGGCTGAAGCGTAGTGCTGGCCACCCTCCCTTTCTTGTATGCCGTACGGCTCACATAAGGCAGCCTACGCTGACTGACTCCTAAGCTGCTTCGGTGGTACACATGGGAGTCATTATTATTAAGATTCGTTGATGATATGTGGTGAATATAGCGCACGAAAGAGGAACCATAGAAAGCATACTCCATTACTGTAATGACTTAGTCTCATAACTTCCGTAGTATCGATACAGGTGATATTAGTCTGTTTCCAGACATCAAAAGCTGATTCCAGGTCCACCATTTTGAATATGTAGAGATCATCCAAAAGGTTACGTCGCTCCAGTTAATAGTTGAAGACTTCCAGTACTAGGAACGACGTTCTCGCAAGAGAACCACTGTGAAGAGCATTAAACTGTTTTGTAACTAACGTGTCAATAAATTAATTTTATAATACTGCCTCGGCCAGAGGGATTACAGTCGGATATAATAGTGTGTTCTTAATTGCGCGCCACTTCCCAACATTGTCTCTGTGCACCAGTCAGATTGCACCGTTAGTAACATGAGTCCACGTTGACGCCACGTTCCCACAGTGAGTATTCAGCGACCGTGGCTTATCATCTTCAGTGGAATCGACCCATCGTGTCGTCATCACTCCACTGTCGGTATACCCGTTTTTTAATAATGTGTACAGAAACGTGTCAGCAACGTAACCACACTGACGGGAGATAAATATTAATTACCGCTGATAACGGTTATTTTGATGCCGTCTGTCATCCTTTTGTCCGAGGGAGTGTTACAGTCGGTCTCATTACTTTTTAATCTCTGTTTCACTACTGAAAAACCACAGAACGATTATAAGTAAATAGTGGTGAATAACCTTTTGTGAAAGAACTTGAGCTTTTAAACACGGTATTTACCTGTATAACGCCTCCTCCTTTGCTGCCCTCGCTGAACGCCAAGAATTCGTCCGGAAGCCCAATCGCTCTACCTGCAAACACAAAATATAACGCTCTGTCATTGTGTAAACTACAATCGGGTGTTTTATTCTTATAAAACCACGTCCTTTTAAAATTTTCAAATTTTTTTTTAATTATTTACGAATCCTCGCGAATGGTGTCACTGTCCTCAGTAGATTGTGTCAATTGGAAAACTGGTTTTCTCCAATTAACACTGACTTAAAACTGTACAGAATTGACCACAAAATTGCCTGTATTAGGGAACATGCTTCGTAACAAATAATAAATAAATAATAATGATAATGCCAATTTGAGTTAGGAGGCAAGTTGGTGTGTGCACACGTGCAAAAACCCCATAGTGTCAGACTCCCGTTGCCAGAATATGGAGTAAAACACAATCCCCCTTTTGTACTAGAACATTAACCAGGGACCGTTTTAACACATTACTTCTGGCTAGGCCTTTTTTACGTCCACAGGACTCACTTCTAGGCTTGAACAATTACTACCTATGCCCCTCCACGCCCTTTTACTTTCGAATGATACCTGTAAAAACAATTTGATGCCCGGTTCCAATATTATAATAATAATTATTTTTCTTCTATCAAACACATATACAAAAACAACAATACAACAGATCTTGCAATAGTACATTAACAATTTGTATATCGGTGTTGTGGTCGGCTCATACAAAAGAAACATGATAATAAACATAGTTCAGCTCACAATGTAAACAGGCAATATGTTACAATAAGTATACAGCTCTTACAAAAGTATATCTACACTATTGTATTCTGTAAAAATTGTACATTATTATTCTTACAAAGTGTAGCTATTACATTCTTTGATTGCGTACGGTATAATAGGCCTATATTAAAACAGAACTTATGTAACTAAACGGTCGCCGGGTAACTTCTTTATTAACTTTATCAATTGTTTAAGTCCCGTTGGTTTGAACTTCGTCTGTTACAGGACACCTGTGTTTTTAAGGAGGAAGTGTTTAGTAGGTTAGCCGACATTGTCAAGAAGTACAGGCTTCCTGTAAAGCAGTTATTACCTCTTTCGATTAAAAAAAGACGTGACATATAAGTACGCAAAGGTTTATGTAAGACTCTCAGTTTTAAACAATTTATGTGGAGAATCGTTTTGTACGATTTACAAACGTTTGAAGTACCTCTATTATCACACCCAATGTTAAACTATCTCAGCACCTTTATAAACATTAAGCTGCTGACTGACAGTAGGCATAGGAAATGTTCTCGCCATATGAACACGAGACCAGTTCCGTTGTGTTAGTTTTGCACGTCTCTACAACCTCCAATGTGCCATCAAGTGTTACTGTAGACCAGATGGGTGCAAAATCGGTTATAGTTAGATATAGAGGTAATGAAAAATCTCATATTATTGTGAAACTAGGAGTAACTGCCGATGGTATAAGACTTCTATCATAAGTTATTTTGAAGAGAAAAATGCTTCCAAAGGAACAGTTATCAGCTGGGATTGTTTTTAGAGTACAGAAGAAGGGGTGGATTAAATGGAAGAATTTATGGCAGATTGGCTTGTCGTTGTTTGTGGATGTCGACAAAGTATTTTATTAGGGCAGAGAGTCATGTTAATTCTTGCTGCTTTTCGTTGTCACTCATGTGAGAAAATAAAAAACCTGGTTGCAGCAGTGAACACTGATCTTGTTATAATCCCTGGGAGAATCACTTCTCAGCTTCAAATGGTTGCAGCAGTGAACATTGATCTTGTTATAATCCCTGGGGAGAATCACTTCTCAGCTTCAAATGGTTGCAGCAGTGAACACTGATCTTGTTATAATCCCTGGGAGAATCACTTCTCAGCTTCAAATTCTAGATTTGGTTGTTAGTAAACCGTTTAAGGACCATTTGCGGAATATGTACAGTGACTGACAATGGAAACCACACATTGAGACCACAGGCAAGTTGAAACCAAGCATACGACTATTGGGCCAGTTCACCCTGGGAGAAAATCAGAAGTGGCTCTATTGTAAAGGGGTTTAAAAATGTAGTGCTTCTAATAATATGGATGGGTGTGAGGAACACATTTTGTGGAAAGACTCCAGCAGCAGTACTGAAGACAAACTTTGAGAAAAAGAAGAAAACTATGATGATGACTGGGACTATAAATAATAAGGCAATTTGGTACTTATAATTTCACCTTTAATGTAAAATAGCCATATTTATTTAGTTTCACCTCCTCAAGGTATGGTATTTAGAGCATTTAATTATCTTTCTCACAGATCTCTAAAAAAGTTCAGAGTCGTCTTATATGCAGGCTCTTTTTTTTCTTCTAAAACATCTTAAAACATATAGGTTCATCTCATGTGTGAGGCCGTCTTATATTTGGGGGAATTTAGTAATTGATGTAATTTATTTCATGTACTCATAGTATTTAACACTTTCAACATCACCAGTTTTTCGTTTTTTTTGTTTTTTTTTAACATTCCGTGGTGAACTGCCCTGCCGTTTTTTCCGTGTCATACCCTGGTGAACCATCATTTTTAGCGTTATTTCAAAAAATTGTAGCACATTTATCTTTTAACCAAATAATACTTACTTTATGTCATTTTTAAGGTCCTTCTATGCAGGTTTGACGTATATTCTTGGTACTTTGATCACATGAATATACGTTTCAACAAATTAGTCTTAAACATACTCTTCCATACTCTAACACAGACAAAAAAAATTAATCTTTGTTATTCACACTTATCAGTGGTACGTAAAAAGTAATTTTGTGATGTTCTTACTATATTGACGGAATATTTAAAAGGACCTTCCCAGTACACAATATTGTAATCCCACATAATGAACTGATCCAAAGCATAGGATACGTAACGGTGGAGTATCACAAAAATTTCGTAAAAAGTAAAATTTCTCGATTAGTATTAAGTAATTAATTATTAGTATTAATTTATTAAGTAATACATTTAGTATGTGATACTTCACGAGAGTAGCGAATAATAAATTTCAGTGATATAATCTATGGCTTTGTACGGTGGTCATTTGGTGTGGGAGCGCTTTCGTTATTTTCTCAGCCGTGGTTTAAACGTACCGGTACAACATTTAAGCGGTAAATTCTACTTACCTAACCAGTCCAGTACGATAGTTTCCAGTTCCGTACAAGCGGGACTGGCAGCCTGAAAGTCATAGTACACAGTCAATACAATATCAAACTAGCTTATATTAATATCAAGATTATGTATTATTATCATTACTGTTATTATTATCCGTACGGGAAAATTATACAATATGTAATATTGTAATTATACAATATGTATGTGCAGGGTGATTTATCTGTTAATGTAGCTGAATAATGTGGTTCTATCTAGCGAGAGAGTGTAGTACTAACTTAGGAAAACAAGGTATTTTGTGTTTTACGTATTCTAGGATTCATATCCAAAAAGTATTTTATTATGTGTATTATTTTATTACATGAATTTTGTTATTATACTTTCATTTTTTATAAATATTTTTATTTTTTATACTTTTATTTTATTTTACTCATATAATATTACGAGTATTTTGTTATACGAATTAAGCTGTGAAGCACGTATTTTATCATATTTAAGGAAACATTCTATTCCGGAAGTTCACAAGAAAGTTTGTTAACGTTTTAAATTCATGATTGAAGCACTTTCGTTCAATGAAATACTGTATAAAAAACACAACTAAGTATGCCTAGAAGAATGCTTTCATACAAGTTTTGCCTAAAATATGACCTAACCGTAAGAAAATTGTTAAAACATGTATGTACATGAAGTGTCATATAAATGTGAGCGTCAGTTACAAGCAACGTAACTTACCCAGGAGAATCCGATGCAGCCGATGATATCGCCCAGCATGTCGCCCAGAATTGATGGATACGAATTGCCAGATGGGAAGTACGCGTGGAAACGTGGGTGCTGCCAGTGAGTGACCTGTCGAACACACCATATACACTATAACATTGCAGAGTGAAATCTAGGTTTAAGGATTGCCAGACGGGAAGTACGCGTGAGTGCTGCCTGTGAGTGACCTGTCGAACACACCGTATACACTATAACATTGCAGAGTGAAATCTAGGTTTAAGGATTGCCAGACGGGAAGTACGCGTGGAAACGTGGGTGCTGCCAGTGAGTGACCTGTCGAACACACCATATACACTATAACATTGCAGAGTGAAATCTAGGTTTAAGGATTGCCAGACGGGAAGTACGCGTGAGTGCTGCCAGTGAGTGACCTGTCGAACACACCGTATACACTATAACATTGCAGAGTGAAATCTAGGTTTAAGGATTGCCAGACGGGAAGTACGCGTGGAAACGTGGGTGCTGCCAGTGAGTGACCTGTCGAACACACCATATACACTATAACATTGCAGAGTGAAATCTAGGTTTAAGGATTGCCAGACTGGAAACGTGGGTGCTGCCAGTGAGTAACCTGTCGAACACACCATATACACTATTACATTGCAGAGTGAAATCTAGGTTTAAGGATTGTCAGACGGGAAGTACGCGTGAGTGCTGCCAGTGAGTGACCTGTCGAACACACCATATACACTATAACATTGCAGAGTGAAATCTAGGTTTAAGGATTGCCAGACGGGAAACGTGGGTGCTTCCAGTGAGTGACCTGTCGAACACACCATATACACTATAACATTGAAGAGTGAAATCTAGGTTTAAGGATTGCCAGACGGGAAACGTGGGTGCTTCCAGTGAGTGACCTGTCGAACACACCATATACACTATAACATTGCAGAGTGAAATCTAGGTTTAAGGATTGCCAGACGGGAAACCTGGGTGGTGCCAGTGAGTGACCAGTCGAACACACCATATACACTATAACATTGCAGAGTGAAATCTAGGTTTAAGGATTGCCAGACGGGAAGTACGCGTGAGTGCTGCCAGTGAGTGACCTGTCGAACACACCATATACACTATAACATTGCAGAGTGAAATTTAGGTTTAAGGATTGCCAGACGGGAAACGTGGCTGCTTCCAGTGAGTGACCTGTCGAACACACCATATACACTATAACATTGCAGAGTGAAATCTACGTTTAAGGATTGCCAGACGGGAAACGTGGGTGCTGCCAGTGAGTGACCTGTCGCACACACCATATACACTATAACATTGCAGAGTGAAATCTAGGTTTAAGGATTGCCAGACGGGAAACGCGGGTGGTGCCACTGAGTGACCTGTCGAACACACCATATACACTATAACATTGCAGAGTGAAATCTAGGTTTAAGGATTGCCAGACGGGAAACGTGGGTGCTTCCAGTGAGTGACCTGTCGAACACACCATATACACTATAACATTGCAGAGTGAAATCTAGGTTTAAGGATTGCCAGACGGGAAACGTGGGTGGTGCCAGTGAGTGACCAGTCGAACACACCATATACACTATAACATTGGAGAGTGAAATCTAGGTTTAAGGATTGCCAGACGGGAAACGTGGGTGCTGCCAGTGAGTGACCTGTCGAACACACCATATACACTATAACATTGCAGAGTGAAATGTAGGTTTAAGGATTCATATGGTGCTCTACGTCTTTTTAAATGTGGTTCAATGGATTAGTGGCGTCTTTTCGAATTTGGCTATATCGAAGTCTTCTCAAAGTACCGTTAATGACGATAGGGCCGAATATTAAAGCCTTATGGATGGAGGAATTACCTTGAAGCTTTTGAAACGTGATGCTGCAGGAGGGCCTCGAGTCTATTATGGACCGAAAGAGTACCTAACGATGAGGTTCTGAGGAGAGTAGGTGAAAGAAGGATGTTGAGTGAATCCTTGTGGAAAGGAGATTGGCCGCCTGCTACGCCATTCAAACTGGTTCACCACTCTGATCGAGGGACGTAGTGGGAGGGGAAGGTCCGGCCAAGAGTAAATGGATATGGTTAAAGAAGAAAGAAAATACGTTAGGATAAAGAGACTGTCTACAAGGGAGGAAGAAATTGCAAGCGCACCAACTTCTGGGTTGAGGGAGAAGACGAAGAAGAAGAATTAATATAGAATATTGATCTTTTACTTGTGAAACTTACTTGTTTTCTCCCGTACGCGTTTCGGCGTGGTGTGCGTCTTCATCAGCGGTGTGAGACAGACTGCCAGTAACTCGTAACGGTTTTATTTGGTAAGTTGAGTGGTGGTGGTGTGTGGGTGGAAGGGGATTGGTGCGGGGATCCGAATTATTGTTTGTTTTATGTATAATTGTGTCAAAAAGTGTGTGTGATTTATAGTGTGATTTATCAATATTCTATATTAATTTAGTACTGTGAAAAAAGAAGATGAACTATCAAAACAACTATAGAAGAAGAATGGTTGACACAGAAAAAGATTTGACTTTGCTGTTCAAAAAGAAGAAATCCTTTTTTGTGGATGTTTTGCGATGCTCCATGTATAACATCTAGAACTCAAACTTCAGGGTAAACTAGAAGAAGGCAGAAGATATAACGAAGCAGAAGAATTTTTTGGATCAGAAACTGAGAGAACGTTCTGTTGCACGTCAGTACGCTTGTTCACGGCTGTTGTATTGAAGGTTCAGATAGTCATGCCAATCTCGTCCTCTGCCGGGAGAGCGTATAGATAAAAAGAACCATAAAACATAAACAGGAAGAGGGTCGAGTGGACGTCCGTCCATACATCTACCGTAGCACACAAAGTCTGATAAATTAGAAATTAAAGACACTTTAGAATGAAATTTAAATGATTCAATATAATGCATTAAGGTACCGAAGAATCACATAACCTGTAAGAAACTCTGGTATATTTCATTAGATTTAGTGAACAGTGTAACTTACTCCAGGCATGATCTTGGTGTCGACGTCGGCCATAATGTCGTCCCACGACTCGGGGTTCGACGGCGCTTTCTTGGGCAGTATTTTGCGCAGGTAGCCGGGCTCCACGCTCGGTGTCACCCGTCGCGACGACAAAGTGTCCACGTACCTGCACATGTAGTCCACCATCTCCTTGCCGCGAACGCGGAACTCCTCTGTGTCCATTGTTCCGCGTTCCTTCCTTCTGCAAAATAATGTACAGTTTGTCCTTAAGCACGTCTTCAATAACTGAAATCCTAAAAAAAAAGAAAATTTTTCAAAGGTCAGACAAACAGTGTACCATCATTTCAGAATTTTAACGAGATTTATAGAGCGCCACTCTAATCCAGGGCTTCGCTCACTTGCAGTCGGCGTGCCGTATCAGCATTTCTTTGTACAATTAAGCAGCTGCTTGAGTATTGTTAGCGGAAATACAGTAGAACTTCTGTTAACCAAAACAAAGGGGGTGAGGCGGTTTCGGATAATACTCGTAATTAAGATATCAGTTTTTAAAGTGTGATGTAAAATAACTGGAGGCAATATACAATATTATCATAAGATTTTAATAACAATCAAACTATTTACATAAAGTAATTTTTAAAACTAGTTTATGATTTTTTTATTTAAAATTCTCATATTTTACTTTGCTTTTTCTTTTCACATCGCTTTCTTGCAGCAATACCTCGCCATCGCTTCATTAACAGAATGTAAAAAGACAGTGATTCTTCAGATCGTTCGACGAACCGTAACGCTATTTGAAAATATGAATAAAACTCCGTGAGAAAACGCGTATTTCGGTTAGGCTAATTTAATGCCCTGACCCAAAATAAAATCTCTTTCCTCTAAGGCATCGAAGATCTCGTCAGCGGTGTCATGGCTTCTGCTCTCTGCTATGCCATCGTCTTCGTCGTCCCTTTGTTGCGTGAACACATTAAAAAAAAAAAAAGCCTCATTTACTTTCTCGTTTTGACACGTATTCATTGTTTTCTTGTTTGGCATCTTCGAAACATGCTCTTCAAACTTGTTTTTCATCTTGACCCAATCAGAAACAGTAGGAACACCAACACCAAAATCGGCTCCCATAGTTAGCAAAATCTCGTCATTTTTAATTATTTTAATTGCCTCCGATTTTTCTTCAATCGTTATTATCGTGACCCGTTTCCGCTTTGTTGACATAACGCACAATTTATTACATGTTTGTTATATTAGTTTTCCTGTTTTATCCGGAAAACTAATTTTCATTGTAGTAAAAATGGGGAATATGTATATATTTTGTCGGTCGTTTCGGTTAAACGATATTTCGGTTAAAAGTGTTTCGGTTAGTGGAGGTTCTGCTGTACGTGCGGAGATATATTGTTTGAACAGGGAGCTGTGGAGGGAGTAGATTCATACAGGTGCCTTGGCGTCTTGCTTACAAACATTGGACAAGTGTACCAGAAATAAAAATCCTAGGGAAATGGAAACAAATGACTACACAGTTGCAGTCCACTTTATAGAGCAATTATCTAAAACCCGAAACAAAAATTAAAATGTGTAAGACAATAGTGGAAAGTATTGTAACGCATTGGGAAACTACAGAACACATGAGGAAAAGATTACAAGCCTATAGATTGTTGGATAGGGTTAAGAATAAAGAAATGACACAATGTACCTGTGTACACGCCACAATTGGTGAATATATGAAGATGGTACGGGCATATGTGCCGTATGGATAATGATAGATGGCCAAAGAAAAATGGTCTCCTCTTGAAAGAAGAAACAGAGGGAGGCCGCTAAAGACTTGGATAGGAGGTATAAGAAATGCAATGGTCCAAAGAAATCTGAAGGTGGATAATTGGAAAGATCGTAAAGTCAGACGCGAAAAACGACTTTAAATTTTGAGTGTTTGTGTGCAACTGTAAGTGCCTCAGATTCTTCAGAGGCAATATATATTGTGTGTGTGTGTGTGTGTGTGTGTGCGCGCGTGTGTCTCGGTTACAACAACTTACAATTACATACACACCCAGAAGCTTGTTATTTTTAGAAAGAAATGCTGGTGTTACTGTTTCTCTCGAGTCAATCCCACGTGGATAATTAAAAATAAAACCTAAAAAAATTGAATTTTACTAAAGTTTAGTAATTTCTCTTGTAACCTCCTTCAATTAAAGAAAAGCCCAATATTTAACACAAAAATATTTTCTTGGACAATGAACAGAACTCGAATAACCTGAAAAAAAGTAATCTGTAATTTTTTTAGTTTAACTATATTTTAGCCTGGAATTTAGGCAAACACATTTATCAATATTAGGAAAATACTTGTCGTAAATTTCATTAAAGGTTTCAAAAATGTTATTGTATTCTGTTCAGTTATTTCCAGGTTATGTACACACTTGGATATGGTTATGTACACCAGGTTATGTACACACTTTGAAGTGTACAGACTTTCAGACGAAATGATAAGAAAATATACTATTCATTTTATTTTGATTCGGTAGGCCTACGTAGAAAGCGATGTATTAAAACATACTGCGTACAAACAATGAGAACAGTTGTTTTAAAAAAGAGTCGGTTCCGGTCATAGTCTACAGTAGAAAATTCAGGTACGTCTTCCTGTTATGCCCAGAACATTAAAAAAAAATCATTATCCAAGAGAATCCTATTTTTATATTTTCAGGTAGGCGTAGGCCTACTGCATTAAAATCCTTTGGAACTTATTCCTATAAAGTATTTGTATTATTAAATATTATAAGCACATTAAACGCTACAAGTTATTTAACAGTAATCAGCAATCAATATACGCTTTAAACATACACTGCGAAGTTCAATGACGTACTTTTAGTTACGTTTGGTAACTTTCGTTATCGTATGAAATGAGTGAAATCATAAATTAATCATTGTCGTTTCCACAACGGTGCGAACGATGTACTGCAACATCTACTAATAACAGCAAGAGGTTAGCGTCGGCCAGGAAAACAAAAAACGCAGTTTCTGTTAAATACTTGTGTAAATTTTATAAATGTTATTATTAATAAACTGTGTGTTATCATTATTAATAAATTGTATTTCTTTTATATATTTACTTATCGATGTCGTAAGCACAGTCAAAACGACACCACTCCATTATAATTATTAGTATTTACATTTTTATTTTTATTTGTTTTATGACAGTTTACAGTAAAGTGTATTTTGTGAGAAACGATTGCAAGTTTGTATTTCGCTTTCCAGGCAATGAAAAACAAGGAGGTAACAGGGAGATGAATTTACAGAAGGAACTTTATTGATGAAAACCGTACGTGGATGTGTACTATGGAATAAGATTTAGATAAAATTACGATGGATTAAGACTAATTATGATTAAGACTGGGAGGAAACGTAAAGAGTAATTAGAGCAAGCAGTTACGTCATTTACGAGCTGTTTTATAGCGATAAGCTTGTAGCACGCAGTGTGTTTTGATATTTACAGTCCCTGATTCTTTAACGGCCGTTTAACTTTAGCGAGCGTTACAGTTTTTCGTGAATAATAAGTATTGAATTGTCGAATAAGTTCTGTAGTAAGATTGTTGAATAAAGTTTCATATGCATGAACTTGTGAGATTATTTTACTGTCTCTTGTGGTGTAATGTGGTTCAGTTCCATCACACTAAAGAGGTCGCCTCTAGTTAAGGAATCCAAACGTGGTTTCGATAAATTTGTTTACACTTTCTGCGTTTGAACTTAGCAGGGCCAGGAAACACGGCGATTACCAAAAGACTGATAAGACTGGTGGTAACGTACACAGCGAAAACAGTGGTTGTTACCAAAGAAGAAGAGGAATTATGGATGATATTTGAGAGAAGAGTGGAAAGAGGTAAGTATTAACTGAATAAGATAGGAAGTGGGATATGTAGAAGATTACCAAATAAGGAATCGGAGGAGAAATTAAAGAGAGAGTATGTTGTGAGGATAATTAAAGCGCAGCGAATGAGAATTGACGTGTATAAGTGAGGAAACTGAAAAACTTTAAGAAATTTACCAGTATCGACACACAGGGATGGTCAAAAATAAGCTACACGGATCAGGTGTGTGGAGGACATGAAGACAATAGTTGTGATGGGGTATAGGGGAATAGTGAGGTATAGGAATGAGTATTTATTGAAACTCCCCGAGTTTTTTTTTTCAGGAGTCGTTACTTAATTCTTAAAACTAGACTCATTGTCTAGTTGGAAAAGATGCGCTGAGCCCACGTGACAGGACTTGCAATGAAACACTTGCATAACGATAACAGCTTTTATTAGTGTTCTTTACTTTTATGGTGATAACATTTTAATACAATATGCACGTTTAAATCCTCAATATTCAGAATAATGACCATTGCCATTAGTAACAAGAATTAATTCTGAACCATTACATAATTAACAACAACAAATTTTTCACACCTTTTCGTGCATTGTTTCGATATAAATCAACATTGCTATACATTGACATTTACTCAAATAACATTTATAGATCACAGTCTCAATAACAATTATTACGTTAGAATTTAGATACATTATGAATTAAATTTACACTCGAATAATGATCACTGTCAAGAGACAGGTAATATTTAATATTTGCCAACTAATAAAAAAATTTTAATTGTACATTACAGGAGTAATATAAATAACTATAGATACATCTTAACATCACTGCCATATTCTTCAAACCTCAGTTGCCCATAAAATTGAGTACTAATACTTAATACTTATTCTGGCACAATACAGTAACAGCCCATGATGAAGAACCTGTTCACACAGAAAGAACTACTCCCATAGTTATTTGTCAATGCATTCAGTATAAGCTTGTTCATGAGATTTAATCTTCATACGAAAGTTAATAAAACTGACCAAGAAACAGATTTATATTTTCCTTGCTAATTACCCACAGCTAGAAGGCAAGTGGCGTCGTATAAAATACAGCAGTAATGGACACCTTTAAACAGGCAGATTCTTTAACTCAGTTAATTACACAATTCACTGAATGTCCACAAGGGGACATGTTACAACAGACCGTTGGTCATAGTATATGAAGTTACTGTTTATGAAAATGTCTTTAAGTTCATACTTTAAATCCCGTAAGTAGCTGTGTTCGTGTATTAAAATATAAGGAATAGTCCCACCTGTATATAGAATATTGCTTTACTCAGGATGCACGATGATATAGAACATGGTGACGCAACTGGAGGGTCCGAAATTCCAGGAATTCATTTCCTCCTCCGGGCAGTGGTTCAGGCTGGCAGTATGGGGATCTCTAGAGGTCTGACGGCGTTGGGGTGTTGCGTAGATCTTCGGCCGATGAAGACTGATGGTCTGTCTCCATCCTCGTTTCCCCTTTCACCTCCCGGCTATCCGGGAACCCTGAAGCTCTCTAATGACTCAGCAACTCATTTCAAAGATAATAGAACAATAGGTGACGCCGCCAGACCAGTGTTTCCCTCGAGTGCAGAACCAGAAATGAGAGCGAATGTCGGTGCCTGCCAACCCACGCGAACAGAGAGTTGAACAAATCAGCTGATCGGAATGACAGATTAGATTACATACACAGGGGCGGCCCTACCAGGGGTGCAAGGGGTGCACAGCACCCGGGCGCCGCTGGCTGCTGCGGTAGAAAGGCCAAAGTCTGGACGATAGCGGGGCGCGTCGCGCATTGATAAAATACATTGATGCTCGCGAGCGCTGCTGTCGAGAACAGCTAGCTCCAAACAAATCTAAACAATTTGATTTTCCCGCGCGCCCGTGAGGCGGTGAGCGCCGCGCCGTCCGCTGCCTGAGCCGGCACTGCCCGCTATCATCGGGGAATTCCCGAAACTTCGTTCTTCATCATCTATACTTGACTGCCATATAGCTGTTCCTGTTACTCTTGTTGTCGTCTAAGGTTGTCGTAGAATATTGCTATCTCCGTTAGCTTTATTTGTCGTGTGTTGTGTGTGTGTGTGTGTGTGTGTTTGTGTTTAATGTTGTTACAGATTTATTTAGGTACAGACAGAAGTTTATTTGTCATTCACGCACGGAGGTCATACATTGTTCAGAACACTTTCGCCATTTAATTTGAAAGTTTTTACTGGAAAAAAGTTATTTAATAGTGACTGTGTGTAGTGGACTTTGGGTAGTAACTGTGTGGAGATCTGAGGTGTGGTGTCATTGTATTCAACTAATCAGTTTCACGATTTATGAAAGGTAAGTATAATATAGTAGAGTAGGATTATTATTGGTTCATGTTTGAAATTATTGTTTTTCTGAGATTTTTGAAGTTATACTTTAGGCGCGGTGCGTGAAAATCATCGCAGTGTATTTTGCAATGAAACGAAAAGGTGAAACGTTAGGTCGAAGGTTGCGGGGGTGTCGTGTCAGGGGGGTGGGACGGGTTCTATACAGTCAGCCTGAGCCTTAACAACGACCGTTTCGTCGCTTCACGTAGCCGATTTAATGCGTTTGAAAACATAAATTGTCTTAGTACGGCATGTATGTGTCCTTTATTAAATGAAATTATAATTTTTTCCAGTTGCGAGTTCAAAAAAGTAGCCTGTGAGAAACTTTTTTCCTGTTCAAGATAGATTAATACATTAAGCGGGTGGATTGTACAGAATCGATCAAATTTAATTTTTATCGAAGTCGTAATTTTCTATTTTTATCGGTTTCCAAATTATTGAAGGTTTCGTACAAACTTATTTCAGCACTGGGCGCTCGGCGATCGGCTTCTCGGATACTGTGAGTGTGCTAAGCCATCGTTAGTAAACAAGTTATAGTAATTAATTTCATAAACACTTACGTTTAATTTAAAACATAAAGCCTGTATCTTGAACGCGTAATTTACTAAGGTACAAGTTGAAATAAATTTAATTTGTTTAATAAATACAAATTATTTATTTCATAATATAGGCCTAGCTTCTTCTCAGACATGTCGTTTTCAAAAATTCACAGTTCTGTCACCGTTCAACTAATGGTTATCAGACTGTGACAGCTTCTTTATACAACACTGTAGTTGTAAGCATAGCAACCATATTTAATTTTGTTTACTAGAAACCTTTCAGGCTGTGTACTTGTCAATACTCCCTCGTAAATTGATGCAACTGCTAACACCGTACGGTACTTGCATTCCGTGAGCATCTCGCGTCTGTTTCAGTGCGTGCGAGTTAATTTATCGATTTTCAAAATTAATTTTAATATATATAATTATAGGAAAATAAATATTGTGAATGAGTTTAATTAGAAAGTGTAAATAATACAAAAGACATATTAAAATTTGATTATTTATCGAGTCGTCCGATTTAATCTTATTTTTGCAAAATTGATATTACAGTAGAGTCTCGTTTTTATTTTGTAAATATTGTGGCCCTGTTGTATTTAATATGACAATACAGTGATACTGCTGCTTTCGTAATTTGATTGTATTTTCTCATTCTATTTTCCTGATCCCCTATTACTGTTTATCCGTGTCATCCGAGAATTTGCTTATCCGAGGTAGTTGCGGTCCACATTAACTCGGTTAATCGAGACTCTACTGTATATGTATTATTTTCAACTACATCTACATCTACATATAACTATGAATAATGACCTACAGTTTCCACAACACGACACAGCTCTACCATTGCTGTATTTACGCGATATTTAGAAAACGTTTCAACAAAACAATTTGTATCATATTTCTCATATCATAAGCCGCTGATAACCCACGTTCCCTTTCAGTCATCATCAGAAGAAGCAATGGAACTAAACTAATCGAAATATATTTGATGAACTCAGTTTTATATGACAACAAATACTTGAAAACTTTTTAAACTGTATAAAAAATAAATATTATTTTATTCAATTTGATTATGTTATTTATTCAAACATTTATTCATGGTATTTAATGTCGTCTTTCGATCGTTTGACTAGTTCAAAATTGTTTAAATGCGAAAAAAAGATTCTTTTTGGAGTAAGAAGTATAACTTCTTACGTGCGTACATAAGTACACACATTTCAATTTTTTTTTTATTTTTAGATGTCTGCTGATACTGATGGTGGTAAGAAAAAAAAACTTTCTGGTGCACAGAGCCGGAAAAGAAAACTGGAGAAGCAATTAAATTTGAAAAAGAATACTAGCTCCATTAAAAAGTTTCTTCAACCGGGCCCGTCTTCAGCTTACGAAGATCTAGGTACAGAAGAAACCCAGGACGTTTCGGCAGAACCTTCTCCACCGACGACGCCGACAATTGTTGGTGTTGATCCAGACCCCACTGAATGTGACGATGTATCTATGGAAGAGCTAATTGGAGAAGATGCAATGAATGATCTTGCATTATGGCCTCAAGTGATATCAGATAAGCTTAGAATATGTTTAATAGATCACGGACCAGTACAGATAAATAATTATGCCTATCCAACGAATAATAAAAATAGGTCGTTTTCGAATTCATATTATACAAAGAAATTATCAAATGACGAAACCGTTAAAAGAGACTGGCTTGTATACTAAAAATCAAATGATTCTGTTTATTGTTTTTACTGTAAACTTTTTAATGTTGATGTCACTCCTTTCAATAATAAAACGGGTTACAATGATTGGCAGCACTTGTCTAGAAGCATAGAACGTCATGAAAAAAGTGCAGGACATCTAATGAGGGTCAAGAAATGTCTAGATTTAAAAACTGATATTTTGAAAGGAAAGACTGTAGACTTTATGAATCAAGCAGAAATTGAACGCGAAAAAAAAGGTGGACGGCCGTAATTGAACGCATAATTAATATTATTTATATTCTAGCGAGGCAATGTTTAGCATTAAGAGGGAAGTCAGAAAAAATTTTTCAATCTGACAATGGTAATTTTTTAAAACTTATTGAATGTGTTTCTAATTTCGATGAGGTGTTAGCGGAACACGTTGCTCGCGTCCAGAAGGCTCAGACTCGTACGACTCATTATCTCGGTCATAAAATTCAAAATGAAATTATTCAACTTTTGGGAGATAGAATAAAGAAAACTATTATATCGAACTTAAAACAATCAAAATACTTTTCTATAATTTTAGACTGTACTCCTGATATGTCCCACGAAGAGCAGATTTCAGTCGTTGTTAGATTCGTTTTTCTTAATACCTCTACAAAGAAAGTTGAAGTGAAGGAACATTTCCTGGGTTTCTTTCCTATAAAAGATACTGCTGGTGAGGGGTTGACGACATTTCTATTAAATATCTTATCAACTTCTAATATCGATTTACAGGATATGCGCGGTCAAGGTTACGATAATGGCTCGAATATGAAAGGTAATAAAATAGGTCTCCAAAAAAGAATCCTAGAAATGAACCCACAAGCATTCTACGTTCCTTGTGCGGCACACAGTCTTAATTTAGTAGTGAATGACGCCGCTAAAAGTTCATTAGAAATAACAAACTTTTTTCCATCGTTCAAGAAATTTATGTATTTTTTTCCGCGTCAACTGCTCGTTGGCAAATACGTATTAGCGAGGTACCTACTTTGACTTTAAAGCCGTTGTCTACTACCCGATGGGAGAGCCGAGTCGAAGCATTAAAAGCTCTTCGTTTCAACCTAGGAAAGGTCTATGACGCCTTATATTCAATTTATTCTAATCCTAGCAAAGATACCGACACAAGAAACGTAGCTAATTCTTTATTATCAAAATTAAAGTCGTTCAAACTCATCTGCTCCATAGTTATTTGGTACGACATATTATCCAAAGTTAATATTGTCAGCAAAGCTTTACAAAAATCCGACGTTGTTCTTCCAGAGGCAGTCAAAATGATAACTCAAGTAAAATAGGGTATGATCGAAACTCGAACTGAGTCCGCGTTTAGGGAATTGATCAGTAACGCAAAAACAGTGGCTGAAGAGGTTGATGCTGCGATAGAATTTCCCGCACCGACACGTCCCCGTCCCAGAAGACGATTATTTAACTATGGGGCTGTAGATGAACCTATCACAGATCCAGAAACCCATTTTAGAGTAAATTTTTACTATTATTTGCTTGACACCGCTATAACAAAATTAGACGAACGTTTCGAACTTTTAAATGAAAGCAACATAATTTTTTCTTTTTTACAAAACCTAAATAATTGGAAAACATTAAACTCAGAAGGAAAAAGAGCGCATTGTTCAAATTTGCAAAATAAATTGAGCAGTGGTGCTGGTTCAAATTCGGACATTGATGAAAACGATCTGTTCAATGAAATCGAACTTTTACCAGTGTTCGTCGACGATTGCACTACCCCGTTAGAAATTTTGAATTATTTATTTTCAAGCAATTTAATTTCAATATTTCCGAATTTGTCTACTGCGCTTAGAATTTACCTAACATTACCAGTCACAGTGGCACAAAGTGAAAGATCTTTTTCTAAATTAAAATTAATTAAAAATTACTCAAGGTCGACATTGTCGCAAAGTAAATTAACTAATTTATCTCTAATCAGTATTGAACATGAAACCCATATTGAAACCAGTGACATTGTGAGGGATTTTGTTAATGCAAAAGCACGAAAAGTAGATTTTAATATTGTAATATCTTAGTTTTAAAAAAATAAATGATAATTTGAAAAAAATCTTCTTTCTTTTTTAAACCTTAAAAAGAACGATATTTCAATAAAGCGGTTCAATAAAATAAAGCTTTCATCCAAAATGTCATTAGGTGTCGGTTACTAGGGCTGGATTGTCATTCAATTGAGCTCCAGTAGCCACCTACCAAGGGGGGGGCGCCAAGGTATTGCTTGCACCCCGGCGTCGAATAGGCTAGGGCCGCCCCTGTACATACACACACAAATATCACCACGTCACGGTCAAGGTTAAGCGATATAGTCAAGCAGTGGAGCAGGCTGGTCACGCATTGAACCCGCTATACAGACGGCACTGTCTCTGCGACGCGCGCCGAATAATTTAATGCTTACATTACATCGGCACAGAGGAGGCTGATGAATGACAACAACGAAATATAAAACTGTGAAGAGTGAGAATGGAATAACTCGTCACTACGACTGAGGGAATGTGTCAGAAGAGCTCAAAAGAGCCGCTATATAATACCGAATGGAGGGGAAATTAGATCCACCAAAAGAAGGATAATTAAAAAAATTATGATTTGTGAAATGTATTGTTTTATGTCTTCTTCATCATTTTTTTACTTTTAATTTTTCTATGCCGTTGGAATGTGTAAACTTTTATAATAATTTATCTGAAAACCTTGCTTTTCAATCTCAGGCAATTTTTTACTATTACCTGGTAACGTTGGGTGGTTTCAACGAACGTAGAGAGAATCAAGTGTGTGCGTGACACAAAAGAGGATGAAAGCGAAGCTGCGAAAGCGAAAACTAAAACACTCTAATACTAACACGACACGGAAACTAAAACTATGACACGGAAGTCAAGAAACTTCAAAATGTGTTACTCTTAGTGGGACAATCGTACTATGTACGGTCATAAGAAGAAACGTCTAACTATTGAAAAGAATGAGACGTGCTGTCTGGCCAGTTGTTTTTCACAAGTTATCAACAAATGGAAACCTGTCATAGACTTTGTCCTGCTCGTCCTGAAACGTGGGATAAATCCAAGACAATACCGAAGCGGTATAGGACTTCCATATTGTCTCAGAAACTCCATTCTAGAATATGTAATGCACACCGCCATCTAGCGTATACTTCGTGATCTCGCAGATCCGAAGTTCTTCACTCATAAAACAACTCGAAATGGATCCTTCAACAACCTCATTCAGACAAGACTGTCTCTTACTGTCACACTGAATACTCTACACGTGGACATGTAGGACAGGGGCATATTTACGAGGGTGGACGAACGGGACCGGACCCCACTCCCAGAGGGTGGAAAAAGTTTACAAGGAATTTGTTAAACTCTTAATTTTAGGCTGTTTTATTATTTTTTTTAAACTGTGTACGCTAGCATAGTACGTAGTAACTCCTTTCTAGATGTACAAACAGGTGTATTACACAGCATTTCCGTATACGTTTGGAAATATGAAATATAGGAAAATCCATTCAGTCAATATGTAGCTTGTAGTCAATATCAATATCAATAGTCAATATCCTAAACATTACAGTATCGCGTATTTTTGTTGTGTTATTACCTTGTTTTCTTTAATAGGATTTATTTCAGGATGTTATCACACGTGTAATGTTGATTAGTCTTAACTAGATTTTTCTTTTCATTAGTCTCTACCGGACGCCCCCCACGGCCAAATTCTAGATACGCTACTGAAGTAGGAAATACACGTGTATTTTACGTGTAGGTCTATATGTAATACTCTACACTTGGACGTGTGTGTAGGAAATATAATAAATTTAAGCATTATAAAACAACTGGGTCTTAAGCCGGGCGTCTGCACTTAAAGAACTACAGATGCATTCGACATTGAAAAGATTAGGAATTCACAAAGAAGTTATTCATTAAGAAACTAAAGAATGGAAACATTGGCCAAGAGGTATAGCATCAGGGCCTGTTAGACCATGGGTTCTCAACCTGGGGGGCGCGCCCCCCTGGGGAAGCGTAGGAGAATTTCAGGGGAGGCTTTTAAGCAATGAAAATATACATAAATTAGCCAAACAATAAAAAGTTTTAACAAACACAAACCACTCATGGACGGCCATAGAAAAGGAACTTCTGCAAATAGTTCTCTCCGTCACCGCTAGATCTAACTGCATTCAGTCACACGTCATATTTACACTGGCCTGTACCCAAATAGTTCGCCCCGATACCACTAGATCTCTGTTGGAAGCAGACAAACAGTGTTTTAAGGAAAACACTACCGTGGCTAGAGTAATTTTACTATCGGTTGGTGGCTACGCTGCACAAAACAGACGATTGATGATTGTTATTGTGTTCCAGTCGTTTGTGCGAGTGATTGTCGTGCGTAGTAGTGCTAAACATGGCTAAATCATTACCAAAGAAAGGACTGTACAGTGGTGACTATATAAGGTTCGGCTTTACGTACATTGAGAAGAACGATTGTCATTTACCTCAGTGTGTTATTTGTCACAATGTTCTGAGTAATGACGCAATGCGACCAGGGCGTTTAGAACGCCATTTGACTACCATTCATCCCGGCTTGAAAGACAAACCAAGGGAGTTTTTTGATGGAAAGAGAAACTCGCTTAAACGAATGAAACTCGATTCAACTGGAAGTTTTCAGGTGGAGAACAAAAAGGCCGTTGAATTTTCTTACAAGCTCGCTTTGCTTATAGCAAAAGACAAGAAACCACATACCATTGGTGAATCACTTATAAAACCTTGTTTACTAACTGCATGCAGTAGTTTACTTGGAGAGGAAATTTGCAATAAAATTTCAAAAATACCGCTCTCAAACGACACAGTAAAACGTAGAATTGATGAAATAGCACAAGATTTTAAAAAACAAGTAATAGAAAAGTTAAAGAAGTCTCCGTTCTTTTCTCTGCAATGTGATGAGACAACTGACATTTCAAAGCACTCTCAGTTGTTGTTTTACTGTAGATATATTGACGGAAAACGCTTCGTAGAGGAAATATTATTTTCCCAAACTCTTCAGACAACCACAAAATCTGAGGATGTTTTTTCGGCTCTGTGTAACTTTTTGACAGCTAATAATCTTCCTTGGAAGAAAGTTGTTGGAATATGCACAAGCCATGACAGGATGCCGTTCTGGATTTGTTGTGCTTGCAAAAAAACAGAACCCTAACATCATTGGTTCTCATTGTATCATACACAGACAAGCTTTGGCTTGTAAGACTCTGCCTGAAACACTTAATACTGTTTTGAAATTGGTAATCAAAGTAGTAAACTTTGTCAAATCTACTGCTCTGAATACTAGACTTTTTGAGGCTTTATGTTACGAATTGAATAGTGACCAACAAACTCTTCTTTACCAAACTGAAGTTCGTTGGCTCTCAAAAGGTAATGTGCTTGCTAGGCTATTCAATCTGAAATCAGAAGTTGAAATCTTTTTGATGAGTTCAAATGAAGATCTGTACATGCAATTTACAGATGAGAAATGTATCCACCACTTGGCGTATTTATCAGACTTCTTTAAATCGATCAACCTTTTGAATTTGAAACTGCAAGGACAGAAAAACATTTTGAAGACTTATGATGCAATGAAAGGTTTCCTGGAAAAAATATCTTTGTGGCAACGTCGCCTTCAGAGTTCAGAACCCAATTTTTCGTCCCTCCCACGTCTTAACGACCTTCTTGATGACACACAAAATCTTCCATTAAATTTGAAAAGTGAATTGAAGAACTTGATGTCAGAACATTTGGCATCCTTGAAAACCGAAATTGGACGCTACTTTCCATATCTTTCTTCAGATAGCTGGTAATTTCAGTTGACACAAGATCCGTTCAAAATCGAAGTGGACATGCTTCCTGATTCCCTTCAGGAGCAGGCAGTCGACCTAAAATGTGATTCTCAAGCAAAAGGGGAGTTCCCAAACATGACTGTTGAAGATTTTTGGTTACCCTCTATGGGTATTTTTCTGTGTACCCACAAGTTGCTACGGAAGCTGCAAGGTTGTTGGTGCAGTTTTCATCAACGTACCTATGTGAGTCTGGGTTTTCTACGCTGGCTTACATCAAATCAAAATACCGATCACGGCTGGATGTTGAAAGTGATCTGAGGTGTACATTGTCACAGTTGGAACCAAACATTCAAAAACTTGTGAAAGAAAAACAGTGCCAGCCCTCTCATTAATTGTGTTCTTAAGAAATAAAACCAAATAATGTAGCCTGAAATTTTAACTGCAGTGAGGCCAGAATCCTTTGTAATGTAGTCCTATTAAGAACTTTTAATTAATTAAAATGTTCTCTCAACAAAACAAGTATTAGTATTTTTTTATGTCTGTAATAATAAAACCATTATAAAACATTCTTTGAATTAGATTTATTAACCCTAATAGCACAGTAGAACTTTTTTACTTCAACTCATTAGGTCTAAGGGGGGGGTGGCCTAATTCGAGGACGCAAAGGGGGGCACAGACCTAAAAAGGTTGAGAACCACTGTGTTAGACTATGAACACACAAAACTTTATTACGTAAAATTAATTGTCATTGTTTTTGTTTTTCTTCCTATACATAACGAGCGTGTTAACAAAAATTAAATAAGACATCTTATTAAAATTTCTAAGAATATTTATTACCACTTAAAAAAAATTTGATTTGGAGATATTAAGAAATAATTTTTTAATATGAGCTGCAAATTTCAAAACTCTATGTACGCCCTTGCCTGAGTAAATGTCCCTTGCATTAACATGGAGTTGTCTAGCACCTTACACTGTATAAGCATAACATAAAAATTTCCCGGACGTGACTCGGTTCCATGGCAGCGCGAAACGTATAAACTTTGATTTGCCACAGAGATCGCATTGTGTGTCGGTTTGAATGGTTTGCGAGTGGACACGTAATGGGCCATATCGACGCGACGTTGCCCTGTAATTGCCTCACCGTTAATATTTCAGCAGCTCGGATAACTAATCTCATTGCTGAAAGTTACGAGACTGTCGTAAAGCATGCGTAATCGGTCGAAGGTCAGTAGCCGAACGGCATCGAAGGACTGTGTGGTTTCATGACGTAGTAATAGATCAAATAACACGTGCCTTTAAGTTAGTATTGTTTATTGTTATACTGTAATTTTAATGTTATGTTAATTTCATTAGTGATTTTCTCGTCATACAGGAATGTGAAGGTGAATTGTAGTGCCCAGTATATGAACTGCGAAAAAGGAAAGGGTCTAATGTAAAAATATCCAAAATAAAACTAAGATTATGGCTCTCAAAGATGAGAAACCAGTTCACTTCCAAGTAATTGTTATCAACCAAATATAAGAGCAGCAAGCCGCTTTAATTACGTAGGAGTACTATAAATTATGTTTTTTTTTTTTATTTGGTGTTCTGCCCTAAGGCAGGTCTTCAAATGGTAAAAGCTCTCCAAGCTGTCCTATCGAATACCAGTCTTTTCGTTTCTTCGTAACACCCCCTGATTTTAATGCTATCTATTAGCTTCATTCTGCTACGCCCTCTTCTTTTTTCTCCTTATATGACACCCTCCGTGGCAGTTGTAAGCAAGCAGTCTCTTCTTCAACAGTGAGAAGGAGGAATAAATTATGTAAGAAGGAGGAATATAGGTAATCATTTTCCGTCAGGCATTGGAGCCATGGGCTGTTACAGCTCGTACCACAATACCGAGCAACCAAGACTACACTAACCACATGCAGTGACAAGTCGAACTTGTGCGTGTCTGCTTCTAGATGTCGCATTGTTATTGTTTACGTATTACCCCCGACAGTAGGTCAGACGAGTTGGATTAACGTCCAAATCAGTTCGTTTAATTATTATCGAAATTGGAAGTGTGGTCAGTGACAGCTGGTGACATTTTTGACTGAGGTGGGCACACTTTTTTTGGACCCATACGTAGCAAAAGTAATCAGTCACCATCAGAAACAAAATTATTTCAGTTATCATCACATAATTGTAAAATTAAACATTTTTCTTTTTACTAAAAAGAAAATTATATTTCCATAATTTACAAGAACCTGTTTAGTAACATACTAAAAGTATTTTAATATCAAAAAGCTACCTTGTAAACTACCTATATTTTAACAGTGTTTGAAATTAAAATTGTTTATAATCCTTAAAGTCTTGCAGTTGACGTTCCTAAACTTGGTGCGATATTACTTACTGAATTCATAGCCATTTTTGTTTTGTTTCTCATAAACACACACAGGTTGAGGCCTGCACGGAATAAGTATCTACAACACGACATTTACGCACAAAGTACGACAAAAACACTCGTTCACATAGAATACACAGCCTAATAAAGAATAAATTACTAGAACATCATGTGTTTACTTAAAAATTAGGACAAAAACAACTATGTAAAACACAAGAGAAAACATATGCACTAAACAGCAAGAGAGACGTTTTAAACAACGCACCGCGTTTTATGAAAAGAACCGCTAAATCAATCAGTGACGAAAACCCCGCTCGTCATGGCTGCCGCTTCATTTAAAAGCGTTAAAATGTGTATACGTCCTCTTTCCCCAGTCTCTGGAAGACCACCTAATTAACGACACCCAAGGAGGGCTGTAAAGAAACGTACGACTTCGGGACCATGCCGAAAACATCAGGTGATCGCTGTTAGCTGCCCCAAAATTATCTGTCACATAAGGGAACTACAAATTGCAGTAGTATTATTGACAATTGTAATTTACAGATTTAATGGACGGGGGGGGTGCGCCTTTTTGCCCTCCCTGTACGAGCCGCCACTGAGTCTGGATAAATTAATTTTAAAAATATTGTTGTTATATTATAACAGCTATAGTTGTTATTAAGCCATAATTAATTGTTTCTTTACTGTGAGGGTTTCAGAGACTCGATGTCTTATGTAGGACATTATTTTCTTCATCCAGTTGCTCCGCAGGAAATCCCTATAATACATAAAACTTGTCTTGTTTTTACGAATTATTATGTAAATGAAAGTCAAGTGAAAGTGCAAGATCGAATTACAGCCCTTGAATGTCAGTAAAGGGCTTACATAAAGCTGTCCTCTGTGTCTGGATAATTTATAACCATTAACACATTGGATGAGAAAATATTATATCTATGGAATAGCTATTGAAAAAGTCACCTACTTGTGGATTACCAAGTCTTTCTTGCAGAAGATCGCCAGGCATGGAGTACGTTACAAAAAGGTTGATAGAGCAATATAGGAAATGGGTTTCTAAAGGATCTCGCAGAAGATACAATATATATGGCGGTAGGGGGAACAGTGACAAGACCTGAATATAGATTGAGGGATAATCCAAGATGCAAATATCTCAGTGTAATATTAACACCTAACGAAGGATATACGGTATAAGGTGTCAGAGAGAGGAGTTTTTACGACACTGCTTGGTTCTTTGTTTCGGAGTGACAAAGTAACAAAACAATAGTGAAATTGTACGTTGGTTGAAAATTGTTTCTTATATAGAGCCGAAATCTGGATACAGAACAGTCGATGAAATAAGTTATAGAATGGGCGTTGAAGCCCGTAGTAGAGAGAAGATTGTTGATTTTGGTACTGGAACCTAATGCGAATGCTGGAAAACGCGTGGCCACAAAGTTTTTAACTGTAGAAATACATTTAAAAAAAAAATATATATATATATATACAGGGTGTAGGCTATTCTTGAAATAAATAGACAAGATAGACGAGGTCGCCCACTGACTGAATGGACGACACGGTGGGTGTCACGACGGATGGACGAAAACCGTGTTTTATGGAGACTGGGTCGTGAGAAATGGCTAGTCGAGCTAAAAAGTACTCGTTGATATATACAGGATAATTCACAATATTTTACCAAAAGTTGGAAAGTTTATTACACAGGTCAAAATAAATTAAAAATATTACAGAAAAAATAGCCCGCAAATGAAAAAAAAAACAATATTCCATTGCTTACAAAACTTCAAACAAAACAGAACACACACACACACACACACACACACACACACACAGCTAAACAAATCTGGTTTACCTGGCGCATGTATAAATTAATTTGCTCAGAATGTAACAAATTCTACATAGGCTAGACAGGACGCAGCTTCAAACAAGGGTACATTGAACACATAAAAGCATTACACTCCACCATCGAGTCCACCTTTGCAAATCATCTAATAGAGGCAGACCACACATGCACAAATATTAACAAAATAGAAATTTCTACCCCCACGTACACACGAAAGGCCGAAAACTAGACACTGTCGGACAACTATAAATATACAAACACAAAAACGCATAGAAATAACATCCTAAATGAACAGACACAATTTAAATCACACGTACTATTTGATCATATTACACAAGACAGACGCACACAACGATCTTTTGAACGACAGCAAAAACAGGACGGACAGCGTTCCCAGCGGCAGCCTCTGATGAAGTTTGTACTCAGCGAAAAATGGTTCAGGCAGTGTAGTAAAATTTAAAAAAATAATTGTGTTCCATATTGTAATAATATACTTTAGTTAGATGTAAACGTATGTCAGGAAATATTTCGTTTTCAAGTTACAAGTGAGAAATTTTCCAGTAGTTGGTATCAGAGATAAGAAGATGTTATAGTAAAATTCTGTTTGGACTACGAAATGCACCTGCAGTGTACCAAGAAAATTCTGGAAATCCAACAAAATATGAGCCGAAAAACACATTTTTAATTTATGGTCAGAAAAGATGGGTTGCCTGCCTTCTCTGAAGACAAGATACTACATTTGATAACTAATACACTTATGTAAGCGTACTAAATTTTTCACATGCAGTCTTAAAATTTGAATTGTTGAGCAGCTGTTAGTATTGTATTGCCGATTTGTGCGGTCAAAAATGTGAAAAATATATTATTGAACGTAACTTGAAACTTGAAAACAAAGCGTTTCGTGATATACACATATATGATATTTTTTTCATTGTAACTGTAGAAGCGGGGATAAAACTTCGGAATCAACTAGTGTACTTTGGTAGTCGCTAGAGAAGGACAACAGAGATTAAATTTCTGAAATGCAATGAGAAAGAGTTTTCTTAGTGTAGACTCCGACGTTAATGTGTATATGTTACTGTAAAAGTGCGAAGTAAGATAAATCTTAAGATTTACCAGTACACCCTAAGATCTACCGTTTCATGATGGTAAATGTCCGAAGATCCTTTTAAAATGTTTGCGTTTCGGACTTTTACCAGCAGTTAGTGGTAAATGTCAAGATTTACCGCTGCATTGTGGTAGAAAACGTAATATTTTTAATTTTAAAGAAATTTATAGTTAATAATTAAAAAAAAAAAATCATTTCCATCAAAACGCATGAAGAAAGGAGACAAAAAATAACGCATTACACTACTGCTTGTTTATGAATTAATTTTTATTTAGCGATGTACAACGAATTGAAAAACTACTAAAAAAACAGCCAAAAATATCAAAATTCATAAAATTAACGAAATTTACTTGAATAAAAATGAATATTTAAAACCATTTTAATAATTTTGTGAAAAAATAACATTTAAAAACTTTTTAACCGTTTTGTGAGAATGAAATCTTATTGACGAAAACAAATGCGAATCCTTTTCACTGGTTTCTTAGTCCAATAATTAATTGATATAAATAAATGAAAATTAATAAAGTAATAAAAGTAAAATAAAGTAGTAAAAAATGAAAAATTACATGTTGCGGCAGGGTTGACTGTTAAGACATTTAGAGTTGCACAACAACGAGAAAGCTTTGCACAAACACTTCTTCGTAGCACACTTTTTTAAACAATTACATTTTTTGAAGCCTTGTACTCCAAATAAAGATAATTATTATCTGTATACACTAAGTTGGCGTCTGGGTAGTCGCCGGCCGACACTAAGTCCAGCCCCAGGTAGTCGCCGACCCAATAATCACTTCTTAACAGTATACTCTTCGCTTCCTACTCCTGCAACGCTAATACAATTTCCTGTATACAGCGTGAACTGGTTTCTTGTGTATAAAGATGTAAGTTTGCCAATTGTGGTACCGAGTTGATACAATTATTCATCATTTTCAATATTCAGTACGACAGCTACAGCACACTCAGTACACCTTTGGCCGGTCTACATCTGGCACTTTGACTCTCACATCGTGTCCAACTAAAGGTTTAGCTACTTTTTAGAAGAGAAAACTGTTATTTTTTCTGCTTGTTTTTGAAGTTCTTCGGCGGCTCTCTTTCGAAAGCGCTTCACTGTATCGATCCCGATTGCTGTAGCGGTTACATCAACGAGTGCAGCTTTTACCACAACGCAGCGGTAAATCTTGACATTTACCACTAACTGTTGGTAAAGGTCCGAAATGCAAACATTTTAAAAGGATCTTCGGACATTTACCATCATAAAACCGTAAGTCTTAGGATATACTTTATTTCGCACTTTTACAGTAACATATACATGGTACCCGGTGCACTGTAGCTCTCTCTGGTGTAGTCGACCAGATTTGCGTTTACGCTGTGGTGAAGGCGGCGGGTCGAATTGATTCACGCGTGTCGCTATTTATTCTTCAATACTGAAAAGGAAGCAATTAAATAAAATGTCACTTTCAGAGAGAGAGAGTGCGAGAGTGACAACGAAGAAGCCGGGAGAAACTGGTGTCGGTGAAGTGCACTCGTCCGTAATGAACCCTTTTGTACGGCTAACTTCGACCGCGCTCCGTAAGTTTATTTCATTAAAGACCTGTCCGCCGACAGCCGACAACCACCCACAACACCACAGCACAGCACAATAATAATAATAATTTTGAAGGGATTCAATTATGCCACGTTATTTGATTTGCGTGACTGTGATATTATTGGAAAATACGCCCGATATTATTATTCACCACTTAAAGTATAATACAGACGCTGTGAGCGTGTGCGTGTGTGTGTGTGTGAGAGAGAGAGAGAGAAAGAGAGATGAACTTTCGTATAACATTTCCGAAATAGTTTGTTCTGCGAGCCGAAATAAATAAAATAATTTTATCCCGTTCTCGTCTCTTTGTCTAGCGGCGTTTAAGTACGGTACATGACTTTAGCATTGGTTACTTGAGTGAGTAGGCTACTCAAATACACGTGTTTGCAGATGCATCTCATTCGCCAACCAATATTATTGCCTGTTCTTGCCCGCGGCTACCGTGCATTGAAAGTACAACACTTTATCGAAAATGTATGTGTGGGGGGGGTGAATAATAAATATTTTATTAATTTGTATTTCTATACTGTTTCGACAGTCATCGGTACTGTCATATTCGTAAGTATAAATATATTTATATTTAAATATACAAATATGTTTATAACAATTTATATAAAATTGTATACATATATTTATTTTCTATGGAGATGACAGAAACGAAGACTACCCAACCAGTGTAAAAATACAAATTAGTAAAAATTTTTGTTGTAAAGAATTAAAATATATTACTTAACACACTTTTTGAAAAATTACGGTGAAACGTAAATAAAGTAGAAATATAAAAATTATGAATATAATGAATTAATTTTTTTCTCGATGTAACCCATGTGTGAGGTTATAAATTTGTATAACTGAATTCTATATCTGAATTGAACTTTTTAGTGAGGCGGTCGAGTGACTAAGTATAAAATGTAATTAATTGTTTACCGACTAATATTATTCAGAGGGCTGATCTTAATCCTACTAACGTTTAACAATACAAAAACATAAAATAACATTTTTGTAGCATGATGTTTCAACTATACGCAACTATACTGATTATATTTATACGCATTCTTACGACTTAGCTGAGGCTGTCGACCAAACAGTAAACATTTCTGTTGTAGACAAGGAGGTAATTATAAAATTGCAAACAGTTCATTGGAGACACAAAATACGGCTTCTATTTAATAGAAGAAAAAAAAGGAAGCAGTTCTATTCTTGGCAGTAGTTTGCTTTGTACAGTGGAGGGGAGTTGTTTAATAAAAGTTCAACAATCAGCTGTGTAATGGCTCATGAACTTGAACTGCTAGACAGTTCAAGACCGCAATGAAACCTACAGCTGATTGATAGTCATTACAGCGCGTGTGTGTGCATGAACGCATGTGCGTCCATTCACTTCCTTATACTATACGAAATGGTAATCGATTCCTGAATAATAGGAAAATTCTTTTGTAAAAGTGGAGCGGTCGAGTTTATTGCTTGTTTTGTTTTTGTTAGACGAGTATCCGTCTGTTTTCCGTCTGTTCTGGCTCTGTCGCGTCGGCGGATCATCCGGTCACACACGCCGGAAATACCATAAAGGGTTACGGGGACCGGCGCTTCTGATAAATTATCTGACATTAAACTATGTTAGCTTCAGTAGATTAATAAATAATTCCTTTCCGTTAAGAGAGATAATTAGTTGCTTTATGTAACAATCGTGGTCCAGACAAGTTTCTTACCCACGTTATCCACGTCTTAAAGTACAGAAAGTCTAAGCCTGTTTGAGTACCATAAAAGCAGACAGCAAACAAGTTAGATGTGATTTCTGAGGCGGGAAAATGGAAGAATTAAAGAGACCGAATTAAGAATATGCCCATCAGGAAACAGTATCACCAGAAATCAGTGTGGTGGAAAGGAAAGCGCTACAATGCCTTAAGTATATAACCAGAACGAACAATGAAATAAAACCGATTCGTAGTGGAAGCAAGTCCGGCAGGCAGACAAGTAGAAGTTGTCTACCAGAAATGGAAAGACTGTTAGATGTAAAACGCGTCGCCCAAGAACGTGTTACCTCAACGCTTGACGATAAAATGACACGATAAAGATGACGAATAAAATGTAACTATCGTATGATTTATGTTATTAATTTAATGAGATGACCAAACGAGGACACTTAATATACGTATATGTGAACTGACGAGTACTGACGATATTGCCCAACGGGGACCTAGAGGATATGTCGATCGTTACCAGGACAGGTATTCTGGAAATTCCCCCCCCCCCAACAACAACAACAAGTCCGTGATAGAGGCCCCAGCAGCGGTGGCTACACAGCCATGTTGGTAGATCGAGACTTTCTGGCCTCTTCCCTGTAGGACTTACGTTTCGCGCCCTCGGACACTGGACGCACGCTTTGTACAGACCATCAGCTTCGATGGGTCTAAGAATACTTTACCAGTGCGCCCCATAACGCATCGTGTGGCAAAGTCAAAGGAATACCGACAATCGTCGATTTACCACCTCCATTTACGCTCCTTTAGCTCCAGCCCAGATGTGCTTTGTAGCTTCCCACCCAGCGTATCACCGTCGTCGGTCCTGCCTACCTGTGGAAATGGGTCCGCTTTGCGTCTCCGGGATAGGAGTACACGACTTTCAAATGCCCCACAGCCACAGTACTGTGGTTATACGGACGTACATCTTGTCAGTTCTTTCAAGTCCTTACATTGAAGATGGCTTCCAGAGATGAGGCCAAGACTTCTGGTCGAATACAAAGGTTTTGTAAAATATATAAAACACTTCGTAAGTTTCACAAATTTTTTAATTAACTCTGACAGCTGTTTCGACTAACTAAGCCATTGTCAAAGAGGCGAGTGGATGAAATTACTGAACACAGGATGTTAGTGGAGTGTAGGTGGTGAACATCTGTTTAGGGCGTATCTGGAACATCTGTGTTGTGATGGCGAGGGGGGAGTGTGCAAGAGACAAGGGAAGGTCAGGCGTCTTTAAAAACTAAATACAATCATGAATGCAAAATATAAAATTAACTGAACTAAATATAAACTGAATGCAAAATTTAAAATAATGATGAACATTCAAAATAATATAAAATAATATAAACTAAATAACAGATTTTAATAAAGGGGATACACAAAATTCAGTCTGTTCATTGGTTAAATTTTTGTTATTTTTTATTGCTTTTTTAATTTCTAAAATTTCTAATAAATCCATTTTTTTACCTTATTGTATGTTGTGGAGTAGTGTTATGTTTTTTGTGTCTATGAAGTGATTGTGTTGTAAGCAATGATCTGCAAAACCTGTATTAGATGTATTGGTTAAAATCGCCTTCTTACGTTCAGAAATGCGATGTTTCAGAGCACGGCCACATTGCCCGATATAAATAGCATCGCATTCTGCACAGTGTATTTCATAAACTCCATTTTTCTCCAGTGTGTTAGATTTTTCTTTATTATTGACTAGTAGTGAAAAAAGATTATGTTTGTTTACTGATACCATGTTAAGACCATGGTTTTTTACCTATTATTAATCTTATCTGTTATACACGGAATGTAATTTGTTAAGTGAAATTTTTTGCTACCCTGATCTGGCTCTATGGAATAAAATTCTTTTAAAGTAATTTTCTTCTGTTTTTTATAATTAAAGAGTCAATTATTCTTTCATCATAACCGGTATTTTGTGCTATGGCTTTTATAATATCTACTTCTTAATTGAAATTTTCTTTGGATAAAGGAACTATAAGGAGACGATTAACCATTGCATGAAAACTGCTTAATTTTATGTGCTATGATGTTAGTGATTGTTTATGTATAACGGTATCTGTAAAAGTAGGTTTTCTATATATCTGAAAACTAAGATTATTTTGTGACCTAGTAATGGTAAGATCCAAAAAATTTAAACTTTTCATATTTTCTGTTTCAAGTGTAAATTGCACGCTACTATAAAAGGAATTAATATAATCTAAGAACATATGAAGCTGTCTATCTGTTCCCGTCCAGATACAAAATATATCATCAACATACCTTGCCCAATGAAAAACATATTTTATGTTGGGGTTATCGGATGTAAAAATGTTTTCTTCCAAAAATGTCATGGTCGAATGATTAAGACTTGTCGACATGGCCTGATAGCCCGGATAGACCACGGCCTGACAGCCCGGATAGACCACGGCCTTACAGCCCGGATAGACCACGGTCTGATAGACCCGGATAGACCACGGTCTGATAGACCCGGGTAGACCACGGCCTGACAGCCCAGATAGACCACGGCCTGATAGCCCGGATAGACCACGGCCTTACAGCCCGGATAGACCACGGCCTTACAGCCCGGATAGACCACGGCCTGACAGCCCGGATAGACCACGGCCTCATAGCCCGGATAGACCACGGCCTGACAGCCCGGATAGACCACGGCCCTACAGCCCGGATAGTAATAATTTTAATCATTATGACGACGGCCGTGAAAACCTAAGAATAAGAATTTCTCTTAAAACCATACGTTTCGCCCGTATTACGATGAGGCGTTGTCAGTGGCTGGACTGAGCGTTTAACTAACGATGACCACGAAAGCTTAAGAGCCAGATCGTGGTACAAATTAGTTTATTTTTGTTTTAAATTGTTTTTATGTTTATTTTATTTTTAATAATCCGCACACGTATGGTGCTCTTTTTGTGCTATCCCCGAAATTACGATCACCATGTGCGATTACTCGTATACAGTGGTAATGCGATGACTAATGTACAACAACAGCAAAAATCGGTATGGAGAACCGTACATGACTTCCGTGTTCTAAGATTTATATTTAAAATCATTTTCGAAATGAAATATTTCCATAGAAACTACTTCTTTCTACTTCTTAACAACAAACTACTTCTTTGTTGCCGATAACGTAATACACATATAAAAAATTATCCTCTCCCCTTCATCTATCATTTTCATTTATAGAAAATTACCCCCTCTCCCTTCAACTACCCTTTTCATTTATAGATATTTCATCTACCTTTCTACAGTGGATTATTATGACCTTCTTTTCAGGATACTTTATTTATCAAAATTAAGTACTTTACTCTTATTAAAACATAAAACGTTCCAGGTAAACTACCCCTTCCCCTTAACCGATCTTCACCAAACTCAAAAGGCCTTGAGTCCTCTACAACTCGGGCACACGTGTAAAAAATTATTTGATTCTGTTTGAATTTGCGGTAGTTATCGTTCGCCATAAAAAAAAATTACACACACACACACACACACACACACACACACAATTCGGAAAATGACTTTTCTTCATGTTTGGAGGGTAGTACAATCAGAATCAGCCCTTATCTGGAACACGATTTTTTTCGCCATCACCATACTTCCATTTCCCTATGGAACATGGAAGTAAAAACGATATAGAAGCTCTCTATGAATAAAGAGTATAAGAGTCTTAGGAACGCGAACGCCAGTTACGGAAACACCCCAGCCAACTTTTTAAGCTCGTATCGCAGAATTTTTGTCATTCTCATTAAAAGTTTCTCTAAATAAAACGAGTTTTAAAACATCGCTTATTACGTTCCGCTACAAACAAAACTTAATTGCAATGGACAGTTGTTTGTTATAATAGTACTGACGACTTCTTATTCTCCTCCGAGTCGTTGAGTCCATTCTATTAATAGTAGTCTTAATGACTGTATTCGCTTAGACGACTGGGACACTAGTTCCCGGTCAAGGCCTGAAGGAAAAGTATAATTTTCTTTACCTTCGTCCTGGTTCTCTTTCATGCCGCCTTTAAAATGCAGTAGAAAATGTAAATTCTAAATTAACGGGGCATTTAAAAAACTCTTTGTCATGGCAAAACAAAATATGGTACGAAGAACCATACGTGACTTCCATGTTCTAAGATTTATATTTAAAATCATTTACTTGAATGCGGTTCGATAATTTCTAACAAGTTAGGTGTGTTCCTTGTAAATCGAGTTTTATGTTTGACAAATTGAAGTGAAATATTTCCATAGAAACTGCTTCTTTGTTGCCGATAACGTAGTACACATACAAAAAAATATCGGTATGGGGAACTCCCCCCTTCAACTATCATTTTCATTTATAGAAAATTACCCCCTCCCTTTCAGCTACCCTTTTTATTTATAGAAAATTACCCCCTCCCACTTCAGCTACCCTTTTCATTTATAGATATTTCATCTACCTTTCTACAGTGGCTTTTTATGACCTTCTTTTAAGGATAATTTATTTATCAAAATTAGGTACTTTATACTCTTGTTAAAACATAAAACGTTGCAGGTAAACTATCCCTTCCCCTTAACCGATCTTCACCAAAATCAGTAGGCCTTGAGTTCTCTACAACTCGGGTACATATGCAAAAAATTATTTAATTGCGTTTGAAATTGCGCCAGTTATCGGTCGCCATAGAGAAAAGTCTACACACAGGCACACACACTTTTCGGAAAATGACTTTTCTTCATGTTTTGAGGGCAGTACAATCAGAATCAGCCCTTATCTCGAACAGGATTTTTTCGCGATCACCATACTTCCATCCCCTTACGGGACATGGAAGTAAAATCGTTGAGATGGCTAATGATTACTGCAGGGTAGAATAATGTAATTACACAACAGTAAAATAATTATTCCAAGCAGTGGAGTGGCTTACAATGGCTTGTTGCAGTCAGTGGTATAACTCCCGAAGCCGAACAAACTAAATAAGTATCTGAGAAAGTAAAGTTCTCTCTGTTATGTGTGTGCGCGCGTGTGTAGAGTACAGTGTTTTGACAAACAAAGGAAAATTGTTAATGAAATACGCTGTATTTTAACGATGACATGTATTAAGTAATAGTCGTCTCTTCTAAATCAAATGAACTTAAAAACCAGTCTGTTTCTGAAAATGTGTAGCAAAAAGTTTAGTCCTGCAATAATTAACTGACTATTTAAACATTTGCGTAGCTTTTCAGGTTTATTACAGTGTCTGCGTTTTATGCAACGAACGTAATATAAAAAAATCTTTTATAATTGCTTATCGAGGAATAATTAAATTTTATGCCAGGAAATTTAACTGTTAACTATTTCAGTGATTCCCAACCGGCGGCCCGCGACCTTGTCTTCTGAAACCAATTTAATTATTACTCCGTTTACTTTAAAATAAGAAAATGAATAATAAAATATTGTTTTAGCTGAAAATGGTCTTGCAGAAAAACTTATGAAAACCATGTTTCCCTGATTTACTAAAAATCGTACAGTAGATTGCAATTTGCTTAATGCAAAATGTATCTGCGATAATCCTCTTTTATTTAAATCATATTACAAGACCCAGACTGTTTCCCTCCATCCCCCGGCTAGACAGATCAGACGTGCTTGTCCGATGTTTCGTCTTTGTTTGGCAGTCAGTCCCATCTGTAATTCAGAGTTACATTCAAGTGTTTCCAACCATAATTTTGTCATTTACCTGCAGACCACTCAAGAAAAGGGGACGAATTTCTTTAAGCTGCTACCAGATGAACGACTTCCAAATATGCAGAATTTTGGACAGGAAATGACGTCGATGTTTGGAACTACATGCATCTGTGAAAGCGTATTCTCCACAACAACTGTAGCCGAAGTCGTCTCACAGATTCTTCTCTGCTTTACCTACGGAAGTTACCAACAACTCAACTCGATGTGGGCATTGTTGGTTCAGTGCTGCAGCAGATCGACCTCAGTTGTCACATTGAATGTTTTATGTAAATATGCAGTGTTCAATATCTTCCTTATATCTTCATTAGTATCCTGATTTAATAACGATTGTACCCTTAAAGATGTGAAGTAACATACTGTTACGACGGTCTACTGATCGCCGTATGGTACAGTGGAAAACAAAATACAAGACACCAATAAAACATCACTAATCACCAGCTTTAATTATTACAATTAAACAGTTTGTAATTGTTCACACGCAATAATAATGTCAACTAATATAAAACACAATTGAATTACAATTGTCCCGCACAATTATAAAACACATAATACTTCGCCACAATACTTCGAACCGCACTGTGTAAATCGCCCGACAATAACTCAAACTGAACTGAGCATCGCTGAATACTTGTATTTATACCCCGCTGAGGTTCCAGCATATTCGCTAATAGGCGTCTACTATAAAACACTAGAACGTAATTGATTGCGGCCTTGAACACAGTGCGCGCGGACCGGTATGGTCTGGAAAAGTCTCGTTCCAGACGCGTGACAAGTGTCACGTAATTGTCCTTCATCTCAAAGTAGCAGCAATATGTACTGTACGCACACACACGTTACAGCCGAGAAACACGTAGATTGTTCTGTAATGTCGTAACATATGTTATCTCTTCCTCTCATTTACAATTCAATACTACCTTTTCTTATTTTTACGTTAATTGTAGAAAATTGGTCGCTTATGATGTGGCTCGCCGACAGCTATCTGAGTTTAATTGTGGCCCTCAGGCGCGTTTAAGTTGCAAACCACTGAACTAATTTATCATCTTTTGCCTCTTAAATCATATTCTGACGTTTTACAATTTTCACTTCAATTAGGGAGGTAGTTGGTATTCGGTGACTTATTTGTAAGTACAAAGTGCGTACTCGATAAGAGGTATAAAAGTAGACTGGAAGCTTCTGACATGTTTTAAAGAAGGCTCTAGAATATTCCACAGAAAAAGAAAACCTCCACAGATGTCTTGTCTTGAAGAAACTAGATAATAAACAAGCATGTGGAAACACGTAAATAACAGAGGAAATCATCTGATTGGACATGTAATAAGCCATTGTATATAACTGTAACCATCATAGGAGGTAAATAGAAAGGAAGAAGTGCTGAGGTCAAGGAAACTATTGATGGACCAAGTAACTGAGATGTGGTAGCAAAATGAAGAAGGGGAAGTTCTGAGGAAAGCAGTGTGTAGTCACCCACCAATCTGAGAATTGAGAACTAAAGAAGAAGACATCAACGAAAAAATTATAAATGAAACACTTATGTTAGTCAGGATACTCAAGTTATAGGTTTTATCAACCAAACAACACACCCAATATCCTCACACTGCTCTCACAAAACATATTCAGTGTCCGATTAACTTTATTCGATTGGAGGAGTTTGACCTAACTCGTACCCCGCGCTTGATTTCATACGTTTTAATTTTTTTTAATATAGTAGTTCCACGTGCACCAAGTTGTAGTAACTGAAAGTTGCTTGTACTCAAAAAAGTGCAGAAAAGTTATGCCCCAAAAGAGGTGCCAGTGATCTGGGGGCAAAATATAAAAGTAAATCAGCTGTAAAAACTATTGATTCATTTTTGTAAAATCAATTTATTTGTGTTCGCGCGCGTCCATTTTACGGTTTTATAAAATTCCATTTCGTCATTTATTGTATACGCAAGTAATAATGCACATGAGTGTTTCTACTTGCCGGCTTTTTCTACTTGCATGAGTGCTTCTACTGTATGGGCGAGCCGGCACAGTGGTAGCGTCTCTGACTCACAATCAGAGCGTTGCTGTGCTGCCGATGTGATGAGATCGAGTCAAGGTCACGGCTCGATTTGCTCGTCCACCCGCACGTATGCGGACGAATAATACGTACGTCTTCTCTGGCATACCCGGGCCAGATAAGTAACAAGGGCACACAATATATACTACACACATAAACAACACTCTTTTCCCCCCCCCCCCCCCCAGCACGGCTTGCACCCGGGCGTGGGTTAAAAGGTTGACTAATATCTCTCTGGCTGGGTTGGAGCGTGAGTTCTATCACGGCCGGAGGGCGCAACAGGTCTATGATCTAATGCCTGAAGTGGAGGAGAAGAAGAATAAGGTGTTTCTATTTTCCCCTTCATAAGTGAATTATTTTTAAGTAAACCATTTATATAACGTATGCATGCTAAGGACGTCAAACTAATACTAGCATATGTCTACTCCTATATTTTCTCATACTTTGTTTTAATTTTTTTTAATTCAATAATTAATTTTGAGATAAAATTTTAATTATGTATACAGATATGAAAAAAATTAACAACTGGTGGCTTATTAGTAACTTAAATTAATAAAAGGCATGTAAATAGTGTGTATTAATATAAAGAATTTAATAGCATATAAAACAGGCATACATTTAATATGTAATAAATAAGACACTAACAGTTATGTGCATATTCATGTAAGGCGTATGCGCCCATTCGGGGACACGTCTGTAAGCGGCTTCTAGTTTCTTGGTCACTGCGTTGGTCCCGTCTCCGATTTAAGTTTGACTTGACTAAGGTCTGCAATTTCGGTTTCTGGCGCTATAATGTCCCATTTATCGCATTCACAAAAATATGAGTATGACCTAGGAATGAGCGATATTGATAAAATATCGATATTGAAATCGATATTGATATAGATAACTTAATATCGATATAATCGACCACAAATTATCGATATTTTATAATATCGACGGTTTTTAACACTTTAAAGGCATGCATAGGTGTTATGATAGGTGACCATGATCAACTGTAACTTAAATGTTAATAGGGCGGGGTGGGTGGCCATATTTTCAGCATTAAAATATTCCAAATAATGTATGAAAGCAATTTGATTGATAATTTTCCTTACAGAATTAAAGAAATAAAGATAAAAGTAGCTAAAAATCCTTAAGGTGGCCACCTACCCCGCGTCTACCCTAATGCAAGAAAATAATAGACATCATATTTTTTTCTCAGAATTTATTAAAAAGTACAAAAAACAAATTAAGAAGAAAAAGTTTACATGAAGTCTGAAGTATTGACAGAAAACAATTGGACCTCTATTACCTACGTCCTATCAACATTTGACTATAGGCTATAATTAACTAAACTATAATTAACAAATTAAGAAAAAAAAGTTTAATTGAAGTCAGAAGTGTTGACAGGAAACAATGGTACCTCTATTACCTACGTGCTATCAGCATTAGACTATAGGCTATAATTAACTAAACTATAATTAACAAATTAAGAAAAAAAAGTTTAATTGAAGTCTGAAGTGTTGACAGGAAACAATCGTACCTCTATTACCTACGTGCTATCAACATTTGACTGTAGGCTATAATTAACTAAACTATAATTAACAAATTAAGAAAAAGAAGTTTAATTGAAGTCTGAAGTATTGACAGGAAACAATGGTACCTCTATTACCTACGTCCTATCAACATTTGACTATAGCCTATAATTAACTAAACTATAATTAACAAATTAAGAAAAAAAAGTTTAATTGAAGTCTGAAGTATTGACAGGAAACAATGGTACCTCTATTACCTACGTCCTATCAACATTTGACTATAGCCTATAATTAACTAAACTATAATTAACAAATTAAGAAAAAAAAGTTTAATTGAAGTCTGAAGTATTGACAGAAAACAATGGGACCTCTGTTACCTACGTCCTATCAACATTTGACTGTAGGCTATAATTAACTAAACTATCATTAACAAATTAAGAAAAAAAAGTTTAATTGAAGTCTGAAGTGTTGACAGGAAACAATGGTACCTCTATTACCTACGTGCTATCAACATTTGACTGTAGGCTATAATTAACTAAAAGTCCCATAGTTTTCTGTCAATGCTCTGCAAGATAAGCAACTTCGAGAGTAGTTTCCCTTTGAGCCGGTTTCATTGCCGGTACAGAGTTTGACCAGCCTTCGAAAATAGCCTCTCCGACGATGTTGAAGTTGCTGCGCAAGCTAGATGCTTAAAAGCAATCTTTTTAAGCATTGGGTAAGAACAACCAAGAACGCGGTTCCACAGTTCTAAAGGATCCTCTTTTAAGTCCACTAAAGGACTTTTCAAAAAAGAGTTCAGCTCAAAAGGCATGTTTGTTGATTCGCTTTCGTTTCGTGTCATTGACAAACTGTTTTTTTCATTCACAAGTCTGTAATGATCGCTCCACAAGTCATTGGAGTCATTTTTCTGTGTCGCGTTTTCATCAAGAGGTTGTTCATCTTCAGTTTGCATTCCGATGGCAGTTGAAAGTAAATCTTTAACACTCTTGATTGCTTTAGAACAAGCCAATGCATCCTGAAAATGTATGTTTTTAAATCGCGGATCTAATAAAGTGGCAACAGCTAAAATATTAACATACTCCGTTGGCAGTAAACGTTTTTTTATTTCAGCAATAACGTTGTTTTTCAGATTTTCTGCAATGGCCTGTTTTGGTTCCAGGGTAGTGATTTTTGTCTTCAGCAGTCTGGTGAGTGGGTTGACTTTGCTGCAAGTTACGTATTTTTCCCCACATACTTCACGCGTTGCCGCTTCTATTGGCCATAAAATTTCACAAATATCATTCAAATCAATTATATCTCTGGCAGTTAACATTGGCGGGGCGCTGGCATGACAACTGATTATTGTGTTTATGGCAGGTCGCAATTTTAAGAATCTTTCTATCATATAGAAAGTTGAGTTCCAGCGAGTGGACACGTCTTGGATAAGTTTGAGATCTGACTCTTTTCTTAACTCATCACTTGCTACCACACACTGTTTAAACCATGTCACTATTTTCTTGACAGAATTAATTAATTCCGGCAAATCGACCGTCTTTTCAATTGATTTTTGGGCCACTAAATTTAACATGTGGGCAAAACACGGTATATGGTATTTTTTCCCAAATGCTATCTCAACAGCTTTAACAATGTTAGCTCCGGCATCAGTCACGACTGCCTGGACTTTTCCGGTATCTATTCCCCACTCTTCACAACATTTTAAAAGCATACTTGCTATATATTCGGCTGTGTGAGATTGAGTTAGGTCGTAGACACCCAAAGTTATGGAATCAATTTATCTCCATCGAAAAAAACATGGTCACGCCAAGAAAACTTCGTGTCTGCATGGTGTCAGTCCAAATGGCGGTGGTAAGAGTCACACTGTCAAGTTTCATAATTTTTTCTTTGAAATAATTTTGTATTACTATAAATTTATTTTCTAACAACCTTTTCATTGTAAATCTTGAAGGGACTTTATAAAACGGAGCACTTACTTTCATTAGATTTAAAAAAACCTTCATTTTCAACTATTTGGAAAGGGTGTGAGTCTTTGCAAATCATGTAAAGAATAGCATTAGTTAATCGGACGCCTTTAGCTCCTGTCTCAGCATATGCAGAAATATTTTGGAAACTTGAACTCGGTGTTGGCTGATGATGAAGCGTTTTTTTGATGGAACTAAAATTACTACCATTACTACTAAAACTTTTTTCCGATTCACATTCACTCTCTGTTTCACATACTTCAACAGTTTCCGACGTAGCAGACCTTGCACTACTTGTAGAGGGCTGTAGAGCAAGAGCAGAAGCTGCCCTAAATTTTACCGTACTTTCCGTGCTAGTAGTATGTCTTTGCACCCTTACTAAATTTGCATGCATCTTTTGTATATGCGCTTTCAAATTTGAAGTATTTCCACCTGTTTTTATAATTTTAGAACATGTGCGACATTTTGCTTTTGAATTATCTATTTTTTCGAAATATTTCCAATATTCACATTTTGGTGCCATTATCACGATTCTGTAAACAAAACATAACAAACTTAATTAAAATTTTAATTTCCAGTTGATTGGTTGAAAAACCAAAAAACCCAATGCAATGGCTGACAATAATAGGGTAGAGACCACAGTAAATGACACTTTAAGGATTTCTAGTTACTTTTATCTTTATTTTTTTAATTCTGTAAGGAAATTGCTTTTCTGTAAGGAAACAGCAATAAAATTGCTTTCATACATTATTTGGAATATTTTAATGCTAAAAATATTTTTTTTTAGAGCAAAAACTAAAAAACAATTTTAAAATAGATGTTAAAGTTAAAAACTCGATTTTCCATAGTAAATGACACCATACCCCCAGTCATCGCCATCAAAGAACACGGTTCTCGCCATATGTTTCATGTGTTAAGAAATAAATATGTAATAAAGGAAAAAATATAGTTCTTGTAGAAAATAAATTTTATTTAGCATATTTAACACTTTACTGTACATAAATACTATAATGAAGTAACACACATACATTTTAAGAAAAATAATTTGATATATAATACATGATAATGTTTATTAATAAAAGTATTATTTCTTTTTTACAAGGAATGCGTAAAATTTATGTTCAAAATATTACATTGTTAGCAAAATGTAGTTGAGGTCATCCATCCATTGTCTGATTTACCAATTCCCCAGCCTTCGAGAACTTTCTCATCACAAACTTTAAACATTTTACTGGCTTTTAACACTGACATCCCGTTTTGAACAGCTTTAACAGCATTTATCATATTCATATGAGGATAATTAAAATTTTTCTTTATAATCTTATTCTTTGTATTATTTCTTTTCTGCAATTTTGCTTCTTTAGATCCTTGTTTCTTCAAAGCATTTACCATCCTTAATCTTAAATGAGTATTGAATTTTTGAAAATCTTTAAATAACCACATTAATAAGTCCAATTTTTATACAACAAACTTTAATTAAAAATACACCTAAAAAGCAAGATTAAGTTTTTGCTATTGTTGTACCTATGGCCAGAACTGAATAATTGGTCTATTCGATAACACAGTCATGGCCACCAATTTTTACAAAAATATAAAGGAATAATACATGCAGAATTATTATTAACTTAAAGTTTATTTTATGTTGAACACGCTGAAAAACTTTTTACTATCATAGCACTGCTTATTTCAATAAATTTCACAAATTACTTACCAGGTTTCCTTTGTATCCAAACTAAGAAAATGCAGTTTTAGAGCTGTTGGTTACTAAAAAAAATTTTATTTCTTTTAAAATAAGAATTTCTCAAAAAATTTTTTTGCGTAATGCGAGCAAATAGGTAGCAGAACATACTTATGAAACTTTCGAGTTTCTAACACTATTCAATATTTTTTTAATTAACGAAATACTCAGAGGTGTCATTTACTATAGAGGTGTCGCTTACTGTGGTCTCTACCCTAATAAGTAATTTTAATATTTTGATTCGTTTTTTATATTTTTTATAGCTCTTGTCATCTAATATATTATCAAAAATTTGTATAATTATACAAAAAGAATAAAAAACATAATAAGAAAAATAATTTAGGGTTAAACGAAATAAGAGTGTTATGAATAAAATGTATTCCATCACCTGCTAAAAAACAGTAAGTATTTTGAATTTGAAGGTTGAAGCAAGCGTTAAACAACTAAGGTGTATCATGCGTTCACATCACACATAACCTACAAAAGTAAGATAGTTAAAATGAATGCTTTTTGTGGAATATCAAGAAAAAGTTGTCATGCTTTTAGTAATTGTATGTAGTATTAATTTGCTAATGCAAGTTGAGTTACGTTTAAAGTGATGAATCTTAACATTTTAAAATCATTTCGTAGAATAAATTGCACTTCAACTTCGTACTTACGTTTTTAGGGTTCGTGTCCGAAGTTTCATCTTAGACTTCACTCAATCAATCACTCAATCACTAGAAAATACTGCACTTTATTGAGTTTTTCAATTGCTTTCAACAAAGAGCTATAAATTACACAACGTTTAATTTCAACAAGGATATTGGTTGCTTGAAATTTGAATTAACTGATTTGTGAATGAGTGACTGTAAATAAAATAATGACGATATTACGATATCTTGTTAAAAATATCGATATTTCGGTATTTACAAGTTGTCATTATCGATATTTAAATATCGATATTTTGGACATTAATATCGATATTTCACCAATATCGATAAATATTGCTCATTCCTAGTATGACCCAAAAATTCTTCGTCAGCTTTGAAGATTAAGAGGTAGGCCTACTCCAGTCTGTGACCACCTCTTTCGAAGTCGTTCGACACTCCTTTTCCCAACCAGCGTATTTATGAAGTCCTCCTTTCAACCAGTGCATATGTTAGTACAACTGGCGTCACTATTCGAAGATTGTCTGATTCAATATTAAAATATTTGATTCGTTATTTTTAGATTTGGGTCTCTAATTTTCAATCTACATACGTGTGTCAGGTATTTCCATTTTCACCGCTTCAGTTTCCTTTGAATGTCCAACATTCAGAACTATACACTAAAAACATGAACTGCCATACTTTTGTAGAATTAAAATTTGTTATTCCGTCGACAGTGTTTTAGTATTATTTTACTTGTTACACGCACTCAATTAAATTTATTTATTTAATCAAAAACGTTCTTAATGGAATTATGTCGTAAAAACTAAGATATTTGAATACGCTACTCAATAGGTAAATTGGTAATTATTATTTTTATTCGAAAATTATGACATTTATTTTGTTATGCCATTCATTTAGGTAGGTTATACCCCAAGTTATTTTACATAACCGCTGCTTGGACTTTTCCGTCAGAGACAGAAAGTGATGGTTAGTCGTCACCAAAGAAAACTGTGTTGAGGAAAATGTTTTTAGTTATAAAAGAACCCTCTTTCCAACCTAGCGGGTAACGTCGTCAGGCTGTAAGTTTCGAAGTGGGAGATAATAAAGGGCTTCCTTGTCAAAACCACTATTAATTGATGAGTATTCCTGACGATGTCATCTCTCCTTTATTTTGTTTGTAAAAGCTTTGAAGTGCTTGGTCAGCGTGCTTTGATATTCGTTCGGAAACCCTCTTGAAAACAGTTTTCTCCTCGAACAATAAACCACTTATTTTTATTCTTCTATAAATAATTACATTCGAGACGAATCACTTACACAGTTAGAGAATAAGGTCAACTCACTACACCTCAACAGCTAACACATAATTACCATTCACAGATAAAGTGATGGTTGGTCATGCGCACTGAAGTCAGTGTCCGTTGCACGTCTGCAGGGCGAACTGATTTTGCAATTTTAAGAAACGCTGATGGAATATCTAGAGTAGTATCGATAACATGGGAAGCGATCAGTATCAAGAACACTCGGCACCGGCTACTTGCCGGATATTGGAAAATATCCAGACAACAAAGCATCATTTCTGGTACACGTTAAGTATTATTGTTAGCGTAGATATTGTACAATTAATGCTCAGTACTAAGTGCGTATGTCTGAGTAATATTAAACGTAGTTGTAATTATTGTAGATGTAATTCAAAATCTAAACATTCAAAATTATGCGTGACAACCGAAATTACAAGAAACCCACCGTTCAGAATCATAATGTTTTTATTTGTACTCTTCAGAAATCACTAAATTTAAAGTACACATAATTAAATTTAATTGGTATAAAAATATATTACAGTACAGTACTATATGATTAAAAAAATAAAATAAAATAAAGTTTACGTGAATGTTTTATAGAAATTGCGGATGTATGCTTCTCAAGTAAGTGACGATCGCTTTGAGCAAAGTTGAATTATGTTTGTAATTTATTACAATCCGTCAGTTGTAAACAGGCTAGGAAATGTCCCGTGGAAGAAACGCAACCGGAAAAGTAAATATTTAGCAAAGGCTCGTAGCAATACGGTCAGAGGGACTCCAAGAATTAGACTAAAGGATCGGGTGGAAGAGAACTTGTGGAGGCTAGAATAGGGACAAATGAGTAGTACCCACCAGGAGGGCATAGGCGTAGGCACCGTATACTTTCAGAATAATGGTTGACAGTGAGCAAATCCAAAGGAATGGTCATTCTTCTTATTCATAAAACACTGTACACTTCAAGTTTTATGGTCGACCAAACAGTAATGGCGCAAGACTATGATGATATCGAGAACAAGATAAGGAATAGGACTGAGGAATAGAAAATTTGTGGACTGGAAGTAAGTGCAGAAAAGATAGGATACGTATGTGTATGGGTGGGCAGCAACTGGATTTAATTTTAGACGGCGGTCAGCGTGTGAAGAGGTGAACGAGCTATAACCACCTGGGACTGAGGACTACACAATGCGGAAGAATAACGGATAACTATAACTGAAGATTATATATTGCGGAAGACTAATGCAGCCGTAATATGAGGGCTTACAGCCAATCAGTGCACCATGAGTTATTGGTTAAAAGACGGATATACGCCACGATAATAAGAAGCGTTAGGCCGGCCGCACACTGGAGTGACATTTTGTTTCGGTGGAGAGGGCTTGAGACATTGGTTCACGACAAAACAATTCCTCGTCAGCTGTTTCTGAGCTGTAAAAGTGTGTGGTTCGTGGGTTCATGACAGGCATTATTTTGCATCTATTTCAGTTTCAACTACACTTACACGTGTTTACATTTTATACTCAATAGCAATTAATAATATAACTAGGTGTCCCCGAGCGCGGGCAAAAAGGGGCGAAGTTCTAGACAAATGTGAAATTTTCCATTAAATATAGAAATGAATGTTTTCATATCTTAAAAAAATATTTGGGAAATGTGTTCAATAATAAGAATACAAATTGATGGAAATGATCAGTTATCCATTATATTTTATAACAAAGTATTTACATATAGCATGTAACAAAAAAAAGTAAGACATTTGAACATAGTATACAATAATAACAATAACTTTTGAATATAATATACAATAATAATATATTTAATATAATAATAACAATATGGAGTAAATGGAAGTAGCATCTTGTTAAGATGACATATATATTTTTTATAAGTAGCATCTATTTTGTATTACATATATTCCACAGTCTTTTTAATTCATTTCGACGTGCATTCATCGAATGACTACTGTTAATTTTTTTCAAACGATCGAAGTTAAATGATGGTTTCAACAGCAATCCACTCAAAGTTTTTACTCTCGATAATGCGACATAAGTTAGACCAACTTGGAACTCGTTATCACCAATGTCGACAATTGCTTTATCCAGAGTTATTCCTTGAGATCTGTGAATACTGATCGCGTATCCAAGCATAACAGGAAACTGCTTACGTGTACAACTGATCCCACGCCGTTTAAACGAAGACGTAATAGCCACAATAGGGACTGAGCTTCCATAAATAGTCGGACGAGTATATTTTTCAAATTGAACGAGAATGCATAATGGCATACGTTCACTATAAGCCTCGTATTCAATAGAAGGATCATAAATTATATCAGTAATTGTGCCAACTGATCCATTCGCGAGACCCTTGGCCACCCAAAGATTTCGTCTTAAAATAATTCTGGCTCCTTCACATAGACGTAATTCAGCAGACAATCCTTGAGCTTCATCAGAAGATGCAGCAAGGGCTTCTGAGCAGTTATGTATAGCTTTAATCAAGGCGATCGGTTGTTCATTTTTTTGTAACTTTTCATAATTAAATTTATCAATATCAGTATTTTTTGCCATTATGCACACTGCATTTTCAAAAGACTTATCCCCAATATTATTGACAAAAAATCGAGAAGATAACAGTTGATCAAGCTCAGTAATAGTTCCATTCGAAATCCTATTAAGAGTTTCTCGGAAAGATCGTTGTTCATCTCCCATTTGTCTCATTATTTGTGTTAAAAAAAATACCTTTTTGAACTGTAAATATAATAAACTTGACTGAATAGTTTTAGCGTTTTTTCCAATAGTGTAAAGGCTATAATCACATACTGGAGGAAGTTGTGACCAATCGCCCACTAAATAAATGCAAAGACCTCCGAATGGCAGGTTAGCTAATTGTGGTTTAGCGTATCTGAGTCTTTGATCAACTTTGAAAAATAAGTTCAACGCAAGCATACTGGCTTCATCTATAATAACAAATTTAATGTCTTTGAATTTATCTTCAAAAGAAATTTTAGCATCACTGTTTAATTGTGGTAGAGCGTCTCTCGAAGGAGGTATTCTAAGAGCTGAATGGAGGGTCTGTCCGTTAATATTATTCGCTGCAATACCTGTCGGAGCCATCAAAAGAGTAGCATTGCATTGGAAATGAGAGTTTATTCGATGAACCATCTCGTTGATGATACAACTCTTTCCTGTTCCAGCCTTACCTTGGACTATTGCAAGCTTATGTAAACAATTATCGTAATCCATTAGCTGTTGATCCAAAAAAGACAAAATGGCATTTTGTTGTTCATTGAAGTTGATATTCAAAGGTTCAAAGAATTGTTGATTTACAATCGTTTATCTACTGTTCTCAATGAAATCAGTGTTATCTTTTATATCTGGATAACTATGATAAGCTTCGTTCCAGTCATGAAGTATATCGATGTCACGATTACCAAGAGTAACATAGGCTGGTAGGTCATCAGGCATAACTGCAGCAATTGCCATCCAGTCTCTCTCATTAAATATAATTTTATTATCATTATTTTCAAATTCATCTTCGTCTTCCACTGGCTGTAAAGACATATTAATCTGCTGAGGTTCCACAATGTTACTTCGTTGATATGCATTTTTCCAGGTTTCATCCTTATTTTTCAAATTTTGTTCACACCGCCAGGGTTTGTGTAACATTAGCTGTTGTTTACAAAATAATTCGAAGCTTGATTGATTCAAGTTTTTATCAATCTTAGGATAGACTTGTACTATTTTATGTTTTCTGCAAATAACCAGTCTATTTCTACTTCCTTTAGAATATCTTTTAGCAAATTCTAACAAAGTCATATCCTCCATATTTAGTGGTCTCTGATTGTAGAATTCAATAAATGATAAGGCAGTACCATCGTCTTCAGTTTCCGGAATAGCAACATAATTTTCAAGTGTAATCGCAAGTGTCTGAAAGCTCCTCGTGCAATGGAATAATGGAATACTCATAAGTATATGACAGGTTTCACAAGCTCCAATGTCTCTTTCGCCAATTATTTTCATCATTAAACTGGTGTACGCCTGGCGAGCCTGATCATCAGAATTTCGCGATTTAACGATTTCTTCAAACATTTCTAACAAATTTTTAGAAGTAGGTTCTGATTTTGAGGCGTACTTCGATATGTATTCAATTACAGCATATAATGACGTAATAATCTGGAAATCGGTATTAGCTCTCCATATTTGAGCAATAAAAGAGTTGAATAGATTGAGTTTCTCGTCATTTCTCACAGGAGTGTACACCCAATTTCCTGTACTATCTTTCAGTAAAGTCGATACTTCTTGAATTGCTTTAGGGAATTTAAAGCGACAGATAAATTCGCGACCATTCGGTTTCAGACAGTAACCTTTTGAGCACTGTGTATGTCGTTGGAATCGATTCAATAATTCAGAAATAGATCGGTCATCGTCAATTACAACATCACTTGATCTAATACGTGAAGGATGTATTGTTGCTGGTGGAATGGATGGCAATGGGTTGAACGCACTTACTAACTTATCGTAGTACGTTGTTGCTTCAAGCAACTGTTGCTGAGAAGCAGCATCAAAAGTTCTAGGATCCGGAGCACCAGATATCTAAATAAGACCGTGTAAATGGCATGAACCACGATGCTGAAATTCGAACGGAAACCAATAATCGAGAACTTTGTATCGTTTGCATACCACTTTTTCAATGAAAGTAACAGCTCGAAACGTGAAGTAATTTTCAACAATTAATGGATGTTCATTTATGAGTTTTTGTCGTTGTTGTACAATTTGAGATTCATTCAATAAATCCTCTTCCTCTAAATTACAGCCTAGAAGACGTGCTAAGTCAGGCCACCAAAAGTCAGCAGCACTCAATGTTAAGAAAGCTGTCGGTAGTATATCGAGCTGGCTTATCATCGACTCTAATTCACCTCTCCTTTGGAACCAATAAGAATTAGAACCTCGTATTTTAGAGCACCAATAATATAAACCTTTTACTATTTTTGGATTGTGTGACATTGCATCACGTAATTGTTGAATATTACCTTGAAAATCAGATTTTTTAGCAAATATTCCTCCTCGTTTGATTGCATCGTGTCGTTGAACAGTATTTAGTGCAAAAAATCGGAACCGTGGATCTTGAGCAAAACGGCGATCTCTGTATTCCATTAAAAATTGGAAATATTCTAATGGTGTTATATTCATGTTATTAGGACGAGTATTATCATTCAATTCCGCAGAACCATAAGGAAATAATGCTGGAAAAGCCATAGTTATATATCCTTCACATGTAAATTCGTTGATAATGTTAGTACCTTTTGGCCAAGGTATGACATTATTTACATCAGATCGGATGCGGTCAACTTCTTGTAATTTAATATCATTGGGTATGACACTTTCATAAACATCATTACTTTCCTTTGAGTTATCATCCAACTCTGGTATTTCTACCGTTGATATTTGATCTAAAATACTACCCTCTATGGGAAGCTGAGAAATACGATCGACATCAATTGATATATCTGCATAGTAAGGATTGTTGGTTTTCAAAGAAGTTAGAGCAGTAATTATTTTATTTCGCCTAACATGGAAATCACGATGTTCATTCAAACCCTCTCGCCTCACAACGATTGTACTCAATGTAGATGGTATTCGAGGTAAACAACGAATTATTTCATTAATATTCTGTCCAACATTGATTATATTTCCTTTATACGCAAACTGACCGGGCAAACCACGTGATTTGATCGTGTATACACGCATTACTGGTTGCACTTTAGCTGTAAGTAACTGCTCAACGTAAGTAAGTCCTTGAAGTTCAATCGGTACCATTCTTGGATCCATCTTATTTACTGCCGTAAATTTATGAGGATGTTTTTTACATTGTTTACACGCATCAAAATTTTTACTTTGAATTACAGTCCTACCACGGTTGTTACATTCAAAACAATTTAAATTCTGTAACTCTTGTTCAAACTGAATTTGTAGATTGCGAAGCTGAGAGTTATCTGCACTAACCTGATCAACATTAGACAACACATGACTGTTTTGATTTCGTGAACCACTATTTTGTTGTTGACGATAAGTCTGATGACTATGAATACTTCCACCTCGGCGTCTTTTAGGCATGATTAATTATTTCAACATATTCTGGGTTACACAAAAGCGAAAAGCAAAACGCACTCAAAGAAATAATTACAGCATGTTACAGTCGATACACCACGTCTCAATGTGTAATCATGTGAGTGCGTTCGGGTACACTCGTTCACCGTCGGACCGATTCGGCGCCGTTGATGTAAGTTTCAAACGGTTTTAATTTAGCGGAATTAAACGATTATTATTTAACTTTGGCTCGACCAATGTTTCCAAAAATTAAAATGTGTACCTCGGAATATGTACAGAATGTACATATAAAGTTTGGTGGAGATTGGATAAGTAGTTTCGGTCTTAATACGCTATCGTTTTAAAGGGTTTTAATTTAGCGAAAATAAATGATTATTTAACTTAGAATCGACCAATCTTCACAAAAATGAAAATATGCACCCCTGAATATGTACAGAATGTACATGTAAAGTTTGGTGGACATTGGATGAGTAATTTCGGAGGAGTATGCGTCCCAAAAAAGTGCAAAGTGTCGGATAGAGGGGCTTCGCTTCGCTTCGCCCCAATAAATACACAACAATATGCGAGAATCAGAGCGAAAGGACAATGCACACACTTTCCACGTAGGACTAAATAAGCGTAATATAACCACTCCCTCTTGTATGTTTTGTGACGATTTCATTAATAAAAATATGGTAATTATTAAATTGGTAATGTGTAGGCTGAGAAATTTTAAGTTTTTAATAAAATCGCACATTTAAACTAAATCTTATTGCTATCATTAATAATAATAATATTTAATAAAAGGTCTAATAATAAAATAAAAGAAATACGATTGTACAGAAAGGGTAAAGCTTGTTAATTAATCCTGCATAGACAGGCACTAACCAGAATTAACTTGTTTTCCGACCCCTAAACAAACTAAATATACTTGTAAATTTTGACATTATTTAAATAATTAAATAAGACCACTGTAATGTATTTTAATAACGTCTGTAACTAAGAATATCTCTGCTTAATTAAATAGTCAAACTTTATTCCTTCAAATAAAGAAGAAACATGGAACTACTTTTATGTTGATTGGTAAATGTCGCGAGATTACTACCCTCACCCCTAACTATTTTCACGCACTTGAAATGGAGCGGTCAACCCGTAAGCTGCGCACAGCAGTAATGTGGAACGTTAAAAATAGTTTGTTTCCTAGAGTGATTAATCTGTCAGTTAAGACACAGAGGCATTCTTTATACTATTAAACAATGTGTTGCGTTAATGTAGTTGAACCGCGATTCATATAAATATGTTGTAAACGAGTAAGAAAGAATAATGAAAATTTAGCTCCTATGACATCTCTACAAAAATCTTAAAATATAAAACTTATGTAATTAAAACTGTGGTAAGACCATAAAGCGAAGTGCAACAAATAAACAATCATGTGAAGTAGATACAGGTGAATAAAACTTTTGTGTTAATCATTCAAATCAACGAGCTATTACTACCCGTTAGCCAAGAGCAGAGAACCAGGACCCGCAATGATCTAAAAGACTTCAGGACTACACCATCCCCGGATACGAAGATAACGAGAGATAGCTGACCTACATCAAACATGCTGCAACCGAGGATCGAGGACTGGAATAACGAGGAGCTGGAGGATATCCAAAAGGTGACACGGAGGCATGCCTTCCGTGGTTATGAAATACTAAATATTATATCCAACAAAAGACAATTAAATTAACAACATTAAGACATTTTAAGTACTGACAGTCATTGTATTCTTATTCTTAGTAAAAGAGTTATAGCTCTAAACTGAAAGCTTTATGGTTTTAAAAAGATTAATAAAGTCCATTCTTCAAATGGCACAATTTTAAAGATTGTATATGGCGAGGTGAACATTATTAACGTACTATATTCAATCCCGGATCCGGGGAATTAATTAATTAAATTGATGTACATCCTTATTTTGAGGGCCCTTGTAAAAGAATAAAATATAATCATCTTGTAAACTGTAAGCTGTTGAACCATATATGTTGAGAATTTTAAGTAGAGCAATTAATACCATATGTAATAAAGAGATGTCATCTGTAGTACCGACTAAACTGAGTGCATAAATCAACAGTCTCCCCCTCCCAGAATCCTTTCATATTAATTGTTTTGGTGTTGTGATTAATTTTCAGCTCGTCACAACGAAGGCAGCCTGTATGATTGGCATTTCTAATTAATGCAGGTTCCCTAGGTTATAACACAAGTTAAGATGTTATAGTTTAGCTCCAGCGCATGCGCACTTCAAAAAGTCGCAAGCCGTTTTGTTGCGAGACATAAATAAGTGTAAGCGGTTCATCTTCAGTCGCGAGGGGCCTTGCGACACGTGTAGTCAATGTCGCGCCCAGTCTGTGGTGTTTTATACATCCTAGTCATCTGCGACGCTTTTGTGACACGATGCGTCGAAACGTTTCTGTCGCGAAACAAAATTTCGTTCCAGTGTGTGGCCGATCTTTGATAGTTTACAGCCCTGAGATGTGGCGAGTTAAAGTAATGCTAATTTTCAGTGCTACAGACATGGTCTTCTTGAGACGAGCTGCAGGAATTTTAAGAAGATAGAGGGGATGACAGTTGAGAGAGAGAGAGAGAGAGAGATAGACAGACAGACAGGAGGATACAATTGAAACTTTAACACAAAAGGGTTAAATACAATACAAAGCCTAGACAGTTTCTTCTGGTAGAGACATATTGTGCAATGGATGAATGGTAAACGTTTATCAAAGTAGATCCTGTACTAGACATCTAGAGCAAGAAAAAGACCCGGCTCCAGGAGGAGTTGAAAGAATGAAATTAACGCGGAAATGGAAAACGACGATTCGTATATTCCAAGTGGGTAGAAACAGGAATTGGAGGAGATGTGTGTGTGTGTGTGTGTGTGTGTGTGTGTGTGTGTGTGTGTGTGTGTGTGTGTGTGTGTGTGTGTGTTAAATTACGTTTATATTTTGTCGCACATACTTTGTACATGTTAAAAATTGAAGTAATCTACAAAAAAGATTAAGCTAAGCCGTGTTCATGGATATTGGAATCTGATTACAGGAGGGTCTATTCAACACTTCTGCTGTCAGGCGCGGGGGGGGGGCACAAGCTTCGGCCATCCATACAGATCCCGTTGTTGGTTGAGAAAATCCGCATTGACGACGGTAATCATCTACTGAAACCAAACAGTGCGCAACCTCACAGCAGTTCGTGTACGGGTCGCCTTCCATGCAATTTCATTATCAGTGCTCTCTGTTATCGGTTTTTGTAACAGCGAATGATAACAACAGATAGAACGAAGTTACAGCATTGCGAATGCAGTGGGTGTTATTATGGGTTCAAGGTTACTCAAGATTTCTCGAGTGCGTACAAGTTTAGTAATATTTGTTACTTCTGTTTCATCAGCCCCATGTAGGCATTGAATTTAGTGTATTTACAATACTGAAACGTATTAAGATGCGTAATTGAAATCTTAAAGTGTCTTACGTTACCGTAATGTGAAACCATCGACACGCTATACTGTGAGGCGCGTATGTCCGTTGTAACACACCTGATAATAATGAAGTACGTGTGATAGTGACTTATGAAACACGGTAATCAGTAATTAAATATCATCTTGTCGAGTAATCTTAAGTATGCATTATTCGTTAATAAAGCGTATTATATTTTGAGATTTTGGGAATAGGCCTACGACTAACAGATTTGTAAATGGATGAAACTGTCAGAGACGAGTTTTAAGTCTACTCCAGGACCAGACCAAGATCGGACCAAAGTTTTAGTCCTATAGACGATGGAAAATGTTAAACCCAAGTTATCACACCTCGACTTATTTCCTGCCAGACGTGTTAAAAAACACAGCACCGTCTAGTATTTTTTTCGCGCAAGTACGATTTCCGAGGTCGCAAACCCTTAACATAGACCTTGCCAGATTTTTATATTGCTAGTTAACATTGAATTTTTAAAGTGATTTTAAATATTTGTGTTTGTAGTTGTATTGTATTTATAGTTATAAGCACATGCAAGGATCATAAACCACCGTCTGCAGACTATTTCCGAGCATCTTATTTGGGAAGAACAAAACGGCTTCATGAAGAGCAGATCTTGTACAGAAAATGCTTTTATTATTACACAAATCATTGAGAAGCATTGCGAGTTCAATAAAGAAACGCATATCGCTTTCGTTGATTTTGAGAAAGCCTGTGATAGAATAGATAGAAATTTATTGTGGCAAATATTAGAACTGGGGTACCCTCAACAACTTATAAGAACTATAAAAGGTCTGTATAATGGAACAAGAACAGCTGGAAAAAAAGAATTGGAGGACGTCTCAACACATATCTGCCAGTCAGGGTGTCAGACAAGGGTACAGTATATCATTTTTAACATTTTTATTGACGACTGGTAAGGACATGGAAACATCTAGTGAAGCCTGGTATTAAGTTATCACGAGACAGATAGTCGAATGTGCTGTTGTTTGCCGACGACTTGCTCGCACTTCAAAATACAGAATCTGATTTGCAAAAATCTGTTTTTAAGCTTCGCCATCAGATTTGCAAACAATACAATATGGAAATCTCCACTATAAAAACACAGGTAATGGCATTCCGAGGCAAGGAGCCAACAAGAACAAAAATAATGATTAGTGATCGTATTCTAGAACAGGTGAGCAATTTTAATTATTTGGGAAATGATATTGGCTATGATAGAAATTATAATATTGATGTTGAGTTTGGTAAGTTCCGGAAGATCTGTGGAACAATCAACCGTATTTTTAGAAACAAGGTACGTCGAGATACGAAATTAAAGTTTTTCAAAGTTATGGCGACCCCTGTACTGTCCTATGTGTATGAATTATGAACAACAACCAAAAAATAAGACAATAAAATACACGCCTCGTAAATGGCATTCTTAAAATGAGTTTAAATGTGTTCTAAACTTGACCGTATAAAGAATGAGGCCGTAAGAGAAGAGTTACAAGTTTTTAACTTGAATGAAAAATTACAAGATTACAAACAAATCGGTGGAGAGAACACTTAGAAAGAATGTCAGATTCCAGACTGGCCAAACAAGTCTGGAAATACAAACCTATAGGACACAGGTGTAGACCCAGGAAGAGGTGGCTGGAGGATCTTTGGTCGCCTATGCCGTGTTGTGAAGATGATGAAAGCAATTTAAAAGACCACTATGAACTCTATTATTTGCTGCTGTAAGTTTTTCTCTACTTTCCTGCGATATAACATTGCCCTAGGTTCCGTATAAATAAAATTTTCTCCTGTGTCAAAGTAGTACTTGCCGACGGTACCAGCGTGTGCTATATTGGTGTGCATACTTTCCAAATAGTTTAAGTATTATTACGAGAACTCTATCGAACACCCTAGAACGTCATCCACCCGTCCCCCCGCTAATCAAACAGGTGTAGCCTCAGTCAAGGCCGCGCTCAAGTACGGTCCAGAGTCCTCTGGAGAACAGTTCAATTACGTGTTAAGTGGCGTGCAGTTAAGGGGGGGGGGAAGATTCTAGAACACGTGCGCTACGTATAGAAGGGACGTATCCACAGTCAGCTGGCTTTGTGGATCAGTTGACATGAGCGATTTTGTTAGCGCGGATCGAGTGTTTGTAGCGAATTATTGTTGTGTTATAATTAGTGCGGAATTCTGTATAGTTGATATTGTTATTGCGTGTGGAAAAATTTAAGTTGAATTATTGTACGAGCTGATTACGAACCGTTATTTGTGAACAGTTCAAGCTGGTTATTAGTGACATCATTGGTGTCTGTATTTGTTTCCACTGTACCATACGACGATCCGTGAGACCGTCGTAACAGCATTATATTTTCCTAGTTATTCTAATAATATTGATTTGTGGATTACAAGGGAAACTTGTAACGTGAAATCAGACAGTGGTAAGAGACAACTTGGCGTAGACATAATTCTTGTACACAACAACTGCACGGGTCTAGATTACGTAATTATATGGTTCTATTGTATGTTGAACTTTATACAAAGTTGTTTGTGTATTCGTGGGTGCAATCGCTGATACAATAGCTGTGTCTCACTAACACTCATGCAGCACACCAATACATTCACATTAGGAGCCGCAAACTTTGTCAATGCACGTGGTTTACGTAACACATCGTCACGGCCAGAATAAGGAAACGTTATTTGCCTCATTAAATGACCGTTTGGTAAAGCGTTCAACTTTAACTACCGTAACAAAATGTACTGTACAGTAGAACCCCATTATAACGGACTATTTGGGGCTGAAGGATTCCGTTTTAATGCAAGTCCGGTTTATAATAGATAAGTTGCGTAAGGTTGTACATACTGTAATACAGTACATCACTGAAACTACGGATATAAGTATAAAACGTGTTTGTTTGTATTTTGCATTTCCATAGTCTGCAATAGAAAAGAAAGCTTGTAAATTAAAAATTACTGTAACACTGGACTGTGTACAAATGCCATTAATTTACTGTACTTTACAGTCTTGAGACAATCAAAAGTTAAAATGAAGAGTTCATACTTTACTGTATTATTGTCTAGAACAAGAAGGCCCTGGTTCGAGATTATTATTTACGTTACCTGGTTTGAAAAAATAATTAACTTTCTGTACGTACAAGTAATTAAATACGTATTTACAACCCAAATACGCGTCCGATATAAGTTACGTCCTGTTTAATGGCGTCCGTTATTATGGAGGTTTTACTGTATTATAATAATTTTGAAAATATTGCTTGCACTTACAGAGAAACTACAACGATTATATTTTAATAATTGGTTGGTATTGGATGTCTCATAACAATGGTTGACTGACTCAAGAGATTCGTACGCATGTTTTCAGTATTTAACTTTCAGGATCTACAGCTTCTTAAAAACGTATAACCTCCATAATAGCCAACGTTCGTAATGAAGACTGTAGTTGAAGAAGAACAACAAAAATATCTCATAATTATAGTAATTACAGCAGTTTTGCGGGGTCCGTAAGTGTAAATATTTCTACGTATTATTACTGTCGCTTGTTTGATACGTCTACATAGGCACAGATCTTTAACTCCTAATTCAGCGTTTTGAAAGAACCTCGATTGAGGGTCGCAGTTGAAAACTTCCTCGCCAGGATGCGTCCAGTACCCATTTAACTTGACGATTTGACGATTTCGGTGGATACTCGAGGTGTGCTAAACTAGTATTTGAAAATAACAGGTACGAACTAAACCGTTCCAAAAAAAAAATAACACGTACAAGTACGTGTTGTTAAATACTTATTATACATATACAAGTATTATATAATTTTGTATAAGAAGTAAATTGAAACTAAAAGTATTAACAGTGTTACTTTACACTGTGACTTTATTAAGCTGTTACTGTTTAAAAGAAAATAAGAAACCAGAGAATTTATAGGCCTATCTCCCTTTGGAAATACAGTACTAATTTCAGTTTTCACTAGGAGTAAAGAAACTGACATAGGTTTAATATTAAATTATCGATTCCATTTTGGTTAGACAAGTCAGTTGCGAAAGTCAAGCAATGTTTAGAGTGCACGTAATAGCACAACAAAAAATGTCAAAAAAATTTACGTGAGATGTGCAGTGAAGTTAAAACCATCTCAGAAATCACATTAACAAAAAATACTATATGGCCTATCAGCCACTTTGTAGATTATAACACAATATAATTCGCTTTTTCAAAATTTACCAATGGTGTGACTAGTATAATATATAATTTGTTATTATAATCTGTATTATATATCTGCATAACACACGAGAATAAATGTAACATCAGTATGAATTTTTTGTCATTTATTAAAAACAGCTTCGTCTCTTGGGCATAGTGATATTCTGTGCCAGAATGAAGTATTCGGCACCAAAAAGCGGTTTTGTACTCGTGTATTCGAGTACTCGTAATACTCGTAGTACTCGTTTACTTGTGTATTCGTTAGGTGCGTAGGGGGGTCCCGCGACTAATAACCGCGTGGCAGCGAGTAGTCGGAACGGGTATTTCGACTTTTCAGTTTTCAGTGTTTTCTACGAAATTTAAAAGGCAGAAGAGCTAAGTTTATAGGGCATATACTACGACACAATGGGTTGGTTAAGAGAATTATAGAAGGAACAATTGAAGAGAAGAATCACAGAGGACGACCCCGTTTAGACTACATGAAACAGTTTATGGTCGATATAAACTGCACATCATATTGTGAGTTGAAAAGAAAAGCACAGAAGCATGAAGAATGGCGAGGTGCTGCCAACCAGCCTATGGGCTGCTAACCTAGAAGAGAGAAGCGAGAGTTTTCAGTTATCTTTGAATCGGAACAGGTATTTCAACTTTTCAGTTACTGTTATATCCGTTCCACACAAAAATTGTTCCATCCAAAATACCTGTTATAGGTATATCGGCCCACCTCTAGTGGGTACTGTACACATAAACCTTGACTCGAACGCTCGTCTTCTCGCAACGAAGACCATAAGTTAGCAGCTGATGTTAGAGAAAAAGGGCGTGCGTGTGGGGGGCGGGGACCAATAAGGTAATGCAACCGTCCGGAACGAGAGGAAAGAAAGCATTGTCACTAACAGTAACTATATATAGGCCTACGTATAGTCTGTATAATAGAACATTGCAGTAAAGCCATGATAAATTAATGTGGAGATATTGTTACACATTTTATGACGTTAATAGAAAAGTTAAAAATTGATTTTGTTCATTTTTATAAATTAGCGATAAGTTGTGAAATAAAAGATGGGTAGTTATGTGCTATATATATCAAAATGCCTATAAATTTATTCTCTTTCATGTCTAGTGCAATTTCAGTGTGCGTTTTCGTATTTTTCTGAATAACTTCTATATTAATTAACATTTCGGAATAAAATTTGGACAGCATATGTATGTCATGATTAGCGCTACATTTCTTATATGTCAAACGCTCCAAACATACAATTTACTATGTTGTTTTTCCCCAACACTTGTAACTAAATTCACTTTTCTGTAGCCACATTATCTGCAGGAAAGTCATAAAATGTTTAGATAACATCTCTACAAGCTTTTGCAGACTTTAACGTAGTTGTATCATGATGTGAAGCTATCTTTTTGAAAATCTATCACGTGTTGCAAATTTCAGCTAATCAGGAACTCCAAAATTCATTCGATCATATCTCTGGTCAAATGCAGATCGTCAGTTCGCTTCTAAAACTCGTCCCTTAAAGACGTACTCCCTGCGCGAGTTTTTCGTGTCAGAACACGTTTTTCTGTAAGGTGACACAAGTCCGAGATACTAGCTACGAGTTACCCGTATGCTATGTCGACGGTTAATGGAACTAATTAACTGGATTTGGAATTGATCATTTATCAGTGCTAACCCGCGTTAGTGCAAGATATCTGTTTAGGTCCAGTAGTATTGAGCGGACACTGTGTTAACGCGAGGACACTTTAAAATAATGGAAGGTGTAAGCCTAATACACCATATCTATATTAAGAATTAACCCACATTTCAGAACCTGAGATAAATCAATATAAACAATAAGGGGCAGTGTTTGTATCGCGGGTGACAACGCATCATCGAGGCCAGCGGTCAACACAGTAGCGTGGCAGCCGTCTGCTGATCAACGGGAGAAGGGATTTCTTCAAACAAGTAACAGTAAACAAGTTGTTCAAGATGAACATTTAATTAGTACATAAAACACATAATAATTATTATTTAAGGTACTTTCACTTGTGAAAAACTTACTTGTTGTTATTTCCTCAAACGTCGTTTCGGAGTTGTATTCTCCTTCCTCAGTGAGGTTTAAATGCGGAATGCGTCAAGTAGTTGGTAATCTGTAACGGTTTTTATGTGACTGGTTGTGTGTGGGGGTGTGGAGATGGAAGGGGTTTGGCGCGGGATTCTGAATTGTATGCGTTGTGTATTATTGTCTCCACACCCCCACACACAACCAGTCACATTAAAACCGTTACAGATTACCAACTACTTGACGCATTCCGCATTTAAACCTCACTGAGGAAGGACAATACAACTCGGAAACGACGTTTGAGGAAATAACAACAAGTAAGTTTTTCACAAGTGAAAGTACCTTAAATAATAATTATTAAGTGCTGTGAAAAAAGTGATGAACATTCAAAATAATACTAACACATAATAGTTCAGTAAAATAATTTTGTGTTTTAAAGAGAAAATAACAGACAGGATTAAAAATCGTTTTAATTTAATAAATTTTCCTACCTCCAGATAATAGACGCTGTTCCATATTATTAATTACTAGTACCTTTCTATGCACATTCATTTGTTTCATTGCTATGCACATACAGTATATGTATGTATATATAGCTCGATCGGTCAGAAGACTGACAGTCGCATAACCAGCTGTATTATCGGTCCTATTTCATTTTTTATCTCGCATCAGTGTAGTTACGTTGTATACATGTTGTGCATGTCATTAACCTACAACAAAATGACGGTCTCTCTACGGGGCGGCAGGTGAAGGTGAAGACTAATTTATGGCAACGTAGATTCAAAATTGTAATCTCGTCTGACTAACGAAGCAGCGTGATCGGTGCACAGACACGGTATCGGGACATGTCGCACAATTAAGAATACATCATTACGTCAAAGGGTTTCGATGTTATCCATGTGACCGACCGAGCTATATAGTGTAACATATTGGGGCCTCATCCGCCACTGTGAAATGGTAAACGACAAACTTATCGCTTACGAAGACTACAAAGGCGTTATCCATCGCGACGGAATTATACGGTGTTCCAGGTCGCATGGCACCTGAGGGATTAGGAGACCCTTACTCACACAAACGCAGCCGGCCCGCACGCCTGGGGTATGAAACATCCACTACGTAACTGCAACTTTTATAATATGAAATTTTTAACAAACAAGCCTAGCATGTTTGTAATCTCCATAAAATATTAAAGAAAACGACACCAAACACGACATGTTTGCGATATATTTAAGCTGTACAACTATTTTGGCTCTAGAAAGTAGTATTTTGCAGTATTGTGTTTAAATTTCAATATGATATTTCTATTGTAAATATAGTATGTAAATAGGTAATTGTTTAAGTTATCAGTCATTTTTTTTTCTTTTTCATTGTGATACATTTTTAAATAAAATAATTTTTTTATGAATATTACACACAAGACAGCATTTTTTATTGTAGAAAAAATACAAATTTGCGTATTACCGACGTAATTTTGCACCATGAATACATTTTGCATTGTAAATACATTTTTGTTTATAATCATCAAGATATCACCAGGATACTTATTACTTTATAATAAAATCTTTATTAAGTACTCCAATTCTGCATTTGCAGAATGGACCGAGCCGGGCCGGTTGTGAGTGCGCGTGCGATAGTAAGGGTCTCCTAATCCCTTAGGTGACATCCGGTTTGAAACACCCTATAGTCATTCGGCAACTAGCCGCCACAACGGTGGAATAATAGAGACTTCAGGCGAAATAGAACTCAGTGCTGATTATACATTACCGTTTCTCGAAAATTTATGATAATAGTTATACATTAAAAAATACAATCTATAAAATCCTTCCATCCATCCATGTGAGAATTCTTGTACAGCTACATCCTGCCATTCAGGAGGCTTCAAATAACTTCGTTGCAAGTCTCTTTTTTTCTCCATCTCATCGTGTACGTTATCCCTTCCGTAGTCTATTTGGAACCCGAAAAGATTAATAATATTTTTAAAAAACTGTGCAAATTTAGTGCTAAACAAAATTTGCCCAGAGCGACTATTCGCATCCTAATGTAACATTACGAGGTGAGTTCAAAAAAAGACCGAACTATTTGTGTAGCACGCCAACCTGCGCATAGAGCGAGCTTCACAATTACATGCTGCTAGCGACAGGTTTTGACGCCGGAATGCCGTTTGCTCCGTCCCGTCATGGTCATCACTCTTCGAGCTACACGCGCTGTAGTGGGCACGGACACACACCGTCCGGCGGATTTATAACGAACTGAAAATGAACACAACGTGTGTGTATACAATTTTGCTGCTAACGTCGTAAAATCTTTACAGAGCTATTCCCATTGCATTCCAAAGTTGTTATTACCATTTTATTGGTACTCAGTTGTTGACCGATTTCAAAACGGTTCTCTTTCTGATCGTCGTCAACAAACGCAGTAAGAATTTTTTTTCAGTGAAACGATACATTTAAATTTTTCGATAAAAATTAATTTTACGATCTTATATAGATGTGCATTCTCTCAGAAAGTCTCGTCAGTTAACCGTATGCGATTATATTACGAAATATAATTACGGATTACTTTAGCCGCCCCTCGTAGTTATTAGACGGCGGAATTTTTCTCTGTTGGTGGTAGACCGGGATTTCAACAACGGGCGCGATGCAGTAGGACACAGGACGGATGCTTGAAGGAAGAAGAAGAAGACAGACTGTACGTTGGAGATTTGCGGCAAGGAATGGTGTATTTTTAACTAGAGTTGTAAAATTTGTTTCTAAAATTATATTGGTCGATTAAACAATGTTGTTGTAATAATGTTGTATTTCGTTATTGATAGCCCGCAACTGAAAAGGAGGTTTTTTTTACTTAATAGTAATAACAATGAGCTGTGATTATGCAGGAATTTCATACGATTCTCAAAGCATTGCGTTGTGGTAATAAACAAACATTATGCGGAGAGTTATAAACGCGTAAATGTAGCCTTAAGTGACGGCGCGTAAAACTTCTTGAGTACGGCGGCGATGATATTTTAACAGTTTTGAGGTGACAAAAAATGCGTCGAGTAGGCTTATCGTAAGGCGTATAGAGCGGCTTAAATACTGTATAGACCCTACCTCATTGTTCTCAGGTTCGTGACGTGTATATCTGTATTATTAATTTTTATAATGCATGAGGGAGGTCAATAGACCTTATGATCATGTAGATAGTATGCAGACGTTTGCTTATTTTTGGATAACCCCATGTGAGAGTATCGTGGACAATGTAAGCACACAAACACACATTCAACATCACATATATTACAACAGAAATCCAATTGCATATGTTTTTGTGTGATGTCTAGTCTACGTAGTCGAAATAAACGACTTGATGAGTATGGGGATATATGAATTGTTTAGAGTTGCATGTCGGACTCTTTATTTTAGTTTGTAAGGGACTTTGTCATTTACACTTATTTGACACTTATAATTAAAGTACAACAATTGCAGATATGTAGAGCGAAAGTATGAAATGTGCGTTATTATCGCGAAGTTCCGGTCACGATAAACGAGTGCGTGTGTCTTAATTAGAAAAAAAAACATTGTAGCGTCGTCATTAATTAAGATTTCCAGATGGGACTTAGACAAGAATATGTCCAAACGGTCAGTGTGGAGGGATTAATGGTAAAACTACCCAAGTCCATTACGTTGCATAAGTTCAACCTTATGTGCAAGACCGTTAGACGAACCCTTAAGTCATCAAGTAAAGGAACACGCCTAAAATTCTAGAAGGTGATGGCTCTTCCCACACTTCTTTATGAGTCTAAGAATTGGACTTTAATGGAAGGCCAGGTCAGTCGCATCCAAGCGGCTGAAATGAGATTTCTCAGGCACGTGGTAGGGTATACTCTCCATGACCATCGAAGAAACACAGATATACGGCAGGAACTGAATATTATGAGTATACTCGACAGGATCGCCCAGTATCGGCTGAATTGGTGGGAACATCTTTGCCGAATGGATAACTACCGTATCCCCAACAACTTTGGAACTATAAGCCGAGGAGATGGAGAGGTGTGGGATGTCCGAGGAAGGGCTGGAGTGACCAGCTCTAATTTTTGCCTATTTGAGACCGGAACAGACCATCCTTGGTTTAATCCGTAAAGATGATGATCATGATGATTACTACCAAGTCCATGTTTTAATTATGTTTCAAGATGCTACAAATTCAGGACATTTTTATGCATTTCTTTTTTCTTTTTCTGTTTTAACAGATACGTAATCGATAAAAAAAAACTCTACTAATAATAGTAATTAACCTTGAAAATCAGGTTTATGACTTATCATTGCACTTGAAAACCTTTAATTTCAGTTTTCTGTAAATTCACATGAGTGGGCGTGGATAGATTTACCAATAACCCCACGATATATTTCATGTTATTACAAACAGTTTGCCGTAACTAAATATACTATTCACTGGGTGTCAATTTTTTTCTTATAATTCTATTTACGACTCATACTTGGAGAAGCCTTAAAAAGGCTGTCAGATAAATATTTCAAATCATTTTTCTATAGGTTTAGAAGAATTCTGGACAACAATAGGCCGAACTTTGCGTGATCGGATTGTAATTCCCTTGCCTAAATTAGATATTAACCAATCAGAGTTGTACTATTTCAGGGTTTGAGATCACAATAGGACGTAATTCGAATGCGATACACGTCACTTTCTCTACAAACGATGAGTTTTGAGGGAGCGGTGACAAGTTCGCGAGAATTCACTGCACTAAACTGAACGCTGTCGATCTCATAGACGTAATCTCTAGGTTAACATTATAAACAAGTGGCAGTCCGACTGCGGTTTGAAATCGATTGGTTCCTGTGGTACTCGAAGATTGCATATGTTTGGAAAGACTCTTCGAGCGTATTGAATTTCGTGTAAGACCGATATACCACGGTCGTACCGAGTTTATCGCGTGGAATTTCGAACTCGGTAACAACCCGAAAACGACCTTGACATACCCTACCAACTGCATTATTAGACCTCTATTACACTACGTAACTAATTGCATGGAACTGATTTGAAGACTACGTGAAACTAGTTGCAGGGTAGTAAAAACACGCTGTAACTGCTCTGCAATCAGTTGCAGAGTAAGCGTATCGTCTGTACTACTATTGTAAAGAGACAAAGTTTGCTTGTTTCGTTGTCCGGGCTAATCTCAGAAACTACTGATCCAATAAAAAAATTCTTTCACCACCCTGTTCCATGAAGTTTTGGGATGGTTTTAGACATAAAGTTGAACCGATAACTTTAATAATTTTTTTTTCTACTAGTAATTTTATACAAACAACTATGTTGTCTTTGGTACTGACGAGCGCTTTCGGCAGTCAATACCAAAGACAACATAGTGGTTTGTATAAAATTAGTAGTAGAAATATTTGAGACCACTAACACTCCAATACAAGAATAATTTAAAAATTTATAGAACACAACCTTAAAACGGTCCCATGTCATGATATTTCTTTGTTAATTTGCGTGTAGTGAAATTTTCGGCGTCCGACAAATATTTCGTTCTTTAAGGGGTAGCTACATGGTGTCAGCAAGTGAAATTTAGAAAAATATTTCAAAATTTATTTTGGTTTTTGTTTCAATAAAATCCTCCTTTTCGTTTTCGTGTTTGTAAAAAATTGTATTCGTTGTTTCGGTCCCATGCCATGAAATTCCTTCGTTGTCCGCAAAATGCCCGCGCAGGTGAGTTGCAAGCACAGGTTGGTTGCAGTGTAATAGGTTACATTTTAATCAATGCCCCACATCGAGCACGTGAAAGTAATAGTTGCACGAGCGGTTGCATGCCTTGCAACTGTATTGCAATCGATTGCAGACTGTGCACCGATTGCAGTCAATGTAATAGATCTCATTTAACCAATACATCACAGCTTTTACTGAAATCAGTTGCCTAGTGCAATAGAGGCCTTACGGATACACCATAGGACTGTCGGGACCAACTGTAGATCGTCAGGTCTCAGGATTCCTGCTACAGACATCGTTCTTCAGACTACAGTCAAGGGAAAATCCAAATTTTAATGGTACCTACTATTCAATTATATAAACAAAATACTTTTTGTTTGTTTTTTTAAGACAAAAAACTTTGTTCAGTGAACTCTTAAAAGACAATTAACTTTAGTTATGTTTATGTTGGTCAGCAGAGTAATTTCTAAATTAGATCAGGGTAAGAACTTGGTAAATTTTTAACGCTGTTTAATTAATTTATTTATCGTCATCATTAATTTTTTAATAAATCATTATTCCATATATTTGTCTCGCCAGTATTAATTTATATATGCTTATCCATAATACGGCACAGGTTAATTTTGGATCGTAAAAATTTTTAATAAATTTTTCATAAAGTTATTTAAAGCATTTAAGGAAAATTCATATTATAATCCCTGGAAACTGAAACTCCTTGTCCATAATTAATATTGTAAAAGCATAACGCCGAATCCAAATGCTGGAGAGCTGGCAGAGAGCTTGGGGGGCAAGAAGAGCGAGGTCGCTGGACAAGCAGGCTCATCTAGCAGGTGTAGCCGTGGGCAGAGAGGAAGCATGGGGAGATCGACTATTCCCTTACCCAGTTTCTGACTGGACACGGGTATTTTAGATCTTACCTGAAGAAAGTTGGAAAAGCCGAGTCACCAGTGTGCCTGTATAATGACACGGTTATACTTCGTCTGCGACAGATGGGAGCAACATAGAAGATCGTTGCAAGATGATATTAGGCAGGAGATCTCCCCGGATAACATCGTTAAAGCGATGCTTCAAGGGGAGGACAGTTCTTGGAATTGTGTGACACGCTTCGCAGAAGAGATTCTACGGGCGAAGAAGATAGATTTGGACAATACAATATAGAAGGATAACAAGTCAGATGTGATTCCTAGGGCTGAAGAACAATAGGTCTAGTCCGAAGTAGTGTGTCAAACATTTCCTGGTTAGTGTCCTAGAAGAGGAAAGGGAGGTAGTTTTTAGTATAATACCCACCCCACAGATCCTGGAAGTGTGGTCCCTTCCGGACATTTGTACAGCAAATTTTTTCACCTGGCCTCGTAAGAAAAAGTGTGTTAACCATTGGAATATAATTAAATTTAATGTTGTCGACAGAATAATTTATCAGATAAAACAGGAATATGAACTTTTAAATTTCAACCATTATTTAATTAATTCTTAGTAAACCATCATTCCATATATTTGTCCCGGTATATCTATGCGCATCTATAATATCGCTACATACACACATACATAATCCCCCATCATCATCCTCAAGACTTTACATCACTTATGGAAGTGCAGCAACTGTTTAGACTTAATTGCGACTTTGCAGTTTCAGTGATAGTGACAAATCACTTCACTCTTGCTCGTCAGAGGTTTCCATTCCTCTTGGCTTCTTCTGCTCATGCCTCATCTTTCCTCTCGACCCTCTCGCGCCCGTGTTTTTGATGTCCTCCGTGTACTGAGCCTCCAAATTTTTCTTTGGTCTCTCTCTCTCTCTCTCTCTCTCTCTCTCTCTCTCTCTCTCTCTCTCTCTCTCTCTCTCTCTCTCTCTCTCTCTCTCTCTCTCTCTCTCTCTCTCTCTCCCTCTCTCTCTCCCTCCCTCCCTCCCTCCCTCCCCCCTCCCTCCCTCGTACCCTCTCTCTCCGCTCAACGTTCTGTAGTTAGTCTTAAAGTTGTTTGGTCTTCGCGTATCCACGTATCCACACCACTTCATTTGTTTCTCATTAGCGTTCCTCGCGATATCCTCTCCCTCAAAGTTCTCCTCAGTCTTCTTATTTGACAGTATCCCTTACACTAAGTCTTCTGTTTTCATCAGTCCGTACATTCTTTCATCACGTTTCTCTCAAAATCCTCAATCTTTCCTCTTCTCCTTTGTTACAACGGATTGTCTCCATCCCATACGTTACCGTTCTGTACAGCCTCGTTTTACTGGTCTCACTTCTCGTAACATGCTTGTTTCTGTAGTATGCACAGTACCCAGTTTCAGTCCTCTGCGTGACTTCCAATCTTCTCTCGTTTTGATGCTTATGGCGGCCCCTAATTCTTAAGTATTTAAACAACCTCACGTCCTGTGTGTAACCATCCTACTGCCTAATGATAGTGTGATGTATTATAATATACACACAATTATTGTTTACTAATGGTACCTAAAATCTCAGTCTTCTATTGTAGTGTATTCATTGTTCGTAGCCTAAAAATACCATACTACTGTCTACTGTGTGTTCCTCTTCTGTCTTATAAACTTTGTTGTATTCTGGTTTGTCTTCTAATCGGTCATGTGACTCACTTCTTATCTCTACTGTTGTCTCCTCAAGGCTTCTATGTATATATACACAATATGTATTGTACACAATGCATGTATACTATGTATTGTATACACAATAATGTATTGTATCTCGTACTAAGGCAGATAAAAACTAAGGTTTTATAATTTTATCAAATAGTATATTCTATGCAAGGATTATACACAATTTCTCATTAATAGAATGCACTTTAACAAATATTATTTTAAATCCGTATCTAAAACTTGAAACTTTCGTTTTCATAAGGTGTGCAATTTGGATGTGACCAAATGTAAATAATTAAAATTTATTCTCAGAAAATAATTATGATATTATACGATATTAAATAAAATTTAATTGATGACATTGAAGGTACAAATTTCTTGTCAATACATGAAAACAGAATGATATGTTGAGACCCCTAAAGCGTGGATCTAAAATGTGAAAATAGTTCTGCGTTGTAAAAAAATGTGTGTTATTAAAATTTCTTCACCGGCAGTTTGGCCGTGGTCCATTGTTTTCAACAAAAACAGACGTTTCGACAGTGCCATCGACTACCATCATCACTGTAAATTCGAGCTTCGCTAACGTAGGGTGATAGACGTTAGTCACCACAATACTGTGGTTAAGGCTGCCTTATAACATAACGGCAGTCGATGGCACTGCCGAAACGCTGTTTTTGTTGAAAACAATGGACCACGACCAAACAGCCCGAGAATGAATTTTAACAACATTGACTGCGGCCGTGTAAGTCTACGAAAAAAATGTGTGTTGGTAAACTTGTAACTTGTTCATTTTCATTGTAAAAATTCGGATGAATATGTTGGGCCGAATTTTTCTGTTATTTAGCTGTCGGTGGTTCGTTGTTGAGGGATGTTTAGCCCCCAGGTGACCTCAGTGTCTGAAGTAGTGGGCGGACTGAAACCTAATGTTAGTGAAGTGATTACACTGGCAGCCTACTCATCCTGATTCTCCTATGCCAGTTCGATCGGTGAACAAAAGAGATCCACTACGCAAAACACACACACACACATTTAATTATTGGGGTCAGTGATCAGTTATTTAAAAAAAAACTGTACATTTGTGGTACAGTGATAGAGAAAACAGAATAAAAATCGAATAACTAGAACTATTTTTAACTTTACAAGATGGTTGTGTGTCCACGTGATTGTAAATTATCTTTTATTTATACTTTTTAATCTATTATTATTTTTTCAATGTTACAAACATTTTATTGACCTTAATCTACTATTGCGTCGGTTTTTTACTTCCATGTTCCGTAAGGAAATGGAAGTATGGTGATCGCGAAAAAAATCGTGTTCGAGATAAGGGCTGATTCTGATTGTACTACCCTCAAAACATGAAGAAAACTCATTTTCCGAAAAGTTTCTGTGTGTAGAATTTTTTCTATGGCGAACGATAACTGCCGCAAATTCAGACAGAATCAGATACTTTTTTGCATCGAGTTGTAGAGGTCTCAAGGCCTCTTGGCCATTTTGGTGAAAATCGGTTAAGGGGAAGGGGTAGTTTACCTGCAACGTTTTATGTCTTAACAAGAGTAAAGTACTTAATTCTGTTAAATAAAGTATCCTGAAAAGAAGGTCATAATAATCCACTGTAGAAAGGTAGATGAAATATCTATAAATGAAAAGGGTAGGTTAAAGGGGGAGGGGTAATATTCTATAAATTGAAATGATAATTGAAGTGGGAGGGGATAATATGTGTATTACGTTATCGGCAACAAAGAAGTAGTTTGTTGTTAAAATTCCTCCCGGGCTGTTTAGCCGTGGTCCAATGTTTTCTGAAAAACCAGGCTTTTCGGCAGTGCCGTCGACTGCCATCATCAGTGAAAATCGAGTGCGCTACACGTTAATGACCACAGTAATGTGGTTAAGGCTGAAGAAAAAAGTAGTTCCTATGGAACTATGGAAATATTTCATTTCGAAAATGATTTTAAATATAAATCTTAGAACATGGAAGTCATGTATGGTTCTTCATACCGGTATTTTATATGTGTACTACGTTATCGCCAACAAAGAAGTAGTTTCTATGGAAATATTTCATTTCAATTGATCAAACATAAAACTCGATTTACAAGAAACATACCTAACTTGTTAGAAATTATCGAACCGAAATCAAGTAAATGATTTTAAACATAAATCTTAGAACATGGAAGTCTTGTATGGTTCTCCGTACCGATATTTTTAGTTTAGTTTGGTCATTCTGGTGGCTATCGTGTAAGCAGTTGTAACAATATTGTAGTTGTCTTGATTATTCATCTCTTCTTTCACAGCACTAACACTTATCTAAAAATGAAACTTTTACTTGTGAAACTTACTGTTTATTCACTTCTCGTTGAACGCGTTTCAGCGTACGTATTCGCCTTCTTCAGCTTTGAGACAGACTGCCATCATTTAGTAACGGTTGTTGTGTGGAAGGTGTAGTGGGGTTGGTGCGTGGAGGAAGGGGATTGGCGCGGGGATTCAACTTAATGTTTGTTTTTTGTATAATTGTGTCAAAAAGTGTATGTGATTTATATTGTAATTGATCGTTAAGTATGTTGTTTGGTTGTGTTATGTGGTGTTTATATATTTCGTATTGTTTAGTTGTGTTGAGTTTTCGACCTTTGGGTAAGTAATGTAAAATTTCAAGATTAGTGTCTATGTTGGTGTAACTGTGGTTTTCTGTGTGTATGTGTGTGGCAAATGCGGAGTGTATATTGTTGTTGGTTAAAGCTTTTAAGTGTTCAGAATAACGGGATGAAAAAGATCTTCCCGTCTGGCCTATGTAGAAACTATTGCAGTCATTACAATTTAATTTGTATACACCTGTTTTGTTATATTTGTCTATGTCTGTGTTTGTATTATTGATGTGTTTTTTGATGGTATTGGTTGTTCTGTATGCTATTTTGTATTTGTGTTTTCTGAATGTGTTGGCGATTTTGTGTGTGTAGGAGTTGTGGTATGTGAGTGTGATGTATTTATTGTGTTGTGTGTTGATGGTATTTTGTGTTTTGTTGTTTTTGTTTTTGATGCGTTTGTGTAGTGTGTTTATTAAATTAGGGTTGTAACCGTTTTTGATTGCTATATATTTTATTGTGTTGAGTTCGTCGGTGTAATCTTGTTTATTTAAGGGTATTTTAGTTAGTCTATGGAGCATATGGTTGAAGGCCGCATGTTTATGTTGTGTTGGGTGGTTTGATGTGTTGTGTATAACCATGTCAGTTGTGGTTGGTTTCCTGTATATTTTGTACGTGTGTGTATTGTTAGTTTTGTTAATTGTTAGGTCCACAAAATGTATACTATTGTTTTGTTCAATTTCCAGTGTAAATTTTAATTTGTGGTGTATAGTGTTTATGTATTTGTGGAAGTTTTCAACTTGTCTTGTGTTGCCTTTGTATAAAAGTAATATATCATCTACATACCTGTGCCAGTATATAATTTTGTTGTGTATTTGTTGTTGTTTATTGTGTGGTTCTGTTCTATGTTGTGTATATATATTTCTGCTAGTATTCCTGATATGGGGGATCCCATCGGGAGACCTTCTGTTTGTGTGTATATCTTGTTATTGTATGTAAAGTAATTTTGTTCAGTTATTATTTTGGTAAGGGTGATGATTTCTTGTATGTGTGTTTCAGGTGTGTTGTTTTGTCTGAGTAGTTGTTCTAGTGTTTGGATGGTTTCTTTGATGGGGACATTAGTGTATAGATTGGTTATATCAAAAGATGCCAGAGTTGAGTTATGTGGATGTGGATATGTTCAGTTTTCCTGACTAGGTCGATGTTGTTTTTGATAGATGTGTTGTTACTGAGATTAATGTTTTCTCTGATTATTTTGTCTAGTTGTTTTGCGATTTTGTGGGAGGGGGCCTGTGTGTTGTTTATTAATGGTCTGATGGGAATGTTAGGTTTATGTATTTTTGGTAATGCATTTAGTTTAGGGGGGTTAGGTTTTATTTGTTTAAGGTATTTGGCGCTTTCTGGTTTGATTATATGTTTTGTGTTGTTTATAAATGTGTTAATCTGTTTATGAAATTTTTGTGTGGGGTCTTTATTTATTTCCGTTATATTATTTTCGTTGAAGAAATTTTCGATTTTAGTGTTTAATTGGTGTTTGTCCATTATGACGCTTATGTTACCTTTGTCAGCTTTATAACAAAATTATATACTGGCACAGGTATGTAGATGATATATTACTTTTATACAAAGGCAACACAAGACAAGTTGAAAACTTCCACAAATACATAAACACTATACACCACAAATTAAAATTTACACTGGAAATTGAACAAAACAATAGTATACATTTTCTAGACCTAACAATTAACAAAACTAACAATACACACACGTACAGAATATACAGGAAACCAACCACAACTGACTTGGTTATACACAACACATCAAACCACCCAACACAACATAAACATGTGGCCTTCAACCATATGCTCCATAGACTAACTAAAATACCCTTAAATAAACAAGATTACACCGACGAACTCAACACAATAAAGTACATAGCAATCAAAAACGGTTACAACCCTAATTTAATAAACACACTACACAAACGCATCAAAAACAAAAACAACAAAACACAAAATACCACCAACACACAACACAATAAATACATCACACTCACATACCACAACTCCTACACACACAAAATCGCCAACACATTCAGAAAACACAAATACAAAATAGCATACAGAACAACCAATACCATCAAAAAACACATCAATAATACAAACACAGACATAGACAAATATAACAAAACAGGTGTATACAAATTAAATTGTATGACTGCAATAGTTTCTACATAGGCCAGACGGGAAGATCTTTTTCATCCCGTTATTCTGAACACTTAAAAGCTTTAACCAACAACAATATACACTCCGCATTTGCCACACACATACACACAGAAAACCACAGTTACACCAACATAGACACTAATCTTGAAATTTTACATTACTTACCCAAAGGTCGAAAACTCAACACAACTGAACAATACGAAATATATAAACACCACACAACACAACCAAACAACATACTTAACGATCAATTACAATATAAATCACATACACTTTTTGACACAATTATACAAAAAACAAACATTAAGTTGAATCCCCGCGCCAATCCCCTTCCTCCACGCACCAACCCCACTACACCTTCCACACAACAACCGTTACTAAATGATGGCAGTCTGTCTCAAAGCTGAAGAAGGCGAATACGTACGCTGAAACGCGTTCAACGAGAAGTGAATAAACAGTAAGTTTCACAAGTAAAAGTTTCATTTTTAGATAAGTGTTAGTGCTGTGAAAGAAGAGATGAATAATCAAGACAACTATAATACCGCAGATAAAGCGTATTTCATCAATAAGTACAGAAACGCCAAACAACAAGTAACAAAAACTTCCTTACACATAGCATTCAATAAAACTTGTCGAAAACACAACATCATACCAACACACTCACAAGTTACAATAAAACAAAACACACATACAGCACTTCAAACCAAACGGAAATTAGAACTAATAAACCTAAAAAACATAATCAATTATTTATACCATAAAAGACACACTCAACAGACAGGCATACAACTTACACATGAATCTCACACAAATATTACACCACACAGAACTTGAAAATGTAATACAACACACACAAGACAACATAGAAAATTTCAAATTGACAATACAAGATCGACACAACAAAAAAATAACTAATCTCACAACACGCACAATTGAATCAATCCCTGAACCGGCACACAAATTCCACACACGCGTAGTTAATACAACAAACATTAATTTCACAAAGGATGAAATGGATTTATTAAACAAAGGACTGAAACATAATTTGAATAACAATACAACTAACATAAAAAATCACAATAGACATTTACGCGACATAATCATAGACGCAGAAACAGCTGTACAAAACACGCACTTTAACGACCAGGACCCGATACGTCACGACTTAAAACGAAAGCTCCAAAACACACATACAAAACCAAAAATACACAACAATGAAATAAAAACACTTAACAATGTAAAACACAAGTTCCTTGAACACAACATAACAATCCTAAAAGCTGACAAAGGTAACATAAGCGTCATAATGGACAAACACCAATTAAACACTAAAATCGAAAATTTCTTCAACGAAAATAATATAACGGAAATAAATAAAGACCCCACACTAAAATTTCATAAACAGGTTAACAAATTTATAAACAACACAAAACATATAATCAAACCAGAAAGCGCCAAATACCTTAAACAAATAAAACCTAACCCCCCTAAACTAAATGCATTACCAAAAATACATAAACCTAACATTCCCATCAGACCATTAATAAACAACACACAGGCCCCCTCCCACAAAATCGCAAAACAACTAGACAAAATAATCAGAGAAAACATTAATCTCAGTAACAACACATCTATCAAAAACAACATCGACCTAGTCAGGAAAACTGAACACATCCACATCCCACATAACTCAACTCTGGCATCTTTTGATATAACCAATCTATACACTAATGTCCCCATCAAAGAAACCATCCAAACACTAGAACAACTACTCAGACAAAACAACACACCTGAAACACACATACAAGAAATCATCACACTTACCAAAATAATAACTGAACAAAATTACTTTACATACAATAACAAGATATACACACAAACAGAAGGTCTCCCGATGGGATCCCCCATATCAGGAATACTAGCAGAAATATATATACACAACATAGAACAGAGCCACATAATAAACAACAACAAATACACAACAAAATTATATACTGGCACAGGTATGTAGATGATATATTACTTTTATACAAAGGCAACACAAGACAGGTTGAAAACTTCCACAAATACATAAACACTATACACCACAAATTAAAATTTACACTGGAAATTGAACAAAACAATAGTATACATTTTCTAGACCTAACAATTAACAAAACTAACAATACACACACGTACAAAATATACAGGAAACCAACCACAACTGACATGGTTATACACAACACATCAAACCACCCAGCACAACATAAACATGCGGCCTTCAACCATATGCTCCATAGACTAACTAAAATACCCTTAAATAAACAAGATTACACCGACGAACTCAACACAATAAAATACATAGCAATCAAAAACGGTTACAACCCTAATTTAATAAACACACTACACAAACGCATCAAAAACAAAAACAACAAAACACAAAATACCATCAACACACAACACAATAAATACATCACACTCACATACCACAACTCCTACACACACAAAATCGCCAACACATTCAGAAAACACAAATACAAAATAGCATACAGAACAACCAATACCATCAAAAAACACATCAATAATACAAACACTGACATAGACAAATATAACAAAACAGGTGTATACAAATTAAATTGTAATGACTGCAATAGTTTCTACATAGGCCAGACGGGAAGATCTTTTTCATCCCGTTATTCTGAACACTTAAAAGCTTTAACCAACAACAATATACACTCCGCATTTGCCACACACATACACACAGAAAACCACAGTTACACCAACATAGACACTAATCTTGAAATTTTACATTACTTACCCAAAGGTCGAAAACTCAACACAACTGAACAATACGAAATATATAAACACCACACAACACAACCAAACAACATACTTAACGATCAATTACAATATAAATCACATACACTTTTTGACACAATAATACAAAAAACAAACATTAAGTTGAATCCCCGCGCCAATCCCCTTCCTCCACGCACCAACCCCACTACACATTCCACACAACAACCGTTACTAAATGATGGCAGTCCGTCTCAAAGCTGAAGAAGGCGAATACGTACGCTGAAACGCGTTCAACGAGAAGTGAATAAACAGTAAGTTTCACAAGTAAAAGTTTCATTTTTAGATAAACAATATTGTGTTAGATTTGTGACAACATGTCGTAACAAAACTCCTGTAGTATTAAATATTCCGACATTTGGGGTTTATCAGGCAATGATGACTTTTACTGAAGATAGTTTCGGTAAATGCTTAGTACTGATAGTACTAATTACTTAGTACTAGTACTAATAAATAATTAGGTTTAGATCCAACTATTTTTTTTTTTTTTTAAGTAATGAATAGGGTAGACTCAGTCAACGTATACAAATGAAAAATTAATCTTTTACTGGATTTGGCAATAAAGTTAGGCAACAACAAACAGTCAGTAAACGAAATTACAGAGGTTAAGTGAAGACGAAGAAAACTCTAATACCCCATTCTAGGCATCATGGCTGTACTACTGTAAGTGATAACTGGTAACTAATTTAGATCACCAGTGTTCTGTAACTTTAAATAGATAAGTGGTTCTGTAACCTTAAATCACGTTTTCCACAAATTTAGTTTTTTAAAAATTATATGGGTTTTTCGAAGTTCCTATTCGGGATATCATAACGGAGTATTTTTGGTGTATGTGTAAGTTTGATATTTGTATTGTGTTAGAGCATTAGAACATCTTTACTGATTAAATGTTTCAAATACACTGCACTCGTTATTATATGGCCCGGCCCTCCTCGATGTAATTAATAAAAAAATATTATACTGATTCTAAAAGTCGAGTGTAATATCGTAATCAGCTAAACATGAAAACGGGTAGTGAAAGAGTGTTGGATACCAATCATGTTAGGAAAGCAGAAAGCACCCACGTATCGTGCTCACAAGGTTTCAGAGGGGTCCAGGCAACGCTGAGATGCGGATATTAAAGAAGGAGTATTTCGATAGGAACCAGATAAACATTAAAGACTTCTTGAAGCTACACTTTTGTATACCCACAGTTACTACAATTTTTGTTATCTTTTCGTACTTTTTAATTCATTATAAACATCGCATTGTCGTAGTTATATCTAAACATTATTAGCTCAAGAAAACGATTGACCAATCCTTGGATTAAAAATTTTCTTTGCTTCGTACTACTTTTAAAAATATTACAGTATCTACGTTAAGGTTTTGTAGATACTGAGTTGACATTATTTTGTCTAAGTTCCTCTGTAATACGTCAAATTCAATTGTAATTTTTTGTTTAAAACTCTATAAACACAAATTTATAAACACTAAGAATTGTTACTGATTTATAGTTAGCAGAAATAACGGGCGTTGGCGCTGCAGAAGAATCGATTCATTGTCAACTCTCGGTAATCCGGTTGGGCCAACCAGGACAGTCGCCAGTCTCCTTATTTATTTTTTGTCAACTTTTTTAAGGTACATTTTTAAAATCAGTAAGAAATTGTACAGCTATTTTACTTAGAATCAAATCTGACATAGTGTGTAAAAAAAAAAAATATATATATATATATATATATATATATATATATATATATATATATGCCTGAGCTAAAGAAAATAATTCTTGAGAATTTGTTAATAACGCAGTAGGAAAATGAATACGGCGCACCGATCCTCTTAACGAATTCTCTAGTTTTTTATGATATCCTGTTATATCTTCATTGTTTCGGATAAATTCAATAAATTACTATCTTACTAACCGTTGTGTGATTTCGTAAGATCATTATCATTATCATCATCTTCACAACACGGCATAGGCGTAGTGCTGCCTGTCCCGACTTCAAAGATGCTCCAGCCTGGGTCTACCCACACACCTGTGTCCTACAGGTTTCTATTTCCAAACTTGTTTGGCCAGACTGGAATGTGACATTCATTCTAAGTGTTCTTTCCACCGTTGTTTGTAATCTTGTAATTTTTCATTCAAGTTAAAAACTTGTAACTATTCTCTTATGGCCTTATTCTTTATACGATTAAGCTAAGAACACCTTTTAACTCCTCTTAAGAATGCCTTTTCCGAGGCCGGTATTTTACTTTCTTGTTTCTTGGTTGTCGTCCATAATTCAAACTCATAGGACTGTACAGGAACCGCTATAAGTTTGTAAATCTTGAATTGTGTTTCTTGTGAACGACGTACCTTGTTTCCAAAAGTACGGTTGATTGTCCCACGTATCGTATGGAATTTACCTAACATAACATCAATTTCATAATTCTATCAATAACATAATATTCATAATATAGTCATAGCCTTTATACGTGTCGTTCAGCACATCCAGAAAAAATATATATAGAAAATATATGAGAGAACTGGATGAATTAAGTAAATAGACTGTGTGTGTAAACTTTGCATTAAGTTGCAGGGGCCACATCGCCTGCGGCCATGTGCCGTTTCATTATGAATTTACTTTCATCTCTGAAGCATAACATGTTTTTATACACAAATGGACCAACGGCACATATATTAAGATCTGTATAACTTATATCGACATTATTAAATCCTCCTCTTCCCTTTCGTTCGTTTGGTTTACAACATTACATCGTTTATTCCATTTAGTTCTGTCGTTGAAAACAGTGCCAGATCCAACATCGTATAACCGTTTATTTTAATTACTAAACATAGTGTCTTCTTGTTCTTGCTTTTTCCTGCATTCACCATTCTGCTACAAACTGTTACAGAGCGATATGTACGATGGGCAGTTGAAAAGTTCGCCGAGCAACATCTGTAGCTCAGTGGTAGAACTAAAATCTTTCGTGTGCTGCAAGACGTATATTTCGCGTGAACGCTTGTTAATTTCCAGATATATCTGTCAATTTATTCTTTTTTCACCAGCTGTTTGAAATTTTCCTGTCATGCATGTTTTTAAAATGCACAAAATCAAACATCTTGTTGGGATGAATTCTCTGTTAAAAATGTTTTAGCGCTAATGGAAAATCAAAACTAAATTGTAAATGTGTTAGGAGATGCTGCGCCTTCAGAAACAACGGTAAGTGGGGACACACTTGAGTTTAAACGTGGTCGTACAACCACTGAAGACTATCCCAGCAGTGGACGTCCATAAAGTGCAACAAAAAATGACATTATTGAAAAAATTTCATAGGGTGTTGGAAGACCGCAGATTGAGGAGTGGATGACGTTGCTGAAATCATAGGCATCTGAAATGAGCGTGTGCATCGTACTTTAACTCAAGAACTTGGTGTGAAAAAGCGATGTGCAAGATGGCTGCCGCATCTGGAGTTGTTGCATTTTTTTGGCATCCAGTCCGACCACGTTTTCAGTGCTCGTACGACCACGTTTAAACTCAAGTGCGTACTTACAAACCGTTGGTTTTGAAGTCGCACCATCTCCTGACACATTTACAATTTCGTTTTGAGTTTCCGTTGACGCTAAACAATTTTTAACAAAGAAACACACCACGATGTTTGATTTTGTGCGTTTTTCAAAACACACATGACATGTCAATTTTAAACAGCTTCTAAACAAAGAATAAATTGATAGATAGATTTGGAAATTAACAGGAGTTCATATAAAATACAAATCTTGCAGCACACGAAAATTTTTAGTTTTACCGCTAAGCTACAGATGTCGTTCCGCGAACTTTTCAATTGACCCTCGTACTCCTGTCGTAATCAGTTAAATACTTAAAATTATTTGAGCAGGCATTAGTGGACTGTAAGCCGAAGAGATGGAGAGGTGTGGGACGTCCGAAGAAGCGCTGGAGGGACCAGCTCTAGACTTTACCTGTTTGAGACCGGAACAAATCATCCTTGGTTTATGATGATGATGATGATTACTGGACTACTACGAGACAGCAGAAAACTTCGGTAATATTTTGTTCTGCAGTTGTAGTGATACAACGACGGACCGACGTATTCACCAGAGATGTCGTCGCCCATACTTTGTCTTTTCCAAAAAATAATGTAAAAAAAAAAATGAAAAACCCATAAAACCTTCATGGGACGTTTCGCGACTACTGAAGACGTAAAACGAAATCGCTGATTAAACTCAACGAATACAAAAATGTTCGTCCCAGAAATTTTTTGTTGACTGAAAAAACGTTTGAATTGTGACACCTTCGATAGAAATTGCTTTGAAGGGGCCAATTTAAATGTAGAAGAAAGAAAACATAATTCTTCGTATAAACAAAAGATGTACGGATTTTTTATAAAACTGTACGCGATTTTCTCTAAAAATTTATGTGACGTAATAACTATCTATATTATTTCATCTCTATGTCCTTAGTAATAAGGTCGAAAGCTGCCATCCAGGAAGTTACGAGTTCAGTCAGAGATACTAAATTTCTAAGAGGTAGCTAAATTTCTAAGACCAATTTTTTTGCGTAGAACAAGAAACGTAATAAACTTGAGTCTTGTTTTAAAACTGACTTTTTAAATTCGAACGTAACGTAAATTTGAATATCGTAAACGTAACGTAAATTTAAATTTGAATATCGTTAACGTATAAATATTTTGAACATTTGAGTACATCGTGTAAAGTCTTCACGCCATTTCACACATCATATTTATGTAAAATAAGTACAGTAATCCCCCGTTATAACGGATCCCGTTTAAACTGGCCACGTTTATAACGGACGGCTGTAAGAAACATGAAATGTTGAAAAATTAGTGACTATCGGGCTCAAAAATGACGCTTAGCGACGCTGGACAATGTAAAAGACCACTTGAACTTTGGCAATCAAAAATGAAAACATATCGCCCTATCATGATCAGTTGTGACATCTGTCCACGAGTTATTGACACAAGAAATTAAGTTTACTCAGTCTCAAACAAAAATAGTAATTTTTCAAGCAGTAATTATGGAAAATGGTTCTGATGCATAGCCATCTTGTTTTTAATAAAATAGACATTGGATATAGTTTTTGGATATAATTATGAATATTTTGTGTAAAATATAAACTGTTCTGTATAGTGGACTAAGTTTTTATTACAATTATGTACGGGCCTGTATAACGAGAAAAGTAGTGACAAATAATGCAGAATGAAGGCTCTGTATATTTTCTGTAAAATTAAAATATTTGTACATTTTAATAACGCTGAAGGCTATGAGGACACGGTAGTAGAGTGCAAGGTGTTCAAGGTGTGTGCTGTTTTTATTGTAAATCTCTTTCAACATAAAGAATTATGTTTTCTTTCATCTAAAGTGGCCCCTTCAAAGCTATTTCCATCGAAGGTGTCACAATTCAGACGTTTTTTCAGTCAATAAAAAATTTCTGGGACGAACATTTTTGTATTCGTTGAGTTTAATCAGGGATTTTGTTTTACGTCTTCAAATAAATCCTTAGTTGATTTATTTTTTGAAGATACAACAGCCGACGTTATGTCGTTTCCAGGGAAGTTAGTCCCTTGTAGTTCACCAAAACTAGTTTTTGCTTTCATGTTGTTTCCATTTTTTTTGCGATTTTACAAATCACGATCAATTGTCTATAATCGTCTGTGTAATAGTTACAATTTGTTTGTATTTTATCAGATTTGTTTTTTTCTTTTACTTCAATTTCTGGACATAGGTGGGTTTGCAAAGAGTATTCCTAGTTTAATGATTAAAACTATTACCGGGCTGTAAAGCGTGCTCTTACATTTTCATCGTGTCGAAAGGTGTTGTCTCGAACAGGTGTTTCGCCCTCACCTCTGGAGGCCATCTTCAGTGTAAAAAGAACTTAACGACTGACAAGGTCTTGCTGGCTTTGCCACAGTGCTGTGGTTGTACTGTCGTACACCTTGTCAGTCGTTAAGTTCTTTTTACACTGAAGATGGCCTCCAGAGGTGAGGCCGAAACGTTTGTTCGGGTCAACACCTTTCGACACGAAGAGAATGTAAGAGCGCGGCCCTACAGCCCGGATAGTAGTTGTAATAATTATGACGGCGGTCGTGAAAGCCTAAGATACAGATTTATTCCCAGTTCTCTATCGTCTCCAAGATTTTTAAAAGCTGTGAAATCATACGGCATAGATTTTTCTCTTATTTTCATAAAGCTGTAGGCATATACGCGTATACTGTCAAACGTGTGACCGTAGTACTCGGCGTCTTTGGAGGGCGTAGATCATTTGGATATGGTTCGAAATGAAATTATTTATTCTTTGATTCCAGCCTTCTGAGACTTTGGTTCGGTGCCGCCTGCCAGAGCAGTCCAACATTTTTTCGCATATCTTCATTGTGTAGCAAAGTAATAGTCAACGAAATAGTTGTAGAAAATTCGGAGTAACTTTACTTAGTACGCAGCCAGCCTCACAGTTAGCTTCCTGCACATGTTACTCCTTTAAATCATACTAACTATGAATTTCTGGTACTGTCCCAATAACCGTACCTGCACTCATTTTCGATATTCCGTTTATGCGATTATTTGGCATCGGTATGTAGTGAATATCGCGTATAATATTTGGATAATAGAAATCGTGAAAATTTATTTGTATATGTTATAGTTTCTTGACAATTGCAATCGTGTTTCATTGCCATAGTTTTATGAAGAATGTTTCTAACAGTAATATAACTCCGATGTGGCCCAAACCACCCCTTGCGTGTTACTATACGTGTCTCTCTCTTTTTTGTAACAGAACTCGTTTTCCAGCAGTTCCCATTTTTTCAATAATTCTCGTTTTGTGTGCGCATCACAGACAAAGCAACCAACTCGAAGTAAGGCGGGGTGACCCAAGAACCATTAGGTACTACTATAGCTATACTATGGCAATTACTATACATGTCCCCCTTTATAGCAGAACTCGTTTTTCACTAATACTCGTTTTTTCGCAGATCACTGGAAAAGCAACCGACTCTAAGAAAGGCGGGGGATGTTTCCATTTTTTTGTGTTTCGAACAAAATTTGGTTCCAGTGAAGTTTTCCAGAGTTTACTGAATAACATAAAAGAATACTAACCACCTAACGAATAACAAATCTTGTTTTCATTTGTGAATACGTTGTTTTATTTGTTTTAATCTTATTATTCAGAAGTAATTGTATTTTTCACATTTTTTTCAGTTGTTGTTTTTGTTAAAAATACGTTATATTCTTTATTTTTTATGTTTCTCTCTTTCAAGCATTGTGTGGATACATTAAATATCATATTTTCCCAACCATGGCTTTTATTTCTTTAGACGGTAAGCTAAAAACCATTATTACCTAACCTCACAATTTAAAACAATACGTACTGCATTTTCGCTTTACATTAAGTAGTGCGTTTACAATTAGTGCACTTCTTCTTCTTCTTCACATCGTAGTATATCGATACAATCGCATATTCAAACAACGAAAATGTAGTGCGGATACGGATACTGGAACAGTTCCGAATTTTTTGATGCGAGTGTGTCTAAACAGCGTCTCGGGTAAACGCAGGTACGCGGGCATCTGCGGCTTCAGATTCATTGAACACGGATTTCCGTAGTTGTAATAACTTAAATGAACACGTGGTTTCAAAGCCGATCACACCCCAAACTTCATGAAGCTTTTGTTTTACATTACGTTTTGGTCTTTTTTAAACATAAAATTTCGACGAAACCGAAACATCGAAGCATGATAATCTTTTTAGGCTTTAAAAATAAGATTTCTAGACTGTGGAGAATCGAAAGTGTGGAAAAAATATAGTGTTAACATCACCTGGAGCTTTACATTTTTCGATGACGTTACACATTTTGCATCACGCATTTTGTGGAATGACCCCCAGCCTCAAAACATTATCATGTTAAAAATATTTTGAACTGTACGAAACTACAGACATTAATCTGTATTGTGATATAAACATTGGAAACACCGTATTGTGGCTAAGCACAATGTCCATTATTGAGACAAAATGTTTCAATAGCCACTGACAATAGGCAGATATCTCGGTTGCAACGCTCTCAGCTGTATTGATAAGAAATTGTGACTTCATTTCAGTCGGAATGAGAACGAGCGTGTCCAGTTAATTGCTGGTCGTATTTTTGCGATTCATTTTAATTAAATGAATTTGCCGACATCTTGGTTACAAAAAAATGCATGTGCAGAATAGGGCATTAATATTGAAATCCTGAAGAAGGAGCTTTACCCTAATCCTCAAAGTGTCATTCTGTAGCCTACGTTTCGTCATTTAATGTTTCTTATTTTCAGCAGCGTCAGTCCGAAATATGAATTGCCAAAATATGGGCAAAATATCTTCGATTTTCGTATTTCGTACATTAGGCTGAGAAGAATATAACATTGCTTTACTTTAAAAATACGGGAACTCATTATTTTAGTTTATTTTTAAAAAACTTAATACATATTTTAAACATTGTTGATTATGGTCCAAGTCACGTTTTTGATAATAAATTACCTTATTTCAAATCCGTCCTGTGACTTCGTTGCGTTGTTTTTGTTGTTACGCGTTTCGGGAACTATGTCCCATCATCAGACGTATCACTCGGGAAGAGATCGTCAAATATTAAAATTCATAAAAGTACATTATTTAAACACACGTGTCCGACTCGGTGCGCACCGTGTAACGTTCGGTCTGATACTGAATTCTTGGACTTCGAGTTATTGCCAGGTTGTTTATCTCAAGCAAATGCAACGCGGTGTCGTACAGTCGGTTGGATTTAAAATTCAATTTATCATTCAGTATGCCATCATGGTTGTTCGTGCTGTTATAACTTTTGTATATTTCAAACTAATCTTATACCTTTACATTACTGTAACAAGGGTCGCTACATGGACGCATTGGAGGAATTTGAAATATACAAAAGTTATAACAGCACGAACAACCATGATGGGATACTGAATGATAAAATGAATTTTAAATCCAACCGACTGTACGACACCGCGTTGCATTTGCTTGAAATAAACAACCTGGCAATAAGTCCAAGAATTCAGTATCAGACCGAACGTTACACGGTGCGCACCGAGTCGGACGCGTGTGTTTAAATAATGTACTTTTATGAATTTTAATATTTGACGATCTCTTCCCGAGTGATACGTCTGATGATGGGACATAGTTCCCGAAACGCGTAACAACAAAAACAACGCAACGAAGTCACAGGACGGATTTGAAATAAGGTAATTTATTAATAAATATTTTGTTAAAATGAATGTTTCTTTGAATAAAGTTTCGTAGGAATGTGAGGAATCATATTGTTACGACGATCTAACTGATCTATGGTACAGTGGAAAATAAAATACAAGATACCAATGAACTCACTAATAACCAGCTGTAATTGTCACAAATAACAGTTTATAATCAACTTGTACAATAAACCAAGTTAAACTCGTTCACATGCAATAATAATGTCAACTAATAGAATCCCGCACAATAATCACTTTTCACTAATAGCCACTTATACTTGGGCATTCACCTAGACAAAAAACTGGCTTGGCGCAACCACATTTGGATGAAGAGAAAACAACTGGATACCAAGTTTCGCAAGCATTATTGGCTCCTGGGCAGAAAATCATGATTGTGAATGCAAAACAAGCTGTTGGTGTACAACACTGTCTTCAAGCCTGTGTGTACATACAGCTTACAGCTTTGGGGAACTGCATCTAAATCCAATATCGCTATAATGGAAAGGTTTCAGACCAATGTTTTGCGTGCCATAACCAACGCACCGTGGTTCATCAACAACAAAGACATCTATGGAGACCTGGACCTGCCATCAGTCAGTGAAATCACTGCGATGTTCAGCGAAAGGTACGTGAAACGGCTTGAAGAGCACACGAATCCTTTAGCGATAAATCTACTAGATAACGGCCTGGACAAGACGTTTAAAGTTAACATTTCTTCAGGACTTACCTAGACTCTAACACTATAAATATATTATACATAATATATTACTTTTAAATACTCATAGAATGGACTAGTTCTCTTCATGCCACATATTCTGTGAACAATGCTTATTGTTATGTATTAACATATTGCATAAATAAACATAAAAAGAAACTAATGGCCACTTGAAACGCACTGAGTAATCGCCCGAAGTAAACTGAAAACTAAGCGGCATAGTACACGTCCTTAACAAGCACTCGAAAATTCTATATGATACTTTAGCGTGGCCTTGGCAGAAACACACACCGGCTAGGCTAGTTGAGAAGCTTGTACAACGACACTATCGAAGAATGTTCCCTATTACGTAACAATATTATAAAGCTTATTATGCATCGTACCGTATTCACACGGTACTAGTAGCGTAACTAGAAGTTGTTTCTGGTGGGGAGGAGGAAGATGAGACTAGCATGAAGATCTATATTTTATAAATATAGATGGTACTGTCCTGGAACAAGTTAGAAATTTTGGATACCTGGGCTACAGTGTGTCTTATAATGCAGCAACGACGTTGTGAATAAGTTGCATAAGTTCACCCTTATGTGCGGGACCATTAGGCGAACCCTTAAGTCAGCAAGTAAAGGAACACTCCTAAAATTCTACAAGGTGATGGCTCTTCCCACACTTCTCTACGGGTGTGAGAATTGGACTTTAACGAAAGGCCAGGCCAGTCGCATCCAAGCGGCTGAAATGAGTTTTCTCTGCCACGTGGCAGGGTGTACTCTCCATGATCATCGAAGAAACACAGATATACGGCAGGAACAGACGTTTCGGCCCCTTCAGTGTAACGATTTAAAAGGTAACCGGCACGCTGTACTCCAGTTTCCACAGTACTGTGGCCAGCGGTGGATTATCTATAACGCTAGGTTATGCTGCAGCACCGAGCACCAGGGCCTCAGCTATCAGACGGCCACCATCAGCTAAATCGACCAAGCCAAGCAAAGATTAGGCCGGACGGCCACCAGAAGCAGAGCGGAGTGAAGTTGAGCGTAGTGGACTGAGCTTGTCAAATGTAAACAATGTTGTTCCAATGAAGGGCGGCCACCGGAAGCGGAGCTGAGTGAAGCGACGTCCGACGGATCCATTCCACTCACTTTTGCCTACTCGGCCGAAGTCCGTTTGGTAGCTGACTCCGCTTCCCCCACCACACCACCTTCCCACTGACAACCATACTCACTCATTTAGCAACTAGCAATTCTATCAGTACTCCGCTTTCTAAGCCCTCTAAGTGACTCAGCTCAACTCCACTGCGGTCAACTATGCTCCGCTCCGATTCACTCCGCATCTGGTGCCCACGTAGCCTTATGATAACATTACGCGATTGTTTGGTTTTCTTACGCAGTTGTTAACCACAGACAGTGTCGAGTTGGATAATCAAGCAAAAGCTCTTATAGACTTTACTCTATCGATTTGAATAACGATCTTCTAACAGAATTTAAGCACTTTGTGCTACAAGTAAAAAAATTACAAGAAAGAGATTTTTTCAAATCGTTCGAATGAAGATGATGTATTTCCGAATATATACGAACATTGCTTATCGTCTGATTTTGATGACTCCAGTAGATAACTACGAATCTGAAAGATCATTTTCTATATTAAAATGCATTAAAGATATGTTTTAAAGACTGCCAGTTTTAAGGGACGTTGACAACTCTGTTGTGCACAGTTTCGCCACACATGTGCAGATCTACAAGTTAGCTTGTCAATTATAATATTCGTGTATAATGCGCACCCACATTTTTGGGAGGAAAATCTGGGGAAAAAGTGCGCATTATACGTGTATAATACGGTAACCGCATACATGTAATGTTACTGCCGAGTATTGTTGACTTAATTTTTTGCCGTATGTTTTAAATTATGATTAAATAAAGCAATGCGTCTGTGATTTTTATGACAATCCCAGTGTTTATTTTTAACAACTGTTACTGTCGGTAATTTATATTTCAACGGACAATATAGTAAAGACTTCGTATACGGTTGTTGCGATTATTCGGCTTCGACCGAATGCAACGATCGACGAGTCGTACTTTGCCCGACTCCTGACCTCACGTCGTTCCCTTTACTAACGGAGCCGTTTGTTCGGTTAAATCTTGTCAGTCGAACAGCAGACCGCCTTTGTGAACAGAGCCGTCCTTTCAACACACTATGTAAGAAGCCTCGTTTACCAAGTAAAAAAAACTTGGTCCGACGTACGGGAGCGAGAATACGAGTACATAGACTCGACGTAGCCTTCAACCAACGATATTCCGGCATGGTCCAGAGCACGAGCTGAGAAACGTGCACCCGTTGCGACCAGCTACGGCAGGCCGTGAGTGAACCTCGCTGGAGTGTCAAGTAATATTTAACAGTTAACAGCTTCCAGTGAAAGTCATACTGCAATTAATAATGAAAAAAGTGCTGGACTAGTTTCCTCACTTTAAGTGACATAAACCAGAACGTTTTGCGAATATTTTGTGAAACAACACAGTGTCAGAATTTTCATAAACCGATCACCGCTTGTATGTTAAACACCATTTAATGTAAACCAGTATTGATCTGTGCAACCGTTTCATATCCAGTAATTCATTATCCAAGTTGTAATTGTACAATTATTGAATTTTAGTATTTATTTTACAATTATCGACATTTAACCTTTTGGGAGTTGGGTTAACCCAGTGCTGATTGATTAACTTGGATTAACTTTGGCTGACTGTTTTGTAATTTCGCAAGGTTTCGAGGCTCGTGTCATTTGAAAATAAACGGGTCGGGTTCGACTCTGTTCACTAACTGGCGTTTCAAATTTTTTTTACTCAGACCCACCCCCATTTTATGAATTATGTTAAGCTTTAAGTATATTTGGATAGTATGTTATTAGGTGTAGAGAGATATAAATAGTAATAAGTGTTTTGGTTGGTTTTGTGACATACTTTGTTATTTTGGGTATATTCTGTGTGTCGCGCTTCTGGGCCCCAGCGAACGCAGAGGAAGCGTGCCACACGGTATACGTATGAAAGGAAGTCGATTGCGTTTGTTCAGTTGCAGATAAGGTTGCATCATCAGGTTTAAAATTTAGAAATTCTCCCTTATACGTCGTTGACACGTGATGGATTCCTGTACGATGACGTAAATTGATTTTAACAGAGCGGCCGATCTTGAAACAGGTGTTTCGGCGCGCCAGGCTGAAACAGTTATTTGGCCTATCGGGAAACTTTGTCGAGTACATCATATTTCCAACTGCAAAAACTCTGCTCCAACATTTTATATTGTCTTGAATTTTTTTTAAGTTTTAATAACACGTGTGCCGGAACGGTTGTTAGAATCTTTTTCCGAATAAACTGAGATTCTCGGTTGTGTAGTTTGCGAGTGAGACTGATTTTTTTTTTGTCGCACCTTCCAGAATTACTTTCATTCATTACTCGAGGTAGGTTTAATTTTTTGGTGTTCAGATTGTCCAAACTATTTATGGATTTATGCAATATAAATCCGATAACACGTACTTAAAACTTGAAAAAATGCGCTCATAATCTTCAAGTAGAATCGAGATAATAGCTTCGTAAGCGAATATCTACGACGGTCAGTTGAAAAGTTCGTGGAGCGATATCCACCACCGTTGCCTTTTATGTAATGTAAAGGTAGAACTAAAATTTTCCGTGTGTCGCAAGATTCACATTTCTTATAGATACGTATGAATTTCCAAATCGTTCTACCAGTTTCGAAATAGTCTGTCAAATGTTCGAAATTTACACGTCACGCATGTTTCAAAAATAGACAAAATCAAACATCGTGCTGTGATTGAATTCTTTATTAAAAACGGTCTAGCATCAATTGAATCGAGAAGATGCTGCACCTTCAAAAACAATAGTTTGTAAGTGGGTTCTCGGGTTAAACATGATCGTACGATCGTTGAAGATGATCCTCGCAGTCGACAACCAAAAAGTGAAACAACACCAGATATCATTTTTTAAAATGTCGTACACATTGTTGGGAGACCGTGGCGATTGAGAAAGGATGACATGCTGATATCTTAAGTATTTCACATTAACTTGTGTATCACATTTAAGTCAAGAACTCAGTGTGAAAAATCTTTGTGTAACCTGGGTGCCGCATTTGGAGTTGTTGCACTTTTGGGGTGACCACGCGGGGTTATCTTAACAGCTTGTATGACCGCGTTTAAACTCGAATGCCCACATACGAACTATATTCTCGCTGAAGGTGCAACGTTTCCTAACACAATTGTCATTTCGTTGTCAATTTGTTTTGGCGCTAGACCATTTTTAACAAAGAATTATTCGTCACGTTGTCCGTTTTCTTCAAAACACGCGTGACACATGAATTTCAAACAGCCAGTAAACAATGAATAAATTGACAAATACATTTGGAAATTAAGTTTACACGAAATACGAATCTTACGATACACTAAAAATTTTAGTTCTACCGCTAAGCTAAGGACGTCGCTCCGCGAACGTTTCAACTGACCTTCGTACTGCAAAGAAGGCTTGGTCGATGAAGTGTTCCGTGATGTTCACCTTTTGAATAATCAGCAGTCTTCTGCTGGTGATGTCCGTCACCAAATATCCTACCTGTTGACCCTGAATATGATACAACACTTGATATGTTTGGTCGCTGCCTAAAGGTTCCCCACACGGTTAGTATTATCTGGAAAACTGGAATAACCATTTGCGAATCTCTGTCGCGCAGGAACAATATAATGTCAGTGGAAGAACCGACAGTCGCGTGGATAAGTGCCAACCGACAAATCAACCGTTTTGTACACCTGATTTAAATAATACATTTTTATTTATTTATTTATTTTTATTAATTATGTCGAGGGACAGAACCTGACAATGCCGGTGCTTGCGTAATCGGGCACCCGTTATCCCGAGTCTACTGCGTTGTATTGGGTATATAGACCTATACAGTACATTGTTTTCTTCATTCTAATAAAGCGTAATTGTGTTTTAATAATATCAGGATAACAATGAAGTACGTGTGATAATAATTATTAAAATTATTGTTCATAGACGGGCTGCTAGGCCGTGGGCGACTGTTGTTAATAGTGAAAACGTTTCGACCCCACCGTCGGAGGCCATCTTCAGTGTCGACAGCTTTTGGCAGATATTCGCCAATTCACCTAGGGGTTCGTCACAGCCTACCTCAGTACCGGGGTGAATTGGCGAATATCTGTCAAAAGCTGTCGACACTGAAGATGGCCTCCGACGGTGGGGTCGAAACGTTTGTCACTATTAACAATAGTCGACCACGGCCTAACAGCCCGGCTAGTAACAACGATAATTTGTAACAATGTTGACGCCGGCCGTAAGAACTAGTATACGTGATGATAATTGTTATTCTGTATGTTACATGTACGCACATTCACTCACCCGATATGTGTATTAATTGTGTCCATATAGGCCCAAATTATTATTTTAAGATCCAATATGTTTTAAGGCAATATCACATATTCCTTTGTGTTGTTTTGTCAAGTTAAAAAAGATGTTTGTTTTTTACAATTAATTGATGACAGTTAATTGCTGGTATTTAAACAAATATCTAACGTAGTTTTTAAATCGTACCAGTTCCTGTGTATTTTGTTACAATGTTTGTCTTCGCTAAGCACCTTCTAATTTAATGTATTTTACTGCATCTGTATAAGAATTTCTGTATGATTTACAAATTTTTTTTTATAATTTGTGTGTTCGCTAATGACCGCCAGCAACCTTATAAATAAATATATACAACAAAATTGATGACAATAAACCTAGGGCAATAAATGTTAGCGTAACGTCTAAGATGGCTAATTGTTTTAAAATCGAGTCTCGTTAGTGTCCAAATCCCCCCAAAAAAACCTTTCATTAAATGGTGTTGTTATTATTATTCACCCCCCCCCCCCCACCCCCGGAGAGCGTAGTTGAGATTATGCTCCGAGGCTAGGCGAAATGGGACCGCTTTTCTGCATTTATTTAGTCGGTTCTACAAGAAAAGAAAAGACAGGCCCAATTTAGAACCCACGGGCAGTAGAAGGTACGGGACAACTAGTAGGAGCCCGATAATGGTGCAACAGGCTCCATCCTGAAGTAATATGCTAAGTGGTTCCAGGATGGATGTACCTGAATTATATGCATAAAGCATAAAAAGTTTGCAATTCTTAAAAAAATTATTATTATATTATTATTAATAATAAATTTTTTATTACACAGTCCGGTATTTATGTGTTGTAAAATTATTTGTGAAGGTCGTTTGTGTGATGTAAATTGGTGTGAATTTATTGTGTTTTTCAGTTTTTATGTAATACTTATTAAAATAATATTTTTTCACGGAAATGTTAAATTATTATACAGGCTGATGTAAGTTTCAACAGTTAGTTATTGCATCATCAGAAACCGGGATATACTGTGCACGTACATTCAGTGTAGTTATTGCATCATCAGAAACCGGGATATATTGTGCACGTACATTCAGTGTAGTTATTGCATCATCAGAAACCGGGATATATTGTGCACGTACATTCAGTGTAGTTATTGCATCATCAGAAACCGGGATATATTGTGCACGTACATTCAGTGTAGTTATTGCATCATCAGAATCCGGGATATATTGTGCATGTACATTCAGTGTAGAACAGTGAATGTGGTGGTGACGGTGACGGTGGTGATGATGATGATGCAATCTATATTTACTAGATTTTAACAAATTTGGAACGTTAAAGAGTATACGTATATTAAAAGCAAGAAAACCTTTACTCTAAAATAATATTTGAAGTATGATACGGTGAGTACTCAGAATCTTACACTACGTTCCACTTGTACTTGTAACATAAACAAGTTTTGCGATTTATGAAACTTTTTATTTACAACTTTATAACTTTATGAACCAGAGAACTTTTGTTCTTTTCTTAATATCATTTATTTTAAAATATAATTCTTGTGTGCTCGATGTTACCAGTTTCTGATGTAATTTTTCATACATATAGTCTAATAATAATTACAACATATAATATACTTAATATATTAACTACTTTACCTCTAGATGTATTTTCCCTTATGTGGAACATGTTTCAGGAAACTTATTGATCCCATTCTCAGCCTTCTTAATTTTGAATCTTGTGGAGTACTTGTGTTTTGGTTGGGTGTTGTTATGGTTTTCTGTTGGTGTTTAGTTATTATTGTGTGTGATTGTAGCGTCTGTATTAGCTTTTTGTGTATTTTCGATGTTGAGTGCTTTGAAAATTGTATCGAATAATAATAAAGTCTCTAATTCTATAAAATTTTCAAAGCACTCAACATCGAAAATACACAAAAAGCTAATATATACACCACAATCACACACAATAATACCAGTATAAAATACCAAAAACCAACAGGAAACCATAACAACAACCAACCAAAACACAAGTACTCCACAAGATTCAAAATTAAGAAGGCTGAGGATGGGACCAATAACTTTCCCGAAACATGTTCCACATAAGGGAAAAACATCTTGAGGTGAAGTAATTATATATATTAAACACATTATATGTGCATCAAGAAATAGACTGTAGAAAAAGTATTTGAAATAATACATGTAATATAGTATATATAAGACATATATAATAATACAATAATAAATCCATTCAATATGACATTTTGTATTTGATATTTTAACACAATATTTAGTACATAATGCCACTCTGAATATGAAACTAGCACTGCGTGGAATGAATATAACGAATCATACGCACACATGCAGTTTTCTAAGTTTCACAGTCACAGCAGTGAGTGACTTAACGAGGTTCAACGTTGGCCAGTCTGAAATCAGTGATCAGAATATTGCTGTTGAACATTTCAATTTTTTTTAATAGAGTACACCGTTTTTTGTATAATAAATTTTTATTTCGCAAAGAAGAAGGAATTTGTGTATATTGTATTCTGTATATTTTTACAGTGGTGTATCTAATTTAATTTTATTATTTAGGAATCCTCATTTATTAGTGTCCCTGAATCAATAAATTACGAAGTGTTTTATGAGTTTAGGTCTATGAGTAAACACGATGTTTGAGCCAGTTGTGTCGACTTTCGACAGTTTCCACTGTCATCTTGAGGACCTGTGTACGGTCAGTACCAAAACAATTAAACGCATAACCAGACCAATGATTTGTACGTATATATGTTACACAAAGATTAATTATTACTTGTAAACAAACATTGCTATTTTTATATTTAATAATTTATAAATATAATATTACGAAAACGTTATTAATAGATTATTATAATGACGTAATATACTGTATTAATGTTCATTTTGTTATTTGAATTAGCAGTCTCTGTAATTTCAACTTTGTCGTGTTTAATTGCTGAAATGCTAGTGGTTCAGGACTTGATAATGGTGGAAACACTGAAAGGCCTCGTCCGGAGCATGACAGGTAGCAGTTCAGCAAGTAAGCACAACAAAGTTGGTAATGTATTAATTTATAATCTATCAATTGACAATATAATAATCGTTTAATCTCAATTATATAAATAAATACTGACATTTATAATCAAAATGGAATATACGTAATAGAATACGCAGATTGCAATACATTTTACTTAAGCCAGACGAAAAAGTACATGATACTTCAGTAGAGCTATGCATTTTTAAAACCGCATTTCTACAAGGCTAATTTAGCCACACACACATTGTGTAACTAATAAGCACTAATTTCAGAACATTCAATCAATAAAAATTATACAAAAATCTTATAAAGTGAATATGTCGGAAAATATTCACACGCACGCACAAATATAAATATATATATATATATATACACTCGCGCGTGCGCGCGTGTGTGTAAACATTCACTAATTAAATACCAGATTCAGATAACAGACAACAAAACGACTTAGTCAAGATCTTAAATATTATTACAAATTTTTCTGATAAACAACCATAATAAAAATTGTCGTTTTAAATCAGCTGAGTATATAAACAAACATACAACAATCGAAATAATTAAAACGAAATTCAAATCGGTTATTCTTTAAATATTTTATAGCTTCTGACGATACAGTTTTTAACTGCAAAACGTGCTAAAACGTAATAATCTACTTGTTGACGAAACTTTATGTGATTGTGAATATTATATGTATATAATTATGTAATATAGATATAATACTGTAATAAAGACTGTATTTTTGTGTGTATTAACACTCCTTTTTGAGAGGGAATAGAAATTTTCCTGTAACTTTCTCCACTTGGTATGTGTTTTGTTAACGCACACACAGAGAACGTAAGAAATTGTCTTTTGAAAGTAAGAAAAAATTACCGACAAAATTTGTATCAGCGACAGAATATGACGATAAAATATATCCTAAAGAGTACGTGTCAATGTTACAATGAAATATATATATATATATATGTGTGTGTGTGTGTGTGTGTGTGTGTGTGTGTGTGTGTGTGTGTGTGTGTGTGTGTGTGTGTGTGTGTGTGTGTGTGTGTGTGTGTGTGTGTGTGTGTGTGTGTGTGTGTGTGTGTGTGTGTGTGTGTGTGTGTGTGTGTGTGTGTGTGTGTGTGTGTGTGTGTGTGTGTGGACAGCGGGCCATATAAGTCGATAGACAAAAGTGTTTTATGTATAACGTCTAGTGATGAAAGGTTCTATAAAATTTGGTCATTAAGTAAGCACAATTTTAAAAACACTTGTGTCGACATTTCGGCGCTTCGTTATAAACTTTCGAAATTTTTTCTTTGGCAGTATAGAAACAATTAATACACATATATAATGAATATTAATCTCTATGGAATATTATAATTTTTCATATTAAAACAAGAGTAACTTTACGTGTAATAGTTATTATTATTATTCCTTTTTCAAACACGCCCGCGCGTGCGCGTTCACAAGAAGACTCATTCATGACGTGTGTATTACTTGTTTATCGCCTGTATACAGATTCTGATGATATGATAAGAATAAATTTAATAACTTCTGTTAAAACGTCAACACATATGTTTTAAAATCGTGTCGCAAAATGTTTCATCAGTTATTAACTCACGGCCACTACCAAACTACGAGCACTTCTATTGTCGTATGTTCCGTAAGGAAATGGAAGTATGGTGATGGCGAAAAAATCGTGTTCGAGATAAGGGCTAATTCTGGTTGTACTACCCTCAAAATATGAAGAAACGTCATTTTCAGAAAAGTGTGTGTAGAATTTTTTTCTATCGCGAACAATAACTGCCGCAAATTAAAACAGAATCAAATAATTTTTTGAATATGTGCCCAAATTGTAGAGGATTCAAGACCTATTGATTTTGGTGAAGATCGGTTAAGGAGAAGGGTTAGTTTACCTGTGACGTTTTACGTTGTAACAAGAGTAAAGTATTTAATTTTGATAAATAAACTATCCTGAAAAGAAGGTCATAATAATCCACTATAGAAAAGTAGATGAAATATCTATAAATGAAAAGGGTAGTTGATTGGGGGAGGGGTAATTTTCTATAAATGAAAATGATAGTTGAAGGGGGAGCGGATAATTTTTCATATGTGTACTACGTTATCGGCAACAAAGAAGTAGTTTCTATGGAAATATTTTATTTCAGTTTGTCAAACATAAAACTCGATTTACAAGGAACACGCCTATAACTTGTTAGAAATTATCGAACCGAATCCAAGTAAATAATTTTAAATATAAATCTTAGAACGTGGAAGTTATGTATGGTTCTCCATACCGATATTTTTTTATATGACGATACATTATTATATTCTGTAATTTTTAAAATACATTTTATTGTGATTATTGGTACATGCAAATATATTATTTTAATATTTTTTCAGTATTTTTTTTTTGTATTACAAATTGTATTACGTACAGCAGTATAAGAAGATAGTACAAGTGTTGCCAACCACGTACAATAATTTACCGGTTGCCCGGTGATACTCACCTCTTGGTGCCGAAGGGAACGCAACTACAGCGCAAATAGACGTGCACTGTGTCTCGCCAACTTTGACCTCCCGTTTCCACCCTACGGTGATGACGTCACACGTTTCCCTGCCTTATCATTGGCCTGCATTCACTTGTATTGTTGCGTCCCGCGCAGTCGGCGTTTCGTATTTTTTTTATGATTATATATTATTATTATTTTCCGTACCGGGGGTTTGTTGTAGTAGTGGTAGTGCAGGATCGCCTTCGATTGATTGGATGTTAATTTTGTGACTCAGGTGAGTGTTTTTATGGTCTCGGTTAATCAAATGCCACACAGTGTTTTATTATTTTTATTATTGTAATAAATTCGCGGGCGCACATTAGTGTGAGTTACCGATTGCATATACAGTAAAACCTCATTATAACGGACCCCATTAAACCGGACGTCGCTTATAACGGACGCGTATTTGGGTTGACCATAGAAGTAAATAACAAATAAGTCACAACAGTAACGTAGACGTATCAAACAAGCGACAGTAATAATAGAAATATTTACACTTACGGAGCCCGTAAAACTGCTGTAATTACTATAATTTTGAGACATTTTTGTTGTTCTTCAACTACAGTCTTCATTACGAACGTTGGCTATTATGGAGGCTATTCCTTTTTTTCGAAGCTGCAGATCCTGAAAGTTAAATACTGATAATATGTGTACGACTCTCGTGTGTCAGTCAACCATGGTTATGAGACATCCAACACCAACCAGTTATTAAAATATAATCGTTGTAGTTTCTCTGTAAGTGCAAGTAATATTTTCAATATTATTATAATACAGTAAAACCTCCATAATAACACACCCCGTTAAACCGGACGTCGCTTATAACGGACGCGTATTTGGGTTGTAAATACGTATTTAGTTACTTGTACGTACAGAAAATTAATTATTTTTTGAAACCAGGTAACGTAAATAATAATCTCGAACCAGTCCTTCTTGTTCTAGACAATAATACAGTAAAGTATGAACTCTTCGTTTTAACTTTTGATTGTCTCAAGACTGTAAAATACAGTAGATTAATGGCATTTGTACACAGCCCAGTGTTACAGTAATTTTTAATTTACAAGCTTTCTTTTCTATTGTAGACTATGTAAATGCAAAATAAAAACAAACACGTTTTATACTTAGACTATATCCGTAGTTTCAGTGATGTACTGCATTAGGCCTACAGTACGTACAACCTTACAAAACTTATTTATTATAAACCGGACTTGCATTAAAATGGAAACCTTCAGCCCCAAATAGTCCGTTATAATGGGTTTAAATCTTTGTGTAGACACGTAGATGCGCGTGCGTTCGAGATCTCAAGTCCCATTGTTATATTATTGAAACCGCTGATCTGCACCTTTCGGGATTTTCACTCTTTTTCCTATTTATATCGGCCATCTGAGGACCACATGCCAATTTCTTTTCTTTTTCTCCAATATTCTTTCATCTTTTCACTGTCTGTACTTCCTGTCTTCAGTCCACTTTGAACCTGCGTTTGTCTCTTTCCTACCATGGACTCCTATTTTTAACACTATTGTCCGACAAACTTCTCTTTCAGTTGCTTCTTCTGCGTTTATATTATTTTTTTCTAAATCCTTTTTGACTTCTTTAATCCAACTTGATGCTGACTTCTTTCCCCACAGATATTTGAAGATCTCTTTTGTTAACCTATTGTCGTCCATTCTATATAAATGTCCAAAAAATACTAGTCTTATTTTTCTCACTGTTTCTGTTACATTTTCTATACTTTGATATATTTCATAATTACTTCTTAATTTCCAACTTTCTGAAGTTTTTCGTGCGCCTAATGTTTTCCTAATAATTCGTCTTTCCAGTATTTCTAGTTTGTCTAAATTATAATTAGACATTCACTTGCATGTAGGCATTCTGGCCTCACTACTGTACTGTAATGCCTTATTTTCGCATTTTTAGATATGCACTTTTTATTCTAAATATCTTTAGTTATACCATATGCTCTTTCCATTTTATGAATCATTTCTTCTACACCAGATTTTTGTAAACCATTATCTTTTATTATTTCCACTAGATACTTAAATTTTCTAACCCTCTCTATTCGACCAATATCTGTTGGCAGGAATTTTGGCTCATTTTTAATGTTCGTGAGAAATTTGTTTTTTCTGCAGACATTCTTAAGCCTGTTCTACTGGCAATGTCCTTTTATTTTTAACTAAACCGAGTAATAACCGAATTTCACGTTTTTAATTTTATTTAAACTTTATTTGTAAATGTGTAAACTATAGACTATGTTAAGAATGTTTGACGCATAATTAGTGACGTGTAGAGGATGTTTCATTGAACATTCGTCTGTTAGTTACTAAGTTCGCCAATTCACCTAGGGGTTCGTCATAGCCTACCTCAGTACCGGGGTGAATTGGCGAATATCTGTCAAAAGCTGTCGACACTGAAGATGGCCTCCGACGGTGGGGTCGAAACGTTTGTCACTATTAACAATAGTCGACCACGGCCTAACAGCTCGGCTAACAATGTTGCGCCGCGCCGGCCGTATGTATACGTGATGATAATTGTTATTCTGTATGTAACATGTACGCACATTCACTCACCCGATATGTGTATTAATTGTTTCTATATAGCCCGTACACAGACCCAAATTACTATTATCATTGTGATCATTATTATTATTATTATTTTTGTTGTTGTTGTTGTTGTTGTTGTTGTTGTTGTTGTTGTTGTTAATATTCGAGTTAAGTTACCAATTGGCAACACTTTTCTCGGTTGACAACTTCGTTTTATTGATACTAAGGTTAACAAAAGTAAATGAAGATAAAAAGATTTAGCGAGGATCGGTCAACACGTCCTATAGACACAACGTTTACACCATTTGTGTCAACGTTTCTACAGTGTTTATAGCCATCATCGGGAACTGTACATGGAGAATAAACACATAAACAGACCAATTGAATGAGTGACTCTCTGTGTGTGTGTGTGTGTGTGTGTGTGTGTGTGTGTGTGTGAGAGAGAGAGAGAGAGAGAGAGAGAGAGAGAGAGAGAGAGAGAGAGAGAGAGAGAGAGAGAGAGAGAGAGAGAGAGAGAATGTGTGTTACATCGTAAGAATATTTACTATTCTCACATATTTTCCTACAGGCCTATAGATATTTTACTGATGATGTAACACACGCCGTCTCAAGCACTCGCACACGCATTCACCCAGTTAATTGTTCTGTTTGTGTTTGAATATGTCTCTATTCTCCATACATAGGTCCTGATAATGCCAATAAGTACTGTCGAAACGTCGACCCAAGCGATGTAAAAATTGTGTTTGTACTTATTGACCGGTCGTCGCTAAACCTATCATCATGCATTGACTGACAGTCACTACTTATCAGTGGCGTATCCAGAATTTCATATTGGTGGGGGGGGGTCCGGTCGTTTCGGCTTCGTACAAAAGAAAAAAACAAGTTAAAACTAATCAACATTATTATCTTTAAAGTGGTTGAAAAATGTGTGATAACATCCTGAAATCAATCCCATAAAGCAAACGGTAATAACACAATTAAAATACACGTTATTGAAACATTGTTTAGGAGATGGGCCTACTCCAGCAGCGTCTGGTGGAACGTAATGAAAAGAAAAATCTAGTTAAGACTAATCAATATTACAAGTGTGATAACGTCCCGAAATAAATCCTATTAAAGCAAACGGTAATAACACAATTAAAATACACGTTATTGAAACATTGTTTAGGTGATAGGCCTACTCCAGCAGCGTCTGGTAGAACGTAATGAAAAGAAAAATCTAGTTAAGACTAATCAATATTACAAGTGTGATAACGTCCCGAAATAAATCCTATTAAAGCAAACGGTAATAACACAATTAAAATACACGTTATTGAAACATTGTTTAGGAGATAGGCCTACTCCAGCAGCGTCTGGTGGAACGTAATGAAAAGAAAAATCTAGTTAAGACTAATCAATATTACAAGTGTGATAACGTCCTGAAATAAATCCTATTAAAGCAAACAAGGTAATAACACAATAAAAATACGCGTTATTTTAATGTTTTTTAGGCCTACAAGCTACTTATTGACTGAATTTGTTTTCATATAGGCCTATTTCATGTTTCAAACGTATACGCAAATGCTGTGTAATAAACCTGTTTGTGTATTTGAAAAAAGAGTTACTACTATATTAACGTACAAACTGAAAAAATAATAAAACGGCCTAAAAATTAAGAGGTTAACAAAATGTTTGGGATCCCCTCTGGGGGGGAGTCCGGTCCCGTTCGCCCCCCCGTAAATACGCCCATGCTACAAATTTAAGGTCAACAAATATTTTTTAATTCACCATGTGATGCGACATCCTCAGTTGTAAAGGACGAAACATATGGTGTTGTTAACAATAATATCAATAACACGTGACTGTCGACCGTGAAAGGATAGTTACCAGAAGTATCAAATCTACGATCGATAATAAGTTCCTTACGACAGACAGGGGCGGATTTACCATTTTTTCGCCCGTAGGCAGTATAAATTTGCCACCCTTCAACAAATCTCTGTTGGGGGGGGGGGGGTATTTACGGGTTTAATTCAATCCCTCTAATTTCAATTACCCTAAAATTTGTTATTTATATATTTTCTTCCCAATTTTTCTTAATACATGTCTATAGAACAATTTACATAACGTACTAGGAAGACTACAATAAGACATTAAATTACTGTTACTGTAACCGTTTTTATTCCAAAACAATTTAACTGAAGTCTGAATCAACGAACTAAAGAATAATAACTGAAGGAAAATAAATTAATGTGTAAACAAATTCAAGAGGGGACGGTGCTGGGGTTAAGAAAAAGTGATCAGACAACTCACACTTTACGCAGAAGTACACACCACGCCAAAAATTTACGTGGTGCCGGTCAGAGTTGGGTACGAAATTATGCCTCTTTTATAGTGGCATCTATCGACACTCACGTCAAATTACAGAGTCGGTGAAGGATGTTTAAATTTGAATGTAAACGAAGTAATAGTTAAATAATTAAGTAATACAATGGAAGTATCACTTACATAATGCATGTAAATGTGTTCTCTTTATGTAATAAGCCTAGCTAATAAACAGAATATATTAACATTGAAAATGTTTATAAGGACGTTTCGCACATTTGCGGCCGATCGCTGGTGCGTGATCGAAAATGGGAACCGGTGAGTTTCCATAGAAACTACTTCTTTGTTGTCAATAACGTAGAAAATGTTGTCAAGGCTTATTTGAAGCGTTGTACGCATTTCCAGTTGGATACTACGAGCGCGCCGTACGGTGATGTGTTCGTATCGAATTTAAGAATACTCAAGGACTAAATGATAAACTCCACATCATTCTGATGTACGGACGACCAAACATCATTGAAGACGAGTTATTTCGTTTATTCGACGCCGCTCTTTTGCGCTTTAACGTTTATAGCATGCGCAGCTATACGTCACGTACCGATGACTTATACTGGAGCCCGTTAATTATATGTGGTGATTTTAACTACAACTTGAAACTGCCCGAAGCTGGATGACTGCTCGCATATTTGGAAGAATTTTATTCGGTACGTTTAGCATCTGATCGAAATATCATAACCACTCGTAAAGGTACTACAATTGATGGTTTATTTTATAAGTTGCGACCAACCGAAGTGGTCCCATACGCTTCATATTTCACTACGCATCGTCCTATGGTTATACTTCCAAGTGAAATCGATGAATCTCAAGAAGAACAGCGAGCTTATGAATGCGACTACATTTAACTTATAATCTGTACATTGGTAAATGAAGAAAAATAAATATATATATTGTTTAGATTTATTGAAGCATTTTCAATGCTCTTCTCTGTGCATTGCATTTGTGCAATGCCTGTAAATTTTTTTTAAAGTTTCTTATCATATTGGGACGAAATGGAGTGGTATTTGAAACATCTCTTAGGTATAAAACCAACATAACGGCCGTCAGATTTCGCCTTTCCAAAATTTGCCGCCCGTAGACAATTGCCTACTTTGCCTATGCATAATCCCCCACAGACGACAGAGATGTTAATTGAACGATGCATTCCAACTGGTGAGATCCGGCAGGCACCGTCTCATCGCGGACAATTAGTCCGACACTGTTCATACTCGCCCAACTCGCCGATTCCGTAGCAGTCACTTTCGTTTCGTGATGACGCTTGATACCATAACCATGATAGCGGTCGGGATATGTGTGACCCTATAACCGACCGTCTTTCGATCAAAAGTGCGCTTACAAAAATGTTCTCGTTCAGAAACATGGTACACTGATGGCACGTTCAAATAACTCCAGTCTTACCGACGCAGTCGTCTGGCACAGTAATTGTTTGTAAATAAAAGTAAATATTACAGTTTTCAGTATAACCATTAAAACAACTGATTTGGTAAAAAAAAACGTTACGAAAATCGAAATTCAACTCGATTATTCATGAAATATGTTATACAAAAATACTCATATTTTGCACGTTATTTTTGAAAACAAACAATTATATGTATATTGAAGCATATAGCTTCAGACGATGCAACTTTTGTCTACAAAACACGTACGTTAAGCGAATTAGTTAAACATAATCTACTTGCGAACGAAACCTTATATAATTGTGAATATCGTGTGCGTATGTATGTGTAGATAGTCATCTATCTACTCCAGTGACGTATCTAGAATTTGGCTATGGGGGATCCGGGGTCGAGTCGGCTTCATACAAAAGAAAAAACAGGTTAAGACTAATCAACATTACTACTTTCAAAGTGGCTGAAAAACACCTGTTAACATTCTTACATCAGTCCCAATAGAAATACGCGTTATTGAAACTGAATTGACTGAATTGATTTTCCTATATTTCACACGTATACACTAACGCTGTATAATAAACCTGTTTGTACATTTAAAAAAGAGCTACTATAGCGCTATATTCGCGTAAACACCTGAAAAAATAAAACAGCGTAACAATTAAGAGATTAACAAAATTCGACACCTTTTTCGACCCTCTAGGGGGGGTCCCTTCCCTTCTCCCCCCCCGCCCGTAAATACGCCCCTGATCTGCTCGCATAATATCAAAAGTAGGACATACATTTAGTTGTAGCACTGCTAAATATATCACTGGACTAGCAATGTTTACAAGGAAGCGATTTCGTACTCACAAAACGGCTACAGCGTATCGCGAATAATAATTTTCGTATTCACACAACCAATCAATTATTTAATTCTACGTGTAATGAAAAGATTTTTACCACATTTTCTTAATTTTGGACATTTGTTTATTTAACCCTTCGGAGAGTTTAACCCTCCACACTAATATTTAACAAGCGCCCTTATCATGTAATCAGCATACATTCTGTATACACGGATTCATTGCTGTATGTTTTGCTGAATTCAGCGCTGAAGTTATAGGTTTAGCTTGGATCGTCGTGAAAACACAAAGTCAGTCGTAGTTTACATTTTTCCTGTAAATATGTTTAGGCAGCAAAATTTATCATCATATTCCCCGTGTTTTTGACTGTATAGGGTATACAAATGTTGAATCACAAAAATGTACCTCCGGTCCCCAGTTTCGCCGTTGGGCCTGACTCTTGACTTACCCTTGACGGTTCCATTTCCTACAAAGCGTTGTCTCATTTCTGCTTCTTTGTTTATATTCGTTTTCTTTTTATTTATGTGTTCAACAATCAATCTGAGTGACGTAATAGGCGCCACATTTGACGGTGTAAAAATGATACGAACAGTGTTTTCCCACTTGAGGTTATTGTAACAGTACCTCGTTGTGTACAAAACACAAAACTAGAACAGTATAAAACAAAGCTTTAAAACGAAACACAGGCACATAATTATAGCGGAATAATTGAGATAGCGTCAGTAGAATTGATTGATTTGTTTTTATAAACCATAGAGTTTGAATCTCTTCAGCCTTGGAACATTACACGTGTCCACCCGTTAGTTAGTTACAATGGTGAAACTTTTGTACGAGAGCGGTCTGAAAAGCTCTCGTCCTAACAATGAAAAAACGAATTTATAATTATAAAAAATATTTTTTTTTTTCAACATACAGTAATATCCTTTTAGGGTAATGCATTTATTGCAACGATGCTCCAACGCCACTATCCCGTCCCTGAAGTGGATCCAAGTCTCATCAGTCGTAAAGAATTGATCCGTTTTGTTCCAACGATGCTCCAACGCCACTATCCCGTCCCTGAAGTGGATCCAAGTCTCATCAGTCGTAAAGAATTGATCCGTTTTGTTCCAACGATGCTCCAACGCCACTATCCCGTCCCTGAAGTGGATCCAAGTCTCATCAGTCGTAAAGAATTGATCCGTTTTGTTCCAACGATGCTCCAACGCCACTATCCCGTCCCTGAAGTGGATCCAAGTCTCATCAGTCGTAAAGAATTGATCCGTTTTGTTCCAACGATGCTCCAACGCCACTATCCCGTCCCTGAAGTGGATCCAAGTCTCATCAGTCGTAAAGAATTGATCCGTTTTGTTCCAACGATGCTCCAACGCCACTATCCCGTCCCTGAAGTGGATCCAAGTCTCATCAGTCGTAAAGAATTGATCCGTTTTGTTCTTCTTAAAACGGTCCAAGCACACTTCAGATATTTTCATGCGCACCCGTTTATGATCAGCTGTGGGCAAGCGCGCACCCACCCAGCTCAAATCTTTTTCATTTGCAGTTCCTTATGCAAAATATAAAACGCGTTCTTTCGCAATGTATATATATAGTCTCATCAAGTCATGCACTTAATTCTATGATCGTCCAATACCATATCATGCGTTTTCCCAATGATCTGTAGTGTTGGTGTTGTTTTTGGAAGGCGTTCACTTGGATCGTCTTCCAGGCTGGTGTGACCACTTGGTTACTCACCGTCTTGTGACTTCTTAATTAGATCTGGTCTTTTGGTCACCACCGGATGCAATACAATCACAACTATACGGATTCCCAACTAATTTTAAATTGCTCCATAATTGTAAAAAAGGAGCGTACATGGACGCCATAGGCCTTTACAAGATATATAAGGCCTCGAAATTGTCAGCAGACAAGCTACTTAATGATAAACTCTCTTTTAAATCCAACCGTCTATATAATACTGCCATAGATATCGTAATGCGTACGGGCCATCGCAGTGCAGCAATAATCTCGGACGATAACGATGCTTAGCAGTCGATCGCGTGTAGCGGTGCGCACCAGGTCGCGACGCGGCGTGAAGTGCTACAATAAAGTGTTCTTAGATGACATACATACTGTGATGTTTGGTAAAAATTTTTGATTTTTTGACGACTTCTCCAGAAGGATTGGCGTTTTTATATAACCTGATGATGAGGATTTATCCTTGAAACGCGTAGTTATTGAAAGTTTTAAAGAAGTCACAAGACGGTGAGTAACCAAGTGCTTACAAATATTACAATTAAATACTTATACACGTGAGTTGGAGACTATAATATAATGAAATGGTATGACCACGTTTAAACTCGGCAGACCATTTTTTATTTGTTAAAAATGAAGGAGAAGAGCCCCCATAGGCTTTACTGAACCTTGAATACATTTCACTTGCTGTTAAACCTTCTTTAACAAAGACCTTCATGACTGGGGGATACTCAGTTTTATACATTTTAAGGAATACGGAGAACATTTCTGTTTTAAATAGCTGTATAAAATAAATTACTCGTTATAATGGCCGGAAATTTCACACAGATGCTAACAATAGATGCAGTACCAAAAAAAAAAAAATAATAATGTTGTCACCTGTGGTTGAAGACGAAAATTCTTCAGACCACCCGCATAAGTCTGTCGGTATGTTTGACCTGGGTCCCTTGATCGTGTTCCTTGCAGAGGGCGTCGAAATGTCGCGCAAGATTCGTACCGTGGTGCGCCGACTGTGGTTCTGAAAGCGGCGGGTCACCTCCATGTTGAACCCCAGAGTTGTATCCTGTACATCCAACCAGGTCTGAATATCGCCTAATACATAGAACTTTATTTTCCAATGTTAGCTGCAAAATTGACCAAAGCTTTACGCTAGGGATGTTGTCTATAACCCACGCTTTTCAAAATTTATACGGAGAAGGCAACAGAGACTTGGAAAAAAATGTGCAGGAACATGGGACTTTCACTTAATGGTGACCCGGTTTATTCATTACAGTTTGCTGATGACCGATTACTTTTGGCTAAAGTTTTTTAAGACATAGAGTACACGACTAAACAATTGATAAAAGAATATCAGAATGGGGACTAAAGGTAAATATGAATAAAACAAAATACATGGCAATAGGTGACCTTCATCAAGACTTGATATTGGAGGAAGACATGAGGAAGATTTCATATATAGAGGAATACAAGTATTTAGGGGTGAAAATTACGGCCAGTGGGAAGCAAGACAAAGAAATACATTCCAGAATTAATTTGGGAAAGATGGCTATATCTACATTAAATACATTCCTTTGGGATAAGCAAATTACAGCAGAAACTAAAACCAAAATATTTAAAACCATTGTTAGAAGTATCATTACTTACGACTCAGAAGTTTGGATTACTAATAAACACACAAGAACAAAATTAATGACAGCAAAGATGGACTTTTGGAGACGTTCTGCAAGAGTATCCATACTGAGAAAATTAGAAATGAAGTCATTAAGAATAGAATAAATGTAAAAAATTCAATTGTTGATTTTATCCAAACAAAAAAATTACAATGGTATGGACACACGAAAAGAATGACACAGGAAAGATTGCCAAGGAGAGTTATGGAATGGACCCCACCAGTAAGAAAGAAAAGAGGAAGACCACCGATCACCTGGATAGAAGAAATTCAGACTATATTGAGAGAACTAGAAACTGAAGATCTTTGGATGGACAAGCAGCAGTGTAAGATGAGAATTCGATCACTTCTGTAACCTTTGGTTCCGAAAAATGTATAAACATTGTACAGCCGGAATAAATAATTATAATAAATAGCTGCAATGCCCGTACTATGAGCCAGGCAAGCTGATTCAAGTTTATACTGAGCTGTTTACGTTTGATAGTGATATGTTTGTATGTGTAATGTGAGACGTTATGTGGAGGTACTTAGATCATCTGCCTGTTGTGGTCGTCACTGAGTTTCGCCTTTGGACAAGCGCCTTTCCTTACGCGAAAGTGACGTCCACCGACGTAGCTTTCTTAACTTTTATCCGCCATTTCTTCAGCAAAGTTGAATTCTGCTACGATTGACTGTATAGAATATCGGCCGCTAAACGGGGCCAGTATTTAGATTCATAATGTTGTGTTTTGTCACGCATTTAATTTTAATCTACTGTGCCTATATTTTTTTTCTATTTTCATCAAACAGTCACTGTCCCAACCTGTTCTTCTCTACATATTATTTGTATGTGAACGCGTGTTTGACGTTTCTAATGATGAGTGAATGTAGTTTTCTTGTCTTGGAATTGCTTGTGTGTTTCGTTCTCTACGACTGTCGTAACTAACCCCGTCACCATCGTGTTGTGCTTCTGAAGCGTCCGAGTCTCAGCGCCGTACAGTAAGACGGAACTTATCTTCAAACTTAGGTTGCGTTCTCTGCTCAGCTACGACTGTCGTAACTAACTCCGTCACCATCGTGTTGTGCTTCTGAAGCGTCTGAGTCTCAGCGCCGTACAGTAAGACGGAACTTATCTTCAAACTTAGGTTGCGTTCTCTGCTCAGCTACGACTGTCGTAACTAACTCCGTCACCATCGTGTTGTGCTTCTGAAGCGTCCGAGTCTCAGCGCCGTACAGTAAGACGGAACTTATCTTCAAACTTAGGTTGCGTTCTCTGCTCAGCTACGACTGTCGTAACTAACTCCGTCACCATCGTGTTGTGCTTCTGAAGCGTCTGAGTCTCAGCGCCGTACAGTAAGACGGAACTTATCTTCAAACTTAGGTTGCGTTCTCTGCTCAGCTACGACTGTCGTAACTAACCCCGTCACCATCGTGTTGTGCTTCTGAAGCGTCCGAGTCTCAGCGCCGTACAGTAAGACGGAACTTATCTTCAAACTTAGGTTGCGTTCTCTGCTCAGCTACGACTGTCGTAACTAACTCCGTCACCATCGTGTTGTGCTTCTGAAGCGTCTGAGTCTCAGCGCCGTACAGTAAGACGGAACTTATCTTCAAACTTAGGTTGCGTTCTCTGCTCAGCTACGACTGTCGTAACTAACTCCGTCACCATCGTGTTGTGCTTCTGAAGCGTCCGAGTCTCAGCGCCGTACAGTAAGACGGAACTTATCTTCAAACTTAGGTTGCGTTCTCTGCTCAGCTACGACTGTCGTAACTAACTCCGTCACCATCGTGTTGTGCTTCTGAAGCGTCCGAGTCTCAGCGCCGTACAGTAAGACGGAACTTATCTTCAAACTTAGGTTGCGTTCTCTGCTCAGCTACGACTGTCGTAACTAACTCCGTCACCATCGTGTTGTGCTTCTGAAGCGTCCGAGTCTCAGCGCCGTACAGTAAGACGGAACTTATCTTCAAACTTAGGTTGCGTTCTCTGCTCAGCTACGACTGTCGTAACTAACTCCGTCACCATCGTGTTGTGCTTCTGAAGCGTCCGAGTCTCAGCGCCGTACAGTAAGACGGAACTTATCTTCAAACTTAGGTTGATAACGCTTTCGTCTTTATAAATGCTCGTCTTGCCATTTCTTTCGCTTGCACATTTCAATAATACGATTATTCTTTAGATTTAAGGTTCCTCGTAATCACTGATATTTGCTAACTCGCTCAGTGAGTGTTGTTGATTATGAACGGCTGATGTACTCTGAGCAACGCTTTACTATTTGTCGTGTATGTTAAATTAGTCGCTTAATGAACTAGGTAGAAAAAAAATTGAGACAAAATTGTAGGCATTCGTTTAAGTAAAATTCAGTGCGTCATGATTTGAACAAAACAAGTATTAAACACCTTTATTGTGAAAGGAATAATATCATAGGGACATTCAGTATTTACAAAAGGTCGAATCCTAAACGTTTTTAATAATTCGTCACTTGAATAGAGAAAGGAATCGAGTTGAACGGCCCGGCTATCTTTCAATTGTTATGAGAATTTAATAATGAATATTTTTTCACGTAACAACTGCGAAAAAATTCATTTTAAAATTTGTAAGAGCTTCGTTGTATAATGAAGATATAAATGGGCAATAGGGAACGAAACTGACCAATTACTAATCAAGCAAGTAATTTAAAACTACTTCTAAATATGTAGAAAATTGGTAAGAAAGTTATAGCTGGACTTTAAATATTGTTTAGCCTGATATAGACTTTACTCTGTCAATATTACAAATACAGTTTTTAATTTTTTTATATCTGTGACCTATATCAATGAATTAGTCATATATTCAATGAAATGTATTCGAAAGAAAAATTGTATAATTATGTAATTATACCGCGCCCCTAATAATGAATATGTAAACAAATATGCGAACAAGCTTTCTCGGAACAGCGTAGTGAGACCGATTCACAAGACGCAAATGCATGCCCCCTTTGTGCACGTTTACAGTACTGATACTAAACCAAAATTACTTTGAATTCAATCATACAATTTTATCAACAAAATGAATGATTAGCAAAGGGATTTCCATTATCAATAGCTGAAATATTCTTACATGTTGACACTAAAATACAAAAAAATATAATTTTCTATTGTAGTGTATTTATTGTTCATAGCCTAAAGGTACCATACTGTAGGCTATGAACAATAAATACACTACAATAGAAAATTGAGATTATAGGTAGGCCTACCATTAGTAAACAGTAAGTGTGTGTGTATATTATAAATACATCACATTATCATTAAAAAATTATAAATTCAATTGATCCAAATCGCATATGTATAAGATACGTAAATGATGAATTACATATTTCTAACAACAACAAAATAAATTCAGATAACATATAACAACAGCTTAACAACACATTGACAAATATACAGTTCACATAAGAAAAAGAAAAACATAACAGAATCGACTATTTACACATAACCATTGCAATAAATAATAACCAACTACAATATGCAATATATATAAAACTAATCTCCATTAACATTACCATTCCTACCGATTCTAACAACCCAACCGCAACATAAAATGGCAGCTTTCTACTCACTCTTCAAAAAGAATGTATAAATATCCGTATGGACAAACCATACTTCCATGTTCTAAGATTTGTATTTAAAATAATTTTCGAAATGAAATATTTTCACAGAAACTACTTCTTTTTCAGCCTTAATCACAGTACTGTGGTCCCTAACGTACCATCTCACGTTAGCGCACTTGATTTTCACTGATGATGGCAGTCGATGACACTGTCGAAACGTCTGATTTTGCAGAAAACATTGCACTACGGTCAAACAGCTGGGGAACGAATTTTAACAACAAACTAATTCTTTGTTGCCGATAATATAGTACACATATAAAAATTATCCCCTTCCCCTTCAACTATCACTTTCATTTATAGAAAATTACACCCTCCCCCTTCAACTACCCTTTTCATTTATAGATATTTCATCTACCTTTCTACAGTGGATTATTATGACTTTTTCAGGATACTTTATTTATCAAAATTAAGTACTTTACTCTTGTTAAAACATAAAAAGTTGCAGGTAAACTACCCTTAACCTATCCTCACAAAAAACAATAGGCCTTGAGTCCTCTACAACCCAGGCACATATGCAAAAAATTATTTGATTCTGTTTGAATTTGCGGCAGTTATCGTTCGCCATAGAAAAAATTCTACACACAGACACTTTTCGGAAAATGACTTTTCTTCATGTTTTGAGGGTAGCACAATCATAATCAGCCCTTTTTTCGAACATGATTTTTTTCGCCATCACCATACTTCCATTTCCTTATGGAACATGGAAGTAAAACACTCCTAAACATACAGGAAATAAATAAATAAGTGTAATTTACCAAATTGCTGAAGAAAACGGATACAGTAAAATCACGATACACAAAATATAAAATAAAATTAAATATAAAATAAAGGCAATACATTTAAGAATTGATCAGAATGAATCACACGTAAATAGTAATAACAAGAATAATGAAAAGTAGAGTACATTCACATACATAAACAATAGGATGACAAGTCTCACAAAATTATTTTAAAATACAGACATTAAAATAGCTTAAAGAACAAACAAAAACTAAGTATTTCAGAAAACAAAGATAATACAATGAACAATGGAATATACAAAATTGAATGCCAAGAATACAATAGATGTTACGTAGGCCAGACAAAAAACAAACATTTATAAATCCAATTTGGCCACACATGCAATAAATACAGGACACTAATTCCCGGACATCACCAATATGACACTGATAAAACAGATACCACACAGTAATGAAGATATGAAAAAATTTACAAATATATAGGCTAAACATAAAACACAAGACATACTAATACCCGAACAAATACAAAACAACACAAAACATGACACGATTTTTAAAATACCTAACATTTGAAAGGCTCAAAAAACAAATATATATATATATATACCACACCTACACACAATAACATCAGTCACAATTAACAAAATCCAACAACCAACCTGAAAAAATATTCCACAAGATTAAAAACTAAGATGGCTGAGGATGGGCAAAATATTTTGATACCCGAAACATGTTCCAAGAAGGAAAACAATACATCTTGATTGAAAACCAGTAGCAAATTTAAGTATATATATTGCAACGTTACAACAATTATACAAATATATTACCATGTACTCAACGCAACTAAATGTGTATTACACCGGCCAGGTCGCAGAATTTTGTTTCTCGTTGCGTCAAGTATATGTGGTTGCACAATAATTAAATACTTTTTAAAGAGGAGTGAGATGTTGTTGACATGAAATAAATCATTTAAAATCGTTTCAAATAATCATTCTAAGATTTATTAATTAACAGAAAAAAAAATATTTCAATATTAAAATTTCAAACATTAGACACATAAATATTTACCTTTATAAGTTGTACACATTTACTGTAACGTGCAATGCTATTCATAACATACCACACAAATAAACACCCGTATAATCTTACTGACTAAACAAACATGTTAAACAAGTTATTTAAATTCTTTTTATTCTGTGTGTCTGAAATTAACTCAACTTTTAAATACTGATAGCATCTCAGTTACAAACAAAATAAGATTAAGTTTCAAGAATGAATTTATTTTTGCTATAAACAAATAAATTTGATGTTACCTTTACTTTCAGTCTATTAATTGATTTATACTGACACACCCAAAAATACGACAAAAGATTGATATTTCTTTTCTAAATTTTGTTATTAAATTAATTTCTCTTATTTCTTAATATTTAAACTTACTAACTTTAATGCTTTAATGTTTATAGTTCATTTCTTTTAAGAGCTCTTTTCACAATAAAATTATTACAATTGTTTTTTTTATCACCTGCATACTGCTGCCGTTACCGTTGCGCGCGCGCGCGTGTCCAGAATGCTGAGAGTATGATGATGATGATGATGTTGATGATGGTGTTGTGGTCGTTGTCTCTAAGTGTTATTGTTGGTGATGCTTCAGAATTCCTTTTTACGTCTTGGTGTGAGTGTGGTAGTGTGCGTGTGTGTCCAGAAGTCGATCGGCAAACGGGCAGCGTAACATCCTGTAGATTTCTTGAGTCTGAGTTTCTGATCGCCCAAAGTTGCCAGTGGTATTTATACTGGTGGCGATTTGACAGGAACATTCCTGCTTTCGACAGGTTAGAGATGGTCAGTTCGCTTCAGAGCGTCCTTTTTATTACACTCACTTTTTGGTTAATTATCGCGAACTTATGAACATACTCGTCACATGAGCGATCTCATTGTTTGCGTAATTTTTCTCTGGTCACTCACATATACCACACATATTAATTGCTCTTCAATTACACTAGTAATTAATATTAATTAAATAGCATCTTTAATATTGCACCTCTGGAAATAAATTTTACATTACCATACTCGATATAAATCCCTTTACGTAATGGTGTCTTTATAATTGGCATAAGTCTTTGCTAACAGGTTTAAAACAAATAATTAGTTTATTTTACTCCTGTTAAAACTTGATTAATTGACAACAAAGAATTCGTACGTGTCACCCCATTATCGTGTCGCAGCTGGTCACACACACGCTGTATCTTATGCGGCGGCAGGTGTACGTTTTTCGACAGGCCTCGGCCGGCATTTTCACGCACAAAATTGTATAAAACTGTTCGTCTTATACTTTCTATGCTAATTACATATTAAACATACCGCCCTGGGCAAATATGCAAATATATGTATTGTTGCAATATATATATTAAAACACTTTCTGCTACAGTTCGTTTCTTGATGTATATAATATATATTTTATAATGATTTTACCTCAAGATGTTTTATCCCTATATATATTGCAACGTTACAAGTATTTCAAAAATTCACACAAATACCGTACATTACCATGTACTCAACGCAACTATGAAGTGTATTACACCGGCCAGGTCGCAGGATTTTTGTTGTTGTGTCAAGTATATGTAGTTGCACAATAATTGAATAATTTTCAAAGAGGAGTGAGATGTTGTTGACATGAAATAATTAATTAAAACCGGTTCAAAATAATCATTCTATGATTTATTAATATTAATAGAAATTATACAAATATTAAAAAATTCGAATCTTAGATAAATAAAAATATTTTCTGTTATAAGTTTACACAAATACAATGTAACCTTCTATGCTGTTCATGACATATAAAATAAACAACCATATAATCTTACTAGCTAAACAGACATGTTAAACAAATTATCTAGATACTATTTATTTCAGTGTGTCCGACTTTGACTCAAATTCTAAATAATAATAGTAACTCATTTACAAACAAAAATAATATTAAAAATCAAGAATAAAACTAATTTTCGCTATAAACACAATATAAAATAACATTTACTTCTAACCTATTATTTTTTTCTACTGACACACCCAAATTTTAATATACAACAAAAGATTAGTATTTTTAAATTTTCTTGTTAAATTAAATTATTTTCTTTAACTACTATTTAAATTTAAAACCTTAAGTCTTTACTGTTCATATATATAAGTTTCTTTTTGAGAGTTCTTTTCACAAACAAAAAAATATAATTGTTTATTCATCACCTGCGTACTGCCGACGTTACCGTTGCGCGCGCGCGTGTGTCCTGAATCCTGAGAATTTGATGATGCTGATGCTGTGTTTTCTGTCTCTACGGGTTGTTGTTTGTGATAGTCCAGAGTTCCTCCATAAGTCTTGGTGTGTGTGGTAAAGATCGGTCAGCAGACCAGCAACGTGACGTTGTGTGAAGATATCTTGGTCTCTGAGACCGCCCCAAAATTGCCGGTGGTATTTATACTGGACGGCAATCTGACAAGTCCAGGACTGTTTTCGGCCTGTTAGATATTGTCACTTCGTGCAAAGCGTCCTTTTAATTACAAATCACTTTTTGGTTCATTTTCGCGATTTCGTAAACATACTCGTAGCACAAGCGATATCATCGTTTGCGTAATTTTTTCCTGGTCACTCACATACAGGGTGGCACAGGGAAACGGGAAATTTGAAATAATTAGAAAAAAATGAAGGAACGTTACAAAACTTTTTTTGAGGCTTAAAATATGTTCTACAAGACTGGAAATTACATTAGGCATCACTTTTTAAAAATTACATCAGTTAAATGCTGCCCATTTTGCCGTACACATTCAGTAAGTCGTTTCTGTATTTTTTGCATAGCGCGGCGCAATGTGTCACCTGGGATTTAGGCGATTTCCTCTTCAATCTGTGTCTTGAGCTGAGCAAGGGTTCTTGATCTAGTCTGGTACACGATGCTTTTCAGATGTCCCCATAAAAAGAAGTCACAGACTGAAAGGTCTGGAGATCGGGGCGGCCAACCGATGTTAGCATTCCTTGAAATTATGCGATCACCAAACAAAAGTTTCACTGCTGCCATAGACTGTCTGGCAGTGTGTGAGGTGGCTCCATCCTGTTGAAACCAGGTGTGCTGAATGTCAAGATTTGGAAAAGTATGGAGTCTTGGAGCCAAAAATGTCTCTAGCATGTTGACATAACGTTCAGACGTCACAGTGACAGCAGTGCCTCGTTCATCTTCAAAAAAGTAAGGGCCTATCACCCCATGACACGACACTGCACACCATACGGTAATTTTGGTTCCTTATTAATGGACGCTGGTGAAGCTGAGCAGGGTTTCCTTGAGGCCAGTAACGGAAGTTTTGCTTATTCACGTATCCACTTAAGTGAAAATGGACTTCATCGGACATCCAAAGATTTTGAATGAAGTTAGCATCCTCATTGATTTTAGCCAACAGTTGTTCACAAATTTGCAGGCGCAATACACAATCATTAGGATTCAGTTGTTGCACAATCTGAAGTTTGTACGGATGAAATTGAAGTTTATGGAGTATTCTTTGAACTCTCCGACGTCCGAGCTGCAATGACGAAGCAATTTTTCGCACCGAACGACGAGGACTCCTTAAGATGGCAGCTCGCACGACATCAATGTTATTTGGGGTACGTACAGACCCTACACCCCCCACTAGCCTTTTTTTTTCAAAGCTGAATCAGTCTCTTCAAAATTACGAACCCACGTTTCGATTGCATGTAACGAAGGAACTTGACCGCGGGGCGTGATCTGATAGTGGCGCCGAAACTCTCGTTGTGTAGCTGTCAGACTGTCACCATGTCGGTAAAACGCCCTTACGGCGACCGCACGGTCTGCACCGCTCCACTGCTCCATGGTAACTAAATGTCCGTTACTGCTAGACAGACAGTTTCACTTCTGCTACATCTACAGGGCTGCCAACATCAATTTCAAATTTTCGCGTTTCCTTGCGCCACCCTGTATAACACACTTATTAATTACTATTTAATTACGCTAGTAATTAACATTCAATTACGCTAGTAATTAACATTAAATTACCTGGCGTCTTTATTATTGCAAATTTCTGCAATACTTTTACATCACTATATTCGTTAAAAATTCCTTAACGTAATAATGGTGTTTTTATAATCGGGGTAAGTCTTTGTTCACAGGTTTAAAACGTATTAATTAGTTTATTTTTATCCGGTTAAAACTTGATTACAGAGAATTCGTACGCATCACCCCATTGTAGATTCTTGCCTGTCTAGCTTGCGTTCACACACACAAACACACAAGCGCTGTATTCACTCGCGAGGGCAGGTGTACGCTTTCTGACAATTCTTATCCTGCATAATATTGTTAAAAACTGTTCATCATATATTTTCTATGCTAAATATTTACAAACATACCGCCCTGGGAAAATATGCAAATATATGTATTGTTGCAATATATATATATATATATATATATATATATATATTCAATCACTTTCTTCTACAGTTCGTTTCCTGATGTATATAAAATATTTAAAATTTGTATTTACTTTACTTCAAGATGTTATTTTTCCTTTATTTGGAACATGTTTCGAGAGCTATTGTGCTCTCATCCTCAGCCTTCGCGATTCTGTGTCTTGGTCTGTCGCCATTGTGGTCTCCTGTTGGTCTCTGGTATCTCAAAGTGGTATTTTTGTGTGTGATTGTGGTGTATGTATTAGTATTTTATGTATTTTCGATGTTGAGTGCTTTGAAAAATGTGTCGTGTTTTGTATTGATTTATATTTGTTCAGGTATTAGTTTGTTTTGTGTTTTATGTTTGTATGTTTGTAAATTTTCCCAAATGTTCATTATGGTATGTGTTTTGTTAGTGTCATATTGGTTATGTCTGGGAATTCATGTCGCGTGTTTATTTCATGTGTGGCCAAATTGGATTTATATATTTCTGGTTTTTTGTATGCATCAAACATGTAGCATCAGAAATTCTACAGTGGGAAGCAAATGAAACAACTCATACGAAAAGCGTTCTTACTTTTTTAATGGTCAACACATACAGTACCAGCAATCCTTCGCGGTCATGGTGTGGCAATTTAGTTACGTTCATCGTTTGCGATCTGACACTTTTCTTATCTGCTTTACGGTATGACAATTCGCATATTTTTCTAGATACTAAAACGGTGTGGAAATCTACCTTCAGCCCAATATATTTCCATCAAGATCAGATAAAACAAGCCACGTAAAGAATTTTATTTGATGTGGCGTCCGCGTAGAAACGAACAGCATAAATTAATGTTAAAATGGCTCGTAGTTAAAAAGTCAAGTTACCAGTAGGAGGTTGCGTGGCTGACCACAGTAGCAGCAGGCACCTCACTAAAGGAAGTAACAATTGTTTGTACGTATGTCTTAAACAAAGCATAAGCCACACCCACGGTCGTCCCCGCCAATTAACTAACTTTTGGCCATGTTCGGGAATATTCCATAAGCAGACCGATACTATTTCGTTACTGGCCATTATTGTCGGAAATAACCATAAGCCTATTACTGTGACACGATGAATCACAAATCCCTTTACAGATCGTCTCATAATATTGTTTATGTCATAAGCGTTCGGTTATCTCTGAATTGTCTTAACCTCTTTTAAGTATTTTCTATTGTTCTCCCACACGGATTCCTGTGGAGCGCTTCCGCGAATGAACTTAGTACACGTCTACACTAACACAGATAGGAGGTGGTCTGTGGTCGCGCGCGCGCGCTTGTGTGTGTGTGAAATCATTAAAATAATTATTGCTTACGTGAGTGACAATATTTATGTTGCTAGTGGTCAGGGGCGTATTTACGGGGAGGGGGAAGAACGGGACCGGACCTCCCCCTTCAGATGGTGGAAAAAGTTGACGAATTCTGTTAATCTCTTAATTTTTAGACTTTTGTTTACACGAACAGGCCAGCCGTGGACCACGCGAAAATATCATTTCCTTTTCTTCTCCTGCCAGAAGGCCCTCATTCGCACACTATGCGCCGCCTTCCTTTACACTGTCCACTGCTTTCTCGTCTTCTTCTCACACCTGAGAACTTCAAGATTTTGAATTTTGTTTCTGTATGTATTTCTTCGTCTTCTTCTCACCGCAGAGAACTTCAAGATTTTGAATTTTGTTTCTGTATGTATTTCTATCCACACAGTCGTTCAAAGAGATACCCAGTTTCATCATTTCCTCCTTGAGTTGTTTGGTGTATCCGTTCAGACTGGAAAGTTGCTAAATATAGTTGAAAATTGGTTTATTTAATGTGGACCAAACCATATGTGCAAGGAATCTTAGTCTTTTCCTTCGGAAAGCCGTTTCCAGATCTTCCAGATCCCTGTACAGCTCTGTTTTTAGACTGTTTTATTATTATTATTTTCTCTTGTTTTTAGCTTTGTACGCTAATCTAGTAATATAGTAGTAGCTCCTTTTTAAATATAGAAACAGGTTTATTACACAACATTAGGGTATATGCGTTTTAAATATGAAATATAGGAAAACCAATTCAGTCAATCGTTTTTCAGTTTGGTGGTGATCTTGTAACCATAATGCAATACCGCGTATTTTTATTGTATTATTACCGTTTACTTTAATGGGGCTGATTTCAAGATGTTATCGGGCGTTTTTCAGCCACTTTAAAGGTAATAATGTTAATTAGTATTACCTTGTTTTTCCTTTTGTATGAAGCCGACCCGACTCCGGACCACCAAAAGCCAAATTCTAGATACGCCACTGAGCATTGGTTGACCAAACGACGGCTGAGAAGGCGAACTCGTTTCGCCCGCTTTTTGTTTACGAGCCTGGCCTGCATGTTAATCCTTCGTGTGCGCCTTTAGCGTAGATTTTGGGAGTACTCATTTTTTAAATACAGCACGTGCTACACAACGCAATAATCGCTCGCGACTGCGTCTCCAACTGGTCCTGGAGCGGTCAGGTCTGCGTCTGACGCTGGAGACGCTAGCGCCTCTAGCGACAGACGCTTGGAGGAAAACGGAACTATGAGAACCTGGTTAGAGCAGTAGATCGCAACAGCCGCTCCGAGCAAAACACAACTTAAGCCTGTTACCTAGCGTATTCGATAACCTAAGTTTGAAACAGAAATTCAGACCGGCGACAGTCTTGTTTCAAATTTACGCCACGCTATGTTATCAGAGCTTCTGAAACAGTGATGAAGTCTGTGAATGTTTTTTTTAGAAACCACTTTTGGGACAACGTGCGAAATAAAACGTAAGTAGCGTACGTTCACGTTTGTTCTGAGCCTTCGGCATCATCGTTTTCTCGATGAGACTGTGAAGAAGCACAGTGTGTTGATTATATAAATATCAATATTTACGTGAAGAAGTAATTATTTTGCAATGAATGCAAGAAACTTAGGTATCTCACAACAACATAAGGCCTCTTTTATGCATCCGAATTATAACGTACGATAAGTTTTGCATCCGATTTGATTCCGTTTTCTGTCGTACGTAAAAAAATATCGGACGTGGGTGTGAACAAACTCTTTCAGGGTACTGTGAACAAACATCATCAGTACTGAAAGTGGATCCGTGCGTATTGTATGCCGCTTATCGGTTCGCTTTTATGATCTTTGGAAGCGGGATCCCATAGTGCTCTCCTGTTTCGGATTTCGTCAATGAGCCTTTCAATATTAATGGCTTTCATATTTAAAATACAAATTAAGAAAATCACACTACCGCGTGAATACCACCCACTGATTACTTGGCACAACTGGCCTCGATGACGCTAGGCAGGAAGGTTGGTAGCACTGATATCTGAAAGTCATACGATATAAAACTTGTGCGAGTGCATAAACGGGATCATTACGTTCCATGTGTCCAGACAACTCGACCGATATTATATCGGATGCGTTTCCTAGGACACCACGATATGTTTTAGAGTCCGGAACGATAAATTTATCGTGCGACAATGCATAAAACGGCCCACTTTTGTTGTAGTTCTACATGTCGTACGAGTTTTTATCGTAGGTTATAGTACGATATAACCGGATGCATAAAAGGGGCCTAAGGGTACCACATACGCGCGCGCGAATTTGAGTGAATGGTCGGTCAGTCTTGAGTGTCAAGATTATAACCTACACTCCAGTAATAAACTTATGTTTTCACCGCAGACTGATTCACTCTTCAGTTCGTGTCATATTTATTGAAATATAAATTCAGTGCAGCAGTTATATTTATCAAAAATGAAAGAAGTAAGAGGAAAAATTGATGGAAGGGAAAAGTTAGTCCGTGGAACGGGCACAGATCGCGGACGGAGGTCATCATGAGGATGGTGTTAGGTACTCGAGGATTATCGGGAGATGCTTCAAGACTCTGCTTATACCATTCCCGGCTCTCCGTTGAGCTGGAGGTCTCATGTTCTGAACGCAGACCAGGCGCCTGACGATGGTGTGGTCAGTACTCTTGGGTTATAGTCGTGCATTTCCAACCCTCTGCAGGTTACGGAATATAGGATGCGGGAACCAGAAGCAGTCTATGACTCCACCCTTTCAAGGCGGGCACAGATCCGAGGGCACAGACCAACCTCGAGTCCAACAGAATACATTGGAGGCAAACCTGGGTTAGCCCCCGATTCCAGCCGAGACGCAGACAGGGCTGCTCCCGAAGATTTGATTTGACGGTTAGGATATTACCCTGGCACGACCCCCCATCAACCACGGGTCGGCCGCCCGTTCTGGGGGACCGATCATTGGCCACGTGACGTACACACAGACAGATGTAAAACCAGAGAGGAAGATGAAGAATAATAAGATGGAGAATACGCAAAACACAGATTTACTTTAATCGTATGTGTTACCAGTAACTCTGGACACACCGGATGCCGTAATGAAGAATAATTTAAGAAACACTAACATATTACACGTAGTGTGAATCGGCGATTAGGATGTCACTGGTGACAACTGGTCAGATTTTCATCCTTCAGAGCAGTCCACAGACCCTATAGATAGTGACCAGCATCGACAGTAGATATGAAGCCTTTCTTTTCTCAGAATTGTATCTTGAACATAGGTGTAGACATTTCGCGAATCCGCCGTTCTTCTTTTTTTTTACTACAGCCCAACGTAAGCCCTGGCTTCCAACACCTATCTTCTCCAAAGTCTCCTGTCCATTGCCAGCTCAGTGTAACCCCTAACATCCATTCTTCTGAGATCTTCTAGCAGATCATCCAGCCATCTTAACTTAGGTCGGCCCCTCTTTCTGCCTTTATGGACTTGCGCCCTCAGGATTTTCTTTTGGCGTATGCTGATCATCCATCCACTATAGGTGACCTGTCCATTGTATTTGTTGAGTCTTTATGAATCTTACAATTTCCTCATGATTCAATATCTCATCTATCTTCTGGTTATTTCTTATTCTGCATTCGTCGTCTTCTTTAACCGGGCCATAAACACGTCTTATGATCTTTCTTTTAAACCTTCACGGTGTTTCTTGTTCCTCTTTTATCAGCGTCTATCTCTCGCCTCCATAAGTAAAAGTGTCTTATATATTTTTATTTTTGTGCCACGACTAATCAGTTTGCTTCTCAATAGTCTACAGTTGGCATAGAATGCCTTATTTCCTATTTGTATCCTGTCATGTCGAACTTATTAACTGCTTCAAATGCATTATCCTCTATCCATAATTATACATATTTCTTCTCCTTTCTGGTGCAGAAATCAGCATGTGTTTAGTTCTGCTGATATTTACATCGAGTCCCATTTCAGCGAATTTTTGATCGCGAATCCTCCCACAAAAAAAAGAAACATGATATAACGTTCCAGATAAATTTGTTTTGCCTTATAATGATGCGTCTCCTTTGTGTCTTCAGTTATTGCATACCTCTTGGTAGTCTTGTGTCATGTTATTGTAATAACTTCGCTTGTAGATTTAACAAAATCATTTCAGTTTCAGTTTCTTACAGGTGCGCCGCATCTGTACGCAGGAAGTATTTTTTTTTCTCGGCGACAGCTCTTATCGACAGAGTTCATTGGAGACATCTTTCTGTGGGGTAGTTAATTGTCAGTCGGTCGACTGCTGAAACAATCGAAGCCGGGAGTTGTGTAGGGGCGGCTCGGCTCGGGGTAGGAATGGAATGTGACATTTGCTCAAACCGCCCGCCTACGAACGGGGTCAACAGAACAATTGCCGCATTCCGCTCCTCATGTTGGAAGAATTTTTAATATAATGCGTTTTCTCTCTTTCGCCACGATTTATGCCGTGGCAGCGTCTTATTGGATGCAGCCGAACACGCACCATAAATATAAGTCATCAGGTTTTGCGTCATACCAGTGACGATTTTGTCACGTGTTACGTCACTAACAGCGAACCATCGCCACTGAGGTTATCTTGTGATTAGATAACGCAACAATAAATGTATTTGTTTTGATTTACGCGGTTTGTGTCATTCTAAACGAGTTCTGTATCTCTGTGTTGACTCTGAAGAGTTCCAGACGCTTCCACTCACGTACTCTCTCAAACTGTTGTTTGTTTTTCCAAAGAACTGCTTCGCTCGAGTCAACACCGTATGCGCAATCAAAGAAAAAGTAAAAAATTGAGTTTCACATAAAGCTTAGTAATGAGTGTTCTAATCGTCTTGCAGCTCGTAAGAAGATATTTATTTTCAAAAAATATTTCCGTATGAGATGAAAAGAACAAGTGTAATCGACTGATCGTTTTCCGAAAGAAATCGTACTTTGTTGCCGTTGTGTTTAAGGGTACCCGGAAAGCAAAAAAAATTCACATTTTTATTTTTTAATGAAATATTAAAATACAAGGTTTTCTCTTTACAGCAATATATAAAATATAGGGGTTTAAAGCTCTTTTCCTATTTAAATAAATTTTTGAAATATATCTTACACACAGTATCGAGTGACGTTGAACCAGCTCGTGGTCCAAGTACAACAGGTCGATGCATGACAACACAGAATATCACCACTGTTTGTTACTATGTGACAAACACAGTATGTCACCTGCAATTATATCTAAAACCTATTTTTAGATCAAATATATTGGAACTTACCGTCTGCGGCTTTTCAAGACGCTGTTTCTGAAAAGCCGCAGACGGTAAGTTCCAATATATTTGATTGAACAACACGTGGCTTGGTACTAAACATTTGGGATTTATTCCTGTTAAACATATATTTTTAGAGATTTATCTAGTGAAAATCTTCTAAATAATTGCCTTCATAGGAAAACTCAAAACATGAATGAGAGCGTGAATCACATAATTTGGACACAGATTCCAAAATCAACATTTGTGGGCCTAGAGACACTTCAGTTTGGTTTTTTAGATGAGTGGCATGCTACAATGATGGCAATGCTATTAAATGCTTAGCTTTTGAGAAACTGGGAATTAATCCTGATACTCGGATGGTTAACGCGTTGAAAATGCTTGAAGATAGGTTATGCACTTTGGACAGGCTACATCAGAGTATGAAAAAAAAGGCTAGACAGCAAATAAGACTAAAAATTAAGAAAGAAAAAGAACTTAGTGATTCCCCAGACTATAATCCAGGAATGTTCTAAGTTAACTGAAATATAAAGTTATTATAAAGTACGTTTTTTGTTTCTCTTGTTTTTCACAGATTCAATTTTTTACAGGAAAAGGAAAATTTTCTCAAAAACCATTTACCTAATCTTGTTGAAACTTTAACAGGATATTTACTGTACAAAGACACATATTTTAACGAGTTGTTTTAAAAAAATAAGCTGTAGAACTAATTTTATTTTATTTATAAAGTCAATTTTTTCCTTACATTTAACGTAGATGAGAAAATAATTTTTTTAAGCGAACTAAAACTTCAATTTAAAAACAACGCCGTTAAAATATGTAAGAGGGATCTGTTAGATAGTACAAAAAATTTGATAGTTAGTGTGGGGGAGTAGTTGCTGCGAAACTGTTCCCGGGTACCCTTAATACATTAGCCTGAAATCTGGCAAACAAATTTGTCGCTGTTAGTAGTACATATTTTATATTTCATGTAAATTTCATAAAACGCAGTACATTTTGATTATTACAGATCTTAGAAATTTTCCTTTGTTTGGTAGTATTTTGTTACTTCCTATTGTCTGTACCCGCACAAATTTACGATATTTCGTTTATCCGATTGTCGGTATCAATATATAACGAATATCGTTTATACGTTTAGTAAAATAATGAGTTGTTTAATCTAATTAAATAGTGGCTGTTTGATCGTAATCGTTCTTTATTGGCCTGTGATTACTAACCAAGCGTTTCTAGCAATATTGTAGGTTAGACCTGCATTACTGGCGATAAAAGATGGTATCGTCAGGTTAACATGAAAGCTGAAGCAAACACAAAAACCGTTACACTTAAAAATATAATAATCACTTAATAACCTCAAAAAACTAACTCGAAGTAAGGTGACATGGCTCTTGCAGGTTACTATGCTGGACTCACGTTGTATAACAGTACTCACTATTTGCGTTAATCGTTAAACTTTTCAGTATTTTTTTTTTTTTTTTTTTTTACTGTAACCTGTTTGTTAGCTTTAACATGATCTGCTCCTACATTACTTTTCCAGTGGTATCTGTATCTTTTTAGAATATATGTTTTAATACAATACCTAAATATGTATTTTGTATTTCTTCACATGCTATGTATATTTCGTGCACAAGATTAGTTCGGCAGTTTAAGTTTTAATACAATTTGTGTTGTTAATTTCTTAAAATCGTCCTGTTCTATGTGTTCTCAAATATCATTGTGTTACAGTACTTATATTTAGTTACTAAACGTTTTAATTTGTTGTAACATGAGTATTTTTTTTTTTTTACAAACTAAATGAAAAACGAAAAGAATCTTTTCTACCCTTATGCAAGAAAACTTTTACATATTTTCACATCCAGCTAAGGATAGAATCTTTTACAATTGGTACACTTCTTCTTTTTCTTCACGCCGTGACACATCGATACTAACGTGTAGTCAGAACATCGAAAATGTACCTACTGCCGGTACGGATGATGTTGAGAAAGTTCCGGGGTTTTTCACGATTGTATCCGCGCTACTCAAGTGTTTTAACATGCGCAGATTTGTAGGAAAAGTCATAACAAAAAAATGATTTTTATTGTTCCGACCCGTAGAAGCCGAGATATTTCACAAATACTGCAGATCGAAATACAAAAAATAGCCACTAAAAAGGTAAAAAAAACTTGTTCCGTTCATGAGATGTTGATTACGTACCAGAATATCTCAAATACAAATCAAATTTTCATATGTCTTTTTGTCAGAATTTTCAGGTAGACTTATTAATTAGCGATCAGGAGCGTATTTACAGAGGGGGACGAACGGGACCGAATTCCCCTCCCCTCCCAAGAGGGTCGAAAAGGTGAACGAATTTTGTTAATCTCTTAACTTTTAGGCTGTTTTATTATTTTTCAGCTGTGTACGCTAGGCTGTGTACGAATACTTCTCTGGCCGCGCCGTCATTTAGTCGCCAGAGGAGCAGGCCAGAAGACCCACTGAAGATGACTGTCGCAGCTGCTGTCGAAGCGTTTGGCTCTACAAAAAGAAGACCACGGCTCAATGGCCCGAAAAATAATTTTACTGGAGATATCAAATTGTAGTTCAAAACAGAGCTTCCAGAACTGTTTTCTGGAAAAAGATGAGACGCATCTTTGACCTACTGATTAAGATGGGGGGAAAATTACCCGGCCAGTAATCCGTAAACAGCGGATTCTGTTTGGTTTAGCTTTCCGTGTGAACCGGCCTTGAGACCTGTCACCCGGGAGGAAGCGGTAGTTCTGCGGGGAACAACTAAACCAAGGGACCAATATTTTATGCAGACGGTTTCAATGTGTTTGTGTGTTTTTGTGCGCGCCAATGTATTTGCGGTTCGACATTGTACAATAAGAATGTAGCTTTGTGAGCGTTCAATTAATATTTTTACCTCCTGCACACACACACACACACACACACACACACACACACACACACACACACACACACACACACACACACACACACACACACACACACACACACACAAAATTAATCTCTTTATAAACTCAAACGCGTCGATATCGTTAGATAGATTAATGGTATACTGGACTAACGTATTAATGGACTTTCTGACAGTTCGTTTGTATCACGTGTTGGCCTGTATTTATTACCAAGTCAGCGTGTCACTGGCCTGTTTCTAATTGGTTCATTTATTTCCAATGTATTTGCTTTGACCTTGTCCCAGTTGTGTGTGTGTGTGTTCACGATATATTAATTTGTACAGTTTGCTTTGAACCTGAGTGACCGTCCAGCAGAGGTTAAGCTCGATGAAGTTGAACTGCTCAACGTGTTATACATCATGGGTTCTCAACCTGGGGGACACGCCCCCCTGGGGGGCGTAGGAGAATTTCAGTGGAGGCTTTTAAGCAATGAAAATATACATATAAATTGGCCAAACAATAAAAAGTTGTAACAAATACAAACCACTCATGCACGGCCTTAGAAAAGGAACTTCTGCAAATAGTTCTCTCCGACACCGCTAGATCTAACTGCATTCAGGCACACGTCTTATTTACACTGGCCTATACCCAAATAGTTCGCCCCGATACCGCTAGACCCCTCTGCATCTCTGTTGGAAGCAGACAAACAGTGTTTCTAGGGAAAACTACCGGGCTAGGGTAATTTTACTACCGGTTGGTGGCTACACTGCACAAAACAAACGATTGATGATTGTTATTGTGTTCCAGTCGTTTGTGCGAGTGATTGTCGTGCGTAGTAGTGCTAAACATGGCTAAATCATTACGAAAGAAAGGACTGTACAGTGGTGACTATATAAGGTTCGGCTTTACGTACATTGAGAAGAACGATTGTCATTTACCTCAGTGTGTTATTTGTCACAATGTTCTGAGTAATGACGCAATGCGACCAGGGCGTTTAGAACGCCATTTGACTACCATTCATCCCGGCTTGAAAGACAAACCAAGGGAGTTTTTTGATGGAAAGAGAAACTCGCTTAAACGAATGAAACTCGATTCAACTGGAAGTTTTCAAGTGGAGAACGAAAAGGCCGTTGAAGTTTCTTACAAGCTCGGTTTCCTTATAGCAAAAGACAAGAAACCACATACGATTGGTGAGTCACTTATAAAACCATGTTTACTAACTGCATGCAGTACTTTACTTGGAGAGGAAAATTGCAATAAAATTGCAAAAATACCGCTCTCAAATGACACAGTAAAACGTAGAATTGATGAAATGGCACAAGATTTTAAAAAAAAACAAGTAATAGAAAAGTTAAAGAAATCTCCGTTCTTTTCTCTGCAATGTGATGAGACAACTGACATTTCAAAGCACTCTCAGTTGTTGTTTTACTGTAGATATATTGACGGAAAACGCTTCGTAGAGGAAATATTATTTTCCCAAACTCTTCAGACAACCACAAAATCTGAGGATGTTTTTTCTGCTCTGTGTAACGTTTTGACAGCTAATAATCTTCCTTGGGAGAATGTTGTTGGAATATGCGCAAGCCATGACAGGATGCCGTTCTGGATTTGTTGTGCTTGCAAAAAAACAGAACCCTAACATCATTGGTTCTCATTGTATCATACACAGACAACCTTTGGCTTGTAAGACTCTGCCTGAAACACTTAATTGGTTTCGAAAGTACTAAACTTTGTCAAATCTAGTGCTCTGAATACTAAACTTTTTGAGGCTTTATGTTACGAATTGCATAGTGACCAACAAACCCTTCTTTACCACACTGAAGTTCGTTGGCTCTCAAAAGGTAATGTGCTCGCTAGGCTATTCAATCTGAAATCAGAAGTTGAAATTTTTTTGACGAGTTCAAATGAAGAAGATCTGTACATGCAATTTACAGATGAGAAATGTATCCACCACTTGGCGTATTTATCAGACTTCTTTGAATCGATCAACCTTTTGAATTTGAAACTGCAAGGACAGAAAAACATTTGAAGACTTATGATGCAACGAAAGGTTTCCTGAGCCACAATATCTTTGTGGCAACGTCGCCTTCAGAGTTCAGAACCCAACTTTTCGTCCTTCCCACGTCTTAACGACCTTCTTGATGACACACAAAATCTTCCATTAAATTTGAAAAGTGAATTGAAGAACTTGATTTCAGAACATTTGGCATCCTTGAAAACCGAAATTGGACGCTACTTTCCAGACCTTTCTTCAGATAGGTGGCAATTTCAGTTGACACAAGATACGTTCAAAATCGAAGTGGACATGCTTCCTGATTCCCTTCACGAGCAGGCAATCGACCTAAAATGTGATTCTCAAGCAAAAGCGGGGTTCCCAAACATGACTGTTGAAGATTTTTGGTTAAGCTATTTCCTGTGTACCCACAAGTTGCTACGGAAGCTGCAAGGTTGTTGGTGCAGTTTTCATCAACGTATCTATGTGAGTCTGGGTTTTCTACGCTGGCTTACATCAAGTCAAAATACCGAGCGTTGCTGGATATTGAAAGTGATCTGAGTTGCGCTTTATCACAGTTGGAACCAAATATTCAGAAACTTGTGAAAGAAAAACAGTGCCAGCCCTCTCATTAATTGTGTTCTTAAGAAATAAAACCAAATAATGTAGCCTGAAATTTTAACTGCAGTGAGGCCAGAATCCTTTGTAATGTAGTCCTATTAAGTACTTTTAATTAATTAAAATGTTCTCTCAACAAAACAAGTATTAGTATTTTTTTATATATGTAATAATAAAAACATTCTTTGAGTTAGATTTATTAACCCTAATAGCACAGTAGAACATTTTTACTTCAATTCATTAGGTCTAAGGGGGGCGTGGCCTAATTCGAGGACGCAAAGGGGGGCACAGGTCCAAAAAGGTTGAGAACCACTGTTATACGTAGTTTGTGGCCTCTGGCTGATATGGCTGCAACGCTTCGTTCACCCCTTCCCCTACCCCTCCTCCTCCACCTCCTATTCTTCCTCCTCCTTCTCCTTTTTCTGTGAAGCCTGAGCTGTTGTCACATGTTTCGGATAGGTCACAGTTGAGTGTCTGTCGTCGTAACAGCTTAGCAACAATTGTCCTGATGATGACAATAAATATTGTCGAAACGTCGACACAAACAATTTAAAATTTGTGTTATTTTTTTTTACCAATCCTCTCAAACCCTTCACCGAAAAATTACATAATTTTAATAAAATTATTTTCAATACTCACTTTTTGGCATCACGTAACCAGGCCAATCCACTATCTTATAGAAAGGTTCTGCATTCTCCATCTTGAAGACTGGATTCTAATCCCAGCGGTATTTCAAGTCAGAAACAAACCGGTTGTGAGAAGCTCGAGCGAGCAATAGGCCTACTCGGTCAATACTGTCGAAGAAGTCTCTCCGGCTGACATCAGCCGAGGAAGTCTCCGGTCTTTGGACTGTCATCAGCATCGCTTGGCGTTGGCTAGGCTACTGTTGATCACTTTACAGCCGTGCCCATAACCCCCAGCTGTGTGCGCGCGCGTGTGTGCGTGTGTCTATGGTAATTCTTGAATGTCCCTTGCAATTTTGTGTATTATAATTTGTCCCAATAATAAACTTCTAAGGCCACTGCGAATGACTTATACATGTTTCGCAGAATCGTCAAAGATTAGGACTATATTATTTCTATTGAAACATATTGTTTCGACAGTCTCACAGATTATCGTATTGTACAGTGGATTAAAATACAAACACCAGTGAAGTCACTAATTACCAACTTTAATTAGTCACAAATAACAATTTGTAACCAACAAGGTACTCTCATACAATAATTCAAGTTAAATTTGTCCACACGTTAATAATTGTCAACTACTAGAGTTCCACACTAATTATAACACAATAATCACTTTCCATTTCTCCATAACAATCACTTTATCCGCACTCTACAATCTCGCCAGGTGTAACTAACTAACTATGCCGGCCGCTGTTGCTTAACTGTCCCGCAGCTGTTCCAGAATAATTTTCCATCCTTTTGACGGCGCGGCGTTCCAGCATAATATGCGTAGTTAACAAGCATTCGAACATTCTGGAGTGCTACGTTAATGGCCGGCCGTGACACAGACGCCGCACACTGGGCCAGTCGAGAAGAGTGTACTACGTTTACGTAACTACACCTACCGAATTTTCGAGATCCTTACATAATTGTAACAATGTGGATTGTATAATGTTTGTTTATGATTCACTTGTTTAAACGGTTATATCATAAATTTTATTGTTTTCATTTTTATCAGAAATATTTTTTAATATTAATCAACTAATTATTTTCCAGACATTGAAAGTGTTGAACGAACATGAAAAATGTACGAAAAAGCAGCAAATTAATTACTTATACGGGAAACTCTTGGTGTGTATAAACACAGTCACTGTGCACTAACTAAAGTACAAATTCATCTAAAAAGGAAAGAAAACCATATGCTGTGTGGCTTTATGCTACAATTCTTACGTGTATTTTCTAATTGTATTTGCCGTTTGCTTTTATGGTTTCCCCTTGTTATTATCTGCAAGAAGATAACAAATGTTCAAAAATAGTTAAGACGTTGGTACACTGTTACGACATCACAGAAGATGCTACGTGTTTCTCGGCTATTGCAGCGGAGCCCGGCCATAATGCTGTGTGCGTACGTGATCCCAACGTGCGTTAGCCAGACTGTTCCAGACTTCGCCGGCCGCAAGCAATTACGCTCTAGTGTAGCACTGACTCGTAGTATGGATTATTCTGGAATTTCAGCGGGGTATAAACATAGGCAGTCAGCGGCGCTTGGTTCAGTTTTAGCGGCAATTTATTCCAGTGCGGTTCGAAATATTGTGGCAAAGTGTTGTGTTTTATCATTGTGCGGGAGTCTATTAGTTGACATTTTTATTGCGTGTGAACAATTTTTATTTGCTTTGCTGTAAGAGACTATCTTGTTGATTACAAAGTCTTTAATTGTGATAATTAAAGCTGGTGATTAGTGACTTAATTCGTGTCTTGTATTTTGTGTTCCACTGTACCATAGACGATCACTAAACCGTCGTAGCAATAAATATTCCTTTTAATCGATTTTGTGTATACGTTTTTTTCAAAAAGGATAAAATTTATCGTATAAACTAAATTTTCTCAATACAGAAACCGAACAAATATTTGCACGTACGAGGGCGTATGTACGGGGGGGGGGGACGAACGGGTCCGGAACCCCCCCCCCCACAGAGGGTCGGAAAATTTGACGAATTTTGTTAATCTCTTAATTTTTAGGTGTTTTTCTTCAGCTGTGTACACTAATATAGTACAGTAACACTTTTTCTTAAATATACAAGCAGGTTGTTTACACAGTTCCAGCGTATACGTTTGAAATATGAAACATAGGAAAATCAATTCAGTCAATAATTATCTTGTTAACAATGTTTCAGTAACGCGTATTTTTATTTTGTTATTAGCGTTTACTTTAATTGGATTGCTTTCAGCCACTTTAAAGTTAGTAATATTCATTAGTCTTAACTTCTTGTTCTTTTGTATGAAATCGACCCGAGCCGAGACCTTCCCCCCCCCCAAGATTAAATTCTAGAAACGCCATTGTGCACGTATTATATTTTGTTTAGAAAACACAATCGACCACTTGAAGAACTACACACTGAAATTCACGTCGAACGCAATTTTATGGTTAGCAATCCGTGTTTTAACAGCCGTTACGTACCTAACGGTATAAAATTCTGTCGGTACAAAAATTTTAACGCTTGTTAACTTCAACGGTGTTTCCTTTTAAATCCCTAAGAGTAATTTAACGTCCGTTAGGACTTAAAACCACTATGTGTGAAGTAGAGCACTATCTACTAACAGCACTGTAAATTATACATTTAGAAATTTTTTATATTCATCGTTTGTGTAGATTATAATCTGTCAGAGGCTTCAAAAGCAAACACAGTTTTATTCCATAATTAGAATTTTAGAAAAAATTGGCGTCTCAATCTGTCACCGATACCGTATTAACACACGCATGCGCGCGCGCGAATCTCACAACCTCCAAAAAATTCTTGAAATTTTAGTATCCATATAATACGTGTCCACTGCGTTCTTCCTAAGTATTTGTAAACGCTAGAATCTTAAGAAGGCAAAATGATACTGGACAAAAAAAACTCTTGCAAGAAATCTGCGAGTGAAAATGTGACAGGACCTTCTTGATTTAAGTTTCAATCAACGAAGTATTTTTTTACTCCCATCATACATAAGGAAATGGAAGTATGGTGATCGCGAAAAAATCGTGTTCGAGATAAGGGCTGACTGATTGTACTACCCTCAAAACATGAAGAAAAGTCATTTTCCGAAAAGTGTCTCTGTGTGTCTGTGCAGAATTTTTTCTATGGCGAACGATAACTGACGCAAATTCAAACAGAATCAAATAATTTTTTGTATATATGCCCGAGTTGTAGAGGACTCAAGGGCTATTGATTTTGGTGAAGATCTGTTAAGGGGGAGGGGTAGTTTACCTGCAACGTTTTATGTTTTAACAAGAGTAAAGTACTTAATTTTGATAAATAAAGTATCCTGAAAAGAAGGTCATAATAATCCACTGTAGAAAGGTAGATGACTTCCCGGGCTGTTTGACCGTGGTCCAATGTTTTCTGCAAAACCAGACGTTTCGGCAGTGCCATCGACTGCCATCATCAGTGAAAATCGAGTGCGCTAACGTGAGGTGGTATACGTTAGTGACCACAGTACTGTGGTAAAGGCTGAAGAAAAAAGTAGTTTCTATGGGAATATTTCATTTCGAAAAAATGATTTTAAATATAAATCTTAGAACATGGAAGTCATGTATGGTTATCCATACCGATATTTTCTTTTTATGTTAACTAAAACCAAGAGACATTCACTGTGATTTGGTTTACTCCACAAGTACTATCTTTCTGGTATTTGTTTCATACTAAAGATAAGTTTTGAAAGTATGGAACGATAAGTCTCGCTTTTTTAATCATTGTTCTACTCCCCTTTAACATTGGCTACAAAGACTGTATCTTTTCACTTCAGTTGCTTTAATAGGAGTGAACTTGTGGGTTAAATTAGTCACAGTTGAATGGTTGTTTATAAATTATATTTCATTTTCATTTTTTAGTGTACTCGGTACTCATCATGGCTGCTTGATAATATTAGAATGTACACAAAATCTATTCTGCAGATCTTATTAGGTTACACAAAAAAATTACATAACATTTACAATTAAACAGTAAATTTTATAAATATAGGAGTAATGTAAAAGTATTTAAGCAGTGATTTTCAACCTGTGTGAACCCATGGCTTTGGCTCCTCTGACCAACAGTCACTCGGCGGCTATTGCATGATGCCTACTAGAAACTCTAATGTCGTATGGGTATATGGCCTAATATTTTAGGGAGTAAGAGCTTTATAAAAGTTTTTGAAAACCGGCTGCCCTCATGTGTAATTAGAGGATGATTTTGTTTTCAGGAATAAATAATAGTTTAATATAGAATTTTAATAATAAAATAAAATTTAATTGTGAGAAGAAATTGACTCAGTCAAGATTGAAAAATGCGTACACATGAAATGAAAATTGAAAAATGGTTACAGTGAAGTGTTTTAGTTGTTTAAGAAGATCCGTTTAAACATCATGATTATCGTTGGAAAGTTACAAAAATTAAAAAATAATGTTTAAAAAATCTTAATTAGCATTTTTTTAGTGTCTCCTAATGAAAAAGTTTAGTTTTTTTTTACGGCTAAGGTACAGATGTCGCTCCGCGAACTTTTCAACTGACCCTCGTATAGCGGAGTACATTTGCCATTTGCGGGTTAGGCCTACTCCAGTCTATTCTTTAAAATGATTAGACCCGAAGAGCGAGGGATTGTGAGCTACAAAACGCCAGCTGACTGCACGGATTCGTGAGTCCAAACAATATTAGGAGAGATGAAATGAAGTGGTGGTTGGAAATAAAGATGGTAGGGGCCTGATACCCACCCAAAAAAAGAGTGTGATGAAGAACCAAGGTTGGCATGGGCAGAGGAGCTTGCTCGAACCACGAGGATTCAACTGGGAATGTGAACAAGTATCCTCAAATCCGACTTAGGGTGCTGAATCTGTTTCCCTTTACTAACATTTCATTGTATATCCCACAATACGATGTCCCCCAGGGACACACAACACAACATTTTAGGCATGCCATTGTTTACATAGATTTTGTACTCTGCATTGAGAAAACGTGTGCCCCTATAGTTACTACAGTTAACTCTACTCCCCTCTTGTTGAACTGTTTTGAATTTCCAGATTTATGGTGTTTTAAAATATTTCCCATGCGTATTAAACAAATGAATTAAATGAAATGGCTTATGAAAAATGCCTCCATGTTTGTACGGCTTTAACAGGAATGCCCCAGTGCCTCCGTATTTGCACAGTTCTACACTTAAGACATCAAACCTTGTAACTTTCTTCTTTGCACAATTGTTTAAAGCCTCACCCGACTCATTTATTGTTAAACAATCGACCTTTCCTCTGTAGTTGCTCGCATCTGTCCACAGTTCCTCATACGTTACTGGAAGTTGCTGGTGAACGGAAGTGTACACATCTAAGGATGGTGCTGTTTTGTTTTTGTCATTATAGTATTACCGTACTGTTCCTATTACAGACGTAAGAATTCAGATAAAGAGTCCAATCACTGTAATCCTCGACCGGTCCCCGCTCGTGTTAAGTCTCGCCCGTCGCTCCCATAGCTCGTGTTAAGTCTCGCCCGTCGCTCGCATAGCTCGTGTTAAGTCTCGCCCATCGCTCGCATAGCGTCTGAATTGCTGAATCACTGGTAGTAAAAGTCGCTCATGAATTCTTATTTTAGTCGGATTTGGTAAAATAAAAACACCGTTCGCCAGTTTCGTGTCGCATCAATAATATGTTCGTGTATTCTCGTCTAAAACTGTATTAATAGAGTGACCAATAAGTATTGGCGAGAGTATCGAAGTAGCCGAATTCAGTTCTATGCGGTTATGAATCCACGCCATGTGACTTATGACATTACTGTTAAGTAAATATAATAGTCCATTTATGATTCTGCCGAACAAAAAGCTAATAATAAATTGTTACAACAATTTAAGTATCTAGGGGAAATAATTCAAGAGAATGGTTTATAGAAAAATCTGCTATAGAAGAAAGTATTCATAAAATGGAAAGAGCTTATGGTATAACTAAAGATATACCACCGCCGTGCCCCCTGCTGCATTGTTAGGAAAATATTAGGCTCACGAAAAACTTCAGAACGTTGGAAATTAACAGTAATGATGAGATATATCAAAATATAGAAAATATTAACAGAAACAATGAGAAACAGAAGACTATTTAGAAAAAAATAATATAAACGCAGAAGAAGCAATTGAAAGAGACGTTTTCGGGCAAAAGTGTTAACAATGGAAGGATTCAGGGTAGGAGAGAGAAAAGCGCAGGTTCAAAGTGGACTGAAGACAGGAAGAAGAGACATAGTGAAAAGATGAAAGAATATTGGAGAAAAAGAAAAGAACAAGGAATAAAGAATTTAAATTGGCATATGGTCCTCAGATGGCCGATACAAATAGAAAAAAAATGTTACAACTGCGCGATTGGGTTAATTTTGTACAATTCTTTGTTAGATGTTTTATTGTCGATCGTTGTAAGACGGAAGAATTTAAAAACATAAAACACTTAAATTTGAACCTGCTTAGATGCGATTCGCGTCAATCGTTAGCCGAAAGTACTTACGATTGAACGCAGCGCAGACGCGTACAAAAACTGCTAGGGGATTTACACAACGGTGTGTGTGTGTGTGTTTACGGCGGATCCAATGCACTTTTCAATCAATCTCTTCCTTCACACTGATCCCGCTTTATCCGGGCTGCAGTTTTGTCTTATCCTACACAATTATCAACACCGACTCTCTCATTCGCAGACTGATTCCTTCTCCAATTTAGTTTCACCGTCATGTTCCCTGATTCGTACGTTACGCAACGGAGAGCTCTCCATCGTGGGCGTAGCTAGATATTTCATTTTGCGAGGGGTCCAACAAAAAATGAAGGACGTACGCTCATCCATCTCGTAACAGCAGTTCTGTCGGCGTAAAGAATTAATTATGATTGCTTAATATAAATAATAGAGCTCCAGATAATTAAAAGAAACAGAAAAAGACGTAGAAGATCTCCAGATTATTCAAGAAGACATTGAAGAATGCTTGCCACTCAAAAAGAAATTTAAAAATTACCAAGGTTTTCAGGAAAACCCCAAGAAGAGGACAGGTGCCATCTGGACTGACGAAAGGAGGGAGAGGCGTTGATCAAGAATGAAAGAGATTTGTCAGAGGAGGAAGAGAGAGGAGAAGAAGGGAGGAACCAGTTGAACCAAACGTAGTCCACAGTGGCTCATACGAAAAAAAATAAAAAAAAATAGAGCTCCTGAAAAGGAAGTGTAAGAAGCCAGGCTGCGTGTACCTCTACAAGAGTATTACAATGCACTGAAAGAAGAGTAACACCGGTCAGTCTATTCTGATTGGTTGTGGGTGTGAGTTGTTACATTACCCAATAGGCCAAGAACATAATGCTTGAGGAAGACGACGTCGTTATTGATTGAGCAAGTTCTCAGTTTTAACTCGACTGTTTGCAGTTGTTTGTCCACATGTTTGGGGGAGGTCTCACGGTAGCTTCTGAATGCACCAACATTCAGATTTTCGTAAAACCTAAATGCGTCTCCATACTTTTACCCCACAAAACCTATTAGTTTTCGGATGCAACAAAAAAAAAAAAAATTGTGGGGCGAGAAGTAAAACCGTGAGCTGCATATAGTGACCAGTTTTGGATATTTAAAAATTTCAGGACACCAGGTCTCAAAAAAAGGGATCAAAACATTAAATAAAAAATTGTAAAAAAAACAATGCCAGATATCAAGAGATTAAACCAAAACCGAATGTAGTGTATGTCCTTTCAACATTTTTTAAAAAATTGTAAAAGTGTGTGCGGAGCACTAAATTGTGAGGAATTTTATTCAAATTACGAACTCTATATCTTTAATAATTTGGCAAAATTAACATCTGTCCATGTCCCTCGCAAATTTTACGCCTCCTTCAAAACTTTATTAAGCTACATTTGCCATCACTTTAGATATTGTTATCAGTTATGTGTATTTGATACAGACCTACAGATATCTCTGGAAATACACATAAACTTAAAAGCTAAGATTAAGTTATTTGTCATTTGGTCCTTACGGTTATAAATGGTCAGTAACAAAAAAACGTGTGCGGTACTGGGGATTTTTGTATTTATTGTATTTATGTAGTTTGTATTGTGTTTTATTACATTTATTGTATTGTATTTATTGTTAATAAAAAGGTAATAACGATTTTCTGTTTTACAGGTGTTAATTTATTTTTTAAATTGCAGAATCGTTAAAGACTTTGTAATTTTTCTTTTTCTTTTTTACTTTTTAAGTTTCATAAAATCCTCCTTTAGTCGTCGTAGTGTGACAGAGAGGGTCACACCCACAAAGCGAAGAATAGCGGATAATAGACTTGGGGTGTTGTAACGGCTTCTGACGGGACTTTCAAAGAATAATAATAATAATAATAATAATAATAATAATAATGGCTCCCGTGTGCACCACCTGAAGGCAGTGTGTAGTGTAGGAGAAGGCAGGGTAGGCTGCCTTATGTGAGCCGTACGGCATAACACTACGCTTCAGCCGCCCATTATTATCACCAGGATGTTATCCCAGGTACTCATTTTCAACAGGCTGAGTCACCTGGGGGCTGAAAAACGCACCTTGATTTTATGGTGGGGGCCCGGGAATCGAAACCAGGACCTCTAGGTTAGTAGCCAGGTGCCGTACCCGCTGGTCTACTGAGCCGCCGTTTCAAAGAATTCCGACATAAAATGCCTTGAGTGTTTTAATCCTATTACTACTAGTTTTTTTTTAATTTTTCTTTATTCCCATTATGAAACTTTACAATGTCCATTACATTCACAACACTGGGAATTACCTGCTCACCACATACTCTGAGCAGTGACAAATTAAATGTCCTTGCTATATATTTCAGTGTCCTTGAACCCAGCCCAATTAAGACATTATGGTTGTTTTACCGTCTCTGCTGTGGATATTCTTTAACCTTAAAGATCAACTTTCCCATGTATCCAGTACTTGTTTTGTGGTAATTTGTTTCTTTAAACTTAATGAATTGTGAAAATACAATGTCGTATATATGGTTTGTATGGTGTAATTATTACGACAGAGATATATATTTGATATGATGTTCGTCCTTGGTGGCAGACGTGGGAATGGTGCGTTATTAACAGAAAACAGTCGATGCCGACCGTCCGCGTCAGCTGAGCACCCCGTCGTGTTATCTGGAACAAATTCCGCGCGTTCCTACACGTCAGTCATTTCCAGTTATTACCGCGCTCGCGGCCCTGCCACCCCGCGTCTATGGATTTCTCATATCATTCTCCAGCTCCTTGTTCACCCTCACCGCGGTCGTTTTGCTCTTCTTCTTCTTCTTCTTCTTCTTCTTCTTCACTACACAACGACGGTTACTTTATGAATTCAGCCATAAATCCGCCGTGTGTTTTGACATAATAAGATAACATGAAGAAACTAAAATTGTGCCTGTTTTCGAGTGTGGACAACAGAATACGCAGAATAGAACATGTTTGCTTGATGACGTATCGTGTATTAGTTACGTTTGAAACTTTTGCCCAAGCCTTAAAAATTCGAAACGTGTTTAGAAACGTGTCGAGATTTGTAACAACTTAAAATCGTTCCTCCTGATGATGATCATCGGCGCTACGGCCCCTACAGAGCACACAGGCTTGCAACACCATTCCCCTCCACTCATCTCTGTTTTGTGTGTGCCTGCGCCACTACGGTAGTACCGTAGTAGGGTAGGCTAGGGTACGTCCCAGGCAGTGCAGGTCTTCCTCAACCCATTTTTTCAGAGCCTTCTTCTTCTTCTTCTTCTTCTTCTCCTCCTCCTCCTCCTCCTCCTCCTCCTCCTCCTCCTACTACTACTACTACTACTACTACTACTACTACTACCACCACCACCACCACCACCACCATCACTGCTACTACTACTACTACTACTACTACTACTACTATTTCTCCTATTACTTGGAACGATTTCTTTCAACACCCGTGATTGTCGAGACTCCAACGGATGGAGACGCGGAAACGATAGAAGAATTTCTGTCCACACCCGATTCCCACTGAACTCTTTCTTTACATCTCTATTGTGTACGTGTCCTGCCCACCGAATTCTACTTCTTCTTATCTCAGTTAACAATGGAAAATTCTCTCCAGCTCTTCGTATGTGCGTATCCTACATATGACTCCATTTCACCGGGCACCGTTAATCCTTCGCAGTATCTTTCTTTACCACCGCTTAAGCGAACTCTCGTCCCTAACTGTCTATGCCTCACATCCGTATATTACAATGGGTCTTAAGGTAGGTTTTACAGATTTTAATTTTTAACTTAACTTTCTGTTCACATTTCTTTACCTCAGCACACTGCCCAAAGCACAGACACATCTGTTGCCAGCTGATTCCGCAAGACATTTTGTTATCGCCTGTAATAAGTCCTTCAGAGTGCTTGAAATTCTCGCATCTTCCTCTCCTAACGTGATTCCCTGGGGCCTAACTCCTGCTCTACGTGTTGCTGCTACCACGTACCTTTTCTTTTCTTTATTTATTTCGAGAGCTACTTTCTTATACCTGGTCACTCCAACACAACAAATGTTTCCTTAAGATCTCTCTCTGTTCGGGCAATCAGCGTATGCAACGCATTGAACCAGTCGATCTAATACGGTACCCCCGGGATTTATTAATAACTTCCGTACCACATTTTCCAGCAGAAAAATTGAATTGAGTCGTGGACAGTACACCACTCTCCTGCCATAAACCCTTGAACTCCGTAGTTAATTCTCCTTTTATCTTCACTTTATTCTTAAGTGTCTGCAGAGTCAATAAGTTTCCTTAGTTTTTCCATTGCTTCATACAATACAAAATCATTCTTCCTTCCTTTTCAATAACCTTGGAGCCTGTAACACGCATGTTCACTTGTTAAGTAAATATTTCATAGGGATTGCGTAACAAGGTCGTCGGACTAATCGAGGCCTATAATCGGTAAGTCGTGTTTTTCCTTTCCCTGGGAGTCTCCCGTGACTCTCGATTAAGCGCTAGGCTCTTAGCATCTCGCGTCCTCCTCCAGTCCACCATCATGAACCTCCCCTTTCCTCTCTTCCTCAATCCATCCAGCCAACGACGTCTTCTACAGATTGTAACGAAAGGGGTGTCCTCTTTTTATATATTCGCATTCTGTGCCTCAGTATAAGAAAAAAGTCCAGTTATAACACGTGTAGTTTAACTAAATAATATCTCAGTTGCTTTTCTTCAAGAAAATTTGTAAATTAATTTTCTCATGTTTCTTTCCTCATTGTTTAGTGTGTAATTGCTGAGAATGGCTACTCTGTGGATACTCTCTCCTTGGAGTCATTATCTGTTTATCAAACGATAAAGAAACACAGGAAAGAAATAGGACACACATTCGATTTCAGAAATACGAAAATTGTAGCAAGAATAAACAAGAAAATCAGACACTACAGAGAGGGAACTGAAATACTACGAAAAGAATAGGCAGCAGTCAATGACAAAAATAAATACACTAAATTAGCGACAGCTTGGAAACTGGATTTCTGTTGCAGAATAACAGCCAACAAAGTACCCTAATACATTCACCCCCCGCTCTCGAACATTCCCTCCGTAACAAATCTCAGGCAAGTCAGACATATAACGCGCTCCTTAGCCAAATCAAGAACAGAACGCCTTGAAAATGTTCCGGCATTACGGAACGAAACGTTGGCACTTCGAAAATTTCATAAACGGAGGTACCAAAAAACCTGCTACAACACACACACACACACACACACATACACATATAGTACTTCTATAATTTCAACAGTCCTTACAAACCTAACAAAATAAGTAAGTTTGTAAAAATTATAAATATTTATTTTTAAGAAATCAAGTGATCACAAGCTTTTTATAAAATTAGTTACTATAATAAATTTTATACGCCACTGATAATTGTAAAACACCAAAAAAAATGTAAATCGTCTAGATAGAAATGTTTGTAAATGTAAAAAATCTGTATAAAGTAAGAAATTAAAAATTATGAAATATTATAACGTAAACTCAACCCAAGTAAGAAGAAGAAAGCTTAGTCTCAACAATGTAATCACTGGTAAAAAACTAAAAAATTAATTCCTTCCTGAACCATTAACTAGAAGGAATCGCGAAGAAAGAACTTATAATAATTTTAAAACAAGATACTCATATAATATTTAAAATACAGAAGAAACTAGTAAGTGAAGCAAGTTTATAATAAGAATAACCAAATAGACATGTAAGAACTGAAATAATTAATTTAAATTATACATATTTAACAACTGTTGAAAATTTTATTTTAATCAATAAAGGAGAAGCAATTGCAATATCCTCCTATATGTTACGAACGAGGAACACCAGCTGTACTGTGAGAACTCAACAGTGCACTTACTTCTTTTGTCTAACTGTAACTTAAACCGGGTGCAATAACCTTCAAACAGTAATACAGTTTATTTTATGTTTCAGATATGGAGAACTATAAAAAGGGGAAAAACGTCGAAGAGCCTCTAACCAAGGAGAAAGTACCGATAAAATGTCTACCGAATGATTTTATATGGATGCAGGTGAGTGTTTTGGTTGTCGTAAAACGTTTTAATGCATGGAGGCTGACTTAACGAAAGCAGGCGTTGCTAGGCAAATTGGTTACACCGTCCGTTAGCAGCGCAGCCTGGTGTGCGGTATTAATAACGTGCGGTAGTTATATTTTAGCACACGGCAGAATGAAGCTACTGATTTCGCAGTGGCACGGAACTTTATTCGCCGTCACGCTTTTGTCGTACTGCAGCCTAATATAGTAGTAGCACATTCACTGTATATTATATAAGTATAATACAAGAACAGATACCTAAAATCATCATATATAAAATTATTAAGGGGGGACCTTACACCCAAAAATCAATCTTTTGGACATTTTCGGTTTTTTGCTCATTATTATTGCCTGGAATGTTCCGAATAAAATGATATAGTATAACATATCCATTCACGAGCGAGCCTCCTGCTAGATGCAATCACTGTGGCGCGGTTTTGTCGGCTTTCCATCTCGTTTCAGAGTGCCCTGGTCTTCAGCATCTGCGAACCAAATTTAATTTTCCTTCCGATGTTAGAAGAAGTTTAAATGACAAGACTGCAGTCACCGGTATACCTCTCCTCATAAAGGAGATTCAGTTGACAGCAAAAATATAGGTACGGACTAAGAAATGTATAAGAACACTAAAAATTGTGTAATGCCTAGGACGATTAAGTTAATGGATTGATATGTGGTCAAGATTTTTATTACCGTTTTATTTATTATTATGTAACATATTGTTATATATTGTTTGTCATTGCATATGTTATTACGTGTTATATTTATATTTATGTTATATATCTGCAGGATGTGTATTATATTGTTTGTATTGTGTGAGTCAATATTTCTCATTTATTTGCATTATTTGTTATTTAAAAAAATATTTATTGTAGTTTTTAAATCGTACCAGTTCCTGTGTATTTTATTGCAATGTGTGTCTTCAGTAAGCACCTTCTAGTTTAATATATGTTACAGCATCCGTATGAGAATTTCTGTATGATTTTCAAATTCATTTTTATAATTTTTGTGGTCGCTAATGACCGATGCTGTTTCGGCGACCTTATAAATGAATAAATACAAAAAAACATATCCATGTTAAAAAATTTTAACCTCGCTAAAAAAATAAAGTGGCTCGTGCACAAAACATTTGCATCAATTCTCTGGGCTTACTGCGCGCTGCCTCGTGAGTTTCAACATTCATCAGATATACACTTCTTTAGGTGTACATTTGTTTCTATCATTACCGTTACATTACTATTACCTTTTTCAAACAGTTGTTACAATTTTTAAAGATCTCTCTAATGAAACCATTTTGGGTAAATGCTGTTTGGGAAAGACCCAGAATCCAAACGAATCATTCAATGCGGTGATTTGGAAAAGACTGCCAAAACCATTTCTGTCGGCATCATAACACTAAAAGTAGGGGTGTATGATGCAGTTATATCATTTAATGAAGGTGCAGTGGGAAAACTGGCAGTCCTGAGTGACTAAAATATAGTGAAAATTGTAAAGTGCAATTACAGCAAATCAACAGAATGCTGACGCGAAAAGCTGATAAAAAATTCAATGTAAATGAAAAAAGAAGAAGAATCAAACGAGACATGAAAAAAGGAAAAAAAGAAGAAAATGAAAAACACAAAGATTATGGAGCTGGACTGAAGTGTTACTTGTCCACTGTTTTATCAGGAATGCGTTAAAAATATCTTCTTTAAATTAAACAAGTTTCCTGAAAAACAGTGTTTGTATTTCATATATGTACCTTTTTCTCAGGAACTATAAAAGATATAAAAGACTTGAAATTTCTACTGTAGCTAAATTTCGTAAGATTACATATGTGGAACCACAATTATAATGAAACATACTCTACAAAAATCATTTAAAAAATTTAAAATTCTTAAAAGCGACACTTTTTTATAAGAACAAAACTTTTGAAATGACTCCAAAGTATAATTCTGCTTCCATTTGCACAAAAAGATCGTAAACGTAACCTGTAAAATTTTCAGCTCCCCCCTATCTTGTATAGTTTCTGAGAAAAGGGTACATAATTGTTGAATTTTCCTGGTCGGTTTGTAGATGGTCCTCTCGCCCTGTCGATTCAGCAGCCTGCCAATGGGCCTAGGGTAAGACCGCGAAGCCAACAGTCTCCTGCGACACCGACTCAGCCGGCCGGACCGCACGCTTAACTTCCCCGACGGAGTAGCCATTTGCTTGCAGCCATTGCCCCTGCTCCTCGTGGAGATAACGGAGCTTTCATATCCTCTTCGCCCGGTCAACCAAGGTCTTCAAAACTGCGAGGTCTTCTGTCTCGGATGTTGGTTGGACAGCTTGTGCAGGCAGTTTCAAATTTTAGCACACCGGTACCTAAAAATTAAATAAAAAGTTTGTAAAAATTGTACACATTCCTGCCGGATACCAAATTAGAAAAACAAATTTAACCAGAGTCCAAATATATTGTTTACTTTGAAAATTTTGTTAACTTTATGGACAAATAGAAGTCAGACAAATTGGAAAAGTTTATGTGGCGCATCTAACTATGAGGAATATGGGGTCAAAATAGCGAGCGATTTCTGCAGTTCAGAGAGATTACTAGTGGTGTACAGATCAGAAAAGTGTAAAACGAATATCATTATTATTCCGGCTGTACAATGTTTACACATTTTCCGGAACCAAAGATTACAGAAGTGATTGAATTCTCATTTACCTTTATTGAAGCAATCCGGCTGCAATCTATTTGGTTTTTATCATTTTCTTTTTTCCAATGAATGGGGAGTCGGCCCATTGCATTAACCCCAACCAGGAGGACCAGGCAATTTTAAATCAAGGTTTACTTCTTTTAGCCTGTGATAAACCAGTATCCAACTACGAGGCAGCAGCTGCTAGTTTTGGTCCGCCCCGGGTATTTTATTTCCTTGGTACCCACCATATCTGGTGAGCATACCCCTACCCGCCACCTTGGGAGGCGCCCGATGGGAGACTAGCAACTCCACTCGGGTGTAAAACGAATATGCAGCACCAAAAGAAACAGTTACGGGGATTAGTTACATTGGGCAGCGGGGTGTGGGTAGTGTTGTAGTGGCCTGGAGTCATGTCAGACCGGACTGCAGTACAGAGTTTGTCGTCTACACACACGGGCACGCCTTAACAACACCGGGACACGGTTTTGTTGTACAACAAACATTCGGTAAAGAAGGTCAGCGTTCATCGTAAACGTGCACATTGAAACTGTGCGGAGTAAAGCAGCAAAGAGACAAAATACCGACGTTCAGTTTTGAAAATAACGTCGTTGTCTTGGTTGAAAACAGAATAATAATACTTTATAGGCAGACCATACTTTAATAAAGTCACTTCATCTTGCCTATAAGAGCAGCATGCATCGCAGTGCTGGGATCCACCCCCCAACGACGGAATGTGTATGCGACGCTATGACGTCACCTTTCGTCTAGTAAACCAGCTGCAAATGGTGGCATTACTACGGAGGATCACAGAATCAATTCCCCCCCCCCCAGAGCTATTAAAAAGTTTCAACGAATTCCATAACCACTTAACGTCAGCTTATTTCTAAGACAGTTGCGTGTGTTGAAGTAAGGAATATAAATAATTATAGAAAAAAAGCAATTACAATATTTGTAAATTAATAGAATAAAGTTAGGGTTTTCTTCATAATGACAATCACTAACATTTTTTAAATAACGTACGTACCTTATTTACAATCTTTAATATATTTTTAAAAATGTATTTATAAAATTACAGGGAAAGAATTCTGAATCATTTGTCTTGAGGAAAATAGGGAGTCCAACCTTCAAGCTATTCTCGTCCCCCCCCCCCACAGTAGCAGCGCCTAGTTGCGCCATTGGCTGCAAATGTGTATACTCCCGAGTTGAAAGCTCGCCTTCAGGAATATCATACAAGGTTTTGTAACCCCTCTTTCCTTTTTATGCTTTATAAAAAAACCTTTTTTTTTTGTAATTTTTTTTTTGGAAGAGAGGCTTCTAGTTATTTAAAACTAGGCAGGAGCCTAGAGAAGCCAAAAATGCGCTGGGTCCAGTATGATGCGACTTGCAATTAAACTCGGTTGTTAATCAACAATAACAATTTTATTCTTGCCCCATAATTCATTACATGCATGTGTAAATTACAATTCCCCTGAGTGACACGTATAACAATAAGCAATAAATAACAGTATAAATGATAATTAAGTAGTGTCAACATGTTAACAATTCAGTTTCCATAAGCCCATATTAATTCATCCCCTATATACATATATCAATTTGGTTCCTTAAATTATATAAATCCCCCCCCTAAATAACACTTAACATTACCATCACATATTGAAACATAGAGAAACATATACATAT